>OX381581.1:14101011-15404041 GCA_947458855.1 Monopis laevigella
AATTTAACAAAAAAAGTTATCGTTCAGTTCGTAGAGTTTACGATAACTTATTTATTCTGTATTTTGCGTATAGAAATACCTTTGCTAATTTTATCAATTCTATTATCTTTTATATATCAATTCTTAGTGTTCATTCGAGTTGGCTATCATTTTCGCTCAAAACGCCACCAAACGTAAACATTGCTTGTTTTATTACAATACTAAGATAATGAGATAATGGAAAACATTCAATGTACTTTAGTGGCGTTTTGGGCAAAAATAACAACCAACTCGAACACCGCCATTGTTAGTTAAATTTATATTTTGCATCGAAGCAATAGGACCCCTGAGGCCTTATTCCGAGTTTGCAACTGCTAAACATGACAAGACGTTGCGTAAACTATTAATATAGAAATATAAGTTCTATTCCAATGGATACATAGTCTGTATTAGGTTGTAGTTAACAAGATAGATCTTATATTTAAATATTTATAGTTTACACAACATGTTGTCGTGTATAGCGGTTGCTAACTCGGAATAAGGCCCCAGGTCTTACCGGGAAGCCATGAAACTATCGTCGATTGGTTTAACTATGTGGCTTCCCTGTAGGACCCCTGTATTGCTTCGATGCAAAATGTAATAAACGCGCCGTCATGAAATGGACTGTAACCAATCAAAAGTCTCGAGAAAATTAAAATAACTAAGCGATCATCGTCGTTACTTGAAAATGTTTATTAGCATTTTGTAATTATTGTTGGGAGGGAAACTAATACGGGTCAACCACACTACATGGACCTATGTCTAAACCTCTGGTCTAAACGAAGTAAAGCTTTAAAATTTGTTACATTATATACCTAGGTATCATTGTAAAAAATTATAATCTTTTAATAAATTTATTTATTATTTTAAAAATGGTATTTAATGTAAATTTTTCGTGACGATGATCCACGCAAATTTGCATTGTTATGAATATATAGATGAATATACATGGTAGGTTTTTAAAGTTAATTTGGTAATTTTTTTGGTAAGTTTTCACCAGCGGAAATTGTGTTAGCTTCATTGCGAGACGGCGCGGCAGTTTGTTTTATTGGGCTATTTAGTGAGAACTATATAGCATGAAACATATGGAACCGCCTTAATACATAAAATAGCTTTTACAGCGAAATGTCAAACGTGTTCGTTGTCGCCATATTGTGTGCTCAATTCAACAAATCAACGTTCAATGATTGGTTGACAACATAAATTATTAATTATAGTTTCTATTTTTGTTTTTCCTATTTTTATTTTTGGGTCTGTATAGCGGAGGACATCTTCAATTCTCATATTTGGAAAAGCAATATTAGATATTAGGAAGTAAGATTTGTTGAATGATGATGTTGGTTGATGAGGCATTCGTTAAAAATATATGAATGGTAGGTACATAACTAACCAATTATTAAAATGAGAACATAGACCACGATTTTATGATCCATGCTGAGAACAATCACATTAAAAACAAACTTGAGAAGAAAAAAACTTAGCCAAGAGCATGGTCGCTTTTTACGCTCGAACGTAGCATAAGCGTGAAAGAGAGGGAGATAACAAATTTATTATCCTATTGGTGAATCTATATTGTCTCGTTTTGGTTATTTCTGCAACGATAAAAACGAAAGTGACGTCATCATCAAATGTCATCTTCATACAAAACTTTCGTGCGCGCTTTTAGCACTCATGCTCTTGGCTAGGGGGGCTGTTTTGACATTTTAGTGAAAATTTTAAGAAAAAAAAAATATGTGCATCTGGATTGAGAGATCTTATCAAAACCAAACAAAATGACTATGTTGGCATTTCGTAGCATAATGTAGAAACTTATATATGAAATATTTTAATTTGTAAAGGCGAGGAAAAAAAGTTAGCGTCCAAAAATAGGAGCTCTCAATCCTGACGTTTTTGATAAAATATAAAAAAATATTTTTAGAAGTATTTACTCTATGTAATATTTTTTTGTACTAACATTCAGTACACACATCGTAAAAAATAATTATAAGAATTCAAAATATTTGGAGGTAAAATGAAGAAGATATAAGGCAAAACATCGATCTCTCAATCCAGACGTTTTAGATTGAGTGATCCTTTGAAACACCATGTTAGGCTGAGTAGAAGTAAAAGTTGATTATCCCAGCATTTAATAGTACTTCTCGACATTATCGCAAAAAATAAACAAATATCCAAATGATAACCGTTAAAAAGTTATAGCAACTTCGTCATTTTTAAAACATCAGGACTGAGTGATCTATATTTTCACATATATCTACTTTTACTTTCATCGCACGGGAAATCTAAAATTCTACGAATTATTAAAAAAACATCTTCTAAATCCTGGCATTTAAACTATTTGTGTAAAGATTGCACTTTATTAGATTTATAGATTCCAAATTTACCCATACAGCAGTCGTGTAGGGTGACCATGTTTTGTTTTTAATTTTTTTAAAGCAAGGCATATTATTTTGTAAATATGTATAGATTAACTTTCATTTTAATGCAGTAAAATTACAAGTTGTGTGTAAATCAATGCTAATAAAATACATAATAAACCATTTGATTTGCCTATTGATTTAAGTGTATAGATTTCATCACTACAAATTATTGTCACTTATGACGCCGCTCCCCTGAGAGGCGAAGTAACTTAGATATTAATATATTTCGTTTTGACGTTAATTTAAGCACAGAAAACTGGAATACTATATTGCGTGAAGGTACTTGGAAGTATAAATATCAAGGAAATACTGTAATAATTTTTACAAAGTACAAATTACTTGTTAAACGTTTCTCTGTGTCCAGTAATCCATTTTGGATTATCACTTTTTGAGCATTGAATGGTTATAATCACTTGTGTTCTCATTAGGGTTCCGAATTTATTTATTTTTTCAAAAAAAGAACTCTTCTTAGGTGTCTGTTTGTTTGTCGGCATGAATATCTCGAGAACTGCTGGTCCGATATACTTGAAATTTGTGGTACTTATATATATTATATATATATATATATATTTAGTAAAATATCTCCTAAAAGGTGTAGGTGTAAAAGGGTCCAAGTCAAAGATAAGCGCATGTTAGGCTGTCGGTCCTAGTTTCACTATATAAACTTGTGAAACTTTTTACCGATGGGTGATTAAGTCTAAAAAATACCGCTATGAGTTCGCCACTTGTTCAGTGCAGTGTAGACTCACAATTTGCTACAAGGTGGAAATAAAACCCCTCCGCTACCTTCGGAACACTCCGCGGGCGAGTTTTCGCACTTGTCATTTTTTTGTATTGACTTTGTGTCGCGGGTGCCTATATTGTGTTCTCATTTTTAGACAGGCTATTTTGGGGCTTAGGGTACTTCCTGGTTATTTATAATATTTTTTTTTAAACATTACCGTTTTAAAGAAATTTCAAATTACTAGGTTTTAAATGTATGTGGTTTAAAAAAAGTTTTTTTTTAACACATTATTAGTGTTTACGGGTTTTCAGGAGATTCGACGGTTATGTTACGGGATTAGTCTGAGTTTAGGTACCGCTTTTCAGGTAGCTCGACAATTTGAAATCAGTCGTAATTATAACGGCATCAATCTGTGGGTTTACCGTTTTTCAACATTAGTCTATGGATTTACTGGTATTAGTAAACACTAAAATTTGTTTCGGAATCAATCTGAATTTGTATGGTTTTGCATGTGTTCATACCGAGTGCCAACAAAAAAAAACATGGTCACCCTACACGACTTGCTGTATGGGTAAAATTGAAACCTAAACATATAATAAAGTGCAATCTTTACACAAATAGTTTAAATGCCAGGATTTAGAAGATGATTTTTTAATTATTCGTAGAATTTTAGATTTTCTGTGCGATGAAAGTAAAAGTAGATATATGTAAAAATATAGATCACTCAGTCCTGATGTTTTAAAAATGACGAAGTTGCTATAACTTTTTAACGGTTATCATTTGGATATTTATTTATTTTTTGCGAATATGTCGAGAAGTACTATTAAATGCTGGGATAATCAACTTTTGCTTCTACTCAGCCTAACATGGTGTTTCAAAGGATCACTCAATCTAAAACGTCTGGATTGAGAGATCCATGTTTTGCCTTATATCTTCTTCATTTTACCTCCAAATATTTTGAATTCTTCTGATTATTTCTTACGATGTGTGTACTGAATGTTAGTACAAAAAAATATTACATAGAGTAAATACTTCTAAAAATATTTTTTTATATTTTTTCAAAAACGTCAGGATTGAGAGCTCCTATTTTTGGACCCTAACTTTTTTTCCTCGCCTTTACAAATTAAAATATTTCATATATAAGCTTCTACATTATGCTACGAAATGCCAACATAGCCATTTTGCTTGGTTTTGATTAGATCTCTCAATCCAGATGCACATAAAAAAAAATGCTATTTATCTCGTTGCTATATGTAGATTATTGTAGATTTAAATTAGTGATAGCGAGACAGATACATGTACGTCACTTTTTACTTTATAAGACGATTTGTAACGTTTCCCTATTATTACTAGTTTCATGGTGGCTACGCCATTGTCAATTCTATTTCCTTCTATTTCTATGTACCTGCCCCCCTAGCCAAGAGCATGAGCGCTAAAAGCGCGCACGAAAGTTTTGTATGAAGATGACATTTGGTGATGACGTCACGTTCGTTAAATGCGTTGACAGAACAAATTGCCAGCCAAGAACACGGACGGTGAGCGTTGAGCATTCGTTTTCGTTAAAGCGCTCGCGAGAGGCCAATTTCCCCATACATTTTGACAGAAACCGCTACATACTCGGAGGGAATTGCCAGCCAAGAACACATTTTTGGTCGTTTTTTGCGAATGCTAGACGCTAAATTCGACTGTTTACGGGCGGGTGGTCGGGGTCTCCCTTTTGAGCTATATTCTATCAAAACGACGCCATTGTTTTAATTTAAATTAACTTAAAGTATTGTTTTTTGTTGTTTTAGAAGTTTTTTATTGCCTTGTGTAAATTAAAATGCATAAATAAAATTTATTAGTAAGTGCAAATAACGAGTGGCGTCTTCATCGACGCAACTAATAGATTAGAGCAACAAAAAGTTCTCTCTATTTCATACTTACAAAGCATCTCAAAACACAGAGTGTGATCAAACTAAATATTCAAGAATCATAAGGACTAAGGAGTAATATAACAATTTTGAAACTATACCTACAGCAAAAGTACGACTAGGAAAAATTGGAGAAGAATTACGAATAAAAGGAGTCCGACAAGGAAACCTATTATCAATCAAACTCTGCTCGGCTGTATTGGAGGAAATTTTTCGTCAATTACATTGATTGGAATTATTTGGAATAGCTATGAGCTTAACATAAATGGAAGTAAAATATCTCAACTGAGATTGGCTGATGACCTAGTTCCAGTTATTATGCAAACAACTAGCAAGAGAAGTGGAAAAGCGGGGCTTAAAAGAACCATGTGTAAAAACCAAAGCTATGACAAACAGACATAAACAAACCCTGAAAGTAAATTATCAAGAAATTGAATAGGTGCTTTTATTTAGGTCAAACAATTGCTCCAAAACTTTAAATGGAGAAAGAAATACGTAGAATAGTATGTATGTTCTCAAGTCTCTGAAAGAAGTATAAAAAAATCAAGACATCCCAATGCCGAGTAGTTGGAGACCGCTGCCAATGGTATTTGCTGAAGGAGGCCTATGTCCGAGGATAACCTGAACAAATATCTGATCTTGATTGATAATATTGGATAGAAGTGTTACAACATTAAATCAAACAAACCAAGCAGAAAGTTAAGAAAACATGTATAAATTCTTGTAAAATATCAACAAATAAAGTTTATTTTTATTTATTTCTTCATTTTTAATGAAAACTTCACATTTTCAAAGAAATAGGGGATACCGGGGAGAGTTTAGGTATCATTTTAGGCTTAACAAAGGATTTTTCAGAGCCTTTGTGAAGACCTAGAATGTTTCACAAGCCGCAAAAACTTATGGTTTAATATATATTGCTATATTCTTCTTTAATAATATAATTGTATATAAGAATATGATTTTCCTTGACCATTACTAATAAAGTTACAACTTTTGGTATTTCAGGGACTGATGATGGTCTTTGTGGTTGTACAGAGTGACTTTTCACCTTGAGTTTTAGATTTAAAAGAATCCTTTTATACTGGTATATTATTATTTTAAAAAAAAATCCTAGCCTTAGTAATAATAATACAATTTATACTCAGCCACATTAGATATTTACAATATAAGGTATTTTATTATATACACTATATGACCCATACATGCACACACATCCACACAAATATTCACTTAACGCTGTAATATATATGTATAATATTGTTAAGTAAAAACTACTTAGTACTATTATATAAATGGTATTATATAAAGTAGGGTATGTGTAGTATGTACTATTAGACCTATATTGTTTATACAAGCTCTTTTATTTATAGGAATTTTAATTCCCATGCAAGCACTATAAATAGTTAGGATAGTACCTAGAGTAACGTTTCATTATTTTATATGAATACTATTAGGGAATTACATGTATCTAATGTGGGCATTTGTAGATATACTTACCATAATGAAAAGCTTATCATTTGTAGATATACTTACCATAATGGTAAGCATATCTTAATATTAAACACACTGGTATTCATAAAAAAACTTTTTGAGTCCTTGAAGAACACTTGTATATAGTAGATTATGTCTCTTTTTTTACCAAACAAAAATAAATAAGTAAAAAAGAAACAAAACTTATTTTAACTAAAGTGTTCTTCAAGGACTTTATTATATTTTTATCATTAAGACTGTTATTAATTAAAATTCATAATAAAAATATTAATCTTCATTAATCTGACCCATTTAAATGATACAAGTAATAAGAAATGTTAAAATGATACCAGCATTTCTTATTCAATACTGTTGTAATGGGTCCATCCGACAGACCTAGACACCTTGTAACTTGTCCACCTATATGACTGTGCCACCTATATTGATTCTGTTACTGTATATTTAATTAAATATTTCCCAGAATATTGATTTCTTAAAATTGGATAATATTCACAATAAAACATAAACAAATTAGAAGTAAATATTTATTTAATAATTTTGTTTGGCTTGGGCCACTCTAAAACTTTGAGCACCATAGTTTGTGACCTCTCTTGATGGGGAAGGGGGTAGCTGTCCTTGAAACTCTGCAAAGTATAAATACCTGAAATAAAACAAAATACAAAATTGAACTTAGTTTAATAAAAAAATAAAAAGACCATTTTTTTTTAAATAACAAAAATCACAATTGCAACATAACTGGGTTGGAGACAGGTTTTACTATCTGTGTCAGTTGACTCCACGCTCTAAATATAGTAGGAGAGTGAATTTGAGACAATGTTCTTAGCAAACCATGGATTGTAATTTATTTTTCTTAACTCACCTATAGTGTAACATCATATTGGTTATTACGCTGCACAAGCCATTACAATTTGGGAAGACTCTTCAGATTCATAGTGCAGAACTCTGTCTATTCCAAGGTATTTTAATGACCCCCTGATATAACCATTTGCCTGCTTCACACTTATCCTGACTTGGCAGTGTATTGGTCCGCTGAGGTATTAATATATACGTACGGAATCCATGACAGGGGTAATCAATCATGGTTCCAAGGCATATCCGAAATCACCTGAAATAACATTTATTTGTATGAGAAACAAAGGTAAATAGATGGGTGTTGTAAACACAAAGGTACGTTTTGTTTCGCCTATTCGGCATACAAATGTTTTAATAACGTGTCTAATCAATTATTAAATATATAACCTTAGAAGCACTTATTTATTTTGATTCTTACCTATTCAAAAAGTAAGTTTCCAATGCGGGAACGATATAACTGCAATATTTCTTCCTTGATCAGAGAATTGGTAAAAAATAAATTGGTCGTGGGCCGCCCCGGATGCCTCGAATTTATATTTAGAATTCTTCAGTTTATATTTACAACTTAAAAGTGCCATATTAATAATGCCGAAGAGTTTTTCTGCAATGTTTCTATTAGGTTTGTTCGTAGAGAGTATTAAGTTCCTTGGTTTTGTTTGTAATCAAATGTAAAGAGCATAGGCCCGTAAAATAAAACGAGATATCACATAGTTACACCAATAGGATTTATTTATTATTATCTCTCTCTCTTTATCACTAAAATAACGAATATCGTTCCGATTAGGCATGTAAGTTAATTATAACATTAATATACAAATCTGTAAAAACTGTACATTAATTTTTACACCATTAATATGATAAAAAATGTATATTGCTTTTAATTTATATTCTCAATTCATTCGTAATATAATTATTATGTGTTATAAAACATCATACTCAAAATTACTCGCGGGTTTTGAATATAATATCGGAACGTAAATAATCGAGCCGAGCGGTCGCCCTCCCTCGTTCGACAGAATGAAAGTTAACGTCAAAAATTGTTCATGGCTACCGATTTCTTTCGATCACTGTCCGTTCTGCGACGCTTGGGCGCATAAAGCGCCGATGCTCTTGGCTAGGGGGGCTGACCAAAGAACACGATCGCCAATCGAATCGCCGCATCGATCGATAAAAATGTATAGGAATTTTACGACTTTAAGGGAAGAGCTTGATCAACGAGAAGCGTCAAATCCACGGAATAGAAAAAACAAGTGGAAGTGCAAAGTAGGCGTGTTTAGTGTGGCACAATTAAGCGTAGCTACGCTTATTTGATCCCAGTCGTTATCAGTCGTGTCTAACATCGCTTCGAGTTGGTAGTCTCGCGTCGTTCCTGATTTTTCCGCATAATTATTGTAAATATGCCGTATTGTTGCATTCTGGAGTGCAAAAACGATAGTAGGAGAAAAAATCTTCGTAATGGAGGTGTTTCGTATCATCGGTAAGTACGATTTTGTTAGTATTCTTTAAAAACCTTAGCTTATTTTAGTTTACTAATAATTGTAGTTTAAATGAAGTTAAAAACAACCTTATATAATTGTAATAAAGAATACTTTAGATTGAACTTTGGATTTTTAAAGTTCTTGCTACTCGGTTAGTGTTGTAGTGGGTGTTTATCGATATAACTTATTTATTTAAAGAAAAGAAGGAACAGTTTCGGCAGTTATACAAAATTATATACTTACATATTTTTTAAAATATTTATTCATATTGTATCCCATACAATTTTTTAAAAGTGTGGGCTTAGAATAATAAAATGTACGTGTAAACTCTTTATAACGATAAACTCCCTATACGTAGAAGTCAGCACAATTTGGTTGGTTTACCACATACATAAAAAAATATTTATAGCGCAGCAGCTATTCTCTATTATGAAGAATTGTGTTCATATTTAGACACAGTAATAGTTGTTTGTAAAAAGAAATTGAAATTAATAGTTTATAAAATTGAATAATCAAAATTTATTAGGCTACCATTGTTAAAATTACTTACCATTACCATTACTTACTATTTACCATATTGTTATAATGAGCGGTTTATATATAATTTCATTAAAATCATTGAAAGGTTATCAATAAGAACTTAACCAACTTTCTAACCTTCGTCATATGCACAAACAAAATTGGGGTCTGTCTGTACCATTGCGACTAAAAACTCATTTTTTTTAAATAACGATAAAAAATATTTTTATAAAATAATGTAATATTCCAGGCAAAAATAATTTCTTCATTTTGCCTAATTTCTTTATTTTTATTACAAAAATACTAGTTATATTAAGATTGCGTCCCAAAGTTTTGTTTCGTGCTCACGTCACCCAACTCAACTTAAAAAAATATACTTATCTCAAAAATCAGTGTATGCTATGTTTTCTAAAAAGTTTTTCCTTCCATCTGCGTTTAAATATATAGAGCACAATTTATATTTAAAAAAAGCATCGATATCGATACTTTATATATTTTCTTATGTCGCCGCCTTTCAATTATTATATTTTTATGCAAGGAAAGTTCTAGAATAAACTAAAATACTTTTTTATATAAAAGATAATATGCCTTATGTCGACTGAACAAAACATTTATTCGAATGTTGTAGTAATCACGCCATCTGTGTTGGAATAGCAGAACAAATTTTATAGGAGGTTCTTACTACTTTATGGTAGATGGCATGTTTATTTTTTTATATGAATTTAAATCTAATTATTTGGAGAATAGTGTTTAAAATTGCTGTATATATTTGCAACCAATCAGGACGAAGTGGTTATAGATTCAATACTTATAGATATATGATTTTGGCGACACCGGTTCTAATACATTTGGTGCTTTATAGCATTTCCACTTGTTTTTTCTATTCCGTGGTCAAATCCCATACATTTGGCTTACGATGGGTATTTCAATTCGATTATCGATTGACTCTTTGGTAATTTCCGAGTTATTTGACTCGGGTCGCCCATCACTAGATATAATCTGTGACTCTCTGTTTCCATCCGCGAAAGAGGTTATTTTTTTATTTGTTGTTTGAACTTTTGTTGATTTGTTTTTCTTTCAAATCATTCAACAAACAAAATAAAATGTAATTCTGTATATTATATAAAGTGTAGCTAAAATATTTATTGTTTATTTATAATAAAATGGATCCAAAATACATAAGTATCACTGAAAATTTACAAAAGTTATGTGAATGTTTATCGGCTAATCCAGGTACCTTTCTTCTATAAAAAATATTACATTTGTAAAGGAATCTCTGATTTCAGAGAGCCGTCGTTAAATTTTTTTTTTTACTTTTATCCAAGCCCTATACATTTTGAATACTCTGAAATTGCCAATTTATATAATATTACTAATATTTTATAGCATTTCGGTGCAGATGTATAATATACTCCTTAGTTTATGTAAGCTTTTTCATCATCTGCTTTCCCTTTGTAGTAATGCCAACACTGCTGCTATTGCATATAGTATCATCACGGGTGCCTTACGGCGCCCGAGACCGCCTAGACGGCCCCAGGGTACCCAGCGGAGGGGTTGTAATCCCATCTCGTCGTAGCCGATGGTATGAGTCTACATCGAACAAGTGGCTAGCTCGTCGTGATGTTTTGAATAGACTCAATAACCCATCTATAAACAGTTTCATAAGTTGTTATAGTGAAACCGGGACCAACAGTTTAACATGCTCTTCGAGGCACTATATTGGTGTTGTCAAACAAATGTACATAATTTTTTTAATTAAAAACTCATTGGTACACACCGGGATTCGAACCAGGGACCTAAGTGTTTTTAAGTCCAAGGTCTAGCCAACTAGGCCACCACGTATATAATGCAAATAAATAATTATTCCAAGCATTGTGTTACTAATAGTATTTATTATAAAAAAAAGAGTAATCTGGTAGGTTGAAGGAAAGCAACAGATAAGATGTATGGACAATTTCATTTTGATGACAATTGTTTTAAATTTGATAGAATTTTAAAAAGTATTGATTTATTGATTACCCTTGCAAAAACTAATAAAATAATAAGATGGCTAATAGCATCATATAGTATTTGGTTGAGTACAGAGGGTAGTGAACACAGTGAAGGGGAGAGTTAAAAGGCCATTAACCTTATTATTTTGCTGTCTCAAGTCCAGGAATGCTGCAGTTTATTCCCCTAGCTTCCAACCATGCAATGTACCCTTACGGAGAATCCATTAATAGCTAATAATTGTCTCTTTAAAATTTAACTAATTTTATATTTTTTGCCCAATTTGATATTTTTATGAGTTGGGTAGTTAAAAATTGTCTGCTTTGTAATGGAAATCAAATTGTCATAAAAACCTAATTAACCAGTTGTCAAAATATTGAATATTATAGTTATTGTTAAATTTGGGCCACACATTTGCAAAATAACCATAAATATGAAGTTAATTTTACATTTTGAAATTAGTATCTTAACATTTCATTCAGTTTTGTCTTTAATGTTACATTTTGAGTATTTTAGATGGCTAAGTGATTTATACTGTTATAGTAAGATTATAATTTTGACAAAAAAATATATTAAATAATGAGCATTATTAAGAATTTAAACAAAATTAGCATTGGGAAAATTTTGGCCTAAATAAAATGTCATCCTTAAAAAAAATTTACCTTACAATTTTTATATATATCAAGTATAGCATAACTAGATTATTCAAAAACTTTTTAACAAAAAAAAAAAATCACTGAAAAGTAAAAAAAATTACAAGTGTTATTTAAGCATTAAATAATTTTAGGTGGCATTAAGTCCGCCTTTGTACTAAATTTGTGCAATAAAGTTTTTAAATAATAATATAAATTTATTTAGTACTGCTGGATTCTACTTTATGAAATCTCGATTAAGTCATCAATAGTAGGTGTTTTGGAAGCTATGCCTATTATGTATTGTTGAGCAAAGTTTCTATTGGTGAAAGAATTTTAAAAAGTGGTTCATGAATTTTGGGTTTATTGGGAAGAAGCTAATAATCAAATCTTTTCTTATAATATAAGTATGGATAAAGTGTTATTTTTTTATGGAAACAAAATTATTGAATAAATATACTACAAATATTTCAATACTATTTGGTATTGAAATATTTGTAGTATATTTATTCAGTGTACCATTGACAATGACAAGGTTAGAATAAAAAAAAAATTAAATACCATCACGGGTGCCTATTTGGCTCCCGAGAACCATTTAAACGGCCTCAGGGTACCCAGCGGAGGGATTATCGCGTCCTCATTTCGCCGATGGTATTCGGAGGCAACACCTAACAAGTGGCGAGCTTGTTGCGGTGTTTATGATGAAATAGCCTCCTTGTATAAAGCGGTCAAGGTTAGAATAAAATATTTTATATCTTATACTTCACAGATGGGGCATATGAACTGGCAGTGTCATATTTGTCTTCAGCAAGTGATAGACAAACTATACCAGATGAGAAATTGTTATGCCAAAAAATATATACGCATTTAGCCAATGTTTCTCAATATGATGCTGAAAAATTTACAGAATATTATCAGAAATTAAAAAATTCAGTATGTACCTTATATATTTTATATTAACTGCATCCTCTTATCTATTATCTTATTTTTAAATATCATAATTAACTTTTACCCATGAAACTAATAATAATATGTGGAACAGCCTTAATGCCTTAAATGGAATATAAAACAAAATTTCAAATGAGAGTCATTGCCGCTATATTCTGTTCTCACTTCATTCAATCAACACTCCATGATTGCTTTGTTTTCACTTTTTTTTAAATATTGTATGGCTGTGATCATCTTCTGTTCTCACAACTGGAGGCTTTTAAGGACCATGGGCACTTCTATATCTTTATCTCCATTCTGAGATTTTGACCACCAGGTATGTCCTGGTAATCCCAAGGGAAATTTTAGTATAAAGTAGTCTATCGTTATATTGCACCAGGCTTGGGTCTCAATTCTCTTAAATTAATTTTAGTTTAATTTCATAGTAATAAAAGCGATTATGATTAAATTGATTTAAGTTAATTTAAGAGAATTGGAGTCCTGTGTGAAAAATTTTATACAAATTGGTTAAAACCATTTTGAAGTTGACAAACAAACATCTAAACCATTCTAAACTTTCACATTTATTATTAATATAGATAAGCTTTTGGCCCATGACTTTGTTTCCATGGGAATAAAAAAAAATATAAAAAAGAAAATACTGTACAGTTAACAAACACCAACTTTCACATTTATATTATTAGTAGGAATTTGGATTATTATTTATTAATGCCGACAATTTTTATAGTTAGGCAGAGAAATACTTGTAAAATTCTGTATTTTTTGTTTGTTAAATAAAGAAAAAAAAAACATTAGTATAGATACAGATTACAATTTTTAATATAAGAACAAAAATTGCATTTAGTTGCTGGCGGTCACCATTCTAGACCCAGCCTTTCCTGAGAGAACCACTTATTTATGTATGTTATCATATGTTTGTTTATTATTTTAGTTAATATTGAAGCAGAGGACTTCCATGTTGACATTGCTGTTATCTCTATCAGAAAGAACAAAGGCTGCAGATTCTACTATACAATTGTTTCCTACTCCACAACTACCTACCGTGGTATTTTTTTAATTATTATTATTATTGATAAGATTTTTTTGTCATTGTTTGTTTAAGACTGATCTCTGACTCTGATTCATAAACTATAGAAAATTGGATAGGACAATGCTGCCATTCCCTCCTCATTCCTCTACCTTCCAAAATGTGTCCCTAACCGTTTTTTTTTCTACCAAATTACTGGAGAGAATAAAATTAGTAAAAGACTGGCAAAGTTTCACATAATACTATTGATTGTTAAAAGCAGAAACAATTTCTAAATTTGTACCAGTCACAGCAAGCTTTAAATCCTAATCCGCAACAAAATACTATAGTTTTAACATTCTGTATCTCACGGAAAAACTACTATTTTAGAAACCGTTTTAACGGAATTTGGTCAAGTGAATTCTCTTTCTACGTTGGTGTAAGAGTAATTCCAGCCTTTGCTTTTGAAGTATATTGGCTTATTTGTGTCACAAATAATAATTATTTTTCTTCTTTTTTGTGACTTCAGAAATCTTCAATCCTAAATGCAGTAGCTTCATGTACCAGTAAAAGCACAATGAGTTCAGCAGGCTGGAATGCTGGCGCTAAGGGACACACATCCAATCAAAGTTTGCCATCAGATCATAGCAAAGTTGTACTAGCCTTGCAAGGTAATATATTTTTTTATCTCCTTCTTACTAATGAAAATCATCTTTTACAGTAAAGAGATAAAACATCATTTTAACTAAAACGCGCAATAAAGTTTTTATGAATAAAAAGGTTTGAAAACTATACTAATATACCATGCTGATTGCTGCTGTATTGTTTGATGAATGGCTCAAAAAAATACATATGTATCACCAAAGCTATACAGGTGGATAGAATAGGATTATTCCATTATTGTTGAAGGGAATGGACCCTAAATATTGTTGATGGCAAAGTGTACTGAAAGGAAACATTCCTTTATTTTCAAAAATATGTAAAACTGAATTCAAACATTTTTGAAAACACGCTTGCCACTCATGACAAATCAACTAAAATTTCAAAAATAGAGATAAGAATCAAATTATTTCAAATGATATCGTATCCTCTATTAAAGGAAGGCCAAGAAATAATTGAAGTTAAATTACTCAAATTGTTATAAGCCATATTAACCTATAGACTAAAACCGAGAAAAAACAGATCACTTGCTTATGTATGGGCGGTGGTAACGAAACCAGCCGTGTTCCACTAACATCTAGTGGAATTAAACAAATTTACAATATGTATTTAACCTATGAACAATAATTTAATGGCCTTATTAAAAACTTACAGTCCTTGAAGAACACTTTTAAAGTAGGCGTTGTTTCTTTTACGCGTATTCATTTTTGTTGCTAAATAAAGAGACAAAACCTTCTAGTATAACTAAAATGTTCTTCAAGTTTTTAGAAATACCAGTGTTAGACTTTTGTGCAATAAATGTTTTTTATAACTACTTACATGCATTTCATTATATAGACAGGCCAAATGAGCGTGCTTATATACGCGAAGCTATTTTGGCTGCCACAGGCGTCCATACTAAGGCCACAGTGTCTCACGTCAGTCGACCAATGCAGATGCTTTATTCAAGAATAGCACATCTTGGTTTCCTACATGACCGTCTAAAGGAGTTTATAGATCCTGCTTCAAAACTTATGCCAAGAGGTATTTTTCTTTACTTAATATTTTATTAAATGTACATACCATGCTAGATTAATGCAATACATAGAAGTAATAAAGGTATAATAAAAATATTTTAAAACAGCCTGTAAGAATCGACATGGATGTGAGGAATCTAGGAAAGGTATTTTCTTATAAATTTCGTAACCGCACACTAAAAGTGCAAGAAAACGATGCAGTCCAAAACATAACTCGTCAATATCGTTAAGTGACCTAACGATATTTGCATCTTGCATCTCTATGGGCGGTATAAACGAGACCGGTCGGTCGGCCTAGAGAAGTTATAGAGCCCACTTAATTATATCTAACTAAATCATGACTGTTAAATTGTGTTTTAATTCGAATTTATTTCCAACATTTTTTTGTTGACCCGGATTTCCCCGTCATTTTGTTCACTATCTATTTTCCAAATTGTTTAACACTTGTCAATCATAAGTAACAATATTAATCCATATATTTTTAATTAAAGTTTATGCACTTAAACTTTGTATATTTTCAGGTTTGATGGTAGAAGGTTTAATCACTTGTATCAGAGAAGAGCTCACGGAGTACTATCGTAGTGTTGCTCTATTGCAGTCACAGGTATTGTTATAAAATAGTATGTTATTCCGCCGAACTCACCTGTTATATAAGTACCCGCTTTAATACAATATTATTTATATATAATATCGTTGCCCTGCTACCACATTGAGGCCTGAGAATATTATCTATACTGATATTATAAAGAGAAAAGATTTTATTGTTTTTTGTTGTAAATTTTAAAATTACTGAACCAATTTTGAAAATTCTTTAACCAAAGTCAAGGTACATTATCAGCGAGTAACATGGGCTGTATTTTATTTTATTTCCGATTTCTTCAAATTATTCGGCTAAATTCGCAAGTAGTTTTAAATAAATAATCACAATTATAATAAACCGCATGTTAGTTAGTGGCAAGCGACAAAAATAAGGTTAATGTCTGAAATTCACGGACATTAAAAGATATTAATGAAAGTTAAATACTACGTAACTGACGGTCTTTTGTTATAAAGATGACATACATCTTACACGATAAAAAAATAGTGTTTCAAATTTGATAGTCAAATTAATACAAACCGGAGGATGACCATCATAATAAATCTGATATTTATCTGATAGTGACTCCGCGATAGTGCTTTAACCCACGTTTTCATCAGGTGCGGATAATATTTTTCGACATTTAAATTGTCATATTGTTAACAAGTGGTGATTAGTATGTCGTTTTAGTATGCTCTCGTTGGGTCACATTAATGCTATTTCGCTAAGTTCAAAGCAATTGTACACAATCTTGTATCAGGCGACATCGCAAGTTAACTTGGTGTCGGGCGACATATTCGCGGAATTATGCCCCTAGTGTGACAGATATACGAAACACCAAATTTTTTCACATCACTAGGATGTGAAAAAATTTGGTGTTTCGTATATCTGTCGCACTATTAAAATGTGAATGGCTCTACCTGCTTGCGTGTTTCCTTTTTCTTTTAATCTCGAGTCCTTTAAACGAAGCGTGTATAGGCATCATAGGCCGGCATAATAGGTGCAATCAACGGTTACTTAGATCGTAATTGGTAGATGTGAGGTCACATGCCGAGCTCTCATAAAAAAAAGTAGCTTTATATCAGATATTATATTTTATGGACTTTTATTTTTAGACGAGTGAAGCGGAAGGCGGAGGCAGTACACTACGACGAGTGAGTGTTTGGGCGCAGGAACCATTGCATAGGATGACGTGGCTCGCTACCATCGTGCACACTGCTCGCGATAAGAAAGGTTAATACAAACTTTTTTTTGTAAGGCAATTTTTTTTTTTGTAACTAAAAAAAAAAATTCAAGGGCGCCCACGGTGTTGTGAACTGCAGCGTTCCCGGACTTGAGACCGCGAAGTAGGGTTAAAGGCCTTTTAAACCTGCACTGTGTTTACTATCCTCTCTACTCAACCAAATACTATATGATCCTGTTAGCGGCAATAAAATATTGTGATTTTTTTTCACGAAAAAAAAAATTTTTGATCGTTTTTTTTCAAAAACAGTGCCACTTACGGTGCGGTACGGGTAAGTTATGATCGAAAATGTTAATCTGATCAAGGACGAAAAGGATAACTTTCTCCATATCTTCGTTATATAAAAATTAACATTTTAACAAGAAAGACCATTAAAAAAAAAAACAAAATGTTACATGTATCATTTAGTCCTATTGTATTATATATACAATTATCATCAATTATCACTATTCATCGATCGGATTAATCTTTTTAGTTTTCTCAGTTTATCATTATAAAATAACACTATGTCGGCGGTTACGAAATTTGCGGCGACAAGGACGTATTTATATTTTATTTTTCTCGCTGCTTTATCGTCAAATCAATCGCCCGTTTCATAACCGTACCATGAAAGAGGACTACCCCCACAACAAGAAATCAATACAGTAATCTCCAAAAAACCGGTGAAACTACATACTAAAACCAAAACGTGACTAGGTCATTTGGCGACTTTTGCATCTGTATAGGCGCTAACGAGTCCGGTCGGTTTGTTGATGTCAATAATATTAAATAATAAGTAAATATCACACTAAATGTGTGTTATTTTTGTTCAGATAAACTTATTATTGCTATGAAAGATTGCTATTATGGCTATAATAAACTTATAATATGCTAAAAAAGTAAAATAAAAATATGTGAACAATATTAGGTGGCGAGCTAGCATCATGCGTGCACCGGTTCGTCCGTCACGGCGACGAGCGCGTGGCCACGTTGGCGCGGAGACTGCTCACCGCTCTCACCTACCCGTTACTGCTTATGCTCACCAGGTGGCTTCTACATGGTAAATACACTATAATTAATAATCATAAAGTATACTAATACCTAAGGCCTCCTTTGTGTTTTAGTGATTACACAGTTTGCGGTCTGAGGTCTGATTATTTATAACGGCGCGGCGCTACTACTATTGACTTTTAGCTTTGGGCTTAATTCTGCCAATGTCTATATATATATCATCCCCAAGACCGCCTAGACGGCCTCAGGGTACCCAGCGGAGGGGTTTTTATTCCCACCTCGTGGTAGCCGATATAAGTCAGTAAGATAGAGTATATAAGTCTACACCGAATAAGTGGCTAGCTCCTCGCGATGTTTGGATAGACTCAATAACCCATCACAAGTTGGTAAGTGGGACCGACAGCTCTCCGAGGCACTATAGAGGTGTTGCAATATATTATTATTCTCACTTTTTGTTTTGGTCATGTTGTGTTCTCACGTTTGGAAACGCTATTTAAGGGCCAAGGGCGCCTCCCTATGTATATCTCCATGATAATTCCACTTCTTATAGCTTGAACCCTATGTCCACCAGTCTTGTGTCTTGTTAGCTAACTTTGATTGATGTACATGCTAGAAACTGGGGGTTAATCTATTTCTATATAACAATATTTGTTATTTGTTTTTTAGGAGAAATTGATGATCCCTACAACGAATTCTTCATCGAAAGTAGAAGTGCTGTGCCCATTGACATTATGTGGCATGATAAATACATTGTCAGGTAAATAAATTAATGCAAAATATGTTGTATTATTATTTAAAATCAGATAAACTAAAATAAAAACGAAATTCCTAACTAAAAGAAAAACAATAAAAATAACAATACTTTCCCAACAAAATCTATTTACCTCATTTATAAAATGACTACATTATCTATTTTTTTGCCGTGCGGCACAGTGCCTTATATGGTGGCGGCGTTTCTCTGTGGCGCAATTTTGTTTTCTAAAATTTTATAGGTTGCACTTTTCGTTTGCAGTGACATCTTCAGATATTTTTCCAAGTTGTTAATACCTAGGCCCTATCACTAGATGGCGCTCTCAATTCACGTTTTATTTTGTAAGTAGGCTCAAGTATTCAAGCTGCACCACCATAGTAGCAACTATGGTGGTGCAGCGTATGTAGAAAAAAAAGAAAAGTATATTGGTATCTCTATTTCATATATACTCGTATTCTTGTAATTAATTAATTTACAGCTAAATTGTTAATTCTTATGAAGTGTTATCTGAGCTTTCTATGATTTTGTGTACTGTTTTATTCGGACAAACAAATGATTTAATTTTGTTTCTATGGTTCAGAGACAAGATGGTGCCCTCATTCATGAGTAAGGAAGAGGCGGCCCAAATTTTGGCCACCGGCAAGAGCGTAGTGTTCATGCGCGACGCGTGCGCCGACGACAGCGCTCGCGCCGACCACGCGCACTTGTTGCAGGCCCTCCTCACACCCGCTGCAGGTAGATCTTGCTTATATTATATAATTTTAAGCATGCTTTATTTATGTTGCATGCTACGTTTGGGTAGTATATTTTTTCGATTATGACACATTTCCATTTTACTGCGCGTTTAATTTCTATATCAAATTTCGAGTTAATGAAATATACAATTAATGTACTTTAATCATGATTGACCAAATCACAGCCTAACCAAATGTACACGAAATGGCTAAGCATAACCACACCGACATCGATATAGTTCGACAGTCGATAAAATGAAGTTTATGAATGAATGTCATTCGAATTGCAAAATAAAAACATTCGATGACATTTTTACTTTAATCGTTACAATTACAAAGAGTATTTTGGCGCAACTTGCATAAGACTCATTGACATCTCATAAATGTCTATATTTTTTTTTATTAAATTGAATGCTTTTAGAAAAGAACATTGTTTATAATATGAATAAAGAATTTATTATTTATTTAAGAACACGCATTACGTTCTGAATAGAATATTCCAGCGGTATTATGACATAACGTTAATTTACGTTAATATATTAACCAGCGGCCACATTCTGTTTCTTATAACGTAAGCGTTAGATTGTCAACCTAACGAATTCCGTTATTAGCGCCCTTTTCAGAGGGTTAATAAACTACTCTGATTGGAGGAGAGCGCACTAATAGCGGAAATCGTTATTTTGACAATCTAACGATCACGTTATAAGAAACAGAATGAGGCCGCAGCTCCAGATTTAACGTCACCTTACATCGACTTATACAATCTTATTATTTTTGTAAAGTAACGTTTGTGCTGTTTTTTTTTACATAAAATATTATTAAATTAATATTATATTGATCCATCCAATTATTTTAAATTAATTTACTTCATTCGAACAATTGCTCACACGTGGATATGATTCTGTGGGGGCGATTGGTTAGCAGAATACGAAATGTGACAAGTTAAGCGACTGTGATTAATGTAACTTAAGATAATTGACACTTGGCTATACATAAGTATAAATGAGCTATTTGCCTAGCTTACTAATTGTGAAGTTTTGCTTTTTGTCATTTGATTCATATTATGTATGTAGCTTCATAGAAAGTCCGTCCGTCGGCTGTTCGTCGATCCCACCCAGGATGTCCTCAGCGCGCAAGGAAATACCTATTTTAACAAAATCCACTTACAGATATAACGACCCGCTGTTATTTTGTTATTTTTATGTCTACCTAATAATAAATACCATCACGGGTGCCTATTTGGCTCCCGAGAACCGTTTAAACAGCATCAGGGTACCCAGCGGAGGGATTAACACGTCCTCATTTCGCCGATAGTATTCGGAGGCAACACCTAACAAGTGGCGAGCTTGTTGCGGTGTTTATGATGAAATAGCCTCGTTGTATAAAGCGGTCACCCATCCCAGGCCGGCCTTGTTGTCATCTGCTTAACCTTGTTATCAGTTGCGCAGTGACTTAACCACTAGGCTGGGGCCGCTTTTTAATTGTTTATAAAATCTCCTATTGATATAACTCATATAACTACATGCAGACAGGGTCCAGACCCCAAGTAAATTTATACATTGAAAAACACAAAGAATATGTGAAGTAATTTATGGTTACCCATAAATTACTACACATATTCTTTGACCCCCTCCCTGTCCTTGGCACAGCTGGTAACTTTTGTGAGACTCCCCCTCTACTCCTCTATGATGATAAATGTGACGTTTAGAGGAAGAACTAGCTTGCTTGCTATTAGCAGGTTCAGCAAACGTTATTTTGTTAAAATACTAAGTGACATTTGAAATTTAATTGACATTTCAATCATTTGGGCAACATAAAATTAATAAATTAGCTGTTGCCCAAAGCAAATCTAAAAATAAAATAAAGAACCCGATTGCAGCGCTCTATTGGGTCGAATCGTGAATCTACACCATTTTCAAATCCTCGATAAACACACACAAAAAAAAAACCATCAAGATTTAGGTACTCGAATATACACAAACATGCTAACATATACATAGGTTCACACACGATCATACATACCACCTATATATACACGTATACACGGGCTTAGCATAACCACATCGATATAGTTTGACAGTCGAAAAAATGAAATTTATGAATGAACATTCATTCATAAAATCGATATGTATCGATTTTGTCGATTTATCGAGCCTATCGATGTGTTGTGCTAAGGCTCAGAGACAGTTCGCCTAATACATATATTTTGTAGGTGATCTCTATACTAATACTCATGTAAACTTACTATTTGTGAAAGAAAGAATGTTCATTTCATTTTACCGACTGATATAACTATAATCCACCTGCTAGATCGCACCATAAGTGAGGGCGACACAGCTTGGTGGGAGGCGGCGGGCTTGCGCGAGGCTGTGGCGGCGGCGCACGAGGCAGCTTCCCGCCGGCTCATGGCAGCTCTCACGCAGCACCACCACCTGCTAGAGCACCTGGCGGCACATCGCCGGTACCTGCTCCTGGGTCAGGGGGACTTCGTGCACCATCTTATGTCTTTGTTACAGTAAGTTATTGTTTATGTTATACTCGTAGGTGTACAGTTTTTAATTTATACTTTTAGCGGACTACTTGCCCATACAGCTGCAAAAACCTAGTCATGTTTCGGTTTTAGTCTGTAGGTTCACCGGTTTTCCAGAGACTACTGCATCTATTTCTTGTCTGTCTTGTCGGTGGTAGTCTCCTTTCATGGTATGGTTACGAAACGGGCGATTGATTTGACGATAAAGACTCGTAATGCAAATACGTTCATTCTTGCTTGATCTACGTCAGAGTGACGTCATAACGATTAGCGTGCGAGCGAACTAAACACGCTTAATAACCCTGCAGCATACTGATTTCCATCATGTAAGGTCACATGCAGAGTTCTTATAAAAAAAAAAGTATATGTCATTTTGTAACCGCATCATTTAGCCGACATAGACGGAGCGATCAATTTTACTTTACAATGTATTGATCGTCCCTATTTTGTTGACCCTATTTTTCAATGTATTTTTTACTTTGTTGGTCTGCTTACCGTCATGTAGATACAAAGTCACATGACGTATTTATATATATATTTATTTAATTATAGAAAAATCTAGTTATTTAACTGAGAATTACAAATCATAATATAATAACTATATACAAAGACAGTAAATGATTTTCATAATATAATAGAAAAAACGTAGTTAGCAGTATTGTATAGGTATTAAATAAACATATAAAAAAAAACTGTTATTTTATAATGATAAACTAAGAAAATTTAAAAGGTTAATCCAATGGATGGATTAGTGATTGCATTTATAAATATTATTTAAAAATAGTAGACACTCCTTTCTAATTTTTTGTATGGAAATATATAAAAAATATTTAGACAGGCATGTCCATACTATTTTTATATCGAATGTCAGGGCGCGCGGTCTTTATACTAAAGTTTATTCACTAAAAAAGTTCCCGTCCGTAGATGATTCGGTACATTTTCGCCTTCACTGTTCGCCTGTAGTAAATTTCCGACTGTATCTAGGCGTAAGCTAGATTGCACTTTATTGTTGCGGGGCGGTATTTACTTAAGTCTCTTCGGTATGTAGTACTATTACTACTAGATACTCGTATATTCTTTGGTAAGGCACCTGTGATGGTACAATGCGTAAAATAAAACAAGTTACCAGATCCTATAACCCTAAAATAAATTTATATAACACACACTCAAAACACATTTACCCACCACACTCACGACATAACACACGATAAAACACACTTTTTTTTTAACTTTTTTTTTTTTTGACTTTTCATAAATGCCTGAAGGTTTGAATCATGAAGGTCAAAACCGTGCCCGTCCGCGCGCCGCTACTGGAGTAAGCATCATTAAATTTGCAGGATGCCGCGCGAGTGACAAATTTGTCACTCATACACACTTTCACATTTTTTACATACTCAGTCTGACTTGTGCGTTCGGTGAAGAAGGTGGAAAAGATCTCCGCTTTTATTGTCGGAAAAATGGTTAATTGTACATTAAAGCTCTGTAGAAACTACTCTTAAAAAAGTGCCTAGTGTCATGTTTTTCAAGTATGTATTAAACATGTTTTTCTTATATTAAACCTTAATAAAAAATAATAATAAAACCCATAATTAAAATATCAAAATCTAACGGTAACTGTCAAACTATGTGCGTCTGTTAGAAGTTGAAGAACTAGTGATGTGTTTTTATTTTTGTTTTTTTTTTTATATAATACTAATTATATTTTCTATACATACAGTAGAAAGATCCGGCATTAAAACGTAAATGGGTAGAGGCAATTAAAAGAGAAGAAAATTGATTACCAACAAGCATACCCGTGTATGTTCAGTACATTTTGAGGAATCAAGCTATGATTTAATTGTTTTTCGCCTTTTGTAGTTTGCGTCAACTTTTATAACTTCCTCTTGGCACATACTCACTGGGTCACCTTCCCAGTGGGAGTCGGGCATAACCACCGCATACGGGTGCGGTGGTATCCATAAAGGATTTCCTCCCCCACGCAAAAAAAAAACTTCCTCTTGGAGGTCGGTCAAAAATGTTGAGATTGCGTTTAGTAGGTAACATGTAGTTAGTTGTGCATGTGTTTTAATTTAATAAAGTAGGTATTTTAATGTTTTATCCAAAAAAAATCACTAGAAATCCAAAGCGGCAATGCCGCTAGTGTTTTAGGGACATGTGCTTCGGCGGCAACGGAGGATATTAATGATTTTTTTAAAAATTTAGCTTATTATATATTATTTTATTATCATATTTTTGCTTATTATTTAGTTTATAATATTATGTTTTGTTTTATTAAGGTATCCTTTTTTTTAGAATTAATTTATTATGTGTTATTAATAACTTTGTGTAAGTTGATTGAATACCATGTATTGTTATATATATACCGATATATTTTAAATCCACTAGTATTATAAATGCGAAAGCGTCTATCAGGGCGAATTTGAAAGGATGTACTTTGGGCTAATATGAGGTTCTGCTATAAAATCTAAAAACTTTTCCTATGGAACCATATGTCGCAAATGAAAAAAAAACTTCCCCATACAAATTGGTCATTTTAACGTTACTAGTTTGTATGAAGAAGAAGAAGGCCATTTTTTTTTCTTTTGCGATACATGGTTTCATGGGAAAGTTGTTTGATTTGATCATATTAGCCCAAAGTATATCCTTTCAAAGTTATTAAGTCTATTCAAAACATCGCGACGAGCTAGCCACTTGTTCGGTGTAGACTCATACCATCGGCTACGACGAGGTGGGATTAAAACCCCTCCGCTGATTACCTTGGGGCCCGTGATGATATGTGTGTGTATTACAATTGTAAATCGATAAATAATTATTAATCTTTGATGACTCTATAAATCCCAAAATATTTGGTTTATATCGATAAGTTATAATATTTGTTGTCGGTGGCAACACTACCTAAACTATTAAGTATGCAATTTAATATTTAGCTTTTTATAATAAAAAAACAATACACTTCATAGACACGCGCACACATCATGTTTGACAATAGCTAACTTGTATCTCTTATATTCTCAAGCAGTTATTTAAGGGCCAGACGCGTTGAGCTGCCATTTGAAGCCACACCTTTTTCCCTGTTCTTCATTTGTTCGCCTCAAATTGGCGACACCGGTATCGTACTATTATGAAACAATTTATGTATCATGCTTACTCCATTGGCGCGGGGTGCATGTTTTTAGCTTCATGGTTTGAATGGATTAAATATTTTTGATATATATTTTTTTGACACTTATCTACACAAATCATTACTATACTCCGTAAAATTTATCTTGATCGATGACAGCTATTATGACATTTATTGCTAGTGATGGATGCTGTCGACACTAAACATCGATTAATCTTTTGATAACATGAAAAAATAAGCATCAAATTAATTTCAAATATTTTTGATTCTAATGCGGATGGTGTTTCGCATGTTAAGTTGTAATGAAAACATAACAGCCATTCGATACTATTGCTAATCTGAAACTGGTTAGTCATACGTAATCCAGTGAATAGATAAAATATATGCAAAAGATCGTATAGTAAAAGATCAATCTATTAACTTCGACAATTTTCGAGACAATGAATTGATATTTAATATAGGAGACTCTTCCAGCGATAGTGAGTCTGAAAATGATGACATCGACTTCTACTACTCTTGTGACCGACAAGAGTAGTAGAGGCCCTGGTCGTTCGGTGAGGCCTAGAGCCGCCTTGAGTTGACCCTGTTTCCGGGGCAGGGACTCTACTTTCTGGGTACTTGTCGCGGTCAGTCGGTCTCAACCCCCTTCCTGTGGGGTTGAGGTTCCGGCTGGGGTATAAACCCCAGCATATGTAATTTAACTATATTTACAATTTAATAATTTATTATTTTTTAATTCTTTTCTATCTACCTATATATTGTGTCGATAAAAATAAAAATATCGAAATTTAGCTGGTTGCCCAACCTTAAAAAGCAACCTCTGAAAGAAAAAATAAAACTCTTAAAAGTAAATAAATGGTAATTCAGTTGATTTTCAACAATTTAATAAAATACGTAATTTAGTAAGTATTTTGTTGAAAAATATCGTGAATATTCTTTTTTTTTCCTACAAAAAGAAAAATCTTTTTAAACGAAGTGGCTTCTGTTATCGATCAAGTTAAATTTTACAGAGTATAATACAAATATTTTTTATTCTAATAATTTTGTTATTATCATTATCCTTGTCGCTAAATAGCTGTACCTACTTTAATATAATTATTACTTTTGTTTTTATGTAATTATGGAAAAGTAGTTTCTTATTTATTGTTACTTTTATATGTTTATATGTAGCTATGGAAGAGTAGTATACCTACTATTATGTTAAAATCTAATGATAGGTACTATTTGTTTTATGTAGCTATGGAAAGTTAATTTAATTTATGTTACCTATTACCAATGTTTAATTTATTGTTCCTTTTATTTATTTTTTACATAGTTATGGAAGAGTAAGGCGTTCTGACACAGGTATTGTTTACCTACTAGAAGGCCTTAAGCACTTTTTAAAATTTGTAATCTATTGAAATGAATTAAATTATTTATTTATTATTAATTATATTTGAATAATTTTAATTTTATATCTATAGGTAACTTAGTCAATAATTGGTGTTAATTTTATTGATTTACTTATTTGATGTTAATTATTATTAATTGAGAAACATACATACATTATTTTTATAGATCCTGGAGACCTGATGCACAGGCCTTGCCTAGTTCAGGCTCCAGTGCACACTCTATTGTTAAATTTATTTTTTTGTTTTTGCATATTTTTTTGTGAGAAAATAAATAAATGATTATTATGATATAGATCGGAGCTAAACAAGCCGGCCACGTCGCTGTACGTGCACAACCTGACGTGCACGCTGGAGGCGGCCGTGCGCGCCACCAACGCGCAGTACGAGCCGCCGCACGTGCTGTCCCGCCTGCACGTTAACCTATATCCTAATTGTGAGTTGTTATTATTGTTTGAAATCCAAACGGCGTCTTGCAAAAGTCATGTTGAAGGTCGTGGGTATAATATATGATTAACACTCAAGGCAAAATTCTATTAAGGGTGAATTCGTATATGAGACGTCATCACCTTCTGTCAGATTTCACTAAAAAATGTTTGAGATTATTTCTTCAATTTATTCTTAGCCCAAAAGTCACTTGAAATTTCATTGTATGGAGTGTGAGTAAGCCCAATCACATTTATTAAGGTTATTTAAGATATCTACTTTAAAAAAAAATTACTATTTTATTTTAAGAATTGTGTGTGTTAAAAAGTATTGTCAAAATAGCCAAGAAATGTCATTTTATATGCGAGGATTTCATGTTTTAATTACGTTGATGTTTTACTATAATTTTCAGACATGCATACAACGTGTGATATTACCGCTACATTTTTTTAATATATATTCATTTTAACAGTTATTAAGACATTGAGAGGTATATAAAGGGATATCCTACTTACGCAACTTTATACAGCTGGCCAGTAGGCATGGAATAGCCTTTTTTTTCCAGTAAGAAGATTTTGAAGGGTGATAGGCGTTAGAAGCTATTTTATATAAATAACGATCCGAGAGATACTATCTTCTGACAGACAAAGGAGGCTCAGCACATTCGGATTGCAAGGCCAAAATAGGAGATGACCTCAAGGCACCAAGAATAACACGCAAACTTTTGTATTAAAAAAAATACAAAAGTTTTCGTGTTATTCTTGGTGCCATTTTATTTAGTGCAGAATGCTCACTGGGATGCTCAGCTTAAGCATTTTCTGCCTGAGCAGAGGAGGAAGGACACTATCATATGCAGAACTTACATCAAGAAAAACCCCTACTACTGATTATTTTTTTTTGCGAATACTACTCTAATATCAGTAGACAACACTCCTAGGCTATAGTAACCTTACCTTTATGGAACCCAAACTGAGAATTAGGTATAATGCCTCTACTATCTCCTCCAGGCGGTTCTTCAAAAGATGTTCCAGGATTTTATAAAATACGGGAGAAAGCAATAGGTCTATAAGAAGTGGAGATAAATTGTTGTAGTATTGTCGCTTGCAGGGCCGTTAAAAAGTACATAATTTTCATGTTTTGTATTTTTTTTTATTAAAATAATATATAGGGGACTATATGAATATTTGCATACATTTTAAGTTAAAGAGTTACTCTTTGCATAATAATAAACAATTTCCGTTTTGTTGTACTATATTTTCAGAATACAGTCTTAAGTGAATTTTCTGTACAGCTGATCACTAGTTAGGTGTAGACTTAGAATACCATCGGTTACGACGAGGTGGGAATAAATCCAAATGTTTGGTACCCTAAGGCCGTCTTGGGCGTCGTATGGCACCCGTGATAGTATGTATTTATTTATTTAAAAACTTTATTGCACAAAGTACAGAGACGAACTCAATGCCACTAGGCATTTTCTACTAGTCAAACTTTTGGGACAATTTGATAGCTATGTGAGGTAGAAGTGCAATCACAGTAAATATAATAATAAAATGTAAGGGTAATAATGAAAGAAAACATTTATGTCATAATAATATACTATTTTATAAACAGCTATTTATAATGCACACACAATACATACACTTAACTATTCCATACATACACAATAATATAGTACATAAAATAAATGACAAATCCCTAATATGATGTTATATAGTCGGTTTAATAAATTCTAATTTATAAATGATTGTTTCAAGTATCGGGCCGATCATCAGACGAGTGCGGATGGGACGTGTTCGCTCTCCAGTACCGTGTGGACGGTCCCTTAGGCACGTTGTTCCCGGCGGAGTGCGCCGCGCATTACCGCGCGCTGTTCGCTCAGCTGTGGCGACTCAAGCGCATAGAACATGCACTCCACGATGCCTGGAGAGAACATATTATATTGCAAAAACGACTCAAGAATATGCCAGGTTTTTACCTATTCTATATATAATTTGAAATATCTGTAATTTATAAAAAAACATGTTTGTAGGTAACGCTGATTATACAAACTCAGAAACTTTTATGTACCTATTGGTATATCTATCCAAACTGTGTTTAATTTTTTTTTTTCTCTTTCTCTGTTCAGAAAACGCAAACACATGAATCATCCAGAATGATAAAAATCAGGAAAGTAATATTAAACCTTAAACTAAAGGAATAAAAATCAATTACCGTACGTTAGTCTTGCAGAAAAAAGTCGAAAATGACTTGACCGAATTGTTTTTTTTTATTGTGTTCGCCTTAATACTGGGATGGTGTAGAAAATAAATACCTACTTCCAAAGCACCCCGCAAATCCCTTTCGCTGCCCCAACCAATTAACCTACGTAAGCTTACGTAGCCTTCATGCAATCCACATAGCTTATTCCACGTGTCATCGCATTTTAAGCCTAATTCGCGAAAATCTCACGGACGTGGGACCAATATGCGATGCAACATTATACACTATTCCAAGTCTAGACGTGGGTGGCAAACTCAACAAACAAAAAGTGAAAATTGGGTCAAGTATCACATCAAAATAAGCGATAGGAAAAGCTAGAAGAAAAAAAAGAGAACATCAAATATTATAAGCAATCACTAAGCGTTGATTGGTTGAAGTGAGAAACAATATGTCGATAACAAACGCTTTTGACATTTTTAGGCATTACAGCGGTTTCATATTTATTCTTATTTTCATGGGCGGGCCTAGTGGCTATAAAATTAATAACGTACCCCTAGAGGTGTGGGGTGTGATGCGTCGGGCCGCGTGCCTGCGTGCGGAGGCGCTCCGTCTGTGCGCCGCGCTGCAGGAGGCGGGAGCGGCGGCGGCGGAGGGCGCGTGGGCGGAGCTGCTAGCGGCCGCGGCGCAGCGACACCACCTCGACCTGCTGCTCAAGCTGCACCAGCGCGCGCTAGAGCGTCAGTGTGTGGCCGCCATCATACACCGCTCTACTCAGGTATTGTAGAAAACAAAAATGTAAAAACACATTAAAACGCGGATTAGGCATTTAGTCTAATCCGCGTTGTTTTTACAAAATGTTGTATTATTTAATAACGAACTAGCACTCAATAATATTCAATAATCAATATTCTTTTAGTCGAGAGTAGCTTGAGAACCATTGCTATAGAAATATCTGAAATAATATTAATAGTATTATTTGTAAATAAATATGTTATTATTTAATTTGGCAGGAGCTCCAGTCGTACTTGGGCAACGTGCTCGGCGAGACGTTGGCGTTGCGTAGTTTCGAGGCGACGCTGCATGCCGGCGTCACGGCCGAGCTCGAGCGACGCGAACACATCGAGCAAATCAAACAAGAACGAGCCACTAGAAGTTAGTATTACGCATCGAACTAAAATATCTAAATAATTTAGTTGAAAGCTTTATGCGCTTCTTGACGGTTGTGCGCAGTTTTTTGCCTATAATAAATAACAGTAATAGCTAATATTAATCCATGTTTTTGTTTATGATCATTTTAGATGAATACCTTTTAACGGCTGCTGAAGAGGCTCAGGACAAGGAGAAGAGAAAGATATTCCATCAGTTCCTGGCGGGCAGGAAGGCAGATCTCAATGTTTGGGCGCGGACTTATAGGTAAGCTACTATTTTTTTTTTACATATTTTAAATATCCAACGAAAAAGTGTGAATCAATATTTTAAATATCCAACAAACATGGTTTAATCGTCGAGGACTTTTTTCTATATATAATATTGTTAACTATCAAAGTATCGCGACTTCCCACAGATTATACTCTAATGGCGGATATACACTTTGATTAGTGTTTGGTGCAAGTGGTTTATTTAGTGTGTAGCGATTAGTAATAAACACGTTCGGACAGTGTCTGTTTAGTGTTAAGTGCTGGTTTAGTGTTTAGCGAAGTAAAGTGTTTAGAATGGCCGGTACACACTTTGATTAGTTAAGTGCCAAGTGTTTAGTGATTAGTGCCTTGTTTAGTGTTTAGTGATTAGCAGGTGCTGTCCTACACTGTTTAGTAGACGGTGTTTAGTTCATGATAAATCTCGGACAGTTTTTTAAAATATTTTTATTGAAGCTCGGCATGCGACTTTGTATCTACCTGATGGTAAACAGACCTACAGAGTCCATGAGGTCAATAAATACATTGTTGTTTAACAATATTGATCGCACCTACTATGCCGACTAAATAATGCGGTTACGGAATGAGCGGCGACAAAGACGTAATTGCATTACGAGTATCTTTGCTGTTTTATCGCCGGATTCGTAACTGCACCATGAAATGACACTATCACCTCAAAGATGCAAACAAATGGGGTTGTTCAATGCATTTAATAATATTGATCGCTCATTGGTAGCCACTATGGCGGCTAAATGACGCGGTTCGAAATGGGCGGCGTCAAAGACGTAATTGCATTACCAGTATCGTCGCTGCTTTATCGCCAAATTAATCGCCCGTTTCGTAACCGCACCTCGAAATGAGACCACTTTGACAAGAAGTATTTTATTCTTTTTATCACACAAAAACAACCGATAACAAACTGAGTTTTTTATTAAACACTTAACAGTCTTGTTCAGACATGTTTAATGAATGTTTAGCTGCAAGTAAGGGGTGAAGGAGGGTCGCGCGGGGAAGCTACTTCGCAGGAAAAATAGAATGCATTCTAAACACTATACTTCGCTAAACACTTAACACTAAACAGACACGGTCCGAACGTGTTTTTTACTAATCGCTACACACTAAACAAAGCACTTGCACTAAACACTAATCAAAGTGTATATCCGCCATAAGGCCGAGTTGCTGGAGGTGTTATAGTTAAAAAGAACAAAGTTTATATAAGAATGCAACGCTATATATATGGGATATCCCAAAAGCAACGCAAGTCGACTTTATCACAGTATATAATTTATTTAATATCATAATGAGCCATAGGACGTCCACTGCTGAACATAAGCCTCTCCTATAGACTCCCAAAAAGACCGGTTGTTATTTAATATAAGTCATTGTATTATTATTTTGGCTGTTTTTTATAACTTGAACCCTGAAGTCGATTGTATAATCTATTTAGACATGGCTGATGAGTAGTGAGCCGAAATTCAGGTGCCATTATACCTAAACTACACCTTTTCCCGATTAAAATAAATTAATTGCATATTTCCGGGATCCTTAATATTAAAATATAAAAAAAAATATTCAGAGAGGCATTATTTTCTCGGAAGAAAATTTTAAGTTTAGGTATAATTGCACCCGCATTTTGGGTAACTACTGATGAATCATGAGTTAATGACTCTAAGATATTTTTCCCATATCTTTACAGAAAATCTAAGTTCTCGGGAACCCGCTATATATATAAAATTGTAGACAATGACGATAAATTTAAATATTGAAAAAATCTTGTTATTTAAAAGTATCCTTAACATCGGATACAGTCGCGCGCGGACCTTTGTTGCGGACGCACGTATTAACTCGCGATGTCTTTTTTTCATTTCTACCCTTTAGTTTCGAAAAAAAAAAAATGAGTGAAATAAAGAAAGTGAACGATCCTGATTTAGCTGGATCTAGTGGTGACGATAGAAACGTGATGGAATGTGAGCGTGTTGTTACACGAAAATACCGAATATGAGTGGGACAATTTAGGCGTCGAAGTTTATAATTTTACGGGGATCCAATCGGGCCCGAGTAATGATTTATATAACGAAGAAAATATGGATTCCATCCCCAATAAAAGAGGCACTAAGCGTAATCGCTTTACCGCTTTATTACCTAGCAAATCAAACACGGAAAATGAAAATAATGAAGAGGAAAATAAAAATGAAGTCTGTATAACATCATTAAAGGATACATTACCTAAGCAGATTGCGCTGGCTAAAATTTTGAGAGAGGAAAGTATTCAAAATATCATAAAAATCAAGTACAAAAGCCAATACAAAGTACTTATCCAATTTGACAATGAAAAGGATGCCACAAATTTGGTAAATAATCAAAACTTATGTAACCGCGGTTACAGGATTAAAAGGGCAAACGAGGTTAGTTTCTCATATGGTTTAATTAAACAGATAGATATTGAGACTGAGGAACAGGAGTTACTTGATAATTTAAAGAGCGAATATGAAATTATAAATATTAAAAGGTTAAAAAAATTTAGCTCAGGCCAATGGGTGGAGTGTGAGACTGTTCGTGTATGTTTTAGAAGTTCAAATCTGCCAGCCTTTATTTATGGTTTTGGCTGCAGATTTAAAGTAGAACCACACGTATTGCCTGTAACGCAATGTTCAGGTTGCTGGAAGTTCGGACATACAAGACGGGCTTGTCCAACTAATAAAGTATTATGCCCAAAGTGTGGGGAAAATCACCCCAATTGCGAAATTACTAATTTTAAATGCATCAACTGCAATGGACCACATATGTCATTAGATAAATCTTGTCCGCAATTTCTAAAAGAAAAAATGAAAATAATGAAGAGGAAAATAAAAATGAAGTCTGTATAACATCATTAAAGGATACATTACCTAAGCAGATTGCGCTGGCTAAAATTTTGAGAGAGGAAAGTATTCAAAATATCATAAAAATCAAGTACAAAAGCCAATACAAAGTACTTATCCAATTTGACAATGAAAAGGATGCCACAAATTTAGTAAATAATCAAAACTTATGTAACCGCGGTTACAGGATTAAAAGGGCAAACGAGGTTAGTTTCTCATATGGTTTAATTAAACAGATAGATATTGAGACTGAGGAACAGGATTTACTTGATAATTTAAAGAGCGAATATGAAATTATAAATATTAAAAGGTTAAAAAAATTTAGTTTAGGCCAATGGGTGGAGTGTGAGACTGTTCGTGTATGTTTTAGAAGTTCAAATCTGCCAGCCTTTATTTATGGTTTTGGCTGCAGATTTAAAGTAGAACCACACGTATTCCCTGTAACGCAATGTTCAGGTTGCTGGAAGTTCGGACATACAAGACGGGCTTGTCCAACTAATAAAGTATTATGCCCAAAGTGTGGGGAAAATCACCCCAATTGCGAAATTACTAATTTTAAATGCATCAACTGCAATGGACCACATATGTCATTAGATAAATCTTGTCCGCAATTTCTAAAAGAAAAAAAAACCGCCAAATAATGTCTAAAGAAAATTGTACTTTTAAAAAGGCAATTGAAATTAGTGATGAGAGTTTAATAAAGAAATCGCTTATTGACGAAGATGAAAACATTTCAATACCTCTACCTACCTTATCACGGGGTTATAGGGACGCTTTACTGAACAACCTTTCATGTACGAAAGAGACAATTAATAACTCAGTCGATAGTGCAGAAGATAATAATGTACAGAACGACATACAGAAGATGAGAAAAATCAAGAAAAAGAAGAAGAAAGTTCAAAGTGGAAATAAAACAATATTGGTAAATAAACAGAAAGAACAAATACAAACACAGCCAGAGAGCCCAAAACAGAAAATTAAAAAAAAATCAGACTATAGTTTTAACTTTTTGAGAATATTAAAAAAAATTCAAGAAATAGTGTTTTCTGAAACAAATTTTGAAGAGAAGATTAAGTCTATTTTTAAATATATACTTAGCGAAATTAAGCATTATTTTATTGATTCTGAAGGTAACATATTACAGAAAATACTTAATATATTCAATGGCGAGTAAAGACTTCACATTAAATATATTTCAGTGGAACGCACAAAGTTTTAGACCAAAAATTCCTTCATTTGAATGTCTGTTAGCTCAAGATAAAATACATATAGCTGTTATAAGCGAAACTTGGCTCGAACCGGAATCTTCGTTGAAAATGAGTGATTATAATATTTTTAGAAACGACAGGATGGACTCTTATGGGGGAGTAGCAATTGTGGTACATAAATCATTAAAATCTATTTTATATCCAACTGTGGTAAAAAATTCAGGTATAGAAATTGTACATATTAAACTCTTAAATTGTAAATATCTTGAAAATGTTATATCTGTATATTGTCCTTCTTCTATTCAGACAACACAATCTGACTGGGATAACTTGTTTTCATTGTTTTCTGAAAAGTCTATGATTGCTGGCGATTTTAATGGTCACCACACAAATTGGTCTACTAAAAATGATACTAGAGGCGTCAAAATAATGGACTCTGCTTTAGAAAGTGGTTATACTTCCTTAAATAATGGTCAACCTACTAGAATTAAGCTTGTAAACGATACCGTTCAGGAATCATCCCCAGACATTACATTTGTAACTTCTGATATAGTAATAAACCTTAATTGGCAAGTAACTAATGAAAATTTAGGTAGTGACCATTTAATTTTAAAAATTAATATGAATTACTTTGATACACAACCCTTTATACAAAAACGTAATTTTAAAAAGGCTAACTGGGTGGCTTTTCGCCAATCAATTATAAAATACCTATTACCCAATGAACCTAGCATAAATAACCTAGAAGAAAAATATAGCCACTTTTTAGATTGCATGAATAATGCTGCCAAAGATTGCATTCCTTTGACCAAAACATGTTCTGATCCTAAAAGTAAATTTAAACCAAAAAGGTATTGGTGCTCAGAACTATTCAAGTTAGTGGCCCAGCGTAGACAAGCCCTTAAGTTATTTAGACGCAACCCCACCCCTCAGAACTTAAGTGTGTTGGAAGAAAGAATTTCTGAGACCCAGCGAATTATTAGGCAGAAAAAGAGTCAGAGTTGGTACGATTTCTGTAACTCCATAGACGAGTCGACCTCCGTTTCTGAAATGTGGAATAAAATGAGATGGATGAAAGGTTATAAAAAGCCCAGAGTTTACGCATCACCAGAAGCCAAAAAGAACATGCTAAATAATTTGGCTCCATTTTCAGTTTTACCTGCTACCCCAATGTTTAACTCCTTAAACAAAACTCTTGAAGTAGAATTCTCATTACATGAACTAAATAATAGTATAAAAAAGAAAGATACTGCTCCTGGGGAAGATGATATATCTTTCTCTATGATTTATAACCTTCCAGACATTGGAAAAAAATATTTACTGTCTTTATATAATTTAATACTAAGTTCTGGTTTTATTCCTATACATTGGCGAAATATACACATTTTATTAATTCCAAAAATAGTAGATCAAAATGCATTGTCCAAATTTAGACCGATATCTTTAATTTCAGTTATATGTAAAATCTTCCATACCATGTTAACAAAACGCCTTGAATGGTTTATTGAAAAAAATAAAATTCTTTCTTCCAATACAATTGGTTTTAGGAGAGCCCAGTCGAGTATTGATGGTGTGTCGCGCCTAGTCTCACAAGCTCAGATTGGATTGGGTAAAAACCAATCTACCTTGGCGTGTTTTTTGGATATAGAGAACGCATATAATAATGTATTAATTGACAAAGTAGTTGAATGTTTAGACAAACTGAATGTTGGTAGTAAAATTTGTAAGTACCTTTGGAACTTCTTAAGTGACAGAAGACTTAAAATCTTTTGTGATTTTAAGGATAGTAATGATTTTGTTAGATGGACAAATAAAGGTCTGGCTCAAGGAGATCCATTGTCACCCTTATTATTCAACATAGTCACATCAAGTATATGCCATGAAAATTTACATGTAAATATATGCCAATATGCGGACGATTTTGTTCTTTATACCTCTGGAAATACATTACAGAATAATGTATCCAAAATGCAAAGGTCACTAAATAAAGTTAATTTAGTTTTAGATCAATTAGGTCTAGAATTGTCAGCCAATAAATCTAAAGTTTGCAATTTTACCAGAGGACGTCGTAAAGACCTAATTAATTTAGAAGTAAACGGTTTTACTTTACCCACAGTTGAAGTATATAAGTACTTAGGTATTTGGCTAGACAGGTCTCTACTCTGGGCATGTCATATTAATAATATTTGTGAAAGAACACAAAAATTTCTTAACTTATTAAAAGTATTGGCGGGCTCCTCCTGGGGTATCCATCCCAAGTACTTACGCAGATTGTATATAGCTTTAATTAGAAGCCGAATTGACTACGGCAGTTTTTTGTATCATAATAGTGTAAAAACCCATGTGTCTAAATTAGACAAAATTCAAAATCAGGCACTAAGGATTGTTGGTGGATTTATTAAAACTACTCCAATTCATGCAATGGAAAGCGAGATTTGTATCCCTCCGTTGACTGTACGTAGAAGATTTTTGGCAAGTAAATTTATCCTAAAAACAAAATCAGTTCAAAATAACGTAATTATTGATTTATGTGATCAATTAAATAACATGAGTAGTAATAGTTTTTGGTAAAAAAAAAAGATCCCTTTGCTTGTAACAATATATAACGAGATGAAAGAAGAAAATGTTGCTTCCGCAGCATTGTTGGAATTGTACAGTTAAGTACTTGGGTGTCTAGCTTAAATCTTAATGATATTGTAAATATAAATTTAAATAGTGTGGTGTTATCAAAAAAAAAAATACTTAATATGTAATCTTAAATGTAACGTGTTGCAAGAGTTACATATATTATATGAAGGATGGTATAAAGTTTATACAGATGGATCTAAGAACCCTTCTGGGTTGGGAGCCGCTTATTATGACCCAGTACGTAGAAGTGGAAAGTGTTTTAAAGTTAATAGTGGGCTGTCAATAATGTCCGTAGAACTTATCGCCATTTCAAAAGCTTTATCTTATGTAATTGATACTGGCTGTAGGAGAGCGGTAATTTTGACCGATAGCAAGAGTTCCCTTCATTGTGGCTCTGGTCGAGGTGGCACACCCGTTGCCTACTCTATTTTGAGGAAGATAATTGAGCTTTGGTCCAAGAAATATATTGTGCACATGCAGTGGATCCCTTCACATATCGGTATAGAAGGTAACGAGGAGGCTGACCGGTTAGCTAAGTCAGGGATAACTGAGGGGGAGGTAGTACATGTTGTCCCATACTACTCTGAATTTTTGCCGAAATATAGAAATAAATGTCACGAGTTTTGGAAAATGTATTTTAATGAAAGATCGCGAGAAAAAGGCATTTGGTACAAGACTATGCAATGTGAGCCTCCTCGTATACCCTGGTTTGCCCCGACGAAATTAAATCGAACATTACTGATTAACGCTTTTAGACTTCGTACTGGACATCTTCCTTACAATAAATTTGCATACTTAATGAAGAAAATAGACTCTCCAGCCTGTGATAGGTGTGGTCTTATAGAAGATGCGATGCATTTATTGTGGGAATGTGTCAGGTGTGAGTCAGAAAGGAAAATCTTGATAGCAGACTTAAATGTAAATATTTGGGATGTTGGTGCATTTAATAGCATTCTCGCCGAACCAACATCTAATACGGCGAGAATGCTTTACAATTTTGTAAATATATATAGAGAAAGTAGAGAAAGCTAGATATAATATTAAAAAAATGTATATATAATAATAATGTGAATTTATAATAATTATGTAAAAAGTTTCAGTGTAAACTGCAACTTATCAATGGGGCTGACATGGTAAATTAATATGACCAAAGCCCGTCCAAAAAAACAGAATAAAAAAAAAAAAAAAAAAACATCGGATACAGTCTTTCAGCAAAATAATATACTTGAATTTTTTTCAGGTATATTTATAATCCTTCCAATTTTAATAAAAAATATTTGAAAAAATCAGATAATTTAATGGAGTGTATAAAATAATCAGAGGTCCCCATTTTCTATCCTTGACAGACAGGTTTTTGACTTATTTCCTATCTAGTTATATATATATATATATATGCTTGAACATTATTATTTAATAATTCATAAACCACCGTAAAATTCCCTCCACATATCAGGCAAGCCCCGCTTTCTTATGGCATAACAGTTATCCTTTTGAATGTGCTCCTTTAACAATTTAAATGTTGGTAATTGGGTATTTGCAGAGGTCACGTGACGGCGCTAATCCTGCGGCTGGCGCTCCACAGTGAGGTGTGTCTGCAGACGCTGGCCTTCCGCCTGGACTACAGCGACTACTACAAGCGGGGAGACGCCAAGCTGCACGAACCGCTTACATACCAGCACAAGAGACTCAGCGAAATCGGACTCACTATGGCCAAGGTTTGTATCTGTTTAGGACATGAAACTAAGAATAATATATGGAAACGCCCTAATGCCTAAAATTACCTATAAAAGGAAATGGCATACGTGTTCTTGCCGCCATATTCTGTTCTCACTTCAACCAATAAACTCTCAGCGATTGCTTATAATAATTTTTGTTTTGAGTTTGTATGGCGATGTCCATCTTCTGTTCTCACGTTTGGAAAGGCGATTTTAGGCATTATGGCTCCCTATATATATCTCCATGGTTTGGAAACAGTAAGTGCCTGCAACAAGCGGGGAGACACAAAGCTGCAAAAACAGTCTATAACTCCCTGTGGCTGAGGTTAATAATGTATTAATACTAGAGTGCACGCTCGAGTTAAGAACATTAAAGGCCATTTAGAAAGTTTGTAAACAGACAAAAAGCATACAATTTGTTCCTCAAGTTAACTTACTAGGTCAAAAAAGTCTGTGATGTAAATTTTACTACTAAATATTGTAATGTGCTGTAGATTTTTGTATAAATAAATAAATAAAATAAAACATAATTTGGTTCACAGTTATAATTATTATTTAAAATACCGAGTTACTAAATCTTACAACAACTAAATAAATAATAATACTTCATTTGATTTTCCAAAGGACATAATTTTTCTCCACAATTTTTAGAAGTAAGTAATCGATATTATGTAGTCCGTAGCAAGATGCTTAAGATAGTGTAATTAATAGCTTTTAACAAAAGTCAATTTATTTCTGCAAAGTGTTCGCATCATCTTTAGAAGGATCCTAGTTTTCCAAGATCGGCCGTCGGAACTTTTATGAAACGCGTTTCCAAGATTGCGTTAACAGCATATTATAGTATTCGGTTGGGTAGAGCTAGTAAACACAGAAGGGATAGTTAAATTTGGAAAGGCCTTAAACCTGCTTTTCCGTTTCAAGTCCGGGAACACCGCAGTTCACTCCCCTGCCTCCAAACCACACGATGGACCTGGGCACAGGCAATCCATGGATATCAAAGTCCATGAGTGGGGTCGATCAATATATTGTTGTTTAACATATTGGTCGCTTTAATTATGCCGACTAAACGATGCGGTTACGAAATCGCCATGGGCGTATTTGCATTACGAGTTAATAATCTCACTGCTTTATCGTCAAATTAATCCCGTTTCGTAACCATACCATGAAAGGAGACTACTCCCTCGACAAGAAATCGATGCAGTAGTCTCCTAAAAACCGGCGAACCCACAGAGTAAAACTGAAAGATGACTAGAGACACTACCGGGAAGCCACATGAAATACCGATCGACACATCGATCGATTGATAGCAAAAATAAAATGTGTGTGATTTGACTTTCCTCGGTGATCAACTTCTACCCATAGACAATATTTTCTATACATTTTTTCTATGACGTTTTGCATCTAATAGGGCGGTGGTAACTAGTCCGGTCGGTCGGCCTAGCGAAGTTATAGAGGCCTTCCTCCCACCTAAGTTGCAAGTTCCAACTAATTTCCGCAATATGGTTAGGTACCTTAATTTAATACCTGTATGTTTTCTATTTCAGACAAAGGTGACTGATCGTATAAGGAAGAAGTGACACCAGAACACATGCAATGTGACATCAGACATTTTTTGTGCACAATTGTATGACCTTTTCTGTGTTCTGTTGCCTCTTAAACCCACTCATAACTTATAACTAATGCCATTCTCACAAATTAATATAAGTCTTAGTTTATAAGAACCCCTATTTAAAATTTGTTTCCTAACTATTATTGTGAATGTTGATCTAGTTAAAACTTTAGCATGATAGAGTCCAATAAAGATTTGAATATATACATTTTGGCGGTAAAAAAATAAGTTTATTCAATATGTGTATCTATTTTTGAACATTTTTATTAATAAGATTGCATATATTTTAGAATCGCCCCAAAAATTCTTGGTAAAAACCGTGGTTAACCGAGAGGCAACTCGTGACATCCTGTAAACCAACAAAGAATAAATATTTTTTAATTAACATAATCATCATAAAAAAATGTTATGCAATCAACAACTGCTTCGAATTCAGTTGTGATCGGAAATGACGTATATCAAATAAGCCGATTTACTTTAATTGAATTGAAACTAACAAACTAAAGTATGTGGTTGTAACCTTATTTAGGGCCTGTTCCAAAACGGTGTAATAATTGTGAGATCTCTTGGAAAAAGTATATAATTAAGTCTGTTTGAAACTTTGCTTTAATGGAGATGTTCAGGCTTAGTATAACCACATTAATAATGTTTGTTTAATCTCTTTATAATTTAACTATAACACCCAGACCATGATAAACTGTACAAAAAAACGTACTAATAATATTTCTTTGCCATGGGTGGGAATCAAACCCAGACCTCCAGATACAAAGTCAAAGGATCAACCACTAGTCTACGGATGTGGTCAAATCTTAATTGAGCTTATTATTGTTAGTAAAACCTTTTTATTGTTATTGGTGTTTTTTATGTCATTCCAAAGTATGGTGAGAATCTGAAATACAAAGTATTATTTTAATATTATATTAATGTCATTTATTAACTAATTTTCTTAATTTTATACTTACTATTAAATTGTATTATATAATTACTATTCGGAAGCTATTTTGTAATAAAAACCTACATAATTTGATTATAATATTATTAATAAAATCTTCCACTGTTAATGAATTGAATTTTTAATTTTTAGTCCTATTGGTAGAAGTGTAAATAATTTAGCCTGATTTCCAAAATAAGGTCAATATATCATAAGCATCATGATTGAGAGGCCACTTTTTTATTATTATAAGAATTTGCTAATAATTCTTAAGCCCGCAGTTAGCAAAAATCTAGTTTAACTTTTTTATTTTAACTTTTCGGTGTGGCTTCCCGGTAAAAGGTCCCTGCTTCTTATAACATAAGCTATAGAATGTCAAAGTATAGATTTCCGCTATTAGCTCTCCTTCAATCAGAGTAGTTTTGAACCTTCTCTGATGATGGGAGAGCGCGCTAATAACGGAAATCGTTATTTTGAAAATCTAACGCTCACTGTCGCTCACATTATAAGAAACAGTATGCGGCTTTCAATTCCTTAAAGCCACATAGACAAACCGATAGATGCGTCGATTTTTTTTATTGGAGAATGGCATGTGACCTGGTGTTGAGCATACCTACAATACAAAGTTCATGAATGGGGTCGATCAATAATTGTTCTTAAACAAAATTGATCGCTCCCACTATGCCGGCTAAATGATGCGATTACGAAATGGGTGGCGACAAACTGCATTACGAGTATATTTTAATATACTCGCCGCCTTATCGTCAAGTCAACCCATTTCGTAACCGCACCCTGAAAGGAGACTACCACCTCGACAAGAAATCGCTGCAGTAATCTCCTGAAAACCGGTGAACCCACAGACTAAAACTGAAAGATGACTAGGGACATTTCTACCCATAGACAATATTTTCTATACACTTTTATGCATCGTCGCGTCGATCGGTTTGTCGATGTGGTTTCCCGGTAAAGGCCTAGGTCACTTAACGGTTTTTGCATCTGCATGGTTTCCAAAATAACGAAACTCGCTACCACCTCACTTAAATTCTGAAAGCTGATTTTTACGTTTAAGTTATGTAGTATTGTTAACAATCGTTCATTAGCTCAGACCCTTCCCGTCGGTTATATGATCGAAGCCCGTCGGCGGTAAGAATGACTTAAATCATGTTAATAATTCAATAGTATGGCTGACTATTAATAATTTACAAGTAAATTTATCAAAAACTAAATATTTAGTTTTGTAACAATTTTATAATAAGGGAGGTAAAAAAATCAATTTAGATATAAAATATTATAATAATACTATTAGCGAATATAAATATTCTCTATTTCTGGTACTTACAATAGATAGTTACTGTGATTGGCGGCATTAATATTATTAAGTTGGTGTTAAGGGGCCTTACCAAAGAGCCAATCGATAATCGAATCGAAATACCCATCGAAAGCCAAATATATGGGATTTGACGTTTCTCGGCGATCAGCCTACCCATAGAGTAAAATTTCTATACATTTATATCGATCGATGCGGCGATTCGATTAGCTATCGTGTTCTTTGGTCAGGCCCCTGTCGTAGAGAGTACTTCTAATGGTGGGTGCTGCAATCTCGGTTTTGTGCTTAGAAGTGACAGTTGGACGGGCCAAATATGGGAAACGTCAAAGCTTTCGAATCTATTACTATCCTTGGGTCCGATTCACAGCAAAATCGATGTCAGCGCTGTCAGCACCGGTCCGAATGGGCATAAAAGTGCTTACGATAGATGATTTGAAATTAATAGTGACGTCATTACAGATGCCATATTAGACTTACAGTAATTTTGCTTCTGGGTGAAATCGCTGTGAGCGCTGTCAGAATGACATTTATCTAGAAACATGTTTTTGAGAAAATCAATAAAATTCCTTAAGTACATAGTTAAAATTGTTGCGTTCGCATTTATTTTGGTATTTATGTAAAAAAGCTATACATAAACCATTTTTTTTATGGTGTTTTATTTGACATTAAAACAGAGTGAGAGGAGCATATGTTTTAGTTGCGAGATAGAGGTAGATACAAGTGATGTTCTTGTAGTAGTAGCGGGGCATTCGACTCCCCTGGGGCCGAGGGTCGGCGCGGGAAACCCGTGTTGCCGAGGCATGGACTCGGCGGGCGACAGCCCGCCGGGGACTTGTCGCGGTGACGCGAGGCTCTTATTTTATAATAAGGGCCAAACAGTGGAGGCACAGACGCGCTGCAGGCGACAAAGCGCCAGGAAGAGAAGCTAGTCATCTAGCGGAGTAGGAAGCTCGGCGCCGAGAAACTCTCTCAGTGTAGGCCTACCATTCGGTGGCCGTGCCAGCAATAGAGCAATGCCGTAAAGATGGACGTAAACCTTCACGGCATTGCCGGCATTGGCCCGGTCGTACATTCGACGTGCTAACAGTTCGACAAACTTTTCGAGCGGTTCGACAAACACGTCATCACTTATTGTTTTATTGCGCACGAACCACGGAGCGCCATTCGCCATACGCAGAGAGATGTTCTGCTGGCGCTGTAGTCGGGCTTTGTTCGTGGCCGACAAAAGTTGGTGCCACGCTGGGGCCGCATAACTGAGTTGGGGACGGATGAAAGTTTTGTAGACCGACACCCTGACCCGGAGTGTTAAATTAGACTTGAGAACCGGGCGGAGCATCGAGCGGGCGGCCTTGGCCTTGCTCACAGCAGCAGTGTCCATGGGGTCCATGCTCAATGACCGGTTAATTATGCACCCCATGTACTTAATGGAATCGGCCTTGGACCTCCTGTCCCCGAAGTTTCAGCTTGGGTGGGCGGCGGCGACGGCGGGTTACCAGTAGGCTGACGTCTTTCCCACGTTCACAGACATCCGCCATCCAGCATCCTCTGTTCTCGACGGCGAGCTTCGGGTCCTTATCGGCGCTGTCATCCGCGAACAGCGCCTGTGTGACATCTCTGCTCTCCCCAAGTGGCCAGAGAGAGTTGGGATGTCATTGGTAAATAATGCGTACAGCGCGGGAGATAAGCAGCTTTCTTGCGGGACTCCCGCATAGATGGGATGCTTCTCCACGGCCACGTGGAAGTGGCGGTTGCTCAATAACGACCGAAAGGCGAGCAACCGCGTGGCAAATGGGTGGTACAGACGAGTCGAGGAGTTTGTATATGAGGCCGGATTGCCAGACGCGATCGAAGGCCTTCTCGGTGTCGACAAAGACCTCGACTGTGGACCGGCCTTCGTTCAACTCGCTCGCCATGTGGTGCAGCACGCGAACCAGCTGGATGTTTCCCTAGGATATTAGCTCGGTCCTGGTGGGCGATTCTCGCGCTTTCGAGATTTATCTCGATTCGAGATTTTTAAACGAAAAATGACTAAATATGTCATTTTTCGTTCAAAAATATCGAACATTAAACGAAATAAATAATAAATATTAATTAATAAATATGTAAATATTGAACGAAAAATGACTTATTTAGTCATTTTTCGTTTAAAAATCTCGATTCGAGATTTTTAAACAAAAAAATACTTAATATGCCATTTTTCGTTTAAAAATATAGAACATTAAACGAAATAAACAATAAATATTAATAAATAAATATAAAAATATTGAACGAAAAATGACATATTTAGTCATTTTTCGTTTAAAAATCTCGAATCGAGATGAATGTCGAAAGCGCGAGAATTGCCCACCAGGGCGGCGTAATACTTGTTACGGTCTTCGTCAGTCTCCTGTTGAGGCGGTACAGGGCTCCTAGCGCAGTGTCCTCACCCACGGAGTCCATATAGTTCTCCCAGGCCCTCCCCCGGAATGCGGCGGTTTTAGCAGAGAGCTCTTCAGAAACTTTGTTGAGCTCTTGTTTAGTGCTGGGGTCGTGGAGATCTGGCCAGCGCTTTTGGAGTCGTCGCTTGAATTTACGTTTGTTCCGGATGGGGGCGGGAAGACATTGTCGTCTTTCGCTAGTATGTGGAGGCAGCTCGTGGGTTGTCGCCTGCTTGGCTTTTGATATGGACTCCATGAGATGTTCTTGTGAGCGCGCTTAATCGCTGGCCCACTTTCATTAGCACGCTAATAGCACCGTGAGTAGTCACATCGCTCTTTTTGAATCGGACCGTTGAATATGAGCGCTCACAGCGGTGTTATCACCATTCGGACCATGAGGGAGGTATATAATCTGTGGTTGTTGACAGTTAAAAAACAAAAAGAAAGGCCGAAAATATACAAATTTTGTTGTAATTTAATAACATACAAACAATACAATGTAATATAAATTCCAAAAGTTTTTAAATACCTATATTTATATTATAACTTTAAAAAATCTACTGCTGTCTTCAGCGAAGGTATGGTCAAAATTCTTTAGGTTAGGACATATGACCACTATTATTATAGTATCTTATTCTGTTATTATGCTTTTATATTTGTGATAGTATCCTTTATATAATTTGCAGAAGCATAATCACCACTAAATCTGGTAGCACTAAAGAACATGGCTGCAGAAAATGATTACAACTTTTTAGAACAAGATGTTAAGGAGCTCTTACAAAATTATAAAAATAAGAAAAATACAGCATATGAGCCCTGCACCACTGAAAACTTTAAAGAATGTCTAATTGGTTTACATGAGGTTAGTAAAATTTTAAGATAATTCAAAAGTACAAATTTTATTAAAAAGGCACAAAAAACTGCTTTAAAAACTTAGATTTGTATTTAAGGGCCCTGGAGTCGACTTGACCCCATATAAATACATTTCTAATATTACAACTTGTAAAGTAAAGTACAATGTGATTACTATATGTTTACTGGTAAAGTTCATGCAGGCAGTTAAATTGAAAGATCTATAAATTTTCTTGGTGAGCAAACCGGTTTTTGTTAACACTACTCCAACCAGATCAAAACATTGTCAAGTGACCTATTAATTGGTTTTACTCTGTGGAGTCACAGGAGTCTACTGCATCAATTTATTTTTGAGGAGGTAGTCTCATTTCAGGGTGCGGTTATTATGCCAACAATTGATTTGACTATAAAGAGTGAGGATAGAAAGTAAAAGACTAGCTACTTAATAAACTATGTTCATTTAATACTTTATGGAAAAATATAGTTGTAAAATAATTAATCCATCCAAAAAATTTTTTTTCAAAGTTGGTTAGCTAACTTAATGCTTACTTGGAATACCAAAATCTAAATTGTTTAAACTGTTTATATTTGATAAACAGAGTGAAGTTTAAAGTTAATAATAATTTATATTTCATATATGTAAATGAGACAATGTTCTTAGCAAACCATGGATACACCGTGCGGGTGCCGGGTCCATCGCATGGTTGAAAGTCAGGGGAATGAACTGCAGCGTTCCCGGACTTGAGACAGCGAAGTAGGTTTAAAGGCCTTTTGAACTCTCACCTGCACTGTGTTCACTACCCTCTCTACTCAACCAAATACTATATGATCATGTTAGCGCCATCCTGGAAACACGCCCCATAAAAGTTCCGACGACTATTCTCGGAAGGCCAAGATCCTTCAATAGAAGGTGCAAAGACTTTGCTGGAATTCCTCTTGCACAAACTTCCACTGCATAAAGTTGAGTTTTAAATCTGTTTTTAGTAATTTCATTTGTGAGATCAAAATATTTGTTCGACTTGATGTTGTGGTCCTTAGGTATGTTTGTTTCCCACGGAACGGTGACTTCTATAAGTATTACTTTCTTCAAGCACCGAGAGTACACCAGTATGTCTGGTCTATAGGCTGAAACTGCTAGTTCGTCTGTCCCTCCTTTACAAATGTAGTCAGTCTTTCATTTGTTGTTAATCCTTTTCTGGCTCTAGCAATACTGAGACTTACAGCTTCACGAATAATTTCTAGAACTTTATCATGTTGGTGTGAATAATGACCGTTTTCAAGTAGAGTTTTGCACCAAGCAAGTATATGTCTGGCAGTCCCTACAGCAACACCGCACAATGTACATGTCTTATCTGTTGCCTTCCCTCATCTTACCAGATTACTCTGGTCAGGTAGGGACATTTGAAAGGCATTAAGATATATATACTTAATAAGTGCCGGAGACCAATCGTACATGAGTGTGCGCCATTTCAGGGCTGGAGGAATACAAACTTCCCCCAAAGTAAGCCATTCATTCTGTACTTCTAGGGTCATCGCGAATAAAATAGGATGTTAGAAAATTCCGAATTTGATTGATCTGACTTCAAAATCACTAAAATGTAAAAAAAAAATATGGCACATATCATGGGATTTGTAGGGACTGCTACACTTGTTGTATGGTGTAAAATGTACACATGTTTGTATATCCATTACTATACTGATGTAGGTATATGCATATTTTTGTTGAATAGCTATTAGCTCTGGGGGTAAAACAAGGGTTTATTTTATTATGCAGGCAGTTGAAAAAACAACATTCAATCTTGTATTATTCTTGTAGGTATATATTTATATTACTTAGCTTTCTTATAGGTTTTGATTCCAATATACAGGGTGAATTTTTCAAATGTGCCTTCAAGGCCAAAATTTACTACAAGGAATTTCGAAAAATGCTCAAAGGAGACTGGTGCTGATTTTGATAAAAAGTGTGATTTAACACCACTGTTTTTTTTTGTGGGGCTATATTAAGGACAGACTATACAAAGCCAATGGAATCAATTGCAGCCTTAAAACTCAAAATCCGTGATGAGATTAACGAAATAGTCCCGCCATATTGTCGAAAAGTGATTAAAAACTTTTATGAAAAAGTCAGCATCTGTCAGCGTGCTTGTAGTGGACATTTGCCAGATATAATTTTTCATTCATAATTGCCGAACTTTTCTCTTTGTAATTAAATAAAAAATTTAATCATCTTCATCTAAATTTTTTATTTCTTTTTGTTTTAGAAAACAAAGTTCTTGTTAAAAAACCCTTTATTTGACATAGAATTTAAATAATATTTTTGACAGTAATTGTTATTACCATTTGGTTGAAAACAATTAATTTATTTTTTTTAAATCAGAAACAGAGAAATATCTTTATTAATATTACAAAGGTATTTAGCACAACTGAAAGATTTTTATATACAATTACCAATATAAAAATAATAATAATAATAAAAAACACTTAGGTCTCTGGTTCGAATCCCGGTGTGTACCAATGAGTTTTTATTTAAAAAAATTATGTACATTTGTTTGACAACATCACTATAGTGCCTCGGAGAGCACATTAAGCTGTCGGTCCCAGTTTCACTATACCAACTTGTGAAACTGTTTATAGATGGGTTATTGAGTCTATTCATAACATTGCGACTATCTAGCCACTTGTTCAGTGTAGACTCATACCATCAGCTACGAAGAGGTGGGATTAAAACCTCTCCGCTGGGTACCCTGGGGCGGTCTAGGCGGTCTGGGAGGTCTGGGAGGTCTGTGGCACCATAAGGCACCTGTGATGATATAATGTATGTAAAAATAATAATTGAACTACAACTAACAGCCAAATTCTAATATTAGACGTACAATTATGTTTGTATTGCACCACTAGTTTGTACACCATTGGCAAAACTTTAAAGATATGCAGTTGTTATAGTGAGTATGTATTTACATATATGGTCAGTTAAAGTTAGTTTTTTAAATATCTGAGTCAACAAAATCAGTTTTTTTGGCCTATAATTTTGTTTCAAACCCTGTTGTATACGCAGTCTGTCCATATTGTAACTAATAATAATAAATTAATTTATTTCATAAAAAAAAAGTACAGTTACAACTGGCATAATTTTTTTAAATTAGAATAGTAGGTAATATTTTTTTTTTTTATCTATGATGTCACGAGCACCCTATAATAGACTAATATAAATTGAAAACAGTACCATTGGATAAAAGTGGTGCGATATGAAGCACCTTGATAAAATGAATGCATTATATAATACAATATTTTTTCTTATCATATCTTGCAGCATGGTAATAAGAAAAAAGTATCTATTATTTAAAATTTTTGCTATAAAGCAAGATTTCTTGTATAGAAGATGAGTTTCCAGAAACATGTATAACATTCAATAAACTGTAAAGTATTATCGGAAATCCCAAATTTAATCATCAAAATTTTATTTTATTTTAAATTTTGGAAGCCCATTGACTCCCAGGATTTGATTCCCAATCAACTTTCCTAAAATTTGGTTCAGTAGTTTAGACGTGAAAGGTTTTCAAACAGACTGACACTCTCACTTTCGCATTTATTAGTAGGTATATCCCAATCCCCCAAATATTAATAATTTTAATATTGATAAACATTTATTAATATAATTAATTTACTTGTAGGAACTGAGCTTGTACAATATCAGTTACATATTTAATCCTTATACCGACATTGAAGATGATCAAATAAGACAAGATGCACTGGTTGCTCTAATAAATGCCATTTGGAGCTTGCTGTATGCACACAAAAATTGTATAGATAAAAATGAGAGAACAGCTGAACAAAATACTACATTGGAACAAAAAGTCAAAGAACTGAATGTATGTATCTATTCTAAAATTATCTTTACATAGTAATAAAGTAGGTAATATTGATATTTCTGTTTGCATGTTTGTTTCCTTAGTTATTTTCTTTTACGCTGCATAGATTTTAGATGACGGGGACGCGAGGCTTTTAAAATAGCATACCAACGGTGAGTTACGGCCAGCGCACCCGAGGCTGCCTAAGGCTGAGTTGCAACAAAATGAACTTTCTGTAAATGTAACGATTAAAGTTAAAAATGGCGTCGAATGTACCAATTTTATTTTGTAGTTCGAATGACAGCTGGTACATTCGACGCCATTTTTAATTTTAATCGTTACATTACATTAACAGACAGTTTCGTACAACTCAGCCGTAGTGTACTCAGCGGAGGGATGTTTATTCTGACCCAGACATAGCCGATGCCGATGGTTTAATTAAAAAGTCATTGGTACACATTGGGGTTGAAAGTGGTTTAACCAACCGGCTATCACATACTCATATACAATTAGGTAGGTACACCATTATTGGTATATTATCCAGAAGTTGTGGGTTCTTCCACTCTTGACACGTTTTTCTGGACAGTCTGTCATGGTCTGGGTGTTTATAAAATATAATATGTATTATAGCATTATTTCTGGTACACATAGTACAAGCCTTGGTTTGTGACCATAGCAATTTGTGTAAATTGACCTGCATATTATTATATTACTTTATTATAGTTGCTTTGCTTTAGCCTGGGTCCTTATAAAATGTATTAGTATCGCTGTTTCTAGCACACCATATAGCCTAGGCCTAGTTTGTGACCAAGAAAAAATTATAGAGTTTAAATTAAAAATTCTAACATTTTTTTTTCTAATAGGTATAAAGGTGTATTTAGACAAAAATATATTTACCTTTATCTAACATATCACATCTTTTTGAGGCTGTGCGATAGAACTCTGGAGGCCTGTTCTCCATATATGAAGGCTTTTTGTCCCACTGTCCAAACTGCGGAAAATAGGTACCTATTGTAGTCGTTTGGGGCCAGAGACTCCTTTGCTTCATAATGTAACGTTAATAAGCAAAAACGCATGAAAGAGCCTCAGGACCGGTTGACTACGGAGACTGATGAATAATTTCTAAGGTCTTGTAGGTAAATCAGTTTGTCGAGCAGTGTAGGGTTTTGCGTTATCATGAAGCAATAATGGTGAAGATCGATTGACTGAGTCTAGGTTGTTTCTGACATGGGTACCCGGGATACAACGAAACTAAAATGTACCACATCGTGAATTAACACCCAACATCACCTTTCCATGGGTGTGCTTTTGTTCACGGGCGTTTGACCATTGCGTTGATCGCTTGCGAAAGAATCAACTTTTTAACAAACGTCACGATTCGTTCCAAATTCCCTGTATCAACGCGTAATCTGCAGGATTTTTATTTTACCAGTTTAGTACAAATGGGTCGCCAATTCCTTGATAGTTTGATACGGATAAGTTCGGCTTTTAATTCATCGTTATTCACTTTAGTGTGGTGTTCCTCGTGGTTCATTTCAAAGTCGAGTTTCCACTAAGAAAGCGTATTGTTATCCAATCAGAATTGCGTATCCTCTCTGAACATAGCATATTTGAATTTCGAGTTGTTTCTGTTGCTTTATGACACGACTTCCACATCGGAAGTCGTGTCAAATAGAATAGACTAATTAAATATTTGAAATAATTCGTTTATTTTATAGCAACTAATAAATCGTTTAAAACACAAACTGGATTCAAGAAGTTTCGAAGCTCGGTCGTGTGTGGCTTCAGCACAAAGAACTTTAGATCGATCTGATGAAGTCTTCAATGACCTGACCAATACTAAAGCACAACTCACTCAAATAGCTAAACAAAAAGAAGCCATGGAGAAACAACTCAAAACGGAAATAACCAGACTCCATTTAGAAAATGAACAATTACGTGATAGATTAAGAAATAAATCAGGTATTTATTCGTATTTATTAGTTAAGGTTCCTGGAGTCGTAATCGCGAACTCCGCATTCTCCATACAAAATTAGCTGTCGCACTTCCAATAACACTCGATTAATGTTTGTTGCAGATTTAAAATAGTATTTATTTTCGGTCATTGTACCTATTTATTAATCTTCCTGTTTTGGGTTATTATTTTTTTTTTTTTTTCGAAATAATGTTTTTTTTTAAATATTAAGTATAATACAAAAAAAAATATTACCCACAACAGAAATTTTTACGTACAATTAAGAACATAAAAAAAATATTGAACTTCGACCAACAGCGAAGTTGTAATATTGGTAGTACGTTTGTATGGGCGTCAAGTCAACTCCAGGAACCTTAACCAACAATAAAAAAGAGAAAAAAATAAATAATAAAGGATTGTAAATAATAATCATAACTACGTGTAGGAATATAGGCATTCAGAACAACAAAATAAACAAATATAGGCGAATTATCGTAGTTATATACATGGTGAATTTGAATGGGTGTACTTTGGGCTAATATGATGTTCTACTGATCAATACGAACAACTTTTCCCATGGAACCATGTGTCGCAAATGAAAAAAATTGCCTTCTCCATACAAACCAGTAAAGTTAAAATTACCAATTTATATGGGGAAGCCATTTATTTTTTTCATTTGCGACACATGGTTCCATGGGAAAAGTTGTTCGTATTGATCAGTAGAACATCATATTAGCCCAAAGTACACCCATTCAAATTCACCCTGTATATATAACTTCTAAACCACCAGAAACCTAATGATATTGATTACATTAATATAATTTTACAGGGTCGTTCTCTCCGTGTGCTAGTGTATGCGACGATACTATTTTGAGGCTGAAACAAAAGGAAAAGAAGCAAAATAATATTATATCCCAACTACAAACCAATAATCAGGGGTTATTATTAGAAGTTATAGCACTCAAGGAAAATATATTTCTTTCCAGTTTAAACAACTAATTTTTAATATTACGGAATCAACAATCTTATGAATAGTATTAACTTTATCACACTAAAGTTCATAGTTTATTTCAATGCAGTTTATTGACAGTTTTTTTGCCAAAAGAAGATTTTAATATGATTTTACTATGTAAATTTAAATGTACAGTTGTCTAATATATAGGTACCTATACTTCCATTACATAAATAAGTTTTAATGTAGAATAGCTTATCTTGGAACTGTCAAAACACTGCATCGAATTATTGGTCGAACTATAGTTGTAATTATAACTTATCAATGGTTTCTTTTACAAAATCTTATAGGACTAAAATTCTTTTAAATATGTGTATTTTATAATATTTTAATATGCCATCTTATACTAAGTTTTTATATTAAGTCAATTATAAGTACTAAGATCTTTCACTTCTAATATCCAATATATATTTTTTATAACACTTAGTGATTGTGCACTTTGTGCTATGCTCTTATAGCGAGTAAGTTATTATATCTTGATATATCAAGAATTAATGTGATAATGATAGTGGGCAGCTAACGGTAGCGAGTAAGTTTGTAAGGACTAAACATGACAGTTGTATTTGTGACAGACAAATAATTATAAAAAGTAATTTGATTAATAAGTTTATTTTTCTAAATCATTGTTTTCTTTATTATCCAGTTAATGTACCTAATTAGTAAAATAACATCAGACGGTGATTTCTAATGACTGAAGTTATTAAGTAAGTAGGTAATCTAATTATACGAAAAGTGTTAGGACATCAGTTTATGGCGTGAATACTAACTTATGCAGTTATTGTAGTTCGTATATGTGTGCTGTCCCGGAGTACGACGTTCGTAGAATTAATTATGTACATATAATCGACGAGCTAGTCATTGGTTAACGACCGCACATCGCTGCTTACGCATACTTTGCGTCACATTATAGTATCACAGTGGGCTAGCTTCAGTTACATTGGCAAGCTACAATAGTGCGCGCGCGCATACAATTGCCTCATTCAGTGGGCGCGATTATGTATCGGAGATAGTACGCGATAACAACCTGATAATTTTTTGAGTGAATTTTAAATTGTCTTAAAATATATTTAGTAGTTTTCCGTTATATGCTTTGGTGAATAAAGCGTCAGATGTGTTAGCAAGTAATTTATCGGATGTGTGGACACCATGGTGAAGATCACTGTAGTGGGAGACGGTATGGTGGGCAAGACCTGCCTGCTCTATGTGTACACCAAGAATGAGTTCCCCACGGAATACGTGCCGACCGTGTGAGTACACCTACTTACATTATTTATTACACCTGTAAGGTACTAGTGGCTTATGTAAATACAAAAAGTGTGATGCTATTGTAATACTTATTGATATCACAAGGCTATGGATTAGTCACATAGCTACCTAGCCAAACCCGATAATCCGAGTTTAATAACTACTACGATATTGAGGATAAATAACATAGATGACGTAAAGACCTAACAAATTTGAATAAGTGAACAAAATTATCAAACAAGTAGGTAACTTGTATCAGTGACCTTCAAGAAGATTTGATATTCGGTTTATCACAATGTGTACATTAATGGCTCTCAGCGATACAGGTAAATATTGCCAGTTTATTATTTAGCAATTTGCCCTCACGACAGACTTGCATATGACCTACAGTACAACTGTATAGGCATGATTGTAGGTACATCCCAATAGATAGTAACTAAATAAATAAGTATTACTATCTAATAATCATAGGTATAAATAGATTGACAATTTGGCCTACATACCTACTTAAAGTAGAGATGCGCTGAATATGGGTTCAACCTTTTCTATGGTTCAACCCTTCTATAACTCTGTGGTTCAACCGAATAACTTGAATTAGGTATGTTGTTTTTAATTTACAGTATGTATTGTTTGCTTCATTTATAAATATAATAAGGCCTTTTAAATATTTAAATACAAAAAAATAACTGAATATTTGGTAATTATTCGACTAACTAATCGAATATTCGGCCTAATACGAAAATTAAAAAAATACGCCAAATACGAATAGGTATTCTGCCAAACGTTCGGCGCATTTCTGCTTACAAATATTATTCATACCTATTGGATTTTCAATTTATTTTTCTTGTCTTAAATTTAAACAGTAAAAATAAAGTACACCTATTTATTTTCATTATAAATAAGTGTGTGTTACTAAAAAGGCTATGATGTGCCAAAATGTAGCATGTGTATATATATCTACATAAAATGAAAATAAACAAATATCAAAAATAAACTAAACTTTATACAAAGCCTAATCTGTTTATAACTTTGTATAAAGTTTAATTCACGGTCAATTTAATTTAGTTACTAAAAATAGTACCTATACTCTGGGTACTTTTAAAAATATGATTTATTAATCAATGTCAATACATAGTATAAAACAAAGCCACTTTCATTACTGTCTGTCCCTCTATATGCTTACATCTTCTAAACTACATTATAATAATATGTAGGACATTTTACACATATTACTCTGACCACAAACTAAGCTCTAGACTTGTACTATGTATACCATAAACAAACAGATTTTGATGAGGTTCACACCATTATTTAGGTAATTTCTTCCGGAAGGTTTATATGTAGGTACTATGATATATATAATTTGTTGTGATGCCGGGGCGGGTCGGTAGTTAAGTATAAATACTTACAATATGCCAATAAGGCATAAAAGAGGGCAAGTGTGTTAAATTATCGTCGTTGTTGTACCACTATTACATAATTCCAAAGATCTAATGAAGGTTACGAACGATACAATGCAATTTGTTTACATTTCGATCTTCATATGGCGTGTCAAATTATCACATTGAAATTCCTACGAGTCTGGTTAAATAAAAACCTTTGTCAATTAAGTAAGCTTTAGTAGGATGGCTTTTTTTATCAATAAGCCTACACTATATGTTATATCTTTGCTTGCATATTTATTTTGAAGTGATAGGTATTTGTAATTTGTTTACACCGGTGTTCATAAAAACTTATATAAGTAGTCCCTAAAGAACACTTTAGTTAAGTATAGGTACAACAATACGTGGTGGCCGAGTTGGTTAGACCTTGGACTTAAAAACACTTAGGTCCCTGGTTCGAATCCCGGTGTGTACCAATGAGTTTTTAATTTCAAAAAATTATGTACATTTGTTTGACAACATCACTATAGTGCCTCGGAGAGCACGTTAAGCTTTCGGTCCCGATTTCACTATACCAACTTGTGAAACTGTTTATAGATGGGTTATTGAGTCTAAAGAGAGCTTCTAAAACAAAAGTATTCTTGAAGGACTCAATAAGTTTCTATGAATAAAGCCATTAGTTTATGGGTACTATTGGATACCTTTTGATAATAATATTTTAGATTCCCAATGAAGTATTATCCCTTGTAGTACCTACTGACCTAAAAACATTGGTTTTTAATACCTACACTAAATATTACTTAAATTCATTATATCTAAATTTTATATGTCTTGTTTGAAACTTACCTGTTTCCTTATTTACGAATTTGTGTAATAAGGAAGAATAATTTATTAATTCAAGACGATTTAACCTCGGCAACTCTATGGTCACAAATTGTCCTATATTAGTCATAGACGAAGTTAATAAGTCGTTGACTTTTATAAAAAATATGAACTTTTCTTACAACACAATAAGTCCTTGACATAATTCTAATGTAAATTAGGTACCAAATTTGTTTCAGGAATGAGTACGGCTTTCCTAGTTAATAAATCTCCAAATAAACATGTACATATAATTATAAGGATATTGTACTTGTAGAGTCTGACAGTAAACGCCAATTTTGACCATGAGGTATAGGTAATTATAGAATTATATAAAGGTAGAGATAGTGTATATAGGAGTGTAAAAGTAAAAACTGATAAACGTGTTATTTTAAAAAAGACCAGCATGGTTATTACGCGTCTTAAGTTCGCTCGCACGCCAATTGTTATGACGTCATTCTGACGTAGATCAAGCTTGGCTTCTTAACAATGGCTCCAAAAAATCTAAGAAAATTACGTCATACGATTGGCGTGCGAGCGAACTTAAGACGCGTAATCACCCTACTGTTTAAAGATTGTATGCATTAAAATTATCTACAGTCGATGCAGGAAAGTTAGACAGTTTAAATTCAAATAATAGGGTTAGTGATGTCAGTGATAATAATGGCATCAAAATTATCGCTGACATTCTATCTATAGTATCTGTTATAACTAGAGACGTGTAGTTAAGAATCCTAAACGGTTTAATATGTAGGTAAGTATTGTTTAAGTGTATTGTACCTTGGTTTTCCGGGGGGATGTTGATTGTGAATTGATTACAAAAGTGGTATTATGTTGATTTTTTTATTTTTGAAGTGTTAAAAATAAAGAAGAATGTTAGGTTTATTTCTGTATCGAAAAAAAATATATTTAGTAGGTAAATGTTATATGCAGGTTCGTGTCGATTGGTATGTTCAGATTCTTTATATATTAATAGCTACATCCGAAATAATAAATTGTCGCTTTAACAGCATAAGTCGCTCCCACTATGCCAGCTAAACGCCGCACCGGTTAAAAAATGAGCGGCGACAAAGACGAATTTGTATTACGAATCATAGCAAATCAACTGCACGTTTCCATCCATACCATCGGCTACGACGAGGAGGGAATAAAACTCCACCGCTGGATACCTTGAGGCCCGTTCAGGCCATGCTTATATCTACCTATAATTCATTAATAGCCGCCTCCATCGTCTAGTGGTTGCGCCTTTGGTATTGTATCTCTTCGTGCGTTCGATTCCCACTCGTAGCAAAAAAAATATTAGTAGATAGGACGTTTTTCTGTACTGTTTGGCATTGTCGGGATATTTATAAAATATAATCATTAATTAGTATAGTTGTTTCTGGTAGGTACTCATAATAGATCCCACTGTTTATTTTGTGACCAGGGGCCTTATTCCGAGTTTGCAACCGCTAAACACGACAAGACGTTGCGTAAATTCGAAATATTGAAATATATGTTCTATCCTGTTAATTATAGAGTTGAAATTCCAATGTTACTCACATGTTCAAACTTGCGAAGAATTCGTGTACCTATTTCAAGATGGCGGCATTATTATATTCAACCTAATACAGACTATGTAACCATTGGAATATAACTTATATTTCCATATACATATATACTTTACGCAATGTCCTGTCGTGTTTAGCGGTTGCAAACTCGGAATAAGGCCCCAGAGCGTATAAGTACGTAAAAACTGGCCTACATATATTGATGAGTCTGTTGTTGAACAGTTGATTATATAGCTCTTATATATAGTATAGGTATATGCTTGTAAAGTATGAAACTTCTTTGAGGAAGTTGATCAAAAATGGTCAGTATAGTTGACAACTTTCCTCACAATATTTTCCTCCACCTCAATGACAAACGCCATTCCACTACCTATTTTTCGCTTTCAGGATTACGCAAACATATTTACGTCAACCTTAGACCCATTTATATTTCCTTAAATATGTAATTGTATGAATAAATTTATAATGTTATAACATATAACTAGAGTGTTCCAAAATTCAAATATTATACAAGAGATCTCTTGGAGAAAAGAAAGAAATGGAATATAGGAACACAAATAAAATAACATACCACGGAGTTATAGGAAGGTAATTCCACCTCTTTATTTTCCTGAATATCACACCTCAGTTGGTTATATGATCGAAGTATCACAAATCAATTATTACACCTAATTTTGAACACCCCCGTATAACCTTCTTAATTTTATTGTAGGTTTGACAACTATATGGATAAAAGAGAAGTAGATGGTAAAGAAATAGAAATATCACTGTGGGACACTGCTGGACAAGAAGACTACGAGAGACTTCGACCACTTTCATACCCAGGTGTAAGTATATTTAATTATTAGGTACCTCCTTGTTATCAGTTTTTAACGTGACAACTTTTTAAGCTGAGTAGTAAGTAGGTAGGGTAGACCGGGGACATAAGTAACACTTTTTGCAAAATGACCTATAAAACAAAATCTGCTTGCATTATTCAAAGTTTGAATCATTTGGTTGTAAATTAATTTCATTGTCTTTTATTTTTGAATAACACTTAAATTTCATATAACGTAGAAAAAATCTAGTTTGAATTCGAAGGGTCTCACTGCTACTATTGACCCATACTATGCAGTAACAACATTTCAATAGTCAAACTTAATGTGAATGTTCAAGAAATGAGAGTAGAAAATGGCGGCAACAAACATGTTTGACATTTGATTTCTACTTTAAGTACTGTAACACACCTTGTGTTACAGTAATTCCTTATATTAAGTACTTAACAACTTTTAGGATTTTTTATTTCGTTTCATGTTTAGAAAAAAATGGCATGCAAACTTCAAAGATTATTTTTCCAATATATTTTTATATTGGAAAAATAAAAATAATTATAACAAAAAAACTGTTAAAAATAAAATATAACTCGAAATATTCATGCGGACGGACAGACGGACATCTAAAACTCACCATAAATAATTCCTTTATTGAAAAAAAATGGCTTTCAATCAGATTTTTTTTTTAAATAATATTATTATTTTAACAACATCCATTATTTTGTAAATAGGTATCATTGTTTTGTAAATAGGAATGCGATAATACAATTGGCGAGGCCATGTCGGACGCACAATGCAAACGTAGTTAGCCGCTAGCTAATTCATAATGTAGGTCCGCTGCTCGTGCGTTTAATTATGTAAATCACACTGCTTTACAATTGGGTTCTTTATGGTTACCTAAGGGCTCTGCAGCCCATATAAACGTACTTCCAATATTATAACTTGGTTGTTAGTCGAAGTCATGAAGGTAAAAACCGTGCCCGTCCGCGCGGTGCGCGTTTTTTTAGCTTCATGGTCGAAGTAGTTCAATTATTATTTTTATGTTGGTAATTGTACGTAAAAATCTTAGTGGGTAATAATTTTTTATTGTTATTATAAAAAGTTTTTAAATTTTTAAATAAATAAATAATAATCAATACAGAAAAATTAATACAATGACCGACAAAAAATATTATAATTATAAATTCTACCACAAACAGTAGTCGAAGTGCGAAAGCTCTTTTTGTATGGAGAATGCAGACTTCTCGTTTGCGAAGATTATTTTCTTATAACGTGATCGTTAGATTGTCAAAATAACGATTTCCGCTATTAGCGCGCTCTCCTCCAATCAGAGTAGTTTTTTAACTTTCGCTGATTGGAGGAGAGCTCTCTAGTAACGGAATTCGTTATTTTGACAATCTAACGCTCACGTTATAAGAAACAGAATGTGGCCGCAGTGCTCTTAAGAACACGCCAGTGCGATCGCGAAGTGTGCGTTTCCTATACAAAATGAACTATCGACAAGTATATCCAACATTTCTTAACTACTGAGAATGCCGGGTTATTCTCAGTTGTCACTACCGGCCCCGTTCCTACTAACGACAACTGGGAAAAAAAATCCCAGTTGTTGCTAGTAGTTACGGGTGGCACTAAAATGTTCCCAGTTGTCACCAGCTTTTTTACAACTAGGAATAACCCAGAATGCCTACATATTGCCTAATATACCCAATAATCTACTTAATTATAACTTGTCTTAAGTGTGTCAGACAGGGACAGGTCATTGGTCGCTAAACTAGGAGACTACACCAACTCCTTATTATATAATGAGCAATTGTCATTGTTTCCAGACTGACTGCTTCCTGGTTTGCTACTCCGTGAGCAGTCGGCCTTCCTTCGAGAACGTCATACACAAATGGTATCCCGAGTTGAAACACTTTAGTGCATCAGTACCCATTATATTAGTTGGTAGGTATCGTTATAATTTTATCCTTATAGAAAATCTACATTGATTAGACGTAAAAAATAAATGGTGATGAACTATAAATATGAGCATCAGGATTGAGGGAACATATTTTGATAATACGAATTTGCTAATAATCTTTAAATCGAGCTTAAGTTTGTAAAAGTTAAAATAAAAAGGTTACATAATTTTACTTTTTTTTAATATTTCCGAATTGAAGTGAGGTTTGCGAGATTCGAGAGTAGGTATATATTAATTAGCAACTAGACCTATTTTCTAAGTTTGTAACTAGTGTAGATTTGAAGATATTCAAGTGCACTTTAATAAAATCGAGCGAGGAGGGGCCAACTATAATACCGTGTGAGTTTTACAAACTTGAGGATGTTTTATTAACTGAAACTCGATTTTTGCTAACTGCGGGCGTAATAATTTTAACAATTCTTGTTATAAAAAATGTGCCCGTCAATGCCGATGCTCATACCATAAATAGGCTATAGAACAAATCTTCATATTAAGAGTTCCTGTCAATCTACCTGTCTGTCTGTTTGTTTGTACGGGCATTACTCAAAAGCTACTGGACCGATTTATATGTGGTTAAATTTGTTGATTAGCTTATTATCTATATATATGGGGTACCTACCGGATGGGTTTCTAATTACACCTCGTCGTAGCCGATGGTATGAGTCTACACCGAACAAGTGGCTAGCTCGTCGCAATGTTAAGATATACTCAATATGCTGTCTATAGACAGTTTCACAAGTTGGTAAATTGGGACCGACAGCTTAACGTGCTCTCTGAGGCACTATAGTGTTAAACAAATTTACATATTGTTTTAGATTAAAAACTTATTGATACACAGCGGGGTTTGAACCAGGGACCTAAGTGTTTTTAAGTCTAAGGTCTAACCAAATCGGGTACCACGTGAGTTGTATAGGTATACAAATATATACAGGGTGAAAAACTGACCTTTTATTATGTTCTGCCTGTACAGGTAGTGTTTATACTTATTTGATATCATCATAATGAAATTCTATAATGGATGCCAATCGAATGATTCAGATAATAGTATACCATTATATTATTTATAATATTAAAAATAGTCTTTACAGAAATACTGTGATTATTCAAATGTAATACTAATAAGTCTCGTAAAATGAATTATTTATTTCACACTTGTACAAGAGGTGACTAATAAAATAATGCATTCGATTACTCATAAGCAGACAGACTTAGGCTGACTTGAACTAAAAGAAACTCTATTATTGTGACGTATAGGTAAGTTAAAAATGGCGTCGAATGTACCAATTTTATTTTACAGCGAATGACAACTGGTATTATTAGCGGAATTTTTAACTATAATAGTTACAATTACAGTGAGTTCATTTTGGTGGAACTCAGCTTTGTAGAGGTTAAGTAAACATTTCTACACTTGCAACTTTTTTATATTTTACAAACTCCACTCTACTCCAATATAAGGTTTTGCTGTTCTGAATTCTTCGAGTATAAGTATTTATTAATTCTTAGCTAAGTAGGTAGGTATGGGAGTTCTATTCAGAGACGTGATGCAAAAATCCGTGTTTTAAATGATTTTTTCCCCGTTTGATCCATGTCCGCATGTCCAGTCGTCTGTATGGACATGGAGGTTGGTGATGTTCTTGATTTGTATAATTACACCAGACGATATTAGTGGAATCGGAACCGACTTAACATCTCTTTGAGACACAATATTGGTCTTGTCAAATAACTTGTCAACCATTCAAAGTTACCAAATATAAGTCGAACGGTTTAATTCGCTACCGCATAACTCTTCATAAATAAATGTTATTTACAATTATATGGTATTTGTTTTACAGCCACTAAGATTGACTTGCGTGACAGCGACTCTGCGAAGGCTGTGATCACAACTCAAGAAGGAAAAAAATTAAAAAAGAAAATTAGGTAAGTTTATTAAATTAGTTATTTAAAATCATCATTCTCCAGTAATAATTACTGTTAGGGTTCCACAAAGAAAGGCCCTGTGTGAGTTTATTTTAACGTTCTCACTGCGTTAAGTGAGTACTTACCGTCAATAGGATAGCTTAATTTTCTATGCCTGTCAAAATAATCTGATTGGCAGACAGTGGCGTGCTCTAGTGCTAGTTTTATTTAACTTTCCCATCAAAGTAAGTGAGCACTCTCCTCCAATCAGATTAGCTTATTTTGACATGCTTAGAAAATTAAGCGATCCTAATGGTGGAGAGTACTCACTTAACGCAATGAGAACGTTAAAACAAACTCGCACTAGGGTCACAGAACCAAAACGTTTATCCTCAGATCGTTTCAAGTCTATTTGCTGCATAAAATGACGTTAAATACTTATATTATGAAACTAGTAACCTGGTAGTAAAAACGTTTACTACCACGTTAATCAATCACTCTATCGCATTGTTTTGGTAAACAAATAAATAAATAATGGAGAGTGCTCGGTCGTTCATGGCAATAGTTATCATGTAGGTACGTACAAAAAGCTACACGGCCACTGAGCATAAAATAAAAACCTCAACAACAAAGAACCCTTTGGCATCTCGAACTTGTCGGTATGTTAAAAACAGTTAAAAATAATTAGTTTTGTTATTCGGCTGCTGTATTACGATAATGATAGCGGCGCGTGCGCATTGAGCAGAGCGATATGACGACGGCATGCTGCGAAACGTTAAATACATTTCTATTTTAGTTAATACTTATCATTTTTAGGAATAAGCAGATACTTAAAAAACGTATATGATCTTATCTGTCCAACCGATGTATCTAAAAGCATATTGGGTTAGTTAGAGGGTTAAAAACATAAAATGTCATCCTTAAATCTTAATGAACACAGATTTAAATTTAAAATAAGAAAATATGGTTAACCGATGAATTATATTTATAAATATCTTAAGTATACTTTGAATTACTTTGCAATTGTTTTTTAAATAAAAGTATTTCTAAATAATTGTTCTAAAATACTTCATAGGTAACCATAATAATAAAAATCTATACTAATATTATAAAGCTGAAGAGTTTGTTTGTTTGTTTGTTTGAACGCGCTAATCTCAGGAACTACTGATTCGAATTGAAAAAATATTTTCGTGTTGGATAATCCATTTATCGAGAAAGGCTATAGGCTATATAACATCACGCTACGACTAATAGGAGCGGAGTAACAAAGAAAAATGTTGCAAAAACGGGGAAAAATTATTCCTTTTAAGAGCGTACGCTGCGTAAACGGTTAAATTTAAACGCGCAGACAAAGTTGCGCGGGTCAGCTAGTAATAATATGTAGGACAAATTACACATATTGCTCTGGTCACAAACTAAGCTCTAGGCTTGTACTATGTGTACCAGAAGCAACGATTTAATACATATTATATGTTATAAACACCCGCTTTATTTTGGAAACAGGATTGAATAAAGCTATCCTATTGGTTGTTGCTCACGTATACGTATACAAATACGTTACGTAGCTACAATGCTCAAACCCATGGTAGAGCCTCTGTTACATATTACGTACGGAACCCTATTGCGAGTAGATACTAATCGCATTGGTTCGCTTTTACTGTCGCGATAGTCGGGTCATTGTAGTGAATGTGACGCGATAAACGTGGCATAACCCACTGTTGCTTATCATCACACATCCTTTGCTCAGATTACGAACAACACTGATATTTTAATGCAATAATATTATATCATATTTTAGTACTATCAGGAGTGGCAACCTCAGAAACTCTCATACAGTGTCCATAGGGTACTAACCCAGGTAGCATTTTGACTTCCCTATGACGCCAATTACGTCGAGAATGACACTAAGTTGACGTAATAGGGACATCAAAATGCTACCTGGGAAAAAGTTTCAAATTTCCCCGTACCACTCGGTCATATATATTTTTTCAATGCGCTATGATATACCTATATAGTTGTATAGTTATTAACTAAATTTTTGTTATTTAGTTGTTTGATCAATAAAGAAACATTTCAAACATACTAAAACATTTTTTTTACTCTGAGTTCTTTAGGATTTCTTCCCTGTGTAATGTCTAATTGGGATAACTTCAGTAATTCCTAAAAAGTATAAAATATTTTTTAGTACCTAAGTAGATACCTACTGGTACTGAATCAATGTCCAAGTTCCCTAGAACAAACCTTAGAAGGCTCCCAATGGAGAAGTTTCGTAGTATTAAAAATATTACAAACTGTACATACCTAAGGTGTTAATATTTGAGGGAATTGAGATAACGAATGCGACAATTATGGTTAATAACGAGAAACTAGAACAAGTGTATGAATTTATATATATGGGTAGTGGTGGTAGGGATGGTAGATATGAAAAAGTAATTGAAAAGTGAGTGAATGCAGGCAATAGTGTCAACGGAGTACTGCGTTCTATATACTACGCCAAATATTACTCAAAAAGCAAGACTTGTCATACATAACGCAGTGCTTGTCCCGACACTATTGTATGGAAGTCAGACATGGGTATGTCAGGATAAAGATGAAAGCAAAATAAATGCAGTAGAAATGCGACCATTGCGAAGAATGTGCGGTGTTAAAATAACAGACCGAATCCGCAATGACGTAATTCGAGAACGAGTAGGGCTGAATGAAAGTATAGGTATGAAAAAGAGAAAAGGTATGCTCCGCTGGTTTGGGCATAGGAAGAATGAGTGATGAAAGACTGACGAACCAGATATATAAAAGCGAGGTGAAGGGTAAACGAGGCCGTGGGAGACCAAGACACACGTACCATGACCAAATTGGAAAAGTTTAGAAGACGGTGCAATTAAAAGTCTCCTAAATCGGCGTGCATGTATGAGAAGAGTTATGACTGTGGAAGAGGCGAAAGGAGTAAGTAGGGATAGGGACAAGTGTCGCTCGGTTGTCTCTGCCTACCCCGTAAGAGACCTGGTGTGAATATAAATAACAATAATAATATACAGAGCAACGTACTTTTTTTTTTGCTGTGGGTGGGAAATCGAACCCACACCCTCCGGCTACAACGTTCAACAGATAGTTTACTTACTAATTAACGACGATAAATCGTAAAAATGCTGGAAAAGGAAGAAACAGGCTTAAAGTTACAATTTGGCATATTACATTGTCATCATACAGGGTACGATTACACTGTAGCCTTTACTTCGGGAACACTGCAGCATACAGGGTACGATTACACTGTAGCCTTTACTTCGGGAACACTGCAGCTACAGCCAAGGTATAGTCTCTCCCATCATTAATGAATTTTGTGTAATTTTCAGAGCGATGCGCCTCATGGAGTGTTCGGCATTAGAAAGGGTAAACATTAACGAAGTGTTCGACGAAGCGCTTCGTGTGGCTACACAAAAGAAGCCACCCCCTAAGCAACAACGCACCTGCCAGTTTCTATAATATACCTACCAAAATTGTTAATTTAATTTTAATGGAGAGATTTTTTTTATTAAGTATATATATATTTTTTAATTTAATTTAATATGTAAATAAGTAACAAAGTATTCATAAGTATTCCGACAATACAGACAAAATGTGAACATTTGAACAAACTTATGTTAATTTATATATTTAATATATTTTTTCTGACACTTTTTTCACTTATTATATTGTTTATTTACGATAGAAAATATATTCAAAACCTAAATCAAAATATCAGGGTATAAAAGTTATATTAGCTACATCTCAATAATTACTACAATGTATAATTGGGTGCTATACCAATTAAGATAGATAAAAATAAATTAATTAATAAACATCGTGACATGTAAAAAACATAAAAATAAAAAACATTTTAAACATACATAAGTAAAAACGTTAAAATAAAACATTTAATAATTAATAGCCATAATTTTAAATTTTTACCTATACTTACACCATAGAATACAGATATTTTAATGCTAGTCCATCCATTCTGTAATAGGCAAACATGTGAATGAACCATACATGATAAAAAAATAAAGTCATTAAAGTATTTAAATGTGTTTTTTTGTTTGATCCTAAATTAAAAAGATTTTTTTATTGGAGAAACGCAATTGTGACTACGTATCTGCCTGATGGTAAGCAGACCTACAAAGTCCATGAATGGGTCAAAAAAAAATTAATGGTGAATAAAGATAATATGTACCTACATTAAATAAATTTTGTTAAGAGGATTGTCTGATAATAAAAAGTCTTAACTGTTAAGCCCCCTAATCATTCATGATTTTAAAAAAAATTAAACACATACTCGTACCTAGTTTAAAAACGTAGATACCTACTAAAATTGTTTTTGACATGAGCGGGAACCGAACCCAAAAACTCAAAATTATTTATTTCATGTAGATCTTTCTAATAAAATAATCTTTACAAATAGATATTTATGATAAATAAGAATTTATGTACATTGAGCACGTTAAGCTGTCGGTCCTGGTTTCACTATACCAACTTGTGAAACTGTTTATAGATGGGTTATTGAGCCTATTCAAAACATCGCGGCGAGCTAGCCACTTGTTCGGTGTAGACTGATACCATCGTCTACGACGAGGTGGTATTAAAACCCTTTCGCTGAGTACCCTGGGGCCGTCTAGGCGGTCTCGGGCGCCGTAAGGCACCCGTGATGATATGTATGTAAGAAAATATAGTTTTCAATAATAAGCTCTCAGGGATACAACGCCAAAGCAGTACTTTTACTGTTGCCGCGTTGCAATGTTTTCAATATAAAACTGTCACAAACTACGATTAAGCGGAGCAAACCAAGGACTGCCCTTCTTCAATATTATTACCTACTTAACATGTTAAATATAGTTATAAAAAAGTTTTATTTGTCTACTTATGCGCAAAACTGGCGGCTTACTAGGTATAGAAATTGACACTGATAATAATATTGCAAACAATTTTTTCTATAGTATTTTTTTCTATCAGGGGCGTGCATCTTATAGAGACAATAAGACACTGTCTACCCTCATAACCCTGACACAATGCACAACAATAGATATTTTATTAAAACATTTAATTTATGTTAACTATTTATAAAATATAAGAAAAGCGCCATCTATTGGCAACTATTAGATTTAATTTGTAATTCGACAAACGCGCCCTCATGCATAAAAGTATGTAAGACGTTGAACTAAACTGTCTAAGTTTACACACATAGAAAATGTGAAAAAACCTTGTCTGTATATGAAATACAAAGATAGTAAACTACACGCACATACAAAGAAACTCAGCAATGTACCGAGCGCCTTTAGACACTGTCTTTTCGGATAATATAGGTATCAATTAACTCTATTCGTCTGTGAATTATGGTTACGCGGTTGCTCGCTTCCTTTTTAAGCAGCCGCCAAGGCCGTACGGTCATGCTCAGTCCGGTTATTAAATCAACCCTACCGCTACGAGTCAAGATAAGGAGAAGGGCCTATAAGCTTGTCCATCCTTAGCTTACTTACACACCGTCTCCAGTGCCCGCAAAACATCTCTCTATGTAAGCCAACTGGTGCACATAAAGGATGACGAACCTCTCGTGAAGTTGGGTGAACAGCTAGCTCGTTAAATGTATGAACGGGCTGAAAATGTATCGCACTAACACGTTTATGGCATAGCATATAATGGCGCGCAGCCGCTCCATGTCCGACCTGACATGACAGAGATTCTCAGTTGGTACGCAATAGCCAATCTTGTTCCGACATTGTACAGGAAATAAGGGTTTACGGGTATGTAGTAAGGAACGTTGCTAAAACACGGACAAAAAAAAAACGCCCCAACATAGGCTTCCCGTTTCATATGTATATATGAATTATACTCTATGACCGTAGTATATGAATTATGCTCTATGCCCATAGTCAATAAGAGTTTAATAAAGATGAAAAATCAAGCAAGATTTTTTAAATAAATATTTTTATTGTTGATGATCATTTTATTGCATCAATTCAATTCAATCTTGATTTTGGCCTTCTGTCACTTTGGTAACAATATTGCCACTGACAAATTTATGCTACACAAATACACAACTTAAGTAGCTAGATAGCGCGGAGTAGTGAATAGCGAAACTCCACTTTAATGGGCTTATGTTGACGAAAGCCCATGGACAGAATTAACAATCAAAACTATTTGCTGTTTAACAAAAATAAAATAATAAATTAATCCATAGAAAAATTAATTAAAATAGGATCTAAGTAGATATTATTATACACGAATATACATAACTAGGTAGGTACATAATATTTCAACTAAAAACTAAACTTTAATATTATTATAACTAAAATATTTTCAAATAAGAGATATTATATTGAAATTAAATATGTATAATAAAAGGGTCATTTTAGATGGAAGAGGAATATTATGAGAATATAATAAATAGTAAAGTGATGATGGATAATGTTTACAACTGAAAAATAAATGATCTAAATCACCTATGCCTCCTCCACAATGACACATAATAGACTCTTTTACTTTAATTTTATTTAAGTGACAGGAATACAACAATGACCAATACGTGCCAATGATAAAGTTGATGATTTGCTTTAATACTTTATACTTAGCAAACCAAGGCCTAAAGGTAACAGTGGGCTGCAAAAAAAAAAAATGAGAACCCTTGAATTTGGAAGATTTTGTCCACAAATCATTCCAAGATTTATATAAATATATTTTGGCTAAAGCCACAAGATCATAAGTATAATAGTATTTAGCAAAATAATCGGCTTTTTCGTTACCATAGTGAATAGGAACATAAACTAAAACAATTGAAAGATGGTTAACATGACAACGACATCGTTGTCATGTTAACGCTCAAATAGCTCTTTAATTTCAAATATTATTTCTGACCTAAATTTCTGACGAAAATGGCTTGCTAATTGCAATAATTGCTGATTGAAGTGAACTTAATGAATCCGAAAATATAATACTATACAATTTGATGTTCTAAAATGAAGACAATGCAGTGTTTGATAAGCAAACATTCACCAGTAAATACTGATGATTCGTTTGGGCTTTTGTAAATAAAAGCTGAGCCTTGTGATGATAATTTAGAAAAGTCTGTAAAAAATAAATCAGAATTAGGCCACTTAAGATCAACAATATGATTAAACATATCATTGCAATTTTTTGACTCCTTATTAATGCCCAAACTTAAGATAATTTGCGGATCAAAAATTAGTGATTCAAATAAACTCGAAAAGACCGGAAGAGACGAGTTTGTAACTATTGGAGATTTAATATTTTTAAATTTGGAAAATAGCCCGAACACTGTAGACGCGCGTTTATATTATATTTTTCAAATTTAATTTTATTGAATATTATTGTGCAAAAGTGTACTAATTTTGTAGAACAAGCATTCGTATAGTAATATTAAGTGTGAGAAGTGTAGCATTTACGCAGTGATCTCGGTGTTTGTGTTATCTCAAATAATCCCACAATCTTCAGTAAAATAGCGGTACCCGTTTTACTGTAGATTATTTTTCCTTTTTCACTCGATATTGGCAAGACTATACCGTATACGGTCATGTCGCCATTTCCTTTTCTACCCTAGTCCTTTCCTTTTTCCTGTCCATCCCACTTTTACTATAATTAATCTAACACACTAGACACTGGCAAAATTATTCGTAAGGAGTAGAGGCCATTAATTAAAAGAAGAAGAAGAAAACATTATCGTATGCAGCCTCAATATCCAAAAAAACAGCACAAAGATATTCATTACGGGAAAATGCTAATCTAATGTCAGTCGAAAAAATGCTTAGATTATCTATTGTACCTTTTCCCTTTCGAAAACCAAATTGATAATAAATAATTTGTTCTTTCAATTTGCCATTCCAAACAATTTTTTAATCAAATGCTCAAACAGTTTACACATAACGGATGATATAAAAGGCATATCTAAAGGATGAGATGAAATATAGGGGAAATTTAAAGATGTGATACTTTCTTCAAGACTTGGAACATAACAAGGAGCAAGTTTATTATAAAAAGATTCTGTCCAGGTAGAATAAACTGTTGAATTACTAAGTTTATAATTCTGGGAAGATCTAACTAAATCTTTTTATATTATGCCACACCAAAGATGAAGGAGTATCAGGAGATAGTGAAGCACAAAATTTACACCAACTATATATTTCTTTCTTTTTCAAAAAACGTCTACATTTAGCTAATATATGTTTATATTCCATATAATTTTCTATGGTCATATTTTGACAATATTTCTTTTCAGCATTTTTTCTTTGTCTTATCATACTTGAGCATTCTTCATCCCACCACGGAGATGCTTATTATGAGACGATTTAACACAAAAACAATCAACCGCCACACTTATTATACTTTTAAGAAAATGCTCATAGTACATAATAAAATTAGAATTTGTAACATCCGGCAAAGCTGAAATTTTGTTATGTAATTTAAAACCATAATTGTCCCAACCATCAGAAGAAACATTTAAAAAATTATATTTTAATAAAGGTGGCAAACTATTATTATAAATTGCAATTGGATAATTTATTAATATGGGAAAATGGTCACTACCATAAGAAATTGATTCAATATTCCATAATAAAGAGCTAGCTATATCATTGAAACATAATATTTTTCATACAGCAGTAACATTTTGAAGTGGAGAGCTCCGACGCGTAGGACTTCCGTCGTTTAAAATACATAAATTAAAATCGTTTAAAAAGTTCACTAATTTGTTCCCAAAACTATCGCAGAAGGCTGATCCCCACAACGTGTGGTGATAATTAAAATCTCCTAAAATATTAAAGGCCGTTTTAAAAGTTCAAAAAGTTTGTAAAACAACAATGATTGTGAGTCAGGCGATGATATATACAAAGAGATAATACTAATGTTATTAACGATACATCCAACTACATTAATATTATCAGAATGATGAGGAAGAGAGAGCAATGAAAAAGGGAGAGAGTTTGATATAAAAAGAGCTGAGCGGGCCCTACCATGAGCCGGACTTACCATCTTGTCTGTCATCTCGGACACAGTTAAAACCACTTAAGCCAAAAGGAGAAAGAGGTTTTAACCACGTCTCCGAGACAGCCTAAATAGAAGGGCAATATTTATTGCACAAATATAATAAATCGGTCTTCTTATTTTGAAGATTCTGGCAATTCCATTGTAATATTTTTGTTTGGGCTTGAGCCATGAGTAAAAGAAGAAAGTAAATTATTAAAAATAAATTCAACGTTGGTCGGTAAACTAATATTTTGAAATAATTCTATAAGTAAAAGGAGAAGAGATTCAATTGAAGATTCCGAAGATTTTTTTCTAGTTACGTTTTCGACGTTATTAGACAAGGCACATCCGTTTGTAGAGTTTGGAACATAACAATCTTTTAACATTTGTTTATGAAATTTTAAGTCATATCCCTTATTTAAATTGGGTTTAACAGGTTTAGGTTTGGAAAATATAGTTTTTTTATATGATGTACTCTTTACAGTTTCGGCAAAAGATTTATTTAAACGTGGTTCTAATTTGTTAGCTTCCATGTATGAAATGGAGTTTAGTGATATACGAGATTTGATATTTTGCTGCCTACTATACTCTGGACACTTTTTTTTGATAGCAAAGTGATTGCCAAAGCACACCAAACAACAGGCCTCCGATTCATCAAGTCCACAAGAATCACCATTGTGGTCTTGACCACATTTATAACAACGGGGCTTTGATCTGCAATTATTTTTTGTATGTCCGAATCTACAACATGAGTAGCATTGAATTGTTGAATATTGATACAATTGGACGTTAATTTTATTAAAATATAAATATATAAACTCAGGCAAAATTTGACCTTCAAAAGTTATCACCACAGACTGTGATGGTTTCCATACAAGAGAATCATTGACGGAGACTTTATAATTAACTTTAATAATTTTTGATGGACTATTCGGAATTATTGAGTTTGACAAAATATCAGAATCATCAATATTACAAAAATTGTTAGTAGGAACCCTTATAACTCAAATTTTGGATTACCAAATGTTGTCCTTTGTTATATTTATCTAAGTCTCATATTTACGTACTTTCTTAGATATTTAATTACTATAGCTAGGTATTTATAAGTTATGTTGACACTGTACTTGTACTATTATTTCTTCTGTGGTATATACATTAGAATTATCATGAAGCTAGAAATACGCGCCAGCGCCAACGCGGACGGGCGTGGTTTTTACTGCTGTAACAAAAATATTATGTTCCAATGATATAGCTAGCTCTTTATTATGGAATATTGCATCAATTTCTTATGGTAGTGACCATTTTCCCATATTAATAAATTCTGCATTAATATATTCTTGCTGCATATCAATGATGTGTTATCACTCGGTAACATACATTGCTATGCAGACGATAGCACTGTCCACGGTCAATACTTGATGCGTCAGCCCCCCAGTCGCGTCGAAACAGAGGAGTATAGGAGTTCTTTGGTAAATGAATTGGACCAAACCCTGGATAAAATCTCAAACTGGGATTCTCTTAATCTGGTCCAGTTTAATGCCCAAAAAACCCAGGCTTGCGCATTGACAGCAAAAAAGACCCCCTTTTCTCACTTTCCCTCCCTTCAGAGCACACGTTTACCATTGTCTCCAGTTCTCGATATCCTGGGATTAGAAATACGCTCCGACCTAAACCACCGCAACTATATTGAGAGCATTGCGAAGACAGCAAGTAGGAAGCTCGGCGTCCTTAATAAGGTGCGACGGTATTTTACTCCTCAACTCAGGCATCTGATTTATAAAGCTCAGATACGGCCTTGTGTGGAATACTGTTCGCACCTTTGGGTGGATCTGCCAAATACTTGCTGCATGCTCTCGATAGTCTGCAGAAGCGTGCATCGAGAATTATCGAAAACAAAGAGCTCAAGGACACTCTAGAGCCATTGCAGCTTCGCAGAGATGTAGCGTCGTTGAGCGTGTTTTATCGCCTTTATCATGGAGAGTGCTCTGAAGAACTTTTTCATCTCATTCCACCTTCTCCTTTCCGGTATAGGACTTCACGAGCGGGTAACAAAATGCATGCATATACTGTGGCAGATATACCAACCCGCAGTAAAAAATTTGGTGATTCGTATATCTGTCGCACTATTAAAATGTGGAATGCTCTACCTGCTCGCGTGTTTCCTTCTTCCTATAATCTCGAGTCCTTTAAACGAAGCGTGTATAGGCATCTTAAGCCGGCATAATAGGTGCAATCAACGGTTACTTAGATCGTAATTGTTAGTTTGCATTTGTTCTTGGACCTTCATACTGCTTTCCATCAGGTAAATGTGAGGTCTCATAAAAAAAAAGTAATAATAAAAAAAATCTCCAATTGCAATTTGTAATAATAGTTTGCCACCTTTATTAAAATATAAATTTTGCATTAGCAAAAGGACAGAATAAAAACATTATAACCTTGTTCCATTATTAAATAATTATTTACAAAGTTGTTCGCGTCCATACCATAATTGTCCCAACCATCAGAAGAAACATTTGAAAATTTATATTTTAATAAAGGTGGCAAACTATTATTACAAATTGCAATTGGATAATTTATTTATATGGAAAAATGGTCACTACCATAAGAAATTGACTCAATATTCCATAATAAAGAGCTAGCTATATCATTGAAACATAATATTTTTTATACAGCAGTAACATTTTGAAGTGGAGAGCTCCGACGCGTAGGTACGATATAAAATATTTTTTTGTTATATTTCGACCAATCCGGACAATATAGATATAATACCACGAAAAGTTTTTTTTTGAATAAATATTCCAAATATGATAGGATTAATAATAATATTATTATTTGCAGAGTCATTAGCTTCATTTTTTTTTTAGACATGAACTACGCACGGACCTTTATCACTGTCACTGTACATATTTTTTAAGTTTAAGCTATCCATTGATGATGATAGTGGAATGGACTGATGTGTCAAAGTCTGACATGAATCAGTTTGAGTATTGTTTGAAGGTTGACCGAGAGGAATTATTACTTCCTTTGAACTAATAATTATCATAATTAATACAGTCTATTTTATGCATAGATTTTATGTCGTTTATTGGAATGTCTCCTTTTATTTTTTTTGGGATCATTAGAAGCAGTATTTTCAATAATCGAACTATTTGACGAGTCGTATTCATTAACAGTAACATGCTCGCTCCAGGAGAACTAGGTGAATTTAATACCGATATGTCTGGAGGCTTAGGTAACGAAAATGAAAAATCAATAATTAAAAATTATATTAATACAAAATAATGAAACCTGAAAATGAAATGAAAAAACAAAACACTAATAAAAGGAAAAAAAACTAGATCAAAACGATTGAAAGAAAATACAAAAAAAAACTAATGAAATATTATATAAATACAAATGAATAGCATTAAAAACTAGATTTATCTAACCAAATAATCCTTTTTAACATAAAAACTAAATAAATTAATTTTAAAAGACACAGCTTTCGTTTTGAACGTCAATCTGTCAATCAATATTATTTTTTTATATGACAATTTTAGTTTTTTTAAATCATGAAGGTAAAAACCGTGCCCGTCCGCGCGGGGCGCGTTTTTTTAGCTTCATGTTTAAAATCATTAAATATTGATATTTTATTTATAATTCTCATGAAGGTAAAAACCATGCCCGTCCGCGTTGGCGCTGGCGCGTATTTCTCGCTTCATGATAATTCTAATGTATAATATCACAGAAGAAATAATAGTACAAGTACAGTGTCAACATAACTTATAAATACCTAGCTATAGTAATTAAATATCTAAGAAAGTACGTAAATATGAGACTTAGATAAATATAACAAAGGACAACATTTGGTACATAGGAAAAGTGGCGAATATTGAAAATTCGCATTCTAATAAACAGACTACTAGACACACGTTTTAATATTTTTTTAGTTTACCTCCCTAATAATAACCTATAGGCGTGAATTTATTTATTTTATATTTTTTAATTTTGAGGTCCTTTTTGCCAGCCCACTGCGGCAGCCCTCAAAAATTAAACCCATCCGTGGGTACGGCCGGGTACTTGTAGCTTCATACCTAAAGCGCGGAGTGGAACACCCCTTATAATATATAGTTTATTGGGCATCTAAATAGCTCTCAAATGACACCTTACTTATCCAAATAGCTTAAGTTGGGGCGGATCCAGGATTACTTTTTGGGCATTTAGGGGAAAATTTCGTTTTGAGGAGGGCCCTACACCGATTGTAAGAGCTTTTGTAACGATTTCTTCATCAATTATCATTATTTTCATTAGCTTTGATTGCCTTCATAATCTGATACCCAAAATTCCATCTTTGTGACGTCATAGCTCCTCCTTCCACGGGGTTATCAAGCGACAACGTCTTTTTCCTACTCAAGAAAGAACACTGTATCCAACCATACCACTTGTTGGTATAATACTGCTCAGTCCAACGAACTTTTTTATTTGATGACTTTATCTGAATAAGCCTCCCTCCTCCCTATCAGAGGCTGTCTAGGCGGTCTCGCCCGCCAATTCAGATAATAAATAACGCTCATGACATGTGCACAATAACCTAATGTTCTTTGTTATACATACATGGACTATGGACACATTGGACAGTAGTATTCTTTAATGGATTGTATGCCGTATTTTTTTACAGTAATAATAAAATAAGTATAATCACGAGTGCCTTACGGCGCCCAAGACCGCCTGCGGCGTCGGGGTACCCAGCGCGGAGGGATTTTATTCCCACCTCATTTTGCCGATGGTATGAGTTTACCTACACCGAACAAGGGGCTAGCTTGTCGCGATGTTTTGGATTGACTTAATAATCAATCTAAAAACAGTTTTCACAAGTTGGTATAGTGACCATAATCTTAAGAAATAAAGACAATTAGGTATTGATAATGCCTTAAGCGCCGGCAACATACAGCAATGGGCAAATAAAATATATTAGCCACTAAATTTAGCAATGATTACAACTGAAAATAACTAAACTAAGTATAGTCGTTAAAAGATAGCTTGATCTCTGCGACATATATCGACCACAGATTATTTCTTACTTTTTAAAGCATTTTTCGTCGTTATTTAGTAACTAAAACTATCTGTTGAACACTAAATAGCAGTGAAAAAAAAATACTGTAAAATAATTTACTTCCCACAGAATAATAATTGATGAAAAAATGATAATTTTGTATCTGTAACTATGAATAAATAAATAAATAAAAATGGTCCTAAAGTTATCAAAGTACAAAGATGTGTGATGTACAAAGTGCAGCTACTTCTTTATTACTTGACCGATCAGAACGAAACACCCATAAATGCGCAATAAAAAATTAAGGAATTCTGTTTTTTTTTTAATGACTTTAAGGGTTAGTTTAGTATAAATAACTGATTTTAGTCCGCCAGCAGGCTCTCTTGAGTATTGTGTTCCGTGAGCAGGCTTCATGACGGGTGGACGTATTTCGCAGCGTGGTGTCTCGATGCGACCTTCAAAAAGTATATAATTTCTGATATAATACTATGGAAAGAGAAATCAATTTTAGTGATAATTATTAGTTAATGTTTTATTTAGAGAAAGTAATACTATGTATAATATTCTTAAGATAGAGAACTCAATTTGTTTATTCAAGAACAAATTGCCCAAATCAAAAAAAGATCATTATAAAAGAAAAGGCCAAATATTAAATAATAAAATGATCAAAAAAAAATATTTATCAGATACCTATGCTGGGTAGGTACTGTTGGCCACAGCTACTATTTACGATTTTAGTCCCGCTCCCGTCAAATAAAAAATCTTTGGGTTTTCGGGAGGAGGAAATATCGTGCTTTTCTATAAATAACATATTTGCACTTATGTAATCACATATAATTATTGTTTATATAACTGAATTTGTATATGTGCTATTGATAAGCCTATATTAATAAATAATGGGTTTTTCTATTTCGTGGTTTTAACTATGGCCGGCTGTACAATCGGTAACAAATTACGGTATTCATTATCCATTTCCTCCAAACTCTAGCATAAATAAATTTATATACGAGAACGAGACTAAAATCGGAATATTATAGGTTTAGCTGTAGCCGTCTGTACTCACCTAAGGATGAATTTTTAAAAGTTTATATTTTTAAAAGTTTATTTTTTTAAAGAATTATATTAATTATCTTTAGTCTCGGTCCCGTTAATAAATTTTATTTATATATAATATTAATAATATTTAGGACAATTTACTGGTCTGGTCACAAACTAAGCTCTAGGCTTGTACTATGTGTACCAAAAAATGGGTATATTATTACACATTATATTTTATAAACACCCAGACCATGACAAACTGTACAGAAAAACGTACTAATATTTATTTGCCATACATAGTTGGGAATCGAACCCACGACCTCCGGATACAACGCAACAATAAGAAATATAGATAATGGATACCTAGTTCTCTGTAGATCGTATTTACGTACATCTGTATAGTGTCTGTGTTGTGCAGGATCGTATACTATAAACTAATATGACTCTCGCTGAAACTCAAAATTAATTACTATTCCCCAGAAACCATATGTCATCATAAATGACAAAAATGTTTGGTTTCCCCATACAAATTTCCTATTTTAAATTTACTATTTTATATGATATAAAAAGCCAGAAAAAAAATATTTTATGGTTTCTTAGAAAAAGTTGTTTGACTAGATCAGGCGAGTATCATATTAGCCTAAAGTAAGCAAGCACAATTGAGGTTAATAGATAACCTCGAATGGGGAAGTAAAAAAAATATTTTCGACATAAATGGTTCATGGGAATAGTTGTTTGATTTGATCAGGCTAGTAACATATTTGCAAGATATAGAGTAAGCAAGCACATTCAAGGTTACATCTTATATCGTATGTTCAGAATGACCTCTAATGATCTTACTTAATACACTCTTAGGACTTGCAAATCGAAATTTTGGATTTTCGAATACTATTAAAAAATAAAAAACATATAAATGATGATGTATTATTATTAAGCCATCTGAGTTTTTCAATGATCTACATGTAACCAAGCAACAGCGACACATCCTGACCAACTCTCGGTATAATCTGATTGGTCTCTTCCAAAAAAATCATTGGCCACTGACTCTATCTCTCCATCAAAACTCTAATTCAATAAATATTTTATGAGTGGTGCACAGACCAGCAAAAGGACTTTTTCATCCAACCCAACCCGGGTTGGATGAAAAAGGAATGTGATAAGGGTGATATTAAATTTTTCCTTGGAAATTACGAAGAGCATGGTTAACGAGTTTACACGATGACCCTGGAAGTACAAAATGAATGGCTTACTATGGGGGAATTTATTAACTTTTGACGACGGTCGTCAGTAGAATTCGGCCCTGTTGGAAACTGTCCGTATTGGGACCGGACCTTTTGTTGTAGGTACGCACTGGGTACTAAATGAAACCTCTTCGGATGGTAATGCAAGACTGATTTATTTGGAACATAATATGAGCTTATATAGTAAATTTGATTTTAAATAAAGAATATAATTATAAAAATTTGATATGAACAGATGACAATTAAGTAGTAGTAGTATTCTTTTTCCCGAAGGAAAAGATGACAATTAAATTGATTTGAAAATGGTATGAAAAATTGTTATAAAAGAGTAAATGATTTATTGGCCGCTTTGCATGAGGCAAAGGATGATTTTATATCAGCCGGCACAAGCTCTATGTTAGCACTAAGGCCTATCACATGACCGGTGTGAAGTTAGCAGCCAAAAGTTAGCAGAAAATATAATCCGACTGATTTAAAGAGTCATTTCAAAGTGTTCATAATTTGTGTATGGGCGACCTCCGCTGAAATGATTTTAACCACGCTTAAGGCTTAGAGGCCACTACCACCCTCCCTCCATATCAATCTGAAAGTGGTATCTTGCGTCGGTCATGGTCAAAACCTCAAATTATAAGATTCCAGCGGCCTATTTACACTTTTGATAACTTGTCTAGGGTGACCTCTGCTGAAATGATTTTAATCATGCCTAAAGGCTAGAGGCCACCACCACCCTATCTCCATATCAATCTCCAGGTGGTATCTTGCGTCCGTCATGGTCAAAATCTCAATTTAGAAGAATCCAGCAGCCAATTTACACTTTTGATAACTTGTCTATGGGTGACCTCTGCTGAAATGATTTTAACCATGCCTAAAGGTTAGAGGCCACCACCACCCTATCTCCATATCAATCTCCAGGTGGTATCTCGCGTCCGTCATGGTCAAAATCTCAATTTAGAAGAATCCAGCAGCCAATTTACTCTTTTGATAACTTGTCTATGAGTGACCTCTGCTGAAATAATTTTAACCATGCTTAAAGGTTAGAGGCCACCACCACCCTATCTCCATATCGATCTCCAGGTGGTATCTCGCGTCTGTCATGGTCAAAATCTCAATTTAGAAGAATCCAGCAGCCAATTAACACTTTTGATAACTTGTCTATGGGCGACCTCTGCTGAAATAATTTTAACCATGCCTAAAGGTTAGAGGCCACCACCACCCTATCTCCATATCAATCTCCAGGTATTATCTCGCGTTCGTCATGTTCAAAATCTCAATTTAGAAGAATCCAGCAGCCAATTTACACTTTTGATAACATGTCTATGGACGACCTCTGCTGAAATAATTTTAACCATGCTCAAAGCTTAGAGACCACCACCACCCTATCTCCATATCAATCTGTAGGTGGTATCTCGCGTCAGTCATTGTCAAAATCTCAATTTAGAAGATTCCAGCGGCCTATTTACACTTTTGATAAGTTGTCTATGGGTGGCCTCTGCTGAAATTATTTTAACCATGCCTAAAGGTTAGACGCCACCACCACCCTATCTCAATATCAATCTCCAGGTGGTATCTCGCGTCCGTCATAGTCAAAATCTCAAATTAGAAGATTCCAGCGGCCTATTTAAACTTTTGATAACATGTCTATGGACGACCTCTGCTGAAATAATTTTAACCATGCTCAAAGCTTAGAGACCACCACCACCCTATTTCCATATCAATCTGTAGGTGGTATCTCGCGTCGGTCATTGTCAAAATCTCAATTTAGAAGATTCCAGCGGCCTATTTACACTTTTGATAAGTTGTCTATGGGTGACCTCTGCTGATATGATTTTAACCATGCCTAAAGGTTAGAGGCCACCACTACCCTATCTCAATATCAATCTCCAGGTGGTATCTCGCGTCCGTCATAGTCAAAATCTCAAATTAGAAGATTCCAGCGGCCTATTTACACTTTTAATAAGTTGTCTATGGGTGACCTCTGCTGAAATGATTTTAACCATGCCTAAAGGTTAGAGGCCACCACCACCCTATCTCCATATCAATCTCCAGGTGGTATCTCGCGTCCGTCATGGTCAAAATCTCAATTTAGAAGAATCCAGCAGCCAATTTACTCTTTTGATAACTTGTCTATGAGTGACCTCTGCTGAAATAATTTTAACCATGCTTAAAGGTTAGAGGCCACCACCACCCTATCTCCATATCGATCTCCAGGTGGTATCTCGCGTCTGTCATGGTCAAAATCTCAATTTAGAAGAATCCAGCAGCCAATTAACACTTTTGATAACTTGTCTATGGGCGACCTCTGCTGAAATAATTTTAACCATGCCTAAAGGTTAGAGGCCACCACCACCCTATCTTCATATCAATCTCCAGGTGGTATCTCGCGTCCGTCATAGTCAAAATCTCAAATTAGAAGATTCCAGCGGCCTATTTACACTTTTAATAAGTTGTCTATGGGTGACCTCTGCTGAAATGATTTTAACCATGCCTAAAGGTTAGAGGCCACCACCACCCTATCTCCATATCATTCTCCAGGTGGTATCTCGCGTTCGTCATGTTCAAAATCTCGATTTAGAAGAATCCAGCAGCCAATTTACACTTTTTATAACATGTCTATGGACGACCTCTGCTGAAATAATTTTAACCATGCTCAAAGCTTAGAGACCACCACCACCCTATCTCCATATCAATCTGTAGGTGGTATCTCGCGTCGGTCATGCTCAAAATCTCAAAATAGAAGAATCCAGCAGCCAACTAACACTTTTGATAACTTGTCTATAGGCGACCTCTGCTGAAATGATTTTAACCATGCCTAAAGGTTAGAGGCCACCACCACCCTATCTCCATATCAATCTCCAAGTGGTATCTCGCGTCCGTCATGGTCAAAATCTCAATTTAGAAGAATCCAGCAGCCAATTAACACTTTTGATAAATTGTCTATGGGCGACCTCTGCTGAAATAATTTTAACCATGCCTAAAGGTTAGAGGCCACTACCAACCTATCTTCATATCAATCTCCAGGTGGTATCTCGCGTCCGTCATAGTCAAAATCTCAAATTAGAAGATTCCAGCGGCCTATTTACACTTTTAATAAGTTGTCTATGGGTGACCTCTGCTGAAATGATTTTAACCATGCCTAAAGGTTAGAGGCCACCACCACCCTATCTCCATATCAATCTCCAGGTGGCATCTCGCGTTCGTCATGTTCAAAATCTCAATTTAGAAGAATCCAGCAGCCAATTTACACTTTTGATAACATGTCTATGGACGACCTCTGCTGAAATAATTTTAACCATGCTCAAAGCTTAGAGACCACCACCACCCTATCTCCATATCAATCTGTAGGTGGTATCTCGCGTCGGTCATTGTCAAAATCTCAATTTAGAAGATTCCAGCGGCCTATTTACACTTTTGATAAGTTGTCTATGGGTGACCTCTGCTGAAATGATTTTAACCATGCCTAAAGGTTAGACGCCACCACCACCCTATCTCCATATCAATCTCCAGGTGGTATCTCGCGTTCGTCATGTTCAAAATCTCAATTTACAAGAATCCAGCAGCCAATTTACACTTTTGATAACTAGTCTATAGGCGACCTCTGCTGAAATAATTTTAACCATGCTCAAAGCTTAGAGACCACCACCACCCTATCTCCATATCAATCTGTAGGTGGTATCTCGCGTCGGTCATGCTCAAAATCTCAAATTAGAAGATTCCAGCGGCCAATTTACACTTTTGATAACTTGTCTATAGTTGACCTCTGCTGAAATAATTTTAACCATGCCTAAAGGTTAGAGGCCACTACCAACCTATCTTCATATCAATCTCCAGGTGGTATCTCGCGTCCGTCATAGTCAAAATCTCAAATTAGAAGATTCCAGCGGCCTATTTACACTTTTAATAAGTTGTCTATGGGTGACCTCTGCTGAAATGATTTTAACCATGCTTAAAGGTTAGAGGCCACCACCACCCTATCTCCATATCAATCTCCAGGTGGTATCTCGCGTTCGTCATGTTCAAAATCTCAATTTAGAAGAATCCAGCAGCCAATTTACACTTTTGATAACATGTCTATGGACGACCTCTGCTGAAATAATTTTAACCATGCTCAAAGCTTAGAGACCACCACCACCCTATCTCCATATCAATCTGTAGGTGGTATCTCGCGTCGGTCATGCTCAAAATCTCAAAATAGAAGATTCCAGCGGCCAATTTACACTTTTGATAACTAGTCTATGGGCGACCTTTGCTGAAATGATTTTAACCAAGCCTAAAGGTTAGAGGCCACCACCACCCTATCTCCATATCGATCTCCAGGTGGTATCTCGCGTCGGTCATGCTCAAAATCTCAAAATAGAAGATTCCAGCGACCAATTTACACTTTTGATAACTTGTCTATGGGTGACCTCTGCTGAAATGATTTTAACCATGCCTAAAGGTTAGAGGCCACCACCACCCTATCTCCATATCAATCTCCAAGTGGTATTTTGCGTCCGTCATGGTCAAAATCAAAATTTAGAAGAATCCAGCAGCCAATTAACACTTTTGATAACTTGTCTATGGGCGACCTCTGCTGAAATAATTTTAACCACGCTCAAAGCTTAGAGACCACCACCACCCTCTCTCCATATCAATCTGTAGGTGGTATCTCGCGTCGGTGATGCTCAAAATCTCAAATTAGAAGATTCCAGCGGCCAATTTACAATTTTGATAACTTGTCTATGGGTGACCTCTGCTGAAATGATTTTAACCATGCCTAAAGGTTAGACGCCACCACCACCCTATCTAAATATCAATCTCCAGGTGGTATCTCGCGTCCGTCATGGTCAAAATCTAAATTTAGAAGAATCCAGCAGCCAATTTACACTTTTGATAACTTGTCTATGGACGACCTCTGCTGAAATAATTTTAACCATGCTCAAAGCTTAGAGACCACCACCACCCTATCTCCATATCAATCTGTAGGTGGTATCTCGCGTCGGTCATGCTCAAAATCTCAAAATAGAAGATTCCAGCGGCCAATTTACACTTTTGATAACTAGTCTATGGGCGACCTTTGCTGAAATGATTTTAACCAAGCCTAAAGGTTAGAGGCCACCACCACCCTATCTCCATATCGATCTCCAGGTGGTATCTTGCGTCCGTCATGGTCAAAATCAAAATTTAGAAGAATCCAGCAGCCAATTAACACTTTTGATAACTTGTCTATGGGCGACCTCTGCTGAAATAATTTTAACCACGCTCAAAGCTTAAAGACCACCACCACCCTCTCTCCATATCAATCTGTAGGTGGTATCTCGCGTCGGTGATGCTCAAAATCTCAAATTAGAAGATTCCAGCGGCCAATTTACAATTTTGATAACTTGTCTATGGGTGACCTCTGCTGAAATGATTTTAACCATGCCTAAAGGTTAGAGGCCACCACCACCCTATCTCCATATCAATCTCCAGGTGGTATCTCGCGTCCGTCATGGTCAAAATCACAAATTAGAAGATTCCAGCGGCCAATTTACACTTTTGATAACTTGTCTATGGACGACCTCTGCTGAAATAATTTTAACCATGCTCAAAGCCTAGAGACCACCACCACCCTATCTCCATATCAATCTGTAGGTGGTATCTCGCGTCCGTCATAGTCAAAATCTCAAATTAGAAGATTCCAGCGGCCTATTTACACTTTTAATAAGTTGTCTATGGGTGACCTCTGCTGAAATGATTTTAACCATGCCTAAAGGTTAGAGGCCACCACCACCCTATCTCCATATCAATCTCCAGGTGGTATCTCGCGTCCGTCATGGTCAAAATATCAATTTAGAAGAATCCAGCAGCCAATTTACACTTTTGATAACATGTCTATGGACGACCTCTGCTGAAATAACTTTAACCATGCTCAAAGCTTAGAGACCACCACCACCCTATCTCCATATCAATCTGTAGTTGGTATCTCGCGTCGGTCATGTTAGAAATCACAAATTAGAAGATTCCAGCATCCAATTTACACTTTTGATAACTAGTCTATAGGCGACCTCTGCTGAAATGATTTTAACCAAGCCTAAAGGTTAGAGGCCACCACCACCCTATCTCTATATCAATCTCCAGGTGGTATCTTGCGTCCGTCATGGTTAAAATCACAATTAAGAAGAATCCAGCAGCCAATTTACACTTTTGATAACTAGTCTATGGGTGACCTCTGCTGAAATGATTTTAACCATGCACAGACCAGACACACATACAACGTCAACATCACACTCATAGACAAGTTATCAAAAGAGTAAATTGGCTGCTGGATTCTTCTAAATTGAGATTTTGATAATGACGGACGCGAGATACCACCTGGAGATTGATATGGAGATAGGGTGGTGGTGGCCTCTAACCTTTAGGCATGGTTAAAATCATTTCAGCAGAGTTCACCCATAGACTAGTTATCAAAAGTGTTAATTGGCCGCTGGAATCTTCTTATTTGAGATTTTGACCATGACCGACGCGAGATACCACCTACAGATTAATATGGAGAGAGGGTGGTGGTGGTCTCTAAGCTTTGAGCGTGGTTAAAATTACTTCAGCAGAGGTCGCCCATAGACAAGTTATCAAAAGTGTTAATTGGCTGCTGGATTCTTCTAAATTGAGATTTTGACCATGACGGACGCGAGATACCACCTGGAGATTGATATGGAGATAGGGTGGTGGTGGCCTCTAACCTTTAGGCATGGTTAAAATCATTTCAGCAGAGTTCACCCATAGACTAGTTATCAAAAGTGTTAATTGGCCGCTGGAATCTTCTAATTTGAGATTTTGACCATGACCGACGCGAGATACCACCTACAGATTGATATGGAAATAGGGTGGTCGTGGTCTCTAAGCTTTGAGCATGGTTAAAATTATTTCAGCAGAGGTCGTCCATAGACAAGTTATCAAAAGTGTAAATTGGCTGCTGGATTCTTCTAAATTGAGATTTTGAGCATGACCGACGCGAGATACCACCTACAGATTGAAATGGAGAGAGGGTGGTGGTGGTCTCTAAGCTTTAAGCGTGGTTTAAATTATTTCAGCAGAGTTCGCCCATAGACAAGTTATCAAAAGTGTTAATTGGCTGCTGGATTCTTCTAAATTGAGATTTTGACCATGACGGACGCGAGATACCACCTGGAGATTGATATGGAGATAGGGTGGTGGTGGCCTCTAACCTTTAGGCATGTTTAAAATCATTTCAGCAGAGTTCACCCATAGACTAGTTATCAAAAGTGTTAATTGGCCGCTGGAATCTTCTTATTTGAGATTTTGACCATGACCGACGCGAGATACCACCTACAGATTGATATGGAGATAGGATGGTGGTGGTCTCTAAGCTTTGAGCATGGTTAAAATTATTTCAGGAGAGGTCGCCCATAGACAAGTTATCAAAAGTGTAAATTGGCTGCTGGATTCTTCTAAATTGAGATTTTGACCATGACGGACGCGAGATACCACCTTGAGATTGATATGGAGATAGGGTAGGGGTGGCCTCTAACCTTTAGGCATGGTTAAAATCATTTCAGCAGAGTTCACCCATAGACTAGTTATCAAAAGTGTTAATTGGCCGCTGGAATCTTCTAATTTGAGATTTTGACCATGACCGACGCGAGCTACCACCTACAGATTGATATGGAGATAGGGTGGTGGTGGTCTCTAAGCTTTGAGCATGGTTAAAATTATTTCAGCAGAGGTCGTCCATAGACAAGTTATCAAAAGAGTAAATTGGCTGCTGGATTCTTCTAAATTGAGATTTTGACCATGACGGACGCGAGATACCACCTGGAGATTGATATGGAGATAGGGTGGTGGTGGCCTCTAAACTTTAGGCATGGTTAAAATCATTTCAGCAGAGGTCACCCATAGACAACTTATCAAAAGTGTAAATATTCCGCTGGATTCTTCTAATTTGAGATTTTGACTATGACCGACGCTAGATACCACCTGGAGATTGATATGGAGATAGGGTAGTGGTGGCCTCTAACCTTTAGGCATGGTTAAAATCATTTCAGCAGAGGTCACCCATAGACAAGTTATCAAAAGTGTAAATTGGCAGCTGGAATCTTCTAATTTGAGATTTTGACCATGACCGACGCCAGATACCACCTTCAGATTGATATGGGGGGAGGGTGGTAATGGCCTCTAAGCCTTAAGCATGGTTAAAATCATTTCAGCGGAGGTCGCCCATAGACAAGTTATCAAAAGTGTAAATAGGCCGCTGGAATCTTCTAATTTGAGATTTTGACCATGACCGACGCGAGATACCACCTGGAGATTGATATGGAGATAGGGTGGTGGTGGTCTCTAAGCTTTGAGCGTGGTTAAAATTATTTCAGCAGAGGTCGTCCATAGACAAGTTATCAAAAGAGTAAATTGGCTGCTGGATTCTTCTAAATTGAGATTTTGACCATGACGGACGCGAGATACCACCTGGAGATTGATATGGAGATAGGGTGGTGGTGGCCTCTAAACTTTAGGCATGGTTAAAATCATTTCAGCAGAGGTCACCCATAGACAACTTATCAAAAGTGTAAATATTCCGCTGGATTCTTCTAATTTGAGATTTTGACTATGACCGGCATGGTTAAAATCATTTCAGCAGAGGTCACCCATAGACAAGTTATCAAAATTGTAAATTGGCCGCTGGAATCTTCTAATTTGAGATTTTGAGCATCACCCACGCGAGATACCACCTACAGATTGATATGGAGAGAGGGTGGTGGTGGTCTCTAAGCTTTGAGCGTGGTTAAAATTATTTCAGCAGAGGTCGCCCATAGACAAGTTATCAAAAGTGTTAATTGGCTGCTGGATTCTTCTAAATTTTGATTTTGACCATGACGGACGCAAAATACCACTTGGAGATTGATATGGAGATAGGGTGGTGGTGGCCTCTAACCTTTAGGCATGGTTAAAATCATTTCAGCAGAGGTCACCCATAGACAAGTTATCAAAAGTGTAAATTGGTCGCTGGAATCTTCTATTTTGAGATTTTGAGCATGACCGACGCGAGATACCACCTACAGATTGATATGGAGATAGGGTGGTGGTGGTCTCTAAGCTTTGAGCATGGTTAAAATTATTTCAGCAGAGGTCGTCCATAGACAAGTTATCAAAAGTGTAAATTGGCTGCTGGATTCTTCTAAATTTAGATTTTGACCATGACGGACGCGAGATACCACCTGGAGATTGATATTGAGATAGGGTGGTGGTGGCGTCTAACCTTTAGGCATGGTTAAAATCATTTCAGCAGAGGTCACCCATAGATAACTTATCAAAAGTGTAAATAGGCCGCTGGAATCTTCTAAATTGAGATTTTGTCAATGACCGACGCGAGATACCACCTACAGATTGATATGGAGATAGGGTGGTGGTGGTCTCTAAGCTTTGAGCATGGTTAAAATTATTTCAGCAGAGGTCGTCCATAGACATGTTATCAAAAGTGTAAATTGGCTGCTGGATTCTTCTAAATTGAGATTTTGAACATGACGGACGCGAGATACCACCTGGAGATTGATATGAAGATAGGTTGGTAGTGGCCTCTAACCTTTAGGCATGGTTAAAATCATTTCAGCAGAGTTCACCCATAGACTAGTTATCAAAAGTGTTAATTGGCCGCTGGAATTTTCTAATTTGAGATTTTGACCATGACCGACGCGAGATACCACCTACAGATTGATATGGAAATAGGGTGGTCGTGGTCTCTAAGCTTTGAGCATGGTTAAAATTATTTCAGCAGAGGTCGTCCATAGACAAGTTATCAAAAGTGTAAATTGGCTGCTGGATTGTTCTAAATTGAGATTTTGAGCATGACCGACGCGAGATACCACCTACAGATTGATATGGAGAGAGGGTGGTGGTGGTCTCTAAGCTTTAAGCGTGGTTAAAATTATTTCAGCAGAGGTCGCCCATAGACAAGTTATCAAAAGTGTTAATTGGCTGCTGGATTCTTCTAAATTGAGATTTTGACCATGACAAACGCGAGATACCACCTGGAGATTGATATGGAGATAGGGTTGTGGTGGCCTCTAACCTTTAGGCATGGTTAAAATCATTTCAGCAGAGTTCACCCATAGACTAGTTATCAAAAATGTTAATTGGCCGCTGGAATCTTCTTATTTGAGATTTTGACCATGACCGACGCGAGATACCACCTACAGATTGATATGGAGATAGGGTGGTGGTGGTCTCTAAGCTTTGAGCATGGTTAAAATTATTTCAGCAGAGTTCGCCCATAGACAAGTTATCAAAAGTGTTAATTGGCTGCTGGATTCTTCTAAATTGAGATTTTGAGCATGACCGACGCGAGATACCACCTACAGATTGATATGGAGAGAGGGTGGTGGTGGTCTCTAAGCTTTGAGCATGGTTAAAATTATTTCAGGAAAGGTCGCCCATAGACAAGTTATCAAAAGTGTAAATTGGCTGCTGGATTCTTCTAAATTGAGATTTTGACCATGACGGACGCGAGATACCACCTTGAGATTGATATGGAGATAGGGTAGGGGTGGCCTCTAACCTTTAGGCATGGTTAAAATCATTTCAGCAGAGTTCACCCATAGACTAGTTATCAAAAGTGTTAATTGGCCGCTGGAATCTTCTAATTTGAGATTTTGACCATGACCGACGCGAGCTACCACCTACAGATTGATATGGAGATAGGGTGGTGGTGGTCTCTAAGCTTTGAGCATGGTTAAAATTATTTCAGCAGAGGTCGTCCATAGACAAGTTATCAAAAGAGTAAATTGGCTGCTGGATTCTTCTAAATTGAGATTTTGACCATGACGGACGCGAGATACCACCTGGAGATTGATATGGAGATAGGGTGGTGGTGGCCTCTAAACTTTAGGCATGGTTAAAATCATTTCAGCAGAGGTCACCCATAGACAACTTATCAAAAGTGTAAATATTCCGCTGGATTCTTCTAATTTGAGATTTTGACTATGACCGACGCTAGATACCACCTGGAGATTGATATGGAGATAGGGTAGTGGTGGCCTCTAACCTTTAGGCATGGTTAAAATCATTTCAGCAGAGGTCACCCATAGACAACTTATCAAAAGTGTAAATTGGCTGCTGGATTCTTCTAAATTGAGATTTTGACCATGACAGACGCGAGATACCACCTGGAGATTGATATGGAGATAGGGTGGTGGTGGCCTCTAACCTTTAGGCATGGTTAAAATCATTTCAGCAGAGGTCACCCATAGACAAGTTATCAAAAGTGTAAATTGGCTGCTGGATTCTTCTAAATTGAGATTTTGACCATGACGGACGCGAGATACCACCTACAGATTGATATGGAAATAGGGTGGTCGTGGTCTCTAAGCTTTGAGCATGGTTAAAATTATTTCAGCAGAGGTCGTCCATAGACAAGTTATCAAAAGTGTAAATTGGCTGCTGGATTCTTCTAAATTGAGATTTTGAGCATGACCGACGCGAGATACCACCTACAGATTGATATGGAGAGAGGGTGGTGGTGGTCTCTAAGCTTTAAGCGTGGTTAAAATTATTTCAGCAGAGTTCGCCCATAGACAAGTTATCAAAAGTGTTAATTGGCTGCTGGATTCTTCTAAATTGAGATTTTGAGCATGACCGACGCGAGATACCACCTACAGATTGATATGGAGAGAGGGTGGTGGTGGTCTCTAAGCTTTGAGCATGGTTAAAATTATTTCAGGAAAGGTCGCCCATAGACAAGTTATCAAAAGTGTAAATTGGCTGCTGGATTCTTCTAAATTGAGATTTTGACCATGACGGACGCGAGATACCACCTTGAGATTGATATGGAGATAGGGTAGGGGTGGCCTCTAACCTTTAGGCATGGTTAAAATCATTTCAGCAGAGTTCACCCATAGACTAGTTATCAAAAGTGTTAATTGGCCGCTGGAATCTTCTAATTTGAGATTTTGACCATGACCGACGCGAGCTACCACCTACAGATTGATATGGAGATAGGGTGGTGGTGGTCTCTAAGCTTTGAGCATGGTTAAAATTATTTCAGCAGAGGTCGTCCATAGACAAGTTATCAAAAGAGTAAATTGGCTGCTGGATTCTTCTAAATTGAGATTTTGACCATGACGGACGCGAGATACCACCTGGAGATTGATATGGAGATAGGGTGGTGGTGGCCTCTAAACTTTAGGCATGGTTAAAATCATTTCAGCAGAGGTCACCCATAGACAACTTATCAAAAGTGTAAATATTCCGCTGGATTCTTCTAATTTGAGATTTTGACTATGACCGACGCTAGATACCACCTGGAGATTGATATGGAGATAGGGTAGTGGTGGCCTCTAACCTTTAGGCATGGTTAAAATCATTTCAGCAGAGGTCACCCATAGACAAGTTATCAAAAGTGTAAATTGGCCGCTGGAATCTTCTAATTTGAGATTTTGACCATGACCGACGCCAGATACCACCTTCAGATTGATATGGGGGGAGGGTGGTAATGGCCTCTAAGCCTTAAGCATGGTTAAAATCATTTCAGCGGAGGTCGCCCATAGACAAGTTATCAAAAGTGTAAATAGGCCGCTGGAATCTTCTAATTTGAGATTTTGACCATGACCGACGCGAGATACCACCTGGAGATTGATATGGAGATAGGGTGGTGGTGGTCTCTAAGCTTTGAGCGTGGTTAAAATTATTTCAGCAGAGGTCGTCCATAGACAAGTTATCAAAAGAGTAAATTGGCTGCTGGATTCTTCTAAATTGAGATTTTGACCATGACGGACGCGAGATACCACCTACAGATTGATATGGAGAGAGGGTCGTGGTGGTCTCTAAGCTTTAAGCGTGGTTAAAATTATTTCAGCAGAGTTCGCCCATAGACAAGTTATCAAAAGTGTTAATTGGCTGCTGGATTCTTCTAAATTGAGATTTTGAGCATGACCGACGCGAGATACCACCTACAGATTGATATGGAGAGAGGGTGGTGGTGGTCTCTAAGCTTTAAGCGTGGTTAAAATTATTTCAGCAGAGTTCGCCCATAGACAAGTTATCAAAAGTGTTAATTGGCTGCTGGATTCTTCTAAATTGAGATTTTGACCATGACGGACGCGAGATACCACCTGGAGATTGATATGGAGATAGGGTGGTGGTGGCCTCTAACCTTTAGGCATGGTTAAAATCATTTCAGCAGAGTTCACCCATAGACTAGTTATCAAAAGTGTTAATTGGCCGCTGGAATCTTCTTATTTGAGATTTTGACCATGACCGACGCGAGATACCACCTACAGATTGATATGGAGATAGGATGGTGGTGGTCTCTAAGCTTTGAGCATGGTTAAAATTATTTCAGGAAAGGTCGCCCATAGACAAGTTATCAAAAGTGTAAATTGGCTGCTGGATTCTTCTAAATTGAGATTTTGACCATGACGGACGCGAGATACCACCTTGAGATTGATATGGAGATAGGGTAGGGGTGGCCTCTAACCTTTAGGCATGGTTAAAATCATTTCAGCAGAGTTCACCCATAGACTAGTTATCAAAAGTGTTAATTGGCCGCTGGAATCTTCTAATTTGAGATTTTGACCATGACCGACGCGAGCTACCACCTACAGATTGATATGGAGATAGGGTGGTGGTGGTCTCTAAGCTTTGAGCATGGTTAAAATTATTTCAGCAGAGGTCGTCCATAGACAAGTTATCAAAAGAGTAAATTGGCTGCTGGATTCTTCTAAATTGAGATTTTGACCATGACGGACGCGAGATACCACCTGGAGATTGATATGGAGATAGGGTGGTGGTGGCCTCTAAACTTTAGGCATGGTTAAAATCATTTCAGCAGAGGTCACCCATAGACAACTTATCAAAAGTGTAAATATTCCGCTGGATTCTTCTAATTTGAGATTTTGACCATGACCGACGCCAGATACCACCTTCAGATTGATATGGGGGGAGGGTGGTAATGGCCTCTAAGCCTTAAGCATGGTTAAAATCATTTCAGCGGAGGTCGCCCATAGACAAGTTATCAAAAGTGTAAATAGGCCGCTGGAATCTTCTAATTTGAGATTTTGACCATGACCGACGCGAGATACCACCTGGAGATTGATATGGAGATAGGGTGGTGGTGGTCTCTAAGCTTTGAGCGTGGTTAAAATTATTTCAGCAGAGGTCGTCCATAGACAAGTTATCAAAAGAGTAAATTGGCTGCTGGATTCTTCTAAATTGAGATTTTGACCATGACGGACGCGAGATACCACCTGGAGATTGATATGGAGATAGGGTGGTGGTGGCCTCTAAACTTTAGGCATGGTTAAAATCATTTCAGCAGAGGTCACCCATAGACAACTTATCAAAAGTGTAAATATTCCAGTGGATTCTTCTAATTTGAGATTTTGACTATGACCGACGCTAGATACCACCTGGAGATTGATATGGAGATAGGGTAGTGGTGGCCTCTAACCTTTAGGCATGGTTAAAATCATTTCAGCAGAGGTCACCCATAGACAAGTTATCAAAAGTGTAAATTGGCCGCTGGAATCTTCTAATTTGAGATTTTGACCATGACCGACGCGAGATACCACCTTCAGATTGATATGGGGGGAGGGTGGTAATGGCCTCTAAGCCTTAAGCATGGTTAAAATCATTTCAGCGGAGGTCGCCCATAGACAAGTTATCAAAAGTGTAAATAGGCCGCTGGAATCTTCTAATTTGAGATTTTGACCATGACCGACGCGAGATACCACCTGGAGATTGATATGGAGATAGGGTGGTGGTGGTCTCTAAGCTTTGAGCGTGGTTAAAATTATTTCAGCAGAGGTCGTCCATAGACAAGTTATCAAAAGAGTAAATTGGCTGCTGGATTCTTCTAAATTGAGATTTTGACCATGACGGACGCGAGATACCACCTGGAGATTGATATGGAGATAAGGTGGTGGTGGCCTCTAACCTTTAGGCATGGTTAAAATCATTTCAGCAGAGTTCACCCATAGACTAGTTATCAAAAGTGTTAATTGGCCGCTGGAATCTTCTAATTTGAGATTTTGACCATGACCGACGCGAGATACCACCTACAGATTGATATGGAAATAGGGTGGTCGTGGTCTCTAAGCTTTGAGCATGGTTAAAATTATTTCAGCAGAGGTCGTCCATAGACAAGTTATCAAAAGTGTAAATTGGCTGCTGGATTGTTCTAAATTGAGATTTTGAGCATGACCGACGCGAGATACCACCTACAGATTGATATGGAGAGAGGGTGGTGGTGGTCTCTAAGCTTTAAGCGTGGTTAAAATTATTTCAGCAGAGGTCGCCCATAGACAAGTTATCAAAAGTGTTAATTGGCTGCTGGATTCTTCTAAATTGAGATTTTGACCATGACGGACGCGAGATACCACCTGGAGATTGATATGGAGATAGGGTGGTGGTGGCCTCTAACCTTTAGGCATGGTTAAAATCATTTCAGCAGAGTTCACCCATAGACTAGTTATCAAAAGTGTTAATTGGCCGCTGGAATCTTCTAATTTGAGATTTTGACCATGACCGACGCGAGCTACCACCTACAGATTGATATGGAGATAGGGTGGTGGTGGTCTCTAAGCTTTGAGCATGGTTAAAATTATTTCAGCAGAGGTCGTCCATAGACAAGTTATCAAAAGAGTAAATTGGCTGCTGGATTCTTCTAAATTGAGATTTTGACCATGACGGACGCGAGATACCACCTGGAGATTGATATGGAGATAGGGTAGTGGTGGCCTCTAACCTTTAGGCATGGTTAAAATCATATCAGCAGAGGTCACCGATAGACAAGTTATCAAAAGTGTAAATTGGCCGCTGGAATCTTCTAATTTGAGATTTTGACCATGACCGACGCGAGATACCACCTTCAGATTGATATGGGGGGAGGGTGGTAATGGCCTCTAAGCCTTAAGCATGGTTAAAATCATTTCAGCGGAGGTCGCCCATAGACAAGTTATCAAAAGTGTAAATAGGCCGCTGGAATCTTCTAATTTGAGATTTCGACCATGACCGACGCGAGATACCACCTGGAGATTGATATGGAGATAGGGTGGTGGTGGTCTCTAAGCTTTGAGCATGGTTAAAATTATTTCAGCAGAGGTCGTCCATAGACAAGTTGTCAAAAGTGTAAATTGGCTGCTGGATTCTTCTAAATTGAGATTTTGACCATGACGGACGCGAGATACCACCTTGAGATTGATATGGAGATAGGGTAGTGGTGGCCTCTAACCTTTAGGTATGGTTAAAATCATTTCAGCAGAGGTCACCCATAGACAACTTATCAAAAGTGTAAATAGGCCGCTGGAATCTTCTAATTTAAGATTTTGACTATGACCGACGCGAGATACCACCTGGAGATTGATATGGAGATAGGGTGGTAGTGGCCTCTAACCTTTAGGCATGGTTAAAATCATTTCAGCAGAGGTCACTCATAGACAAGTTATCTAAAGTGTAAATTGGCCGCTGGAATCTTCTAATTTGAGATTTTGAGCATGACCGACGCGAGATACCACCTACAGATTGATATGGAGAGAGGGTGGTGGTGGTCTCTAAGCTTTGAGCGTGGTTAAAATTATTTCAGCAGAGGTCGCCCATAGACAAGTTATCAAAAGTGTTAATTGGCTGCTGGATTCTTCTAAATTGAGATTTTGACCATGACGGACGCGTGACCTGGAGATTGATATGGAGATAGGGTGGTGGTGGCCTCTAACCTTTAGGCATGATTAAAATCATTTCAGCTGAGGTCACCCATAGACAAGTTATCAAAAGTGTAAATTGGCTGCTGGATTCTTCTAAATTGAGATTTTGACCATGACGGACGCGAGATACCACCTGGAGATTGATATGGAGATAGGATGGTGGTGGCCTCTAACCTTTAGGCATGGTTAAAATCATTTCAGCAGAGGTCACCCATAGACAAGTTATCAAAATTGTAAATTGGCCGCTGGAATCTTCTAATTTGAGATTTTGAGCATCACCGACGCGAGATACCACCGTCAGATTGATATGGAGAGAGGGTGGTGGTGGTCTCTAACCTTTAGGCATAGTTAAAATCATTTCAGCAGAGGTCACCCATAGACAAGTTATCAAAATTGTAAATTGGCCGCTGGAATCTTCTAATTTGAGATTTTGATTATCACCGACGCGAGATACCACCTACAGATTGATATGGAGAGAGGGTGGTGGTGGTCTCTAAGCTTTGAGCGTGGTTAAAATTACTTCAGCAGAGGTCGCCCATAGACAAGTTATCAAAAGTGTTAATTGGCTGCTGGATTCTTCTAAATTGAGATTTTGACCATGACGGACGCGAAATACCACCTGGAGATTGATATGGAGATAAGGTGGTGGTGGCCTCTAACCTTTAGGCATGGTTAAAATCATTTCAGCAGAGTTCACCCATAGACTAGTTATCAAAAGTGTTAATTGGCCGCTGGAATCTTCTAATTTGAGATTTTGACCATGACCGACGCGAGATACCACCTACAGATTGATATGGAAATAGGGTGGTCGTGGTCTCTAAGCTTTGAGCATGGTTAAAATTATTTCAGCAGAGGTCGTCCATAGACAAGTTATCAAAAGTGTAAATTGGCTGCTGGATTGTTCTAAATTGAGATTTTGAGCATGACCGACGCGAGATACCACCTACAGATTGATATGGAGAGAGGGTGGTGGTGGTCTCTAAGCTTTAAGCGTGGTTAAAATTATTTCAGCAGAGGTCGCCCATAGACAAGTTATCAAAAGTGTTAATTGGCTGCTGGATTCTTCTAAATTGAGATTTTGACCATGACGGACGCGTGATACCACCTGGAGATTGATATGGAGATAGGGTGGTGGTGGCCTCTAACCTTTAGGCATGATTAAAATCATTTCAGCTGAGGTCACCCATAGACAAGTTATCAAAAGTGTAAATTGGCTGCTGGATTCTTCTAAATTGAGATTTTGACCATGACGGACGCGAGATACCACCTGGAGATTGATATGGAGATAGGATGGTGGTGGCCTCTAACCTTTAGGCATGGTTAAAATCATTTCAGCAGAGGTCACCCATAGACAAGTTATCAAAATTGTAAATTGGCCGCTGGAATCTTCTAATTTGAGATTTTGAGCATCACCGACGCGAGATACCACCGTCAGATTGATATGGAGAGAGGGTGGTGGTGGTCTCTAACCTTTAGGCATGGTTAAAATCATTTCAGCAGAGGTCACTCATAGACAAGTTATCTAAAGTGTAAATTGGCCGCTGGAATCTTCTAATTTGAGATTTTGAGCATCACCGACGCGAGATACCACCGTCAGATTGATATGGAGAGAGGGTGGTGGTGGTCTCTAACCTTTAGGCATGGTTAAAATCATTTCAGCAGAGGTCACCCATAGACAACTTATCAAAAGTGTAAATATTCCGCTGGATTCTTCTAATTTGAGATTTTGACTATGACCGACGCTAGATACCACCTGGAGATTGATATGGAGATAGGGTAGTGGTGGCCTCTAACCTTTAGGCATGGTTAAAATCATTTCAGCAGAGGTCACCCATAGACAAGTTATCAAAAGTGTAAATTGGCCGCTGGAATCTTCTAATTTGAGATTTTGAGCATCACCGACGCGAGATACCACCGTCAGATTGATATGGAGAGAGGGTGGTGGTGGTCTCTAACCTTTAGGCATGGTTAAAATCATTTCAGCAGAGGTCACCCATAGACAAGTTATCAAAATTGTAAATTGGCCGCTGGAATCTTCTAATTTGAGATTTTGAGCATCACCGACGCGAGATACCACCGTCAGATTGATATGGAGAGAGGGTGGTGGTGGTCTCTAACCTTTAGGCATGGTTAAAATCATTTCAGCAGAGGTCACCCATAGACAACTTATCAAAAGTGTAAATATTCCGCTGGATTCTTCTAATTTGAGATTTTGACTATGACCGACGCTAGATACCACCTGGAGATTGATATGGAGATAGGGTAGTGGTGGCCTCTAACCTTTAGGCATGGTTAAAATCATTTCAGCAGAGGTCACCCATAGACAAGTTATCAAAAGTGTAAATTGGCCGCTGGAATCTTCTAATTTGAGATTTTGACCATGACCGACGCCAGATACCACCTTCAGATTGATATGGGGGGAGGGTGGTAATGGCCTCTAAGCCTTAAGCATGGTTAAAATCATTTCAGCGGAGGTCGCCCATAGACAAGTTATCAAAAGTGTAAATAGGCCGCTGGAATCTTCTAATTTGAGATTTTGACCATGACCGACGCGAGATACCACCTGGAGATTGATATGGAGATAGGGTGGTGGTGGTCTCTAAGCTTTGAGCGTGGTTAAAATTATTTCAGCAGAGGTCGTCCATAGACAAGTTATCAAAAGAGTAAATTGGCTGCTGGATTCTTCTAAATTGAGATTTTGACCATGACGGACGCGAGATACCACCTGGAGATTGATATGGAGATAGGGTGGTGGTGGCCTCTAAACTTTAGGCATGGTTAAAATCATTTCAGCAGAGGTCACCCATAGACAACTTATCAAAAGTGTAAATATTCCAGTGGATTCTTCTAATTTGAGATTTTGACTATGACCGACGCTAGATACCACCTGGAGATTGATATGGAGATAGGGTAGTGGTGGCCTCTAACCTTTAGGCATGGTTAAAATCATTTCAGCAGAGGTCACCCATAGACAAGTTATCAAAAGTGTAAATTGGCCGCTGGAATCTTCTAATTTGAGATTTTGACCATGACCGACGCGAGATACCACCTTCAGATTGATATGGGGGGAGGGTGGTAATGGCCTCTAAGCCTTAAGCATGGTTAAAATCATTTCAGCGGAGGTCGCCCATAGACAAGTTATCAAAAGTGTAAATAGGCCGCTGGAATCTTCTAATTTGAGATTTTGACCATGACCGACGCGAGATACCACCTGGAGATTGATATGGAGATAGGGTGGTGGTGGTCTCTAAGCTTTGAGCGTGGTTAAAATTATTTCAGCAGAGGTCGTCCATAGACAAGTTATCAAAAGAGTAAATTGGCTGCTGGATTCTTCTAAATTGAGATTTTGACCATGACGGACGCGAGATACCACCTGGAGATTGATATGGAGATAAGGTGGTGGTGGCCTCTAACCTTTAGGCATGGTTAAAATCATTTCAGCAGAGTTCACCCATAGACTAGTTATCAAAAGTGTTAATTGGCCGCTGGAATCTTCTAATTTGAGATTTTGACCATGACCGACGCGAGATACCACCTACAGATTGATATGGAAATAGGGTGGTCGTGGTCTCTAAGCTTTGAGCATGGTTAAAATTATTTCAGCAGAGGTCGTCCATAGACAAGTTATCAAAAGTGTAAATTGGCTGCTGGATTGTTCTAAATTGAGATTTTGAGCATGACCGACGCGAGATACCACCTACAGATTGATATGGAGAGAGGGTGGTGGTGGTCTCTAAGCTTTAAGCGTGGTTAAAATTATTTCAGCAGAGGTCGCCCATAGACAAGTTATCAAAAGTGTTAATTGGCTGCTGGATTCTTCTAAATTGAGATTTTGACCATGACGGACGCGAGATACCACCTGGAGATTGATATGGAGATAGGGTGGTGGTGGCCTCTAACCTTTAGGCATGGTTAAAATCATTTCAGCAGAGTTCACCCATAGACTAGTTATCAAAAGTGTTAATTGGCCGCTGGAATCTTCTAATTTGAGATTTTGACCATGACCGACGCGAGCTACCACCTACAGATTGATATGGAGATAGGGTGGTGGTGGTCTCTAAGCTTTGAGCATGGTTAAAATTATTTCAGCAGAGGTCGTCCATAGACAAGTTATCAAAAGAGTAAATTGGCTGCTGGATTCTTCTAAATTGAGATTTTGACCATGACGGACGCGAGATACCACCTGGAGATTGATATGGAGATAGGGTAGTGGTGGCCTCTAACCTTTAGGCATGGTTAAAATCATATCAGCAGAGGTCACCCATAGACAAGTTATCAAAAGTGTAAATTGGCCGCTGGAATCTTCTAATTTGAGATTTTGACCATGACCGACGCGAGATACCACCTTCAGATTGATATGGGGGGAGGGTGGTAATGGCCTCTAAGCCTTAAGCATGGTTAAAATCATTTCAGCGGAGGTCGCCCATAGACAAGTTATCAAAAGTGTAAATAGGCCGCTGGAATCTTCTAATTTGAGATTTCGACCATGACCGACGCGAGATACCACCTGGAGATTGATATGGAGATAGGGTGGTGGTGGTCTCTAAGCTTTGAGCATGGTTAAAATTATTTCAGCAGAGGTCGTCCATAGACAAGTTGTCAAAAGTGTAAATTGGCTGCTGGATTCTTCTAAATTGAGATTTTGACCATGACGGACGCGAGATACCACCTTGAGATTGATATGGAGATAGGGTAGTGGTGGCCTCTAACCTTTAGGTATGGTTAAAATCATTTCAGCAGAGGTCACCCATAGACAACTTATCAAAAGTGTAAATAGGCCGCTGGAATCTTCTAATTTAAGATTTTGACTATGACCGACGCGAGATACCACCTGGAGATTGATATGGAGATAGGGTGGTAGTGGCCTCTAACCTTTAGGCATGGTTAAAATCATTTCAGCAGAGGTCACTCATAGACAAGTTATCTAAAGTGTAAATTGGCCGCTGGAATCTTCTAATTTGAGATTTTGAGCATGACCGACGCGAGATACCACCTACAGATTGATATGGAGAGAGGGTGGTGGTGGTCTCTAAGCTTTGAGCGTGGTTAAAATTATTTCAGCAGAGGTCGCCCATAGACAAGTTATCAAAAGTGTTAATTGGCTGCTGGATTCTTCTAAATTGAGATTTTGACCATGACGGACGCGTGATACCACCTGGAGATTGATATGGAGATAGGGTGGTGGTGGCCTCTAACCTTTAGGCATGATTAAAATCATTTCAGCTGAGGTCACCCATAGACAAGTTATCAAAAGTGTAAATTGGCTGCTGGATTCTTCTAAATTGAGATTTTGACCATGACGGACGCGAGATACCACCTGGAGATTGATATGGAGATAGGATGGTGGTGGCCTCTAACCTTTAGGCATGGTTAAAATCATTTCAGCAGAGGTCACCCATAGACAAGTTATCAAAATTGTAAATTGGCCGCTGGAATCTTCTAATTTGAGATTTTGAGCATCACCGACGCGAGATACCACCGTCAGATTGATATGGAGAGAGGGTGGTGGTGGTCTCTAACCTTTAGGCATAGTTAAAATCATTTCAGCAGAGGTCACCCATAGACAAGTTATCAAAATTGTAAATTGGCCGCTGGAATCTTCTAATTTGAGATTTTGATTATCACCGACGCGAGATACCACCTACAGATTGATATGGAGAGAGGGTGGTGGTGGTCTCTAAGCTTTGAGCGTGGTTAAAATTACTTCAGCAGAGGTCGCCCATAGACAAGTTATCAAAAGTGTTAATTGGCTGCTGGATTCTTCTAAATTGAGATTTTGACCATGACGGACGCGAAATACCACCTGGAGATTGATATGGAGATAAGGTGGTGGTGGCCTCTAACCTTTAGGCATGGTTAAAATCATTTCAGCAGAGTTCACCCATAGACTAGTTATCAAAAGTGTTAATTGGCCGCTGGAATCTTCTAATTTGAGATTTTGACCATGACCGACGCGAGATACCACCTACAGATTGATATGGAAATAGGGTGGTCGTGGTCTCTAAGCTTTGAGCATGGTTAAAATTATTTCAGCAGAGGTCGTCCATAGACAAGTTATCAAAAGTGTAAATTGGCTGCTGGATTGTTCTAAATTGAGATTTTGAGCATGACCGACGCGAGATACCACCTACAGATTGATATGGAGAGAGGGTGGTGGTGGTCTCTAAGCTTTAAGCGTGGTTAAAATTATTTCAGCAGAGGTCGCCCATAGACAAGTTATCAAAAGTGTTAATTGGCTGCTGGATTCTTCTAAATTGAGATTTTGACCATGACGGACGCGTGATACCACCTGGAGATTGATATGGAGATAGGGTGGTGGTGGCCTCTAACCTTTAGGCATGATTAAAATCATTTCAGCTGAGGTCACCCATAGACAAGTTATCAAAAGTGTAAATTGGCTGCTGGATTCTTCTAAATTGAGATTTTGACCATGACGGACGCGAGATACCACCTGGAGATTGATATGGAGATAGGATGGTGGTGGCCTCTAACCTTTAGGCATGGTTAAAATCATTTCAGCAGAGGTCACCCATAGACAAGTTATCAAAATTGTAAATTGGCCGCTGGAATCTTCTAATTTGAGATTTTGAGCATCACCGACGCGAGATACCACCGTCAGATTGATATGGAGAGAGGGTGGTGGTGGTCTCTAACCTTTAGGCATGGTTAAAATCATTTCAGCAGAGGTCACTCATAGACAAGTTATCTAAAGTGTAAATTGGCCGCTGGAATCTTCTAATTTGAGATTTTGAGCATGACCGACGCGAGATACCACCTACAGATTGATATGGAGAGAGGGTGGTGGTGGTCTCTAAGCTTTGAGCGTGGTTAAAATTATTTCAGCAGAGGTCGCCCATAGACAAGTTATCAAAAGTGTTAATTGGCTGCTGGATTCTTCTAAATTGAGATTTTGACCATGACGGACGCGAGATACCACCTGGAGATTGATATGGAGATAGGGTGGTGGTGGCCTCTAACCTTTAGGCATGGTTAAAATCATTTCAGCAGAGGTCACCCATAGACAAGTTATCAAAAGTGTAAATTGGCTGCTGGATTCTTCTAAATTGAGATTTTGACCATGACGGACGCGACATACCACCTGGAGATTGATATGGAGATAGGGTGGTGGTGGCCTCTAACCTTTAGGCATAGTTAAAATCATTTCAGCAGAGGTCACCCATAGACAAGTTATCAAAATTGTAAATTGGCCGCTGGAATCTTCTAATTTGAGATTTTGATTATCACCGACGCGAGATACCACCTACAGATTGATATGGAGAGAGGGTGGTGGTGGTCTCTAAGCTTTGAGCGTGGTTAAAATTACTTCAGCAGAGGTCGCCCATAGACAAGTTATCAAAAGTGTTAATTGGCTGCTGGATTCTTCTAAATTGAGATTTTGACCATGACGGACGCGAAATACCACCTGGAGATTGATATGGAGATAGGGTGGTGGTGGCCTCTAACCTTTAGGCATGGTTAAAATCATTTCAGCAGAGTTCACCCATAGACTAGTTATCAAAAGTGTTAATTGGCCGCTGGAATCTTCTAATTTGAGATTTTGACCATGACCGACGCGAGATACCACCTACAGATTGATATGGAAATAGGGTGGTCGTGGTCTCTAAGCTTTGAGCATGGTTAAAATTATTTCAGCAGAGGTCGTCCATAGACAAGTTATCAAAAGTGTAAATTGGCTGCTGGATTGTTCTAAATTGAGATTTTGAGCATGACCGACGCGAGATACCACCTACAGATTGATATGGAGAGAGGGTGGTGGTGGTCTCTAAGCTTTAAGCGTGGTTAAAATTATTTCAGCAGAGGTCGCCCATAGACAAGTTATCAAAAGTGTTAATTGGCTGCTGGATTCTTCTAAATTGAGATTTTGACCATGACAAACGCGAGATACCACCTGGAGATTGATATGGAGATAGGGTTGTGGTGGCCTCTAACCTTTAGGCATGGTTAAAATCATTTCAGCAGAGTTCACCCATAGACTAGTTATCAAAAATGTTAATTGGCCGCTGGAATCTTCTTATTTGAGATTTTGACCATGACCGACGCGAGATACCACCTACAGATTGATATGGAGATAGGGTGGTGGTGGTCTTTAAGCTTTGAGCATGGTTAAAATTATTTCAGCAGAGGTCGCCCATAGACAAGTTATCAAAAGTGTAAATTGGCTGCTGGATTCTTCTAAATTGAGATTTTGACCATGACGGACGCGAGATACCACCTGGAGATTGATATGGAGATAGGGTGGTGGTGGCCTCTAACCTTTAGGCATGGTTAAAATCATTTCAGCAGAGGTCACCCATAGACAAGTTATCAAAATTGTAAATTGGCCGCTGGAATCTTCTAATTTGAGATTTTGATCATCACCGACGCGAGATACCACCTACAGATTGATATGGAGAGAGGGTGGTGGTGGTCTCTAAGCTTTGAGCGTGGTTAAAATTACTTCAGCAGAGGTCGCTCATAGACAAGTTATCAAAAGTGTTAATTGGCTGCTGGATTCTTCTAAATTGAGATTTTGACCATGACGGACGCGAAATACCACCTGGAGATTGATATGGAGATAAGGTGGTGGTGGCCTCTAACCTTTAGGCATGGTTAAAATCATTTCAGCAGAGTTCACCCATAGACTAGTTATCAAAAGTGTTAATTGGCCGCTGGAATTTTCTAATTTGAGATTTTGACCATGACCGACGCGAGATACCACCTACAGATTGATATGGAAATAGGGTGGTCGTGGTCTCTAAGCTTTGAGCATGGTTAAAATTATTTCAGCAGAGGTCGTCCATAGACAAGTTATCAAAAGTGTAAATTGGCTGCTGGATTGTTCTAAATTGAGATTTTGAGCATGACCGACGCGAGATACCACCTACAGATTGATATGGAGAGAGGGTGGTGGTGGTCTCTAAGCTTTAAGCGTGGTTAAAATTATTTCAGCAGAGGTCGCCCATAGACAAGTTATCAAAAGTGTTAATTGGCTGCTGGATTCTTCTAAATTGAGATTTTGACCATGACAAACGCGAGATACCACCTGGAGATTGATATGGAGATAGGGTTGTGGTGGCCTCTAACCTTTAGGCATGGTTAAAATCATTTCAGCAGAGTTCACCCATAGACTAGTTATCAAAAATGTTAATTGGCCGCTGGAATCTTCTTATTTGAGATTTTGACCATGACCGACGCGAGATACCACCTACAGATTGATATGGAGATAGGGTGGTGGTGGTCTCTAAGCTTTGAGCATGGTTAAAATTATTTCAGCAGAGGTCGCCCATAGACAAGTTATCAAAAGTGTAAATTGGCTGCTGGATTCTTCTAAATTGAGATTTTGACCATGACGGACGCGAGATACCACCTGGAGATTGATATGGAGATAGGGTGGTGGTGGCCTCTAACCTTTAGGCATGGTTAAAATCATTTCAGCAGAGGTCACCCATAGACAAGTTATCAAAATTGTAAATTGGCCGCTGGAATCTTCTAATTTGAGATTTTGATCATCACCGACGCGAGATACCACCTACAGATTGATATGGAGAGAGGGTGGTGGTGGTCTCTAAGCTTTGAGCGTGGTTAAAATTACTTCAGCAGAGGTCGCCCATAGACAAGTTATCAAAAGTGTTAATTGGCTGCTGGATTCTTCTAAATTTGAGATTTTGACCATGACGGACGCGAAATACCACCTGGAGATTGATATGGAGATAAGGTGGTGGTGGCCTCTAACCTTTAGGCATGGTTAAAATCATTTCAGCAGAGTTCACCCATAGACTAGTTATCAAAAGTGTTAATTGGCCGCTGGAATTTTCTAATTTGAGATTTTGACCATGACCGACGCGAGATACCACCTACAGATTGATATGGAAATAGGGTGGTCGTGGTCTCTAAGCTTTGAGCATGGTTAAAATTATTTCAGCAGAGGTCGTCCATAGACAAGTTATCAAAAGTGTAAATTGGCTGCTGGATTGTTCTAAATTGAGATTTTGAGCATGACCGACGCGAGATACCACCTACAGATTGATATGGAGAGAGGGTGGTGGTGGTCTCTAAGCTTTAAGCGTGGTTAAAATTATTTCAGCAGAGGTCGCCCATAGACAAGTTATCAAAAGTGTTAATTGGCTGCTGGATTCTTCTAAATTGAGATTTTGACCATGACGGACGCGAGATACCACCTGGAGATTGATATGGAGATAGGGTGGTGGTGGCCTCTAACCTTTAAGCATGGTTAAAATCATTTCAGCAGAGTTCACCCATAGACTAGTTATCAAAAATGTTAATTGGCCGCTGGAATCTTCTTATTTGAGATTTTGACCATGACCGACGCGAGATACCACCTATAGATTGATATGGAGATAGGGTGGTGGTGGTCTCTAAGCTTTGAGCATGGTTAATATTATTTCAGCAGAGGTCGCCCATAGACAAGTTATCAAAAGTGTAAATTGGCTGCTGGATTCTTCTAAATTGAGATTTTGACCATGACGGACGCGAGATACCACCTTGAGATTGATATGGAGATAGGGTAGTGGTGGCCTCTAACCTTTAGGCATGGTTAAAATCATATCAGCAGAGGTCACCCATAGACAACTTATCAAAAGTGTAAATAGGCCGCTGGAATCTTCTAATTTGAGATTTTGACTATGACCGACGCGAGATACCACCTGGAGATTGATATGGAGATAGGGTGGTAGTGGCCTCTAACCTTTAGGCATGGTTAAAATCATTTCAGCAGAGGTGACCCATAGACAAGTTATCAAAAGTGTAAATTGGCCGCTGGAATCTTCTAATTTGAGATTTTGAGCATGACCGACGCGAGATACCACCTACAGATTGATATGGAGAGAGGGTGGTGGTGGTCTCTAAGCTTTAAGCGTGGTTAAAATTGTTTCAGCAGAGGTCGCCCATAGACAAGTTATCAAAAGTGTTAATTGGCTGCTGGATTCTTCTAAATTGAGATTTTGACCATGACGGTCGCGAGATACTACCTGGAGATTGATATGGAGATAGGGTGGTGGTGGCCTCTAACCTTTAGGCATGGTTAAAATCATTTCAGCAGAGTTCACCCATAGACTAGTTATCAAAAGTGTAAATTGGCCGCTGGAATCTTCTAATTTGAGATTTTGACCATGACCGACGCGAGATATTACCTACAGATTGATATGGAGATAGGGTGGTGGTGGTCTCTAAGCTTTAAGCATGGTTAAAATTATTTCAGCAGAGGTCGTCCATAGACAAGTTATCAAAAGTGTAAATTGGCTGCTGGATTTTTCTAAATTGAGATTTTGACTATGACCGACGCGAGATACCACCTGGAGATTGATATGGAGATAGGGTGGCAGTGGCCTCTAACCTTTAGGCATGGTTAAAATCATTTCAGCAGAGGTCACCCATAGACAAGTTATCAAAAGTGTAAATTGGCCGCTGGATTCTTCTAAATTGAGATTTTGACCATGACGGACGCGAGATACCACCTGGAGATTGATATGGAGATAGGGTGGGTGGTGGCCTCTAACCTTTAGGCATGGTTAAAATCATTTCAGCAGAGTTCACCCATAGACTAGTTATCAAAAGTGTTAATTGGCCGCTGGAATCTTCTAATTTGAGATTTTGACCATGACCGACGCGAGCTACCACCTACAGATTGATATGGAGATAGGGTGGTGGTGGTCTCTAAGCTTTGAGCATGGTTAAAATTATTTCAGCAGAGGTCGTCCATAGACAAGTTATCAAAAGAGTAAATTGGCTGCTGGATTCTTCTAAATTGAGATTTTGACCATGACGGACGCGAGATACCACCTGGAGATTGATATGGAGATAGGGTAGTGGTGGCCTCTAACCTTTAGGCATGGTTAAAATCATATCAGCAGAGGTCACCCATAGACAAGTTATCAAAAGTGTAAATTGGCCGCTGGAATCTTCTAATTTGAGATTTTGACCATGACCGACGCGAGATACCACCTTCAGATTGATATGGGGGGAGGGTGGTAATGGCCTCTAAGCCTTAAGCATGGTTAAAATCATTTCAGCGGAGGTCGCCCATAGACAAGTTATCAAAAGTGTAAATAGGCCGCTGGAATCTTCTAATTTGAGATTTCGACCATGACCGACGCGAGATACCACCTGGAGATTGATATGGAGATAGGGTGGTGGTGGTCTCTAAGCTTTGAGCATGGTTAAAATTATTTCAGCAGAGGTCGTCCATAGACTAGTTGTCAAAAGTGTAAATTGGCTGCTGGATTCTTCTAAATTGAGATTTTGACCATGACGGACGCGAGATACCACCTTGAGATTGATATGGAGATAGGGTAGTGGTGGCCTCTAACCTTTAGGTATGGTTAAAATCATTTCAGCAGAGGTCACCCATAGACAACTTATCAAAAGTGTAAATAGGCCGCTGGAATCTTCTAATTTAAGATTTTGACTATGACCGACGCGAGATACCACCTGGAGATTGATATGGAGATAGGGTGGTAGTGGCCTCTAACCTTTAGGCATGGTTAAAATCATTTCAGCAGAGGTCACTCATAGACAAGTTATCTAAAGTGTAAATTGGCCGCTGGAATCTTCTAATTTGAGATTTTGAGCATGACCGACGCGAGATGCCACCTACAGATTGATATGGAGAGAGGGTGGTGGTGGTCTCTAAGCTTTGAGCGTGGTTAAAATTATTTCAGCAGAGGTTGCCCATAGACAAGTTATCAAAAGTGTTAATTGGCTGCTGGATTCTTCTAAATTGAGATTTTGACCATGACGGACGCGTGATACCACCTGGAGATTGATATGGAGATAGGGTGGTGGTGGCCTCTAACCTTTAGGCATGATTAAAATCATTTCAGCTGAGGTCACCCATAGACAAGTTATCAAAAGTGTAAATTGGCTGCTGGATTCTTCTAAATTGAGATTTTGACCATGACGGACGCGAGATACCACCTGGAGATTGATATGGAGATAGGATGGTGGTGGCCTCTAACCTTTAGGCATGGTTAAAATCATTTCAGCAGAGGTCACCCATAGACAAGTTATCAAAATTGTAAATTGGCCGCTGGAATCTTCTAATTTGAGATTTTGAGCATCACCGACGCGAGATACCACCGTCAGATTGATATGGAGAGAGGGTGGTGGTGGTCTCTAACCTTTAGGCATAGTTAAAATCATTTCAGCAGAGGTCACCCATAGACAAGTTATCAAAATTGTAAATTGGCCGCTGGAATCTTCTAATTTGAGATTTTGATTATCACCGACGCGAGATACCACCTACAGATTGATATGGAGAGAGGGTGGTGGTGGTCTCTAAGCTTTGAGCGTGGTTAAAATTACTTCAGCAGAGGTCGCCCATAGACAAGTTATCAAAAGTGTTAATTGGCTGCTGGATTCTTCTAAATTGAGATTTTGACCATGACGGACGCGAAATACCACCTGGAGATTGATATGGAGATAAGGTGGTGGTGGCCTCTAACCTTTAGGCATGGTTAAAATCATTTCAGCAGAGTTCACCCATAGACTAGTTATCAAAAGTGTTAATTGGCCGCTGGAATCTTCTAATTTGAGATTTTGACCATGACCGACGCGAGATACCACCTACAGATTGATATGGAAATAGGGTGGTCGTGGTCTCTAAGCTTTGAGCATGGTTAAAATTATTTCAGCAGAGGTCGTCCATAGACAAGTTATCAAAAGTGTAAATTGGCTGCTGGATTGTTCTAAATTGAGATTTTGAGCATGACCGACGCGAGATACCACCTACAGATTGATATGGAGAGAGGGTGGTGGTGGTCTCTAAGCTTTAAGCGTGGTTAAAATTATTTCAGCAGAGGTCGCCCATAGACAAGTTATCAAAAGTGTTAATTGGCTGCTGGATTCTTCTAAATTGAGATTTTGACCATGACGGACGCGTGATACCACCTGGAGATTGATATGGAGATAGGGTGGTGGTGGCCTCTAACCTTTAGGCATGATTAAAATCATTTCAGCTGAGGTCACCCATAGACAAGTTATCAAAAGTGTAAATTGGCTGCTGGATTCTTCTAAATTGAGATTTTGACCATGACGGACGCGAGATACCACCTGGAGATTGATATGGAGATAGGATGGTGGTGGCCTCTAACCTTTAGGCATGGTTAAAATCATTTCAGCAGAGGTCACCCATAGACAAGTTATCAAAATTGTAAATTGGCCGCTGGAATCTTCTAATTTGAGATTTTGAGCATCACCGACGCGAGATACCACCGTCAGATTGATATGGAGAGAGGGTGGTGGTGGTCTCTAACCTTTAGGCATGGTTAAAATCATTTCAGCAGAGGTCACTCATAGACAAGTTATCTAAAGTGTAAATTGGCCGCTGGAATCTTCTAATTTGAGATTTTGAGCATGACCGACGCGAGATACCACCTACAGATTGATATGGAGAGAGGGTGGTGGTGGTCTCTAAGCTTTGAGCGTGGTTAAAATTATTTCAGCAGAGGTCGCCCATAGACAAGTTATCAAAAGTGTTAATTGGCTGCTGGATTCTTCTAAATTGAGATTTTGACCATGACGGACGCGAGATACCACCTGGAGATTGATATGGAGATAGGGTGGTGGTGGCCTCTAACCTTTAGGCATGGTTAAAATCATTTCAGCAGAGGTCACCCATAGACAAGTTATCAAAAGTGTAAATTGGCTGCTGGATTCTTCTAAATTGAGATTTTGACCATGACGGACGCGACATACCACCTGGAGATTGATATGGAGATAGGGTGGTGGTGGCCTCTAACCTTTAGGCATAGTTAAAATCATTTCAGCAGAGGTCACCCATAGACAAGTTATCAAAATTGTAAATTGGCCGCTGGAATCTTCTAATTTGAGATTTTGATTATCACCGACGCGAGATACCACCTACAGATTGATATGGAGAGAGGGTGGTGGTGGTCTCTAAGCTTTGAGCGTGGTTAAAATTACTTCAGCAGAGGTCGCCCATAGACAAGTTATCAAAAGTGTTAATTGGCTGCTGGATTCTTCTAAATTGAGATTTTGACCATGACGGACGCGAAATACCACCTGGAGATTGATATGGAGATAGGGTGGTGGTGGCCTCTAACCTTTAGGCATGGTTAAAATCATTTCAGCAGAGTTCACCCATAGACTAGTTATCAAAAGTGTTAATTGGCCGCTGGAATCTTCTAATTTGAGATTTTGACCATGACCGACGCGAGATACCACCTACAGATTGATATGGAAATAGGGTGGTCGTGGTCTCTAAGCTTTGAGCATGGTTAAAATTATTTCAGCAGAGGTCGTCCATAGACAAGTTATCAAAAGTGTAAATTGGCTGCTGGATTGTTCTAAATTGAGATTTTGAGCATGACCGACGCGAGATACCACCTACAGATTGATATGGAGAGAGGGTGGTGGTGGTCTCTAAGCTTTAAGCGTGGTTAAAATTATTTCAGCAGAGGTCGCCCATAGACAAGTTATCAAAAGTGTTAATTGGCTGCTGGATTCTTCTAAATTGAGATTTTGACCATGACAAACGCGAGATACCACCTGGAGATTGATATGGAGATAGGGTTGTGGTGGCCTCTAACCTTTAGGCATGGTTAAAATCATTTCAGCAGAGTTCACCCATAGACTAGTTATCAAAAATGTTAATTGGCCGCTGGAATCTTCTTATTTGAGATTTTGACCATGACCGACGCGAGATACCACCTACAGATTGATATGGAGATAGGGTGGTGGTGGTCTTTAAGCTTTGAGCATGGTTAAAATTATTTCAGCAGAGGTCGCCCATAGACAAGTTATCAAAAGTGTAAATTGGCTGCTGGATTCTTCTAAATTGAGATTTTGACCATGACGGACGCGAGATACCACCTGGAGATTGATATGGAGATAGGGTGGTGGTGGCCTCTAACCTTTAGGCATGGTTAAAATCATTTCAGCAGAGGTCACCCATAGACAAGTTATCAAAATTGTAAATTGGCCGCTGGAATCTTCTAATTTGAGATTTTGATCATCACCGACGCGAGATACCACCTACAGATTGATATGGAGAGAGGGTGGTGGTGGTCTCTAAGCTTTGAGCGTGGTTAAAATTACTTCAGCAGAGGTCGCTCATAGACAAGTTATCAAAAGTGTTAATTGGCTGCTGGATTCTTCTAAATTGAGATTTTGACCATGACGGACGCGAAATACCACCTGGAGATTGATATGGAGATAAGGTGGTGGTGGCCTCTAACCTTTAGGCATGGTTAAAATCATTTCAGCAGAGTTCACCCATAGACTAGTTATCAAAAGTGTTAATTGGCCGCTGGAATTTTCTAATTTGAGATTTTGACCATGACCGACGCGAGATACCACCTACAGATTGATATGGAAATAGGGTGGTCGTGGTCTCTAAGCTTTGAGCATGGTTAAAATTATTTCAGCAGAGGTCGTCCATAGACAAGTTATCAAAAGTGTAAATTGGCTGCTGGATTGTTCTAAATTGAGATTTTGAGCATGACCGACGCGAGATACCACCTACAGATTGATATGGAGAGAGGGTGGTGGTGGTCTCTAAGCTTTAAGCGTGGTTAAAATTATTTCAGCAGAGGTCGCCCATAGACAAGTTATCAAAAGTGTTAATTGGCTGCTGGATTCTTCTAAATTGAGATTTTGACCATGACAAACGCGAGATACCACCTGGAGATTGATATGGAGATAGGGTTGTGGTGGCCTCTAACCTTTAGGCATGGTTAAAATCATTTCAGCAGAGTTCACCCATAGACTAGTTATCAAAAATGTTAATTGGCCGCTGGAATCTTCTTATTTGAGATTTTGACCATGACCGACGCGAGATACCACCTACAGATTGATATGGAGATAGGGTGGTGGTGGTCTCTAAGCTTTGAGCATGGTTAAAATTATTTCAGCAGAGGTCGCCCATAGACAAGTTATCAAAAGTGTAAATTGGCTGCTGGATTCTTCTAAATTGAGATTTTGACCATGACGGACGCGAGATACCACCTGGAGATTGATATGGAGATAGGGTGGTGGTGGCCTCTAACCTTTAGGCATGGTTAAAATCATTTCAGTAGAGGTCACCCATAGACAAGTTATCAAAATTGTAAATTGGCCGCTGGAATCTTCTAATTTGAGATTTTGATCATCACCGACGCGAGATACCACCTACAGATTGATATGGAGAGAGGGTGGTGGTGGTCTCTAAGCTTTGAGCGTGGTTAAAATTACTTCAGCAGAGGTCGCCCATAGACAAGTTATCAAAAGTGTTAATTGGCTGCTGGATTCTTCTAAATTTGAGATTTTGACCATGACGGACGCGAAATACCACCTGGAGATTGATATGGAGATAAGGTGGTGGTGGCCTCTAACCTTTAGGCATGGTTAAAATCATTTCAGCAGAGTTCACCCATAGACTAGTTATCAAAAGTGTTAATTGGCCGCTGGAATTTTCTAATTTGAGATTTTGACCATGACCGACGCGAGATACCACCTACAGATTGATATGGAAATAGGGTGGTCGTGGTCTCTAAGCTTTGAGCATGGTTAAAATTATTTCAGCAGAGGTCGTCCATAGACAAGTTATCAAAAGTGTAAATTGGCTGCTGGATTGTTCTAAATTGAGATTTTGAGCATGACCGACGCGAGATACCACCTACAGATTGATATGGAGAGAGGGTGGTGGTGGTCTCTAAGCTTTAAGCGTGGTTAAAATTATTTCAGCAGAGGTCGCCCATAGACAAGTTATCAAAAGTGTTAATTGGCTGCTGGATTCTTCTAAATTGAGATTTTGACCATGACGGACGCGAGATACCACCTGGAGATTGATATGGAGATAGGGTGGTGGTGGCCTCTAACCTTTAAGCATGGTTAAAATCATTTCAGCAGAGTTCACCCATAGACTAGTTATCAAAAATGTTAATTGGCCGCTGGAATCTTCTTATTTGAGATTTTGACCATGACCGACGCGAGATACCACCTATAGATTGATATGGAGATAGGGTGGTGGTGGTCTCTAAGCTTTGAGCATGGTTAATATTATTTCAGCAGAGGTCGCCCATAGACAAGTTATCAAAAGTGTAAATTGGCTGCTGGATTCTTCTAAATTGAGATTTTGACCATGACGGACGCGAGATACCACCTTGAGATTGATATGGAGATAGGGTAGTGGTGGCCTCTAACCTTTAGGCATGGTTAAAATCATATCAGCAGAGGTCACCCATAGACAACTTATCAAAAGTGTAAATAGGCCGCTGGAATCTTCTAATTTGAGATTTTGACTATGACCGACGCGAGATACCACCTGGAGATTGATATGGAGATAGGGTGGTAGTGGCCTCTAACCTTTAGGCATGGTTAAAATCATTTCAGCAGAGGTGACCCATAGACAAGTTATCAAAAGTGTAAATTGGCCGCTGGAATCTTCTAATTTGAGATTTTGAGCATGACCGACGCGAGATACCACCTACAGATTGATATGGAGAGAGGGTGGTGGTGGTCTCTAAGCTTTAAGCGTGGTTAAAATTGTTTCAGCAGAGGTCGCCCATAGACAAGTTATCAAAAGTGTTAATTGGCTGCTGGATTCTTCTAAATTGAGATTTTGACCATGACGGTCGCGAGATACTACCTGGAGATTGATATGGAGATAGGGTGGTGGTGGCCTCTAACCTTTAGGCATGGTTAAAATCATTTCAGCAGAGTTCACCCATAGACTAGTTATCAAAAGTGTAAATTGGCCGCTGGAATCTTCTAATTTGAGATTTTGACCATGACCGACGCGAGATATTACCTACAGATTGATATGGAGATAGGGTGGTGGTGGTCTCTAAGCTTTAAGCATGGTTAAAATTATTTCAGCAGAGGTCGTCCATAGACAAGTTATCAAAAGTGTAAATTGGCTGCTGGATTTTTCTAAATTGAGATTTTGACTATGACCGACGCGAGATACCACCTGGAGATTGATATGGAGATAGGGTGGCAGTGGCCTCTAACCTTTAGGCATGGTTAAAATCATTTCAGCAGAGGTCACCCATAGACAAGTTATCAAAAGTGTAAATTGGCCGCTGGAATCTTCTAATTTGAGATTTTGAGCATGACCGACGCGAGATACCACCTACAGATTGATATGGAGAGAGGGTGGTGGTGGTCTCTAAGCTTTGAGCGTGGTTAAAATTATTTCAGCAGAGGTCGCCCATAGACAAGTTATCAAAAGTGTTAATTGGCTGCTGGATTCTTCTAAATTGAGATTTTGACCATGACGGACGCGAGATACCACCTGGAGATTGATATGGAGATAGGGTGGTGGTGGCCTCTAACCTTTAGGCATGGTTAAAATCATTTCAGCAGAGTTCACCCATAGACTAGTTATCAAAAGTGTTAATTGGCCGCTGGAATCTTCTAATTTGAGATTTTGACCATGACCGACGCGAGATACCACCTACAGATTGATATGGAGATAGGGTGGTGGTGGTCTCTAAGCTTTGAGCATGGTTACAATTATTTCAGCAGAGGTCGTCCGTAGACAAATTATCAAAAGTGTAAATTGGCTGCTGGATTCTTCTAAATTGAGATTTTGACCATGACGGACGCGAGATACCACCTTGAGATTGATATGGATATAGGGTGGTGGTGGCCTCTAACCTTTAGGCATGGTTAAAATCATTTCAGCAGAGTTCACCCATAGACTAGTTATCAAAAGTGTTAATTGGCCGCTGGAATCTTCTAATTTGAGATTTTGACCATGACCGACGCGAGATACCACCTACAGATTGATATGGAGATAGGGTGGTGGTGGTCTCTAAGCTTTGAGCATGGTTAAAATTATTTCAGCAGAGGTCGTCCATAGACAAGTTATCAAAAGAGTAAATTGGCTGCTGGATTCTTCTAAATTGAGATTTTGACCATGACGGACGCGAGATACCACCTGGAGATTGATATGGAGATAGGGTGGTGGTGGCCTCTAAACTTAAGGCATGGTTAAAATTATTTCAGCAGAGGTCACCCATAGACAACTTATCAAAAGTGTAAATATTCCGCTGGAATCTTCTAATTTGAGATTTTGACTATGACCGACGCTAGATACCACCTGGAGATTGATATGGAGATAGGGTAGTGGTGGCCTCTAACCTTTAGGCATGGTTAAAATCATTTCAGCAGAGGTCACCCATAGACAAGTTATCAAAAGTGTAAATAGGCCGCTGGAATCTTCTAATTTGAGATTTTGACCATGACCGACGCGAGATACCACCTTCAGATTGATATGGGGGGAGGGTGGTAATGGCCTCTAAGCCTTAAGCATGGTTAAAATCATTTCAGCGGAGGTCGCCCATAGACAAGTTATCAAAAGTGTAAATAGGCCGCTGGAATCTTCTAATTTGAGATTTTGACCATGACCGACGCGAGATACCACCTGGAGATTGATATGAAGATAGGGTGGTGGTGGCCTCTAACCTTTAAGCATGGTTAAAATTATTTCAGCAGAGGTCACCCATAGACAAGTTATCAAAAGTGTAAATAGGCCGCTGGAATCTTCTAATTTGAGATTTTGACCATGACCGACGCGAGATACCACCTTCAGATTAATATGGGGGGAGGGTGGTAATGGCCTCTAAGCCTTAAGCATGGTTAAAATCATTTCAGCGGAGGTCGCCCATAGACAAGTTATCAAAAGTGTAAATAGGCCGCTGGAATCTTCTAATTTGAGATTTTGACCATGACCGACGCGAGATACCACCTGGAGATTGATATGAAGATAGGGTGGTGGTGGCCTCTAACCTTTAAGCATGGTTAAAATTATTTCAGCAGAGGTCACCCATAGACAAGTTATCAAAAGTGTAAATTGGCCGCTGGAATCTTCTAATTTGAGATTTTGACCATGACCGACGCGAGATACCACCTTCAGATTGATATGGAGGGAGGGTGGTGGTGGCCTCTAAGCCTTAAGCGTGGTTAAAATCATTTCAGCGGAGGTCGCCCATACACAAATTATGAACACTTTGAAATGACTCTTTAAATCAGTCGGATTATATTTTCTGCTAACTTTTGGCTGCTAACTTCACACCGGTTATCACATGTTAGTCTTTGTACTAAGAATGTGCAGGGATTTAAAAAAAAAGGCTCTACGTTTATACTGCTTTTTAACTCTCTGGTGAGATCTATCCTTGATTACGCGTCGAGAGACAATACGTAGAGAGACAATGTTCTTAGCTATCCATGGGTACTCCGGGTGCCGGGTTCATATGATTGGAAGGCAGGGGAATAAACTGCAGCGTTCCCGGACTTGACACTGCGAAGTAGTTTCAAAGGTCTTTTAACTCTCACAAGGGGCCTGACCAAAGAACACGATCGCCAATCGAATCGCCGCGTCGATCGATAAAAATGTATAGGAATTTGACTCTATGGGTAGAGCCTGATCGATGAGAAACCTCCAATCCCATTTGGCTTTCTATGAGTATTTCGATTCGATTATCAATTGTCTCTTTGGTAAGGCTACTGTGTTCCCTACCCTCTCTGCTCATCCAAATACTATATGATCCTGTTAGTGCCATCTCGGAAACATACTCCATAAAATGAATAGACGATGCAAAGATTGCTGGAATTCCTCTTGCACCGACTTCCACTGCATAAAATTTAGTTTTAAGTAATTTAATTTGTGAGATCAAAATATTTATTTTCTGGTCTTCGACAGGTCTCACCGCCCATACAGATGTAAAAACCGTCAAGTGACCTAGTCACGTTTCGGTTTTAGTCTGTGGGTTCACCGATTTTCAGGAGATTACTGCATCGATTTCTTGTCCAAACATGATTGCAATAAATATTTTGATTTTTTTGCCACCATTATAACTAGAGGGTAAAATGACCGTGAACGCACTGTAGAGTAGATATAGGTAGATAGTAAATTTCATTTAAATATTGGTAGAGAGTAAATTTAATATATATACATATATATACAAGGTACCTAGCTATTTAGTACGCTAAAAAAAATTTGTAACTTTATTTATCAGTCACCTCCGCAATATGTGCAGTCTATCCGTTCTTATACCTTAAACAATATTTTGACAGATCGCTATCGTGATCGATACAATTTGAGCTGTCATAGCCTTTATACATTAGAAATAAAGAGCGATGACAACTCAAATTATATTGGCGTGTATATCGACAGCCCTCTCATTAAACGTCAACTCGGAGTACTATAATCCCTATATAACAACAAGCCATTAAGAAGTAAGTGAAGACTTGAACACTCATGTTCGGATTAATAGTCATGGCTAAGCACTGGCTCAAGTCGTGCTCACGAAAGTAATACTCAAACGATGCTTAGCCGAGCAACCACTTCGCATTATAATAGCCGATTAAATTGACGCAGCTAAGCCAAGCAACGCCTTAAGCCAATGCTCGCTGAAATATGTATATATGGAATCCTGGTGCAAAAAACCAACTTCTCAATACTTTGAGTATTGAGAAGTTGCATTTTCATGGAGATAGGTGACCCTCTACTGTTGAAGTTTTATAATATAAAATGTATAATTTGCATCGGCACAGAAGGAATCATGGATTTTTTATGAATAAATTATGAAATACACACAAGTAATAAAAGAAAACTAGAAAAATAGGGAATAATATTTTTAAAACGACAAGAAATTTCATATTCACGTAATCAACAGAAACTTAAGAAATAACAGACTAACATGAAGAATCTAACGCTGAGCACGACTTAAGTAAAGGAATATCGAGACTAATGCTTAGCCGAGCAACGGCTCAAGCTTTAGCCTGAGCCACCGCTCGGAGCACCGACTATTATAGAAACAACTGTCACTTTGACAGTTCTAAGCATTGACTCGTGCTAACCACTGGCTTAGTTTTATGTCCGGATTAATAGTCGTTTTAATCCGGACATAAAACACTACATGTCAGTGGCTAAATTATCGCACCAGGGGCCTTATTCCGAGTTTGCAACCGCTAAAGACGACAAGACGTTGCGTAAACTATAAATATTGAAATATAAGTTCTATTTCAATCGATATATAGTCTGTATTAGGCATGCTATAATAATACCGCCATCTTGAAATACACGAATTTGGGATTTCAACTCTATATTTAATAGTTTAGAACTTATATTTCAATATTTATAGTTTACGCAAAATTGGCGACGGTGAACGTGTCAAACTCGGAATAAAGCCCCAGATAAAGCGATAGAAAAAGCCAAGGAAAATAAAATAAAAAACTTTATCCCTCTTTTACTACAAATAAAAAAGTTTTTTTAATCTACCCACTAGACACTGGCAAAATTACGCGCACGCGTAGAGGCCATTATTTTAAGCTAATAATAATAATATAATTAAGCCCCAGTTCGCCTCTACTATGCGCCTATGTAAAACGCTGACCCACAATTCCTACATCAAATATTTTTTAACTGCCCGACCTTCAATATTCAAAGAATGCTTCTAATAGATAAATTATTAAGAGTATATCAAAAAGCTGAAAAAATCCCTCGCCCTCTACAGGAACTATTGATAAATAGAGAATAATATCAAGCCCTATATGTTTATAGTTGTACAACAGTACAAAACATTTAGAATAAATTATAAATAAAAGAAAGATATTGAAAAACAGTTATAAAGAAATAAAAAAAATTGGTGGAAAAATTTTTGGGTGCTGCTAACAAAATGCACCTAAAATTAAATACAGACTCAGCTATATGGGTCAGCCCCTTTGCCTTTCATGGATAGAAAATGCACCTAAAAAAAAAGAAAGTCATTTTTTTTTATTGTTGTGCACTTGTGAGACTTGTGCAGTGGTTATTATATATTTTTGCATGTCCTTTAGGATATTTTGTGGGGTTTAACATATTAAAATAGTATATTTTGATAAAATGAAACGTGGTTACGATTCTATGAATAACTCATCTGTAGAAATAAGTTCATATCGAGATCAGCATTATAAGGTAGCTTGCCAGCTTGGAATAATTTACGATTATTTTTATGCTTTCTTAGAGATTTTATTATTCATATATTAATATTAAATATATTTTTTAAATAATGAGTTCCAAAATTCGTTTAATATTAATAAGAATGTTGTTTATATATTTAAATACTAAAATAATTTACGTATACAAAATGAAATCTTGAAGAGAATGATTCTAACCTTACGACTATTCAGAAACTTTTTGAGGAACAAAATTGGAGAAAAGATAACGAGACAATGTTCTTAGCTGTCCATGGTTTCTCTCCTTTGGGTGGTTGAGAAGCAGGGGAGTGAAGTGCAGTGTTCCTTGACTTCAAAAAGTGAAGCAGGATTGAAGGCCTTTCTAATATCAACTCTGCCCTTCACTCTGTTCAGTACACTCTCTACCTGACCAAATACTATACAGTCTTATCAGTGCCATCTTGGAAACCAGATTTGAGTTAAACCTGGTTATGCAAAAAGTTTTTATATAGAGCAGTTTTTTTTTTAAGTCCCACATAAATTTCCTATTTCATAAACTAAATTGTTTTGTTTTCTGTAACAGGGATCTAGAAATGAACAGGAAAAAATGCTGCGTACTTCGGCTACACTATATATAGGAAATTTATCTTTTTATACAACAGAAGAACAAATATATGAACTGTTTTCAAAATGTGGAGATTTGCGTAGAGTAGTTATGGGTTTAGATAAATATAAGAAAACTCCATGTGGCTTCTGTTTTGTGGAATATTATGAAAGAGAAGATGCTGAAGGTTGCATGAGGTAAATGGATATGCACTTAATTATAAATATAAAATTAAAATCAATGTACAGTTTTTAATTATATATTTTTTAATGCTTTATTATATGTATATTACAGTATATTATTATTGCAGATATGTAAATGGAACCAGATTAGATGACAGAATAATCAGATGTGATTGGGATGCAGGCTTTATAGAAGGAAGACAGTATGGGAGAGGGAAGTCAGGGGGACAGGTAAGAACTAATTTGGTAGTAGTATTTATTTACTTTTATTTAAAAACTAATTACACAAATTAAGTCAAGGTAGGCATTCTATAACAGTCAAACATACAGTACAAATTAATGAGAAATTGGGTATAATTAGTGTGATAAATATTAAAATCTGTATTTATTCAAACTTTTTGAGTCTTTGAAGAACACTTTAGTCATAGGTTTTGAATCTTTTTCGCAACAAAAATGAATATGTGTAAAAGAGGCAAAACCTATTTAAACTAAAGTGTTCTTCAAGGACTCTTTATTACATTGTGGCCGAGTTGGTTAGACCTTAGACTTAAAAACACTTAGGTCCCTGGTTTAAATCCCGGTGTGTACCAATGGGTTTAATTTAAAAAAATATGTACATTTGTTTGACAACACCACTATAGTGCCTCGGAGAGCATGTTAAGCTGTCTGTCTTGGTTTTACTATACCAGCTTGTAAAACTGTTTATAGATACAGGCCCTGTACCTATACAGTAAACAGGCTACCCTGAGGCCGTCTGGGCCAGGGATGGGCAAACTATGGCCCACAGGCCATCTCTGGCCTGCAAACTGTTGCAATCAATCTGCAAACTGTTGCCTCAGTCCAAGAGTAGATATGTAAAAATTTAATCACAAAACAAAAACTCATTAAGTTTCAATGAGTGTTTTGTTCATTCCTTCGAATGGTAGTTACCTACCATAGCAAGCCTCTTGCTGCAAGAGGGAAGCAAGGCCTCCTTTCCCTGGGTCTTATATCCCAGCCGCCTGCCCACCCAGACAGAATATAAAATCACGGCGTGCACTAAACATAAAAAAAACTGGTTCCCATAAAAAAAAATGGTTGATTTTGGTTGTAAATATGGCCCTCAGAGCAAAAAGTTTGCACATCACTGGTCTAGGCGGTCTCAGGTGCCGTAAGGCACCCGTGATGATATGTATGTTTACATTTTATAAAAATGTTTTCAGGTTCGAGATGAATACAGAACAGATTATGATGGTGGCCGTGGTGGCTATGGTAAAATTATAGCACAGAAAGTTACACCAAACACTATGGAACGCTGACAATACTATTTATTTTTATTTTATAAGAATATGTTTAAGACTGCATACAGCAATTTCCTGTTTTTATGACAATACATTGTATCTTAATTACGTAAAATTAAATATTTAACAGACTTATAATAAAATTGGGGCGTTACAGATGGGGAATTTTAGAAGTTGTATGAATTTAAAGCCACATCTTGTATGAACTGGTTTACTAGAAATGGTTATAAAACTCATCTTTATTCTGTAAGAGTTGTAGCAAGAGGAATTCCAGGCCAGATTTTAGTAAATAAATTGCATTTTTGTTTGGGATTATAAAAGTTAGTTGATATTAATACAAATTAAATCCCTAGGCCCTAGAATGTATGACACCAATATGATAAAGTGCTTAATATGCACTATGTAAACATAGTGAAGGGGGAGCAATAATATTGTAAAAGGCTTGTAACCCTAGTGCTCAGTTACAATTCCGAAAGGATTGCATTTTACTACCCTGCCTCTAATACCTCATCATAATTATAAGGTAATGAAACATATAAAAAAAATGATCTGGCTTTTTAAATATTTAAGACATATAACAGACAAAGTACTGATTACTTATATTTACATTACGCTTATTCAATCTATTATTCTATAATGCATAACAATTTGGGGTGGTTCTGCTAAAACTAAATTTATTGAAGTTGAACGAGCACAAAGGGGATTATTAAAAGTAATGACGTTTAAAAAAATTAGATCCTCTACTACCAAACTATATTCTTCTACTAACTTATTATCTATTAGAAAACTATATATCCTTAATTGTTGAAAAAGTACGTAAAAATAATAAACCGGAAATTAGCATTATAAATAAAAGAAATCCTTACAACGTTATAACACCTATTAGATGTTTCACTAAATTAGCTTCCAAACAATTTGATTCACAGTCAATATCACTATATAATAGAATTAACAGATTACTAAATATTTATACTGTTACAAATTTTGAGTGCAAAAAAGTTGTAACCAGATGGTTAAAAACTCTAGACTATGACATATTATACTTGTATAAAAAACCACTATAATAGACAACATATTTATTTATTTATTTGTGTGAACTATATTAAATGTAATACCCTCAAACATACACACTCACACACCAGTATATCTACATTCATACTCAAACAAACATATTTGTAACTGTTTCACACACAGGAATTCACATACTCACAATACATAATTTCACATACCTACCCACTCACCAATGAGATAATAATTGTTAAATTGAAAAAGCGGGCCTCTTCTAACACAGGTTTTGTTAACTTAAATGAAGAGGCTCGTCAAATTGTAGCTACATCTATTGGTAAATAAATAAATTTTGTATTTTGTATTATAATTGTATCTCTATCTTACTGATAAAATGCCTCATCTGCAAAATCCCTAATTTTTATTTTGATAATTATGTTTTTTGATTAATAAATATTGAAACCTGCAAATTAAATAACAATGTATTAATCAACCCCATTCATGGACTTTGTAGGTCTGCTTACCATCAGGTAGATACAGAGTCACATACTGTACTCCAATAAAAATAATAGGTATACTCGTATTAAAGTTTACTTGATTCAAATCCTGGGAGTGGATTTTTCAATAGTTGAATAACAAATACCAATAATTAGAGAATAAATCATTTTGACAGTTCATTCAAGTTTATTAGCTATATCTGATAATTAACAAATCGCCCCCTAGCTCATCATCAGTTTTTAATGGGGAAGCCATGTTATGATAATGGTAACTGTACAAAAAATCATAATAATTTACTTGTAAATTAATTGTTTACATCAAATTTAGTTTATTTATTATTAGTATGTTAGACTCAGTTGCTAAGGTTGTAGTAATATTCTGTCAGTATCAAGGTCATAAAAAGATCTTTACCGGTATTCATAAAAACTAATTTTGAGTCCTTGAAGAACATTTTCGTTACAGTAGGTGTCTATTTTTAGCAATAAAAATAAATATGTGTAAAAGAGAAAATATATTTTAACTAAAGGGTTTTTTAAGGGCTAAGCAAGTTTTTATGAATAAGGCTAATAGTTTCAGTTATATTATATGTATAAGTAAGTCTGTATAATAAATTTATTTTTTAATGGACAGTGACCAAATAGTTAAACCCATGGCACTCAAAAAATATATGTATATATTTTAAAATACATAAATTTTATTTACTATGTCCTTAGTTATCTATGAGGCGGAGTTTCAAAGATATTTAATAATATAAGATTGGTCAAATTATAAAATAACAGTGTATTGTATTTACTACAGCAAATGTGAATAAAAAATTTCTATAAGTAATTTTTGATTCGCTTTTTATTATTACCTACAAGTTTTTAACCTATCTTATTATATCAAAGATTAATTGAGGGTAGGGTAGCCCGAAAAATGTAGACGCATGTTTGTGTTATATTTTTCATATTTAGTTTTACAGGATATTATTTTCAGTCGCGCGCGGACCTTTGTTGCGGACGCACGTATTAACTCGCGATGTCTTTTTTTCATTTCTACCCTTTAGTTTCGAAAAAAAAAATGAGTGAAATTAAGAAAGTGAACGATCCTGATTTAGCTGGATCTAGTGGTGATGATAGAGAAGTAATGGAATGTGAGCAGGTGAGCGTGTTGTTACACGAAAATACCGAATATGAGTGGGACAATTTAGGCGTCGAAGTATATAATATTACGGGGATCCAATCAGGCCCGAGTAATGATTTATATAACGAAGAAAATTTGGATTCCATCCCCAATAAAAAAAAGGGACTAAGCGTAATCGCTTCACCGCTTTATTACCTAGCAAATCAAACACGGAAAATGAAAATAATGAAGAGGAAAATAAAAATGAAGTCTGTATAACATCATTAAAGGATACATTACCTAAGCAGATTGCGCTGGCTAAAATTTTGAGAGAGGAAAGTATTCAAAATATCATAAAAATCAAGTACAAAAGCCAATACAAAGTACTTATCCAATTTGACAATGAAAAGGATGCCACAAATTTGGTAAATAATCAAAACTTATGTAACCGCGGTTACAGGATTAAAAGGGCAAACGAGGCTAGTTTCTCATATGGTTTAATTAAACAGATAGATATTGAGACTGAGGAACAGGAGTTACTTGATAATTTAAAGAGCGAATATGAAATTATAAATATTAAAAGGTTAAAAAAGTTTAGCTCAGGCCAGTGGGTGGAGTGTGAGACTGTTCGTGTATGTTTTAGAAGCTCAAATCTGCCAGCCTTTATTTATGGTTTTGGCTGCAGATTTAAAGTAGAACCACACGTATTTTCTGTAACGCAATGTTCAGGTTGCTGGAAGTTCGGACATACTAGACGGGCTTGTCCAACTAATAAAGTATTATGCCCAAAGTGTGGGGAAAATCACCCCAATTGCGAAATTACTAATTTTAAATGCATCAACTGCAATGGACCACATATGTCATTAGATAAATCTTGTCCGCAATTTCTAAAAGAAAAGAAAATCCGCCAAATAATGTCTAAAGAAAATTGTACTTTTAAAAAGGCAATTGAAATTAGTGATGAGAGTTTAATAGTGAAATCGCTTATTGACGAAGATGAAAATATTCCAATACCTCTACCTACCTTATCGCGGGATTATAGAGACGCTTTACTGAACAACCTTTCATGTACGAAAGAGACAATTAATAACTCAGTCGATAGTTCAGAAGATAATAATGTTCAGAACGACATACAGAAGATGAGAAAAATCAAGAAAAAGAAGAAGAAAGTTCAAAGTGGAAATAAAACAATATTGGTCAATAAACAGGAAGAACAAATACAAACACAGCCAGAGAGCCCAAAACAGAAAATTTAAAAAAAATCAGACTATAGTTTTAACTTTTTGAGAATATTAAAAAAAATTCAAGAAATAGTGTTTTCTGAAACAAATTTTGAAGAGAAGATAAAGTCTATTTTTAATATGTACTTAGCGAAATTACGCATTATTTTATTAATTCTGAAGGTAACATATTACAGAAAATACTTAATATATTCAATGGCGAGTAAAGACTTCACATTAAATATATTTCAGTGGAACGCACAAAGTTTTAGACCAAAAATTCCTTCATTTGAATGTCTGTTAGCTCAAGATAAAATACATATAGCTGTTATAAGCGAAACTTGGCTCGAACCGGAATCTTCGTTGAAAATTAGTGATTATAATATTTTTAGAAACGACAGGATGGACTCTTATGGGTGAGTAGCAACTGTGGTACATAAATCATTAAAATCTATTTTATATCCAACTGTGGTTAAAAATTCAGGTATAGAAATTGTACATATTAAACTCTTAAATTGTAAATATCTTGAAAATGTTATATCTGTATATTGTCCTTCTTCTATTCAGACAACACAATCTACTGGGATGACTTGTTTTCATTGTTTTTTAAAAAGTCTATAATTGCTGGCGATTTTAATGGTCACCACACAAATTGGTTTACTAAAAATGATACTAGAGGCGTCAAAATAATGGCCTCTGCTTTAGAAAGTGGTTATACTTCCTTAAATAATGGTCAACCTACTAGAATTAAGCTTGTAAACGATACCCTTCAGGAATCATCCCCAAACATTACATTTGTAACTTCTGATATAGTAATAAACCTTAATTGGCAAGTAACTAATGAAAATTTAGGTAGTGACCATTTAATTTTAAAAATTAATATGAATTACTTTGATACACAACACTTCGTACAAAAACGTAATTTTAAAAAAGCTAACTGGGTGGCTTTTCGCCAATCAATTATAAAATACCTATTACCCAATGAACCTAGCATAAATAACCTAGAAGAAAAATATAACCACTTTTTAGACTGCATGAATAATGCTGCCAAAGATTGCATTCCTTTGACCAAAACATGTTCTGATCCTAAAAGTAAATTTAAACCAAAAAGGTATTGGTGCCCAGAACTATCCAAGTTAGTGGCCCAGCGTAGACTAGCCCTTAAGTTATTTAGACGGAACCCCACCCCTCAGAACCTAAGTGTGTTGGAAGAAAGAATTTCTGAGACCCAGCGAATTATTAGGCAGAAAAAGAGTCAGAGTTGGTACGATTTCTGTAACTCCATAGACGAGTCGACCTCAGTTTCTGAAATGTGGAATAAAATGAGATGGATGAAAGGTTCTAAAAAGCCCAGAGTTTACGCATCACCAGAAGCCAAAAAGAACATGCTAAATAATTTGGCTCCATTTTCAGTTTTACCTGCTACCCCAATGTTTAACTCCTTAAACAAAACTCTTGAAGTAGAATTCTCATTACATGAACTAAATAATAGTATAAAAAAGAAAGATACTGCTCCTGGGGAAGATGATATATCTTTCTCTATGATTTATAACCTTCCAGTCATTGGAAAAAAATATTTACTGTCTTTATATAATTTAATACTAAGTTCTGGTTTTATTCCTATATATATATATATATATATATATAGGAATAAAAAAAATATATCATCACGGGTGCCTTACGGCGCCCGAGACCGCCTAGACGGCCCCAGGGTACCCAGCGGAGGGGTTTTAATCCCACCTCGTCGTAGCCGATGGTATGAGTCTACACCGAACAAGTGGCTAGCTCGTCGCGATGTTTTAAATAGACTCAATAACCCATCTATAAACAGTTTCACAAGTTGGTATAGTGAAACCGGGACCGACAGCTTAACGTGCTCTCCGAGGCACTATAGTGGTGTTGTCAAACAAATGTACATAAATTTTTAAATTAAAAACTTATTGGTACACACCGGGATTCGAACCAGGGACCTAAGTGTTTATGTTATTCCTATACATTGGCGAAATATACACATTTTATTAATTCCAAAAATAGTAGATCAAAATGCTGTGTCCAAATTTAGACCGATATCTTTAATTTCATGTATATGTAAAATCTTCCATACCATGTTAACTAAACGCCTTGAATGGTTTATTGAAAAAAATAAAATTCTTTCTTCCAAAACAATTGGTTTTAGGAGAGCCCAGTCGAGTATTGACGGTGTGTCGCGCCTGGTCTCACAAGCTCAGATTGGATTGGGTAAAAACCAATCTACCTTGGCGTGTTTTTTGGACATAGAGAACGCATATAATAATGTATTAATTGACAAAGTAGTTGAATGTTTAGACAAACTGAATGTTGGTAGTAAAATTTGTAAGTACCTTTGGAACTTCTTAAGTGACAGAAGACTTAAAATCTTTTGTGATTAAGGATAGTAATGATTTTGTTAGATGGACAAATATAGGTCTGGCTCAAGGAGATCCATTGTCACCCTTATTATTCAACATAGTCACATCAAGTATATGCCATGAAAATTTACATGTAAATATTTGCCAATATGCGGACGATTTTGTTCTTTATACCTCTGGAAATACATTACAGAATAATGTATCCAAAATGCAAAGGTCACTAAATAAAGTTAATTTAGTTTTAGATCAATTAGGTTTAGAATTGTCAGCCAATAAATCTAAAGTTTGGAATTTTACCAGAGAACGTCGTAAAGACCTAATTAATTTAGAAGTAAACGTTTGAAGCCTTTACCCACAGTTGAAACCTTTACCCACAGTTGAAGTATATAAGTACTTAGGTATTTGGCTAGACAGGTCTCTACGCTGGGCATGTCATATTAATAATATTTGTGAAAGAACACAAAAATTCCTTAACTTATTAAAAGTATTGGCGGGCTTCTCCTGGGGTATCCATCCCAAGTACTTACGCAGACTGTATATAGCTTTAATTAGAAGCCGAATTTACTACGGCAGTTTTTTGTATCATAATAGTGTAAAAACCCATGTGTCTAAATTAGACAAAATTCAAAATCAGGCACTAAGGATTGTTGGTGGATTTATTAAAAGTACTCTAATTCATGCAATGGAAAGCGAGATTTGTATCCCTCCGTTGACTGTACGTAGAAGATTTTTGGCAAGCAAATTTATCCTAAAAGCAAAATCAGTTCAAAATAACGTAATTATTGATTTATGTGATCAATTAAATAACATGAGTAGTAATAGTTTAGTTTAGTCAAAAAAAAAGAACCCTTTGCTTGTAACAATATATAACGAGATGAAAGAAGAAAATGTTGCTTCCGCAGCATTGTTGGAATTGTACAGTTTAGACACTTGGGTGTCTAGCTTAAATCTTGTGTGGTGTTATCAAAAAAAAATTATAACTTAATATGTAATCTTAAATGTAACGTGTTGCAAGAGTTACATCTATACTAATATAATAAAGAGGAAAGATTTGTATTTTTGTGTTTTTGTATGTTTGTAATGAATAAACTCAAAAACTACTGGACCGATTGCAATAATTTTTTCACCATTAGAAAGCTGCATTATTCAGAAGTAACATAGGCTATATAATATCACGCTAGGTCCTATAGGTGTGGAGCAGTAACCAAAAATGTTTTAAAAACGGGGGAAAAGTATCGTTTCTGAGGCTTTCCGTGGCGTGCGCTGAGCATATAGTTAAAGTTATACAAACCTGTGCGAAGCCGGGACGGGCCGCTAGTATACTATATGAAGGATGGTATAAAGTTTATACAGATGGATCTAAGAACCCTTCTGGGTTGGGAGCCGCTTATTATGACCCAGTACATAGAAGTGGAAAGTGTTTTAAAGTTAATAGTGGGCTGTCAATAATGTCCGTGGAACTTATCGCCATTTCAAAAGCTTTATCTTAAATAATTAATACTGGCTGTAGGAGAGCGGTAATTTTGACCGATAGCAAGAGTTCCCTTCAGCATTTACTTCATTGTGGCTCTGGTCGAGGTGGCACACCCGTTGCCTACTCTATTTTGAGGAAGATAATTGAGCTTTGGTCCAAGAAATATATTGTGCACATGCAGTGGATCCCTTCACATATCGGTATAGAAGGTAACGAGGAGGCTGACCGGTTAGCTAAGTCGGGAATAACTGAGGGGGAGGTAGTACATGTTGTCCCAAACTACTCTGATTTTTTGCCGAAATATAGAAATAAATGTCACGAGTTTTGGAAAATGTATTTTAATGAAAGATCGCGAGAAAAAGGCATTTGTTACAAGACTATGCAGTGTGAGCCTCCTCGTATACCATGGTTTGCCTCGACGAAATTAAATCGAACATTACTGATTAACGCTTTTAGACTTCGTACTGGACACCTTCCTTACAATAAATTTGCATACTTAATGAAGAAAATAGACTCTCCAGCCTGTGATAGGTGTGGTCTTATAGAAGATGCGATGCATTTATTGTGGGAATGTGTCAGGTGTGAGTCGGAAAGGAAAATTTTGATAGCAGACTTAAATGTAAATATTTGGGATGTTGGTGCATTTAATAGCATTCTCGCCGAACCAACATCTGATACGGCGAGAATGCTTTACAATTTTGTAAATATATATAGAGAAAGCTAGATATAATATAAAAAGAATGTGTATATAATAATAATGTGAACTTATAATAATTATGTAAAAAGTTCCAGTGTAAACTGCAACTTATCAATGGGGCTGACATGGTCAATTAATATGACCAAAGCCCGTCCAAAAAAACAGAATAAAAAAAAAAAAGGATATTATTTTGCAAAAATGTAATAATTTTGTAGAACAAGTACCTATATCACAGAAGAAGTAATAGTACGCTTATATGCAATGATGAAGTCGGTGTTTGTTGTTATCGCAATGAATATAAACGTTTTTCTCCCGAAGGGACAAAAATGGATATTTCGAGTCCAGCCGAAGCTTGACCCACATTGAGAATGCATTTGATTTTTTCCCCCTATAATGGGCCCTGCAACCACATTTCTATACCTACTACTTCCGGTTTGTGTATTTGGATGTTGGTAACTCTCTGTGACGTCATGAAATCGCAGTCGCCACTGTGCGCCGGCTAGTTGTTTGTCAGTACCTTTGTGCCGGCAAGGCAATTAAACTTGGGTGGCTCAAGCTTCGGCTGAACTCGAAATAGCCGTGTTTATCCCTTTTGAGGAAAAACCGTCATATTTAGAGGTCCGGTTGACCCACCTTGAGATCTGTTTGTATTCTGCCGGCATTTAAGCATGGCGTACTGTGATGGATAATAGACATAGTATAGTGCATTGTAAGAATTCACCACATTGAATTAACTAGATTCATCAAGTTGGTCACTTGCGTGCGGTGCGACCGACTTAACCAATTAGCTATGATGATTTTACTGAATTCTCGTAGTTTTAGCCGTTTCGCTTCTAAAGACCAGCTTGACTAGCGATATACCGAGGAATTCAAATTTATTCACGAATATTTGGGTGGAATGTCACGTATATTATGTTGTTAAATTCAAAATGGTTTGAAAATAAATCTGGCAGCCTAAATTGCTTAAGCTTTTGTGCAATGAAGAATTTTTCATCCAGAACTTATGGGATTTATGGCCTTAGAGGAACGCGGCCCTGGGCCTACGATGCACATAGGGGTATTTGACCAATCTAGGGTGCCAAAAATATTATTGTTTAGATTTTAGTTTCCAAGTCAGTTTTATATTGTTTTTGAGATAAATGTATAAATATTCTTACTTTTGCCCGCGGTTTCGCATGCTTTAAACAAAAAAAAAAAAAACTCAGCCCTGTCACATCATATCAGGATATAATATACTTACTATATGTTGAACTCCAGGATTCAATTTACCTCCCTACCATATTTTATTTAATAGTTTAGCCGGTAAACTCCCACAACAGACAGACAGACAGACTCATTTTCGTTTTTATATTACTTATATAGCAAAAAAACAATAATTGCGAAGCAAGTTATATATTTGACAATAAATAGGATGGATGAAAAATAATAAGAATTCTATGGTGACATTATACGATTATTTTCATCAGAAGGATAAAAATCCGCATCTTCAATCTTCTGTAGACACTTCGGAGTCCGAATCATTGTTTGGTTTTGGGTCAGCTGGAAGCAGTAATTCAATAGCTTCCTTTGAAAAAGGGTTTTACCGTTTTTTATAGGACAGGTGCAATATGCCTTCAAATAATCGGATCCTAGCATGCAGAACTGATATACCAAACGTTAGTGTTATATCTACATCCTTTTTGATGGTTGCTCCACAAATGTAACACTTCATTTGCTGTGAGCCATCGCAACTTAGAGATTAACTCTAATGTACTGCGTTCTGTTCGATATAAACTATTTAAAATATCTTTCAAATGAGTTAACAATCGTGTAATCTAATAAGTTTTGTAGGTCAACTTCAGCGCACGTTTCAGTCACTTTATATGATTCTCTAGGTGGATAGTATCCTTTTTTTGCCCTTTGTAGCTCGGATAAAATATTTTATTCGTATTTCTAATTATTTCATATAGACGCCTGCTAAGGTCAGCTTCTAATAGTGGTAGTTTTTCCGGAAAGACTTTCTGTAAGCTGTTCTGTATTTATAAGCTCGCTTCGGAGACTCCGTTATCTCCTTAAGAACGTTAGAAACATCTCGGTGACCAGAAGTATGTAATGATATCTGAACAGCATGCATCAATCATCTTTATTTACTGAACCTCGAATTTCTTTTGTCTTTCTTCGCTTACTTCGTTCACTCAACTCATCAAAGTTAGTTTAGTGGCCGACCTCTTTGTGGCTGCTGTTCTATCGGAATTGAAAACATTCCTTGCAACCATTCTACTCGTATATTATTTTTTATGTGCTTTTATCGACCTTTGCTTAAATTGCGATTTTACATAAGAAAACCTATGTTTTATGTCTTTAATTTGTTCATTTGAATAGTTTTACATGATACCAGGTCATTTTCGATGTATTTTAATTTTTCTTCAAAATTAGGCAAATCTTTAGATTGCATTTTATCAAATAAATATTTTCGCGTCACTAGAGTAACGTTGGAGCTACCTGGTAAACCTAAAACAAAATAAAAACCATTTTTATATTAAAATGTATATATATATATATATATATAAAAGATTTAAAAAAAGATAATTTAGTAATATCTCAGTAAATGAACCTGAATAGGTAGACTCCACGGGTATCCGCGGCTAATTTTCATATGATTATATTTTTTAAGGCTAGAAGCTAACTCGGGACTAAGAAATATAGCAGGGACGCACCCTGAAGTATAACTAAAACCCTCGAGATTACCAAACAAGTAACATATATTTTTAATTTGAGAACATACTTTTGGTTTTATAAAATACTCATACAATACTTATAAAAATATTATAGAACTACTTAAAATACATGCGGTCTTACCTGTATTTTCAGAATCCATAATTGTTTTTGCTGTGTTATTAATAGAATACAATTCACTGTTGAATATAACGGTTTTACAAAGATTATCAGAAAAGATGCGCGCATTAACAGAGACTATCAACTTCCAACTGACGCTGTAGCGCGATGCAATGCGTCAGGGGTGGGGAAGGGGTCGCTTATTGTTCAGTGACTATTCAACTTCATTACCTGTCTTTTTTTTTACCTACGACAAGTTTTATGAAAAGGACTTTTGACCGCCTAGATCCGCGGTCGTCAAACTGCGGCCCGCGACAAAGCGAATAAATTTCAATAGTCAACCATATACTAAAACAGATTTTGCGTACAAAGTTAACTAAAAAGGCACCGATGCGAGATTTAATAATGGAATTAACAGAGACCGCCGTCGGTTTGGCTAATATTTTTGTTACATTTGCCACTAAACATTGGTTTTCCATTACTTAAATAATTTATATTGAAAAAACGTGCAATAGAAACTTTTATAGGTATACACACTGTGAAGAAGGTACTGAAATTGTATTATTTAAAAATCTTTCATGTCGAAATTATTTTTGTCGGCACGACTAATACTTTTTTGTAGGCACATTGCGATTTTTACAATGGATAAAAATTTTGAACAATCTTTGTAAATTTCCATGTGCATTACAAATAGAATTTCATGTGCTGAAGCGCTGAAATTGTTACATAGGTCCTACTCGTAAGTCTTATTATAGTCAATCAAATTTATTGAAAAACGGTCGAGATGTGGTGGAAGGCTAGCTTCAATATTGAAGCAAGCCTTATTAATCTGAACTTAACATCGTTAAAATAAAAGAAATTGTGGAACTGAAACTGGCTGTTTAAGTCTGAAAGAGATAGTCTTTAAAATTTCTGAGACTCACAAATCAATTTGTCCCCTTTTAAACAAATTTGGGCATAAAACGAGTACCGAAATACCTGAATTTTCTGCAAAAAAATAATCGCGAAAGGGTATAAAGATTTGATAGAATAAATTAATTCCAAGGTGAAAATACATAGGTTTACGAGTTTTACATGTAAACCAGTGAACTCGGAACAAGGACGTCTGACTGATATTCACAGCGTTACGTGGCATTTGAGAGACAAAATTTGTCGAAAAGGCCGATTTGTAGAAAGAAAAGTCATGGATTTTCCACCACGATAACGCGCCATTTCACAAGGATATCGTTGTGAACGAATTTCTGGCCAAACCTCAACAAATATTAACGAAGAGCCACCGTATTCACCTGATATGGCTCCAGCCCTATGTTAGACCGACCGACTGATTTCATTACCACAAACCGACAGGTGATCTAGTCATATGTTTCGGTTTTAGTATGTGGGTCGATAGTTTTTTTGTAAGCTATTACATCGATATTTAGGATGCGGTAGTTAGTTTAGTTTTTACGAAAAAGCAGCGAGGCTATTAAATAGACTCGTAATGCAAATTTGTCTGTCATTGCCTGTTTTGTAACCGCATCATTAACCGGCAAATATATTAATCATATTGGGAGCGATCAATGCTTAACAGCATTGATCGCTCCCAATATGAATTGATCGACCCCATTCATAGATTTTGTAGATCTGCTTACCATCAGGTGGATACAAAGTAATATGCCGTGCTACAAAAAAAAACGAACATAATGTGGTATATAAGTGGACAACACCCTTGTGCGGCCCGACAGTGTTACCCACATTGTCCTATGTGGCCCTTGGCCGGAAAAGTGTGACGACCGCTGGCCTAGATCGATCAAATACCCGTCCGTGCGATACTGCCGGCAAACTTGTTTGCCGGCAGTCTGCAGGAAACAGGTTTTGTATCGTCTCTACTTTAAGAGGCAGTAATAAGTTTTTATTATGATATAAAAGGAGTATAAATATTTGTCTACTTTTTCAGAAGTTAGCTCACTGACAATTTCCGTGCACCCAAGCTGTGTGGCAGACCTTAACTGTGCCTTTCCTCCATGAGCTGGATTACAATTCTCTCTAAAATCATACACAATTATATATCTGTCGGCCCTCCTGTATCCTCCATACTTCCACTTATAGTTGTTCTATTTTTGGTGGTAGATGATATGTTCTGCTATCTATCAGTTTTCCCTTGAGGACTCTGACTTGTAAAGGGTAGGTACTTAATGTTGCTTTGAGACCTTCTCTCTGCTACAATTCGTGCCATTTCAGGCAGGACAAAACTCTTAGGCAAGGTTGTGAAAACAAGGTCCCGAAGTAATTTGGTAGAGAAGGCGTCGATCGAAATGGGACTTTTATCCTGAGCATCTTCCGATCCACTTTAAAGTCACTGCTGATTGTACAGAGGACGTGGAAATGTCAGTTACCAAGTGCTTCGTCTTCTGGACAAATAGACACTGTCTTATTTTATGATGTCGGGGGAGAGAGCCCGTCTTATTGCGTGGTATCCACAGGGAGTATGTATTGCTAAAAATGATTAAATCGACGAATTGGTGGAAAAATATTTCTCGCCATTATTAAGAGTGCTATTGTAGGGGTTTCTCTGAAGCTGCGGCTGTTTTGTTATTTAATTTAACAAGATAAGTTTTCTCTGTCAGGGGTAGTATACGGTGAATGAAATCCCATCAAAAACATAAAGGTGAAATGAGAGCCAAGTTCAATATTATGATACATGCCTTGGCCGACATAGTTCTGAAAGTTAGTAAACTGAAGTGGCAGTGGGCTGGTCACATTTGCCGCAGGACAGACAATGTTGGAGCAGGCGGATACTTGTGTGGAGACCACGTCTTGGCGCACGTAACGTAGGGCGCCCCGCAGCTAGATGGACTGATGACCTGCGGAGGGTATCTGGCAGAGACTGGATGCGAAGAGCGGAGGATAGGGATCAGCGGCGTGTTTTGGGAGAGGCCTATGTCCAGCAGTGGACTGCGATAGGCTGATGATGAAGCACTTATAGTCTTTAAAGATAGTTTGATCTCTGTCAGTAAAACTACGCCTATGAAGTCCTGAATTTCTTTATAGTATAGATATACAGTACCTGTCAATGTCGTACTTTATGGGCATGCCGATCTAGTTAGTGATGGGCGATGAATCATCGTGACCACATACTCTGTTTACTATATATATTTTAAATAAAACTCAATTTGAAATTAATTTATCATTTAATTTTAATAGAACGCACGAGTTCGGAAAAGGTAAAAAAAAAAGCTCGAGTATGTAATAGCCCACATCCCGAACGCTATACGTCCCTGCAATACGCAACTTTTTGAGCAACTGTATTTAAAAAAAAATTATTGCACAAAAACTTAATACTATTGTACATAGGCGAGCTTAATGCCTTAAGCATTTTCTACCCTATCTACTATATTATGTATACGCTGTAAACACAGAGGCTCTTCCATGGGTTTGCGCATTGTAGCTTAATTCAATCCTGTTACCAAAAATAAAGCGGCCCTAATAGTTGTTGCTCACGTATACGTATACAAATACGTTACGTTGCTACAATGCACAAACCCATGGTAGAGCCTCTGGTTCAAGATTCTCTTATATTCAAACATATTTCAAGTGACGTCACTCGCGTCGCGTATATTGTCTTTGGGTCGAATACGACTATACACGGAAAACAGGTAGAGCACTGTATTCGGCTGTCCGTGTATACCAATCGGTCTAAATTGAATATATATGCGCGTATTCGACGAAAACCAATTCGGACCACAGATGAAATACGTTCGTGAACGTATTTGACTGTATTCGATGTAAGTGCAATTTCGACCTTTGGGACCATGGGGAGTGTATACCAACCGGTTCAAATCGAATAGAAATAAACGCGTATATGCAAGTATTTAACTAAAAGCAATTTGGACTGCAGAGATGAAATACGGTCGTGAACGTATTTAACTGTATTCGATTTAAACGCAATTTGGACCACGGCGAAGGTGTGGTAGTTTTTTAATAACAAAACATTTTATAATTAATGCATTTTATTATATATTTTCAGTTAAATTTAAAATATAATTTTAAAACAAATTTATAAAAGCTTAAATATATAATATAAATGTAAAAGCTTAAATTTAAATAATAATTACAAACATATATACCTAGGTAACGTTTTATTCACTACATCTATACCAAATGTAAATAAAATTTAAGAAGTTTGTACATTGTCACGCAGAACGCTTTAAGAATTTTATTCTTAGTAAAAATGCAATTAAATTGTTAAAATAACGCCTCGTAAATTATATTAGTATCACAAAAAAAAAACTTTGTAACATAATACATGATTACTTAATTAATAATAAAATATTTATCAAAAAAGCAATATTTGCGATTTTGTAACTTACTATAAATGTAGATTATTATGTTAAGAAGAAAAATCAGATCATTAATTTATTATTATAAAAGAATGTAAAGATTTTTGTGACATCAAAACAGATCTAAACACAACATTATACATAATTCTTTGTATTCCGATATACCCCTACAGCCTGTCTTCTTTTATTTCTTTAATCCAACCATGGGGTCAACCAGAATACTCAAAAAATCAATAATAATTATTCAATAGATTATTCTCGCCTCTCAGATTCCGGCATCAAATCAAACCACATAGTTTTTGCTTCCCTGAAGTCATATTGATGCAATGGAAGAATTACCTAAAATAAATATATTTATCATTCATAATATTATTGCTGACACTTACATGAACACGAAAATTGACTATTTTTTATTTGACCAAGTGCATGATTCAATTATCTTATGTAAATCATACAACGTAGGGTAACTTAACCCAATCATATACATACAATTCGTCTTTGTCGTCGCGCATTTCGTAACCGTATCTAAACCGTCTAACCGCACTATGCCAGCTAAATAGCCTGCATAGTGTGAGCGATTAATGCTGTTAACATCAATGTATTGATTGAGCCCATTCATGGACTTCGTAGTCACAAACAACGATATGCTTACTTAATAATAGATAATTTAAGCATTGTTTTCCAATATTCAAAATAATTTTAGAAGTTGGGAAAAAAAAGTTCTGACAACTTTTGATTCTTCTGCCTTTTCTGTATATCTGTCTATATTATGCAGAAAAAAAATGCTTTATACATTAAAAAATATTATTTTTGTTTATCTGGGTAGAGATTTAACAAAATAAAGAGAGATTTACATTATTTTGAAAGAAAAAGAAAAGGCCGTATAGTATTGAATGCCCTTTGTCTATTTATCGCATGAACAGAATAAAAATATAGCGATGATAGGCCGATGGACTTGCATCCAGTGCTATGTTAAAATAAATAATTAAAAAAAAGAGCAACGATATATCATCCACAGAATATATAATATTATTCTGTCAGTGCAGCACAAGGAAACAATACTAATAATTTTGCGGATTAATAATTCGCGGACCGAAATTGTTTGCTATACTAACCTAATAACTAGTCATAACAAAACCTCAAATTGAAATTCAAATGAGAATAATTTTTTTCTCCCAACTTCTCGAACTTCGATGTAATTATACCCTATTCACGATAGCAAAAAAAAATATGTAAACAAGAAAATAAATGGTTCTTAAACTGTTTTTGTGGCATATATAAAATAAGGTACTTACTAAAGTATTTCAATTTTATTTTAATGTAATTTTTACTCTAATATATAAGAATAAGGTTGTGAACTGTGAAAATTAATTTTAACGATATACTGAGTGAACCAATTTGCATTTAAAAATCAATGATTGCAACGGAATACTTGAACATTAGCCGAAATTGTTAGCATAATAATAACATGTACAGTTGAAGAGGCGCTGTTATTTTAGACAAAATTTACCCGTAACTGTGGAGGGTCTGCAGGATCCGCAAAGGATAGCTAATATGTTTGCAGATAAGTTTAAGACTGCTCCGCAGCCAACAAATTATGTTCCCACTTCTCGTCACTGTGATACAAATAATGCTGGACCCGCTGTTCAGTTCTTGCCTAGTGATGTTGCCAGAGTGGTAAATAAAATGCACCGAGGTAAGTCACCAGGCCACGACAACCTGAGCCTTGAGCATATACTTTGTGTCGGAGATGTGCTGTTTTCAAAGCTTTCTGGTTTATTTAACCTATGCCTTAGGTATTCCTATCTTCCACCAGACCTCATGAAGACACAAGTAGTGCCTATAGTAAAGAATGGGATGGCTGATAGGGGTACGGCGAAGAGTTATCGTCCGATCTCACTGGGGACCATAGTGGGTAAGATACTTGAGAGGTTGTTGCAGCCGGAGCTGTTGAGCCATTTAGACATTGATGATGCGCAGTTTGGTTTCCGGCCCGGTCTCTCAACTGATTCCGCGATAGTCAGTCTGAAGCAAATTGTAAACTTCTATGTCAAGCGGAAGACTACTGTGTATGCCTGCTTCCTGGACCTGAGCCGCGCGTTTGATTTAGTGAATTATGATATTCTGTGGACCAAACTGCGTGAGTCTCAGGTTCCTAAAGAAATTATAAGTCTGTTGACATACTGGTACGGAAACCAAACTAATAATGTGAAATGGGGCGACGCGACTTCCAGTAATTATAGACTGGACTGCGGTGTACGCCAAGGGGGGCTTACGTCTCCGGACCTTTTTAACTGTTACATTAATGACTTGATTGAGGAACTGAGAAGCACTAAAATCGGATGTCATATGGGAGGTGTATGTTTTAATAGTCTGAGCTATGCTGATGATATGGTGCTTCTCAGTCCCTCGATCAAAGGTTTAGCAAAGCTACTTTCGGTCTGTGAGCATTATGCAAATTCTCACGGGCTGAAGTATAATGAAACTAAATCAGAAATGATGGTTTTCAGAAGTGGTAGAGGTCCGGAGGTCGTTCCAGACGTGCGTCTGAATGGTTCAGCAGTTCGGGTTGTGCAGCATTTTAAGTATTTGGGCCACATACTCACATCTGATCTCAAGGATGATATGGACATCGAGCGCGAGAGAAGGGCGCTCGCTGTTCGGTGCAACATGCTCGCACGCAGGTTTGGTAGGTGTAGTAGGGATGTCAAAGTGACATTATTCAATGCATACTGCCAGTCCCTCTACACATGTCAACTCTGGGTGAACCATACACATAAGTCGTTTAGCACTATGAGGGTGCAATACAATAATGCTTTTCGCATCCTCATGCGCTTACCTCGATATAATAGTGCTTCGGGCATGTTCGCTGAGGCGCGCGTCCCCGACTTCTTTGCAGTGACGAGAGTGCGTGTGGCTTCTTTTTGGGAAAGGCTGCGTCAGTCAACTAACAAAATCCTTAAAGCGGTATGTGAGGATCTGACTAGTCCTATATTTAAGTACTGGCTGTCAACTCATATTGAAGCCAATCATAAATGAGTGGTTTTGTATATAGTTTGTATATATCTAGTTGTATTATTGTTGTTGCGTGTTGGTATTGTTTTGTTTGTTAAAGGGCTACTTGGACAGACGGATCAGTATCGTTATGCGGCAAAAATATGTAGAATGTTTGGACTGTAATTATTTTTATTTATTATTACTTGTTTTAGTCTTAAATATTATGTAACTATGGGTTTATACCTGAAAATAAATCATTATTATTATTATATTATTTAGGTGCTTTATGCTAGTGACATTTTTATTACAAACATTAAAAAATAATAAAATAGAAAACCATCGTTTTTATTATTCAGATGTAGCTAATTTATAACTTAAATATATATTTTATACATTCGATTAATTAATATTTAATACACAGGAATGTTTTAATTTTTATTGACGCATTTTGTGTTTTCATCAAAAATCCGACAGTTTAAAAACCTATTTTGCATTTGACAGCTGTTTGTTTACATAAAATGATGTGCTATTGTGAATAGGGTATAACAATTTTATTATATATATTCTCCTCTAATGAACTGGATAAGTTAACAGGGGCCTGGCCAAAAAACACGATCGCCAATCGAATTGCCGCATCGATCGATAAATAATCTACAGGAGTTTTACTCTATGGGTAGAACTCGATTGACGAGAAACATCAAATCCCATACATTTGGGTTTCGATGAGTATTTTGATTCTATTATCGATTGGCTCTTTGCTAAGGCCCCTGGCCAATACCTTTATCTGAAGATTAAAAAATCGGCCCTAAATCAAATGACGACAATTGACTAATCTTCACTGCCTCAGTGTCCGCGCGCTAGTTCCATAACTACCTAGTCCTTATTTTTATATAACATAATTGAAGTTACCTGTCCAATGACCGGGCTACCTCCCAAAAACCCCTTGTGCGTGGCCACGGTGATCTCCAGACGTCTGGACGGAAGCTCTCCTAGGGGGATCTCCCACTCGAAGCGCTCGTCATACTCCGGCATGCAACTGTCTTTTATTACCTAAACAGTAATAACAATGGGTTACGTATGATTTTACATAGACTAAACTAGTGTGTCTAAGAAGGCGCTGCCACAAACTAAGCAATAGGCTTGTAGTAAGTGTACCAGAAACAACGATATCAATACATATTATATTTTATAAACATTCAGACTATGACAAACTGTACAGAAAAATGTTCTAATATGATTTTTGTTTGTAATGAATAAACTCAACAACTACTGGTCCGATTAAAAAACCCGCTAATCTCAGGAACTACTGATTCTAATTGGAACCATATTTTAGTGTTGGATATTTATCTAGGACGGCTATAACATACGCTACGACTAATAAGAGTGGTGCGTCAATGAAAAATGTTGCAAAAACGAGGAAATTTTATTCCGTTTAAAAGCATTCCGTTGCGTAAACGGTTAAAGTTACGCAGAAGTTGCGCGGGGTCATCTAATTATTATATAATAATGTTTGTGTACCCACCACAGTCTTACGCTTGGAGTCCTTGGATCGCCCGGGCAACAGGTACAGCTTGACGTACGGATCGGGAACGTTCGTCGGATCCTTCAGCGGGATGTTCCTAACAGTATATAATATTATTATTATATTTTATAAACACCAGAACATAACAAAATGTACAAAAAAACATATTAATATTTTTTTGCCGTGAATGGGAATTAAAACCTCGACCTCCGGATACCACGCTCAAAATGCGCAACCACCAGTCTACGGGGACGGTCATGCGGCCATATTAACGGGGATGAAAATAAATAAATACTTTATAAAAACATGATATATTTCGCAATAGTTTGTATAGGTTTCACCGGTCTATTGAATATATTATTAATAACACTCGCAGTCATAGTACACATTACTTTACAGTAGATACCTAATTAAATATATTTTCTTATACAGGGAGCAATCATACATACTATATAATATAAAAATAAAAAAAACTCCATACAAATTGGTTATATTAACATTGTTAGTTTGTATGGAGAAACCTTTTTCATTTTCGACATATGGATGCATGGGAAAAGTTGTTCGATTTGATCAGTAGAGCCTCAAATTATTTCAAAGTACATCCTTCAAAAGTCATCGTGTATATAACTGAGAGTGGATCCAACTAATTGCAATTGGTTGAAACGAATCTGTTTTAAGCAATCTTTCCGAGTTGCCTTAACTAATCATATTGCCTAAAGTGTCTTCCCGCATTCCCCACATATTTTATTCTTCTGTGGACACATATTCTGTTGGTGTACTAAGACTTAAAATAATCGGTCTGTACTTACATAATTCTGTGGACGACAACATGCAGTATACTTGACTGCACACTATAACGTACGGTTAGCAGTATACGTCCCAGGCCTGCCTCTCCCGCCGAACTGTACACACAAATAAAATACATTCATTAATAGGACATGTGACTTTTTTATCTACTTAGGCGGCGTTGGAGTTGGTTGTTATATTTGCCCAAAACGCCACTAAATGTCGTACATTGAATGTTTTCCATTATCTCGTTATCTTAGTATTGTAATAGAACAAGCAATGTATTACGTTTGGTAGCGTTTTGGCCGAAAATGATAGCTAACGTCCATTAATGGGGTCAATCAATAATTGTTCTTAAACAATATTGATCGCTCCCACTATGCCGGCTAAACGATGCAATCATGAAATGGGGGACGACAATAACGAATTGCATTACGAGTATATTATAATATACTCGCTGCCTTATCGACAATTCAACTACCCATTTCGTAACCGCAACCTGAAAGGAGGCTACCATCTCGACAAGAAATCAATGCAGTAGTCTCCTAAAAACCGCTGAATCATTTTTACTTACGTGGTAATGGATGAAATTCTATGCACCAATTTGGGTGAAGAAGATCTAGAAGACTGCTGAGTTTCGAGTGGAGCATCTGTAAGCAACACGAATTTTAAAGGCACAATAGGTATTTTTTTAGGTGAGAGGACGGCCTCTATAACTTCGTTAGGCCGACCGACCGGATTTGTTACCACCGCCCACACAGCCCATACAGATGCAAATACCGTCAAGTGTCATATTTCGGTTTTAGTCTGTGGGTTTCCGGAGACTACTGCATCGATTTTTTGTCGAGATGGTAGTCTCCTTACACGGTGCAGTTACGAAACGGGCGATTGCTTTGATGATATAGCAGCGAGGATATTAAAATAGACTCGTAATGCGTAGCCGGCTTGGTGAAACGATCAATATTACTTAAAAACAATGTAATGTTCGACTCCATTCATGGATTTTGAAGGTCTACTTACTATCCGGTAGATACAATGTCACATTACATGCACCATTAATATATATATATATATATATATATATATATATATAAATAAGATTAATTCAGTCTACAATCAGCCATATGGGTATTGTTTTGCTTCGACAACTTTACATCAATCAAGTGTGACTGCAGATTTTGAGAATAATAATTTAAACTGATTATCTTTCTAGAACAAGAAAAACATTAGAAATATTGTGATGAGATAAAATGAGAAGTGATAATGTTAAGATTGGTTGTTAAACATTTAAATGAATGACGACAACCAATATAAAATATTGTGATGAGATAAAATGAGAAGTGATAATGTTAAGATTGGTTGTTAAACATTTAAATGAATGACGACAACCAATATAAAATATTGTGATGAGATAAAATGAGAAGTGATAATGTTAAGATTGGTTGTTAAACATTTAAATGAATGACGACAACCAATATAAAATATTGTGATGAGATAAAATGAGAAGTGATAATGTTAAGATTGGTTGTTAAACATTTAAATGAATGACGACAACCAATATAAAATATTGTGATGAGATTTGATAATGTTAAGATTGGTTGTTAAACATTTAAATGAATGACGACAACCAATATAAAATATTGTGATGAGATAAAATGAGAAGTGATAATGTTAAGATTGGTTGTTAAACATTTAAATGAATGACGACAACCAATATAAAATAAAAACATTGTCGCATCATTGTACTGCATATATAGTCTGAGAATCAGAGATAGGGTAGAAGATAGCGTATCCATGTAATACATCCAATTTAGAACCACGTTTTGACACTGCATTCGTAATCGCGAACTCCGCGTTCCATACAAAATGAGCTTTCGCACTTCCAGTAATATCTACTCGATTACTGTTTATTTATTTATTTTAAATTCTTTATTGCACAAAATTGTACATAGGCGAGCTTAATGCCTTAGGCATTTTCTACCAGCTAACCTTTGAGAGAGTGAAATATGCTTAGGGTGCGGAACTTTCGATAGAAGGATATACATATAATTTTAACAATGATGCATAACAATACTTAAACTACTTAAATACTGTATATAATATAATAAATGTAATACATAAACATACATACCATACCAAACAAAAATTGTCACGAGAATCTGGTTTAAGCGTTCAGGTAATAAACAGTGAGCAAGCGTTTAAACACCCCGATGGAAGGGGCTGATCTTATAGTCAGAGGAAGCAAATTCCACTGGCGAGCTGCTGACACCGTAAACGAATCTGAATATTTGGAAGAGACTGTTCGTCGCAGAATAAATAATATTCGGTCATTGTATTTATTATTTTTTCTGTGGCTTATTTTTATTCTTTTCGAAATCAAAAAATAAACTTTTTAAATATTATAATACCAACATAATAAAAAGAATTGAACTTTGACCAACAGTCAAGTTGTAATACCGTTTGTATGGGCGTTAAGTCGACTCCAGGCCCCTTAAGTAATTTTACCAGCCAAAAGTACTGGAGTTGATACAACAGTTGAAAGAAGTTTTTTTTTTGTAGAATATATGTTCTAAGTTCTTACCAACTTCCTTGACAAGTTGCTCTATAGGAACGGACTTTTCTGACCCAGTATCTGTAGAGGATCCGTTAAGTGGTTTAGACTCTCCATTGGTCGCTAAATCTGCAATTATAATGTATCATTACCAACATAACAACAAATATAATAGCTTCAATTTATATATTTTACCTAATAAGATCTAATATAACAACAAGTATTTAAATTATTTTCGTTGAACGACTAATTATAAGATATTTCGTTAGAGACAATATTCTTAGTTGTTCATAGATTCACCAAGCTCCCGGAAGGGGAGGTAGGAGTCTGAATACAATGATTCATTGTGACCAGAAAGTAGTTTTATTTTCAACAATATCAAAGCTTGTACTATGCTCCCATCACTACCTCAGGCACTCGCGCACTAATATATCAACTGCTGACTCGTTAGCCTGCCAATATCGGCAGTAATTTAATGTACAAGCAACAGAGAAAAGTAGTGAGGTGGATTTTTTTATCCGGAATTCTTGTTGTATAATTCAAGATCAGCCATCGGAACTTTTATGGAACGTGTTTACAAGATGGCGCTAACAGGATCATATAGTACTTGGTTGAGTAGAGAGGGTAGTGATCACAGTGCAGGTAAGAGTTCAAAAGGCCTTTAACCTACTTCGCGGTCTCAAGTCCGGGAATGCTGCAGTTCATTCCCCTGCCTTTCAACCACGCGATGGACCCGGCACCCGCACGGTGAATCCGTGGTTAGTTAAGAACATTATCTCAGTAAAATCCATACCAATGTTGGTGGTAGTATTGTCGACAATGTCAGTGTCGATATTGTCGTGCATAGTGGGCGGGGCCTCGGGCTGTAACGACGGCTCGTCACCGTCCACGTCGTTTAACTCCTCCCCTTTTATGGCATCTTTTAATATCTGCAACAATATTATAGCTCTTTAGGAAAAAAAAAATGCTCTCTACAAAAATATTTAAAAAATAAAGTCATTTCCGGGATTGGTCTATGGATTTTTGAACTAAATAAAAAAGAAAGCTCGCTCGTGTAAATTAAGTGCCGCTTTGCGTTTCATAACAAAAATACTCGCAAAAATAGTGCTAAATCTTACTAAAATAAAAGGTAGGTAATCATAGTATTCATTTTTAATTCGCTAAAAAAACGAATTCTAATATTTAGTAATAGAGATTACGCAAGATATGAGAAATATTAATGAAATTGCACCAAGAATCATAACGTCTATAGAATAGCCCAAAAAGTACGCCTTCTCGTATCACACCCATCATAATCATGAATATTGTATGTAACCGGAGCGCCGGATATCCGGCTGCCGAATATTCGGCCCTTTACATGACGCAATCAGTTGATTTGAATATAGGCGGTAATATACGGGCGCGTTCGGGTGTTGTCGGGACCACTCGGGGGTCGGGGGCGATGGGGTGTAATCGCGCGTGTTTGTTTTTCAGTTCTTATGTTTATTTATCGATAGTGATTGCGAGCGAATCGATCGCAGTTAGATCAGGTGATTATAAAAAAATCGAAGTTAACTATACTAAATTGTCTTACCTTAAGTCTCAAAGACATGATGACCTTGGACTCTGGCCCAGACTTCTGCAGCATGAGCGGTTGTGTGATGAGACTTAGGTCCTTCTGCTTCAACAACGCTGCTATGCCATAACTCAGTTGACCAAGGCTCAAGCCAGTCTTCTGATCCAATGCCTGATAGAGAAAACATTTTTTAATTTTTTTATTATTGTAGCACAGCAAAATTTAAACTACCCGATGACAAAGTAGGTTTAACATATTGGTTTGACTATGAAGGCAAATAATGCAGTTTCGATTTTGCTACAGGCGACAAAAAAGACGAATTTACGTCTACTTTGATATCCTCGCTGCTTATCGTCAAATCAATCGCCTGTTTCGTAACCGTACACTGAAAGGAGACTACCACCTTGACAAGAAATCGAAATATGCAGTAGTCTCCGAAAAACCAGTGAACCCACAGGCTAAAAACAAAACATGACTAGGTAACTTGGACGGTTTTTTATTTGTATGGACGATATAACAGGTTAGCGAAGTTATAGAGGCTTCCTCCCACCTAAACTGCATTATTTATCTTTCATTATGAAGGCTAAATAATGAGATGCAATTTCGCAGCGGGCAAAAACGAGGACGAATTTACGTCTAGTTTGATATCTTCGCTGTTTTATCGTCAAAATCAACTGCCCGTTTCGTAACCGCACCCTGAATGACGACTACCACCTCGACATGAAATCGATGCAGTAGTCTCCCGAAAATCTGTTAACCCACAGACTAAATACGAGACATGATTTTGCCTCTGCAGTATGGGTGGTATCGAAACCAGCCAGTCAGTCGGCCTAACGAAGTTATATAAGAGACCTCTCTCCTATCATTTTGGGTACTTTACCTTAAGTTCCAAAGTATCAACTTCCGGATTCTGTACAAGGAAGGAGTACCCGATCTCGTACACGGGCTCGTCGGTTCGCATCTGCACCGCCGTGTTTTCTGTCTTCTTCCCCACTGTTACTTGTAAATATGGGTCTGGACGGGACTGAGAGCGAGCGTTCTGTTTATAAACATCATTTTTAAATTAGTCCATAATAATAATATCATATATGTAGTAGAAAGATAGGATCCTATGTCATGGCATGGTGCAGGGTGTCATCTATAATGTTTATACAATATAATAATAATTATGTGTATCATTGACATAACGATTACTATCTATAATTCTGTACTAAACTAATATGTATTATAAAGAGAAAAGATTTGATAAAATCAAAATCTATGAACCATTTTTTAAAAATCATTTCCGATAGAAAGCTACATTATCAGCGAGTAACATGGGTTGTATTTTATTCCCGATCCTACTTCTTTTAAATAAACGGCGGGGGAAACTGTACCCCGTACAGCCAGTAAATATAAAAAAGCCTCATCAGCTTTAAAATTACAAATATTAAAAAGATAAACAAGACAAATATAAAACACTGTAATGTTGCGATAGTTATTCTATTTTGTGTAATAAAATATAGTAACTTTCTTCCCACCACTAGAGGGGGAGAACTGTCCGTCATAAAAAAAAAAAAATTCAATGAGCAAAAAAAAAAATTCAATATGGTAATGATAAAAAATGTATTATTAATATTAAATTAGAGTTTGGACTGTAACTAAAATTTGGCTTGTGTTTGTCATCCAGCATTACATATCAGACAATGACTTACCGGTAATTTCTTGCAAGAGTCGATGTAAATGGACAAGACAGCCGAGCTCAATTCTCCTAATTTAATCAATTGGGTTTCTATTAAAGCCTGAAAAGTTATAAATATTATTATTTTAATTACCTAATGATAATTGTAATTCATAAAAAAATGTTAAACTGAAAGTAATAAATCAATATACAGGGCTTCAAAGTAAAATCTGGGGCCTTACCAAAGAACCAATGGATAATCGAATCGAAATACCCATCGAAAGCCAAATGTATGGAATTTGACTGTTCTCGTCGATCAGGCTCTACCCATAGAGTGAAATATAATCCATTTTTACCGATCGATGAAGCGCGGTTCGATTGGCGATCGTGTTCTTTGGTCAGGCCCCTGTTCATATTCGGAATCTGAACACACTTTGAAGCTATATATGTAGTTTTTGTTACACCCTGTATAAATATAATAATAATAATACAAACCGCTTTCAAATCGTCTAGTTCAGACGACAGACGATGCCAAGACAGACGCAAGTGTACTTTGCCATGCTTGGCTTGTTGCAATGTTTGCCACTGAAATAACATTACATAATTTATACAAATATTTGAAGACGTCTTTTTTATTATACAAAACATAAAAATAAAAAACAAAATTACGTACTACAAAATAATAATATAAACGAACACCGGTATTTATAAAAACTTATTGAGTCCTTGAAGAGTGATAGTTAAAAGATTTTGTCTCTTTTTTTAGCAACAAAAATTCATATGCGCAAAAGACAACCCCTATTTTAACTAAATTGTTAAGAACACTTTAGTTAAAATAGGGGTTGTCTCTTCTGCGCATATTATTTTTTGTTGCCAAAAAATAGAGACAAAATCTTTTAATTATCACTCTTCAAGGACTCAATAAGTTCTCAATAAGTTTTTATAAATTAGGCTATAAGTAATACAAAATATGTTATTATATTTTTATTTTATTATAAATAACAAAATATAACTCACTGTATCCATTCGCCCTTCCCGAACTACTTGAGATATATCCAGCAAACATCTAAAAATATAAAATGCATTTTTTTCCTGGTGAGATTGGATAGTGGATAAAGGGAAAAAGAAGAGATTGTAGACGAGGAAGAGGGTTCAGCTTACTAGTAATGAAACTTCTACTAAGTATATATTTGCTGACATTTCCACCACAATAAACTGGTAAAAAATGCAACTTATATGTAGATACTTATTTATATATAGGTACCGTGGCGTACCTACAAATCTTTTGGTGATTCATATATTTGTCGTAAAATCAAAATGTGGAACGCTCTACTAGCTTTCATGTTTCCTTACTCTTATAACTCCAATAAGCCATAATAATTGGCAACCAGCATGCATGCCCTGGTTGCTCTCACTCATGGACATTGCATATACATCTGGGGCTCTACCGGGTAGTCACACCGATATATCGATTGTCGCGTCGATTGATAAAAATGTATCTATAGGAAAATTAGTCTATGGAACTCGATCGACGAAATCGAGATCCGAGAAAAATCTAATCCTATACATTTTCGATTTCTATCAATCGACGCTTTGAACGGTATGTCGATGTAGCTTCCTGGTAGGGCCCCAGGTGGATTCCAGCTAACATGTTAAGTTGTTTTATATAAAAATATACATTTTTTTATTATATCTCTGCAGGCAAATAACTACTTTTGTGTATTATTTTGTGATTGTACTATTTCAATATAAAAATTGTTACAAATAATGTAAAGAAATGTGGCATTCAAAATATTTACTCTCCGTGCTTACATACATTGGTGATACATTTCATGACAAAGGACATATTTACAAAAAAATGTTTGTCATGCTATAGCGGAAACTCGTGCGCACAACGATCACAACATTTGCGAAAAAACACAACAACAACATTCACTTACCGAATCCTCAAAGTTTACTCGGAACTTAAAGTAACACTGTAGGTTTGTTATTATAAGACATTAGCTACTGTTAGATGTTACTAGAAAGCTGTTGTTAGTGCCCATGTGTGTCGGCTGGTTGGTGTGGTGTTAGTACGGATTAGTTGTTCATTCGAGGACCGACCTGCCGAGCTTCTCGTCCCGTCCCGTGCGGTCCCAGTCGAATAGTTTGAGCACAAGCTGCACGGAGCGGCGGTACAGCACTGTCTGTTTCCACACCCATGTTACACACGCATTAGTAAGCTATACACATCGTAGTTACGTTACGACTTTACGCCACTCGATTGTTACTTAAACTCAGTTAATGAAAATGTTTGGATGTCTACTTCATGTAAATGTGTATGATGGAGGATTTGATGAGTACAATGTATGTATGTGTAAACGAATGTCATTTTCACACCCACAAATTAAACAAAGGGACAAATTTAAATTAAAAAACAAACATAGAAAAAAAAATGCGTCTCAATATCACAATAAGTTTTTATTTATGACCTTAATGTGATTTTGAGTCATAAATAAAAAAAAGCCACCGGATAATGATCGGGACAACGGACCTGCCGAGAAAATCATCATTTTGCATGCCGAGGCCGGGGTCCCAGTCCCACAGCTCGCACGTCAGCAATTGGCTTTTCCTCGAACTTACTATGCCCTTGGGACAAATACCACACTAAATTAAATAATGAAAGAGGACATTAAACATTAATAACAGATGCTACCCAACATAACGTACAGCAACCATTGTGGGTAACAAAAATGAATTCTCTAATATCTGTGTACCTATTATAATAACTCACGTATATTTGTTTAATAACATAACACTTACCAATAATGATACTGATCTGTAATCGGAGCGCACTACATAATAAGCAAAAGCTGGAAATAATTAGGTTAACTAATCAATATTGCCAATATTACAGTAAAGCAAAGCAAAGCACTTGAGAAGGTATGAAGGGTAGAAAGAAAGAGGACGCTGCAAGGATGTTAGTTAAATGTCTTTCTATAGTCCTAGAGGCGAACTTCAAGTTACTAGGAGCCCATTCCATTGGACTAAGCGCGGGCATAGAAACCGAAATTAATCTTGTATTAAAATCGTGGTATCAAGATATCGTAATAAAATAGCTTGTTACACCAAATTTTCAAAATGTTATACCGAAAACAATTTAATTTTCATTGTCAAAAGTATCTTATTACGGTTATCTTAAAAATCTGTTAACCACTAGGAGAGCTATGAGTACTGCTCAATTGGCGCACACAGACAATTTTGTTTGGCACCTCGTTTTGTAGAAAGGAGATTAGACTTCTTGCCGTTCCCTTCCTTCCTTGCAGGGTACTCGTCTTTGCTAAACCTAGAATAAGTTCACGAAAGGGACAAGTAAAGCGACAGAGTGTGCCGAGCCCGGGTGCGCCTTCCCGCTTACCTGCCCAGCCTGTCATCGTTGTTTCCCTCGTCCTTGTCGAACAGCTCGACCTCCAGGGCTTGGCCTAAGGTCTGCATGACTCGCGCCTGAGGGTATAGTCGTGGTCGGCAGAAGCACACATAATTGGGGAAATAATAACAATTGCTTTATAAAAAAACTACGCATTTTTTATTAAAAATACTATACTGCCAACCCTCCAAGTTTCCCGTGTTAACTTGCAGAAACAAAATGATATAGTTAGTTACAATCTATAATACTTCACATAGAAAATAGTCACAAAACTTTACTGCAGTAGTCTGATCATGCTCTAACAGCCAATGCTTATACAGCCGTATTGTGATAATACAAATAATGTAGAGAAGCAGTTTTAATAATAAAATAAAGCTCAAAAGTTTTGCTGGAACAATTTGCATTGCTACACAATGATAAAGTTTAAGAATCTTATAATAGTGAGAAAAAACTAATGGAGCGATTTCCCAGATAAGTACTTTCTTCCTAAGAGAGCTTTGCCTTTTTAATATACAAAAGTCGGTTTGTAAAGGGTTTTTTTCCTCAGAATTTAAAATTATAACACGTAACTAAATACTCATTAGCCAAAATGTGAAAATATTTTGATAAATGAAAATAATTTTAGAGTAAACTCACTCTTCAAAATATTTATTATGTTTTATACAGACTTTTTTTTATACTTTTGTTAGGTTAAGCTGCTAATTTTCTCCCATACTCCATCGATTCTTTTTAACAAACTATCATAGTTTCTAGGAAAACATTAGAGAAAAATAAAGAAAAATAATATGAATTAATATCCCGTGACCTTATCTTGGATAATCATGTACTTAAAGGCATATCACCTGTGATATGAAGGTTTTTCAAAAGTCCACTATAGTAGATAAATATATAGATAATGAAGTGAAAGAGAAAAACATGCAGATTATAAAGACATACTTAAAGAATATATCTTAAATATAAATTCTACTTATATCTATAGTTATTCCTTGTACATCCTTCCAAGCTACAAAATCAATGTGTTAAAGATTTCAAGTCAATTTCAAGTAACAGCCGCCACAGTAGAAACTTATAAATATTTTATAATGAAATGCATTAATAATTATGGGCTAGATCTTACATCCATTTAGGACTATTCTTTTAAGTGTACTTAAACTCTATAAGAAATTGACAGAAAGTAGTTACCAACCTTAGATGATGAGGTTGGAACTACTTTCTGTCAATTTCTTGCGAAGAGAAAATTGCATACTTGGGAAATGCATAGCTTTCTTGTATTCGTATTGGATAGTCCACTTATCGAGGAAGGCTATAGGCTACAAAACATCACGCTACGACCAATAGGAGCGGGCCATCATTGATTTTTTTTGCAAAAACGACGTAATATTATTCCTTTTGAGAGCTAATGTGTGTGTGTGCGCTGCGTAAACAGTTAAAGTTACGCAGACGAAGTTACACGGGTCAGCTAGTTAATTATATAGAATCATACACATTTATTAAAACTTATGTGAAAAACCGGTCCAATAATAATAGTAATTGGGGTTACTTTCTTCTCTTCATCCTATTGGCTTGATTTTCTGATATATAGATTTATTTTCTATATAACCGGACAATAAGTTAGATATCGTTTTAATAATGTCTTAATACACAAGAGCATTTTAATATTAGGTGCTCTCAATTATAATAGACCTGACTTTAGTCCTAAATGGATGAGTCTTAGGGCCCATTCCTATATTCTATAAGGCGATATTAGATTAAATTTAAATTTCCTTATACATATCTCTTTTGACAGAACATTCGGCGATTAAAACGATATCCTCAGAAAATTATTTCAATACAAGTAAATGTTCTTTCAAACTCAAGATAACATTTTATCTAATATCAAATATTAATTAACTCTCAAGTGACCTAGTAATTTTTCGCTTTTAGTCTGTGGGTTTACCGGTTTTCGGGGGCTACTGCCGATTTCTTATCGTGGTGGTTAGTCTCCTTTTTACAGAGTAAGCGTGCTATCTCTTCGACCTCATCGTTGCTTTTCATCAGGCAAGATTGAGGTCAAACGAAAACTTTGTTTATATAAAAAAAAATGATTCAGGACTTTTTTTTTATTCAGGAATTAATAGTTTCGCCATAGGTATGAAAAAATGTTTGTCTTGATCAAGAGGATATTGTTTAGACCCAAGAATTCCTTTTTATACATATACGTGTGTAGCTTAAACTGATAACACCTCGTAGGATATAGGTACCGGTCATAAGTTAACAATGACCTAGCGGTATTAAGTCCGCCATTGTATTTTGTATGCAATAAAGATTTAAATAAATAAAATAAATGATAAGTGACATGACTGACTGACCTCGCACCAGAAGTCCCACCGTGGGTTGACGTTGTTGTCTATATGCTTCGTCTTCCAGTGCTGGGCGCCCACCGTTATGATAGCGTACGGGTCTGATTTACCCTTACCTGTAAACGATACATAAATATATACACATGTGGGGACCGGTAAATTAATTCGAGGGCTAAGAATAAATAACAAAATTCATATCTATTAACCATATAGAGACGTGTTACGCAGGAATGTTGATAATATATGGATGTACTTGTAATCAGAACTATCTATATAAGAATTTTTCAAATATACTTAACTAAAGTCTATTCCAGGAGAACTAATAGTGACTTCTTGGCGTCTACGCAGGTAGCATTTTGACGTCGCTATGACATCAATTATGTCGAGAATGACACTAATTTGACGTCATAGGGACATACACAAGAATGTAAATCATGTTTTTATGTCGCTAATTGTCTATAGTAAACAATGTAAAAATAACATTTTAATGAACAAAGCGACATTTCGTGGTACCGGTCGGTGTTCAGCCATGCAGTAGTACACCTGCATTATCTGTTAATATGATGACGTCACTATCAGTTCTCGTGGAATAGAGTAGGTATAGGTAATTTCAATTAATGATTTCTATTATACTTGTATATAAGCTATATCATAAATTCTTACCCAACATTGAAATGTCTTTCTTCATTAGATTTTGAGCTTCTACAAGGTGAATGCGAAGTACGCCCTAAAACATTAAAAAAAAGTATTATTATTGCACACCAGGGATTCTTATAGGAATAATAAAAGTAATATAATAATAGGACATCACACACACATGGCCCTAAACAAGCTGAACTTTAACTAAAATGACATAGTTGTCTATGAATTTTCAATGTCACCAGGTTTGCATTACGTTAAAACTGCATCATAACAATTAAAGTTTAGCTTAGCGTTGTGCGCGTAATCAACCCGCTTGTCACAAACTAAGCTTTAGGTTTGTACTTTGTATACCTAAAAAAACGAAATACACTATAAATTTTATATACACCCAGACCATGTCAAACTGGCAAAACATCTCATTGCCATGGGTGGGAATTGAACCCACAATCTCTGGATTTATTGTCAAAAAGAGTTCACTACGAATCAAATCGGCAGCATTTTTTTAAATCTATAACGCAGTACGAGTAAAATTATATGATACCTCAGGCTCGGGCATGCGCAGGTCGACCGTGGGGACCTCATCGCTGAGCTTTATGGGCAGCTTGTTGGGTAACACCATCATGTTCGCCACCTGCTCCACGATACAGCGGCGAAGGAGATCACTGTATATGAAATGACATAGCATTAGCTGTAATAACAACAAGGGGCTTTTCTAAAATTTATATATTACCCGTGCGTGCAATCTCTCGGAGAAAAGAAAGAGATAGAAAATACATAATTACATATCTCCGTATCTTTCTTTTTTCTGAGAGGTCGCACATTTTAATTTTGGAACAGCCCTCAACATAGAGCGGTATATAAAATCACATAAAATATACAACACTGTATATTTCGTAGACCTTCCGTATCTGTGACAAAAGATTTTTGGAAAATAAATTACCTACTGTCAGACGTAAAATATAAGTAATAGTAGATTTTGAAGACCTCCTGGGGCCTATTTCATAAACGTGACAATTGTAATTTACCATGACAATTTATAATTCATTGCTTAGTTTAGTTGGTATTATTTACTTAGAACAAACTAAACCAAGCAATGTATTATGAATTGTCATGGTAAATTACAATTGTCACGTTTATGAAATAGGCCCCTGGTCGTCAGTAGAATTCGGTCCAGTCGGGTTGGAAATTGTCCGTATTGGGACCGGACCTGTTTTTTAATTTCTGTTTGTTTCATGCGATTTGTTTCATTGAGATTTTATCAAGCAAAAACCCCTTATAGGATTCAAAATTTAATTAACTAAAAGATAAAAGGCTGTATCATGAGTAACATTTAGTGTATATTTAATCAAAATCAAATTGTTTTGGTGGAAGGAATGTTTCTAGATCTTGCTAGACCGACCGGACTCGTTACCACCGCACATACAGAAGCAAAAACCGTGAAGTGACCTAGTCATGTTAAGATTTTTAGTGTGGTGGTAGTCTCAATTTAGGGTGCGATTACGAAATATTTTTTTAAAAATGGGCAGGTAATTTGGCGATAAAGCATCGAAGCTACCAAAGTAGACTAGAAATGCAAATTAGTGACACAGCCTACTTCGATTTAGCCGGCATAGTGGGAACCATGGATTGAAAAAACTGTCCCTGTTAATGCATACCTGAATCCCGGCATGTCCAGGATGTCAGCAGCGCCCACCAGGTTAAAGTCAATGGCGGGATTGTTGAGGAAGAACACCTGCAGCCCTCCCACCAGCGGCATCTTACTGATCAACGGCTTCATTATTACCCGGACCATACCGTGAATCTAAAACAACAAAAAAATTCACTACAATTCTTTTAAAAAAATCTTTTTGAATATATGTGATGATATCTAACACTATTCAAAATTTAAAGTAAATTCGTTCTTGAGATATTGGACGAGACAGACACCATAAGCGTTATTGAAACAGATGTTTTATGGACACTGCATTCGTAATCGCACTTATAGTGCAGTGCGCACGCATATCGCAGTAATACTCTCGATTACTATTCGCAATTTTTTTTTTTTGACGGTCATTGTATTTTATCTTTCTTTGTTGGGTTTTGTATTTTTGAAATAAGACATAAAAATGTTTAATATTATAATACAAAAATATTTATTACCCATAACAGAAAGATTTTTGCGTACAATTACCAAAATAAAAATAATAATTGAACTTCGACCAATATGATTATAAAGGTTAAACCCAATTGTTAATATAAGATAAATTAAATTACTAAAAAAAACCTTTTATTTCGCATCTCATATAACTTTAACAATAATGCATAATTTTTCATTATTTCAATAAGATAACAATAGAACAAAAACGGTTTTCCTATTGTAAAAATGAAAATTATTTTCAGAAACATTTCCAAACTAAAGCAGACTTCACCCCTGCCTTGTCTGTCACATTAATATGGACAAAAACACATTTATTACCGGCCTGTTTAAAAAATCTAAATATAGCATTCGGTTAAACCATATAATAAACCTTATCATACTACAATCAACACAAATTTTATTACCATTAGCATACATCATCATATGACTAAAACAATACACAACAGTTGATGCCATACCTGTAAATCCTTAATCCCTCCTTTGATACCGGATAGGGCAAACGAAATATCGCAGTCACCCGCATAGCTGTAACGTAAAGCAAAAACTAGTGAACCAATTTGTTTAGGTATACAACAATGGCAAAATGGAGTTGGTAGCTGTTTACTTTACCGACCGACCGGTCTCGTTACCACTGCCCATACAGATGCAAAAAACTTCAAGTGCCCTAGTCATGTTTCGGTTATAGTCTGTGGGTTCACCGGTTTTCAGGTAACTACTGCATCGATTTTTTTTGTCGAGGTGATAGTCTCCTTTACAGGGTGCGATTACGAAATGGTTGGTTGAACTAACGATAACGGCAACGAGTATATTAAAATATGCTCGTAATGCAATTCATCTTTGTCGCCGCCCATTTCGTAATCGCATCATTTATGCCGCCGGTATAGTGAGAGCGATCAATATTGTTTAAGAATAATTATTGATTGGCCGCACTCACATGCCGTGCTCCAATAAAAAAAATAAAAAAAGGTACTTACTATGCCCTTTTAACGTATCCATTGTTAAGTTTATTCAATTTTATAGATAAATTGGGTGTAGCCAATATGCTTTCTGTTGTAGTGTATGTAATGTATTGTAGGTATTATACTACAGGCTAGTTATCAAAGGTGATACTAACATACCTACTGCATTCTTTGGAAAAAGTATAAAATACGTTATATACAAATAATATTTGTATGAATTTAAGACCTTAAACAGTGAGGTAATTTCAATTATGGGCCAAGATTAACGACCTCAAAACATACAAACATGTCATCACGGGTGCCTTACGGCGCCCGAGACCGCCTAGACGGCCTCAGGGTACCCAGCAGAGGGGTTTTTAATCCGATGGTAATATGAGCCTACACTGAACAAGTGGCTAGCTCGTCGCGATGTTTTGAATTTACAAAAAAATATACTTACAACAAATCAATATCCATAATGATTTCATTTCGTGAGAGATTCTTATCGTATACTTTAACTCCACCGACCCGAGGTGCCTGCGAATTAAAATAAGTTAACACTATTATGCGGCATAAATATATAGGTAGGTATAATTTATACCTACCTATATATTTATAAATAATGTATTACATCTGTAGGTATATACTTACAATAGTACCGAGAATCATTCTTTCAAATTTAAAACCATTTAACTTGAAATTAGAAAGACTTTCAGCTACAGCCGGTTCTATGGAGTCCTTTAAAATACTGCGGGCATAGTGGTTTACGTTGGGCCAAACTTGGAGCAAAATCTGAAAATATAAAGTTTATAACGACGTTGCAATAGTTAATTTAAAAAAAAGAAATGACTACTACTTATAGCAATAAATCACTTACCCTATTCAGCCATTCAGCTCGCTCAACATCAGGAAAGAATACCTGAAATAATTATTACGATACTTTTTTTATTGTCAAATAAAATTATTCTACAGATAACTTGTATGAAAAACAAATAATTTTGACAGTTCTTTATACAAGTTTACGGAAGAATAACTTTATTTGGCGATTGAAATATCGTCACTTTTGAAAAGTCATATACATTATACATACTACAGGTGACTTGTATGAAAAATAAAATTTACAATTCCTTATGCAAGTTAACACTTTAGAATAACTTTAATGTGACGACTGAAAAATTGGCCCTAATTGATGTAAATTTATACATTATAGTACAAATATTCTAATGTCTTTATGTGGTCTTTCTTAGTATATCCGAGACGACCAACACAATCTTAGGTTACCCGGCGTTGTGTTTCCATCACGTCGTTGCTAATGGTATTCCGAGTCTAACCGAAACAGAACAGTGGAGAGCTCGTGGTTTTAAAGTCCACCAGAATGTATTAAGAAAGTTATTGACTAGTCGTAGTGATATATTTGAAAAGTAAAAAGTAAACAGCCAGTACAAATTTCCGAAATGCTATTGTTTTTCATTTTCTGTTTCCCCTCTACGCTTTGGTGATAAAATGACCTTAAGATACGTGTTACTTTACAGATAAGTTTAGGTAGCAGGATGGCCTCGCAAATTCGTCAAGTGACCTGTTCATGTTTCGGATTTAGTCTGTGGGTTTACCGGTTTTTCGAAAACTACCTACTGCATCAATTTCTCGTCGAGATGGTAATATATTTTTAGGGTGCAGTTACGAAACGATAATTTGATTTAGCGAGGATAATGCCAATTCATCTTTTCCGCTGCCCATTTCAAAACTGTATCATTTGCCGGCATAGTGGAAGCTAACAATGTTGTGTTAAACAAAAATGTATTGATCGGCCCCAATCATGAGCTTTGTAGGTCTACTTACAATCAGGTATCACATGCCATGCTGCATTAAAAAAACATATCTCTCCACATTAGTTACCCAGGCTGGCAGGTCGTCGAGTCTAGCAAGCACGACATCTTTCTCGGAACTACAAGCAGCGGCCTTGGCGATGTTGCGGCGGTACTCGTTGTCGCGGCGCCATTGGTCCCTCAGCACCGAGAGCACCACCGGACATATCAGCCAGGCCACACTCCATTGCATATACCCGACCAGATACACAGCACCTACTATTGCAACCTGAAGGATAATCAAATACTTATTATAATAGAATATTATTATTGGAATAGACTACTAAAAGAGAAGTGTCTCAGCTGAGACTATCAATCAATGTAAAAACCGTTTGGACAACTTTAAACCACACCAGCTAAGAAATACTTAACACCTAAGAATAACAAGATACAGGCTTCTAAGGTACCAGAGGGGAATAATCCTTCAGGGCCACCTTATTTTAAATCGCTTTAAATCCTTTTTTCTTAAAAATAATGATTTCATAAAGCCGGCAAGTATTATTCTTTGAGACTTTAAAGATACATTTAAAAATATATATTATGTTTCATATACCGTAGTTAATATAATATCATAAACAAAATAGTGGTACTAGATAGTCTATTAAAGCCCGGGTTGTTTATTAAGGCCCAATCTCTTTTAAATCTTTTCGAAAAAACCATGAAATGAAATATTTTATTGAATGCATTTAAATGTATTCATTTATCAATTTATACAAATATTAGGTTCATAATATCTGTAGGAATTGCAATTTTAAGCCAAATTAACTTTTAACAAAAACCGGGCCTTATTATGCGCTGCATGTGGGCCTTATTATCCGCTCTTTTTAAAATTACTTATTTAATAATAAATACCTAAGATATGGATTATACTGGATTGGTCTTAGCTTTAGGCTTCCATATATTTTGTTTCTTTTAATAATCAATAATATACCACCAACGCAAATCGAACTATTTCAAATAGGCCTTATTATACTTTGGCCCTTATTACCCTCTGGTACCTTATTAGTTGTTTAAACTAATAAATAATAATAGTAGGTATTTTTTTACATGCTGGATCCAGCAAACCATGCTGGATCCTGCAGCGCGGTCTCGGGTCACGCGACGATCGGGTGTTTTTAGAATACGTCATCGGGTTACTCACCCGTGGGTCGTGAGCGGGTTACTGTGATTCGATCGATCATGATCGACACAGGTCTATAGCATACAGCACCGTAGCGTAGCAGTGTCACAAGCTCAATTGTAAACAATTTATGTTTCTGTCGGTTAGAATTATGAAACAGACTGATCCGAGTTACACTTAGTCTGGCCATAAATACTGTTAGAATTAAAAATATATATTACTTTTGAATTTGGAATCTGTCATACTTATACGATTGTTCATTGCGTTTTCTTATTTTGGCGCCAATACATTGTACAATATTTTGCGATATTAAAATGGAGCGGGGTGATAAACAGAACCGAATCGCTGTGCATTACACAAAGTAGGTATGGAGCCAAATGCAATTATTAAAACTCTCTATACACTTGGTATTAGTCAAATGTTTGTGTACCGGGCTATTAATAGGTACAACGAGACCTCCTCTGTTTGTGACAGAAAAAGATCTGGCCGTCCACGTAGTGTTCGTACGAAAAAGGTGGTCAAAGCAGTAGGGGAAAGAATTCGAAGAAACCCTGTCCGAAAGCAAAAGATTTTATCTCGAGAGATGAAGATAGCACCTAGAACCATGTCGCGTATTTTAAAAGATGACTTAGGACTTGCAGCCTATAAGATGCGCTGGTCATTTCTTAACTGATAATTTATAAATAATAGGATGGTAAAATCGAGACAACTACTGAAGCGATACGCAAAGGGAGGTCACAGAAAAATTTTGTTTACGGATGAGATTATTTTACAGATTTTAACAAAATGACCGTATGTATGCTCAAAGCTCTAAGGAAGCTTCCCAATTAGTCGACAAAGTGCAACGTGGGCATTATCTGACTTCAGTGATGGTTTAGTGGGGTGTTAGCTATGAAGGAGTGACTGAGCCATATTTTTGTGAAAAAGGTATCAAAACATCGGCACAAGTGTATCAAGATAACATTCTTGAGAAAGTAGTTAAGCTCCTTAACAACCATATTCAATAACCAAATATGGTCCTTCCAACAAGACTCGGCGCCGGGTCATAAAGCTCGGTCCACGCAGTCTTGGTTGAATGCGAACGTTTCGGACTTCATCAGAGCTAAAGACTGGCCGTCGTATTTCGCTGGATTATGATTTATGGTCAGTTTTAGAGAGTACGGCTTGCTCTAAACGCCGTGATAATTTAGAGTCCCTAAAACAATCAGTGAAGAATTTTCCCAAGAGTGCATGCTTCTATTGATAATTGGCCTTAACGTTTAAAGGACTATATACGTGGTGGCCGTTATATACGTGGTGGCCGAGTTGGTTAGACCTTGGACTTAAAAACACTAAGGTCCCTGGTTCGAATTCCGGTGTGTACCAATGAGTTTTTAATTAAAAAATTTATGTACATTTGTTTGACAACACCACTATAGTGCCTCGGAGAGCACGTTAAGCTGTCGGTCCCGGTTTCACTATACCAACTTGTGAAACTGTTTATACTCGTAGATGGGTTATTGAGTCTATTCAAAACATCGCGACGAGCTAGCCACTTGTTCGGTGTAGACTCATACCATCGGCTACGACGAGGTGGGATTAAAACCCCTCCGCTGGGTACCCTGGGGCCGTCTAGACGGTCTCGGGCGCCGTAAGGCACCCGTGAAGATATATATATATATATATATATGTTTAAAGGACTGTTTTGAAGCCAATGGAGACCACTTCGAATAAGCTTTTTATATTATAAATTGTTTTATATTTATGTATTAAACTAACACACAGTAAAAGTAATAAATGTTATTTGCAATAGAAAAAAATGTTTTTTCTCTGTTACAATATGTTTGGCAAGACTAAGGTATGACGATTATATTGTTAATTGTACTGATTATACATACATTGATCTCAGATACCAAATGATTATTTTATTAGCTTGTAATAAAAAAGTTTAATAATAAATAAGCAATAAAGACATTAAAATCATGTATTTATTTTAATTCCCTATTTTGCTGGATCCGCGCTGGATCCAGGCCAACCTTGCAAAATCCAGCTGGATTGAAAATGCTGCTGGATTGCAATCCCTAGTACTAACCCCCAGATTCTAGAATGTTGATCTAATTAATCTATGGTCAAAATTAGCTAACATGATTGTGTAAAGAAAGTCACGTCACTTAAATATTCTACCAATCAAGTGTTGTTCATATGTCATATATTAATTAGCTAATTTTGATCATATATTAATTTGATTAACGTAACTGGGGGTAAGTAAGTATGTTATACATTAAACCCTAAAAGTAAACCTATAGTCATACAAATAGAAAAACAAAAGATGTTTTAGCGCCGTTTAGTTATGGGAAAGCGGATTTCGCGACCAGTAATGGCGTGTTTTTAATACTACTTATTATTGTCGCATCATCGTCGGTTTCCTTGGGCTGAATTGCACCAAATTGTTCGTTAAAGCAATTGTAACGATTGTGGCGATCGAACTGGCTAAATAAGACTGTATACCGACACTTTGGCCCGATTACGTCTATTTCTTTGCGCATATAAGCTGAAATGCGTTCTTTATTTATTTATTGGTCAATCTCTTTGTCTAACACTGAGTTGCACCAAGTGTCCGTTAAAGTAATTGTAACGAGTAAAGTATTCGACGTCGTTTTTAACTTTAATCGTTACAATTACTTTAACGGACACTTAGGTGCAACTCAGTGTTAGACACGCGGGTGGGTATACAGCGTTATTTAGCCAGTTCGATCGCCACATGTATTATAATATTATTATTTCCTTAATATGGGACATGATGACGTAATAAAATGCACAATAAGGAAATTAGCACATTCTTAGCATGACATGTTACAACAAAATAAGCAGACAAATCTAATTGTATTATATCATAAATACTTAAATATTTAGCGACGCTTATGTGCGGTTATCAATTAAAGGAAGTTAGAATTACCACAAAAATTAATTTCCTCTGACCAAATATTTAAAATAAAGCATGATGTCATGCTGTTATGAGTAAAATTGAAATAGTAATGGCAATCTTACTGTTACATTAGTATGCAACAAGCGCAACATATTGTTAGGAAATGCATTACTAAATACTTATGTATTATGGATAACCACAAGATATGACAGCATTGAATTCTAAACCTATTGCCAAACATCTAACCGTTTTGTACTGTAAATGGCAGGACTATCTCCTGCCATTTACAGTACAAAACGGTAAAAACTTTTCATTGTTTGGATATAAGTTGGCCTAATATATATTGAATTATTCTATAAAAGGTGCAATAAAAAAAAATTGTATTAAAAACAGCGTTTAAATTACAAAACGTTTGTGTATTAAATCCATATAAAAATATATATGTATATGTATCATCACGGGTGCCTTACGGCGCCCGAGACCGCCTAGACGGCCCCAGGGTACCCAGCGGAGGGGTTTTAATCCCACTTAATAGCCCGGGAGGTAACGGCATTTTAGAGCTAGTCATTTCAGCATGGCTAATTTTCGCTGAAGTGATAGTTTATTACATGTATATACACGAAACCGAGGTCAGCTGACGCGTCCGCGGGGGAGACTGGAAAGCGTTATAAATTTATGAAAATAAAATAATACCAGCAGACTTGAATTTTTTTACAGTATTCTACTAGATTGTAACATGCTAAAAAAATATATCCAGCTGCAGAAATAGCGGTGGAAAGTACGTCCGCTGCTCGGATGAACGTTCGGACAATACGCAAAAATTCAAGTCTTCTTCTTCCAATGACAGTTGTGGGTAGATTAAAAAAAATGTAATAATGTACGGTAAAAGTGGGATACTAGTATGGAGAGGAATAGGGAATCGACTAGGTTAGAATTAGGAATGGCCACATGACCGTATGCAAACATACGGTATAGTGATGCCAATGTCAAGTGAAGGAGGAAGAAATAATCAACAGTAAAATGGGTACCGCCATTTTACTGAAGATAAAGGGATTCGTTGAGATAGCACAAACACCAAGATCACTGCGTAAATACTACACTTCTCACACTTAATATTACTATACGAATGCTTATTCTACAAAATTAGTACACTTTTGCACAATAATATTCAATAAAATTAAATTTGATAACTGTAATAGACACACGCGTCTACAGTCTTCGGGCTACCCTCAAAGAATCAAAGAAAAATTCAAGTCAATTCAGCAAGCTTGAAACTTCATTATGCTGTCACCTCCCAAAATCCTCTATTTTGACTAAAGCGACGCGACATATTTTGGTCTTTCGTTTTTTGGACGATTCGTTAATATGATAACAAAAACACTACCTGGGGGTAAACACCGACTCCGATACCATGAGTTCTCGTTCGAGTTGAGATCAAATATGACGTCATTTCATAAAAATCAAAAGTCAATGTGTGGCAAAAATATATTATTTTGGGTGGTTTTAAGGCTAACATCTCTTTCTATTTTTCTTTCTTTCAATAAGCTTTTTTTTTGGAAAACATAAATAATTATCTAAGTATTATTAACAATATTATTTAACTTGTCAAATTAGGTTTATTAAAATAAAATATTATTTTAATTAATGTTATAAATACAACTATAATAATACATTTAATAAAGTAATTGATGAAGGTCAAATGTCATGTTGTATAGTTGAATCATCAGTGCCCAGTTACCTCATTCAAGGTTAAATAACATGAACTGATTAAGCATTGTGTAAGTAACAGTAAGCAAATACAATGTTATAACAAGGTGGTAATCACCACCTGTTACAGTTTTGCCAATAATTACCTTCATTAGAATCACCATGTTAAAACCAACATATTTTAATATTATGCTGAAATGCTGAATTTAATCTTATTAACTATCATTAGGGATCAATTGACATTCAAGGTAAAAATAGTTGAATTATGACTATGTTTCAATAAATTTGATGGTTACTAATATTCAGATGGTACTTATTGTCCAGTATATGTTTGAAATCTTACAATATCTTAATACCATGATTCAAGTTTAACCACATAGGTAACTATTTTTAAAACCCAGCTGAAACTAGACTTTTCAATAAAGAAATTTGTATTTTTTTATCATTCTAAATTTTACATATTTTGTTAAACCTTAAGGTTCCTGGAGTCGCAATCGCAAACTCTGCATTCTCCATACAAAATTAGTTTTCATACTTCCAATAATATTAATTAATGTTTGTCACAGAATTAAAATAATATTTTTGTCAATCATTGTATATATCAGAAAAAAACTTTTTGAATATTATAATACAAAAAAAAAATTTACCCACAACAAAAAAAAAATTACATACAATTACAACATAAAAAAAATAATTGAACTTCAACCAACAGCCAAGTTGTAATAATGGAAGTATGTTTGTATGGGCGCCAGGGACCTTAAGTGAAATACAGAGTTGAGGATACAACTTTAAATACAGGGGTTAGTAAAGATTGGTTTGGGTATTATTATGTGGCCCTTCTTTAACATAAGTTGTCATATATTTATAAAATTAGTAGCTTAGTTTTCAATAGTAATAATATGTAAGACAATTTACACATATTGCTCTGGTCACAAAATAAGCTCTAAGCTATGTGTACCAGAAACAATCATATTATACATATTATATTTTATAAACACCCAGACCATGACAAACTGTAAATTTTTTGCCATGGGTGGGAATTGAACCCACGACTTCCAGATACAACATAAATATCACATTTTATAATATTAATGTTACATTAATATTGTAAAATGTGAATTGGATAATTTAATACATTGTATTTGTGTTACCAACACCCACAGTTTAACACATTTTCTTTAATAATATTGTAGGTTCCCATATTATTTTTATTTTTAAAGTTTGTATATACAATAAAAAAATGGTTTTATGGTACTTGGGCAAATATGAAACAAAAATAAGAATACTGAAATATACAAAACTTTTTGAGTAAATTGAAATATCCATAAGTGAATAGATATGCTTTTGGTTTTTTCATTTAAACAAATATAGTTTTATATTTCCGGCTTTGAACAGTAATCTCTAGTGGATTAGTAAATGAAAACAAACCTTTTTTGCAAATCTGTAGATCATGGAGACTACACTAAAGTTGTCATCACTACTGATTGCTGGCTTACTTGGAGCAACCATTGTGTTAATTTCACTCGCCTGCAAATATTAAAAAAGATATGTTAATGATGACAAATTTATGCACATTAACAATATTATTAAAGTTATGTATTAAAATATATTTAAGGGAGCCTTTGATTGGTGTAAAGTTAACATTAACATGATACTGCCTAACACTTTCACTTACTGGCTATATAATTAAGTTACCTACCCTTTTTTTATAATTGATATAATATTATATTATTTAGGTACATTAAAAAGTCTATATATGTAACAAACAACACCTAAGTATTTCTCTTTAGTTATAATTTACTGATTACTCTAAGCTCTCTCTTTAAATACCTGATTTAAGATAAGATAACACTAACTCTTTTAAGACATTAATAGGTCAAATAATAATATAAAAAGATGTCTATATTAATAAACACAAGAAGAATGCAATAACTAAATAAAAAGTCATTAAGTTAAAATTTCATTTACAAAGATATTTATATTTTTTTAATCCTTTTCAGGATTAAAATTATAATTTTTAAGGATTAATAAGGCTAATTAATATTTTCAGTCTACTGTCTAACTAACTAAGCTACCATGTATAAAACCAAGTAGTTTTATCTTTTACGCATTTGTATACATTTTTGTTGCTAAAAAAACAGACCCACTTTTTAACTAAAGTGTTCTTCAAGGACCAAGAATAAGTTTTTATGAACAAGGCCGTATATTTATTATTCATAGATATATTGGTATTATTATTTTATTATAATAATTATGTACAGTAAATGCTCCATAGCCTATAGCAGGTATATTGTTATTTATTATTACAAATAATTTCAATACAAGCAGTATGAACATCACAATACAAGGTGAAGTCAGAGTTATTATTAGATTCTATTTACAATATCTCTAACATATGAATAAAAAAAATAGGTACACAATGTAAAAAAAATACCAAAATATGACATACCATGCTACGAATTAATGTGAGTGAACCGCTATAGGAAACTATTGAACGAAAACTAAAAACATGAAAAATACTAAGCCATAGTTTAGACTCACGTGCAATATTACATCGATGGCAATATTATTTATGAATGACCATTATTTGAAGTTAACGATAAATTACTGTAAAATATAAATTATTTTTAATTAAATTCACAAGGAATGGCATTTATTTTAAAATTTAAAAATATTTTAGTTTTTTTTTTTTTTTTTTTTTCCTATTTATGGCCATAATGGTAAAGCCATTTGTTTTGCCAATGACAAGTTATTTTAGTTTTGTAAATCTAATAAAAATATTTGACAGATGACACTTTTTTTTTTATTTATGAAGGTATTGGTATTAGTAGCAAAGACAAAGGCTGATTGTTTTATTTAACCTTATGGAAAAGTCAAGGGCATAAACCATAAAGCAAAGTCTTCATATTATATTTTAACAGTATTATTACATAAAAGTGCTACAATATTGGGATGGTGGCCATTATGCACATAAAGTGAAGTTTAGCGACAACGCAGGAAGGCACTCTGTGCATATTATTATATTATTTGTTTTTCGACCGCGCACACTATTGAAATAAATCTTACGAATTTTTGTAATGAGAATTCTGTAGCGTGCCCGCCACAAGGGTCGCGTTCCGCGCTTAACATCGCTGCCACGAACGAATGGCTGTTTTTAGCAAAGTCGTTTCGGAGTATCTAAATGTTAGCAATTCAAGTTACCATTAATCATTCCGCGGTCAGAAATGTTAACAATTTTAGCTCGCGTTAAAATCTGTTTTTTCTTGTTACTTTTTGACAGATGTTTGATTGCATGTAATTATCTATCTACAAATTGCATTTTAATAAATTATTTTAAATATTATATCTATTTAGTTATAAAATAAAACTCAATAAACCAAAAAAAAATGTATATTTAGCTTTGGTATGTTCAGTTTGAGCTTATTAATTAATGTATTAATATAATATCATAAAATTATTGTATTAACACATTAGTTTTTTAAAAAGAAGTATATTATAAGGTAGTAAAGCTTAATTTCAATTATTTAATTAAAAATAGTTTAGCTACTTGTCAAAAACTTGGCAACAAAAAGCAACACCGATAGTTTCAAAGCATGATTTTGACATCGCTAAAAAATGAAACAGGCGGTAACGCTGGTTTTTGATGGCGCGAAATGATGCCGTGCTACGTCTCGGAACGCGATCAAAATCAATCAGAGTTTTTTACTTGCTGGTGCCTTTTTCTCCGGGGTGTCTCTGGGGGACCAACATGCGGTTAGTGTTTGCGCTCTGATTGATACATTTTTGTACTTTTATATTAATTATTACTTATAGTGGATATTTGGGGCGTAGATATAATCTGTTAGGTTGGTCGGCTCGGTGGCGCCTTTGCATGGCAGATAACGATGGACAGGTCAATGGAACCAGCTAACCACCTAGTCTTACACTGGTTGGTTATGTGGTGTATGTTCGGTTTGGTTTCTAATTATTTTTGTATGCAAAAGCCTAACCAAGCGCACACTTAGACCTTATACTAAATATAGTTTTTTTTTTTTTTTTTGACTATGCATAAATACCTGTAAAGGTTTACATGAAATAAATATTTTTGACTTTGACTTTGACAATTTACTATAATGCCAATTAGTCAATTGTATTGAATACAAAATTGTAACCACAACATTTAGTACGAGGGTTCAATCTTGTTAAACAACAATATATTGTTCAACCTCATTCATGGGCTTTGTAGGTCTGTTTACCATGAGTTAGGTACAAAGTCATTACACTTACGAATTGAGAAACTATGTCAACCTAGCCGCAATGTAGGATACATTGCGGCTGGGTCAAGTTAACAATAACAACCACCTAAGAGGAAAATACCACCTCGTCACCAAATGCATCTCAGTGCGGTTTCTACATTAGACAAAACAATACAGAGCGCTTTCTACATTAACAAAAAGTTTGCTAGTTCCCTTCCAATTAAAGCACAGCCAAGAGTTAAATGGTCTGACTCTGACATGTCTATACTTATATAATAAAAAGGTAAAGTTTTTGTGAGTTTGTAGGGGGTAATCTCTGGATTTACTGAACCGATTTTGAAAATTCTTTCAGTGTTGGACAACCTATTTATCTAGGAAGGCTATAGGCTATATATCACGCTGCGAAGAGGAGCGGAGAATCAATGAAAAAAGTTGGGAAAACGGGTAAAATTTGTTCCTTTCGAGAGCTTCTATTGCGTGCGCAGAAAAAATTGCGCGGGTCCGCTAGTTAAAAATAAAAAAGAAACGCTAATATTTAAAATGTTATTTATTTCATTACTTATGCTATTAAAAAATACATAATATTATAGAGCACTTATATTAACACAGATGTCATTAAACTTATTAAAATAATTAATTCATCAGTCATCATCATTCTAATAAAAAATAGGTGAAAATCATGCTAAAACACACTAAGTTATACAATAAATCTAGCAAGTACTTATGATTACAAGGTAAATAATATGGAATGCATCCACATTGATTGTCAATATTTAATTAAAAATATAAATCAAATCCAATGAGAAAAATACTACTTTAAAATCTCTGATAATTTCAACTTATTATTTATTAAGGAATTACATAGTTAAATTATAAAGGAACTACGCGAGCCTCGGATAATATATTATATTTTGATTATTTAGGTTATTAAAACAAAACCTATATATTAGGTTATTGTTAATGGAATGTTAAGGAGAGGTATGAAAGTATTTCGTAAATATAACAAATAGGATGAACAAACATGTAAAAAAAAAATTCTATATAAATAATTAAAAAATATGCGGAACGAAAAACATTGAATCAGAATATTTTAATTATGATAATTATAATATTAGATTCAGAGTATTTTTTTCTATAATATTAATTCATTTTTGTCAAATACAAAGAACTGATTGGTGAACACAAAAGCATATTTTTATTTATATAGTACGTAAATATAATATTCTTATTACTTTATTACTTCATGAATAACTTTTATATACTTACGTGTCAAAAAAAATAATTATATGGATTAGGTAAAAAAATAGTAACTACTAAAAGTACTAGCTAGGGCAAGTGTAGGTACTCCATAAAAATAATTTATAAGCTACTTCATCAAAATATTCGTGCTTTTTGATAAAATTCATTATAGTTTTACAAAATCACTTAGAAAATATAATAAAAACAAATCAATAAAATAAAATTCGAAATAATTGGAAGACATTGTGTGTTTTATAAAAAATCAATCAAAAAAAATATAATTGTATATTGCCATATTAGCACAATCTTATGAATGGACTAGTTTTATAAGTCATAATTTTAATAAATTTTGTAAAAGTATGTTGAGTAGGTTTCAGTTCCTTCTTTATAATTTTTGGCACATCAAAGAAAATAATATCATTATACATAATTATTAATTATATAAAAAAGTATAATATTCAAGGCACATTTTATTAAGCTTCAGAGATCCGAATGAGTTACAGTAGTAGTCAAAGTTTTTTTTTTTAACGTACTAGACGTCCACCATTTTAACTAATTATTATTACTTAACACGCCATTTCTTTTTTGTTACATTCAAGTCAAATTTTACCAAGTGTAAGCATATTTCAGTATAAAACATCAAATCCTATACAGATATTTATTCTTGGAATATTTGTATTAAATTTGACGGTTTCATATTGGTATAAGGGTACTCTCTTATTTCTTAAAAACTTTATAGAGCATTTTACAATTTTAGTTTAAAAGTGCTTATTGTTTACAAAGGTCATTTACAAAACTTAATTTTAGCCAAAAATCTCTGTAAAGTCTTACAAGCTTTTTTTATGATTATAACGACTTATTATTTTTTGTTTAAATTATACCTAAATATACATTTATTTTATACAAAACCAGAAACAGAAAGATTTTTTTATAATGTATTAATATTTTCCATACACAAGCATAAAAATATCTACTAATAATTATTTTTAATTAAAAATAGTTAATAGCAGTTCTGGTAAAAGGATTCTGACCAGCTTAGGGATTTAAAAAAAATACTATGGCAATAAATACAATTGGATTGGGTAACAAAATTAGAGTAATACATACTACTACTTTTACAATGATGAGCCACGATATTACCCAATTGTACATAATCGGTCGGTTATGTTCCACCAATTTTATCTTATTAACTATTTTCAATAAAATATTATCTTTGTTTTATTTATTAGGGGTCAAGTCTAGTTTAATTTTTATATAAAATAATGTATATTTATATATATCTAAACCATATGACAGCTCAACAAAATGGCGACACATTTTATTCAAACAATCCTGCTGTTTGTTTTAAGATATTAAAAAACATGAGGTATTAGACATAAGGAATGGATAGTAAATTAATCAGCTAGATGTTTGACACGGTCGAGGAGGGCGTCGCACGTTTTCTTCGCGTCTCCCAGCAACATGGCTGTGTTAGGGTTGTAGAACACAGGGTTGTCTACCGCCGCGTACCCTACGCCCATTGACCGCTTCATTACTACCACCTAAGGGTGACAAATAAACAAACATTGGCTCGTTTCTTTAAAATGCAGTCCTATTTTCATGTTGGGTCGGGAATTAAATGGAATACCATTATTAAGCTGATATAGATTTCTTTATTGTTGGTCAGTATAAAATGGAATCACATTTTCAAGCGCTGCAAAGTTTCTAATATGGTGGTGACCTAACTTGGTAGTGGGCTGTTTGGACATACAATTCCATTAGCTTTCCACTTCAATCCTTACCTTAGTGATGGCGGTCTAGAAAAATATACATTAAATTTTGATTCCAAAAAGTGAGAAGCCTTGAATGGATTCTGATTGAGAAAGTTGATCCCTATCTTTTGATAGGGATCAACTTTCTAAAGAACTACTTTGACTAAAGAGGTCTTAAATGTAGAATATTTTAAGTATCCAATATGAAAGTAAGGTGGGTGCTTACCTGTTGCGCCTTCCAAACCTTGAGCACAGGCATCCCGGCGATAGGGGAGCTGGGATCATCTTCTGCTGCACTGTTCACTGTGTCATTTGCACCTGGAATAGTAGAAAGTAAAACTCGGTGTTTTTTTACATGTCCTTATTAATTACATATCAAAATTCATATATCTATTGCATTGATAAACGTCAATGCTTTGTTATAGACTAAGACTGAATTACACCAAAGTATTAATAAAAGTAATTGTAATGATTAAAGTTAAATGTACCAGCTGTGATTCGACTTTTAAAATAAAACTGGTAACTTTTCGACGCCATTTTTACGTTAATCATTACAATTACTTTAACGGACAATTTGGTGCAACTGGATTTACGCAGTTCGCACGCGGCTTGCTCAAGAAATGATTCATCCCCCATGCAAACTTCCTTAAATAAAAACAATCCATTTCTTTTCCAGGGTCTCAAACTAACCCAATACAAAATTTCATCAATATCGGTCTAGCGGTTTAAGAGTGAAAAGTTAACAGACAGACAGAGTTCCATTTGCATTTATTAGATTAGCATGGACATATGGGTAAACTTTAAAAATGTACCTAATGGTTAATGCAGCCATTAACAAAATTAAACTTTAGAAGTGTTTTTTCTTCATTATTTATATAAAGAAAGAACATTACAATAATTTTTGAGTACTCAATAGTTTAATTTATAACGAATTAGGCCTTAATCGTTATTTAAAAATAATATGGTTTCTTTTGAATTGACTACATTTTGTTTTACACGAAATTCACTAAATTACATACCTATAACCAATACAAGTTCTGTGTCCGGGAATTCTTCGTTGATTTCCTCCATCTCAAACACGTCGTCGTAAGGGACGCCAGCCTCTGCCAGTAACACGTTTAGCTGTCCCGGCATACGGCCTTAAATAATAAATTATTTATGTTATTCGTCGGAATTGCTTCGAAAATTCTCAGGTAAAATATTGTAATTTAAAAATAAAATGTATTTTCAAAATAGTTGCTTCGTAAAACTTTTTACACAATGTATATATTTATAGACTTGGTGGCCGAGTTAGACCTTGAACTTAAAACACTTAGGTCCCTGGTTCGAATCCCGGTGTGTACCAATGAGATTTTAATTAAAAAAAATATGTACATTTGTTTGACAACACCACTATAGTGCCTCGGAGAGCACATTAAGCTGTCAGTCCCGGTTTCCCTATACCAACTTGTGAAACTGTTTATAGCTAGGTTATTGTCGAGCTAGACACTTGTTCGGTGTAGACTAATACCATCGGCAATGACGAGGTAGGATTAAAGCCCATCCGCTGGGTACCCTGGGGCCGTCTAGGCGGTCTCGGGCGCCGCGACGCCTTCATCACGGGTGCCTTACGGCGCGCATTAAGGCACCCGTGATGATATGTGTATGTGGGTCTTTTTCAAGCTGTTTCTGAAATACGGATCTGCATAGACAACAAACATTACATCTTACTAAACAGTTATTAAGCAAAGCGTTCTTTAATACGGAAAGAAACCGAATATCCGTTATGCATTTAGGTGTCCTGATTCCTAAGCTGAAATCTGTTTAGGTATTGTGGAACCAAGCGCTTTTCCTTTACACATTGGGACCTTTTAACTAAGCTTATTTTACATTTTGAGAACAAGTCTAGCATTCTCGCCGAACCAACATCTGATACGGCGAGAATGCTTTACATTTTGTAAATATATATAGAGAATATATAATAATAAAAAAAAAATGTGTATATAATAATAATGTGAATTTATAATAATCATGTAAAAAGTTCCAGTTGTCAAAAACTGCAAATTATTAATGGGGCTGACATGGTCAATTAATATGACCAAACCCCTTCAAAAAAAACAAAATAAAAAAGAGAACAAGTATGATATGATTATGTATCAGTTTGGACAACATACCTGCTACAGGGTGAATGGCAAATCGTACTCGTTTCCCGAGTTTCTTCAACATTTCCACCAACTCAGCTATCGGGTATTGAGCTTTGGCCACGCACAACCCGTAACCTAAAACAAATATAATATAGAATCAGGACGCTTTCAAAATCCAAAAAACATAAGCACGATACCGCAATTTTGCATATTTTGGTACATATTTAGACGATTATGAGCGACAAACGAACAGTTCATATTCGTGTAAATACTCGTACGTCGGTGAGTCCCTCTGGCCACGAGGTTTTATTATCTTATTTAAAGTAGCGTCATTATGTATACCAATAGGAAAGGTTTGTAATCTTCATTGGTGGTTTCTCATGTATTAATGTTACGTTTATACGCTAGCAAAACTCATGGAAAAGCCTCTTGTAATACTGACCTGGCGTGATGATGATGGAGGATGCCCTATGTATGAGATCGGCCACGGTGTCCACATTCATCTCCGTGTGGGTAGCGTCAGCCGGTCGCGCAGACCCGCTGCCTACCACACCATATCCACCAAGGATTACGTTAGGAAGAGAACGGTTCATTGCCTGAAAAAGGTATAAGATATTGCTAAAACTTCATAAAACAATTAAGAATAAAGGTAATATTAAATAAATACCAACACAGGTACCTTTTTGGCTCTCGAGAACCGTTTGAACAGTCTCAGGGTACCCAGCGGAGGGATTAACCCGTCCTCATTTCGCCGATGGTATTCCGAAGTAATATTAATTCACACTAATCCATACTAATATTATAAATCCGAAAGTAACTCTGTTTGTTAAGTTTTCAAGCCTAAACTGCTGAATCGATTTAGATTAAATTTAGTGTAGAGATAGTTTGGGACCCTAGAAAGGATTTAGGATATATCATTTTTCATCATAGCTATAGGGAGTGAAAATATAGAAGGTGTTTGTGTTTTAAGAGTATGAAAAGTAAAAAAAAAAGTGGAAAGTGGTCTATGAAGCAAAGATGGGTACCTATATCTAATTTTAGAGATTTTACTACTTAGGGTTCCATACAACAAAAGAAAAATGGAGAGAATATTGGAAAGTCTTATTACAGAAATATTTTGTAATATGGCAACCATTATGATAGAAACTTAAAACTTGGAATATTTAAACATTTTATTTATAAAACGCGCAAAACCTACTAGCTCTTTATAAATAATAGTAAAACTCCTAATAAATAGCTTCGGTACGGTTGTTTCTCCTCATATCTAAAATGACAGTATATTTTTGTAATGTATATAACATAATCTTATAGGCAGCTATGTCAGAGTATAATAATGAGGTATGTATGACCAACCTTGCACATAATGTATGAGAGGATGGCGCCGGAGCTTCCTATGAGAGCTCCCACCACTGTCATGAGAGAGTTGTTGAGCATGAACCCTTCCGCACACAGCGCCCAGCCGGAGTAACTATTTAGTACTGTAATCACTACTGGCATGTCCGCACCTAAGAAACAAATTTAATTTACAATCATCCTAAGCCATTCGACGAAAAGACACTCCTTGTAAGACTTGTCAAGCCCGATCATCACCCATAGCACGGATGCTTCCAAGACAAGATATGAAAACCATTTACATCAGTTTTATCCTGCAGTCGAAGCACGGCCAACTCTGTCTGCTTAGCATCAGGTAGATACCAAGTCAGTAAGAAGCTGTGCTCCATTAAAAAAAAACCTCTCATGAGAAAAATCTAAAAACCAAGTTCTTTAATATTCAAAAATTAGCAGTAGAACCAATATTGTTTGCTTTTTTCTATTGTTTCTACTTTTAATTTTAAATATTTACTTGATAATTTTGTGATAGTGGTTATTATGTGAAAGTTGACATTATAGATAAGTAGCCTTTATGAAAAAGTGGGAATTATGGAAACGTGGAAATATAGTTATTGTGAAATAAATGCTTATTAAAGAAAGTGGGAATAAGAAAAAGCGTGTAATGGGTAAGTAAGTATTGTAAGTATAACAAAAAATATCAGCACTGACCTCCAATAGCAGCTGTAAGCGTAAGACCCTGGGCCGCGCTGAGTCCAGCGGCCGCTCCCAGCAGGTACAGGCCGGGCGCGTCGGGCATCGTCAGCAGCGCGGCGCCGCAGCCCAGCGACCCCAGCAACAGCCCCGCGTTGATGGCGTGGCGACCGGGCAGCAGGAGCGGAGCGGAGCTGAGCGTGCCTTGCAGCTTGCCGTATGCTACTAATGACCCGCTAAAGAAAGAAATACACAAGTTTATACAATAAAAAAGTATTATTTAACTCTCATTTATAATTTTAAATGGCGGATTATCATAGGATCTGTTTTTTTTTTAGTTGTTTGTGAAGGCCTCCATTAACAATTTTCAGTACTACTTAACTCTCAAATAATTTAAAATGGCGGGTTTTCATTGGACCTGTCATACATACATATCTTCACGGGTGTAATTTATATCCTTATCAATAAAGACTCAAAAATTCAAAAGCTAAAAGATACTTGTAGAATGAGGATTAAATTAGTCTGAGTAATTTTTTTAAGACAACACATCAATAGACAATATTTTAATTAAATCTTAAATTAAATTAATTAGTAAATTTAAAGTAACTTAATTAAATTAGTTGTTATTGTATAATATTTTATCATTTAGGAATTTTCTTTATAAAAACTTTAAACAAATAACAAAAATCTTTTATAAATTAAAAAAAATAAACTCACGTAAAAGTAATTCCACCAATATAAGTTCCGAGGAACAGAGAAGTCTTAAGTGTAGCGGCCGTGGGGTCCAGCGCCATCGCCGGGAAGTCGTGCATGTATGTCGCCACACATGTCAGAACCGCAGCCAGACCCACCAAGCTGAAACATTGAGATTAAAAAAATATAATTCTCGTCCTTAATTCAAGACTTATTATTTTTTACATAAAATACAAAATCTAATATTTAATTTCCCAGATTGGATCAAAAACAATATATATTTAGAATCTCAGTGCTACTATGAACTAACTACTATTTTTAGATCCCACATTGCCTTGCTTTCCATATTTTTATGAACCCACCGTTTTTTTTCCAGATGATTCAGTTATTTATTCTATTCTACTTCTTGATTAAATGGCCTCTGCGCATTATGCGAAATTTTGCCAGTGTCTTGTGGAGAGAAATAAAGTTTTATTAGTAAAAAGAGGTATAACAGGATGGAAAGGAGTCGAGAAAAGACAAGGGCAGAAAAAGGAATGGCGACATGACCGTATAAGCATACGCTATAGTCTTGCCAATATATTCAGTTATTTGTCTATTCCGTTAGATTGACATTACAGACTAATTTACAAAAAAATACATAGGTAAGCCCAGGATTTATTTACTAAATCAATTGTTTATCAGCGTCCTATGAAAGTTAAAATTAGACACATTTTGTATGGGAAATATGTCAAATTTTAACTGTGACGTGCAGTTGATAGCCAATTAATTTAGTGGGTAAAAGGCCCCCTGGCTAGCCCAGCTTATAATTAGAGGTAAAATAACGCACGGGCAGCACCTTAATGCAATACCGATCTGATGGAGATTGTTCAAAACAAAGACCTAGCCGTCAGTGAACTCTTTTCTTCTTAGTGATAAATCGAACACCTTGGTGCTAGGAAGCCACGCTCCCAACATGGCCGATATGATAGACAATGTCAGTAAACCAAATACCTGTGGAACCCTGCTACCAGTTGTGGCAGGTCAGTGATCTGTATCTTCTTAGCGATGACCGCGCCCAACGCGCCGCCCACTCCGGCCACGCCCAACATCTGGGCCAACACTTCGGCGCTAGGAGTCAGCGCTCCTAAAGTAGCCGCTATGCCGCCGGCTACACCGATCTAGTACCAAAAAAAACTATATTTTTAAACTTTACAAATAATTGACTTTACTAAATTATTTAAAAAAAGAGTTCGATTGTTAGTTTGTTCCGAATAAACTCAAAAACTACTGAACCAATAAATAAAAGCATTTACCAATAGAAAACGGTTAACATAAACTGTGTTTTATTTTTGATACTATTTATTTCTAATAAAACGGTGGATAAAAGAGCGGGGCAGAGATAATTGTACAATAAAAAAAAATCGCTCGTCTTGTTGTAAAAATCAGACAACACTGAATATAAATCTAAAATAAGCTTTCCTCTGCCATCATTTTTTTATTAAAACACCATTTTAATAAAAAAAATGGCAGAGGAAAGCTAACTATCCAAAAGGTTTAACTATAAAAGAATAACGAGCTATATGCCTACTTAGGAAACCCAAGGACGCTTCCAGGGGTATAATTTAGGAGTTCCAAAAAACTTACCATTCCCAGGTAATTTCCTTTTCTAGCAGTGCCTTGCGAGCTCAGCCCAGCGAGAGCGCCCACACAACATAGCGACGACGCCAAGTACGCCATCTGGTGCACTTCTGGGTAACCCTAGAACATCACACATTCATTTGAAAACTACTAGAATCTTATTTTTACCATTATATAAAGACATCATTAAAATATTTTTATATACATTTACTTTTTTTATTAAAGTTGACATTTTATGTAATTTTAGCAGTGATTGTTGTTGTAATAATAATAATAAATAAGTACTAACTAAAACCCAAAATACTGTCAATAAATTGATATTTTAAATTCATTATGAAGTCATTGTCAACATGTACTTTACCTTTCTAATATAATAAAGGTTGAAAACAAAAAACAAAAAATTAATAGGTACCTACCTATTTTTTTTTTGTTTTCAAATAATAATGACGTTGCCGGCAACAGCTAATAAAGTGTATAATAATAAGTTATAGACCTGCATCGCAGTGGTGATGTATCCGCCAAGAAGAGCTGCGGCAGGGATCGCATATAAATATCCATACTCTGGGGGATCTCCAGGCCTAAAAATATTTCAATAGTTTTTAATTACATTTGTAAAATAGAAGATTTAAACTTATTATAGATAGATTATTGTAACAAGCAAGTTAGTATAGATTATTTTGTTGTGTATTTATTTTGCATACCTCTTGAACATATCCAGCATCCTTTGTGTGACCAGGAACCCACCGAATACATTGACAAATGATATTAGAGCCGCAGTACTTGCAAGCCACTGTGAAAAAATATACATATTATAATGATTTAGTTAAAAATGGATAGTATACGGAAATATTTTAAAAGACATTCCACAGCCGCTTTAATTTGGTGAGTCGATCTTAGTAATGAAATACTGCACCATATATTTTTCTCTTTCTTTGAATTTCTTCACGTGAAGAATAATATGAAGCGACTGATTGTACCATATAAATAAAAAATAGCGAAGTGTCCTAAAGCCTAAATTGCCATTCCAAAAGAAGATATCCGCCGCCCATGAGCAGCAGGCCGCCCACCGCCGTGATGCCCGACACCGCGTTATTGATCGACATGAGCAGGGAGTGTAGCGCCGGTACTACGCCCCATACTGTGTGGTATCCTCCCTCACCTATATAGTTGTGTTACCTGCACAGGAGTCTCCGGCAAGTATCCGCCGCCCATGAGCAGCAGGCCGCCCACCGCCGTGATGCCCGACACCGCGTTATTGATCGACATGAGCAGGGAGTGTAGCGCCGGTACTACGCCCCATACTGTGTGGTATCCTCCCTCACCTATATAGTTGTGTTACCTGCACAGGAGTCTCCGGCAAGTATCCGCCGCCCATGAGCAGCAGGCCGCCCACCGCCGTGATGCCCGACACCGCGTTAGTGACCGACATGAGCAGGGAGTGTAGCGCCGGTACTACGCCCCATACTGTGTGGTATCCTCCCTCACCTATATAGTTGTGTTACCTGCACAGGAGTCTCCGGCAAGTATCCGCCGCCCATGAGCAGCAGGCCGCGCACCGCCGTGATGCCCGACACCGCGTTAGTGATCGACATGAGCAGGGAGTGTAGCGCCGGTACTACGCCCCATACTGTGTGGTATCCTCCCTCACCTATATAGTTGTGTTACCTGCACAGGAGTCTCCGGCAAGTATCCGCCGCCCATGAGCAGCAGGCCGCCCACCGCCGTGATGCCCGACATGAGCAGGGAGTGTAGCGCCGGTACTACGCCCCATACTGTGTGGTATCCTCCCTCACCTATATAGTTGTGTTACCTGCACAGGAGTCTCCGGCAAGTATCCGCCGCCCATGAGCAGCAGGCCGCGCACCGCCGTGATGCCCGACACCGCGTTAGTGATCGACATGAGCAGGGAGTGTAGCACCGGTACTACGCCCCATACTGTGTGGTATCCTCCCTCACCTATATAGTTGTGTTACCTGCACAGGAGTCTCCGGCAAGTATCCGCCGCCCATGAGCAGCAGGCCGCGCACCGCCGTGATGCCCGACACCGCGTTAGTGACCGACATGAGCAGGGAGTGTAGCGCCGGTACTACGCCCCATACTGTGTGGTATCCTCCCTCACCTATATAGTTGTGTTACCTGCACAGGAGTCTCCGGCAAGTATCCGCCGCCCATGAGCAGCAGGCCGCCCACCGCCGTGATGCCCGACACCGCGTTAGTGACCGACATGAGCGGGGAGTGTAGCGCTGGCACTACGCCCCATACTGTATGGTATCCTACCACACCTATGTAAATACAACCAATATATTAGAATAGTAATAGTGAGTTTTTAATCTAAAAATTTATGTACATTTGTTTGACAACACCACTATAGTGCCTCGGAGAGCACGTTAAGCTGTCGGTCCCGGTTTCACTATACCAACTTGTGAAACTGTTTATAGATGGGTTATTGAGTCTATTCAAAACATCGCGACGAGGTAGCCACTTGTTCGGTGTAGACTCATACCATCGGCTACGACGAGGTGGGATTAAAAACCCCTCCGCTGGGTACCCTGGGGCCGTCTAGGCGGCCTCGGGCGCCGTAAGGCACCCGTGATGATATATATATATATATATATATATATATATATATATATATATATATATATATATTAGAATAACATTTAGTTTTGGTTTCGTATTTTTAATGACATACATTATTAATTACAAAATAAAAAGAGTTTTGGCCTTCGATCAACAATACAACATTGGCAGAGATCTTACTGAAAATAGTTATGGGCAAATTCGCTTTTGATGTTGTACCAAGACTAACCCCCGAATGCTAAGTTATAACCTCAACTAAACTTTTCACACAAGAAAAGCCTATCTCATTCTATCGTTTCTTGAATTGATATTTGATGGAAAAATACAGACGTTATTTGAGTGAAAGTGGGGTAGCAAAAACTACTTAGAATACGGGAGTAAACCATTTTTTTCATTAATTAATAACACATCTTTAATAATTTGTCAGATAAATAAAGGATTTAACTATGTATTCAATTCAGTAAATTTTGTATAAATGGTTAAGATAAGACATATTACGCTCTAAATCAGCGCTCCTCAACCTTTTTTATATTTTTTTAATGTACCTATTATTAACTCAATTATTTACTCAATTATTCACATATTTATGTTTTACACCAACATGGCTAAAGTCGTATTTTTAATTAGACGAAGACACCTGACATTTACTGGGTTGTCAGGTTTTGATGAAACAAAAATAGTGTTGTGACAAAGTGAATGGTTGAAACAATCATATTATAATTATTATCAACATACTACTTTATAGCGTCGGTAGCCTAGTGAGTAAAGTCGTATTTTTAATTAGACAAAGTGACCTGACGTTTACTGGGTTGTCAGGTTTTGATGAAACAAAAATAGTGTTGTGACAAAGTGAATGATTGAAACAATCATATTATAATTATTATCAACATGCTACTTTATAGCGTCGGTAGCCTACCGGAATATAGGGTACCGGGTTCAATCCTAGTCGTGCTATGTAGGTACCAATGAGTTTTCGTACTTTTCGACGACTACGTATAGTACCTACGTTTACCGAGTGCTCTAACGGTGAAGGAAAACATCGTGAGGAAACCTGCAAGTCTAAGATGATTAATTCTTCGAAGACTTCAACATCCAATAGGACAGTGGTGAGGCTATGGCCTCTCCTTACGTGCAGTGTAATGATAATGAAAATAAAAAAATACGCTTATTACAATTGTTTTTATTCATCGTCATCTATACTAATATTATAAAGCTGAAGAGTTTGTTTGTTTGTTTGTTTGAACGCGCTAATCTCCGAAACTACTGGTTCGAATTGAATAATTCTTTTTGTGTTGGATAGTCCAGTTATCGAGGAAGGCTATAGGCTATATAACATCACGCTACGACCAATAGGAGCAAAGATATAGTGGTAAATGTGTAAAAAACGGGAGAAATTATTTCATCTTTGAAGCCTTCCGTTGCGTGCGCCGTGAAAACGGTTCAAGATACACAAAAAATATGTATTAAAGAATAATAGCTCTTTTAATGATCTAAAAAACAGTCCGCGATAGTATATGTCTATCTTTTAAGATTAACTCACAAAAACCGTTTTTATGGTACCTAATAATAGATAAACGGCGCGAGCGCGGCGGGTCAAATCGCGGAGTAGCTCAGCTAGTCAGACATAAAATCATCACTGTCGCTGTCGGTGACATTAATTATTAACCTGTCTGAAATACTGTCGATCATGTGGTCGAGATTATACATTTTGTCTTCTTCTTTTATTATATGAGCCACGCAGCTACTCCATTTTTCAGCGGTTACATGTTTAAGTCCTTCTTCGAAAAGATTTTTTACTTCTGTGATTTTAAACATTTTGTTATTTCTTGCAACATATCCTTTAGCCTGCGCCCAAACCAGCTCAATGGGATTAAGCTCACAGTAGTATGGGGGCAGACGTAAAACAATAATACCATGCTCCGCTGCCATCTCGTCCACAGCATAGTTCCTCTTTTTGTATAGTAAGATAAGATTAACGATGTACTCACTCAAATAATTATTAATTCCTGTGATTGAAAGAAACAGAACGCATCACTATTATATTTAACATGGCAACATTATTTCACAAAATGACATTAGCTGCTGTCAGTTGACTTCGTCTAATTAAAAATACGACTTTAGATATTCTCATGAATATTCGTAAACCTATTTTGTAAGATATATTCCTACAAATAAAGAATTTTGTCTGTTTGTTAATAAAACGAGACTTTATTTGATTTTTAAATGCCTTCTCAATCAACCCGCGAGTTATAAATGTATGGCGTTATACCTGCTAATGCCAGAGTCGTGGTCATTGTAGTGAAGGCGGGGTTAGGTGACACCATTCCCAGGCCGATTAGACCTCCGAAACCTGGAAAAAAAAACATGTTTAGGTCTACCATACACGTAGCGTTTGTTGTACGCTTGTTAACAGCTCGCATATAAAAAAAGCTCTGTCCACAGAGCAGTATTATTGCATTTTCGTAGTGCCATGCAGACTGAGCTATAACATGTCATTTGCTCAAGCGTATTCTATCGTATATTCGCATAAACGGAACGTACCATAAAGATTTTTTTTCTTGACTTTTCAACTTTTACGATTGAAATTCAGAATCATCCTCTAATATCGTAAAACACCGGAAACACATGTCCATTAGTTTTATAAGAAAAGTTAATATACAAAGTTTTATTGTTTAGCACTTCTCAATCCTGATATAGAACAACCATCATTTCCTTTTCTCCGCCTCTTACCAAAAATTTTAAATATAATAAAACACCCATAAATTTATTTTTAAATAAATTTAAATAGTTTCAAGGGAATAGTACCATGTCACTTAAGAGACATTAACTTTCCTAAAATATAATTTATCGCCCATCTTAATCTACTTGGGCCCTCTACAACACAAAATGAAGCCACTCTACAAATTACATATTTCTAACATCTAGTTTCAGCTGGACGATGTAAGTCAGTCAGCCAGGACAAGCTCTTCTTCAACTGGCTCTCGATTTCAGCTCCACTATAAATGCTACTTTTATGGTAACACTGTATCCATTACAACCCGTGGCATGGCGAAATAGGACCCGCAAAGCATAGCAATACTGAATCTAGTCCAGTCATGGCTGATAAACCTCGGGCTATAAGGGGACGTGTCATAGTCTATTATATACATGTCCACAGTTTTAGTCTGTGGGTTCATCGGTTTTCAAGAGACTACTTTGCTACCCTTTCAGTTACGAAACGGGCAGCTGATTTGACGATAAAGCAGCCAGGATAACCTGATGTATACTTATATTATAAAGACAAAAGATTTGATTGTTTGTTCCAGATAAACTCAATTGTAACAAAAAATCATTTTTTAATAAACTCAGGCTTGAAATTCAGCTGCAATAAATAAAGAAAAAAAAATACTCACCAGTCGAATACAAAAATGCATCTTTCATGGTAATATTAAAGGGACTAGGCGGTTCCACCTTAGCTACGGCGGTAGTAGGAGCGGCTGTCTGTGCGACCGCCATACTGGGCGGAGGCGGCGCCGGCCACATCAGCTTTCCTTTGTGGAGCACAATCGAACCTCGGACCACTTCGTCTTCCAGGTTGATGTGAAAGTGATCTTTTGTACCTGGTTAAAATTAGTATAAATAAATTTCAGGGTGCGTACCATGAGATAACGGAGGGGTTTTTAATCCCACTTCGACATCGACGCCGATGGTATGAGCCTACACCAAACAAGTGGCTACCTTGTCGCGATGTTTTTGGATAAACTCAATAACCCTTCTATAAACAGTTTTACAGTTGGTATAGTGAAACTGACAATAACATTTTTAGATTAAAAAGTCATTGGTACACACCGTACACACCGGAGTTTAAATCAGGGACCTAAGGGTTGAATAGTCGTTGCTAAACAATTGCTAATGCTTAGCCAATTGATAGCCTCCGTAGATTAGTGGTTGCGCCTTTGGCGTTGTATCCGGAGGACGTGGGATTCCCACCCATGGCAAAAAATATTAGTACGCTATTTTCTATACAGTTTGTCATGGTCTGGGTGTTTATAAAAATATAATATGTATTATATTGTTGCGTCTGGTACAAATAGAACAAGCCTAGAGCTTAGTTTGTAACCAGAGCAATATGTGTAATTTGTCCTAAATATTATTATTATATTTTTATATGTGACAAATATTCTAATATGTGAAACTGAAAATGCAATATTTATATTTACCCATGCTGAGTAGCAATCCAGAAATGTTATTAGCATACAAAGTGGAAGCGTGCGCCGGCATCCGACTGGGCATGTCTGTCAGCCCCACGTGGATGACGCCGTGAACCTTTACCACTTCCCCTTTCTTAGTAGTCTGGACGTTACCACCCATTTCGGCAGCCAAATCCACTATTACGCTGCCAGGAGCCATGTCTCTTACGGCATCCTAAAATAGTAATTAGTTTTTAAAATAAAAAAATGTATAAAATCTCGAAGCTTTTGTAGATTATTACAGCGCCCGAGACCACCTAGGGGATAATGGGCTTCCGACGAAAATAATTTTTTTTTTTTTTTTTTTTATTATATTTCGAAAATGTATATTTTCGAAAATGAGACATTAATTTCATTTATTTAAAAAATAAATATCTGGTTTTTGAGGTATTCATATTTGAAATCTGTGTGACGTCACAAGCACGCTATAATAGATAATAGACTAAAAGACGTTGAAAATAAACTATTGGGTAAATGTGGTGCGATATGCACCTTACAGCACCTTGACGTACATAGAAATACAAGCTTGGTCAATACACCCATCGGTAGGGTTTTATTCCAAAATCGTTGTAGCCCATGGTATTCTGAGTGAGAATAAGTACTCAGCTTGCTTTCACAAACTGTTATAGTAACAATCCCTACAGCTTAAAATGCTATTTGAGACACTAAAAGTTCCCAGAACACACCACACCACGTGTTTTAAACCTGTGACCTAAGGACTGGAATGTAGTGTTTTTAAGTGACAAGTTCTAACCAACTCCACACCACATATTTTTTACATTCATGCTAATATTACTATCAATACTAATATTGTAAAGCTGGAGAGTTTGTTTGGTTGAACGCGCTAATCTCAGAACTACTGGTTCGAATTGAAAAATTATTTTAGTGTTGGTTAGCCCATTTATCGAGGAAGGCTGTGGGCTGCTAACATCACGCTGCGACTAATAGGAGCGGAGTAACAATGAAACATGTTGAAAAAACGGGGAAAAAATATTCCTTTTGAGAGCGACGCTGCGTAAATGGTAAAGTTACGCAGACGAAATTGCGCAGATTAGCTACTCAATTATAATAATTAAATATATTTTTGGCGTAGAAACTACTCCGGACCTACCCGACCTATCAATAGCAATGAATGGGTCCGTGGGAGCCATTTCTCATAGGGTCGTCGATATTTCGGGAAACAATAAAGCTGGCAGCTATTTGCTACAAAAACGAAATGCTGCCAGCGTATTGGGTACCATGCCACTAATTGTAAGTGATTTGAAGAAGTATTTTAATTTATAGATAGGCATTATTTATAATTAGTTTAATTTTAGGTTTAATTTGTTTCTTAATACATTTGACTTGACTTTCAAAGGATGTACTTGCACAACTTGCAAGGCTTGAACAACTTTTCCCATGGAACCATGTGTCGCAAATGAAAAAAAAATGCCTTCTCCATACAAACTAGTAATGTTAAAATGACCAATTTGTAAGCCAACATTTTTTTTCATTTGCGACACATGGTCACATTTGTTCGATTTGATCAGCAGAACCTCATATTAGCCTAAAGTACATCCTTTCAAATTCACCCTGTATACAAACTTTTGAGTACAAACCTCCATAACAAGTAATGGTGCAGGTTTCCCCGGTATAAGCGCCGTGCTGATGACGACGTCAGAAGTGCGCGCCTCCCTGCCCAGCAGCAATCTCTCTGCGTTAAGGAACTCCTCACTCATTTGACGAGCATATCCACCTTCTCCAGCACCGTCCTCCTGTACAGATAACATAATGGGTATAACCAAGAAGGTATATAGTAACAGGCACCCTAAGGCCTAAAATACTTTCCAAACATGAGAACAGAGGATAGCCGCCGCGAACATAGATTGGTTGAAGTGAGAACAGAATATGGCGGCTACGGACATATTTGACATTTCGTTTTATAAGCTACTAGCTGTGCTCGCGACTTCGTCCGCGTGGAATAGTTATTTTTTTATCATATAAACTTTCATCCCCTATTTTATCCCCTTGGGGGTAGAATTTATCAAAATCCTTTCTTAGCGGATGCCTACGTCATAACATCTACCTGCATGCCAAATTTCAGCCCGATCCGTCTAGTGGTTTGGGCTGTGCGTTGATAGATCACTATGCCAGTCAGTCACCTTTGAGTTATATATATTTAGATTATTCTTTAATACATATTTTTTGTGTATCTTTAACCGTTTTCACGGCGCACGCAACGGAAGGCTTCAAAGATGAAATAATTTCTCCCGATTTTTTACACATTTACCACTATATCTTTGCTCCTATTGGTCGTAGCGTGATGTTATATAGCCTATAGCCTTCCTCGATAACTGGACTATCCAACACAAAAAGAATTATTCAATTCGAACCAGTAGTTTCGGAGATTAGCGCGTTCAAACAAACAAACAAACAAACTCTTCAGCTTTATAATATTAGTATAGATTTCAGATCTTAGGACGGTTCCGTATATTATTCTTACTTTTATGGTTACAGCCAAGAAAAAAATCCAGAATTAAGAGAACATTCAAGAATGGAATGGCATAACAGAGGCTGATAAACTGAATGAGGGTGAAAACTTTTAACGGAGGTCCGTTTCTGTTTATATATCTGTATTTGCTCCTAGAACATACCTATTGGGTTAAAACCATTTATTTTCTAGAACTGGATACCATTGAAAAATATAATGGCGTAAGAGAGGTTGACAGCCCGTTTCTGTTTGAAAAGACAATATTTAATGTGATTAGCTACTAGCTGTTTCCAACAAATTCCAGTGTGTTTTATCCAACACATTTCAGCATTTCATTCCATTATTGCTGCTGGGTTTTTTATTATTGAACTTCGCAGACCGGTTCTATTAGAGTGTTATTCTGTTGTGATGCGATTACGAAAGCCCTTAAGGGTCCAGAGTCACATTTACGACTGGACATTTGACTCTGGTGTACCCATTTTTTTATTAGAGCACGGCATGTGACTTCGTATCTACCTGGTAGTGAGCAGACCTACAAAGTCCATGAATGAGGTCAATCAATAATTGTTCTTAAATAACATTGCTCGCTCCTCTATACCGGCTAAATGATGCCATTACGAAATGGGCGGCGACAAAGACGAATTGCATTGCGAGTATATATGGGGAATTGGTTAGCAGAAAACGAAATTTGTCTAATAAACGACTGATGTCATTCTATTTTAATGAGATTGAAACAAATTTAAGGGAATTGAGACACCAGATATCTAGATATAATAAAATAAACAGGTAATAAAAAAATCATCACAGGTGCCTTACGGCGTCCGAGGCCGCCTAGACGGCCTCAGGGTACCCAGCGGAGAGTATTTTAATCCCATCTCGCGTAGACGATGGTATAAGTATACAGTGAACGAGTAGCTCGCCTCGATGTTTGAATAGACTCAATAACTTATCTATATACCTAAAGTTTGCACAAGTTTGTAGTAAAGCTGGGAACGTGCAGCTGTCGCTTAACGTGTTCCCCGAGGCACTATAGTAGTCTTGTTAAACAAATGTGCATATATTTTTAGAACTCTTTGGTACACACTGGGGTTTGAACTAGGGGCCTAAGCGTTTAAAAACATAAAAAATAAGCTTCTTTTTTTATTATTAATTGTAACACGGTATGTGGCTTTTTATCCATGTGATGATAAGCAGGCCTACAAATTCCATGAATACAGTCGATCGATATATTATTGTTTAACAGCATCAATAGCTCCCACTATAAGCTAAATGATGCGGTCAGAAAATGGGCGGAGACAAATAAGAATTTGCATTACGAGTCTACTTTAATAAACCTTACTGTCCTGTTGTCAAATCAACTGCAAAGTTTGTAACCGCACCCTGAAATTAGACTACCACCTCGACGTGAAATCTATGCAGAAGTTTCCAAAAATCCGGTGAACCTAAGTCCCTTAAAGGACAATTTCAAACCCATCACTGACTGAGGTGATGAGAGGCATATCTAACTTTCAGCAATTTTCACAAAATAAGATTTGTTTTTTTTATATGTACGTGGTGGCTGAGTTGGTTAGACCTCACACGCTACACTACAGTTTTAGCTCCCCGATTCAAACTCCGGTATGTACTAATGAATTTATGTACCTACAACACCACTAAATAAGTGCTTCGCAGATCAATTTAAGTTGTCGGTCCCAGTTTCACTATAACAACTTGTACAAATTTAGATGGGTCTATCTAACCATCGCAACAACTTAGCCACTTGTTCGGCGTAGGCTCATATCATCGGCAACGATGAGGTGAGATTAAAACCCCTCCGATGGGTACTTTAAGGCAACCTAGGCGGTCTGGGGTAAAAAAGTATCCGTAATGATACTTTTATATTAAATTAAACACAAATAGATGGGAATCCTATATATTAGGTATTTGGTAAATAAACATATTATATGATAAAAAATTAGATTGCATAATACAATAACAACATAAAATTGTTTTAAAAACACAAAAAGATAATTTATATTTGTCATATTTGTTTTGCGATTATAGATACCAGCTGTTTTATTTATTTATGTAATGTTATATTTTATATTTTCTGTTTGATTTCCTAACAAAGCTTTGTTAAATATGTACTTTTAATTGCTCGTCTGTCTGTTTGCCTTAGTTTTACAACAAAAACTAACGAACCGAAAAAAACAACGATCAATTCAATTGCTGTTATAGCTCAATGTATTAATCGGACTCATGCATAGATAGGTAGGTCTGCTTACCATCAGGTAGATATAGTCACATGCCGTGCTTCATTAAAAAAAAAAGCAACACAGAATCCATTGGAATTTAATTGCTATCTATACTAATATTTAAAATGTGAAAATGAATGAGTTTGAACTTCAATATATTTCAATGCAATTTGGTAGTCAAATAAAATTCGGAGAGTGTCGATGTAGGTACTCGTATATCTATATATATATATATAACTCAAAGGTGACTGACTGACATAGTGATCTATCAACGCACAGCCCAAACCACTGGACGGATCGGGCTGAAATTTGGCATGCAGGTAGATGTTATGACGTAGGCATCCGCTAAGAAAGGATTTTGATAAATTCTACCCCCAAGGGGATAAAATAGGGGATGAAAGTTTGTATGATAAAAAAATAACTATTCCACGCGGACGAAGTCGCGAGCACAGCTAGTACTATTATAATTTGATATGACGTTATAGGAAATATTATTTTTGGATAAAAACTAAATTAATAAAAACTTAATAATGCGTGCGAAGGAGCGGCACAAGATAGTTAATCTATACGGATCTACTTACATATTTCAAGTTCTTATATTCCTTAATATATTTTTATATTTAATATAAGAGATAATTTTTTGACAAGACTAATATATTTAATTTTAGTAGTAGCTTTCTGTCTGTCAAAAAAATATAAAGTGTGGCTTTGTAAGATTTAATTCAATTAAGTATTTAAATATATACATCATAGATTATATATACATATAGACTTCTATATCCTTTTAATCAATTCCAAGCATTCCTGACTCCCATGTTCTAAGTTACATGCCTAACTACTATCTTGACCGGCGGGATTTAATTTACCTTCCTACCAAAATTAATGGAAATCGGTTTAGCAGCTTAGACGTTAATAAACCACAAACAAACAAACAGACAGCGCCTTAAAACAACAACATCGACATCCTAGATAAATTGATAAAATATATATTAATATATATTTTATGAATGAATTTTCATTCATATCAAAAACTTATATTATCGACTGGACTGTTAAATTATATCATGCTGACTGACTCTCTCTCGTATTTATAAAATTAATATGGTTATTTAATAATAGTATAATATGTAGGGTAAGACATTTTCTTCCACATATTGCCCTAGTCACAAACTATAGCTTAGTAGTAACTTGTACTATGTGTACCAGAAGCAACGAAACTAATACAAAATAATATGTTATAAACACCCAGACCATGGTAACTGTACAGAAAACAGCACTACATAATATTTTTTTTGCCATGAATGAAAATGAAATCCACGACCTCTGGATATAATCCCAAAGTTGCGCAACCACTAGGCCATGGAGACGGTCAATTATAAATATCATCACGGGTGCCTTTGCAGAGCCCGAACCGCCTAGAGGCCTCAGGGTACCCAGCGAAAGGGTTTTTAATCCCACCTCGTCATAGCCGATGCTATAAGTCTAAACCGAAAAAGTGGCTAGCTCGTCGTTATGTTTGTATAAACTTAATAACCCATCTATAAACAGTTTCACAAGTTGGTATAGTGAAAATGGGACCGACAGCTTAACATGCTCTCCGAGGCATTATAGTGTTGTTAAACAATTGTACATACATTTTTAGATTAAAAACTTATTGGTATACACCGGGGTTTGAACCAGGGACCTAAGTGTTCTTAAGTCTAAGGTCTAACCAACTCGGCCACCACGTTTATAAAAATATTGCTACAAAATTTCGCAAACTGTACTATGCAAAAGTAATGATTTGGAGCGATAAAATACGCTCTAAAAGATAACCACAATAAAGAGGTCAACGATAATGCACACTATAATAGGTACCTAATGTGTGAAATGTGTCTATAGCTACCTATTATCTGTGATGATACAGTTTGTCATAGCAACTTGCACATGTGAACACGACCTTGCTAAATCAACCTACAAAAGTCCGACTGTGTCATTAATGTTTACAATAGTATACCTGCGAACGAGTTATTATATACCTGTAAGCAAGTGATATCACACAATGATAATAAATTACAAACAGAAGCAGATGTTAAGGCCTCTGCAGTCGTGTTGACTCCCAACGTATTACAATTTTACAACTTGGATGTTAGTCTTACTTCAATTATTATTTTGATGTTGGTTGACTTGTAGGGGTTCGACGAAGTGTGATATTGTGTAATCACAATGGATGGAAATAAAACTAATTTGAGAACCGTTGTTTTAATTTAGTAATTTCTAAATGTAAAATTGCAAAATATGTGACGTCACACCAAGGATGGGGGAGTCTCAGAAATGACACCAGCTATGACAAGGGGGGGAGGGGCCTAAAAGCAGTTTTTTATTTAAATTACATAATATATTAATATATACGTGGTGGCCGAGTTGGTTAGACCTTGGACTTGCTATTGAGAGCTTCCGGTGAGTACGCTTACTAAGTAGTTACGTTACGCAGGCGAAGCTGACCCGCGCAAGCTTGTTAAATAAATATTTTGACTTTGACCACACCAATATTGAACATCAAGAGGGGTTTCATTCCTTCGTAGTTGATATCCCCTCAGCACGCACGTTTCGCATCATTGTTTATTGTGTGTATGGCTGTGATGTGGGTTTGGAATTTCCCTCCTGACACCTATAATCTGAATGACATTGGTGCCCAAACAGCGAATGTTATTAGTGCCCTACCTTTATCTATATAAGATAGTAATGAATTACACTCCCAAACTTTCCAGCTGCTCTCGTACAGCCGGCCTGGTGTCGATAGCACGAACCGCGGCGCCAGAACTTGAGTGGCCACAACCAAACCTGCCACACCTATCAATGGCTATTTCCTGACGTCATTAGTGCCTCACCTTCATCTCCATAGTAATGAACTGCGCTCCCAAACTCTCCACCTGCTCTCGCACAGCCGGCCTGGTATCGAAGGCTCTGACCGCGGCGCCCATGCACCGAGCTTGGGCGGCCGCAGCCAAACCTGCCACCCCTCCGCCTATCACCAACACGCGACACGGAGGCACTCGACCGGCTGCTGTCATTTGACCTATAAGAATTTCAAATCTTTGCTAATTGCCATTTTCACATTTTACAAAAGGCTGTTTTATTTTAGCACAAACTGTTCCATTTGGTACCTACCTAGAACAAAAATATTAATTCTTTAGGATTATGTTAGCGGAATTTAAAATAATATCATGGCTTATTTGTAATGACTGTTTGAGCTTGTTTTTGATGTTAATATGATATTTCAGTAGAGTTATTCGCTACTGGAATATAAGAACGAAGGGATTGTTAACACACACTATTCGATCAAAATTAGATTGCTGCATTTAGGTACTCCACCGTATTTTACAATATTTTATCCTATATAAAAACCGGGTACGTCGCGTCGCTTTAAGTGAAAGAATTATACTTAGTATTATTTAACTGCAGTAAAAAAGCGGATGATAAAAAAAATATTTTTCCAGAATCCAAACTGCTTCATTATCTTCATAATAATTACTTATTTAATAACCATAATCAACAGGTTTAGGTTAGGTTTAACAAAATAGAATAAATAATATAAGAAAACTCTTACCAGAAAAAAATCGAGGAAAGTTAGCAGCAGCTTCAATGACAGCCCTGTAGCCTGCTACATTTGCCATAGAACTCAGAGCGTCGAAGGCTTGGGCGCGGCTGATGCGAGGGACACAATCCATAGCTAAATCAAATCAAACATCTAGTATAGACAATGTTCACACACATTGCTTATCTCTGGGTGTAAGATCGCCCGCGCAGGTTTCCGAAATATTTTTTCTTAACAAATATATATAAATTTACCTATCTGCATATCTTCAAGTTTAAATAAAATACTACTTACCTAATTAAGAAGATTTCATGAAGATTGAACTTGAGACCTATGAATACGTTATATAATTACTATGAACTTGTTAAACCAGCAGATAGGAGAAGACTAAAGAGACAAAGATCTTAGCTATCCATGGATTCTCCACGAGGGTGCCGGTTCCATCGCGTGATTGGAAGACAAGGGAATGAACTGCAGCGTTCTCGGACTTGAGACTGCGAATATAAAGACCGCGAAGTATAGTTTTTAATTTACTAGTGAAAAAAAAATAGTATGTGGATCATATTATTTCTTACTCCAAATTTGATTAATTACTTACAAACATTAATTGTTACGAAAAAAAAACGATCTGCGAACTAAGGAGATTATCTTCAAAAATTTTCCCACATATATAATTATACTCATAGATAACTAAAAAAACGAGTTCACTATAAAAAATGGTTTAAAATATGCAAAGTTATAGCTTCATTTTGAAACCTCACCTGTTTGTTGCAATTTTTTTCCACCTGATCCAAAAGTTATTGCAGACATATTTTTTGTACAGTTTGTCAAGTTTTAGGTGTTTATAAAATATAATGTATTAATATTGTTGTTCCTGGTACACATAGAACAAGCCTAGAGCTTGGTTTGTGACCAGGATAATATGTCCTTTATATTATTATTTTATCCATTTGGGTCAATAAAGTCTAAATATATAGTAGTTCTTGGGATATCCTATGTCTTAACATAAGACTTAGTAAGTAAGATCTTTATGTTAAAAAGAAATCACAACTATAAAAAGAATAAATACATGAAAATGCAAATTAACAAATCTTACCAAATGCATTGATTTTCTTAGCAGCTAACTTTTCTATTAGGTCTTTATTTTGTGCGGGATATAAGAATGATATAAAAGTGCTTTCTTCTCTTATACTTGGAACTTCAATATCTATTAAAGGTCTCACTTTGAGAACTATGTCTAAAGGAAAGAAAAGAAGTGTTAGAAATTATTATGTTTAGATAATATTTTATTTTTCTAAGTGACAATGTACTTAGCTATCCATGGATTATCTGTGCCAGTGCTCACCCCATCATTGGGAGGCAGAGGTGTGAACTATAATGTATCTGGACTTGAGAGTGCAAAGCAGTGCCCAACATATTTGATAATATTTTTTTTCTGATAATATGAACAGTTTGGGTATACATAGAGCTTGACTAGACTTGCAAGGTGTGGTTATACCTTAAGCCCCAGAATCAAATGTAACTGTATCTATTCAATGACTGAATAATAAACGTGACAATTACCCTATACCTTTATAAAAACACTGCATACTTAAATTATATATGGCTACCATACCATTACTATGTATTTACCGCTTAAAAACTTTAATCATAGTAAAGAAATTAGTAAACATAAATATTTCCACAACATTGTAAACTGAGAGCATGTCATAGACTGGTACTAGTACGTTTTCCAACTCTATACCTAAATAAACAGGTACATTCTCATTGTGGTGTATCTATTGATGGTAAACAAAACAATCAATTAAATAGTTTCTGCCCACTAATATAATTTATATACCATCACACCCGTTTTGGCTTCTGTGAAAACAGTTCACAGACGACAGCCTCAGGGTACCCAGCAGAGGAATTAACCTATCCTCATTTTGACAATGGCAAAATCAATTGGAAAAGTATAATTCTAAAAAAAAATAAGTTACCAGAGTTAAATGTGTCTTGAGCATTGACTACTTTGCCACCAGCCTCCTCATAACTTTTGTTGGGAAAATTGGATAAAACTCCTGCATTTTCTTCTACATTAACATTAAAACCTTTTTTAACTAATTTGCTAACTACTGCTGGGACAATTGAAACTCTGAAAAGATAAAATATACCAATAATTACTTATCTATACCTATGTTATATATTTTTTTAATGTAGAGTAGCTAACCCTGATATTGATAACAGTTTTATTTAAAAGACTATACCATTTAGGATTTAGAGAGTAATATAATTTGAATTAAGTGTTGGATTGATAAAAGGTATTAAGTCTGGTAGATAAGTTATTGATTTGCACTTTGGTGCAAAGTTTAAATCAGCTTTTCTCAAGGTGACTTTCCAGCTCCTTTCACACAAAGAACCGAAATAGTGATTTGTAGATTACTCACTATATTGTCCCATAACTATTACAAAATTTCCTTAAACTTTGTTTTTCCAAAATAACATAATTTCATTTATAAACTGTTGTGACATGTTGAATAGCCTTGACTTTTTATATGTAATGTATGAATGTGATTATTATAGTACAGTGGTGGAAAAATAACCTCAGTTCAACTATTAACATCAATAGATGATTTAGACCTGCTGAGGGTCAAACTATAATAATTCGTAAAATTACAATGTAGTACATTTTCAGACATTTCAGTTCTGACAAAAATCTTGTCAAAGTTCCAAGGCCGCCCAAAAAGAAAAAACATTCTGGATCCTTCCCTGCTATAGTTGTTAGTAATGAATTAAACCAACCTTTTCTCTCCTTGCCAGATTTCTTTAGGAATTCCAATACTGAGTTTACTGTATGGCACACCAGGTATTGAAGGTGGAGTTGATGATGAGCTGCTGAAGCTACGATGCCACGGCCTTGGCAGAGCCCTACAGGCCTGCATGGCTCTTGTGCATCCACACATTTTCAGTTATAACTCCTACAAATTAAAATAATAATAACAATAAAATTTTAATTATTACATTGATAAAATAATTAAGGATGTAGTTTTCGTACACACATAGATAGTAACCAACAATTAAATTAAAATATAAAGGACATTCACACAACAAAAACTTACCTATTTTTAGCAATAAGTAAGCACAGATAAAAAAGAGTACTACGTAAGTAAGTAACCCACCTAAAAAAAATAATCCAGTTTTGATATCAAATATTACACTTTGTGATATTATAATACTGCACTTATCTGAAAAAAACATTAAACTTTTATTACTATAAATTCCAAAATGTAATTTATTTTCTCTTCTAAAATATTAATTTTAAATTGAAGTAGACGGTAGGTATCTACATATTTACAATTTTTGACAAAGGTCAATACCCGCCGTTGCCCAATGAATACAAAACAAAAAGTTCAAGAGAAGAGATTCGTTCTTTTTACCGGCCGGTGATCATTTCCCGCGCTCATGAACTCAAAAGTCGACCGCAAACGAAACGTCTGGCTCAAATGTCAGCCAGCACCAAGTAAAGTGATGTCCTTATTGAAATGTCGATAGTTATAAATATTTATATATATTTTTAAAAATCTTTTACTATTGGTTCAAAACCTTGAAACTTCGGTAGGTATAGCACCAAGGGGTATCAACTACGGTATGTGCTTTTGCGCCACCTCTGGGCAAAATATGCGAAAAAGAGACGATATATATACAATACGGAAACAAGAGAGACAGAATGATATACAACAACACGGACACAAAACGGATACATTTATTTTTTTAAATTCGAAAAGCAAATGAACTTTTTTTTCTGAATAATTTTTAATTTAATAAAACATGGTTTTATTTCATTAATATTAAATAAAGAAGTACTTTTTGGTATAAATATATGAATAAAACGCTTTCTTTATTAAACTACGACGTAATTACAGTGTAAATTCATTTCTTGTTAACTAAACATGGCAGAATCACGTGCAAAGCGAGAAGCCATTCAACAAGAAAAAGAAAGATATTTATTTATTTTACGAAAGAGCGGCATATTGTTTATTAATCATTAATTAATGTTTATTTATTTGTGATGTGTTCTTAAACTTTTGCAAATGTTTACGATTGAAATTGTCTTTGCATTTGCATTAATAATTTGTTGTGTGACTATGAACTTGTGTCGTTTAGAGAAATCCTATGTTTTTGTGTTATTAATTTCTGTGTAATGGAAACAGGAAACTGTAGTAAATGCAGAGTGCGGACTAATATCCTCGTATAATGAACCTTTCATAGGTTTCCCGCAGCTACTAACCCTAACTCGGTTACATTTTCTATTACAATATGCTTAATTAATTAAATTAAAAACGTATTATGAAATGATGTTTTATTCAACTGTACCTACTTAAATTACCCTTAAATATTTTTCTTTGAAGTGAAGTTTAATTGAGTACGTATTTGATTGATGAAAATCAGATATCTACACAATTAAATTTCACTTCAAAAAACTTTAAATATTTAAATCAGGAGGCCATTTTGAATTTTTTAAATTTTAGTTCCCAGGGTTAACGCTGTGGCGCTTAAAACTTGTCGGCATTTATTTACTATGAAGTTGGCTTTCTTCTCTCGTAGAGAGTATTAAGTTCCTTGGTATAGCATCTACTGTATATTATCTATACATCTACCGTATTCTAAAGCTGAGTTGTACCAAAGGGCCTGTTCGTTTTGGGAATGAAACATGATCATTGTGATCATGATGACATTATACGAACTTGCGTTTTTTTTGGTTAGTTTCACTCGCAATGCCACAATTACCACTATCCAAATCGAACGCAATGTTATCACGAATCTGTCAACTATAAAAAGTGACAAGTAAAATATAGGTTAAATCGTACAATCCTCTAAATTTAATTTGCGAAATCTTTCTAAAATCATTTAGATTTACAATACAATATTATGAATTATTTTTACGAGGACCTCAAAAAACTGTCATACATAGTAACATTGAAAAAGGTTTTGTTTAGTTTTTTTATTGTTCAAGATTGTTATTGGTTTTATTTGTTGATGTTATATTCGTTATTAGTTTTTGCATTTAAAGGATTTCGTTAAGCTTTATATTATGACAATATTAGATATACTTCTTATTTGCAGGCTCCTTAATATAATACAATATACAGTTAATATCGTTTTAGAGGATTACATATTATATACAAAAGACAAACTATTAAGTACTTTTTTATAAGTCGAAATAAACTGTTTTAAGCAAATATGAACTTATTTAATTTATCGATATAAGCCACATAACCCTACTAAAATTCCTTACACCACTAAGTTCTAAATCTACAATGACCTAATTATCTACTAACTAGCGAGCCTAGCACTCACTGGTCATAAAATGTTGGGAGGTACGAACGCTTGTAAATCAAAAATAATTAATTTTGTTGGAATTTCGAAACAAATTTGAATAAAATTTTAGGTTGAAGAATAAAATTATTATATTTTAAATAATACATTTTTACGAAAACACTATAAATACCTAGTAGACATTGCATGTAATTAATGATAAGCTTATTCAATATGAACATGTTATTTTAAATAGGTATATGGACAATTTAATAGGGATGTTCCGATCCGATCTTTTAGAAAATCGGATCGATAGCATACGATACGATTTTTGGATTGGATCGGGACCGTACGATTTTGGATCGATACAAAACTTCAAAGATCGGATCACTCGGATCGTATGTAAGTCAGTTTATTTTCACACATTTGAGTAGGGCACTTTGGATTTTTTGTTATAAACCGACCTTGATTTTTTGTTTACGTTACGTTCCTAACTTGGCGGCATCTTTTGCAGGTAAATATACCCGAATATCATTTAATTTTATTCTTAACAAGTTTTGTAGGTAAGTAAACATAAATGTGTTGGCCAATTAGTTTCTATTTATTACTGTCTGAGTGTCTCAGATATAAGAACGTTTTATTTTTATAAAACTGCTTAGTAAAAAAATAGTCCCTCCTGTAAAATCCATTGTATGGAGTTAGTTTACAAAGGTACTTAACAGAGGGCGAAAATATAAATTATATTTGACCGTTGAAAAATAAAATACGCAAACTTTCAAAACATTGGCAACGTCATCATCCCATTACACCTATTCAACCATTACAACTATTTTTTTTAATATATCGTGAATATTCTTTCAAATTATGCCTTATATATATAGCATTGTTTCTTAATTATTTACATCCGATCCGGATCCATTACCTGAATATCGGATTGACGGCATTCGATCCGATTCTCGGATCGGATCGCATGCATTACGATCCTTAAAATCGGATCGACGAACAGGATCGCGCATCCCTATTTAAACGGGTAGGTTCCTAGTTCGATACATACATAATATTAATAAATTAAAACAAAGAAGGGACGAAAATCCCTGATTATATCTGAGTACTCAAAATAGCAATAAATTAACCTGTGTTTTTGTATTAAATTATTTTTTGTTCTTTTTATAATTATTTATAAATAACATGTATAAAAATAAGAAGACAAACGTTATTATTATCAATAATGTTACCAATATAAACAGTTTCGTTATTACGAGGGGCTGTTCCAAATTAGTGAGCCATCTGTGGGTAAAAATAAAGAAATGGTGTTTATATTCCATCTCTTTGTTTTCTCTGAGAGATCGGACGTGTAATATTAAATTATGAAAGATACAAATGAAAGATAAAAAATATCTGTGTATTAGGAACTAGGGATGGGCAAGTGAATTTATATATCGATATTTACAAACAGAAAGGCAGCGTTTCGATAGCTAACCCCTACCACAGAAGAAATAATAGTACAAGTACAGAAGCTCAACTCCAAAAAATCAATTAAATAAATAGCTACTCTTGCACCTACACAATACAGTTCAGTTCAGATCTCACAGCGCTAATAGCCCACATTTATATTCACCTAAAAGTTGCCTCTCTTTCTATAACGTAATTCTTTTCTTACTACGTTAGGGTTGTCTTCTTTTAAAAGGTTCTTAGTAGTAAGTACGTAGATCATAAAATAATTTTGTTTTAGGTTGTCGGTTGCATAGGTATTTTAACCTAAGAAGATACATAAACGGTACGACGGCACACTACATTGACTATAAAACTAAATATTGCTTTTCGGTCTATTATGTAATATTATGATTAGGTATCCTACTAACAACCAAAACCAAAGAAATGATAAAAATAAGATATGAATTATCAATAAAGAAATCAAAATCAAAAAAGGACAGGAAAGAGTTAAAAGAAATTTATAAAAAAAGTACACAAACTCATAAGAAAGGACTATGACCATCACAAATTAAATCTAATCGAAAATGACATATTAAATAAACGAAGTATAAAAAGTGCATATAGACAAATAAATAATAATAAACCATGGATACCTGAACTAATAGAAAAAGGTATAACAACGACAAATAGAGAAAGTATACTAAATATTGCAACAAATTTCTACCAAAATCTTTTTAATGAGCCCAAAACTACAAGGACTGATAAAACATATAAAGAAAAAGTTAAAACAAATAAAAACGAAATACAAACAAACAAAACTTCAGTTTTTAATATAAACGATCTTAATAAAGCTATTGGTAAACTTAAAAACGAAAGAAGTACTGGGGCCTGACCAAAGAACACGGGGCTCTAGAGAAAAACGTATGTATTTTGACAGTGACAGTAGGCGTGAGGTATGCTATCACCTGCCAAAGTCTATACAGTTTTGATTGAAGGCGACACGACACGTCGCCTCGCTTGCTTTTTCTCTAGAGCCCACGATCGCCAATCGAATCGCCGCATCGATCGATAAAAATGTATAGGAATTTTACTCTATGGGTAGAGCCTGATCGATGAGAAACGTCAAATCCCATACATTTGACTTGCGATGGGTATTTCGATTCGATTATCGATTTGCTCTTTGGTAAGGCCCCTGGACTGGACCAGATAATATTCCAAACGAAGCAATAAAAATGGCAAAAACTATCATATCAGAGCCATTATTAACAATATTTAACCTAATTTATGAAGAACAAAAAGTATGCAGTCAGTGGCTGTCATCAAAAATTATTTTATTATACAAATAAGGCGATCCAAAAAACATAAATAATTATAGACCTATCAGCCTAATACCAAACTTATAAAACTGTTTTCAACCTGCTTATTAGATAAAATTAAGGAACACCTGGAAGCATACCAATCTATCGAACAAGCAGGATTTAAAGCAGGCTTTAGTACAACAGACCATATGCATGTGATATGCATATGCATGTGATGACGCTGCTGCTTGAAAAATACAGAGAATTCAAGAGTCCACTATATGTTGCCTTCATAGATTTTAAAAAGGCATTTGATTCGATCTCACACAGAGCAATATGGGCTGCGCTGAGCGATCACGAAATAGATATTAAGTATATAAATATTATCAAATCTATATATAAGGACTGTAAAAGTAACATACAATTAGAACGGTTGGGGCCAGACATTTATTTACACAGAGGAGTAAGACAAGGTGATCCCTTGTCTCTAAAACTATTTAATGCAGTACTAGAACTTATATTTAAAAACATAAACTGGGATAAAAAAGGACTTAAAATAGACAATGACTACTTAACTCACCTAAGATTTGCAGACGACATAGTTATACTATCAGAATACCCTAATGAATTACGGAACATGAAGACCTAAATAATGAAAGCCTTAAAGTTGGACTAGAAATGAATTTTGACAAAACTAAGATAATGACTAATTCAATTCAATGCACAATTAAAATAAATTACATAATAATGACATTGACATTCGAGAATAATAATAATAAAGAATTAGACAGACGAAGGGCAATAGCATGGAACAAGTTTTGGACATTTAAGGGCATATTTAACAGTAATTTACCAATGAATCTAAAGAAAACAATTATGGACACTTGTATTTTACCAACCTTGACATATGGATCTCAAACCTGGACATTTACCAAAAAATAACTGAAAAAATAAAAACTTGCCAACAATCGATGGAGAGATGTTTACTGTCAATACAATTAACAGACAAAATACCAAACATACAAATAAGAAAAACAACAAAAATTATAGATGCACTCAAACATGCCCAGAAAATGAAATGGAAATGGGCAGGACATATAGCGAGACTAGAGGACAGTAGATGGACAAAGAAAATAACGGAATGGGCAGGCCCAAGAAAAAAATAAGACCAAAGGGGAGACCACCAAAGCGTTGGTAAGATGACATAAAGGAGACAGTGGGAGAACAATGAATGGAAACAGCAAAAGACAGATTTAAGTGGAATAAATTGGAGGAGGCCTATACCCTCAAAGGGACCTTGTAAATAATAATAAATATATATATAAAAAGTAACTATGTTGTGTGATAATTTATATTGTAATGTATATTTAATTTAAAGTAACGTAATTGTAATTTTATAAGGAAATAAATGGCTTAATAATAATAATCCTACAAACTTCGAAGAATATGTTTAAAGGAACACTATTGTACATACTACGTTCAAAGAAAAACTTACAATAACATTGCCTCAGTTTATTTTTGCTTATTCTTATATATTATTAATTTGGCAAATAAATAAGTAAATACTTATCAAAACTGCATAATATTTCTAGTAATAGTTAGTGCATGGTAGTATACCTACCTATACCTACTTATCAAAACTAAACCTGACGTTGTAAACAGAACTTATAAATACCTAGCTATACTATAGTAGGTAATTAAATATTGAACAAAGTACGTAAACACGGGAGATAACTAAAACAAAGGTCAAAATTTGGTAGATAGGAAAGGTGACGAATAATGAAAATTCGTATTCTTATAAACAGACTCCTGGACACACGTTTTGATATGTTTTTAGTGTATAGCCTAATCATAACCTATAGGTAGACTTGAACTTATTTTATATCTTTTAAGGTCCTTTGGATGTGTGAAAAACGTAAGGTCCGGATCTTTGTTACTATTATTAATATCGCAACGCCTTGTTACTAATATTAATATCGCGACGCGGCGCGTGAGTGAATATCGAACATACGTGCGATTTGGCCGGTGCGCGGCAGCATACTAAAAAATATACCTTTTCCATAGGTTGTAACGGAACTTACTTTTATGTAAGAAAGGGTGCAGCGGTCCGCGAAATGGAACGGATGGTTTAGGATTTAAAAGCACCCTTTGCAAAAGTGCAAAATGCAAAAGAGGCAGGTAGATTAAATAAATATATTGTAGAATTCGAAGTAACGTAATAGGTACTTAAAAAAAAAAAGATAAATAGGCCGCGGTCAGAGTACCGCAGGCCATTTGATAAATTACTAACATCGCGAGTGTGTGTTTGTAATAATATGTTAGTTACAAAAATATATAATAGTAACGCACAAAGTTCGGAGTTCAAACATTAATTTGGTGAGTTAACTATACAGTGCTTTCATAAGGACGTTAATAGGGTTCACTAGAATTTATATAAATATTTGTACTGTGTCCGTGTATCTGTCTAGCACTGCACCCCGTGCAGTTTTACGCAATGCACAATTATTGTTGCTGCCCTGCCAAAAACTGAAGAAAACGAGAGCTGGAGGCAGTATGCTTAGGCTTTCCTTCGAATGATTCCAGGAACCAAGGGTTGGAGAAACCAAGTCAGGGCTGGAGAAACCAAGTCAGGGTTGGAGAAACCATGTCAGGGGTGAAGAAATTGAGCCAAGGGTGGAGAAAACCACCGCGTAAGAGTTACGCCACGGGTAGAATCAGGCCTAGACCCTTCTTTTGGAGCTTGGTCTACTACCGCCTGCTCAGGTGTAGTCGCCGCAGCACCTCGTAGCTGAACCCAGTCTGGAACCTTGTTCCGGAGCCGTACCTCCACCTTCTACCCGCCCTGACGTGGGATTCACGGCTGGTCGTTGTTGGCCATAGCTGTAAGCTGCCCGGTCCCCATCTGCAGAGCCTGGCCTGCCACGGCCTGGTCACCGAAGAACCATGGACAAACATGGAAAAATGGTCAACCTCCTGATTGCAGCATAATCAGGGCAGTAATAGTCTCTCAATAGGTTTGATGTTGATAGAACACATTCTCTTATAGCTCTCTCTCATTATAATAATTGTATATACCTAGTTAGTTTTTTTAATTTAATATAATTTTATTATAATTGTATGTACGTTGTTTTCTTACCTCACGGCCATCACAAGGTACGGCCGGGTACTTGTAGCGTTATGCCTAAAGCGCGGAGTGGAACACTCCTGCCCGTACCAGTATTTCGCCCTAGAATGAAAATCAGCTGTTTTGACGTTTTATTTATATCATGTTAACTTTTGTTAGTATTTTTAGCAATGCAAATGAAACGATAAAATTACCATGAAATTCTGATTACTGACATCTGCCATTTTGACATTTACCTTAAATGTAAAAAATCGAAATAGTTTCTTCCAAAAAATAATATTAGTTTTTTTAATTTGTATCTTCAATAATTGTTTCTTCATTATTCAGAAAAGTAAATAAAAAACTAAAATCTATAAAGTAATTAAACACATAAATTAAACAAAAGTATATACGAAAACCATAAATTTATAGCTCGAAAGATAATTTTAAGATTAATAACCTAATAATTACAATGCTTTTGGATTGAGTGACATTGACAACATGAAATTGGTCTCTCGATCGCACTCTCTATATTGAAACACGGCAACTCAAAGGATCTTTTTGACAAGATGTGTGCAAAATTTCAATCGATTCGAAATTATTAACTAGGGTTACCAGACATCCCTTTTTTCACTGGATGACCCGTATTTCGGGCGTTTAGATGTCCCGCCGGGACTGACTCGTATATCAATCGTGCTCGATTTGTTATTGCCAAGTCAATCTTGCTACGGCTGACAAGTATTCATACGCAACGTTCGTACAAAATAAAGTGCATATTTACGAAAAAGTTTAGAAATTAGTCTTTTTATAAACTTATTTGAAATATTATTGTAGTATAGATTATTTGAGATTACTATAAATATATTTCGTAAAAAAAAAAACCTATAAAAATATCGATATTTTGTATGTTATTTTCCCAAGCCTAGAATCGTAGAATCAGTTATTATTTTTGTCTTTGTTTTTGTTTGTTACATTTTATTAATTAATCTATGGTAAACTTCGGTGCCTGCTAGTGTTGAGTAGTTGAGTGATTATTTATTATTGAAATACTCAAGAAAATATGTCTGCAAATACTAAGAGAATTATAAAGCATCTCGCTGGACAAACATATAATTCTAACAAAATTATATTACGTAAATGTAAGTATGACTTTTATTTGGGTTATTTTAAACTTAAATTTTTTTTGCTATTGTACCAACTTACATAATTTAAAAAATGTAATTAGTGTAAAATAAATAATGTGAAATTCGACCACCTCGGTGGCCTAGTGCTAACGCCTTGGGCGTTGTATCCAGAGGTCGTGGGTTCGGTTCCTACTCTGGAAAAACAATATTATTACCTTTTTCTGTAGGTACAGTTTGCCATGGTCTGGGTGTTTATAAAATATATAATATGTATTAGTATTGTTGATTCTGGAACACCTAATACAAGCATAAAAAACTTAGTTTGTGACCAGGGCGATATGAGTGCAATTTTCTTCATATTATTAACATTGTTTAAATAATTTATGTATGAGTAATTATCCTCTATGTATTTTTTTATATTCGAACACATTCCTAGAATTTCTGAACCTGCTGTCTTTTAAATTTAGTGAGTGGATCCATTGCTTGAAAATTAATCATATTTTGTAAATTATACTTCAGAACTTTGCCAATTAGGTACTTTAGTCTGACCATGCTATTTTTTTTCATTGTGCTCGTATTTTATAGATGCTACTGCAAAGAGAGTGGTGGCTTCAAATCCTGTTGTGGAGATGGATGGTGATGAGATGACAAGGATTATTTGGGAAAAAATCAAAGAAAAACTCATATTTCCATATGTTAAAGTACGTATTTTTACTCTTGTTTTCATTCTTTTTTTTTGTTCCAATTCCATGTATCACTAAGCTCATCTTTATTCGGAAATGATTTAATCAGGGATTTAACGATCTGATCTTTTGGAAAATTGGAATAAAAGCATACAATCTGATGATTTTTGGATCAGATCAGGACCATACAATTTATGATGGAACAATACAAAACTTTAAAGATTGTATCGCATGAATTGAAAAACAGTTTATTTGCTACATATGAGTAGGGTACTTTGAATACCTTTTAAGGCACCTATTCAATCATAATAACTTTTTTAATATAATGCGAATATTCTTTCAAATTATTCCTTTTGTAGGAATTGTTTGTATTGATAAGCATTGTTTTTTCTTTTCTAATATCTAAATAGAATTGTTTTTTAATTATTTGCAACAGTATTGAGAAGAGTAACAACATAGGAGTGGAACCTTCCCTGCATCTGATCTTCCATTCTCAAAACATAACCGAGTTATGAATATGAGTTATGAAGGATCAATCAATCACTTGGGGTTCAACCCTGTCTGTAATGTGGCTGAGAGCTGGCTAGGGTCATAAAAGATAGACAATGGTCTTGGTTATAACAGGTGGCACCATAAGGGTGATTATGTGAAATGTAGGCTTGGTTGAAAATTGTGACAGTAGCCTTATTGATATTTGGTTACAATTAAATTGGTAACTTTTGGTAACTATAAGTAATCTGTGAATTTGGTATCAACATTTACCTCCACTGATACAAAAGTTAAAAATATTTATAATTCTTATAATATTTGAACTATATATTACTTAGGATTTTATATTTATTTTAATAGATTACTTAGGATTTTTTTATAGTAAATTTGATTAGTTTGACTACTAATCAAGGCTAGCTTATTTATTAAATAAAAAAGAACAACAAAATAAAATGTGATTGTGACCTTTCATTGGTGTAAAAAACACTCATTATCTAATAACTTTTTATCAGCCCTCTGGGCATTAAACTGTCATATATAACAGCTGTTATCACAACAAAATACTTTTATTTTTGTAGAGTAAAATTACCCAATGAATGATACAATTATCATGTTAAATATTGTATTAGTTTTATTTTAATTTAGAATGGGTAGATGTGACTGAGACCTATGATGTTTTATAAGTGATATACATATTAACACCAGGGTAATTCTTGTATTTTTTCCTCATCAGATTTAAGAACGCATTTCTTTTAAATTACTATTTGAAAATGGTATATTAGTAGGTATTAATACATTAGTAATAATACCCTCAATTATATGTGAATAAACCCCTAATATTTTTTTAAAGTTCTAAAACCCAGACTTTGTCTGGCCCTAACTTAACAAACTTCTTATTCAATAAATTAAATCTTCTGAAAAACAACTCAAAACATTATTAAACATTGCGATAAGCTTGTTTGGTGTAGATTCAGAGTACCATTTTCCAATGACAAGGTGGGAACAAAACCCCTCTGCTGGCTATTCTTATCCTGAGGCTGTCTCGGACGTATAGAGCCTTGCTGATTAAAAAAAAAGTGGCTTATTAAGTTATTATCCTATTCTAGCTCTAAATATTTATTTTTACAATAGCTTATGGCAAAAAGTTTAATTGTTTTTTTCCCCAAATTATAGTTAAATATCAGAAACTATTTTCGTATTTTTTTATTTAAATTGCTTTAATTAAAATTAACAAGATATTTAACTGGCCTTTAAATCTCGGGAAGGTTAATTGACTGACTGCCTCATATTATTTGCACAATGAACTCTTACCACTAATACTATGCGTGATGTTATAAATGCATTTATGTTATCTTCTAAAAAACAAACCATAATATTATTTGCATTAAGTTATCGTTCGTAATGAATGTCAATTACTACTATTGTTGACCTAGTTATTACTTATAATAACTACTATTTAGATATACCAAGCATACAACAAGCATTTATAGTAGGTAAGATGGTCTCGAGCAAGATCAGTTGAGTTCATCAAAAATTAAGTTTACTTACACAATTGTGGATTTGATGTTGAGATAACAGAATCTATACATATAATATTAAAAATGAAAAACAAATAATAAAAAATAAGAAAATCTGTTTATTGAATGATTAAAAAAAAAATAGCAGGATGCGAGTTCTTTTTGTTGATTAGCTATTAGCTTTGAGGGTAAAATAGGGTATATTATATTCATGGTGGCAAGCATTTATAGTAGGTAAGATGGTCTCGAGCAAGATCAGTTGAGTTCATCAAAAATTAAGTTTCCTTACACAATTGTGGATTTGATGTTGAGATAACAGAATCTATACATATAATATTAAAAATGAAAAACAAATAATAAAAAATAAGAAAATCTGTACCTTGAATGATTAAAAAAAAAATAGCAGGATGCAATTTCTTTTTGTTGATTAGCTATTAGCTTTGAGGGTAAAATAGGGTATATTATATTCAGGGAGCCACTTTCTGGAAAACATGGAATACCGGAAAAAGTCAGGGAATTTTTGGGGACTGGAAATATCAGGGAAAACGCTAGAAGGTCAGGAAAAATATTTAAAGTGCACACACAACTTGCTACTGTAAACGACTGGCAACGTCCTAATGGTCTCTTAGGAAAAGTATAGACCATAGAAAGAAGTGTTCTACTATGAAATAAAGTTGGGTATATTATAATGACAAAACTGGATTAAAATTTTTTTTTTTTTTTTTTTTTTTTAAATAAATATTTGTTCTTTTTTGTTTAAAGTTGACATTTTATGTCATCTTTTTGGCAACTGTAGTAAATCGGGATTTTATAGACATTATGAAGCATGTGCATGATAACCTTGGTCAACATGTTTACATTACCTTAGGAATAATAGGTATTTATTAAAAAAAAAAGCTAATAGTTTGTTTTTTTGTTTTAAAATAGACACGCACACGAAGTAACTGGTACAGCTACTATTAAATACATTACGAGACGTTGACAATGTGTCGGACGGATCCCTAAAATATACTGTCCCGTAAAAAATACAACGCCCTTTGCCCTTTGAACTTTAACGTACAAGTATAACATCGATAACAAGGGCACTGTAGTAATAATAGTATAAGTAACAAGAGCTAGATGCAACACATGAGGCCCGCATACATTCCTGTAACGAGTCCGTAAATGTTGTTGATTAATCAATTGAATGGTATTAACATTCTGTAACGATTGTATCATGAGAGTACACTGTTCTTGTATTTTTAAAGTTACTTATAATATAGTTGGTTGGTTTAGCATTGTAAATTGATATGTTATTACTATTATTTAAAATAATTATTATTACTATTATTAAAACCGAACCCGGCTATATTATTTGCCAACCCCGCCTTCCCCCAAAAGAATAAAAAAATAAATAAAAAATAAAGATTGAAAAAATATTAAAATACATTGTGTCCATTAGTTTTATGGGATGTCTGCAGCATTTAATTTTTCGTGTTATATTACGTAAAGAAAACTACCTTATCTTTTCCTTACCCCACCCCACCCTAATGAAATTTCCGAAAATATCAAAACACCTAGGTATAAATTGTTTTCAAAGAAGGGTCATCCTACATACCGAATTTCAAGTTTGTAGCACCTTTAATAACCGAGATCTTATCTTATCTTATTGGTTTTTGGGGTTGACATCAGTCAAAAACACTGCGACCCTTTGGGATCTTTTGTGTGTTCCCCATTCCTATTATCCACACACCTCAGTATCGTCCCCAAATATGTTGTTGACATATTTAAGGACATCACTAAGGTCGATTAGCCTGTAGCTTTCTGGATCCGGATAAGCCTGTCCAAGGTATTTTATTCTTTGGATGGCCCTAGCGTCACAGTCGCACAGTAGGTGCCGAATAACCGAGATAGTAACATTTCTAAAATTATTTTATCACCCCCTTGGGATTTTTTTTATTTTTATTTATTCTTAGTCCTATACAATACAAATATGAAATTTGGAGAAAATAGCAATAGTAGGTTCGGTTGGGCTATGATAAGGAGGTCAGTCAGGGCAAGCTCTTATCTATATATACATGGTGAATATGAAAGGTTGTAGGTACTTTGGGCTAATATGAGGGCTATACTGATCAATTCGAACAAATTTGTCGCAAATGAAAAAAATTGTCCCCATGCAAATTGGTCATTTTAATATTACTGCTTTGTATTTAGCAGCCGTTTTTTTTTTCATTTGCTACACTTGGTTCCATGGGAAAAGTTGTTTGATTTGATCAATAGAACCTCATATTAGCCCAAAGTACAACTTTTCAACGTATATATATATAATATTGTTTAATGCTTTATAGATTTTATTGATCTTTGTAATTTTTACATGCAATATATTACTTAGGGATTTTAATGTAATATCTAGGCTCTAATGAAAATCTACATGGCTCCATAAAAGGTTAACGAAATTTGGTACAACAGAATAAATGCTAGGGTTCAACAAATATTACCTACTATTTTATAGTCATATCTTTATGTGGCATCACTATAATTATTAAGACTTATTAATGCCGGCAGAAATAGATGAAATACAACTGTTTTGAGTATCAAACCCTACTGGAAATAAATTAGATGTCTTAAAATAATAAAACCAGATGGACCAGTTTTGCCAGTTACGAGTTTATTAACAGACGCACTTGATATGAAATAAGAAGATAAACGTTCAACCCTTTTATGGCCTTTCGTCAATTAGGTATCACGCACAACCGTTCAGTCACCCTCAAAACTGGTTCCATTCGGTTTCTTTACATGGAATTACCGTAAGCAAAAGAGCGGTGAAAAACCTGGACGTTGTTTAACCGGTCAAGCGATCGAATTTAGTTCATTGTAGCAGTTTTAAATACATTGGCATTTAACAACATACAACATATCATCACGGGTGCCTTACGGCGCCCGAGACCGCCTAGACGGCCCCAGGGTACCCAGCGGAAGGGTTTTAATCCCACCTCGTCGTAGCCGATGGTATGAGTTTACACCGAACAAGTGGCTAGCTCGTCGCGATGTTTTTGAATAGACTCAATAACCCATCTATAAACAGTTTCACAAGTTGGTATAGCGAAACCGGGACCGACAGCTTAACGTGCTCTCCGAGGCACTATAGTGGTGTTGTCAAACAAATGTACATAAATTTTTATTAATTAAAAACTCATTGGTACACGCCGGGATTCGAACCAGGGACCTAAGTGTTTTTAAGTCCAAGGTCTAACCAACTCGGCCACCACGTATATACTCTATTACACGTATATTTAAATAAAATAATAAATACCATCACGGGTGCCTATTGGCTCCCGAGAACCGTTTAAACGGCCTCAGGGTACCAAGCGGAAGGATCGATCCGTCCCCATTTCGCCGATGGTATTCGGAGGCAACACCTAACAAGTGGCGAGCTTGTTGCGGTGTTTATGATGAAATAATCTCGTTGTATAAAGCGGTCACCCATCCCAGGCCAGCCTTGTTGTCATCTGCTTAACCTAGTTATCAGTTGCGCAGTGACTTGACCACTAGGCTGGGGCTGCTTTTTTATTAATTTTATTATTGGCATTTAAAGCTTTGATTTTATGGTCCATTTAAAATTAATAACCATAACGTCTCGTTCTTTACTATTTTCATAACCTATATCCATTACAGTATGTCCACTGCATAATTTGAACCATTTTCCAATAGCTTGACAATCCATAGCGATGTAGATCGTCACTCACTTCGTTTGCGTTGTTTTTACTCGGCAACGTGCCTGGTTCACGATTATTCCTTGTTACAAACAAAGTGAAGAAGTAGTAAAAAACTTCATTGGATAATACAAAGGCGGGCATTATCTGACAGACAACCTTCGGAACATTAGAACATTAAATTTAGATAGGTGTGTAATAAAAAATAGAATTAGTTTTGATAATTACCTATATTTATGTATAAATAAATACATGTTGTATATTACATATATAATACATACCTATAATATACATATTAAACATAAACAGTATTTATAAAACCTCAACAATTGTTGAGATTTATTTATTAAATAGTGGTAAATCTAATTGGAGCATAACTTATAACAAGAGGCTGTTTGTTTTACAAGTTAGCGGCTACAGCACTGAAGGAATTTGAAATAAAGTTTACTACTTTTAATGTCGATGATTTCGTTTCTTTGGTGGATAAGTTTCTTTTCATCAAAGTTACCGCTATTCATATAAATAATAAATAAATATATACCATCACGGGTGCTTTTAAGCTCCCTAGAATCGTTTAAACAGCCTCATGGTAGGTACCCAGCGGACGGATTAACCCGTCCTCCCTTATTATTATGACTATACATATCTCAGCTCAAATTAGTCTGATTTTCTTAAATTATTTTTGTTTTCTTATATGTTTATAATTAAAAAATATATTATAATTTTATTATGCGTTAAGTACAACCGAACTTAATCGATCGTAAAATGTTATCTAATCCACAGATCTAATCCGTGTATAGTTTACTTGATCTAGTTTACGAAAATTCATGAAGTTACCTAAGTATTTCAAAATCTAAAAAAAGTTATTTTAAAAACAAATGAAAAATCTTTGTTCTAGACTTTTACAATTGATTACATATTTGCATTTTTTTTTAAATTTTTCTTTACTGTTTTCAAACCCAAGGTAAAAATTAAAAGTCTGAAAATATCGAATTGGCTGTTAACAGGTTTATAAAATTATAATAGGTATATACTAGGGAGCATACTTGGAACATACCTATCTACTATTGTTTTAGAAACTTGTTTTTGTCAACAGAATGATTAAATTGACCAATTGGGTCTTATGAATTTACGACATAAACAAAATTGTTATTTTAATATATATTCAGAATATCATTATATCATTATCTGATTTTTTTTTTACTTGTCTGTTTTAATACGGTTACATTTACGTAATGGCGGCAACTTAGCAATAATCGACTCCATTTGCAACAAAAAACAACCCAACCCTTCACATTAATATTAAAGAGATATTTATTTTTGCCATTGCACATTGTAATTGTTACTTTAATTGTATTATAAATCCATATTTTCTTCAACAGCCAATTTTATTATTTTCTCTTTGTGTTAGGGGTTCGCTGTCATCTGAAGCTTTAACAGGGGTACGTGGACCTATAACTTTGGGAAACCCTGGCTTATATTTTTGAAGGCAGACAGTACATAATTATTAGAGGCGAAATGTCAAGATAAGCTATAGATACAAATATTTAGTCTGATTTCACATTTTGGTATATCTGTGAAAATAACGTTTATCTTATTAGTCCATAGGTAATGCTCACAAGTGGTAAACGCTACTTTTCCATCAATTTTTTTTCCAATTGTAGATGAAAAATAACAGTTAGTTAATTAAGTAGGTTAATTTTTACCTTCAATTTAACAAGTTTATGAAGTGACTCAGTCATATTTCGGGTTTAGTCTGTGGGTTCACCGGTTTTCAGATGACTACTGCTTCGATTTCTTGTCGAGATAAGTCTCGTTTCGTGTGAGGTTAAAACAGTCAGCTGATATAACGTTAGCCCATTTTGTAAGCGCATCCTCTGTCCGCATCAATGTTATTAAACAGCAATCGATTGACCCTATTTATGGACTTTGTAGGTCTGCTTAGTATCAGGTAGATACAAAGTCATGTGCCGTGCTGCAATGAAAAAAAAAACTAAATATCAGTTTGTTTGTAGGTAGACTGCCTGTATTACGACTTGGGGTTGCCACATCGGGACGCCACCGACGACCAAGTTACCATTGACGCAGCTCATGCTGTTCTCAAGCACAATGTCGGTATCAAGTGCGCTACCATCACGCCAGACGAACAGAGGGTTGAAGGTATGATGTATGTGAATATATTTTGCAATGATTTGTCAGTTTTTTTAGGCTTCATAGTTTACTCTTTGCGACGATTTATTTGATTATTCGTAGAATCGTCAGAAATCTGTAAAGCGACCAAAATTTATTCGTCTATTTATGGGATTTTCAAAAAGTTGGTTTGGCCAAATTCTACCTACTTTCTGCCAATTATAACTAGACAAAAAGAATATTGTATGTGTACTTTTTTACCATGAAAATAAATAACAGGGAATGTCCCAAATGCTATCCCTATTTATTAGACCTACTAAATAAATATATTTGTTACAGAATTTAAACTCAAGAAAATGTGGCTGAGTCCCAATGGTACCATCAGAAACATTCTCGGTGGGACAGTGTTCAGAGAGCCCATTCTTTGTAAGAGCATACCACGGTTGGTCCCCGGATGGACCAAACCTATTGTCATAGGGCGTCATGCTCACGGCGACCAATATAAGGCCCAAGACCTTATTATACCTGCTGCTGGAAAGGTGTGTATTACAAAAATAGATGGTGATTTTCAATGTTACATCAGAAATATTCTTAGTGCCAGAGCTCAGAGAGCCAATTCTTTGTAAGAGTCATGGCCGTTCCCAGGAAAAACGTCAAACGGCGTCATGCTTACAGCTGGATTCCGTAAGCATGACGTTGTTTATGACGCTCAAAAATGTTGTATCTGATGCTGGGATATAAACAATATACAGATTCTCAATGGTAACATCAGAAATGTTCTTAGTGTCAGAGCTCAGAGAGCCAATTCTTTGTAAGAGTCATGGCCGTTCCCAGGAAGAACGTCAAACGGCGTCATGCTTACAGCTGGATTCCGTAAGCATGACGTTGTCTATGACGCTCAAAAATGTTGTAGCTGATGCTGGGATATAAACAATATACAGATGCATAATAGTATAACATAAGGAATGTTCTTGGTGTCAGAACTCAGAGAGCCAATTCTTTGTAAGAGTCACGGCCGGTCCCCGGAAGAACCAGACCAAATCGTCGCGTCATGCTCACGAAACCCAATATGACGCCAAAACTTTGTATTTGCAGCTGATGGGATAAAATCAATATATTGATTCACAATGGTAAGATCAGGAATATTCTTGGTGCCAGAGCTCAGAGAGACATGATGAAGTGACAGCAATATGAATGATCAGAATTATCTCTTTGGAAAGTCCGAAGAGGTAAATCAACAAGAAGATAAGAGTGAGATATTCGGACTTTCTATAGCGTTAACGCTATAGAAATCCGAATATTTCACTCCTTTACCTCTTCGGACTTTCCAAAGAGATAATTCTGATCATTGACTATGATTATCTACCTATTATTGACTATGTATATTATTGCCACGTTCAGTATATAGGTGAGCGATCTCGTGGCCTGCCCTAGGCCACGGAAGAAATAACTTAGGCTCCGATGCTTGCTTTTTCCGACCAGCTGTACGTCGCGTAAGCTTACCAATCATATCTTCTTGTTCTAGCATGAGCACTAGAAGAAGGTATTTTTTATTCTATCAGAAAATGCTAGTCGAATCAAGGTTAAGCCATATTAACTCACACTATGAGAACCAACCCAATATTTTTTTATGTTTTTTATTTTGATATTTTTGGCATTAAAAGGAATATACTTAAAGTTTTTTCTATGATGGGTAACAATTTATTCGGCCACTGAGGATCGAACCTGCGCCTTACGTGTTATTAAACATTTTCCTTGTTAATAAACCCGTTTATATATTAGCATACCTATAACTTACCTAAGCGTATAATATATAGGATTACTATAAATCCTCTGGGCAACTGCAATAAACTACTTATACCGCATTATGTTTATATATAGTTTATTGAAAAACAACGCTCTGAACCAATATTTTTTTTTTTTCTAAATATAATATCGACAGAAACGTGTTTATATAAATTTATTGGAGTATTATTTACAAGAAAACAAAATAACGGGTACGGCGAACGTGTTTTTGATGCCTTAACGGTCGTTTATTTTTACATCAAATGGCTTTATTATATTTTGTTTTGCCACAAATCAACTTGTAATACAATTCTAAACATGATGTAAATAATATTTAACAAATGTCATGTTTCAGGATCAGTCTGTGGGTTTATCCGTTTTCATGTTACCATTATAATCAATGACTACTGAGCTAGCTTGTTATTATATAAACCTACTAGTTTATTTTTAAGGGCTATTAATTATACCAGCTCTTTTGAAACTTAGCATTTTCAATGCATATAATATATAGTACAACGCGGCCACCGTACAAGGTTTTCTACTTTTCCTTTTATATACAAATTTACAAAATGATATAGTATTCTAGTCAAAGCAGAGGCTGGTTCGGCTATAATACTATTAAACACTGTTACATTACACACATTGATATTTAAGTCTTCTAATATGAAATGAAATGCTTAGTTTTTAATTTAAAAAAATATGTACATTTGTTTGACAACACCATTATAGTGCCTCGGAGAGCACGTTAAGCTGTTGGTCCCGGTTTCACTATACCAAACTGTGAAACTGTTTATGGATGGGTTATTGAGTCTATTCAAAACATCGCGACGGCTTAACCATTTGTTCGGTGTAGACTCATACCATCGGCTACAACGAGGTGGGATTAAAAACCCCTTCGCTGTGTACCCTGGGGCCGTTTAGTCGGTCTCGGGCTCCGCCGTAAAGCACACATGATGATATATATATACATGCTTAAAACTAGTTACAAAGTTACTTTGGGATCTACTTTTAAGTAACATATACCCTGACACATTCCCACAACAAATGCAAGACATCTTCAGTTATTGAATTGGTTATAGGTGGAGCTGGTACACACTCTGGCAGATGGTACCGTACAGAAGCATCTGCTATACAACTTTAAGGGCGCCGGAGTGGCTATGGGGATGTACAACACAGACGAATCTATTCGATCCTTCGCCCATTCCAGTTTCCAGGTAAATTCCCGTTATTCTAGGTTCTGACTGGACGCACATACAAACGTACTTCTAGTATTGTAACTTACTGTATAAGTCTTAGATACATTATTATTTTTATGTTGTACGTAAACAAAATCACTAAATTTTATTTAAAAAAAAAGATTAATAAATACAACGACCCACAAAAATATTATTTTAATACTACGGCAAACAGTAGTGGAGAAATACTGGAAGTGTGAAAGTTTTGTATGGGGAGCGAAGACTTCGCGATCGCAACTGGAGTGTTCTTAAGTGCTGCCGCGGAGGAGGAAGTTTTTTTTTTTTTTGACAGCATCTTATCTTTGTCATTACTGCATAGGGGTGCGACATAATAAGGGTAGGCAGCAATAAATAATTTATCTTTAAGATTCAAATTTCCCCTCTTGTGAGATCAAGCCTTTTGTCAAGGTTTTTAGAAAAAAAAAATCAACTAACAAGGCTAACTAATAGAATTGCTTTATTTCATAAGTTAAACGATCATATTTTGTACCTCACGTATTAACATTACGTTAATACGAAGCAAAAAATTATGGTAGAGCCTCTGGTCCAACTTATCAGAGACCAGTGTGAGTTTTTTTTAATCTTTACTATACAGTTAACTATACTACTCTGTTACATTTTCTACCAATCAAATAAGCTTATTTTGTCAGTCCACCATAATAAAGCCATCCTATTGGTGAACAGTGAACAATTGGTGAGGTGGACCGTGGAAACGTTAAAATAAATCACACTACGGCCACTGGTCGATATTACCAAATTTTAGGTAAATTTCGCGTTTTTCTCTCTGGGTCCGCTACTAAGGGCCGGTTTCTTGATGGATAGTTTACGTTACTATAGTTAAAAATGGCGGTTGTTCTATGAGATTTTTGTCAAAACATATTTTAAATTCATATAAAAGACGCCACAACTGTCATTATTTAACAATTAGTCGAGATGACTATCCATCAAGAAACCGGCCCTAAGTCAAGCAATGATTAAAACTGCCTTACGGTTATAAGGATCTTATTCATATCTTATGTGACCCCTTTGCATCATTCAAACCTTAATATTCCGATCTGCCCTAAATGTAACTGATGTATGTTCATCTCTTAATAATTCTTCTGTGTAAAACCAGGTGGCGTTGCAGAAAAAATGGCCGCTATATCTGTCTACCAAGAACACTATTCTGAAAAAATACGATGGTCGTTTTAAAGATATCTTCGAAGAAGTTTTCCAAAAGTAATATTTTTTTTTATTTACTACTCTGTGATTTTGCGTAAAAGGGCGTATAAAGGCAAATAAAGCAATAAATAAACGGCAAATAAACGTGCGAGTGAGAAACAACAAAAATCTCGCACGGATATTTTGAAAATATATACAGTTTTTTTTATATCGAGGCAATTTTATGCTATTACATTTTTAAAAAAGCCTATTACTTCTAAATATCTTGTATTATTATTATGTTTTTTTTATATATTTGTTGGGTTTAAGGTGTTCACATAAACGGAGATCTAGATTTCTGATTTGTTTTGGGCGCCTTCTTAATATATGAATTTATTTAGTTATACCATGTCTTGTATCTTTCAATAAAAATATAAATAAGTTTAAATTCCTTCAGTCAACGAGTTCCCATACAAACTTATTCTCATAATATTAATCCAAATTGACAGCCTCCGTAGACTTGTGGTTTCGCCTTTGGTGTTGTATCCGGGGTCGTGGCTTCGATTCCCACCCATGCAGCCATGGTAAAAAAATATTAGTATAGATTTCTATATACAGTTTGTAATGGTCTGGGTGTTTATAAAACATAATAATATGTATTATATCGTTGCTTCTGGTACACATAGTACAAGCCTAGAGCTCAGTTTGTGACCAGAGTGTATCAATATGTGTAATTTGTCCTACATAAAAAATATATTAAAAAAATATTGACAAACATTTAAAACTTTGGCACTTTATCAATTATTGAATATTTTCAACCGTAAGTACTTGTACGATTTTGTAGAAAATTTAACAAAATCTTTGTTCTAAGGGACTACAAAAAGCAGTTTGATTCTGCTAAGATTTGGTACGAGCATCGTCTGATCGACGATATGGTGGCGCAGGTACTCAAGGGCTCCGGGGGATTTGTATGGGCCTGCAAGAACTACGACGGTGATGTGCAGTCCGACATCATTGCTCAGGTATTCCTACACTTATTTTAAAAACCGTCAAGTGACCTAGTCATGTACACGTTTCGGTTTTGTCTGTGGGTTCACAGGTTTTCCGGAGACTACTGCATCGATTTCTTGTCGAGGAGGTCTCCCTCCTTTCATGGTACGGTTACGAAAAGGGCGATGATTTGACGATGAAGCAGCGAGGATATTAAAATAGACTCGTAATGCAAATACGTCCATGTTGCCCATTTTGTGACCGCCGGCATAGTGAGAGAGATCAATATTGTTAAACAACAATGTATTGTCGACCCCACTCATAAACTTTTTAGGTCTGCTTAACATCAGGTAGACACAAAGTCACATGCTGTGCTCCATTAAAAAAAAAAGGAACATATTATAAGTTAAAAAAGCGTGTCAAAACGATGTAGCATATATTGGTTATTATCATTTTGTTTGTATGACGGGCAGCTATTTTCTGTTCTCATGTTCGCATAGGCGATTTTAAAACTTGGGACACCTCCAATTTATTTACCTTAAAGGGTTCATGGGACTACCTAGCTCTACCAAGCTTTACCAATCCTTGGCCATTATATTGTTTAGGGCACTACCGCCAGCACCAGAAGAGACTTCCCACCCCTACCAATCCAGTCTCTTCTATATTTATATCAATATCCTCCCGTCACTAGGGTTACGGCTCGCTGGGCATGATGACGTCCGTACTGATGTGTCCGGACGGCCGCACGGTAGAGTCGGAGGCGGCTCATGGCACCGTCACTCGGCACTACCGCCAGCACCAGAAGGGACTGCCCACCTCTACCAACCCCGTGGCTTCTATATTCGCATGGACCAGAGGACTCATACACCGCGCCAAGCTCGACAATACTCCAGAGTTAAACCAGTTCGCTTTGAATTTGGAGCAGGTGAGTTTATTTATTGTTATTTATTTATTAAAATCACAGATTACATAGTACAATAAGCATAACGTAAAAACTTCCATGTTGGAATATTAATTTTATAATGACACATGAACAATATAAAATTAAGATTCCAACAAGTTAGTTTTTAACTTATGCTTATTATATGTAAAATACATTTAGGTGTTCATTCTTGGGTGTATGTTCATATAATAATACAACTACTCTATGTAGATATGGGATTAAATAACTTATTTATGTAAGTAATTGAATTTACATGCTTTACACTTTTATGTATCGTATAACCGTGCTGTTTCTGGATTTGAGTTATGACAAGATAGTACAAGGCCTATTCTGATATTTCTTTATATATACGAGTATTAATAACACTCGCCTTCGCCTTTCGTTCAAACATTTGTGCTCAAAAATATACTATCCCAATAAGATCCTGTCACCGATGTCTTGGAAACGCATTTCATAAGTTTCAACGACTGATCTCTAGCTAGATGACGCGCAAGTAATTTCGGTCAAAAGTTAATCGGTACTATAACAGAATATAGATTCGCATTCGTGAATATTGACAACAATTGGCGTGCGAGTGATATTACTGCGCGTGATCAATCCGTTTGGAAATCCAAGATTGCCCATGCACAGAATTCCATAGTATAAATCTGTAAAGAATCCACCGTCTATACTTTAAATAGATCTCTATTATGTGTAAGAACTTATGCAACTTTTGATGTTATCGTCCATTATCAACTATGTAAACATTTATTGTACAAAATAGCATTATGGTAAATATTTATCAAATATAAATATTTTATGCAAATGGTGGTACATGTGTTTATGTGTATTTGTATATTCTAAATATTATCTATTGTTATCCCAGTAGCTTTAGATTCTTATTTATATACTGCTTATAGTACTTAGTGCCTGTACACACACATTTTAGTTACAAAATAATATGTTTTATACAGGAACACTATCAACTTTTGTTTTATTTAAAAAAAATACCAAAAAACTATTCATTTTTTTTTTTAAATATTAAAGGGCGACTCAAAATTAAACTGAGATACAATCTACATCAGATATAGTTTTCGATCGTTTCAGGGGTATTTTTTGTTCACGCTGTATATAATTTTAAAAGAAACTCCATTCAGAAACGTTAGGCTAATACAGTTTTTTTTATATTGATTAACTTTGTCATTTCCACTATTATGACTTAGCATCCACCTTCTTTTGAATACCACAAATCCCATGCCAAAATCAGTTTCCTTTAGGCTGTATGTTTGTATATGTAGCGGACCTACATACATGCTTACATACCTCCATAAACTCATTTAAAACCCTATAAAATGCCCTGTTTAATTCTAAAATAATGTCATACATAAGATAGTGTTTGCCTTGTACATTCATTAACATCGTAGTGTGAATAAGTATGTCATGGAAATTATACATGTTATATAATTTATATGCATCCAAAGTCATGTTGATAACAGCTACGAGATTGTTATCATAATTATGTGAATATCACGCTTACGTTTATTTTTACCTTTTTTTTAGATTTAGTACACAATAATATATAACATATAATAACGGCGAAAAGCGTCCTCCAATAATGCAAGCTCGACATATAACTAAATAAATAAAGCCTCAGTTGGCCTCAGTCAACCATGTTGTGGCGTAAAAAGGAACTAACATTATGATTTTGTAAAACCTATTATAATAAATTTTTCCATAGCAAAATTACTATAAATTTACTACATTAAAAATATATCACTGATTACTATTGTATATATATTTATTTTGTTTTATCTTTATTCCATCTTATAAGGCAAAATAATTATAATATTAGGTATTATAATTATAATATTAGGTATTATAATTATTATTGGGAAGTGTTGATACATTTCAGTTTTAATTTGTATGAATTGAGAATTAGAAAAGCAATTAATTTAAATAGTTATTCAAAGAGTATGATAATACTTATAAGAGTATGATAATATTCATTAGATAAAATATCAAAAACGGTAAAATACAACATCATCACCCTCCAAATCCACAATGGACGGTTGATTTTCTGAACAGACTCAAACTTGTTTTTATTTTCAAATGTTTTGTTATGACACTATCATTCAATTGTATAGAATTTTCAATCTACAATGTGATTGTTTACAGGCATGTGTGGAGTGTATCGACGGTGGAAAAATGACCAAGGACTTGGTGATCTGTATTCATGGACTAAATAACACCAAGGAAGGCATGTATCTTCACACCGAGGACTTTTTGCTTGCCATTGCTGATCAACTAGAACGAATAATGTCCAAATAGTGTTCAACATAGAGGTTGTTAACATTTTAAGCAATACTTAGTTAAATAGCATTTTAATGTTTACTGGCATGCTTTTTTTATTGGTGATTAATTTCTCAAATAGGTAAATTGAATATAATTTAGGTATAATTGTCCCCTAAAATATCCTCAAAACTTTGAGGACATTTTGAGATTTAAGATAAAGTATCAAAACTGTTTAAGAGGGTTGTAATCAGTGTTGCCACTAATACAGTTTAATTTAAGCAATGAAACAGATTTTGGTTTTATACTTACAAATTAATTATCTGTTTAGGCTGCATTCCAAAAAGTATAAATATAACTCTGACAGATAAACGTTAGGTTGATAACAGTAATAAAATACATTATTATTGTGTTAACATCTCACTGTCTTTACAAAGTATTATTCTAACAGGGTATAATTAAACTTTTTGGAATACAGCCTTACATATATTCTTATGACTATTCAGAAACATATTGATAAACCAAGGTTGGTTTTAACCTTTGTTTTATTTCTGTCACATTGTAATGGAACAAAAGTGACAAAACATAAATTACCAGGTTTACTCCCTTATTCATAAAAACACTTTATTGATAAAAATATTGTAGTTACATGGTGTTTCGTTCAATGAAAATAATATTTGTCAGAAAAGAACTTAAACACATTTTAAAATGAAACACTCATTAAAGTTATTTTGAATAAGAGGGTTAGATTAATGCAAGTGTCTGTTATAGTAATTGTATTGATTAAAATTAAAAATTGAGTATAGTACCAACTGTCATTCGATTTTTAAAATAAAACTGGTACATTGGACGCCATTTTTAACTTTAATCGTTACAATTACTTTAACGGACACTTTGGTGCAACTGGAGCTGTTTCTGAATAGATAAATTAGTGCATTTTATAATTATTGGGTAGGTATATTTGATTGTTATTGTAGTGCCACCTTGTTTGTCGGGTAGGTCGTTGCACATTGTTATTATAACTTTTACTTTTATAACAAAGGTCAAATACAATAGTGACGAAAATAGTGTACAGATGTTTTTGTTTAATACTGTTTACTGTGTTCATGTCAATAACCTGCACTACAAGACTAACAAGGTGAAAATAGCTAAGACTGAACCTGAAGTTTGATCATTTTTAGCGTAAATAAAATTTTAATGAAATAAAAATCGTTATGTAGGTTAAATATGGTGATCGGGATTTCGTTGCAATTGTACCGTTACTTCTTTGTTATGAGCAAAATACCTTTCTGAATGTTTTTTTTATATATTTCCAAACAAATAATCCCGGGAATCTGGGATTTACATATAAAAAAAATAAAAAAATATTCAGTTAGGCATTTTTTTTCTTAGGTAAAAGTGATGTTTAGGTATAATTCACCCTAACTTCTGATCACTAGCAGATATCCAGGCTGCTCTTGTGTTACTAAGGCCTATTATATTTTTGAAAAGGAGGTTAGTTAAATGGAAATGGCTCTGTAGTTCGATTTTCAATCTCATACAGTAAAATGACATTTAGTGAGAAAGCTATTCTTCATAATATTAACAAATTAAAACTATTCTATGTAAAGTAGATATCAATAAAACCACCATTTATTAAATTCAATTTATACCTAAATTTCATCACGGTTATTTAGGTAGGGATTTAAATATTATTATTGTGCAGTGTAAGTAGATAGACTTACCATTAATGGATTTTTAGACATATTTACATATATTAACTAGATAAAAGTCATTAAATAAATTCATAATATCATTGATTACGTTTCACCTGTCATTTTACTGTATATCTTAATTACAGGTCCTGTTATTTTCTGTCTGACTTGTACAGTCATACATTTGACAATATTACCTAAAATCATATTTGTTTTTTATTAGTCAAGTGTAAGATTTTTGAAAAGTCTACACCTACATTATTATTATATTTTTGATAAAATGTATTTTGATTTTGATAATTATTTAAATATGTTAATTGTAGCTAATTAAATAGCTACAATAATCATTTAATAAGTTTAATATTTTATATATATTATTTGCATAATTAATGTAATTTTTCTACTATATATTTACTTATAAAATACAGTGAAGGGGCTGGTTTGTAGGTACTACTTATTTATTGTTCAAATAATGGACTTCCGAGAAAAATAAAAAAATGGTAAAATTTATTTTGGACATGGATTATATACAAATTGCTCTTTCATTTTCCCGGGAGATCGCAACGGTTAATTATTATACCCCGTTTTAGAACGCAGCCCTAATGTTAAATCCAGCGCTCGTGTTATTTTATATATTTACCATTTTACTGTAGAAATAAAATACATCATATAACAATTGTCTGCATTTTATAATAATGATTTTAAATAGATTTTATTAATAACATTTAAGAATGTTTTATTTTATAAATTAAAATATGCAGATTTTTTTGATAGGGCAGATTTACCCCTTTTTATCCCTAATTATAACTCTGTACAACTATGCCCACGGCTTCAGTTGAATGACTTTCCAAGCCATAATATAATAAAGAATTAGCCTAACAACCATGAGTTTTTTTTTTCTGTTATTTAACGCGATAAAAAGGTAGAGATACCACCACTCAGTCCAGCGACGAAATAAAACGATCTAAAAATTTGTCATGTAGTTTGACAAAAGTGCTACAGAAGCGTTCCGGTTATCGGACTTGAGTCATGAAGCTAAAAAAACGCGCCCGCACGGTTTTTACCTTCATGAAAAAAATATATATATACTAAATTATTTAGTTTCCTATTATTCATTATGGATATTACATTTGCATCACCTAAGCCTCCAGACATATCTTTCCTAGATTCTCCCAGTTCTCCTGCCGCTTATATTACCGTAAATGAATCTAATTCTTTGGCTAGTTCGGTAATTGATATTTCCAAAAATGGCTCATCAAAGCTTAAAAATAATAAAAGAAAGCATGCTGTTAAAAGACAAAGCTAATTGTGTAAATTATGATAATAATTCATTGGATGCTGTAATTCCTTTGGGCAGTGCCGGATTTATATTTTTTATGAGTATAGGCCACTTTTTGCCGCCGCCCCATTGTACCTTTTTCTAAAGTAATATTTGTAAGGAAGGCACTAAAGTTGAATAAACGAATTAATTAGTCATTAAGAAAAAGCGTAAAAAGAGAAACAAGATATTTTTTTATGGGACTGTTTTATAGCAAAATCATCTAGGTATAATATTATTATAGTTTATGGTGTTTATTATCTTTGCTTATAGGTATGTAGAGAAGAGCTAAAAAGTTAATTTATATAATTTTTAAGTGTTTTAGCTCTATAGTAATGGCATCAAACATTCTTGAGTCTTGTGTCCTACAGAAGGTAAGAATTTGAGAAATCTCTCACATGGTTCTCCGTTCTCTAAAACATATAGAATCACAAGTGTTAGATGATCTACGAGGAAATGTGCTGCATCCGGTGTAGATTCCACAATCAAAGAAAGGTACTTTGCTTTTTTATCTCATCACTGATGAATATCAGTACTTTTTCAGCCATTAAATAAATGAATTCGTCGCAGACAGTTTTCGACAATTATTCCCATACGCCACCACCATCTCCGCCACCAGTGGTGTCAATCGACACGAATTTTGTCCCAATCGCCACCGCTGGTGGCATTTACTTCTTCTATGTGAATTTTAATATATTTACAAATAAGTTTAGGTTCTTATATAATAATATAGGTATTTGTTTTATTTTCCCCTACTAGTTATTAACAAATAATTAAGATAATTCTTTTTTGATGAAATAAATATAAATCATTCATTTGTTTAAGAGATATAGGTTAAATAGATGTTGTTGATATAATAATAAATAGATAAATACCATCACGGGTGCCTATTGCCCACGGATTTCTATTTAATCTATCTATTTAACCTAAATCTATATATCTTAAATAAATAAATTATTCATATTTATTTCATCGAAAAAACCTTATCTAAATTATTTGTTAACAACTAGTAGAGGAAAATAAAACAAACACATTATTATATAAGAATCTAAATTTATTTGTAAATCTTTTTCAATTTTGAAATCACTTTAAATTTCCTTCGTTAAGTTGGGTAGTTAAGAAAGATGAGAGAGAGAGAGAGTGGCAATGTTCTTAGCCGTCCATGGATCTCTGTGCGAAGCGTGGAAAGGAAAATGAACTGCAGCGTTCCCGGACTTGAGACCGCGAAGTAGGTTTAAAAGCCTTTTAACTCTCATCTGCACTGTGCCCACTACCATCTCTACTTAACCAAATACTATATGATCCTGTTAGCGCCATCTTGGCTTGCGTTCGTTTTGGGACATATAAACATGTTCACAACGATCACGATGTATATTTATGCGTTTTTTTTTTAGATTTCGGCGGCAAAAGTGGCGATGTGATCTGCCACAATGGCCGTTTTTTTTGGCCCAGAATGCTACCGTGAACTGATCACAATGACCCCAGTCGATAGGTGAGGCGTTGTGAACATATTTTGACATTTGTGGTTGTGACAGTTGTTGTTGTTTTAAACATCGCAGCCGTCTTATATTTTTAGGATCAAACTTATTGTACTTTAAATCGGAATGATTTTTAGAAAGATTTCGCAAATAAAATTAGTGGATTGTACGATTTAACCTATATTTTACTTGACAAGTGACAGTTGACAGATTGGTGATAACAATGCGTTCGATTTGGACAGTGGTAATTGTGGCATTGTGAGTGAAACTAACCAAAAAAAACGCAAGTTCGCATATGTCATCATGATCATGTCTCATTCCCAAGACGAACGGGCCCTTAAAGCAGCGTGGTTTTGACCTACAATTACTCTTTGTATGACCGAATTTACAACAAAAATAGCATTGTATGGTTGGATTACGGTATAATTGAACATTAATTTTATTAAAGTATAAATAAACAAAATCAGGTAAAACTTGACATTCGAAAGTTATTACCACAAACTACGATGGTTGCCATGAATCAGTATCATTAATAGTGACTTAGTAATTAATTTGCGATGTTCACAACGATCACGATGTATATTTATGCGTTTTTTTTTGAGATTTCGGCGGCAAAAGTGGCGATGTGATCTGCCACAATGCCATAGATATAAATTACGTCAATGCACAATGCTCGTTTTTTTTGGCCGCATTTTGTTATTTCAGATTTTAATTATCACTACAATTTAGGTGGATCGGCATTCTGCGATAGTTACGGCAATAGATTAGTTAACTTTTTAGATGATTTCAATTTATGTGTTTTAAATGATGTAAGACCCACGCGTCGAACATCACCCCTTCAAAATAATAGTGCAGTTGATATATCAGTTTGTTCGAACGATATAGCTATCTCTCTATTATGGAATATTGATTCTATTTCCTATGGCAGCGACCATTTTCCTATTTTGATTAATTCTCCCATTACAAATTATAGTAATTGTTTACCGCCTTTAATGAAATACAAAATCTCAAGTATCACTATTGATGGTTGGGACAAATATGCCAATTTATTAAATGATAAAATTTTATCTTTACCCGACGTAACAAGTTGTAATTTTATTTCTTGTTATGATCAATTTGTTTCTAGTATAATATCTGTTGCAGATGAATGTTTTTGTGTTAAGTCCGCGCAAAGATATAATTTTTCTCCTCCTTGGTGGGATGACGAATGTACTCAAATTATAAAACAAAGAAAAATTGCCGAAAAAAAGTGAAAATATGACAACTGAAAATTTTATTGAATTTAAACACACATTGGCTAAGAGTAGGCGACTTTTGAAAAAGAAAAAATTTCAAAGTTGGCGCAAGTTTTGTGAGTCATTCATTCCTGATTCTCCTTCCTCTCTCGTTTGGCAGAATATAAGAAGATTCAGGGGCTTTATTCCGAGTTTTGACACGTTCACCGTCGCGCATTTTGCGTAAACTATAAATATTGAAATATAAGTTCTATCCTATTAAATATAGAGTTGGTCATAAGATGTTCAAACTTGCGAAGAATTCGTGTATTTCAAGATGGCGGCATTATTATAGCCAACCTAATACAGACTATATATCCATTGTAATAGAACTTATATTTCAATATTTATAATTTACGCAACGTCTTGTCGTCTTTAGCGGTTGCAAACTCGGAATAAGGCCCCTGCGGCCACATTCTGTTTCTTATAACGTAAGCGATAGATTGTCAAAATAACGAATTCATTTAGCGCCCTCTCCTCCAATCAGCGAAGATTAAAAAACTATTCTGATTGGAGGAGAGCGCGCTAATAGCGGAAATCGTTATTTTGACAATCTAACGATCACGTTATAAGAAACAGAATATGGCCGCTGGTCTTCCCAAAATTGTAATTCATGTAATGTAACAGCTTTTTCTTCATGGACACAACATTTTTTTAATGAACTTGCTCCAAATTATGTTCCTAGTTTTGAAGAAAGTATTCCATGTCATAATTTTTCGTATAATTCTACCCAACCTTCAGATATTCCATTTTTATTAAAGGAACTAAAAATTATTTTATCATCAGTAAAAGATTCGGCTCCCGGAATTGATGGGATACCGTATTCTTTCTTAGTGCACGCCAAAAAATTTTCTTTAGAATATTTTTTGAAAATTATAAACTTTATTTTTAATGTTGGTGTAATACCACTGGATTGGAAAACCCAACTTATTATTCCGATACTTAAACCTGGTAAGGATCCATCCGCATTATCTTCTTATAGACCCATAGCTTTATCATCGGTTTTCTGCAAGTTATTTGAGCATTAAATAAAAAATCGACTGGAATGGCATATTGAAAATAAACAAATTTTAAGTAATTTTCAATTTGGTCTTCGGAAAGCAAAAAGCGCTATAGATAATTTAAGTATTTGCATTTTCCAGGAATGAGTTATTATTATGTGCAGTTTTTTTAGATATAGAGGCTGCTTATGATAATGTTTTGATTCATATTTTGAATAAAAAACTTAAGGATATTGGTATATCATCGAAGTTTGCAAATATTATCAGCCGCTTATTTTGTCAAAGACAAGTGAAATTGCGTTTGCTTAATCAGCTGAATGATTTACCAAGGACTATTTGGGAAGGTTTAACCCAAGGTTCTGTTTTGAGCCCTATTCTTTTTAATTTATATACCTATGATCTGGACTCTCAAGTAAATTCTTTATGCCGATCTCTACAATATGCGGATGATGTTATTTTATAATGTAATTATAAATCTCTTGAATCTTGTGAAAATAAATTAAATAAATCATTATCTATATTGAGTTATTGGTTAGAGAATCATGGTCTTCAATTATCTCCATCCAAATCTAATGTTGTTATTTTTAGTAGAACGAGAAATGTTCCTTTAATAGATATTAAAATTAATAATACTTCTATACCGATAAAACCGTGTGTTTAGTTTCTTGGTGTTTTTTTCGATTCAAAATTAAATGGTATTAAGCATAAGTTTCTAAGTGCGAGAAAAATTTAAATATAATGCGCGCATTATCAGGAACATGGTGGGGTTCTCATCCATTTACCCAAAGACTTGTATATAATGCGATTGTTAGAAGTCATTTGGATTATGCCACTTTTATTTTGGAACCTTGTAATAAATCAGTTCTTAAAAAAATTTACAGTGTTCAATCCAAAGCGTTAAGAATTATTATTGGTGCGATAAAATCATCTCCAATAAACGCATTACAGATAGAATATGCTGACCCTCCTTTAAACAAACGTAGTCAGTATTTATGTGATAAGTTCTTTTTTAAATCTTTACAATTTCAAAATATAACTTTAATTCCTAAAGTTAAACTATTATATGAATATATTTTTAAAAATAAATCTACAAAAAATAATATTGGATTAATAAAAAGGTTTTACCAAGGCTAGTGTATTCATATTCCAAATTGAAAAATATTAAATCAACGATAATTTCAAATTCATCTCTTCCAGTTTTTTTAAGTTTATATGAGTCGCTTATTTTCGACCCCGAAATTATTTTAAGTGGGCATCAACAAAGATTCAAAAAATTGTATTGAAATGTTTAATTATATTGTTGATCGCAAATGGCCTGATGCTGATTTATTTTTTATGGACGCTTCGAAATTATCTCCACAAGGCAGTGTTGGTTGGTCCATATATCATCAAAATTCAGATTCTTCTTTCATATATAAAAGCCCAAACGAATCATCAGTATTTACGGGCGAATGTTTAGCTATTAAGCATTGTATAATATTCATTTTAGATTTAGATTCTGATTCATTAAGTTCACTTCAATCTGTAATAAGTAATCCATTTTTATCTAAACTTAGATCCGAGGTAATTTTTGAAATAAAAGGACTTTTGTATCACTGTCATCTTAATCATTTATCAGTAGCTTTACCCCCGTATTCTAAGACGTATCCTTAACTCCACTTTACACTCAAGGAACGTCTGTCTTTTTCCACCAAATGTAAACTATAAAAAGCAAGTTGAGACAGACGCTCCTCGAGTGAACAGTGGAGTTAAGGAAACGTCTTAGAATACGGGGGTTATAGTTTACATTCCAAGTCATTGTGGCATATACGGTAATGAGAACGCAGACTATTTTGCTAAACACGCAGTCGTACATGGGAAATTGAATCATTATAAGAGTTATACCTATGATTTATTGGCACAGGCCAAAGTATATCTAGAAAAATCTTGGAATAAATATTGGACAAATTCTTCTAAATGTAAGGGGTCTCACCTTTTTTCTCTTCAACCTACTACTAATTTTAGGCCTTGGTTTGCTAAATATAAAATATTTAGCAAACCAACCACTTCAACATTGGCTCGCTTAAGAATAGGTCATAGCTGTTTATCCACACATTTAAGTAGAATCGTGGCTATATAAAAAAATAGGTTTGTGGCAATGAAATCAGTCGGTCGGTCTAACAAAGTAATAGTGACCTTCCTCCCACCTAAAAAAATAAGTAGTCGCCTGGAGCCATATCAGGCTGTTCGTTAAGGTTTGGCCAGAAATTCGTTCACAACGATAGCCTTGTGAGATGGCGCGTTATCGTGGTGGAAAATCCATGACTTTTCTTTCTACAAATCGGCCTTTTCGACAAATTTTTAAACGCACGTGGCGTTTGTGCTACTCTTTGAACATGTCTTCACTTTTAATTGACATTGACAATGCACTTTTCGGTTTCGGTATAGTCAGACATCCATGTTCCGAGTTGACTGGTTTACATGTAAAACTCGTAAACCTATGTATTTTCACCAGTTATGTGTTTTATGAATGTGAGCTTGGAATTAATTTGTCCTATCAAATCTTTATAGCCCTTTCGCGATTATTTTTTTTGCAGAAAATTCAGGTATTTCGGTACTCGTTTCATGCCCAAAATTGTTTAAAATGGGACAAATTGATTCGTGAGACTCAGAAATTATAAAGGCTATCTCTTTCAGACTTAAACAACCATTTTCAGTCACCATTTCTTTTACTTCAGTTTCACAATTTCTTTTATTTTAACGATGTTAAGTTCAGATTAATAAGGCTTGCTTCAATATTGAAGCAAACCTTCCACCACATCTCGACCGTTTTTCAATAAATTCGATTGACTATAAGACTTACGAGTATGTAACAATTCAGCGCTTCAGCACAAGAAATTATATTTGTACAAATTGTTCAAATTTTTTATCCATTGTAAAAATCGCAATGTCCCTACAAAAAAGAATTTGTCGTGCCAGCAAAAATAATTTCGACATGAAAGCTTTTTAAATTATACAATTTAAAAAGCTTTTATGTCACACACATCATATACCTTCTTCACAGTATGGTATGTACCTATTTCTATTGCACGTTTTTCAATATAAATTATTTTATATTAGTAGTAAAACCATCAATGTTTAGTGGCAAATGTAACAAAAATATTAGCCAAACCGACGGCGGCGTCTCTGTTTATTCCATTATTAAATCTCGCATCGGTGCCTATTTAACTTTGTACGCAAAATCTGTTTTAGTAGATGGTTGACTATTGAAATTATTTGCTTTGTCGCGGGCCGCACAAATATCGACAGCGGGCCGCATGCGGCGATTTAAATATATACTTACCTCTATATATATGTATGTATCTACCTAGCTAACTAATCCTATTTTAAATGTCTTTTATCTGATTCATTAAGAATTGTTTTAATATTGTTTTTTAAAAGAAGCTTAGTTTTGTGTGTTTGTTTTTGTCCATGGGCTTCAGTCAACATAAGCCCATGTTTACGTGGAGCTACAAGAGTTGTGTAGCATAAATTTTGTATGTGGCAATATTGTCGCTAAAGTGACAGAAGGCCAAAATAAAAATTGAATTGAATTGGTCCCAATATTTTTTTAGAGTTGGATCTTTTGGAAATCTGCACAAATTAGCCAAAATATTTTTTTAAAAAGAAAATGGACACATATGTAGTAGGTATTCAATATATTTTTTAAATAGGTAAGTTAAATTTACACTTACAGCATTTTTTTCTAGTTTTTAATGAGAATCAATATGTTAGCAGTATTTAAGCCTAAAGCATCAAAATTGCCTTTGTACTCTATAATACAATATAATGTTTAAATAAATGAACCTTATGCGACGCTAATTAAGGCTAAGCTCAAATCTAGAGTCACGACAGTTTTAAGACTATCATAGCTACAGCTACAAGTATGCCTAACGACTGCCGGTTTCCCTTAAAAATGTATTCGAGGCATTGCGAGCCCGCACACCAAAAACAAAACTGTCTCTCTGTCTGTCGTATATATCTTCCATAGTAAAAATGAAAAAAATACTAATATTATAAATTATTTAAATAATGAAATAATTAGTCATGGTATGGTACATGGTACCACGTATGGACTAAGAACAGTGGGTCATGGTCTCCTAGCATGGGCGTAGCCAGGTTTTAGTATCGGGGGGGTTAGGTTCAAGAAAATAAAACAATAAAAATTGCATGAAATTATTCCTGTGAAAAAAATCTAAATACTCCTCGGCTCTTATTTCATATTTTTGGGTTAGGGGTTAGAACCCGGGATCTATTATACCATAACGATCTTTAAGGTATAGTCCTACGCCCTTCCCCTGGATCCACCACTATTTGAAACGTATGAATAATTAAATAACATTTTAAATAGAATATAGGCAAAAGGAAGTAAAAAAATAAATAAATGGGAAAAAATAAAATATTTCTAAAATTTGATTTTATTTATAAAAAGTAAATTAGAGCTGTAGTTTTGTAGAAATTTCATCTGAGATAGACAAACATCAGGGTTTCATCAGATTAATATACATAGTCTGGCCATAAATACTGTTACAATAAAACATATTCAAAATATTACATTTGAATTTGGATACCGTCATTTTTATACGATTGTTCATTGAATTTTCTCATTTTGGCCCCAATACATTGTATAATATTTTGCGATATTAAAATGGAGTGGGGTGATAAAGAGAACCGAATCGCTGTGATTGCATTACACAAAGTAATGCAAATGCAGATTGTATGTATGGAGCCAAATGCAGTTTTTAAAACTCTCCATAGATTTTATTAGTCAAATGTTTGTTTACCGGGCTATGTCGTAAGCGAAAGAATTCGAAGAAATCCTGTCCGAGAGCAAAAGATTTTATCTCAGGAGATGAAGATAGCACCTAGACCATGCCGCGTATTTTAAAAGATGACTTAGGACTTACAGTCTATAAGAGACGCACTGGTCATTTCTTAACTGATAATTTAAAAAAGAATAAGGTGGTAAAATCGAAAAAACTACTGAAGCGCATGCAAAGGGAGGTCACAGAAAAAAATTGTTTACGGATGAGATTTTTTTACAATTGAGCAACATTTTAACAAACAGAATGACCGTATTTATGCTCAAAGCTTAGAGCTTTGAGCATAAATATGGTCATTTTGAATTCTTCCTTAGAAGGAAGCTTCCCAATGAGGAGTTTTTCAGTAGTTATTATTTAACGCAACAAATGGCATTTAATCGTTATCTACAAAAACTGTCAAAATAGATAGCGGTAATTTATTAAATACACCCAAAATTTAGGGTAAATAGGAAAACAAATACCTTTATACGAATAATTTATAGAATTTACTTAACATTGTTTAATATATACACTAATATCCTGACCACTTTGCTTAAGTAATATTTTTTCTTTTAAATACCTTCTAATTAGTAATTAAATTTGAATTTCTAAGGTACCATAGTCTTTTTTACGAAGTTTTTCTTGACAGGGTATCTACTAAAGATTATAGAGAGCAAGAATAAAGAGTAAGTAGATACATACAAAAGTGACAAAATATGGTAAAAATATAACACGTCTTGCAATACCAAAATTTCGTTTTAATTTATAGAGAATTTACTCTAATTTTTTTAGACTCTATATTTGAGTGGTCTATATAGAAATATAGACTACTCAAGTATAGAAACAGCCTTTCTTGACATTTTTTTGTGGATATCTCTCCTGCTGCCATCTAATGGAATGTTTTGGAATCGGCAAAAAGAAAACTACTCATTAGTCGACAGAGTGCAACGTGGGCATTATCCGACTTCAGTGATGGTTTGGTGCGGTGTTAGCTATGAAGGAGTGACTGAGCGATATTTTTGTGGAAAAGGTACCAAAACATCGGCACAAGTGTATCAAGATCCTATTCTTGAGAAGGTAGTTAAGCCCCTTAACAACACCATGTTCAATAATCAAGTATGGTCCTACCTGCAAAACTCGGCGTCCGGTCATAAAACTCGATCCACGCATTGGAAGCAAACGTTTCGGACTTTATCAGAGCTGAAGACTGGCTGTCGTCTAGTCCCGGGGGCCGAGAACATTCGGTTCAATACATATCGATCGATAAGACATATATCTACAAAGCTAACACGCGCGACCACGATATATAACGAATAAACATAATAAATATTAAAAAAATATATATATGTCGTTATTTATTTGTTTGTTTCTGATTTCGTTATAGATCCAATATGTTTTAGGATTAATTTATACAAAATTAATCCTAAATTTAAGATTTAGTTTAAGTTTAGCTACTTTTATATAATTACTACTAAATGATTAAAACTGTATAAGATTTAGGTAGCCTTGCTACCAATGTTTTAATAAATTAAAAGAAAAAAAAATCTACTAAAGACGTGGCTGTATGGGCTTAGATCCCTTTGCCTTTCCAATATTTGAATAAAAAAATTGTTTAGATTTTGGTGTTGTATCCAGTGCCAGTGCTATGTTAAGTTAAATTAAAATAAATTAAAAAAAAAAAAAAAGATTTTGGGGTTATTTTATTCAAAACAGATTTCATTTAAAAAAATCGGTGAATTATAATTATATTCACTTAAATATAAATAGGTAGTTATGAGTAAATTACTACATACTGTGATAATTTTTATTACTTTACAAACGGCACTTTTAGAATATTGTGATTCTGATAACACTTGTCCACAAATAAAAAATAAATACTCAAAAGGTATGCAAAGCTTTATATGATTATTTGAAACTGGTTTTAAGGAAAGTCTATTTACCTTATCAAATTCTGTTACAGAGGCTAACGATTGGAATTTCAAGTTAATACATGAAATAGAGAAGGCTGTAAATAATTATGTTCCATGTAAGAAAGAGAATAATTGCAGTTGTTTTATGGAAGTTATCAACACAGATTTAAAACCTTTCCTAAATGGTATAACAAAAAAACAATTTGAAGACGCTCGTCAAAAAGCAACTAAATATCAAGTATGGAATTTGTGTTTGAAGCAGAGCAGTGTTCCAAAATAGGGAATATTAACCTATGCGATCTTCCGTAAAACAGAAAGATATGTAATTTGTGTATATTCCATCTCTTTATTTTCCCCGAGTGATCACATGGATAATAATATTTGAATTTTGGAACAGCCCCCTGTAGCTCAAATAATCTGGCAGGGTTAATTACTAATAAGGGTCACAAACCTTGTTTGATTTATTTTAAAATTAAATTAAATGAGATTTTGGAAAACTGCTAATTAAGTTAATTAAGCCTAATTAAAACTTTGTTATATTTAGATTATAGGTGGCCAAGTATATAGAGAAGAAGCTTGCCACTTTCCTGCAAGATGTGCTGGGGTTGAACATTATTTGACCGCATTATCATCAAAATTACCCAATATGGAATTGGCACTTAATACACGAGATTGGCCACAGTTTAATAGAATATGGGGGCACAAACCTGCACCCATATTATCATTTAGCAAGGTATTTAAAACAACTTGTTTAAAATGTTATTTTGTTCAGACTCTGCACAATAGGGAAAATTCTTTATTGTTGATGAGTAGAAGAGCAAATGTTGTTGGATTTCTGTTACACCCTACTCTAAAATTGAAAATTTAGTCTGAAATCTGCACATTTAATAAATATTTACTTGGTATACACTAATTTTAGATTAAAAAAAATATCAACTTTACACAAATTAATGTTACAAATATTGCAAAAGTTATTGGACACTCTTAAACTCTATGCTAGAACCCTGTGCCAGTGTTAATGTTACAAATATTACAAAAGTTATTGGACACTCTTAAACTCTATGCTAGAACCCTGTGCCAGTGTTCATCATTCATTTATGAAATGAAATATGTATGTATACACTCAATTATGTGTTGGGTTTAACATTTTAAGTAAGCTTTAATTTTATTTACTGGCTTGCAAGCCTATAAATACAATCAACAAAATATAAATAAAGTAAAAATTAAAATGAACATTAAAATCAAACTTATTTAATGTAAAAATATATTATTTATTGCCAGACTGTAGATTACTATGATATAATGTATCCTGCATGGAGTTTTTGGGAGGGTGGTCCTGCAATATCTCTATACCCCACGGGCATTGGCAGGTGGGATAAACACAGAGACACAATATCTTCAGCTGCTGAAGAGTGAGTCAACTTTAATATTTGGAATTTATGAAACCATTTTTAATTCACAACAACTTTAGACTAGTAAAATAAACCAAACGGCAATAAATTAATTTTACCTAAAGTTATATTAATGTTTATCAGGTGGCCATGGAAGGAGAAGACTGAAACGGCATTTTTTAGAGGTTCTAGAACCAGTGAAGAAAGGGATGCTTTAATTTTATTGTCAAGGTCTAACCCTGATCTTGTAGATGCACAATACACTAAAAACCAAGCTTGGAAATCTAATGCTGTAAATATTTTATTTTAAAATATTAATTTATTTTAATACTCTGTCTAAATTGATTTTTTTTTATAGGACACATTGTATGCTGAACCTGCTAAGGAAGTTTCATTTGAGGCTCACTGTAAATATAAATATGTATTTAATTATCGTGGAGTGGCTGCTAGTTTCAGACTAAAGCATTTGTTTCTGTGTAAATCACTTGTATTTCATGTTGGAGATGAATGGCTAGAATTCTTTTATCCCTCATTGAAACCTTGGGTCCATTATGTGCCTATAAGTTCAAAGGCAACAAAAGAAGATTTGAAAAAATATATAGATTTTTTTAAAAATAACGATGAACTAGCTAAAGAAATAGCAGAAAGAGGCTTTGAGCATATTTGGGAAAATCTCACAGATGAATCAGTAATATGTTATTGGGAAAACTTATTGAAAAAATACTCTAAATTATTACAATATGATATTGTTCATGACAAACAATTAAAAAAGATCTGATTTTCAAATAAAAAACAAAAATACATTTTAAGAACTTTTATTTAAGAAAAGAATATTTAAGTGTTACAATCTATTAAAGTTTTTAATTTTGATCAATTAATCACTAGTATTAATTGTTTACCCACCATAAAACCCACAAAAAAATTGCTTAAATGCACAATACTCTTTAATTCTTATTTACAGTTCTATAGTAGGTCAGAAATTAAATGTGATTGTGAAATTATATAGTCTAAAAAAATACCTTTAAAACATAAATTTTTATACTGATAACTGCATTTTAAGACCACTTAATTACAATTTCAGATAAATTGCAAATAGTAATTTGCTGATAAATTATTTAATGATGGAAAACTTGGATTACTATTAATATGTGACCAAATAGTTAATAATATATCACAATTAAAATTAAATACAAGTCAAATAAAGTTTAGAATTGACTAGTAACATACATATATTGAAAAAGAATCTTTTGCATTAGATTTTAATCAATGTTACCCATTTACGTGAAAAATTTTGAAGCTTACATATAGTAAAGATTAAAACTGTTTTATTTCCTTATATTAATTAAAACAGAAGCTATTTGACATAGAGGTACTACTATTTCAATGTTATATTAATTTATTATTATAAAAATAGAACTAATATTCTATACTAATCCAATAAACCCACTAGAGGGTGCTGTTATATATACACACTTATTAATATTATTTATAACATTATTTATATATGTTGGCTACAAATTCTTAATGTGCCTAATATTTGCCTCTATATTGAGCTTTAGCATATAGCAAAATGATTCAGCAGTATTTAAGAATATGCCAGGTACTACATTAACAATAATATATTTAATTAATTAAAATCCCTATTTGGGAAGAGGGCTGGAGCGACCATGGACCAAATGTAAAGGCCCACGCAAAGCCAAGATGAGGTTATCTTAATCCACATGGAGCCCAAATTCTCTTTGGTCAGCTGAGAAGTCGGACTGAAAACAATAAAATAATTATAATTAAGCAAGTATAATTTTTAAACATTATGATAGAGTTATGGTATGTAACTCTGTATTTATTAAACCTTTTGATAAGCAGACTTTGAAAATTCCATGAAGGAGATGTGCAAAAAGAGCTGAGGTTAGCCTTAAACTTAATCTATTTTATTTTAAATTACCCAGCGGCCGCATTCTGTTTCTTATAATGTGAGCGTTAGATTGTCAAAATAACGAATTCCGTTATTAGCGCCTCTCTCCTTCAATCAGCGACGGTTAAAAAGCTACTCTGATTTGAGGACAGCACTGTCGCTAATAGCGGAAATCGTTATTTTGACAATCTAACGGTTACGTTATAAGAAACAGAATGTGGCCGCTGAGTATTTTTTTTCAATGGAAAAAAAAAACTATTGAATTCCTACTCAAGGCCCAATATTATTATTATATGTTTTTCTAAACAAAATATATTGCCTGGGTGCTAGATACAGTGAGAGAGACAATGTTCTTAGATATCCATGACTTCAACGTGCGTGGGGCCTTATTATGTATAAGCACAGGTAAGCACCCATATATTGTGCCTCTGGTATACGTAATGCAGGTAATGTATTTAAATAACATGTAAGTACTTTGGGGCTAAAAGCAATGTGTGAAATGCCCTACAAATTAATAACCTATTATTATTATTTTGATGTAATTTGCTGCTCTACAGCTTTTTCATCTATCACATGGGTCTTATTTTTCTATTGATGTTGTGTAGACCCAAAAGGGTGGCTGATATATAATATTCCCAATAAAATAGTAGAATGCCAAATTTTGGGCTAATTTATTTTTTTATTTATTTAATTTAATCAGCAAAAATTCGCCGGTATATAGAGGCGTCAAAACTTTTTTTTATGGAACCCAATCCATTAACTTAAATGTATTCGTTAAATCAGGTGGTGCAACCGGCCCTAGCCTAGTCTTCCTAGGTTCAGTCAACTGATAAGGGAGCGTTCAATATTTACGTAACGCAATTCTTGAAGATTTTTGTCCCCCCCCCCCTCATGTAACGTTATGTAAACCCCCCCCCCCCCCAAACGTTACGTAACACCAAAATGAGCATTTTAACTATAAAAGTTACAATTATGTTGCGCAAAGTACTGGGAAGAACTAAAATACCTTTGTTATTGTTTTAAACGCGTTTGCGGTAATAAATAAAAAAATGTTGCCAACTTAAGAGATTTTAATTACCAAATTTTTTATTTAAATAAAAAAAAATGTTACATAACACGTTCGAAAACCCCCTCCCGCCCCTGTAACGCATCGTAACGTTTTACAAGACCCCCACAAATTGCGTTTACGTAATACTTGAACGCAGCAGATGGCAACAAGTCCGGGATGGGTGACCGCTAAATACAACGAGGCTATACCATCATCAACATTGCAACCAGCTCGCTATTCGAAGGCAATGCCTAAGTCTTCGAATACCATCGGCTAAATGAGGACGGGTTAATCTCTCTTGGTACCCTGAGGCGGTTGAAACCGTAAGGACGACAAAATTCGAATAGCCTACTGGCGCCAAATCTGTAAATCCGCAAATGAATAAATTAGGGTCTACTAAGTGGAGTGGACCCTCATTGTATTACAGAAATACTTACTTGAACCAGTTAGTAAGGGTCATCATGACGTACAGCGTGGCGAGGACAAAGGTCAGATGGAAGAAGGTCCAGGAGTAAGCCACGCCTTCCTCTTCGTTGTCGAACACCTTGGTCTCTCCGCCAGACTCCACGTTCTCGCCGCCTTCTATCGACAGATACCCTGCGCTCAGCACCACACTTATTTATTTTATTTCCTTATTATAAATTAACATTAGGGTCGTTCGTTTACTTTTGCTGCAATTGCTTCATCATGCATACTAATTATTATAAAGGATAAAAGTAAGTCTTGTCTATTTGTTTAAAAACGTTTTTCATTTTAACTATTGAACTGATTATCATATATATAGGTTTCAGGAAACTATCCCCCGTATTATTCTAAGTCGTGTTTTCCACTCCACTTTTACTCAAAAATACGTTTGTTTCTTGATTGAATACGTTCCTTGAATGGAACTGGAGTGGAAACACGACTTAGAATACGGAGGTAAGCTTCGATTTCTTGTCAGGGTGGGTGATTGTTTCCTTTCAGGGCGCGGTTACGAAAGGGGCAGTTGATCTGACTATAAAAAATAGAGGATATTAGACTCGTAATGCAAATTTACCCATTTCGTAACCGACCACATTTTTGAACTTTGTATGTCTGCTTACGTTCTGGTAAATACAACATCACATACACGGTACTCCAATAAATAAAAACTGATAGTGCTCGGACCACATTGCCATTCCTTTATAAAGAAAGTGCAATGTTGTTCGAGCAGTTAGGTTACCGTACAAAATGAAACAACTTCAAGTTACGCATCAGTCAAGTTAACGACGGAGACAAGAACCTTATACTTAATCGGATTAACTAATTATTGTCACCAACAGTTTTTACCAAAACTAAAGCAATTTAATCCATCCAGCCAGTCCAATAAATAATATATTGGATGGATTAAATTGCTTAAGTAGGTATATATTTTAAAGTAACTGATCGTCGACGTGACTGATATGTAAGTGTAGAGATAATGTAACATAAAACGCAGCGCTCCACTATATGTATGCATAATTATTCAAATTATGATATGATGACCAAATAAAAAAAAAAAACCCGTATTTGGAATAGAAAGTTCACCTTTAGCGGAGGGGCACAGCATTTTAGATTATCTCTACCTTTATTTATATAGTTTATAAAAAATACTTTATACAGACGCCACAAATAACCCATGGTCTATTTTCAACAGACATAAAATAGCCAAATAGATTGCTGATTCACCATAGAAGTCACACAAATTAACCTATCAAATTGAACCTATGACCACCTCCGTGGTCTAGTGGTTGCGCGTTGGGGTCATTGGTTTGATTCCCACTCACGACAATGCAATATTAGTGTTTTGGCAGAACACCCAAACCCATGACAAATCATAATCTAGGTATTTATAAAATATAATATCTATCGTTGTTTCTGGTACATATAGTACAAGTCTAGAGCTTAGTTCGTGGCCAGGGCATTATGTGCGTAATATCCTACATATTAACTTAGTTATATACACCACTAGTTCGGTGTAGACTCATACCGTCGGCGAGATATGAGTCTACGACGAGGTGGGATTAAAAATTCTTCCACTGGGTACCTAGAGGCGGTCTCGTACGCTGTAAGGCACCCGTGATGATATTTATAATTTACGTGATAGTATTTGAAAATTTATCATCTTGACATGTTTTATTTCTTGCGATACGATGACGTTCCAAGATGTACCAGCAATTATTTGAAGTCTTGATATAATGTCCCAACTACTGATAAATGTTAGCGGTATGAAATAAGCCATGGTCGCACATTACCTTCGTTAGCAATCAACACGCCGGGTGCTGCAGAACCGGCCCGCGTTCACCCGACAACAAGGCATTAATACAAAACAAATCATTCATTTACAAAGAAACTAGAATCACAAACTGTCAACCATGGGTAAGGATTTAGTTTTTGATTCTGTAAATCAATAATAAAAAGAAAAAAATATACAATTTCAAACAAAAAAATTAATGTAAATACTTGAAACCAAACCAATCATTCCCACCAGGAAACGGCTTAGTCCAACCAGGAATCAGTGGGATGTTTAGTTCAACTAAGATACCGGATGATAAATGCACTTATGAAGTTGGGTTAATATGTTAGAAGGTATTGTTTATAAAGCCAATTTTTTATGAAAAAAGTTAAGTAGGTTGTACTTATCTATGTTTTTTAAAGTGTTCCAAAAATGAATATTTACATGTAAATGTTAATTTGTAAAAAAATTACATACACATTCTCTTGCGAGAGATCTCGGCGCGTATGATTTAATTTTAACTATAAATGCCAATATACATATTTAGGAATGTGTATGCCATACAAATTTGTGTTGTATGTCATACTCATAAACAAAAAAAATATTTTTTGTTATCCCTAACAAACTTTACATTAGCCCAACGTATGTAGGTACCTATAGCTAACCAGTTCCTAAAATGTAATGTAAATTAATTTATGATTCAAATTATCTAACAAGACATATGGTTGGAAAAAAATATACCTACATGACGTGACATTGTACTAATTGTGTGCCTTGTTGCTAATTTTGGTCACAGAATAATTTGATCAATATTATTGAAACTGCGGTAAGTCTTAGAGCAACGCGGTCATGGGAGGAGACGCCATAGCGCTCTTATCTAATACAAAAATGTTTGTCTATTTTTGAGGGAGGGGTACAACGCACTCATCAATATATCTGCCAATGAGCGATGAGGAAAACACTAATTACGCACACATCAACTCTAATTTGTGTTCAAATATTGTAAAAACTAACATATACATGTAGTAGTAAATGTCAACGGCTAGGGCTACCCAAATATCGATATTTCATATTGTTATGTATCGATATAATACTGAATTCACAATAAAACAAAAATAAATTAAGTATTATTTATTTACAAACAAAAAAATGTGGTGGCGTTTTGATATATTATTATTTTCGTTTTTAGATAACTATTATATAATATAATTCCAGATTTTAAACAATTACAAGATTAATAATTGATACCTATATATTAGATATACAATTATAGACGAGACTAATAACCAATTTTAATTATATCCTAGATTATTAATTTTTAATGCCATTTAAACCACAATAAAACGCAAACAAAAACTACAATCATATTAAATTATTAGCTCCTATGTAGTATTTTTTATAGTTATTTTAGCCGGCATAGTAGGAGTGATCAATATTGTTTAACAACGATTTATTGATCTACTCCTTCATAGACTTTGTCAGGTGCTTACCATCAGATAGATACAAATTCACATGTTGTATTATTACCACTCCAATATTATTATTTTTTAATTACCTACATGTAAAATATAACATCCAACAACATTCTTTTAATATACCAAAATACTAATATAGCTAAAGTAACAAAGAGCCTTACAGGACAAACACATCGTGGTATAAGAGTGGGTATTGCGCGGACAATTATTTTTTGTCTGTAGTTTTGCCTTAGGAATTCGGAAGTATTAAAATGGTCGGAATAAATTGCACTGTTTTTTGACGGGACCCCCGGATCGACGCTTTGTTACAAAACCGCCTTCATATTTATTTTAAATTTATCTTTAGGAAAACAGCAAAAATAAAGTTAATTAGGTAAAAGTTCTAATTATTCCCGTACATACAGTTAGAGAAAGTCGTGGATTTTTTTTTTGGAATCATAATAATATATAATGGTATATAGTTACCAATTTGAAATAAAGTAAAAATAAAATGTATAATGTTAATATTATTCAATGTTACCTTATTTATTTATCGATATGACTTATTGCAAATGCGACGCGAACAACACTAATTTTAAGCGAGGCGGCCAAATGCCGGATTTGTTGATCGACCGATCCAATTTTTGAACGGAAGTGTGAAGTACCGTTTGATTGACCGACAGACTGTAATAGACGATTTTGTAAATTTTGTGTAAAACTCCGTTTACATTGATGAAATAATATTACTTAGATATGAAAAGTAACACCATCCTTTTGAAAATTTGATGTCGTATACCGCTGTTTGCACTAAAAAACTGAGAAATAGGGCAACTTTGCTTGGTCGCGTTCTCTCGAGAGGTAGATTTGGTCTGGCAAAAAATCCGTATACAACTAGTTTTGATAACGCACAGGCACATTTTTGCCTGTGATTTGACAGAGGGGAAATCATGCGTATGGCTACTCCCCTCCGGGCTGTACGGTGGCTGCGTTGCTCTATGAGGGTAAGTAATGATATCCCCAGTTACTAGAATGTTGATCAAATTAAATTATTGGTGTAATGTTACGTGACGTCCATCAATCATGTGCCTTATTAGCTAATTTTGATAAACATTCTAGAAACTGGAGTTAGTACCTTACACAAACATATATAACCAATTATTTAAATGTTATATTTGCAAATAATTAAATACTGGCATAAACAAAGATGTCTGTTTTTGATATGTCAAAAAAAGATAAAACCCAAATAAAATAAATGTCACGTCATACACCATAGAAGTCACACAAATTAACCTATCAAATTGAACCTATGACCACCTCCGTGGTCTAGTGGTTGCGCGTTGGGGTCATTGGTTTGATTCCCACTCACGACAATGCAATATTAGTGTTTTGGCAGAACACCCAAACCCATGACAAATCATAATCTAGGTATTTATAAAATATAATATCTATCGTTGTTTCTGGTACATATAGTACAAGTCTAGAGCTTAGTTCGTGGCCAGGGCATTATGTGCGTAATATCCTACATATTAACTTAGTTATATACACCACTAGTTCGGTGTAGACTCATACCGTCGGCGAGATATGAGTCTACGACGAGGTGGGATTAAAAATTCTTCCACTGGGTACCTAGAGGCGGTCTCGTACGCTGTAAGGCACCCGTGATGATATTTATGCAAAAATAAAGTTAATTAGGTAAAAGTTCTAATTATTCCCGTACATACAGTTAGAGAAAGTCGTGGATTTTTTTTTTGGAATCATAATAATATATAATGGTATATAGTTACCAATTTGAAATAAAGTAAAAATAAAATGTATAATGTTAATATTATTCAATGTTACCTTATTTATTTATCGATATGACTTATTGCAAATGCGACGCGAACAACACTAATTTTAAGCGAGGCGGCCAAATGCCGGATTTGTTGATCGACCGATCCAATTTTTGAACGGAAGTGTGAAGTACCGTTTGATTGACCGACAGACTGTAATAGACGATTTTGTAAATTTTGTGTAAAACTCCGTTTACATTGATGAAATAATATTACTTAGATATGAAAAGTAACACCATCCTTTTGAAAATTTGATGTCGTATACCGCTGTTTGCACTAAAAAACTGAGAAATAGGGCAACTTTGCTTGGTCGCGTTCTCTCGAGAGGTAGATTTGGTCTGGCAAAAAATCCGTATACAACTAGTTTTGATAACGCACAGGCACATTTTTGCCTGTGATTTGACAGAGGGGAAATCATGCGTATGGCTACTCCCCTCCGGGCTGTACGGTGGCTGCGTTGCTCTATGAGGGTAAGTAATGATATCCCCAGTTACTAGAATGTTGATCAAATTAAATTATTGGTGTAATGTTACGTGACGTCCATCAATCATGTGCCTTATTAGCTAATTTTGATAAACATTCTAGAAACTGGAGTTAGTACCTTACACAAACATATATAACCAATTATTTAAATGTTATATTTGCAAATAATTAAATACTGGCATAAACAAAGATGTCTGTTTTTGATATGTCAAAAAAAGATAAAACCCAAATAAAATAAATGTCACGTCACAATTGTAATACCCAAAAAATCAAACATACCCAGATCAATAGTAAACTAAGTAATAATCACCTGCAGACCCTTCCTTGGCCAGAATGTGTTCTGACATGGTGATCTTAGAAGAGCTTGAAGCAGTGCGCAGAGCTGAATACAGCACACTCAGCGCCCAGATGATTAACCCGATGATTGCTTGCTTATCAAAAGAGGACTGCCAAATGAAAAAATATATATTAATTTAATAAGTTCCAAACAAAAGCTATCCTTTATTTTATTTCTTTGGCTTGTTTGTAATAAAGTATATAGATTTCATATAATAACTCATAATAAAATATACAGGGAACACATACAGAGGCTTCATTATGTGATTATGAGAGAATTTTGTTTTATTTAAAGTATGGGAAAACCAAATTAACACATGTATGCTTCTGCAGGTGTTTTTTTTTAAATATTTTAAGGGGTGGTAGCTACCCCCTGCCTTACCCTTTGCGATGCCTCTCACACCAGGCTACTATCATCCCATACTTTAAAATTTAAACATATTTAAAGTGAAAGCAGTATGCTGTAAAATGTATATATTACACATGAACAAAATGTCAAAATGGACGCGTTAAAAAATCTAAGAATTTATAAAGCTTGCAAATAGATTTCGATAAAATCATCACGTAGACGGAAAGGTATGATATACATACACACGTGCAAGTATCAGTTATACAAATATATAAAAAACTGCGACCTTGATAGACATCAAAAGAGTAACACTACAGTTAATGAGGAGGCTGGGGTGCAGATTACGCCCAATATGGGGCGACCCATATTAGAAGATCTAAATAAGCTTAAATGTTTATAAATATTATATGTAATTTAAAGTTTAAGTAAGGGTTCAAATACCTTTAAATAATATTAAAAAGCTAAGTCTCTTTAAAACTTCTTATATGGGGCGCAATAGCCCTGATTATGAAATGACAGGCAGTTTCCATGCTGATTTTAAAAAAATAAAAAGTTATGAATGAAAAAGAGAGAATAACATTTGACCAAACAGTGCTTAGTATACTACATTATATTTTTTTTTTTAAATTGCTGCATCTATGAAAAATCATCATTTGACAATGGCTAGCCTGATTTTTTTGTTGTGTCAATTGTTGATTTGTAATTTTCAAAACAAGGCTTTGTATGAAAGATTATTGTACAAAAATCCACAAGAAAAGTCGGAAAGGATGATGTAGTAAAAATGTGCCGTTCAGATTAAAAAAAAAGTAATGTTTCCAGAAACTGGCTTTTACTGCTTACACTATGTTACATCTATGAACAGGGTAACAAAAAAGTAAATTGCTATAATAGGACAAAACATGACAAGGGTGACATTTATTCACATACCCAATACAAATCCTCCTTTGAATCCTGTTTAAAAATATAGATATAATTAAAGCATCAATTACTATAGCTATTAAACATGACCCATTCATTGCATACGCACAAGATATACGAAACAGTTCTTTATAGTATACAACTATTCCAATTCGTTCTATGATTTTTTTTCTACTAGCGGACCAAAGTGTTTTTTTTTCAGTTTATTCTATGTAGTGAAAAAGTGACATAACCCTCACGGGCGAATTTTACACTAACTTTTTTCAACAGAGTTCATACAAAGTTTCTGATTTTTTTTAATTTTCAGCTATATTATCTTCTTTTACGTATTAGTGTAATTTCCTACAAGCCCTTATCTCTTCGAAAAAAAACTGTACCTTAACTTTATTTATGAAACGTATTAAATTTTATTATTAACGATAGCGGACGTCATTCAAAGGGTGGGCCGTTTAAAATATTTTGTTGAAAGCCTCTCGAACTAACTTCGTTTAAATAGTTTAAACATAATAAATAATAAAAGTATAAGAATACTAGGTGGGAGAAGGCCCCTTTAACTTTGCTAGGCCGACCGACCGGACTCGCCACAGCCCATACAAATACAAAAACCGTCAAGTGTCGCTTTTGGTCTATGAGTCCACCAGTTTTTCGGAGGCCCCTTTATTGTTCTTGTTGGGGTCGTCTCATTTAGTCGGTATAGTGAGAGCTATCAATATTGTTAAACAATGCATTGATCGACCCCATTCACGAACTTTGTAGGTCTGATTACCATCAGAAAGATACAAAGTCACATGTCGTGCTCCAATAAGTAGAAAACAACAACTTACCGAGTTTCCAGCGACTGTCACATGACATTCCTTGGATGAGTTAGTGAGTGCTGACCATGTGAGATAGATGACATATAGTGACACGACAGCTGACTGGAGTAGACCAGATCGCGGCTGGTACGTTTGGACGGAGGGCAAAATTGACACAATGCTCATTATTACAACCAGGATCAAGTTTATGGATATGAAGAACTTGGGTAAGTCGCAGCTTCCGCCCTGGGGGTGAAAAACAAAAGATAATTAAATTAATTTATTTCACTTACAGATATTTCTGAATAGTTACAAAACAAATTAATAATAATATGTAGGACAATTTACACATATTGCTCTAGGCTTCTACTATGTGTGCCAGTATATGACAAACTGTATAGATTGAACCTACGACCTCCGAATACAACGCCAAAGGCGCAACCACTAGTCTACGGATGCGGTCAACAATGGTCTGAGTGTGTGTTGGGCTAAGCCGCCATCCCTACCACAGAAAATGTTAATATTTCATTACCTTGATATTTTAAGGGCTCTGCAGTGGTGTTAACGCCCTTACAAACGAACTTCCAATATTACAACTTGACTGTTAGTTGTAATTCAATTATTATTATATTTATGTTAGTCATATTATATAAAAATATTTTTGTTGTATTAAATACTTTTGTATTATCAATAATATTTAAAAGCGAGAAAGCCAATTTTGTATGGAGAACGCGGACTTCGCGATTGCGGTGTCCTAAGTAAAAATCTTCGACTTATATACTTTTTTAACACCTTTTTTTTCAACATAAAATAAACACCACCATTATGTACAAGAATTCTGAGTATTTATTATTTGTTTGTATTAAATGAAAAAACCTTGTCTATCTCAATAGAATTAAATTAATTTTATAGCCATTCTAGGACTTTTAAAATTATTAAGCTAAAAACGAGGAAGACTATGTTGTTAGATATCAATGGATTCTCTGTGTGTTGTAAATGTTTAGTTTAGTAAAAATGAGGACTTACATCAGCGTAGAATATGTAGAGAAGTATGACTCCAGTTAGAGCAAGGGAGAAACATACGAGCATGGAGAGAAGCAACGCTGCGTACCATCCACGAGATTCCGATTCTTCATAATTAGCTGAAACAATATCATTTTATATACGTGGTGGTCGAGTTGGTTAGACCTTGGACTTAAAAACACTGAGGTCCCTGGTTCGAATCCCGGTGTGTAGTACACAATTAAAAACTCACTGGTACACACTGTGTACCAACGAGTTTTTAATTAAAAAAATTATATACATTTGTTTGACAACACCACTATAGTGCCTCGGAGAGCACGTTAAGCTGTCGGTCCTGGTTTCTCTATACCAACTTGTGAAACTGTTTATAGATGGGTTATTGAGTCTATTCAAAACATCGCGACGAGCTAGCCACTTGTTCGGTGCAGACTCATACCATCGGCTACGACGAGGTGGGATTAAAACCCCTCCGCTGGGTACCCTGAGGCCGTCTAGGCGCCGTAAGGCACCCGTGATGATATGTATGTAATATCATTTTATTATTATAATTGATACCACAATTAGGTGGAAGTTAGACCTAATTGCGTATTCTAAGTCGTGTTTCTGTCTCATTCTATCTTTCTTCATTTGATATATGATGGAAAGAATCAGACGTTCCTTGAGTGAAAGTGAAGCAAAATACACGACTTAGAATACGGGGGTAAGTTCCAAAACGACTTAATTATTAATTGAATTACATGGGTGATCATCGCGTCACTCGAATGCGTTTTGAAATTAGCCGAGCGCTGAAACTGCTAACAGCGCCAAGACTTGGTTGGGTCCGTCCGTTCAAATATGCACGGTCGGATACAATTGGGTAAAGGATGAGGTATTTGAATATATTTTTAACATTATATGGTAAGTTAGCTCCACATCATAGTATTATTGTTGAATGAAATTTTGTATATTTATTATAAAATAACTTTTATTGAAACAAAGTTACACAGTGCCGTTGAAATAATATCTAACTTTTTTTTTTGAAAGCTGTATGGTAGATGAATACTGATATATTTGATTGCTTACATGGTCAAGTGGTTATAGTACAAGCCTAAAGCTTGGTTTGTAACAAGCGAAAAACGTGTCAAATGTACTAAAATAAAAATCAATTAAAAATAAATCAAAATGATATGAAAAGATTTTTATTAATTAGGAACAAAATACTTACAAACCCATTTCTCTGCCCAAGTATGTGCAAAATCAACAATCAAAACTAATTGTATAATGAGATATCCGAACCCTCCAATCATGCCAAACACCATCCAAGTGTGGGCAAACTGGCCTTCAGGGATGAAGAATGCTCCAATGATACCTCCAATAATAATCAAAAACTTAAGGCCCCAGAATCTAAAAAAAATATTTTAAATAAAGAATTTATACATTTAAAGGTACCTTTATATACAGAATGTTTAAAGCACAGCAGGTCCAACTCTTCTATAGTCTTTTTTTTTTGTATTTGGGGATGTTTTAAGTGACCTATAGCGTGCCCGTGTTATGTAAATAATTTAATTGTAAATAATTACCTGTAAAAAATTTTTATCATAAATAGGTTCCAATTTTCATAAAAAAAAACTACACATTATGGCACATCTACCATCTCATACTAAACATTGTTGTAATTACTGTATCTGCTGCACTATTAAAAAGTAGATTGCTCTAATAGCTATATCTTAAAGTATCTTATAATATGTAAACCCAGCTAGCAATACTAATGGTGGTAGCAACTATCAATCAAAATTTTAAATAAATGTGTGTTGTTTACATTCTTGGACTCTACAAACTGCAACACTTTCTACATAGATACAATCAGTTGAGTCACATGTCATGGTATAATATAAAAAACTTAATTTACCCATTTTGAATACCAGCACGAGGATCTTTAGAAGACTTTACACCAAGCATAATTATAGCCATCAATACAAAGAATAGACTTGTTGCAAAGCAGATTCTGAAAATAAAAATATAATGGAATAGTGTTTGCTGCTAGATGTAGATGGATAATGACCACAAATTTTAATTAATAAACTCTGGCCATTGAAAGCTGACACTAGTATGTTTTTTTCTTTCTGTCTTTTAACTTTGTTTATGAGAAAGAAAGAGATAGGGATTTATTTTCTTGGGTCAACATTCAATAGTCTCTAGCATGCTTTTGTCTAGATTTCTAAAACCAAAGTAGGTAAATAAAGGGTATATCCCACCTATAAACAGCAAGATATCCAACAGCCTGATCACAATTCACTTTAAAGTTTGGTATAAGAGCTGAGGTTGTAATATCAGTTGAATTTGTACAAAATGGTAGCTGAAATTAAAGAAAAAAATAATTGAGAAAAAATTTAATAACATTAAAAAACCCACATAAATATAAAGAAAAGGTAGATTGTTAACAAATAAAAAATATAAACGGGTGCCTTTTTTGGCTCTCAAAATGTTTAAATGGGTACTGAGCAGAGGCATTTTCCCGTCCCCATTTCGACAATGGTATTTGGAGGCAATACCTATCAAATGGCGAGTTTGTTGAGTTGGTTATGATGTTATAGCCTAGTTGTATAAAGCGGTACCCATCCCAGGTACGGCCTTGTTATCAATTGCACAGTGACTTTACCAATAGGTTTGGGGCTGCTTTTCAGCTGCTGTGTAGTTCTTAATTTAATTTATTGTGCATTAATTTTTTTGATTGAATATCAAAAGTATATTTTAATGTAATCCATTTTAATGAAATGTATCCTAAAATAAAATTACTTACCTTTATAAGAAACTCATGTAGCCCAGGTGCCAAAGTGATACAAGCAACAACCATAACAACCATCAGAATGAGGGCATACATAAGTCGTGAGGATGTTGAGTTGGAACATGATGGACAGGCAGAGCAGCAGAGAGAGCATGCTGCACTGCCGCAGCAGCACGCCAACTGAAAAGTTTATTATGACATTTTTTTATCATATACTCACTGGCATAATTAGCTGAACAAAAAAAGGAGCAATGTTAAAACTTTTGACTAAAATTTATATAATAACACGCTGTCCGTCCCGGCTTTGCAATAAAGAATAAAATATTCTGTCACACACTGCACTCATAAACTTTTTATATGGAGATTTCATAAACCATTTTTTACTTTTCCATACAATCATTCATTTTTATAGAGAAGATAGGAGTAGGTACATATTTTTTTAAATATCAATTTATTTAGAAAAAAATCAAGGTTAATAAAATTCACTCCTACTATGTTGGTTATATAATGCAATTACGAAATGGGCGTTGACAAAGATATATTTACTGTTAGCAGTGCAAAAGTTTGTTCTAAAGCTCTCTGTTTATCGTTAATTCAACTGCCCATTTTGTGTTAAAAAGACTGATCAGTCAGACTCGTTAAGTTGTTGTTAATCAGATTGTTACTTTGTGTCTAATAACATTTTCATGAGATATATGTGTTATAATTGCGGAATAATTGCAAAGTAATATTACAATTATACTGTCATTTAAATAATGAACTTCCGCAAAATAATGCCTGATTCAATTAAATATATGTGTTATTATCACATAGTCTCACTTGTTTTTAACTGTTCTGCTAATTTTGCTTATGTATAGTTTGTCTAATTTGGCCAGTAGCTTGCAATTATTTTTTGGGAAGGCAAGAATATGGTACATCATATAAATTAATTAAGGACACTGCATTTGTAATCGCGAACTCCGTGTTCTCCATACAAGACTAGCTTTCTCACTTCCAATATACTTGATTACTGTTTGTAGCAGAATTAAAATAATAATTTTGTTGGTCATTAATCTTTCTATGTTATTATATATTTTTATCAAAATCGTCAGGTCTATATCATGATTGAGAGAAGAATAAAATTCAGTATACCTGGATGTAAGACCACTAATTATCCTGGTCATATATTATCCTGTATTCGTACCATCTTTCGAAGAAAAGAAAGAGATGGAATAAAAAAACTAAAACTAATTATTTTAAATTAATAATTTGGAATTTTAGTACTAAGTAACAAACCCTACCTGAAAAAAAACAGTTCTGTAGCTTAGTGATACAAGGTGATTTTATTCTAAATATTAAATCACCTTGTATCCCTACTTAGAATAACAAAAAACAAATAAGTATGATTCATAGTTATTCATAAAACCACTATAAACTATTATAAGTAGTTGATAAGTATAATACAGGTAATATAATGTAAAGTTTAACAAAGAACTATATTGCTAACAAAGGTTATTTGTAAGATGATAATCTAATTATAAAAGTAAAACTTTGCACAATACCTGTGATGCAGTACAAAGACCTAAAACGGCACCCATATTGCCTTGTATATAGTTCCAGTAATCTTAGCTTTTAACAAGCTTATTTGATTAAAGATTAACAGGTAAATTACACAACAAATATTAATATTTTTAAAGAAAAACAATGAAAATATTGATTTCAATTTCGTCCAACCAAAAACTGAGAAAAAAACATAATAAATAACGGTGTTGCTATTAGTAAAATAATATTTTTCTTCTGGCCTTTTCTATCGTATATTATAGCAGCCACATAGAAAAAAAAAAGAATATCTTTTAAAATAAATAAAAAATAATAATAAAAAGGGCGCGCGAATCTAGCAGTGTGTGTGTGAGTTTTCTAACTATTAAACTATTACTTGCATTGCATGTGTACTCGCATTTTCAGTTCTCAAAATTTCCGCTTGGCGCTGAACTATTTCCATACAAATTTTCACTCAAACTACTTGTACTATTATTTCTTCTGTGCTCAAACGCAAAGTTAGAAAACTCACACTAGGGTTACAGAAGTGTAGGACAGTATTCACGAATATATGTGGTTTAAAAATACATTTTCCTATATTCCGACCAGGGGCGGATCCTGATGCTGTAAGTAAAGTCTCCTATAATTTAATTTGATGAGCAAAAAAAAATACGCCATCGCCAACGTTTGTACCAGTTTTGTAAAGGTCCTAGTTTGCTAGTTTTACAAAAGCTCATAATACTTACGTACGTCGATAAGCAACAAATAAAAACCACCATCGTCAAACATTTCTATCAGTTTTATGGGGACATCATTAAATTAATGATTAAAATAAAAAATGGCGTCAAAAGTACCAGCTGTCTTTGAACATTCGCATTTTTAACTTTAATTGTTATGCTGCGTCCATACGCTTGGCACTGGCCAATATTTTGATTTGATTGTCATAAAACTTTATTAGATAAGTTGTATAGTTGCGGCATCAAAGGCAGGGGCCCAAGACATAATAAAAAGCTACCTGTCAAATCGTCAACAATGTACAGAGATAACTTGTACTACAAATAATAATTAAACCCTCTATAGATCAAATTCCAATAACTTCGGAGTACCGCAGGGCAGTGTATTGGGGCCACTATTGTTTCTGCATGACCTGCCAAAAATTTCAGATCATGAGTGTATATTGTTTGCTGACGATACGACAATTACTTAATCAAATGTTAAAACAGTAACAATGTGGTAGAAACTATAAATTATATCTTAAAGAATATAAACCATTGAATGGACGAAAATAATTTGGTGATAAATTTTGACAATTTGTGTAATTGGAAAGTACATATAGAAGCATTATGTAATAAGATTGACAGGTTTGTTTATGTACTTAGGCGTATAAAGGATGTTACATCAAAAATTAGCAGTGTGTTAGTATATAATGGTTATGTGTCATGCTTGCTAAGATACTGCATAATAATATGGGGGAATTCTGTTGATATAAAAAAGGCCTTTATTGTGCAAAAGAAGCGCATCCAAGCAATATGTGGCGCTAGTTACTTGGGCAGCTGTAGACCCCTTTTCAAGTGACTTAATACCTTACCCTTACCTTGTCTGTATATTTTTGGATTTGCAGTTTTCGTACATACCCAGCCCACCCCAAACACTTCCCAACAAATGAAGAAATGGATTACCAAAGTGAAAGATACAGAAATAAACTGTACATGCCACCACAGCGTTTGACATTATATAGTAAAAACTGCTACGATTTGTCTATATCTACGTTTCTATAATCATCTCCCAAACTCACTCACTAATAATAAAATTGGTATTTATAAAAAAAAAAAAAATCTTTTATCTCAGATTAATAATAATAATAATCTGAGGCTTTTATATAAAAAATACTACTGAAGAATTTTTTAATGACATATTTTAAAGAATTGTTTTTTATTTTTTTTTATTTGTTCCTAAATCTTGATTATAAAATATTATAATTTTGAATGTGTACTTCTGTTTTCTTTATAAATAATTAAAGATAAAAATGCAATTAAAAAATTCCTGGTGGCGGGACTCGAACCCACGAACCTCGCTATCGCGGCAAGGCGCTCAACCGCTGAGCCAACCAGGTTCCAGTCAGCCCTCACGAATTTTTTCATTGCTTATTATCTACTTATACACAGACGCCCTCTATTAGCTTTCTTCTAATAACTCTTATACGAGTGAAGTAAGAAGTCCTTAACCATCTAGCCATCTATCATTCTGCCATCTAGTATTAGAAACTAGGACTTCTACAGCATTTTTATCTTTAAAAATTTAATATAAGATTATCCTATAAAGGAATTTATAAAAATACATAAATATAAAATACTTTATAAATAATAATATAATATAAATGTTATAATAATACAAAAAAATATATTATCAGTAAATATTGAATATGAAGCGTTTATTACTTTATTGAATGAATCTCAAGAATGTAAATTGCTTTGGATGCTAAATCTTAATTTTAATTGTATAAATATTTGTTATCCTATTTATGCCAACTATGAATATTAAATAATTAAAGTGTATTAATTTCAAGCCTATTAATTGCTTTGAATGCTGTAGGTATGTAAATTTTAAATGATTATTAATTTTATGATGTTTTCTAAATCTATTATTGTTATACCATAAATTTTGAATAATTATTACTGTGTAAAAGTGGAATTCTTGTTATTGTGTATATATATATAGTATGGCTCATAAAAAATGTGTAAAACACTTGTCGAAACTACCAAACAGCTTATTGTGACATATTTTTGCAAATAAACGATTTATTTATTTATTTAAACTCCTACGGCCATTGACGTAAATAGTAGATACTTATAGTAGTATTTCTATCTATGCCTACGGCAAAGAAGTTAAAAAGGGTTTTTCAACAAGAACGTTGTTTTCTAAAACAAAAAAAATACATGAAGACGATTTATTTTATAGAATTACAAAGAGAGAAGTTCGGTAATTATGAATGAAAAATGATATCTGGCAAATGTCACCACAGGCACGCTGACAGATGTCGATTCTTTTATTATTTCTCGAAGTTTTTATTTAATCATTTTTTGACAAATTTTTTTTTTAGACAGAGCGCATTTTCACTTGTGATGGCGTGGATATCACTGACATATTGTTTCAACAGGACGGTGCCACATGTTACACAGCCAGTGAAACGATCAATTCAGTGCAAACCAAATTTCCCGATCGCATAATTTCACAAAACTCAGCTGTTAAGTGGTCAGCCAGATCGTGTGATTTAACACCACTGGATTTTTTTGTGGGGCTATGTTAAGGACAGAATCTATACGGAGCCAATTGAATCGATTGCAGCCTTAAAACTCAAAATCCGTGATGTGATTAACGAAATAGTTCCGTCAATATTTTTTTTTTATCATGTTCATCCAATTTTTTTGTTTTATAAAACAAAGTTGTTGTTGAAAACCCTTTTACATGTATAGAAAAAGAACTATGAACTTTGATACGCCGACCGTTACATTACGGCCTGTACCGATGAGAAAACCGACATAGGACTATTCCAACATTGCAACCACTAAACACGACAAGACGTTGCGTAAACTATAAATATGGAAATATAAGTTCTATTCCAAGTCAGGTTATATAGTCTGTATTAGGTTGGCTGAATAATAATATGAAGAATTTTTAAATGACATATTTTAAAGAATTGTTTTTTATTTTTTTTATTTGTTCCTAAATCTCGATTATAAAATATTATAATTTTGAATGTGTACTTCTGTTTTCTTTATAAATAATAATATAATATAAATGTTATAATAATACAAAAAAATATTATCAGTAAATATTGAATATGAAGCGTTTATTACTTTATTGAATGAATCTCAAGAATGTAAATTGCTTTGGATGCTAAATCTTAATTTTAATTGTATAAATATTTGTTATCCTATTAATGCCAACTATGAATATTAAATAATTAAAGTGTATTAATTTCAAGCCTATTAATTGCTTTGAATGCTGTAGGTATGTAAATTTTAAATGATTATTAATTTTATAAATGATTTCTAAATCTATTATTGTTATACCAATATATAGTTAATAATGACATTATAAAATCTTCTGTTGGTATACAACAAGGTGACCCCTTAGGACCCTTGCTTTTTAGCTTGGGAATTCACCCAATCATATCAACATTGACATCCGAACTTAATATTTGGTATCTGGATGATGGTACTTTAGGCGGAGATATAGATAGTATAATTTCAGATTTATCCAAAATTCGTTCTTCTTTTGCAGATATAGGTTTAGAAGTAAATATGGATAAGTCTGAGATATTTAATTGTGATCAGCATAACAGTTCAGATCTTGAATCTTTTTTTCCCGGCATCAAAATTATTAACAGTCAAAATTTCGAGTTGTTAGGTGCACCAATAACCTTAGATTCAGTTGATACCATTATTAGAAAGAAAATTACCAAATTAAAAATACTTCATGATCATTTACCTCGACTACATTCGCACGTCGCTTATACCTTATTAAAATCCAGTTTTTCCATTCCTAAATTCACTTATATCATTAGAACGACACCATTGTGGAAGTTCCCAAATTTGTATTCTGCTATAGATGATTGTATTAAGTCATCTTTCGAACTAGTCATGAATATTCGACTGTCTGATTTACAGTGGGATCAAGCTTCTCTTCCCATTAAGTTTGGTGGTACTGGAATCAGAAGGGTATCGGATGTAGGTTTATCTGCCTTTATTGCTTCCTGTTATGGAGTCTCAGAATTAGTCACTAATATTTTGCCAAATTTAGGTGTCAGTTCTGAGATTTCATATTTGTCTGAATCTATAGAGGCATTTAGATCTGCATCCGATTCTCTTCCACCACCACAGTTGTCCTCACAGCGTCAATGGGATCAAATAAATACTTTAAAAATATACAATAATCTCCTTGAAATTTCCATTGGTACAGATTTGGCACGTTTAAAAGCAGTCTCTTCACATGAGTCAGGATTATGGTTAGAGACGTTTCCCTCCCCTTCTTTAGGTACTTTCTTAGATGACCAGTCGCTAAGAATTGCAGTTGCGTTAAGGTTAGGCGCTAACATCTGCCAACCTCATCAATGCAAATGTGGTGTGCAAGTATTAGCGAATGGTCATCACGGATTAAGTTGTAGCAGAAGTGCAGGGAGACTATCTCGACACCATAATCTTAATGATGTTCTTCGCAGAGCTCTGTCCTCGGCAAATGTCCCTAGTGTTCTTGAGCCTCAGGGATTAAGCAGGGTAGATGGGAAACGCCCAGATGGATTAACACTGGTGCCATGGCAGAAAGGGCGTTGCCTGATCTGGGATGCCACCTGTGTTGATACGTTTGCGGCTTCCCATCTACATGCGTGTGTGGGCTTATCAGGGGCAGCTGCCGAGGTAGCTGCTAAAGCAAAACATTTAAAGTATAATAATTTAAAAAATGAGTTTTTGTTTGTTCCATTCGCTGTGGAGACTACGGGAGTGTGGGGTTCCGAAGCCAAAAACTTTGGGAAGAGATTGTGTGCTCTTCTAAATGAAACTTCAGGCGATCCCCGCTCCGGATATTATTTTAAACAGCGCATTTCACTGGCAGTTCAACGTGGTAATGCTGCCAGTGTAATGGGAACATTTGGGGCGGGTCAGAATCTGGACACGGTGGACTTATTTTCTTATTAATATTTATATATTTTTAGGAGATTTATATTTTCTTTTTATTATTAGGTTTATATTCTTTTTAGGTTTCTAGTTTATAGTAGGGTTTTCTTTATAGTTTAAATATTAGTTATATATATATATTTTGCAATAAAGATTGTTATACCATAAATTTTGAATAATTATTACTGTGTTAAAGTAGAATTCTTGTTATATATATATATAGTATGACTCATAAAAAATGTCATAAATATACGTGGTGGCCGAGTTGGTTAGACCTTGGACTTAAAAACACTAAGGTCCCTGGTTCGAATCCCGGTGTGTACCAATGAGTTTTTAATTTAAAAATTTATGTACATTTGTTTGACAACACCACTATAGTGCCTCGGAGAGCACGTTAAGCTGTCGGTCCCGGTTTCATTATACCAACTTGTGAAACTGTTTATAGATGGGTTATTGAGTCTATTCAAAACATCGCGACGAGCTAGCCACTTGTTCGGTGTAGACGCATACCATCGGCTACGACGAGGTGGGATTAAAACCCCTCCGCTGGGTACCCTGGGGCCGTCTAGACGGTCTCAGGCGCCGTAAGGCACCCGTGAAGATATATATATATATATATATATATAAAAAATGTGTAAAACACTTGTCGAAACTACCAAACAGCTTATTGTGACATATTTTTGCTAATAAACGATTTATTTATTTATTTAAACACCTACGGCCATTGACGTAAATAGTAGATACTTATAGTACGAGTATATAGTAGTATTTATATCTATGCCTACGGCAAAGAATATATAAAGGGTTTTTCAACAAGAACGTTGTTTTCTAAAACAAAATAAAACAAAAAAATTAAATGAAGACGATTTTTTTATTGAATTACAAAGAGAGAAGTTCGGCAATTATAAATGAAAAATGATATCTGGCAAATGTCAACACAAGCACGCTGACAGATGTCGATTCTTTTATTATTTCTCGAAGTTTTTAAATAACATTTTTTTGACAATTATTTTTTTCAGACGGAGCGCATTTTCACTTGTGATGACGTGGATATCATTGACATATTGTTTCAACAGTACGGTGCCACATGTCACACAGCCAATGAAACGATCAATTTAGTGCAAACCAGTGCAAACCCGATCGCATAATTTCACAAAACTCAGCTGTTGGCTCCGTATAGATTCTGTCCTTAACATAGCCCCACAAAAAAAATCCAGTGGTGTTAAATCACACGATCTGGCTGAAGTGGTCAGCCAGATCGTGTGATTTAACACCACTGGATTTTTTTTGTGGGGCTATGTTAAGGACAGAATCTATACGGAGCCAATTGAATCGATTGCAGCCTTAAAACTTAAAATCCGTGATGTGATTAACGAAATAGTTCCGCCATTTTGTCAAAAAGTGATTAAAAACTTATTCCGAACTTTTCTACTTTTTTCTCTTCTTAAACTTAACTCTTTGTAATTCAATAAAATTTTAAATCATCTTCATCAAATTTTTCTTTTTAGAAAACAAAGTCCTTGTTGAAAAACCCTTTACATGTATGGAAAAAGAACTATGAACTTTGATACGCCGACCGACCGCACTATTTACATTACGGCCTATACAGATGAGAAAACCGCCATAGGACTATTCCAAGATTGCAACCACTAAACACGACAAGACGTTGCGTAAACTATAAATATGAAAATATAAGTTCTATTCCAAGTCAGGTTATATAGTCTGTATTAGGTTGGCTTAATAAAACCGCCATCTTGAAGTACACAAATTTGAGCATGATTGGAGCATTGGAATTTTAACTCTATAATTAACAGGTTGGCACTTATATATTAATATTTATAGTTTACGCAACATATTGTCGTGTTTAGCGGTTGCAAACTCGGAATAAGACCCCTGCCCCCTAGCCAAGAGTGCAGTCGTAAATAAAGCTAAAGAAACATTTGAAAATTACATTTGATGATGACGTCACTTTCGTTTTTATCCTTACAGAAATAACCAAAACGAGACAACAATATAGATACACCAATAGGATAATAAATTTGTTATCTCCCTCTCTTTCACGCTTCTGCGCCGTTCGAGCGTAAAAAGCGTCAATTCTCTTGGCTAGGGGGTCATGTTTTGGTTTTAGTCTGTGGGTCTGGTCACCATGACCAACTGTATAGAAAAAACGTACTAATATTTTTTTGCATGGGTGGGAAAAATAGATTCGAATGTAAATACGTCTTTGTCTCCGCCCATTTCGTAACCGTATAATTTAGCCGACATAGTAGGAGCGATCAATATTGTTAAACAACAATGTATTGATCGACCCCATTCCAAAGCATGAATGGGGTCGGGTCGGTAGGTCTGCTTACTATCAGGTAGATACAAATTCACATGCCATGTTCTAATAAATATATAGGTATATCCGGACAATTTGGTAACATCTTCATTTGACCAGTTGCTCATTATTCGCGAAGCAAAATGTAATACGTCTATTCGTCACCGCCGGTGCATAAAGATTTTTAATTTTATATGTCATTTTTCGTTCAATATTAACACTTTAACACTGGGTAGTGTAAAAAATTATTGTAATTTTATTATTTATTAATTAATATTTATTATTTATTTCGTTTAATGTTCGATATTTTTAAACGAAAAATGGCATATTTAGTCATTTTAATATACAAAATACATTATAATTCATTAATTTGTTATGTTTTATTTGATATTAAAACAGAGTGAGAGGAGCATATATTTTGGCTCAGCTTTCCTTTATTGGTATATTTTTTGGTAATACTTCTAGTTCACCTAAATATCCCTACCAAATTTAAAGTTTAGGAAACCAGAGGTTTCGGAGACATTAATTTTTAAAATTATTAATTTTCCTAACAAAAAATCCTAAAATGTCTTTTAGGATTTTTTGTTAGGAAAATTAATATCTCCGAAACCTCTGGTCATTTGACTTTTTTTTTTCAAAGGCATATTTTATCAAATAAAAGTCCGTATTTTAATAAGTTATATTTAATATTAACACAATACTTAACTCATTTTAACATAATTATTTTATTTTATGGCTCGCGGTAGCGGTTGGCGAGTGCCAAAAAGGCTTCCTACACTTACGAGAAAAATTACCCAAAAAACTCTTTATTAAAAAAAAATGCCCAGACTAGGTAAAGGATAGGTTAGATTAGTGTTAGTACATGAACATACGCACGAGCCGAGCGAAGCGTGCCGCGGTAGCAGCCGGCGAGTGCCAGAAAGGCTTTCTACACATACGAGGATAATTACCCAAAAGACTCTTTATTAAAAAAAAATGGCCAAACTAGGTAAAGGATAGGTTAGGTTAGTGTTAGTACATGACCATACGCACGAGCCGAGCGAAGCGTGCCGCGGTAGCAGCCGGCGAGTGCCAGAAAGGCTTTCTACACATACGAGGATAATTACCCAAAAAACTCTTTATTAAAAAAAAAATGGCCAAACTAGGTAAAGGATAGGTTAGGTTAGTGTTAGTACATAAACATACGCACGAGCCGAGCGAAGCGTGCCGCGATAGCGGCCGGCGAGTGCCAGAAAGGCTTTCTACACATACGAGAATAATTACCCAAAAGACACTTTATAAAAAAAAAAAAAACATAAACCGACACTCCATCCGATCGGCTACGCTACAAGCGCTTGCAAACCTACGCAAACCAAGCCAAATGCTCTATCCACATGTTTGAATTTGTGACAGCTTCTTGAAGTTTGCCAAGCGTATGGACGCACCATTACCATTACAGATAGTTTATTTTGGTGCAACTCAAACTTAGTGGTTTAGTAGGTTTTGCCATTTTGGCTGTGCATTGAAATAAATTATATAGGTGTGTTATTTTCGGTTCTAAAATAGGTCTTAATATTTTTTTTAATAAAACAAAATATTAATAAAATCTAAATAATATATTTATTTGTAAATACATTTCTATGATTAACACCTCTCAATAGATTAAAATTGTTCTGTAGGGTTACTACATTTATATTCAAAGGCAAAGAGTAGGTACATTTTATATTGGCAATATAAATACCGATAATACTTATTTGTATATCGCAAATAGCATATTTATATAGAAATTAAATAGTTTACTTATGCAGTTAGTTTATATGAACGATATAGGCAATTTGTTTAATGCTGCAAATAAATTGTATGAAATAATGTAGGTATGCAATAAATTATTAAAAAAATAAAATTACTATATTTATGTCTATTTGCGTTATACAAATATATTAATATAAGATTCATAACAATAAACAATCTATAGACATATAATTTTAAGACACTTAATAGTTCTTATGAACGTTGAGGTATTCAATGATGAATTTGTTTAATCACAGAAAGATCGGGGTATGTATATTTTATTAACAATTTAAAAAATCATGCTTAAAAATGCAGAGCGAGAATACCTTTGTAAATTTTGTATGGAGTCTTATATAAATGAGTACTTATTAATTTATATTCTTTCGGTCAATTATATTTTTCTCCTGACCTGTTTGTATAGGCACTTTATATTATTATTGCTTTAAAATGCAAATAATGGTCAGATATTATAGAGAGCATTAATTATTTTAGATTGTTTTTATGAATAGGTAATAAGGCCCCTAATACACTATCTTATTCATATTTTCCTCTAGCAAGGACTTCTAGAAATGATAATGTAATACCAACATAATAATAAATAAGAGCATCATAGATTATAATGTCATTTACTGCATCAGAATCAGAACTCTATTTAAGATAGTGTAATATAGGCCTAAGTCTGAAGTCTAAACTTCTTGTGTGATGTTGTTTTATAATAAATAGAGCAATTCGTGATACAGTATTAACTACAAAAAATATTTAATATAATGTAAATTAATGAAAAGAATAATAAAAATTTGGAACACATGCTGGACCTTTTTTCATTAAAATACAAAATAACATTACACCTATTTCTAATCTTATCGATCGCAATGAAATATAGCTAACACACTCACATATAATCAACGTTACATTTATAAATAATCAAAATAATAAATAGAATTATGAATATCACAGTAGATTAACTGCCAGCTAGTCTCTATCATCAATCCGTTACCAACATAAGGATTTTGTTCTGAGAGTCAAGCAATGCCATCGAAATACTGAGGAACGTGCCTCTAGCCAAAATTAAGCTAATGTTTTGTAAATTGTTTTTAGCTTGTCAAGATATTTTAATACATTATTTATATCTATGGTATATATTAACATCTATATAATAGTGATTATTATATAGTGGCTCCCAAATACTATGTAAAGGAGTTTAGCAATCCGGTTTTGTGGCTTTTTGTGAAACTCACACAACATATCTTTTATTATTATCAAATTATAATTAAATCGGTAAAACTTTTATTATTATTTTGGTTGATGAATTTAGTATTTGATAAATTCATTTCGTTTTTTTGTTGTTTAAATCTTGTATACCTATAGGTGTCTCATATATGGGTATATGTAGATAATAATATATCGGTTTCAATGTTTAAAAGCGGAAAAAACCCCTGTCTGAGCTACCCAGACGCCCGATCAAATATCAATCGACACGCGTCGATCTATAAAAATGTACCTATAGGAATTTTCGCCCAAAGAAGGAGAAACGTCAAATCCATTACATTTGTCTTTTGACGAGTTTTTTGATTAGCTTCTCGGTAGAGCTCCATAACATTTTAAACGCCTTTAAACAGGGAACTTTTTTTCAAAACGTTAATTCTATCAAAGGAATCGAAAAGCTTATTTTTGACGAAAGCCCTGTTATTTTAGTAACTGGAATTGATGTAGGAAGGTTACTGCCAGTGAATTTGTAAATATATCTAAAGTTAAAATACTTGTTCATTCAGCTGACAGTTTTGTGAAAGCTGCTGTGATATTGACAACTAATTGAGGATGATCTAACTGACAACAAAACCCTTTGACCAAGATCATACAACCTTAACGCTACTGGTAACCATTCAATCCATGCCTTCCTAACCGCGAAACCTTAATCAAAGTGCCTAGGCACAAGAGCCACGCATTTTAAGATTTTATTAAAATACGTTCGCAAATTAGAAATAATTTCGGACAATGACCCCACACAGATTAATATATATGTTGCCTTTTGCTTGTTCTTTTTATGAATGTAATTTTGTGAGGGTAATCTAATGTTTAATTGTTTTTTTAACTCTGTACCTATTTTGAATTTTGTAATTTCATGACTTGAAGCTGACGGGTATTACAAAGAAATTAATAAACATATAACTTATTTCTATCACTCGCGCACGAAAGTAACGAAGTTGTCGAGTTGGCTAATCGGCAGTGAATTAGTGCGGGAGTGACAAAGTTAATTAGTGTAGTGTAGGGTCAAATTCCTACCAAATTCTTTCTACTTCGCGATAACACTTTGGCATTTCGAGAACAAAATACACGTAATATTTATATTACGTCAACTATCGAACACTTTCAGAAATATAAAAAACAATTGAAGTACAATTTGTTTTTGATATAAAAGTCATAGCAACAAGTGTCCTATATTGTACATTAAAATTAAAACGTATTTTTTTTTATTAGAGCTCGACATGTAACTCTCATCCACCTGGTGGTAAGCGATATTCAGATTAATTACTCCATTATATATGAGAATTGTTACAATTTATAAAATTAATGTTGTTTAAATAAGAGCTGCTGAGAAAGAGCAATGTAAATAATTATTAGAAATATATATTTAAAAAAAATGTCGAGTGCGGTTAGGGAGGCATAATAATAACACACTAAACATTTATACAACTAATCATATAAAGTATATTGCAGGCTTCATAATGTTGAGTTTTGTAACAATAACAACAAAATACCACTGTAACATGTAATTATTGTATAAAAACAAGAATTATCACTTTATTAATTGGAGACAATTTTTATGTTAACTGATTAACATTTTTTAGTCTAATATTACTTCCCGGACAAAAAGAATACAATATAAAATTATATAAATAAGTTTTAAAATCAAATCATGCCTAATTACAATTTAAATATTAATAAAAACAATAATAATTTACACTTTAGAAATAATATATAATTGGAATCACAAATAAAAAAAAAGCACAAAGATTTTTTAAGATACATCGTAACTGATAAACATAATGTATCTAAACCTACACACGTAATAAATAACCAAATTGGTAAATCGAGTAAATAATCATATAATTTACTTGATACTTTATTGAGGCGGTTTCTAGATATTTTGATATCTCTACATGCACAACACGGCCACACGATGTTTCACCTAGAACGTCTTTGTTACGTGCAAGAATAGTCTGCGCTACGTACACGTACGCTCTGTGCTACATGAACGAATGCTCTGTGCTACATGCACGTACACTCTGTACTACATGCAGGTACGCTGTGCTACGTGCACGTAAGATCGGTCTTACATGCACGTACGCTCTGAGCTATATGCACGTACGCTTTGGGATACATGTGGGTACATTCAGGGCAAAGTGAACGTACGCTGTGCTATATGCATGCGCGCACGCTCGGTGCTAAGTGGACGTACGCTCTCTGCTACGTGCACGTACGTTGTGCTACGTGCACGTACGCCCGTTGCACAGCACAGAGAAGTTCTAAGACGTTCTTTACTAAATTATCGTAGTCTTATTGGTATAAGCAGGAGACATATTTTCATAAAATCATATATGTATATATATATTTAGATTGCCCACATATATATAAGTAAATATTAAATAATGATAAACAATGGAGGCATATTTACAGAAATTTCTTTCGCAAATAAAAGAATTTAAGAATATCAGACACCTATCGATTATTAATAATTTGGATTATGTGATATCTATATAATTTTATTTCTTATGAAAACAATACCTATTTATTAATAATGAAACTAATATTTATGCCATAACTATATATTACAGAAAAGCAAAACATTTTCCACGCCACGTTATAATTAAAGAAGAAAATTTGTATGTTTAATTCTCTATATTTACATAAGTTAGATAACTATATGAAATTGTACCTATTTAAAATCTATTACATAATCGCTTGCAGGTGTTGTTACTTTTGTAAAAAATACTTAAGTTTATTATCTTTACGTGTATATTTGGTGATTTTAAAGGTGATATATATTCATTATTTTATATTAAATTTAAAATCTTTAACCTAATGTATCATAATTATTACTAAGGTTTTAATTTTATTTACAGGCATTTAAACTGTAATTTAGCATATTAATAATAGGCACAAAGTAGTACGTACGTATGTAAATTGCCTCCAAAATAATTATATTTGGCAGTAAAACAATATATTTACGTGTTAAAAAAAAAAAAACCTGCTTTAGACCACGTTTTAAGAGCGAACACGTGGGTCATGTCCTGACACGGGAGAGACTTCGAGCTGGACTAGAGCTCTTCACAGTATAAAATAAACCAGGAGTTCAGGCGTGAGCTCCTGTATATGCACACTCATCCATTGTGTACCATTTATTTTATATTTAAAATTATTTTTGTACTGATATGTTCTTATACATTTTTTTTTTGTTTTTTTTTATTTTTTTTTTATTTATAAAATAATCTTGCATAACAACATGACTTTGGTGTTGAATGGATACAACATTGAGCAAAAAATTTGGCTAAATAAATTAGTTTTTAAATATAAAAGAAATTATCTATTATATATTCTCTTAATAAAATAATATATTATTTTGTCTTTATCTTTAATATATTAAAAATTCTCGAAAATAAGAAAGTATCTATATATCTTCATTAACCTAATAGCTTCCAAAATATTGAGATCGGTATATTACACATTGTTGGAGTCAGTATTTGTTTGTTAGGCTTATAGGCTTAGGTATTAGCAAAAAATAATTCTTGACCTCGCAACAAAGTAATAGGTATTGTGAGTTCAATAGTTGAATTTGGAAAATAAAATTTAGGCAAAAAATAGCGACTCAGCATGTCCGCGTCCGATCCATGGACATACACAAACTATGCTATACAATTTAATTGTACCTAACGTTATTAAATACTATTATTATGACTCGAATCTTAATCTTAATTATATTTATACTTATTCTACGTTAATATACCTAATTCTTACAATATGGCAGTTTGTCAAATAGCTAGCTGTGTTGTTTTTTTATAATAAGTATAGCTATATAACATACTTACTTAACACTTAACACGTTTTGGTTCGCGGCATTTGAGAAAATAAATTGCTAAAATTTGATGAATTTTATCACAACCATTGTTACGATGAATGGTTTTTGGTATTATTGTGCAGGTACTTTGATAAATAACTATAACAGCGGCCACATTCTGTTTATTTTAACGTGAGCGTTAGATTGTTAAAATAACGCTTTCCGTTATTAGCGCGCTCAGAGTACTGATTGGAGGAGAGCACGACAATAGCGGAAATCGTTACACAATCTAACGCTCACGTTATAAGAATCAGAATTAGTTTTTGACAATCTAACGCTCACGTTATAAGAAACAGAATGTGGCCGCAGTTGCCTAATTATAAAACAGCGAACGCGATAGCGATCTGTCATTGCATTGGAAATTTGAATTGTCACCGCTCCTTTTTCCAATACGATAAAGGCTATAATTACAATCGAAGGTAATATCGATTTGACAAAATTTCGTTTCATAATTAGGCTATAATTTAGGCCGCAGTCCGAATCATGCCAAAATCACTTTCATCGCTGTCAGAATGTAACGTCACGTATTATTTAAGTACAATAAAACGAAGGAGACAAAATATGACAGTTCTAAAAGTGATTAATGCGTTATTCGGACCGCGATCTTATATACGCCAAATATTGACACGAAAGCTGTTTTATATGTTGTTTTTTTTACCTACTTACCAATAGTTCGCCGCTATCTCTACGGATCAATACGAAATGATGTGACAATGTTTGAACATAATGTGGGTCATTACAAGATGTGATCGTCTTCGGCGAAGATTAAGTATGGAAATTTATGTTCCATGCGATGGTCATACAGTTTGTAATAGTTTGGCCGCCATCTTTAATACACGAATTTTTCGTATGGACAAATGCGGCCATTTTTAAAATACGAATTCTTCGTATTGTGTGCACAGGAAGCATGGGAACTTCAAATCTACATAACTGATGACAGAGAGTTAAATTTCTATAATTTAAAATTGCGAACTTTCTGTTAAAGGCGTTTTTTCATCTTGTGATGACCACAATAGCTTATTTACATTATGTGCGTTAATATTAGATTCAGCACCAGAAATGAGTTTAATTACGATTACGTGTTTATTTACGGAGCGAATATAAGACTGCACGTGAAGGGCAATTTATATAAATATGTCATTTGCTGCATTTATATAATAATATTGGCACATTTACTTCACAAACATCGCTTTATATAATTAAATACACGTCATGATCCTTGGTAACTATAGCATGCCCGTAACCCTTGCCGTGTAACCCGAACAAGTAACCCCTAACGGCCGCACCGTCGCCGCGACCGCAACTACTCACGGGAGAAAATATTCTTCGATTTAAACAATCACATTAAGTAACAATTAATATATAATAATATTTGATAAAATTAATTTCTTATTCATACGTACACATTTGAAAATTGCTTTCGTAATATTAAAAATATTTAATAATATTTACAGCTTTATATCTCATAATACTTAACAATATTGCAGCTTAGCGTCGCGTCGCATCACTCTCGTGCGCGAATAGTTCGGTACTCCTACCTAGCTATTGGCAGCACTGACATCTACCTTCTCCACGATCTACCACGTCTTCCTTGTGAGACGGACGACCACCTGCCGTGCAGGCGTCATGTCCACTCACGCCCAACTCCCCGATACAGCGTCAGGGATAATGCATACTCCAGGCGCCCCGAAGGTCCGGCGCTGGGTGCTCTCCGCGGCTCGTCGCCAGCTTTGAGTATTGTCATTGTCTCTTGCCGAATGCTCTTGTATACGACACAGATATGTTACCACAATTTTAAGTCTAAATATCATAGTCTTTTCGTCGATCCTGAGATAACTTAACTTATACATTATAAAATTATTTCTTTATATATTAAAATCTATCATTCAGTCGATTTATTTATTTGAGTGATTCGGGTAATAGCGCTTACCAACTTGTATATCAAAATCAGGAATTATTTCTGATCACACGTTACCGCGTATTGTGCGAGACTCCTAGCCGAGCGAGCTCGTAGCTCGAGCTCTTGGCCGGTGGTAACGCAGGCTTGCGAGAAGATGTTCGGCATACATCACCAGAGAGCTGAATGGTAACGTGAGCTCGCACAATTGTATGGTCTATCTACTACGCGCGCGTGTCAATAGACGAGCGGTACCATCCACACGCTGAGATATTCGCCTAACACGCGCGGCCTAGCGGAGCGGTAACATCGCTCGCAGAGGTGCACGGTCTACTGCGCGACACCTAGTCGAGAGGTCTTAAGTTCGTAATGGACGGAACTTTTAGTTATTAAAACGCTGAATATAACATTATCCAGTGGTTTCCTTGTTTAGGGAGTCACCGCGGGGCGGACGATGGTCGCCGCGGCCACGCAGTAGACGCACAGCTTCAGTCTAATATTAGCTGATGTGAATTAGATGTATTCACTGTCGTTCTCTCAACTTCATCTGTGTCCTCGGCGATGGCGCATTTTATAAAAATACGTGGGCAATGTCCGCGAGCAGTCAATATACGAGCCACAATTTGTGGAGCAAAAATATGTCTCCTTTCTACTTACTATTAAATTTATAATATATTCACTCTGTATAATTAATCTTAACATTAAAAATCTAAAAAAACTTTCAAATATAATTATTTGATAAAACTATAACGACCCGCACTCGGAATAATAATAGATTTCTATACTCTATAGGTACCTAATATAAAATCTCTTTTTAGTCCATTGTAATAAATATTAAGTGTGTCTCATAAGTGCTTCTCGCACGGCGGCTCGGCTAGTCCCCGAAGCGTGAGCAAGCCTTTTTCCACTTGCACTGGGTGCACCACTGCTCGCGGTGCTCCATGCCGTACACCTTGCGGCACTTCTTGTTGTCCGAGCGCGGCCGGCGCCCCGGGCTGCCGGGGGATCCCGTGCCTGCCAGCCGCATGTGCTTCTGGAACAACAAACCACCACTAGTTAATACAAATACCTCTAAGAAATGCAAGCAAATTGACATTATTTAAGAAAACTTCAAACTTTTGTCGAACTAGCTTTCGTTGGCAAAGTTTCAAAAAGAAAATTAAAATAAATTACCGGTGAATGAGAATTTGACCAGGAATGATGCATGACGCCAGGAATGCTTATGGGTCTCGCTGTTCCATTCTGCTGCATGGTTAATAGTCCTTGTCTGTAAAGAAATAAATATTATTTTAGTATTTATCTTTGAACCATACCCCTTAATAACTACTCCAAGTTTCTAGACCATACATCTAAATTAGTGTATGAGTTTGGAGGAGACCTCTCTTTGTTTTAAGGTTATCTTGTAATTTTAGAGTATTAAATATATAACTTTGTAGTAGAATACTTAGAATAGTCGGTCATTCTAGTTACAAACAAGGTTAAATTACTAGGGAAAGATAACCCATATTTGCCAGCTATATCAAGAAGCCCAGCAATTACTAGATGTTACTGAGGTTTTAGAGGAGCAACCTTGGGCTTCTTAGGTATTTAGCCCGGTAGAGGACTGAACTGTGGCACTTCAGCAGACAATGGAGTTTAAGTTATTATACGGCTTCATCACCTACATAGTTAATCATCAGTTTCTCTAACCTGAATGAGCCGACGAGTTGTCGCTGATAGTCCGGGTCTTCGTGAGGAGGACGGCACATGTCCCGATGAGACAGCGTGGGCGCTGCGGCAGGAGTGGCCACCTCTCGCTCTGTGTAGTAGAAATCTTCTTCATGGTCATTGTCACCTTCTTTCTTTGGCCTGCAATATTAGAAAATTAAATTAGTTTTTGAAGCAAAAGTAAATAAAGGTGGGTCAATTGTAGTAATCATGTATTTTCTATTGCAAGTATTATAATAAGCTCGACATTCTCATACGCATATCTACCAGCAAACCATTTTAGGCCTATGTGTATACCCACATTGTATTATATATTTTTATAAAACCAGTTGCCCAATCTATAATGTTGCACTACATATTGAGAGTTAGCCAAATGCAATATCGGGTTGACATTTATCTATTTGTCCTTCAGCTCTGTTAAAGAAGCCGGTAATATTTAATTTGTTAATTGGCTAAATAACACACACAATTATTAGGTTTTGCCACTTGCCGGATAAAACCTAACATATTGTTACTTAGCATTATTTATTTATTTTGTTTTTATTTTTCAAAAAAGGTACAGCAAACGAACAATAATTATTCCTGCTAAATGGCTAATTAAACGAACTAGTTTAATATATAACATTAAAGTATCTATTGGCTAAATAACATTGCATAAGAAACCTGGAGCCTTGAAGAAATTACACTCTATTTCCTTAGAAGGAATCGCTTTCAAATCGCCGAAATTTCTCTAGAGCTTCTGACGTACCTATGCGTTTTGGTCGAACTGGCCCTAAATGAAATTATTATCCAATAAGTTAAACTCCCGTTAAACGATCTGGCTTCGTATATACCTACGAATATATACAAAATAGATCCCAAAACTATATATTACACCTAGAGATTAGGCGTCGATAAACTTCCAGCACGTAAGGGCCGAGTGATCAGTTGCGTAATGTCGGTGCCGACCTTAGGCTTGGCAACGAGGTAACCTTGTGACAGCCGCGGCCCGCTTCCGGGTCAGCGCAGGGCTGGCCCTCAGCCCGCTTTGCCCGGTATTTACTACTAATAAAAAGTCAAGGAAAAACTATAGCTGGTTAATATTTCTTGTCTTATAGTAATGCAACATAAAACTTATGTATATAGGGAGATACTTTTTTTTTTTTTTCATTTATTATTCAACAAATGATCTAATTTACAACGTATGTTACACACCAACGGAAACCTTTAAGGTTTATATGTGGTGCGTGATTCGCAAACATGTTTTTTAATATATATCTGTACCTTATTAAATATTATATACTTATATACACTATATAAATTATTACTTATATACAGTAGTTGGTGGATCCCTACAGTTTAACCTGTATAGTAGGTATAAGTGAGAGATTGTTTAACAAAACCTCATGGTAGAACTACTGATAAAAGGACCGGGCGTATAAAATTTTTAGATGAATAGCTATGCCTAGTTTATAATAAAAAAAAAAAAAGGGTTTAACCCACAAAGTTTGAGGGACTTATTTAATTAATACCTGTACAATTCATGGACTCTGGGCGTCTGCTTACCGATAGGTGGGTACAGAGTCACATGACCTGCTATCATGTATCAGTCGTCCCCATTCATGTACTCTGTAAGTCTGTTTATCAACAGGTAGGTATTATAGGCACAGAGTTATAGATACGGTTTTCATCTATGCGCCTTTAATAATTTAAATAACCTTGTGTGGTTGATGCCATACGTGAAGTTACCTTTCTATTGGAGACGATCGCTTATTTAATTATTTAAAAACATGAGCTAAAAGTTACCTAATAAATATTATTATAATATACATTCTAGTTAAATTATGGTGGAAAATTATTATGGGCACGATAAATCGCGAGTTGCATAATGGTGCACGTGCAGCTAAACACGTGAGCGGTAGGCACGTGCACTTATCTCGCGGAAGACTGCACGACACCGCCTCGCCAACAAGTGTATGTCACATTAAATATTATTTACTATTTATCACATCGTTGAACCATTAACAAATATATTTACTCCTTGCCTTTAAAGAAGGAAAAACATAACATTTATCTTCTTTATTTTGTAAATATTGCTAAATCTGCCGGATAAATTGCTGAATGGAAAATAAAGGATACCGTGATTTAATACCGTGTAATTAAATTATTACTTAATGGCACCAGCTGAAAGCCAGCTCTGCAGCAAGACCAGCGTTAGCCATAAGTTTCTAGCTAAAACCGTCGATAAGAATATTTACTACGATAGAATTATATAGCTTTTACCGTCTTTAAACACTCGGCCTGTTAAGTTTTCTGCACGTAAGTTCTGCAGAATTGGCCTACATTCGTCACGGCCGGTGAAGTTTGGATAAAGTTTTAAATATTCCTATTCTACCAGCAGTTGCTATGTCCAAAAAGTATTTGACATTTCCATGGAAGTGAATGATGGGTGTGGCAGAAGATGCCTGTAAGTAGGTTTAATGCTTTAGAAATGCGGTCATTAAGGAGTGCATGTGGAGTATCAATCGGAAAGATTGAAGAACACAATTGTGCTTGATAGGTATGAATTAAAAGAACTAGTGTCAAGGATTGAGAAATTAATGTTACGCTAATTTGAGCACATTGAGAATATAAAAGGAAGAAGACTGACGAAAAGTCCGAGATGAGTAAAAGGAAAAGACCCAGAAGAAAGTTCCATGATAAAATCGGTAACCTAAGAAAATCTAGGATCTGCAGTACTATGAGTATTGCGGATACTAGATTTCGTGAGCTCATATGAAGACATGGTGGATGTGAAGGAAGCGGAAGAGTTATCATGTTCGTTGTAGTGGTATGTGGCGCTCCCTTATCTCCGATTTTTCCAGTAGGAAAGAGGGGTGATCATTTTAGTTCTAGTTAGTAAGTACCAGCAGGTGTTAGTGGGATCTATTTAGTGCTCTCCGAAATATAAAATGTAAGTGTAGTAATAGTGTTGAAATAAAACGAAGGTACCTTTAAAGTAATACATCCAGCAGGGATCCAACCACGAATTGTATATTATTCAGTCAGGCCCAGTTAGAAGCCTACGTATATAATAAATTAAGTTATGAATTAGGAAACTTACCCAAGATGTGTATGCCGAATATGTGTCTCTATAGATGTGCAAGAGTTAGTGATATGACCGCAGCCACGCCATGTGCACTCGTATACTGTTGAATTTATCTGCAACAATCAGAAAACAAATATTAATACTGCGTTTAAAATAGGAAAGGTCGGACCAAGGTCAGCGCAAGAACAAGTGCCTCGGAGCAGTGCAATAATCGATACGTGTTAGGTAGCGACATTGAAAACTACAATAGTTTTGCATGCACGAGGTCTTAACAAAGAATTGGCAGTGACAGACAAGGACGTTTTGGGTATTTAGCCAGGTTGACATATACAATACTCTGTAATGTTATCCTGCATTTAAATGAGGTGGTAATTTGTACTATACAGTTGCAATTTAAACGGAAGATGGTCTAGGTCGCGGCCTTGCCTCGGCGCCGCCGCTATAAAATTTTTCATATATACCTATATCTAACAAGTAGCATGTTTTAGTATACACGATGACTTTGAATATCAGATTGGCCTTCACAATTTTATGTTTATAATATCTTGAAAGAGACGGAAACAAAATGAATGCAATTTATTTATTGGCTAAGTAGGTACATGCTTAATTTTAATTACTAACAGGTAACCGAATGCTATAAATTAAGAATAGTAAGTAATAGATATACTCGTATCTATTGCTTTATTCAGAATCGCTAAACCAGGTTTAGTTTTACCGTGTCTTGTCAGTTTTGTTTCATTGACATGGAACAGTGACAGGAAGAACATATTGATATACAACAGTGACAAGTAGAAAATATTGATATGGAACAGTCATAGGAAAATATTAATATGGAACAGTCATAGGGAGAAAATATTTATATGGAACAGTGACAGGGAGAACATATTAATATGGAACAGTCATAGGAAAATATTAATATGGAACAGTCATAGGGAGAAAATATTTATATGGAACAGTGACAGGGAGAACATATTGATATGGAACACTTTCAAGTAGAAAATATTGATATGGAACAGTCATAGGGATTTCGAAAATATTATTATGGAACAGTGACAGGAAGAAAATATTGATATGGAACAACGACAGGGAGGAAATATTGATATGGAACTGTGTTAGGAAGAAAATAATGTTATGGAACAGTTACAGGTAGAAAATATTGTTATGGAACACTGACAAGGGGTTTAACTAGCATTGGTAGATGGTATTATCTTTTTGCAAAAATATAACTACATCACCGTAGCTTATTACAATTATATCGTAAAGATCATTGACTAAATATATTTTTATCGCATAGTTACAACCTCTAAAGTCCAAACCGTAACGGAAATGCAATAACATTACACTGCCAACTCGTGTAACCGCAAGATATAATATGCAAATATATATGTTTATATATAATATATGTTTGTATGTTGTTAGTAGAATTCGCACGGATATGCAGCGGCTGCGGTGGTAGCTTGCCAGCGCTGCAGCGACCTTCATCTCAATGCCATACTATTTTAGTATGCTGCTCGGGAACTTAGACTAACGGCTTGTTACTATGCCGTATGTATCTAAATTTATGTACAACGATTATGTAACTTCTTTGTTTTTAATAAAGTGCATTTTATCCTTGTGGGACTGTGACCCTCATATGTGTGGATATTTATATAAACATAGAAAACACTTTAAATTTTTTTTTTTTATAGAAAAATATATTTGACGTTATCATTAGAAACGTATCTCTAAACTAGTTTTAGCCTAATCTGATGTTAGAGAAAAAATAGCACACATAACCGCTATCGCAAATCGACCTAGTTTGTTTGCAGTTATAATAATCATAGGATATTTTACACATATTGCCCTGGTCACAAATTAACTCTAGGCTTGCACTATGTGTACCAGAAACAACGATACTAATAGAGTAAGGTACGTAAGTATGTGTTTCATACTTACGTACCTTACAAATAAAATCGCACTAGTTAATATAAACAGACTTTGAAATATCTCTAAATAGATAATTTATTCCCTTAAAATTATCAGAATGAATAAAATTATAAATCTTAAATAAAAAAACAGATACAAATTAACAAAAAACCTGAAAAAAAAAAAAACTGCGGGTAATACGGTACAGGTGAAGAAATTCATTTTTGTATATTATTTAAACTTAAATTATATTGCTAGCTGTACAACTTAAACCGTTTTTTACACAATTTTCATTTTCAGGGCAAAGAGACCTGCTTTTTCGGGGAAACGACGAATTTTTTAAAAACCTATTTTGAGGGCAAAGCGGAATACCTATTCAGGGCAAACAGGAAAATAATATTTAGAGGCAAACTTTTGAGGGCTAAACGGAACAAGCCGAATTTGTATATATTTTATAAACACCCTAACCAAGTCAACACAAGACCCTAAACAAGATATTGGATTACTGTATATAAGTATTGTACCAACTGATGAAGATGCACTTAATAATATTTACAAAGGATATACTAAAACACTATTATATATATCTACTGCAGTAGTTGGTGTTTTCATAACAGCATGACACACGCCACTGCAATGAATCATCGTCACATATAACAAGTAAAGATATTTCAAGTCGTCATGAGGATATAATATATTAGAGAGACGGTGGACATTCAGGGTTAATCCATACTTCTATACTAATTATTGATGCGAAAGTAACTCTCGTTTGTTTGTTCAAGAGTAAAACGCTGAACCAATTTAGATGAAATTACCCTGGGAAGGATATAGGGTATATCACTTTTCGATATAGATAGCATAGGGGGTGCAGATATACAGGATGTTTGTGTAAGTCTTTTAGGAAATATTTTAAATACACCAAATAGAGAAAAGTGTTATATGAAGCAATGTTGGGTATATTAAAAGTGCATTAAAAAAAAATTGAATTTATATTTACTTATTTTGAGGATTTTTTGTTTGTTTAAAAGTTGTAATTTTTTCTTAATCTTTTTGGCTACTTAAATGATTTGGAAGGTAGTAGCTAACCTTATAAAACTACTTTAGTACCCATATACTTTTTTCAAATTTATTATGCGTGCAAAAGCCTGTAGGTAACATCTGTACATTATTATTTTTAAAGAAACCGTGAATATACATGGTAATCGTCGTTAAATATATTGGTAATAGAAAAAGATATTTAAGTAGAAAGTAAAATTATGTATTTAGCGAAATATTTTGAAATTACTTTAGGAAATGAGAATTTAGTAAATATCTCAAATATGAAAGATTAAATTAAATATACCTAAGAATAAACATATTAACAATGTAAAATACAACTAGAATTTTTATTTTTCGGTTATGAATTAATCAAACACAAGTCTTCAAAAGCTTAGCAAATATTACAAGTAAGTAAACATTTGAAAATATTTTCATTTCATGGAAAGGCGTGGAGCTATACGAACGAGTACGGCAATGCTAAACGAATAAGAAGAAGTGAAAATAGGTAAAGGTTCTACCGAAAATATAACTCAAAGCCAGGTCATGTGAAATATATATATACCATATATCAAGTGCAATACAAAGTAGGTCGTGCCGCCGGGGGGACGAGGGGTCAAGCGGGGGGAGCAGTGGAACTAGGTCGCAGCACCACGGCCAAGGGTGGCTGCCGAAGGTTGGCAGGCTTTGTCTCGCAGTCATTAGGGTATAAACCACCCTGACTTTATATATAAGGTCGAGGATTTATCTGATAACTTTTTTATATAAAAGCACGGCATGTGACTTTGAAAGGAAAACATAAATGGCAAAAATACTGATAGTAGCTTATACAATGTTGTTTAACAAGATTGTTTCTTCTCACTATGCCAGTTAAATGATATGGTTACGATATATTGTGTTTCCGTTATTAAATACGATATATATATAATTTAGATATAATAACTTTTTTTTATATAAAAGCACGGCATTTGACTTTGAAAGGAAACCATAAATGGCAAAAATACTGATAGTAGATTATACAATGTTGTTTAACAAGAGCATTGGTTCTTCCCACTATGCCAGTAAAATGATATGGTTACGATATATTGTTTTATCGTTATTAAACACGAATTTAACAACGTCATTACAAGTCTGTTTTGTTATGGCTTTAAAAAAAAAATATCTACTATAAATCGCCATCGTGGTCTAGTCTAACGCATTTTAAATTTATATACGGAGGTGGGTTCAATTCGCACTCATAGTAAAACATGATTAGTACAACTTGATGTACAGTCTGGGTGTTTCTATGATTGTTTCTGTTAAAGATAGTACTAAGTATACGCCTAGATTTTATGACCAGGGCAATATGTGTGAAATGACCTACATATTATTATTACTTGTCGATAAAGAAGTTGATGGTAGAGAAATAGAGACAAATTAAATCGATCGATTCTATTTTCTACGTGAACAACAATTGTGATAGCGTGACCATATAATAAGTAGACAAATTGAATTAAAAACATATAATTATGAATTATTATTCACATAAATAGTGAACTTTACCATTTATTATTAAGTTTAAAAATAGCAAGGCACCAAGTATTCTACAAGATATTCGAATGTAATTCAAATCTTAATTATCTATATCTGTATAAACAGACAAAGTTTTTTTTTAATGTTCAATAAAGGATTGAAAAATGAAAAATATATTTCACAAATCAATTCCTTATCTATACTACTTTGTAACAAACAATAATATAGTCATTAAATAGCGTAGCATATAATGTGAAATATTATGAAATGCCATGAAATCTATAAGCTTGCGAACACTAATCGGCCCCTGACGTCATTATTCAGCAACGTTGGATACACATAGCTGTATATCTGTAATGCATAGGGGGAGGCCCCCTCCCCAGGGTTGGCCTTGTATACCTTCAGCGACATGGATCGATATGCCGGCCGGCCCCAAGATCTCTACTCTTTCGCGATATGCCTTCAGTTCTTTAGCGTTTTAGGTTATATAAAAGTTATTTAAGCAGCATTTTTTTTGTTTGGTAGGTTTGTTATTTTTTTATAACTGTTATGAAGGACATTTCAATAAAGAGACGCTATTTATATATATAATAAAAACAAACTTGGTTGTGCCGTTGGCCTTGTATCCGAAGGTTGTGCGTTCGATTCCCAGTCATGGTAAATAATATTCTGTACAGTTTGCCTAGGTTTCGATATTTATAAAATCGTGTATAGTTGTTCCTTGTTAGACATAGTACAAGCCTAGTGCTTAGTTTGGGACCAGAGCAATATGTAAGATATGTCCTACGTATAAATAAATAAAAAAACATTGTGAAAATAAGGAAGTAACTAAATTAAGGAAGTTGCACAATAGGTGAATAGTACATATTATACATAATTATATTAGGTAAAATGTAAAACGAATGCGTCAAAAATATTTTTCAGGCAAACTAAAAACGCTATCCCGAAAAATATGTTTACAATCATTCGCTTTCGCCGAATAGTTTGAGCGATTTAGCAATAAAACAAACTTTGTTTCACCATCGGCGAATGGATTTCCCCTGCAGGTTACAGGAGTGGGGTCGTGAAAGGGGACAGAGGGGCGAAGGGAGGAGGGGTTCAGGAGAGATCCCCCCGCACTCCACTGCACCACTGACCTACTTTCGGCTTTCAATGGCCGATTTCTACCAAATTTATTAATGCTCTACATTGTTAATGTTTACTCAAAAATATTCACCAAAAACGTAGCTGTATAAGATTGTATGCATTATATAAACAGTGCACACTATGAGAATATATTCAAGTCATAAATTAAATTTATTAGACAAAGTTATACTATTTTTATTATGTTTAGAAAGTCGTAAAACCAATATCTTTGTTCACAAAATGCAGTAAACGATTAGGTACGATACTTCTGTAAAACTGAAACTAAAGTCATATATAAGTGTGCTGTAGAAACAGGTTACACGTGCCGAGTTCTTATATGTGTGGGCGTTGCACTGGCCAGTAATACTTTCGGTGGTCGATGTGTGAGTGAGTTTTATGTTGGTAGGAGTGCAGTTTAAAGGGCGAGAGGGGTGGGGAGAAGCTTGCACGTGTCGCGTCGCAGTGGGGGAGACCCTGACACGCGGAAGTTATGGAGGCGGAGGGGGGGGGGGGCTGCATCGCGCAATAACATAGCTCTTTGTTCCTAGCTTGGCCTAGTTCCACACGGAGCGTAATGGACTAATTAACGATTGGTCGCGATAGCGTCCGTCTTTTTGTTTATTGTCTATGGTACTTCTAATAGTTGGGTTCTGTTCTTGTTTACTTAGTCTTTTAAAAAATAAAAAAAAGTAATTATCGAATGTTATAAAAAATGCTACGATGAAACTCGTAGATATTTAGTGCTACGAACGATGCTACGAATCTATACTATTTAGATGGACAGAAATAATTATTTTCTTTTGATTCCTTTGTTAGGGTAGGGTTGCCAACTTGTACCTACGCATGAGTGTCTGAACGTGTCTCGGTAGCGTTAGGTGTATATTTAGTTGATAAAGACAAAGGAATGAATGTAGTCATGAAATAAATCACGAAGAAATAATACTTAAATAATTTAATATCGTAGTAAGTATCTACATAAAAAATACTAAAAGGCACAGAAGTATACTGTATTATATGAATATTTAAAGTTATGTTTTAGAAATAATAGAAAATATAAACTTACCATTACGTAAGAAAACCAACGGTTCGCTCGTTTCAAATAGAAAATTCTACAACGGGACATGTCAAGAAGAAAATATTGCGCTTTGAAATCAGTAAACAAAATCGATTCATTGTAATTTAAATTATAAATATTTGTAATAAAGTCGATAGTTGTAAGACCGGCTAGCGAACGAGCCGGCTTTTATGCCGGTTTGTTGTCGCGCCGTCTCTCTCTACTGCCTAGCCGCTTACTCAGATATTATATTGATTTGTTTGCTTTGCGTCTCTGTCGCACGCCCAGCATAGTATATGTGCGTCTCGCTAGTATGACCTTCTGGCTATTTACTTCACGTGCAGGTCTAGATAGGTTGTTTTCGTGTCATCTCTCTCTGCCCGTGGAGCAACGAATAAGGAAGACGCCATTTTATGCGATATGTTTTATGGTGCGTAACTGCGCAGTGCCGAAGCCGGTATTTCTTGTGATTGTGTGTGTGTTTAGTGGTTATTTTTATATATGTATGTGTGCATGTGTGTGTGTGATTAGAACGTGTACGGTAAAGCTGTAGCCCACTTTTGTGCCGTTACAGCGATGTTAAGCCTTAATGTATAATATTATATTTGTTCGATTAGAACGAATTACAGCCTATGCGCTTCCTGCAAAATTACTGTAATAAGGAACGGATAGTTAAACATCGATGGATTCAGAAAGTAAGAATTGGATGACGTATAGAATTGGTTGTTTTGTACGTAACGTAAAACGTAGTGATTAGAAGCGTTGTTTTGTCGTAGATTTGTGCGTAGTACGTTATTGTAAGTACGTATTAGGAAAATAAGAAGGTCGCAGATGAAATAGCAATGGCGATGTAGGTATATGGGATCACGTGTATCGCATGTTTTGCGTAAACATTGTTACAGTTTGTATGATGTTGATAAAACATTGAACCTTTCAAGTTCACATTCAGGAAGAAGTTCATTTACTCTCTTTGTAATAGCAATAACCTGGGCTTTGTTTGAAAATTAACTGTAGGCATCAAGTACCTACAGATTTTTCCGAGAAATATTAAATTAAAATGTGTTTTGTAAAATAACCAACTTAAGTTTATGAAAATAAAAGTAAATTTAAATGTATTTTACTTTCTTTTTGAAGTTGAATTTTGTTATCGGAATGAGAAAAAAAGCTAAAGCATATATAAATGTATAAAGCATATATATATATATGTATGTGTATAAAATTTGTTTCAAACTTTTTTTTTAAACAACGATTCTCTACTATATTATTGGCATATGTAGTTATTTTCTTGCAATTTTATTATTGTGCCTTTAAATTATTCCTATACATTACACCTCTTTTATTTGTTTATATGATATTTTATACTCGAACATACAATAAACGATGTACATTAATTCCGATCTAAAAGCCTTTCTATGCGTTTGCTTTACGGTTCAAATTGCCGCAATGTATCAAACACTCTAATATCAGAGTCTATAACATATTTCTGTACATATTTTTTGTGTACAAGCCGATGTTGGTTGTCTACCTGAACAAAGGAGTCCAGGTATACTCCCTCACATTTTTGATAAAGACTGTAATTTGAAAGCAACGAATTCGTTATTTTAGGCTACACATCCAAAATTATGTGTAGCACCTAAGACAAAGGTAGAATTAAAATTAAAAGTTTTCTATAATTTTTTTTTTTGGCATTCTTATTTAAATAATGTAAGGAGTAATAGTTTCTTATTATTTAATAAAATAATATTTTTAAAGTAAAATAAATAAAAAAATATAGAAAGTTTTTTTTTTGTTTATTTCTGAAGAATGTTAGAAAAAAATATTGTTAAAGTAGTATGAATTCTGTATTGTCCTTATATAAGGATTAATTTCACGCATTTATTATATATTCTTTTTTATTAATTATTATATTGATAATGACTGAAGCCTTCGCCTACGGCAGACCCTCTTAAAGTAAAAAAAAAACTCCTAAATTCAATGAAAATCAATCACTACCTAATAAATCCAATAACTAGTCAATAGAAAATAATTAAAAATCAATACCAACTTTCGTAGCCAGAGAAACATCGAAATTCTTGACTCCCATTCATGATGTGAATGTGAGTGAACTTAACAAAGAAATTTGAAAAGAGATAGAACGTTGTTTGGAGGGAGATAGGAGATGGTAAATGCACCCCATAAGCAAGCAAGGGAGGTGCAGGCCGGTCAATGAACCCCGGTTGATCGGCCTCTGGCACCCCTGACTGCGATGTCTTCCATGACCCCTGCATGGCTCCCGTCGATTCATGGTTACTTGAGACCAATATATTTTTGCTAGTTATATATTGGATATCGATAAAAAAATATTTCACATATTTTCTAAGGATTGCATCGATCACAAATATAAAACGAGATAAAAAAAAATTGTTAAAATCTATATTTATCATTATTTAGGATAGGAATATGTAATTTATAAGCGGAATAAATCGCTAAAAGTTAAATAATAAAAAAAAGATTTAAAATATACACAGTTTAGTTAGACCCAAGGAACAAGAAAAGTCACTAAAAAGCACTAGTAAAGTAACCTAAAATAAGTTACAGTGTTAGTAATCTTTCCTACTTAATTGATATTTTTTTTTAATAAATGAAAAAAAAAAAAAACTAGTACTAGTAATCATATAACTATCTAGAAATAACACAAAGAGAATGTCAATAACCTATATTAAGTTCTATACCTACGACCTTTCATATTCACACAAAGTCACTCACAAATACTCACACATACAAACCCGGCTTTCTATACATCGGCCTATCAAATCCTACAGGTGGCTTCATTCCATACATTGAATCTGCAGCAAAACATCACTGTTTCGGCTCCCCTAGCTTGTCACCCCAACAGTCAAAGATCCCAAATAGGGTTGTCAGCGAACGCTTTATTAGGCAATATTTACAGGGTATAAAAAAACGAATTGTACAACAAAATCGCCAACTTAATGATACCGGCGCCAAGTCATAATATTTTCGAATGATTGTTTTTAAATGCGATATCGATCGCAAGTCATCGTTTTTTTTTAATTCATGTATTTAAAATGTCATGCATTGAAATAAGAAACAAAAAGCTCTCGAAAGCATAGATACTAAATAATAAATTTTGACAACCCTATATATCATGTTGTTAAGCTTTCTTTGTGTAAACTTCAATAATAGACTAGTTTAATGGTACTAAGACAAAAAAAATGTCACACCATATTGTTTAGTACCACGCATTAAACTGCATAAAATGGCTTTACATTTCGTTTTAACTTCGATTTTAACGATGAATCAATTTATATTTGCACTCTTCTTAGTGAGGGATCCCAGTTATCCTAATAAGGTAAATGTGGTGATATACGAGCACATGGCGGGGACTGGACTGGGTGATTCAGTGGGTCCGCTGGTCGCCGACCCCAGCAGGTTTCGACTTGATACAATTTCACTTTTTCTTCTTGCCCGTCGGGGTTACCCACCTCGCCTCGCCAGCATCCTTTGATATGTTGCAATATGGCGCAACAAACTAACTTTTAATGTTCAGATACATTATCCATAGACTTGTTTAGTTTAGCTGCACATATCAAATCGTAGTTACTTAACCTAGTAGTCAGAATGCTGTTAGGACTATGAGTGAACGCTCAAGCTTCGATGCTGCTTTCTTTGGCATCGTAGCATGAAAGTTATTTACTTGTATAGTAGCGAATATATTTGAGGCGCTTCAGTGACAAGCATCCCCAAAAGCATTCTGATGCGTCATCATTATATTGCACGCCCAGAACGTAGCTTGTTTAATTTTGATTGCCTGACAATAAATTATAATGACACATTCAGAATGGTTTTCAGGCAAGTACGATAAAATTCTAAATTAAATGCACGTTCAGATAATTACAGACCGACGATTGGCACGACATCGCAACCAGAATATTATCCAGCCCGGCCGGCGGACTACTCAAGAATTCAGTAGTTACGAATTCATCGAATACCATGTTTTAGTTTTGAAGTGTCAGTTTGTTGAACCCGCGGGTCTACTCATTATCGCGTGTGATGAACCCGACAACCATTGTTCCTGGCTTTACCCTCGCATGGAACTCGAATGTATAATTTTGTTCCTGATTACTGTTTATTTACCTAATCGGTAATTTATTGAACCGGTAATCATTGCTATAGAAATAAATTTAAATCGAGTTAGTCGCACACTAGCACAAGCTATAACGTTCACCCAACGCGAAGAGCTATTTAAATTGAGCTATGTGTATAGTATCAAAATTATAAGGTAAAAAGCTATTGTTGGAGCCTCGGATCTATCGGCGAGCGAGTGAGACCGCCGCGCCCTCTATCAGCAGATAGCCCAAATATATCGCCTCAAGTAAAATTATCCCGTGGCTTCTCTCTATTACCCCGAGGACTCACCACTAGTTGAAGCTTACCACTCACCACTAGTTAAAGCTTAATTCCCTAACGGTCTTCAACAAGCACCTAACTTTAGTGCTTCAAAAAGACTGTACTAAAGAATATATGTGGTAGAGGAGCAATAGGTTAGTGAGTATGTCCTCTATAATTGGCAATATTCTCGCTCTAATCTGATTTAAGATAAACGTTTCCTTAACCCTAATTAAGTTTGGTTTGTGTCACAAAGAACGGGACTTAAATCTATTCTTTATTGCCTAAACCATTCCTCAGTTCCTATACTACAAAAAGTAAAAAAAAAACTTTCTTTTGTTTCTCATTATTTGTTGTTAGTGTTCAAATTAAACGCAAGGAATTAATATTTTCCAAGTTTACTTGACCAAATTAAGTAAAATTTGTGATTACTTATAAGATATCATAGTAAGATCACGCGTGAGTTTTATACATTCAGCCCTTCTAGCCTGATCTGTATAGTGTGAGTGAGACCCTTCGACATGTAAACATTTGTGCTGTCAAGAACGGGCAGTGCCCCGAAGAGAGATGTCATTGCCCTGGCGGTAAAAAAAACGCATCGCCTGAGACTATCTGCGGCTCCGAGACGGTAATACGAAAAAAAATCTAATCGCATCATAAGAAATGCTCTACAATTCTTAGGCTTCGCGCCAAAAATGCTAATTCTATTTGCAAATTTATTGAAATGTATTTTTTAATAAATAAATTATACCTACAGTCTCAAAATTTTTTTTTTAAGAAAGTCTGGGTAAATTGCATTAATATTTTTGGTAGAGTTAGAAAATTCTTTACTATCTCTAAAGTTTCTAAATGACCGGTAGAATGATACAAATTAACAAGTCGATCAAGTGATTCCAATAGTTGTCAACAAGTAAGATTGTTTTTTTGGAACAAAAAACATAAACTTAATTATTTTTAAACGAGATTATAATTAAATCATTTAGTTTATACTCGTACGTAAATAAATATACAATAATTTTAAAACTAAGATATGTTTAAATCTTCTAATATTCTTCTAATTTCACAAGAAAACGTGGTCTGAGATGATCGCCTCGTGCCCATGTTGGCTGCGAACCGCATTACCTATCTGCTCCCAAAAGGTGGTCAATGTCTTCTTCAGCTGGAGTCTTTGACCGCGCCAAGGCCGTCAGGATAGGGTACTTGAACTTTATGGCGACGCGCTACTACCGAACCGAACGCCCGCTTATTTTCCCTGATTCTCATTAAATACCTCGCTAAAAGGGTTATAATAATGATATTATAATTGTTTTTGGTACGTAGGAAAAAAGTGATTATTTGTGAACATGTACATACGCGGGGGACCGGGAGCGGCTTCCCGTACGTTGACCCGGAGAGTGAGAAGCGACAACAAGTTTGAAGTTGGCGCGCTTTTAAAAAGCCGGTTTCCAGGATGTCCAACATAACAGAAAAAACTGCGGACTAATTATTGTCTAATGCTTTGTAGCCACCATATTCTATCGCTAATAAAGTCTGTTATACTAACAAAGAGCTTTAAATACTAAAAGTTATACTAAATTGGAGCAATCTACACGTGTACCTACAGTTGCGAAAATAGATTTGAAAGCTCTAATTTTGAGGAGAGATCATTTTATTATGACAAGTGAGCTTAAACACTGACTTGTGTTGTAAATAACTAACAAATCATAAACCTAAAACATTTATATGAAGGCCAATTTCTATGAACTCATTAGAGCAAACCAACAAACCTAATACTATTTGAAACATAAAAATTGCTAGTGGCCGGCCCTACAGATATTACATGTGCTTCCGGTAATAAAACTATGAAAAAAAAACATCGCTTTTGATTTAATAGTCTAATAATAACAACAAAATCGAAAAGACAATCGTCGTTAATGTTAAAACAAAAACATAACAAACTAGTAGTTTAATTATAAATAATAATTAGATAGGTATTAAGTAAATAATTATCCTTAAATAAACTAGCGCAGATAGAAACTATTCAATCAAACTATTAAATACAAATCAAACATCGCTGTAAGATATGGCAACAAATAAACAAAGGCCATCACAAAAATAATTGAGTTTGGTCGCCGGTATGCAGGCATTGTGCGTCCCACATGCGCGCCCTCAATTGATATCATATCTTGGTTCTTCGCGAGTTGGCCTATTTACCAGGCGGTTCATTGTCACATGCGTAGGTACCTACGACTTAATGTGAGACAACATTACCTGTGTTCGTTTCGCAATATTGGATGTAGATAAGATATCTTGGGATTTTATTAGAGCTCCTATTCAACAAAGACTGTAACCATAGGTTTATCTAAAACAATTTTGAATTGTTACTAACCATAATTCGATTTATAGAGCGTTCATCAGTGCGTCACGAGTTCACGACGTATCATAATTATTTGTAAATAGCTGTGTAATTGGTTGACAAAGGCGCGGTGCGCGGGCGCAGGGCCCGGCGCGTCCGGCACGCGGGTCGGTAGCGGTAGGGTCGCCAACGCCACCGCAGGAAACACAACGCTATAAATTAACACTTGAATGTTCACGGTCCGCGATCACCGTAACACTATGGATCTTAATTTATGCTGATTACACAGGAATCGACCATTTTTATTACAAAGGTTTGTTTATCATATTTCATAATAGCTGTTTATTGTTTAATAATGCTTGATGATGGTTCGTAGAAAAAATAACTTGTCGGCATTACAACGTAGCTGTTGGACGCGTTCCGGTTTGCCGTGTTTAGATATGTGATTTAGCGTAAACATGGTCGCTTTCCTACTGGACGAGAATACCGGTGGGTTCTGGATATAAAATCGCCCATAGGCATTGAACACATTTGCGCTCTAAGGAATAAAAATTCGGATTGATAATTATATTAAGAACTTTAAAATGGTGTAGTTTTTCACAGAAAATGATTAATTATTCTTCTCCGTATAATGGAGGTATTTGGGAACTCAATGTAAAAACTGATGCATTTTGATTTTTGATACAAAGATTTATGTCTTTACTAGTGTTGGCAATGTGCAGATTTTGTTTTCTTAACTCTACCAATTTATAGTTTAAAAACGCTGAAAAGGAATATGGATACTCTTAAAAACAAGTGTCGCAGTCGTGTCATATCGGTGCCTGGTAATGGGTAATCCTCCTATGGCAATGTGGTCAGTCAGCTATACAAACCTGCCATTTGCAGCGCCTAACTGTTTACCAACGACGAGTGATCTGCGTGAGCTTGTAGTACCGCAATGTCTTCCGCGTTTTAAATATAGAACACGAAGGCCGGATCATTATTCGAATAGCGAACGATTGCTGTAGTTGGTAGCAGATTTCTATTGCCCAATCACGAAAGTTTAATTTTCATTTGACACGTTCCGGTATTTTGAATTTATTAATGTTTGGAATAATCACGTGTTGTTCTTGTAACGAATGATAAATAACCTTCAGGGTTTCTTTATCTACTTTAATTTACGTTATTATTTATCAAGTCTGCGGAAGACACGTTCGATACGGTTTTGTAATCGATAAAGTTAATAATTTTATTTATTGTTTTTAACATATGTATGTGACTTATCTCTACAGTTACATAATAAGAAACGATTTTATGTTTCGATATACTCAATAACCCATCTATATACAGTTTCACAAGTTGGTCTAGTGAGACTGGGTCCGACAGCTTAACGTGCTCTTCGAGGCATTATAGTGGTGTTGTTAAACAAATGTATATAAATTTTAAGATTTTTAGAAAACTCATTGGTAAAACTGGGGTTTGAACCAGGGACCTAAACGGTTTTAAGTAGTCTAACCAACACGGCCACCCCGTAAATTACTATCATATTTAACTTTAACCAAGCAATTATTTATTGACTTAATAAAATCAATATATTTCATGTTATCACTAAGCAAACAACCACAAAATTACAGTTCTATTTCCAATAATAATAACTAGCAAGGAAATCGAGAATACCTACGCTACGCACCCATGACAATTCCATTGTTTTCATTAAAATCTACGCTTTGTATTGTGTAAAGAAAATTTTCCCTGATGGCTTGCGGTAATTAATACCGCAATTGTAATGACCATGAATGTTGACGCGGAAGCTGCCTCGACTAACAGTAGATAACAATTGACGTATTATCATGAAGATTGAAGGTGATAATGTAGCCTTCAGAAAAACACGCACCGGGAGCGGTCTACTGATGATGATACACTTGCGTTCGGAGACTTAGGGTCTGATTAATAGACGTTGCTTAGCCTGGAACTGTTCAAAATTTAGTTTTTTTTTCATATGCAGTTTGACAGTCGGAAGCACTGGCTAAGCATTAGCAATTGCTTTGCAACGACTATTAATTCCAACCTTAGACACTCCACTATTGGATTATGAACCTTCCAAAAAGTACATCTTAATTCTCAAAGCTGCTAGACTAATTGTTTATTTTGTGTTCATCTTCATGGCGAAAGTCGTGGACTATACTTAGTAGTGTGACTACAGTTCCTTTTAGAAGGCGATAAGAAATTTGACTTCAATGAGCGACAGAAATTTTTCGCTTGTTTTGTAGCCACATTGGTGCAGTGAAGCAGTACATGGATAGGTGTTTTATAAATTTCCATGCAGACTAAACTAATAAGACCCGATTTGACCAAAAGTGGGTATAACTTATACCGAGATTAGTAATGTCAAAAATTAGTAATGTCAAATCACATACAAATAATTATTCTGTGTATTAATAATTTATTCTACGAATAATTTTTTGTATGGAATTTGACATTACTATTCCCAGTATAAGTTATGCCCTCTTTTGGTCAAATCGGCCTTAAGACGGGTACTTCGGGTAGTACTTCTTTAAGATAGTACTTGTTAAATATTATATACAAGTAACTAGTTATAAGCTAAAGATTAATGTCATCATAATAATTAAACAATTGACGATATAAAAAAAAAACAAATGATGTACGCATTGTAGTCCTGCATGAGAACGTAGAGACAAATACTTGAAGTGTTTCGCAAAAAGTCTAAATCCTTGAAAGTAATCAATAAAGACACTATGAAAATAATATTATTTGACATGCAACTTATGCACGGATGATTGCACTTACATATACTCTATCTACCTACTTTTATTTAAAAAAATTGAACACATTCTAAAGAAACATATTATTTGATAATTCTCATTTCAACTCAATATCTGTCCCTTTTTTAAAAACGCAATAAATTTAATGTATGTATCATCACGGGTGCCTTTCGGCGCCGAGATCGCCTAGAGGGCCTCAGGGTACCCAGCGGAGGGGTGTTTAATCCCACCTCGTCGTAGCCGATGGTATGAATCTACACCGAACAAGTGGCTAGCTCGTCGCGATCTTTTGAATAGACTCAATAACCCATTTATGAACAGTTTCAAAAGTTGGTACAGTAAATTTAATATTAGTATTTATAAAAAAAAAATCAGAATCATTACATTCCTCTTATAAAATAGTTATAAATAGAAACTGTTTCTAACAACATTGTATTTCAAATACTTTATATAGTAAAGAGGTAATTTACTTGGAAACTATAAACTTTATAGTTAAGACTTTAATGAACAAAATGCAATCAATACAAAGCAACTTTGTAGGGTTAATTACATCAGTTGCTATTTCTTCCTCTAATACTAAAGATTACACCATTAATGTGCAGTCGGAGTGTAATTCGTAATAACCATAATTAAAGCACTAGAAAGAGTATAATTATTAATAGAACGACCCGATTACAGAAAGCTTCCGTATTGCTTTCTCAACGAGCAACAGAAATCGTTCTGACCAAAATGGAGATCAACTAATAATAGGCAATAGGCATAATTAAATTTATCGAATTATACTTGAGTATAGTTAGCCATATTATTAAAGCCTCCGATACACGAGTCTTAATTTTATACTCCTCGTGTAAACTTTATTAATACAAGTACCTACTATGTTTATTGTGTTTTTCTTATGTTTAGATTTTAAATGTGTATATAAAAAATATAGTTATTTGTTACTATGTACATGAATACAGTTAATAATATTATTATTATTTCTTACTTCTCGTGTAAACTGTACTACTACCAATATTTTTAATATATTTTACCTAGTGTTTATGCGTAGATTTAATATGTGTATCTAAAATATTCAAAGATTTTGTACAAGGCTACATGTTTGCAATACCAGAAAATGTTTCGTCATTGTAAGATATGAAACAAATTCATTTCGTCCTAAATGTTATTCTTAGGTACTTAATTGTTATCTAATATAAATACATAGTGCAATGAAATAATAAAGATTGGTAAGCCTAAAGAAGGGGAGTACTGAAATATTTGACTTGGTAGTTTATTTATTTAATAATATTCATGCCAGGACTATCGCAGCTCTACATACTGATTTTTCCTCGTCAATATTTATAAATCTTCCTAAACATGCACCCTGATTTCATAGTTTTTAGGTTTATTCGCTAAAAACTTAGATCCAAGATTATCTTGATTAAGACATTGAACATAGAGCCCTAGACGCAGTCGGGATTTTGAGATTTTACTAGTATCGATTAGCGAAAGATTGTTGGTGAGCTGAAATGTATTTATTTTATTTTATCATCACTATAGTCTTTTGGAGCTCCAGACCTCCTAGACGGCCTCAGGGTATCTAGGTTTTTTTATCCACCTAGTCGTCACCGGTGGTATCTGAATCTACTCCTAACATGAGACGTGCTTGTCGCAGCGTTTATATAAGTAGTTTCAGTAATTGAAATAAGCCATTTAATAGTCTCTACTCTGTAGAATTATTTGCTCGCATACCAAGCAATGCAAATATACTTAGAGTAGAACGTAATACGGTGCACCGGGTATACCTACCTTGTGCAACGACCGAGTGTCGATCAAGCCATGATGCAATGCTGCACTCATTGTTACGTGAATTACGATAGTGCGCGGGCGCCGCCCATCACGATATGCATTATCCAACCCGCTTATCGAGGGCTTATCGGGGCGAGCTTTATTTTGGTGGAGGTCATTTGTTTGTACTATAACTTTATTTTATTTACACCTAGGAGAGTTTGAGTGAATAAGAGAGATCGCAATCGATGTATGCTTTGAGGCCCAATCGTGGATTGGTGTAGGTTAATAATTTGTACTGATATTATAAAGCTGAAGCGTTTGTTTGTTTGATTAAAGGCGCTAATCACTGGAACTACTGGTTCGAATTTAAAAAAAATATTTTAGTGTTGGATTTAGAATAACGAGGAAGGCTAAAGGCTGTGACATCACGCTACGACCAATAGGAGAGGAGTAACAATGAAAAATGTTGCAAAAACGTGAAATATTTATTTCTTTAGCTTCCGTTGCGTGCGCTGAGACGAATTTGCGCAATGATGCTCTGCTTATTTGAAAGAGAAAATCAGCATTGCATACAATGTGGCAATGCTACTAGCGTATTATTTTATTAGGTGCTCTACCAAATGGCGTCTCAAATAATAGTTTTTTTTATTAACTTAAATTCAGATTTTTCAGAAAATATCCATTTAAGTAACTTAGGTTAATATGTTTTAATATTGTTTAAGCTTTTATAAATAAATTATTTAAACTTTTAATTATAAAAGCCTTGCATTTAATTTATATAAGTTAATTAAAATTAAGCACCCGACTTTGAACACAATCTTAAAGGTTAGCTGGTAGGTAATGTCTAAGGCATTAAGTTCGCCTTTGTACATAACTTTTGTTTATTGTGCAATAAAGTGTTTAAATAAATAAATTATAAATAAACTCTTGTCAAGTTATGATGCAATGGGGCTAGTAAAAAGAAGTCACGCATTATTTCTACTTGAGACTAATTAACTATCCGTTTTTATACTCTATGGTCTATGGCGTCGGTTCTAGGAATGCAATAGGCAGCGGGTGGTAAACAAGCTATTATTGCCTGCACTTTTAAGTAGAACAAAGCAACTCTGAGAACTTTCAAGTACTCATCGGACATGGCCGGTAATAGCAGCCTTTTACCTCGAAAAGTACTTTTTTCTCCTGCATTTTAACCATTGATAGAAAATGTATGGATATGCCTTTCTATACAACAAAAATAACACCTTTTCGTTTTGACTTCCGCTAGAGAAATCTTATTCATAGAGTTTGGTTATAAATTTAGAGGTAATCCTGTGCTTATACTCGTCAAACTTTTTTATGTTTTTTTAACGGTAAAATATACCTGGCGGCATATAGAATTATATAAGTCATGGTTCATCATAAAACCTTTTTTTTTTGAGCTTTCTAAATATATTTTTATAACCGAAGTATAAATAAAACCTTCATGTTTTAATTTTTTATCCCATTTTCAAATATAAATAAGTATAATAAATAAAAAAATATAGTTTAGTCATCATCAGTTTAAAAAAAAAAGTTTGGTAAAATGCATAAGTAATATAAGTGCTGTAAGAGTATATAATATGACATATAGCAGAAGAAGCAAGGTCATATAATCGACTTCCTCGCTCTAATACGTTTGTCCTCCACCAAGGCCTGGGTTTGACGTCATTCCCATACAAGTTCCAGCACTACAATATACAAGTATTTACACATATCTACATAAAAATTTCAGCACGACTTCAATATAATATAATTATGTTATGTGTTATTTTTTTATATATTACTATAATATATAGGTACTTATTATATATATATATATATATATATATATATATATATATATATATATATATATATATCACAAATACTAACTTACGTTATGTGATTAATTTATGAATATATATACTCGTATAATAATAATCATAGAATCACAAATCTTTTATATATTAATTAATATACTATATACAGTTTTATATACATACTTTTAGAATAGGCTTCTCTCTTTTAGATATAATATTATATATATTTTGGTTTATAACTTACACGAAAAAAAAAAAAAAGGTAAACCTTATTTAGTGGTGAAATTATAAAAAAAAGGCGAATAAAAGATTTTATTTTGTAATACGATTTTTATTTTTCATTAAAAATAAAATCTCTATTTATTTCTAGAGATGTTTTTTTATCTAAATTCAAATCAAACAATATTATTAAAGAAATCCTCTTGGCGTAATTACAATAATTAATTCAAACTATAAAACAATTAAGAATCCTTACAAGATTTTCAGTAACGAAAAAAGTCAGTCTACCTCTACAGGTTTACTTACAAAAACTTTACATTATAATATCGGTAGCAAGAACGTTTTTTTACAGTTTTTTATATAAGTAGGTAGTCCTAGCTAAATCTATGTTTATTGGATGGAACAGGTTGTAGCCAGCACATGCGTTGGTTCGATGACCTGGCACCTGAGGATGCCCCAGGGCTGGCCGGATCCCCACATAAAAATACGAATGAGATCATATATGTAGGAGGTATATACATATATATGTCGCTGAGTATTAGTTAGCAATAATATGATATATATATTATTATAATTTCTAAACTAAAATGAAATGGTGTCGCGAACTCGAACATTTAAAAATTGTTGTATGAAAGTTTTTTTTTGAAAGAAGGTGTAGAAGTAAATATTACTTACTCGATCCTAATTAGATAGTCTCTTTATAAAAAAAAACTATAAACTTTTGAAAAGGCAACCAAAGTATGATTTATGATTCTAAAAATATTACTTTAATTGTTATTTTTAAACTTAACAGATTTTTTTTATATAGAAATTATGTAATTAGGATCGAGTAAATAAAATTTACACGTTCTTTTTTTTTCAAAAAAAAATTTTATTAATACTGAAAACAACATTTAGATGTTTTGACGTTGGAATTCGCGAATCTATTCCTATGCACTTAAAGCCTGATTTTTTTATTTGTTAGACGTATTTTATTACTCGACAGTTAACTAGTATAAAGAACGGTCAAAGATATTCATTCTCCTTTATCTGTTGAATAATTCTGATGATTGAAATATCGGCCCTAAATATTATTGCCTTATTAATAACGCCTACTAAAAGACAAGCTAATAACTAATAGTCCTCTATAAATAGTTTACAATAAAATACTTAATAACTTGGATTTTAAATTAAAAATATTATTTTTATAAACAACAATTTGATTAAAACTAAGCCCCCGTTTTTTTCCAGCACTGAACGCAAACGCATAGCGTTTCAGTAATACATTTTTTTTATTAGAGCACAGTATGCGACTCTATACGTTCCTACCTGGTGTTAAGCGGTATGTGGAGTCCAAGAATAAAACCAAACAGTTCAAATATAATAATAAGAGTTAATAAATATTACAAAATTTAATTATGAAGAGCCAAAAAAAAAAACATGGTCTAAGTGTGCGTTTGGCTAATAGGCTGCCATTCCGTCCACACACGCCAATATATCTTGTGCATCTCTTGATGTAAATATTTATTTAGTATTATTTACAATACTATTAAAGTATTTATAAAGGTACCACATAAACATATTTACAGCTAAAGTTAAATGGATAATTACCTACGTCTTATGCAATGACCAGTTGGCACGCTGCAGATTGCACTGGCCAAATTACTTATCATATACATTATAGCTATCTTAAACACTAGTTAATTTATTACAAAACGGAATATACTATATATAAGTACCTTTAAAGTATATATCAGTTAGTTTCACTAGCCGAACTTGTAGTATACTAGGAGACAAATGCAGTGTCGTCCAACAAATTTACTTTTCAAAAATAAAAACTCTTTGTTACGCACCAGGGTTAAAAAGTGAAATTATAAGTGATTTTTCTACTTGAGAACGGCATGCGACTTTGTATCTACCTCATAGTAAGCAGACCTACATAGTTCATGAATGAAGTTGATCAATACATTGTTATTTAACAGCATTGCGGTTACGAAATGAGCGGCGACAAAGACAAATTAGCACTATATGTCTAGCAGTTTCCTAAAAAAAACAGGTGAACCTACTGACTAAAACCGAAACATGACTAGGTCACTTGACGGCTTTAGCCCCCACCTAAAAGTCTTACCGTACATAGACAAATACACTTTTAATATTTCTGTACAATGCCATAAACACAAATGCGGATACAGTAGCAATGCCGCCTCATTAGTCATAGGAGCTTAGAAACCAAGAAATAAGCCAGTACCGGCCAGGTGCGATATTGCTGGGCGACATAATGTCTAGTTATATGCTATTGTATACAATCTTGCAACACCCACAGCATATCACTGAACAGTAGGCATAAATATCGTAACGCACTTCGACGTGCTAACATATTGACATTATCTTCTATATTATATTATAAAGCTGAAGAGTTTGTTTGTTTCGTTGAACGCGCTATCTCAGTAACTACTGTTAGTTAGAATTGAAAAATTACTTTAGTGTTAGATAGCCCATTTATCGAGGAAGGCTCTAGGCTATATAACATCATTCTGTCTCCCGTAACACAGGGCCACCTAGCACGGGGGACAGGGAACCAAACCTTCTGAAACATACTTACTTACTTGTTTTGATGTGCATTACCTAATACTGATTTATTTTTGTTTGGTATCAATAAACATATATTTCATATTTTATTTCATCACGCTACGGGCCAATAGGAGCGGAGCATTAATGAAAAATGTTACAAAACGGGGAAACTTTATTCCTTTTGATAACTTTTGTTGTATGCGCTGCGTAACGTGTAAAGTTGCGCAGACGAAGTTGTCCGTGTCAGCCAGTTGTAAATATTTCGACAATTTTATAAATATATTGACAATATATATTGTAAATATTATAAATATATCATTGTTAAGCTAATTATATAATACTTTAATCACCTTTCAGCAGCTTTATAATATAACATTATAATATAATTGTTTTTGAGTTAAATATAAAAAAACGAAAATTGTTTGCTAACGATAGGTTTAATAGTTTAATCACCTTTTAACAGTTTTATGGCTTTTTTGTTGGCAAGGATTTTCAAAAGTAAATAAGTATGAATCTAAGTACTAAGTACAAGTCTACTTGTATATTATTTATTACTTATAAATCTTAGGGGTGTAAATATAAGCTTTTAGGTTGGTCGCCTTGCCTTCCATTGCCAACGATTGAGAAGTCAATGGAACCAGCTAACCACCTAGTCTTATGACACTAAGTTCAACTTAAGTTCTCACTAGTTGGTTATGTAGCGAGTGTTCGGTTTGGTTGCTATTTCATTTTCTCCCGCAAGGACAATAGTTTAATTATTCGCTAGCTGTTTATTTTCAATTTAAAAACTACATATTTACAACATTTGACTACGTAGCTACATGTGTAAGAGGAATAGCGACCTAGCCAAATGCACACTTGGATCTTACTATAATTTTTTGACTTTTCATAAATGCCTGTAAAAATTTATATTAAATAAATAATAATGACTTTTGAACTAAAGATAGTTTAATAAAATATACTTTGTGGTTATCTTTGTACCTTTGCTAATTTTTTTTTTTAAAAACGCCTTTAAATATAATATAAATAAGTACTTAGTAAAATGTTAAACCATAAAATCACACTCAGGAACTGTAAAAACGATAAATTTATAACGAACTAGAATAAAACCGGTAAATCGTGTCATGTAGCTGCAATATCTATATGTCACCCGTTGACATTGGTTTAAGCGTGTGGGTTACAGTTATTATTATTATGTAATAAAAACTTGACCACTTTATCATAAATTATTCAATAAAATAATAATGAGATGTATTGTTCATATTCTACATATTATTGTTCTTAATTATTCGCGCAAAAGTTGTGTATGGATTGACCTTTAATATTTTTATAAAGGTCATGTACAATACAAATGTCATTCCATACTTCACGACACAATAAGTTCACGTTATTTTCAATTTGTTTAGAAGGTATGGAACAATCTTTAAGGTATGAAGGTTAAATCTGTCATAGATTCTGTTCTCTCTATTAATTAGATGATTTGACAGCCGTAGACTAGTGGTTGCGCCTTTGGCGTTGTATCCGGAGGTCGTGGGTTCGATTCCCACCCATGGCAAAAAAATATTAGTACGTTTTTTCTGTACAGTTTTTCATGGTCTGGGTGTTTATAAAATATAATATGTATTATATCGTTGCTTCTGGTACACATAGTGCAAGCCAAGAGCTTAGTTTTGTGACCAGAGCAATATGTGTAATTTGTCCTACATATTATTATTATTATTTTCACAGGTTTTTCCTAGTATGGGATTCGGTAAATTAAAATTATAAATTGTAAACATTAATTATGAATAAAGAATTATTATTATTATTATTATTTTCTGTTCTATAGTTCATCCTATATCCATTCCTAAAGTTCTATAAAAAATGTAAAAACTGTTAACTCATGTGAACATCTCGTAATTGAGTCTCAAATTTATGAGAGACATTATTTTGTTCATTGTAGGCGATTTGTATTGTGAAGTATGGAATAACTTTCGTAAACTCTTTGTGTTAAAGGTCAACCCATATTTTCTTTTTAATACTGGGTATTTTAATTACCTATTGAATAACATAAAATATTTTTAATCGTCAATATTTTTTAAGATATATTATTTATATCTTAAAAAATTTATATCTTAATTACCTACTGTTTTTTATTTTTAAGAAATAAAAAACAGTAGGTAATTAAAAAAAATATACTTGCATAGTTTATCCTATGAAATATGGTAAAAATAGCTCCCAAAAAATGCAAATTAATTTAACCTTCAAGCAAGAAATGTGTCTCAAACGCGAGTTTAGTATAAAAGTAAGTGATGAAATATACGTGTTTTATTATTGTATATAAAATATAGTATATTATTTAAAATGTTTTTTTGGTGAAAGAAAAAGCACCCAGTATAATACGCTCGACGTATACGTAATGTGTAAATAAAGTCTGTAGTTTTACATTGTAACGTTAAACTTCAGTGACTAGATAAAATTTTACGATAAGAAACTTAAATGTTTACAAATGGGAAAATTGTAAAAAAACTTAATAAAAACTTCATCAATGTAACAATGCGTCGTTACACCGTGCACAGAGCTGGATATAATTAAGAAATAGTTATTACAGTGAAGAAAACTTCTAATTATCCCTGATTGTATTCAGAGATTAGGAAATAATTTTGCTTTCTACCAACTAGAACATTTTCTAAATTATGTTATGATTTAGTTATGACTTCTCCTTATCTTTTGAAGTAAATATTGTATAAAACACGCTAATTGCTTTAATTGTTAATAAAATACCGTCTGAGGCGAGTTGCTGACGTTAAATTAAAGTTAGCTTTTTTTTTTACTGAAGCACGACTTGTGAATTTGTGTCTCCTTCATGGTCCTACAAAATCTATGAATGGGGTCGATCAATACATTTTTCTTTAACAACATTGATCACTGTGCCGGCTAAATTATGCGGTTACGAAATGGACGGCGACAAATACGAATTTGCATTACGAGTCTACTTCAATAGCTTTACGCTGCTTTATCATCAAATTAACAAGCTGTTTCGTAACCGCATCCTGAAATGACTCGTCAATATCGATGCTATAATTTTCGGAATAATCGAGGTTTTAGGCTTTGTATCAATATAAATAAATTTATTCTAAAATAAATTAGTACATAATTTATTCTCAATTCTCTTATAAATTTCCTATCCTATGTTGACTTTGAAGAGCGTTCAGAAATTCGGCCTTAACTGTATAAGATAGTGTAGATTTATTTGAAGGTCGGACTTGCCTAATAGAAGAAAAAATGAAAAATAACCACAAATCGTCTAAGAATAATTAAGAAATTCGAGTAATTAAAACCTCAACGTCAAAGCGTTCCAATTGGTTAATTGCTATAATTAAATTACGATTAAATAATACAAGTACCTAGGCGATTGGTAAGCAATAATTGTTATATAATATGAAGTAATTAATTGGTAATATAATGAGCTGAAAGCCGGTTCGCCCACAGGCCAGTTGGCTTGAGAGGTTGATATTGTATTGCAAGGTTAAAATTAGTGGTGCGTGGGCAGCTATACAGTATGCCACTTGCACTGCGCGACAATGTTAAGGAATTTTAACCTAATTTCAATGTCATTTTCTTTTATATTATTAGGTTTTATTGATCGTGATTTTGATCTTAATTTAAGGTATACGTTACTCTTGGAATTTTGTTGAACATGAACGAGACATCTATACCCATATAAATTTGTTTCTAAAGTATTCTAAATATCAAATTAATTAAAATAAAATCAAGTAAATTAAATTTCCATTATTTATAGAGTTAATTAACTTTCAAGATAAAGACTTTTCCCTTTTTACCCTTTGGTTTTAAAATTTTTGTAGTAGGTGTCTTCCGAATTTTATGATTCTAGCTTCAGCTTTTCCATGTGGTAATGCAATGTCAGTCAGACAAAAAGACGGTATTTTATTTATGAATAAATGAGGATAAATTATAGATAAATACTACAAAATATGTTTTAATTTAGATAAAGAGTATGATAACATTATAATTTTTGTGTTGAACAATTGATAGTCATCGGTACTGGCGAGTAGAGCCGACAACTCAAACCAATAAAAGGCAATAGGTTAGTACAGTTGGTTGTGCCGTGCGCACGCGCCGGTCTTCAGTCGTAAATGTATTGTTTATGACATTTTTACAGTGCTATTACATAAGCTTCCGAGTAGAATGATTGCGCCTTGACTTTGTGCGACACAGTGAACTTCGCACGTGGACTGGAAATCATTATGCGGACGTATGTGCGGATAATGACGAACTGCCTGACCTTCAGATTGCGATGCAGCTTCTGACAGCGAAGTTATGTTCTACGTATGTACGTACAGATGTGCAATTACAATGTATGCCACTGTTCAAACACGCTGTCGTTATTGTTTGGACAAAGAACTTATTGATAACTATTTTATCTTAATATATATAGTGATTGGTAATATTGAACTGATTTGAGAAGAAAATGTGAGGTTAAGTCAAAGGAAAATATAATTCCCGATTACTCACGAATGACTATAAACCCGTTTGACGTAATAGTCTCGGAACTATTACTATGCCCTGATTTGAATAAATACTCAATGTCCCTGGAAATAATTAGGACGGTAATTTTTTTTCTGAAAATCAAATTACTGTCAAAGTAAAACTAAATTCTCAAAAACCCCAGTTCGTGTACCCGTTAATTCCAGATACCCTTTATTATATAAAAGCTAGTCGAGCTTGGATTCGCTTCTAATCTCTAATCGGTACTGGTGTTAATGACCTTAAATTAAGCTGCACCAAATTAAATTTATAATTATTTCATTCAAAGTAGGTATAGCCAAGTCACAGAGGATTATTTTTTTATTATTTTAGTTAAGATTTAGATATTAATATTCTTCTTCTTAAATTTAAGAGCTAGGCTCTTGTCGGTAGAGCGATAATTTCTCTTTTACTTGATCTATGTATCTTCTTCTCAGCCTTCCTCTTCCACTTTTTCCTTCAATCTTTCCTTCTATATTTATATTATATGGAGTAAATAAATTAATATTTAGAATAGATATGATGCAAGAATAGATGCCAAATATTATTACGAAGCCACCGTTGCAGTTTAGTCGTAAATAAACTTGTATTTTTTCGTACTTTTAAAAACAGCATTTATCGTGTCGTTGACTTGTATAGGTCACATATGTTTTTATTATGATTGTGGCAAGCCTAGAGCTTCAATAATAAATGCAGTTATTTTTATAGATTCATATCAACACACAGACGTATGAATGCAAAAATACTGTGCTGTGTTCTTATAGAAGCTACTAAATATTATTAAAGATTTGCTCTTTCTTGTAGAAGTGTTAGGTTAATGCTATTAAGTCACTCAAGATAATGGAATAAGCTCAGACTGAGCTTATTCCATCAGTTTATTGTAAATAATAAATAAATACCATCACGGGTGCCTTTTTAGCTCCCGAGAACCGTTTAACACCTAACAAGTGGCGAGCTTGTTGAGGTATTTAAGAGTATAGCCTCGTTGTATAAGGCGGTCAACCATCCCAGATCCGTTTATTGTAACTTATTTAAAATATATGCCAAAGTTATTCTAGTCGAATCTACGTCAGACTTTAAATTTTTTATTTATTTTAAATTTTTTATTTCACAAAATTGTACATAGGCGAACTTAGGCTTTTTCTACCACCTAACCTTTGAGAGAGTGAAATATGCTTAGGGTGCGGAACTTTTGATAGAAGGATATACATATAATTTTAACAATGATGCAATACTTAAACTACTTTAATACTGTATATAATATAATAAATGTAATACATAAACATACATACCAAACAAAGGTTTAAGCGTTCAGATAATGAGCAGTGAGCATGCGCTTAAACACCCCGATGGAAGGGGCTGATCTTATAGTCAGAGGAAGCAAATTCCACTGGCGACACCGTAAACGAACATCTAACATAAATGACAAAATATGCAAAAATGTTTTTCATAAGTTTATTTTAGTAATGTAGACTGTTTTTTAGAGAAATTGCATAACTACTTCTTCGAAATCTTTGTTATCTCAAACCCTATATACCAACTTATAAATAAACATAAGTATGAAACTGTTTGAAATTCTACCTTGTATTATAATAAACTAAAATTATAGTTTAATATGCAAGCCTATGGCCACTGTGAATAAGATTATTTACATACATAGATAATCGTCTAACAGTCTTTAAGCGGCCACTTATGTATTCTGCAGGACTCAGCGGTCGTCCACAACCTGACATCTTTATAGATAGGCATGGTTTGGAATTCAGAAGGCATGGCCAACAAATCATTGTAGCTGCAATATTACCGGCACAATTTATAAAGTATAATATGCAGGTACAAAAAAAAAAACAGCTAAAATGTTTTCAATTATTTTTTTTAAGAAGCTGTCACGAATTACTTTAAATGTATTGTATTTTCCAAATTAAGGTTGTTATCAATTATTTAGACATACTTTGAGATGTATTGGAAATTTGTAAAAATAATCTCGAATATGAAAGTCTAAAATGGAACTTTTCCACTAAAGCTTTTTTAATAACAAAATATTTTCAATCTACGTTTAGATTATAAAGATATTGAAACAAAATTTCAAGGTACATGTATAATTATTTTTCAAAATCAAAAAAAGCATAAACATTTATTAATTGGGTATAATATTATTTAGATTTTACTGGGTCTTTATAAATCACGAGACGGGCTCACCTCTTGTTCGATTTGTATATTCTGAATACAATTAAAACGACAAAGAGGTAGAAATAAAACCCCCTTACCTTTTATATAGCGTTTAGAAATTCAAGAGTCTAAGATATACAGATTTCGACAAACGTAGAAAGGAAAACCTTTCACTATTACTATTAGATACTTTAGCCCGAAATCATTAAACAATCCCTAATAGCCAGCCTTAGGTGGTATATCGTGTCATTGTTATTCTAAACGTTTATAGAAAACCCAGCACGATGGGACAACGTTGACCCTTTGGCATTCTTACGAGAATGCCCTTTGCCCCATTGCAGCGCTATAAACACTAGCAGATAATTTACTTTCCACCCATGGAAGTATATAATAGGAAAGTGCCTAACACCTACGAGTAAAATCACCTTTCCAAACATGAAAACAGAAGATGGTCACAGGCCATACTCGTTTAACCCCAAACAAAAAGAAAGAAAAGACAATTATAGCCAATCAATGCTGGAGAAGTGGGAACAGAATGTGACGGCAACAAATTATGTTTGACATATCGTTCGGAAATAAAAAGAAACCAAGATAAGTTATTAATCTCTTTTTCGTATATAGAATTGAATGAATGCGAGCGAGACGATGAACATTTATGATTTTTATTTAATTTTACAAGGCGTGTTACAATACTTCCGTATTTTATTCGTACTGTTTCACACTCATCTGTAAACGTTTCTTCTTATTACTGCTTTAGTTGTAGAGAATATGACTGTTATTGACTCACGTAGAAATCGTTACTGGTTTCTTTTATACTCTGTACATTTTATAGGCTCTTTTTAACAGAATAGGTTTTTCAATTAATAATTCACGGGTTTTATTTCAGCATTTTTTCATTGATATTTGTCATTTCTGTGACCTGATTTTAGGGGTAGTCCCAATATCAAAAGAAATTATTGTAATTAAATTATTTTCATATAGAGCATTCATATCAGATAATTCTCAGATTTTTCCGTCGTAGTACAACCACGTTTCTCGTCGTCGTATCCCTTTCTATCTATACCCTGATCCGTCGGTTTACTGTGTTTGTACTCCGATATGGTACAGAGTTCAGGTGTAGCCGGACCTCGTGACACAGTTAGCTGAGTAAGGAAATTACAACAGCGACTATGTGATTTATTACTCAGAGGTTGGTGGTACTAATTGTGTGGTGTTCGAAATGGAACGACTATTTATTGCTTTAGAGTGGTTATTAAAGCTTATAACGTTAAATTGAGGTAAACTTTATTAATAAGGAGTGAGACTTAAATAGAATTAGATATACGTTATTTATTTCCATATATGAATTACAGATCAAGTTACAACAAACGTTTACTTTATATGGGGATAATGAAGTTACATTTACCGTAGATTATAGGAATTAGAAATAAAACATTTTTTGAAAAATTAACTTATGTGAAAAATAAACCATTTCTTTTCTTCGATTTCTCAATTTCACCTTTAAAAGGTTGTAAGAAATTAAATTTTACAATAAAGCTAAATGAAGACATTGTCTTAATTTTTAGTTAGGTTTTATTTGTGGGTTCATTAAACCAGTCAAGCACTTAATTAATATAGGAAGTCAGAACTAAAAATGTCGCAAATAAATCTTATGAACATCGCAAATAATACTTTAAACAAAGATTACACAAAGGGTTATATTAAATAAAATAAAATTGTAATTAAATTATTTAGCTCCCGTGAACAAAGGCTTACTAATAAAGGATATAAAATTAAAAATAGCATAGAGAAAATGACAAAGGATATGAGACAAGTCAGAGTCATGTCAACACTTGGAACGATGGCTAACGTCTGATTCATCAACTCATAAAGCTGTATGAGTGCTTTATTATGCAGTTATAATGCAATGCGCACACGCATATGTAGCATTTTTCAAGATGGCGGAATATAATTGCAGGCAATGATCCTTGCAATGCAGGAAGTTCATTTGTTTTTCTTGCACAATTTAAATTAGTTATTTGTTAAAAAAATATTGATGTAAATACTTGTACTTCAAGTACAAATAACGTGATTAAAACTGCAGTTTTAATTATCAAACTTGTATGTCGTGTCAAACTTGTAACAAGTGTCCACCATACTAATTAATGTAAGCAAAAATTTAAATTCAATTTTCATTGTCAAAAATCACTTGAAATAAGTTTGAGCTTGAAATAAGTTTTCATTATTCCAAGTAAAGTAATTGCGAATGATTTTTTTACATCATACTGCTAAGCGCTATTTATTAACCACAGATGTAAAAAAAATGTGGATTTTTTCTTTACTATTTACGTAAAAAATATCTAAATAAAATAATTCTCATTGTAAGTAATGACGGGTAAAGGAACGGTTGCTAGCTGCGCCCTCTGATGTAGGGTTGCATTTTCAACCCCATTGTGTTTCTTTTGAAGTATTTTTCTTTAAATTTGTTAATACCTAAAGCTTTATATTATAAACTTAGTAATTTTTACAAGTCCATTTCCTTTGAAGTTCATTTTATCACAATCTGTTAATCTGACAGTTACATCTGCATTTTTGTATGTTATACGAACTGAAGACACAAACATTTATTTCCTTTCATTTTCCTTGCAAGATTATGTTTAAAGTCTTTCCTGAAAGTATCATTGCATGTTGTTACAAAAATACCTTTTATTTTGCTTTAAATTCAAGCCAAAAATGTCTGCTTTTGGATGCGTTAACAACTAAAGATTATCTTTAATTGTCGCGCCAGATAAATAATGCGGGGTAGGCACCAAGAGTAAATTGTCTCTGACACAATTATAACACTTCTCATATGTGCAAACCGTATCCAAGGCAAAGGTACTACGTTCCGAGGCCTTTTTTTGTACGATATTTAAATACACATACAAATTATATAACATATCACAAGTACTGCTGACCACAAACTAAGCTCTAGTCTTGTACTATGTGTAGCAGGAACCACGAAACCTATAAATTATATACACTTGAAGACCAAGGCAAATTGTAAAGAAAAACGTAGTAATATTGCTTTGTCTTAATAGGAATCAAAGCCACCACCTCATCAATACAACGTAAAGGCGTAATCACTGACAACGGAATCAGTTTTAACTTCCATATATTAAGATTTACGAATGTAGAAGAAGATTTAAAGTAAGTTTTTCATGCATCTTACCTTTTTCTTCCTAGGATGTAAGTCTTCATAGTCCATGGCGATGCCTTCGTCGCTGAATGAGGAGGATGCAGGTGGGGGAGAAGGGGTTCCTGAGCGCCATGATGACCCTGAGCTGCTGCTGGCTCCAGGAGATACCGAAGATCTGCCGCCCCAGGCGCCTGAGCAACATTAACGGCTATTACTGACCCGATTTTACACGTCTTTTAGGAACTTATACCTGAAAAATATATGGGTTTATTAAATGTACTTGTTAAAATTAAAGTAAAATGTTATTTTAAATTCTTTTTTAAAATAATAATCTATATAAGTAGATACTTATTTTAATAACTAGAGATTTTTTTATCAAAGGTTGTTTTTTTATGAATGTTGTAATGGTCTCAAGTTCAAAAAAGTCAGTTAATTTTATACATACATACATACATAGAAATACATACATATCATCACGGGTGCCTTACGGCGCCCGAGACCGCCTAGACGGCCTCAGGGTACCCAGCGGAGGGGTTTTAATCCCACCTCATCGTAGCCTATGGTATGAGTCTACACCGAACAAGTGGCTAGCTCGTCGCGATGTTTTGAATAGACTCAATAACCCATCTAAAAACTATAATGGTGTTGTCGAACAAATGTACATATTTTTTTAAATTAAAAACTCATTGGTACACACCGGGATTCGAACCCCTTAGGGTTTTTAAGTCCAAGGTCTAACCAACCAGTTCTTTTTTTTATGACAAAATAAATAAATAATAATTATTAATATTAGTAAAATAATCTAATAGATATTATTTTTAATGAAAATAGTCGTTTTTCTTGACAACTGTGCTTTTTTAAAATTATTTTAATGTAAAACCGATAAAATGTGCCAGATATTAACGTTCCACCTGTATGTTATGATAATGAATTTTTGCAGTAATATTATTTAGTCTTGTATTTTATTTGAGGCAACATTGAGGTCACAATCTCTACATTGGTAACAAACTTCCATTCTTCTCTCACATATGAAAGTTAGGCAATGTTATTCTACATTTAAAATTCCGAATATAAATTTAGCATAATCTTATTAAGACGAGGCCATAAACATAATTACGAAACGGAAATAATATGGCTATAGCTAACAACTTTCACTGAAAACTACGGTTAACTTCACACAGAGCTGCGATGATGAATCGTAAAACTTCACGAAGTACGTATGCCTTCACGTTACTTAGAAAAGTGATTGCATAATAAACTGCATGTAGTGTGTATGTACGTGTGCTAATAACTTAATAACAGTATTCCTATGAAAATTGTGTCTATTTTGTTTAAGTTGGTTTAAAAGATCAGACAAGTATGTGGTTAACACGAGGGTATTCCAGTTTTTACCGATTTTTTAAGTTTTTTACAGTTTTGGTTGTGAAAATGATACATTTTAAATTGTGAACAAAATGTATGACATAGTAGATCATTTTATAGGTATTTGTGTGGGATTCAAAACGTAAATAAGATTACTTCACCCGAACGAATACCTGCCGTTAAGTTGAACCTAGAATAACTTAGTAATTTGGTTTATATTCAATAAACTATATATTTTTTATATTTTGAAGTAAAAATATGATTACAGTAGGGTGAAGGCAATATAATTAATACAATAATTAAAATTTAAGCAAAAAATATAATATAAATATTATGCTATTATTGTTATAAGCACTTTCATACATTATATATTTATTATTATATAATATTATTTACTACTCTCATTTGAAAACTTTCAAAAAATTTATATACATGAAGTTTTTGTGAAATATCCAGTTCATCCACACAACGGCTGTACCAAATGTAAATATTATTTTATATTCTAGTAAAACAACTATATTTTATTCAATTTGAAAGGCTATAAATCTCCGTTGTACCAGTGCGCGTTGTGTTACAAATCATAAAAAAATGCATTCAATTGAACAGAAACAAGAGTAGGTAATTTGTTCACGAATTCAATTTGGACCATAAATTTATTATAAAAAGTATCAAATATGTAAATGTCAAAAGCTACAATACCTGTCTAGACGGTTATGTCTAGCCGCGCGTCTAGACGTCCTAATGTTCGCTGAGTTTGCTCACTGAATTTGTCTAGATTGGGGATTTTACTAGAACGAATTACATGAGTGGCACACTGCCACTGTGTGAAAGTGCTTTTTAGTTTAGAGAATATACTGATTAGATTTTTTCGTTTGTGTTTTAATTTTTAAATTTAACAAAAACTTTTTCTTCTTTTTCTTTCTAAAAAGATTTAAAAAATGTCTTTAGATAGATTACAGTAGTTGATGTCACCATCATATGGCTTATACGGCGGTATTTGTTAGTCAATTAAATTTTGATAAAGTATCAGCAAGTATGTTTTGTTAGGAATTTATTTAAAGTTATTTCATAATCGGCAGTCTGAACGTTTCATAAAGTTCGTTAACTTTCTTATTCCTAAAAACTTTATTGAGCGTTTTATTTAAATAGTTTCATCTCTTTCATACAGTTGAAAATTATGATTGACAGAAAAGAAATAACACAATTTTAGCTAAAACGCTCAATGAAGTTTTAATGAATAGCAGGGTTATGGCCTTATTCATAAAAACTTATTCGAGTACTTGAAGTTGAATAACACTTTAGTTAAAATAGGTTTTGTCTCTTTTACGCATATTAATTTTTGTTGTTAAAAAGAGAGACAAAACCTTCTATAACTAAAGTGTTCTTTAAGGACTCAATAAGTTTTTAAGAATACCTAGCGGTGTTAGACTATACAAAGAAGATATCTAATAATTCTTTTGATAGCGATTACAAGTCAATAGTAAGTAAGTAAGACAGTTGGTTTTCTTCTTTATACAGATAAATGATCTTGAAGAAGAACATACAGATAGACCTCGAAGAAGAACACGGTTTAATTAAACGAATGTTAATTTAGAAAAGCTAAGTCTTTTTAAACAAAAAAAAAGTCGATATACTAACTTGGTCTGGGCGAGTTGGGAGAACAGCTGAGTGACATAAGGACCAGTGCAGCATTGCATTCGTTCAGCACTTCATCCCGCTCCACATAACCCAGATCTCCAGAACTGCTTGGGCGACGTTTCCTAGATCTGTAACAATGAGAAAAACATATAAGCACTTTCTGTAATATGTAACGAACGAATTAACAAAAAAAAAAAAGTATTAAAGAGAAATATGTTGAAAACATATCACATATACATATTTTAGATCTATATTATGATATTTCTAATATTAATGACAACTTAAATATGATCTTGTTTACATAATTTAACGCCATATTAGATATTGCTGATATTTAGAGAAACATTGATTTAAAGAGTTATTGTTTAATTAAATTATAAAATTTTAATTTAATAAGTAGGTTTTGCTATTTTTTTTATAGGAGCTCGGCATGTGACTTGCATCTACCTGATGAAAAACAGTAAGCAGGCATATTAAATCTCATAGTAGCAAATAAGGAAATAGTAGAGTTAGGATTTGTATTCATTATTATATAATATTTCAGCCTAAAAAACCCTATTTTATAAAAGATATTGTTATCGAAGTCTGTATTATTTTATGTTATTATTACCTTATTTTAGATAACAAGTCGGCTTTTCTCAAGGCTAAACGCAATCATTCCTTTCTTTGCCGCATACACCTTTGTTTTGTACAATCTTTTTTATATAAACTAAATGAAATTGATTTAACAAATATTACTTTAAAGGTTAATTATAATTTATATGCGTAAAGTTTTCCTAAATGATCCATAAAAGTTTTATGTTCCACGTTGTAAGTGATCTTAAATGTCACTGATTTTTGCAGTTTTTTATAATTTATATATACGTTAAGGGTTTAAATACAATTTTTATCTTAAGTTTATTTTCTTCAAAAAACCTTCATTCAAACAATATATATTAAAAATACATATTATGTCATTTCGGTTACATTTAAAATGTGGATAATATTAAATATCGCATTTATTTTACTTTATTTGCTAAGGAATTATAATGCCACTATATAAAAAAAATATATAGGTCCCTGGTTCAAATCTATGTGTATAAAAATATTAAAATTCCAGATAGATCACACAAAAAAAAGTTTTCACGTACCTAAGTATAAGAAAAAGAAACAAGCAATCATAAAAGACATTGATTTGTTACAAAAATGCTTAGTCATCAGCTGTCAAACTGATTTTCTTAAACCATAGCTAAGTTACAAAAAGAACAAAAAAGTATATTTTCTTAAATACCTATTAAATGTATAATATAATAATAAATACTTTTCTTGTGTTATATTTAATGGCATGTTAGGAAATCGTAATTGCCAGTTATCATTATAGTAGCGTATGCCGTAAATCGTGGAAACCACTTATTTATGCAACTACAACGAGGTAGTCCATATTCTATTCTAGGAACAGTATCTGGGTGACGAATTATCCTGGCTTCCAGGAAAAATAGAACAAAGGTTTAGAATTTGTAGTACCGGTATTGTGAAAGGTTTCTAAATTTCCGGTATCCAGTGCCTGGAAAATTGGTACTTCAGTACTGAGTTTTTTTTTAAATACCGCCTTCTTGGTGTGGTTGAGATTTTGGTGTTGTATCAGTAGATCATGGGTTCAATTCCCACTCATGCTAAAATAATATTAGTATGTTTTACTGTACAGATGTATGTGTATTAGTATGTTTGTTTCTGGTACACATAGTACAAGCTTAGCTTAGTTTGTGACTAGAGCAATATGTGTTAAAAAATTAAAGTTCTATATACTAGTGCTATTATTAATATTAATAAACATAGTTTTTATTTTTTTTATTATGATTTGCCATCAGAAAAATTGTCTTTTGATCTCATTTTTTTTTTTTTTTTTAAACTGCTCGGTTTATTCTAGGCGACGATGATACTGTGTTAACTCTGAAACCACTTATCATCGAATAAATGGTTCTAGAATTAAGAACATACAAACGGACAAACAGAGAAATATAAGTTACTCTTTTATAATATGTAGGTATATACGTAAAGGGGTTACTTATTTTATATTGAGAAATACTGGGGAGTAGGGTTAGTAAAATTTATTTTCAATCAAGATTTAACAAGAATTAATCAAGATACCCATCCATGCGGCCTTGTCTATTTAAAACTTTTTGTTTATAAAAATTATGAAACCTTTAACGTAGGTTGTATAACGCTGAATGATTGATTAAGAAGATTTTTATTTATAAATTCTTAACCAAAAATAGATTGGTTATTTTTATTGTAGATAACTAAGCTTTAATTTAAATATTATTAACATATCTTTAACTATGAATTTTATTTTATCTATGAAAATAGTTTTACTTATAGTTTAGCAGTAAAATAGCTAAAAATATTTAGGTAAATTTGTAACGCTGAATGATTGATTAAGAAGATTTTTATTTATAAATTCTTAACCAAAAATAGATTGGTTATTTTTATTGTAGATAACTAAGCTTTAATTTAAATATTATTAACATATCTTTAACTATGAATTTTATTTTATCTATGAAAATAGTTTTACTTATAGTTTAGCAGTAAAATAGCTAAAAATATTTAGGTAAATTTGTATTAATAAATGATTCGTTGGCGACCGTACTAAACGTACTTATATAAATAACTGTAATAAAAGATATGTCTTTTGTTCAAAGAAAATATAACAAACCCGCATTCGATAGAGAACAATAGCGAATACATCAAGCGGCGAATACATCGCGACCAGACTTCAATGTTAATAATTCGATTGAAGTCTAGTCTAGATCGAGTAATGACCTCAGGTATTTGAACTTGAAACGCGGGGGCGCGCACTATTACGCAATCGCCGACCCAGAGCCGAGTCTAGATTTTCGGCCGGGTATTGCGTAAGGACGCCTGGGTACGTCTGGCCGATCACCCGTATAACCTTCGGGGCGTTTCGTACATTCATCCTTTCTTTCACCCACGCTTTCGGTGAAAAATACGGTTAGAGACTTAACAATTTCCTTTTATTAGTAATTCGGCCCTGAAAGTAAAAAAGCTTCACTTTTAAATGAGCCGGTACACTCATTTGAATAATATCAAATAGTATTTCTCAGATTTCAGTCAGCAACTAATTCCAAATAGCTGAATTCGTATGTATACAAATTAGGTAAATTTTATAAAAATCTTTTTTATTTAATTAAAAGTGCCCTTTGCTTCTTTAATAAAAACCAAAATGGTTTTACATAAATATCCATAAAATAATTCTCTCCAATAGGTACAGAATACCTGTGTTTGGTAATTCTTTAACACAAATATGTGAGTATTTAATAAGGAGTAGAAAGGAATACAAATATCGTTGAAATCCTGAAAAAACTAAATAAAAAATTTTCGTTGATATTACGCGATATCTGAAATCACCAAGATTTGCATACTATAAGCACCTTAACAATCTGGTGCCATTAAGTCTATTAGGCATTGTATGACACTATGCACAATTGAAGCGTCGATAGGTTAGGTACGTAGAAATGTATGAATCACAGTGACGTATTCCACAAATTGAGAGCGATGAAACAATAGTGACAAATTTTCATACGTCATTTTTGTTTGCATACGTTACGTACGGCCGGCGTACTTCACGCCTCAATCTGAGCATAAACATCATGACCTTATCGCTAAATAACATTGGCCAAGGTGCCATGCAGACAGATAATGCCTAAAAATAGGACCTAGATTCGAGAGATCGATATTTTTACCTATAAAAAAGTGTCTAAGAACTGTGTGAAACGAATAGAAACTAGCGACTCTGTATTTATCTGATAGTAAACAACCGATAGTATCAGATAGAACAATTATGATCAATAAAGCTAAATCATGATGCAGTTATGAAAAAAAAATAACACGAATTAGTCTTTATAACTATGCTAGGTCGACTGGCCACATCGATACCACCGCTCATACAAATCCAAAGACTTAGTTATATTTCTGTTTTAGTCTACGGGTTTTTGCCTCGATTTAACCTTGTGATAGTCTTCTTTCAGGCCGTGGTACGAAACTGGCAGTCTACTGCCAGTTTCGTAACCACGTAATGCAAAATTGTCTTTGTCCTTAGTAAACACATTAAGCCATTGTGTGGGAGCCACCAATGGAATGCAAACAGAATAATATTTATCGACCTATACATGGATTTTGTATGTCTGCTTACTATCAGGTAGACCAAGTAACATGCCGTGCTGCCAAAAAAAAGGAAAATTAAATCCACACGAAGTAATACCGAAGAACAGAAGAAAAGTTATTGAAGCCTCCCACTTAAAAAGTTTTTAGACAAGTATTTTCCACATTATCATTAAAACAAGCCCTATACTAGCCTGCCTACTATTAGAGAATAGGCAGGCACCCTTTAAAGGTGTCTCGCCCACTAGTCTCATATGGGTGGGTTTAGGATATAAAGAATATCAATGTGGGCGTCTAAGAGGGAAGACGGGATAATAAAACGTTAATCTTCCAAACATTAAACATAAGCAGTTTGTCCATAGTGGTACCAAACATGTCCATATTACTCCATATCATATAAATAATATAAATAACATCTCAGTCTAAGCTCAGAATTCTTCCCATTTATTCAAAATTATACCTACAATATGATACAAGCTTGCGCAGGTTTTTTGTTAAACCGGTTTTAGTATTCCTATTAACAAGGGTTTTCCCTGGCTGGAGAATCTCCAAAGTTTATTCCTTATTTATCCTTATTAATAATTATTTCTTCATGGAATATAATAACCGGTCAGATTCCCAGCAAAATGATCACAGCCTATACGTATTATAACTTCGAGATAATGTACCTAGTATCGTGATTAAAGTAAGTTTTCCATAACCTAGTCTAAAGGGGTTTCCCATGCTGGAAAACTCCATAAGGTTTATCCTTATCTTTAAGAATTTAATTATACTTTTAATATAACAGAAAAAACTGATTGTGAGTTTCTCGGTGGCTTGTAAATACTGTTAAATTGTTACTGAAGTTAACCTAACAAAATACCAAATGTATACTAAAGGTACGTCTGTCTCTTTCCACCAAATGTCAATGTAATAAAAGATAGTAAGAGACTGCACACCTTAAATGATAACAAAACTTAGAATACGAGGGAATCTATTTTAAAAATTAGGGTTTCATATAAACTTAGTCCGGCCTGGGATGGGTGACCGCTTTATACAACGAGGCTATTTTATCATAAACACTGCAACATGCTCGCCACTTGTTAGGTGTTGCCTCCGAATACCATCAGCGAAATGAGGACGGGTTAATCCCTCCGCTGGGTACCCTGAGGCCGTTTAAACGGTTCTCGGGAGCCGTGATGGTATTTATTTATGTAGTCCTAATCAATGATCAATCTTATATCTTTTCACAGATCAAATATTATTTTTTTATAAAATTCCTGCATATAAAGTCTCAGAATTAGGGTTCGACAAAAAGCCAGACCTACGTCATCGGCGGCACAGGAGCCTGAACGTCCTTGAGAGTCAGGGCGTCGACACGTTCGCCGGCTGGCGGTCGTAGCCTCCACCAGATGGATATCAAATCAACCCCAGAGATACACGACCTTTCAGCTGAGGCCGTTCAACGGGCGAGTTAATTGTACACTTAAACTTGTATTAACAACTGATTATTACACTTAAGTAAGTACTTTTTAATATTATTTTTTTAATTCGTTGAGAATTATATAATATATGATGGTTTGTTCGATTTATATCACAGAAGCATGAACTTATTAGAACTTTATAGTAATCACAGCTTTTTATAAGGTATTTATTTAACAAGATATTTATAACTAAATGGTTTGTAATAATTTCGGACGATAAGGCTCCATGGAAGGTTAGGTGTTTTTCAGTAAAAATCTATTCCACCACTCAATTACTGCGACTAAAACTTGAACTAAAAAATTGTCTTGTAGTTTGACAGAAGTGTCTAAAGAAGCGCCACGGCAATCGGACTTGAGTGGTGATTCCGACTCTAGCCCCTGTATTCTAAGTTGAATCCTTAACTCCACTTTTCGCTCAAGGAACGTCTCATTCTTTCGAACTTTCTCAATTTGACATTTGGCGAAAAGAGACAGAAAGTAAAAAGTGGAGTTGAGAATACGTCTTAGAATACGGGGATAAGTCACAAATTCGCAGCCATAAAAGAATACTTCTTACCTCTACACGCGTAAGTAGTAAATAAGACCTCGACCTACTTACCTAATAAATAATTATAGAAAGAATTTAGTTTTAGGTATTTAATTTGTAATGTAATTGTATTTCTTGTTTCTGTGGGCGTATCTTGATTCTACTAAATGAAGGCAAAATTCTCTTGAAGATACAATCTTTATAGATTGACCGTGGAATTTCGTAGCGATGAGAAAACGTAGGACGTAATGTTTATTTTGTAGTTAGTGTACGCCATTAGACCTCATTGATGATAATGTTAGATAAAGTTGCTAGAGATATGATTTCTTCTTTTCTGTTATTATTGTATTGTAGATTTGACCAGGAATAACACATCCTAGACCAGAACCGGTCTGTCATTACATATGGAGGCCGTAGATTTCCACTTATAGAAAATATTAGTATGTTTTTCAGTACAACTTTCCATGGTCTGAGTGTTTATGAAATATAGGTATTGTAGATTCTGGTGCACATAGTAGAAGACTAGAGCCTCTAGTCTTCTACTCTAGTGACGAGCCTAGCTTGTAGTCAGGGCAATATGTGTGAAATGTCCTACTTATTATTATAAAATTTTAATCAACGATTCCGAGCATGGACTCATATAAAAGCTATAATTTAGATTAATAAACTTATAATTGATCCCAAAACACATAATAACAAAATAAATGATGGTTTAGCTAGACTACGGCCTTGGGATACAGTCACTCCATCGACTTTCCCTGACAATGGGGAGGTTTGCCGCAGACACGACGCCGCATGCGTCCTGCCATCGCGCTGGAAATAGACCCATGACGCGTTTACTCGCAACATACCAAGGGATTTCAAACTCATCGGAGCTTTAGCGATTTGCCTTTGCACGTAACTATGTTAAAGGAGCGATGGAATAAGAAAAAGAGGACGATAATGTAGAAGATGGAAAGACGAACTAAGGGAAACGGATGGTATCACATGGCCAAGATTAGCCCAGGATAAGAAGATATGGAAAATGCTGGAGGAGGCCTTCGTCCAAAGGACATACTGATATTTGTTATTAATTTTACCAATGTTTTTTGAATTTAATTTGTAACTTTATATTGTAAATAAAAGCTAATAATAATAATAATCATGGCCTCATGTTTCAGTTTTAGTCTGAGAGTTCACTGGTTTTCAGAACCCTACTGCATCGATATATTGTCGAGGTGGTAGTGTCTTTTCAGGGTACGATGTGACGAAAAAGCAGCGAGGCTAAAAAAGTAGAATCGTAATGAAGATCTTTGTTGCCGCATCATTTAGCTAGAATAGTGGGAGCGACCAATGCTGTTAACAGTGTATTGTTACAACTTTGTAAAGCTGCTTACCATCAGGTGAATACTAAAATAAAACAAAATGCTCCAAAGAACCTTAAATAAAAAAATAGTAAATGTCAAAATATAAAAATTAATTAACAAGTAAAAAAACAAAAAATTGAAATTTTTGTCTGAAATTACTTTAAAAGAATTAGAATCCACCAAAGAAAACAAGTTACAGCAATGATTAATCCCGATTTTCAGAAAATTTTCGATTGTTATATAAAAGAGAGTTTGTTGCAGTTTAAAATTTTCCGTAGTCTCCAAGCGGATGTTTCTTTTACACTTTATTTGTTGTAGTAATTAACGAACAGAGATGTATATCTTTTGATAAGGAGACTTTATGAAAGAAGACAACATGTCAAATGTGTCCTCTATCTGTTAGGTTTATGGGTATTATATCATCTAGACAACAATAAAGATAACTGTAATAGTTATCAGGATGTGTACCGATCACAGACCTGATTCTACTAAAAGAATTGGATATCAACGTGTTTTAAAGAAATAATAATATGAAGCCGGGTCAACAAAACCTGAAAATAAGAAGAAAAGCTGATAATACTGTTCATTCATGTTTGGTTTCCGAAATTGTATAGCCAACATCTTTAGCTTAAACCTCAACACTATTCTTTCCATTTCACTCGCTTCACTTTCTATTCCGATGCAACAAAAGGGATAAAAAAAAGAAGAATGACGTCAAAGCTCGCTCTCTTCGACAACAGCTAGTCGTTTGCACTATTCTGTTGCCGATTTCACTCACCACGGTCACCGAACGCCTCTCAGCTGAGTACACATGGATTGTTTACATTAGTTCAGCAGTATGGATATTGCTCGCGAGGACATATGACCTTGTTGCCGTGTGCGGTGTGCCACTTGTGCCCAGTTGTTGGGCCGAGAAACCACTATATCTGAGATAATGATCGTTTATGTAACCTATATAACTGCTGGCCTTGTGCGCAAAATTTGTCACTTTACAATATCGTGACATTTTAAAATGGCTTGTCGACTCATGCAATTATCAATATTGACATTAGCACTATCGTTACTCTTACGTAAAAAGTTATTCGATCTGATTTTTCTTGCTTTCCGATTCCTAAATTCCATTACATATACTCATACTGAGGTTAAAAGAAGAATTATCTCCCTTTTGACTTATTTTGTTTATTTCACCAGAAAATAATTATACAAAGTAATAAGGCTTTAGGTTTTCGACATGGCTCAAGAGGCTCTACATAACTAACCGTAAATGAATTCGTCTGATTACTGTTAACCAATGATATATACCTAATGGTTTAAAGAACTCTAAACATTAAAATATGTAACTTGCAACTATGGCTACGTGTAGAAGTTTCACTTATGGCGGTGATGTAGAAATTGACCGCAAGTCTTTTGATTTCACTCAGCTGCATGCGTTTTGCTTCTCTACGCACGTACGCACTCAATGCACAACACCTTCCTACGCAAGTCCATACAGCCTTATAATAAACTTCACATATTTATTATTGGCTTAAATACATACTTTCAAAAACATGCAATAATGTTTATTAGGTGGTATGAAGGTCTCTATAACTAAGCTAGCCCCACATACAGATGGGAAAAACGAATAGATGTTTTAGTCTGTGGGTTCACCAGTTTCCAGGAGACTACAGCATCTATTTCTTGTCGAGGTGGTAGTGCAGTTACAAAACGACCAGTGGGAGCAAGCAATGTTGTTAACAGCAAAGTATCAATCGACCCTATTCACGAAATTTGTAGGTCTGCTTACCATCAGGTATATACAAAAATTCCTTGCACTAATAAAAGAAAAAAAAAAGAAAAACACTCATTAATAAAACTGTATGTAAAACATATTAAGCACGACATTTTACACCTCTATCTCGTGTATCAATGCAAAATTTCGTACATTGATGTAGGTCATGAACCGTTTTTTTGCACACGATAAAAACTGAGATCCGGTGTTGGCAAGCCGAGCCCGCTGATGAGATCATCTTAACAATTTCGTATGTTGCATTTTTTCACCTGAATCACGTGAGCATTTAGTTATATAGGTATGCACAATACGTAGAAAAGTTCTCAGAAAAAACTAATTTAAGCGAGTAGATTTTTTTTTCAGTTTAATTCAGTAGGCAGTGACTTTTACCTTAAAATCCTATAGGATTTTAAAGTTAAATTCTACCTACATCTCCATTGCATTGATATAATGCTAAACTTTGAGATAGTTAGGAAATGTTCTAGTCTAGAGTACTTAAATTTCTCCTAAATACTGGCTTAAATATGTAGAGAAAAAGTTAAGTTAACAAATATTACTGCACAAAAAGGACATTTTATGCAAGTTTATTTTTATTTCTGTAACACTCCATATGTTAAATAGATCAAGTTTTTACAATATTTTTTGTTGTTTCATCTACAATCCCGCTGGTTCGAGATCAATATTGAATGGAAATTTTAATGAGCAATTTGCCCGGGCGAGTTTTTTGGCTTAGGGCAGAGGGTCAATGTGACCTTCCTGGACAGCATTAGTAGTTGTCAGCCACAGAACGAAGCAACTAATCGACCTTCGTCATACGTTTATTAGCTTATGTTCGTGACTTTTGGATGGTATTATTCGAGCTGGTGTCAAGTGAATCATTTTGTTTTGGGAGATTCTGTACTGATTTTTAAAGTTTAGTGTATTCGTTTAATATTGTAGATTCTGCAATGAACTTTTGACGTTTGGTGTTTCATTTTATTTGGTAGAGTCTATACTTAAAATTTTTAGTGTATTCGTTTGATTTGGAAGCAACCTTATAGTTTTCTCTAAAAGGAGACCACAACCGGTTGACCCAACCACAACTTAGTATAACATAAAATATATCATATTCATTGTTACCAATCTTTATAAATAATAACAGAAAAAACTAGTTGGACTTTACGAAATAGGAAAATAATAATTTCTCTAAATAAACTATAATTTCTAAATTTAGGAGAATTATTACTATTAGTTACAAATAAGTTAAGGCATGACAATTACAAAACCTAAAATCTTTCTGAAAAGACATTAATATAATAAGTTATGCTAATAATTGCACTGATATTTTTAACATCCAAGACAAGTTTTACAAAGTATTACACATTTAAACAGAAAGGATAACCTTAACAACACAATACAGAATATTTATGTAACACTTTCTCTATAGGTATGGGAGGCCTTACACCTGCCAAATGAGATAACGGGCCTTAGTAGAGCCGATGAAAGTAAACGCGGCATAACGGGAAAGTGTGTCTCCCCACTTAGCCGTGCGCCTTCTCTTTCGCATGTTGCGCAAACGCAGGAATGCGGCGGCCACTTCGTTCGCGTCCATGACACTCACATCGCCTCATTATCATATAAGTATGACTGAAGAAGTAGACAATGTAGCTTAGCTACCGACTGTGACATTGAAATGTAAGCCGCAGCTACTTACGTGTTTAATATTTTAATTATTATCTAGTACCTAGGAGCAACTGTGTTGGAAAATTTTGCAAGGAGATATTATGGCAATATTTTTTCGGTTGCTATGAGAGTTTATGCTAACATATTTTTGGTTTATCTAACTAATGAATTGATATATTGGTTAGAAGAATTGCTAATTTAATACAATCCATCACAGGCCATCGCTTCTAATTCTATGTTTTTATTAATTAATTAATAATAATGACAGATACTGAAAAATACAGCTACGGCCAAAAGTAAAAAGAAGAGAAGTATTTTTATTATAATAGTTTATATTTATTTAATATTTAAATATTCGAAATTAAACATGTTTTTGTTTAATAAGTTGATGGCCATGTTTTGATTTAAAAAATATGAAATAATTTAGTTTTTATCGGCTGTGATCGCGATTATTGGCAAGCGAACGTTAACTCGATCTTTCTTAAACTATAGTATAGAATTATATGAGCTTAAGCTACAATGTAGGTAGATAATACAACATTTAAAAATCACCTTCAAGACTATTGGCAATTTATTACATCAAAAAAATCGTAATGAACTGTCATAACGTAACTCTTGTGACCTTTCGATACCCAGCGGAAAGGTTATCGAGTTTCATGGTGTGGGTGATCAAATACTTATTTTGGTGTTCTTAGTCGCAAGAATCGCACGAGCGAACAAGCCATATGCGGTATCATCTCTAACATTACGTTCTATTTTCAAACTGGGTCAGTATGTCACGTCGCGGCCAAGCTAAACAAGACGCCATCTTCGAATGCCGTTAAATTTGTTTCAACGTCCTTTATAATTGTTATTTTCTTCAGAATTCTTCGTCGACTACTGTTTAGTTGTCCTGTGCTCCTGGTACCTATACTAGCTTTTACCTATCCAATACAACGTCCTACAAATAAAATTTCGTAACCGCATCATTTAACCGGCATAGTGGGAGCGATTAATATTGTTAAACAACAATGTATTGATCGACCTCATTCTTGGACTTTTCAGGTCGGCTTACCGTCAGGTAGATGCATAGTCACATACCGTGCTCCAATAAAAACAACAAAAAAATAGATTTTCTGTCATATAAGTATAGTGAAGTATACTTCAATAGGTATAATAAAAAACACCATCACAGAGAATGTCCATTCGGAAGAAAAACGAAGCTTTAGCGAACTTTCACTTCGGCGCGTTGTGATTGCAAAATCCGTTCCAATCACGATTTGAAATTCGAATCAATTTGAGATATAATAGCAGCAAGTATTATTGGGTATAATATAATATCTACTGGCTATTGCTATGCCGCTTCGTGACTTTCTAAACACATGCGGAATCTTGGTACCTAACTGCGTACTGATTTACTCTTGCTACCTCATAAAAACCAGAAATGTTTTTTTATTTCTTTATTAGCCTTAATGAATTGAAAGTAAGGGTTGACAAGGCCTCAGATATCTCCGACATAAATATCAAAATACCAACAAGCGACTTTTATGCCAAATACGTATTTCCCAGTTATTATTTAATTGCTTGGGTATGTCTCTGTTTGTAAAGAAAAACGTGACTTTATAAAAGAATGCAGAGAAATCTGAGATATATTTTATAATAAAAAAAAGACTAGTAATTATTTAAATAGTTAAAATGTACAAAACATTTTTGCTGTTTACATAGTTGTAACAATATGGCATCAATTCAGTTGTTTTTTAATACTTAACTCCTTAAGAAACTACGTACAATTAATGAAAGAGACATTAAAAATCTTTTGGGCTACGTTTTCGCGTTGTAATAACCAAGTTAGAAAGTTGGCGTAATCGTCGTTTTAGAATTCATCTATGGTGATTTGGCGAGCAGATAAGAATTCGTGCACGTTTGTTTCGGGTCTCTTGTGAAATTTGGACCGTCAAGCTTCGCCTCTCACCTGGCGGCCACGTTGAAAAGTGAAACCGGCGCACCACGTCGCTGTCAAGTCGCTCAGTTTGACGGCACTTTGTTCCGGTTATGCTGCAACGTATTACTGCAGCTGATAGCAGCGAAGAAAGTGATAACACACCTCCTATAAACTGATGTCGCCCTGGTACAATCGTTCGCTTTTATTACGTCATTCTTGTTTATATTTCGATTGGTTATAGGCTTGCTGATATCAACTTGTAGAATTGATAGTAAACGGGTTATTGAGGCTATATAAACACTGCGACAAGCTCGATTATTTGGTATAGCCTTAAAACTTTATCATTGGGTTGAGGGTATACTCAGCTCTAGTGGGAGCGTTAAAGTCATCACTGATGTTAGGTAGATAAGCATTTGATGCCCTTTAGAGAAAGGGCAAGGTAAAGTCCTTGTTATAAGTAGCGTTGATGCAAGCAAAATAAGAACAGACGGAAGAGGTCAGGATACGACTAATATGGAAGCAAACTGAAGACTGAGACCATAATAGTATTTTGTTGATTTTGATCGATTTTCCTGGTAGGATAGGATTTTTATATACGTTGGGATCAAATTGGTATGACCATAGACTTAGAATGCTCAGGTTTAAACACAATAAGTTTTATTTTTATTTTAAAAAACGAGATTGGAATAAAACTCCTCCGCTGGTGCTGAGGCCGTCAAGGGCGCTGTTAGAAACCCGTGTTGGTACAATAGGAATTCATAGCAGCAAATCACAAACAAAAAAAAGAAAGAACCAAACCACAAAATTAATAAAAGGAAAGAACCAGATTACAATATTTTGAAAAAGGAAAGAAGCAAATCTTAAAATTTGATAATGAAAGAACCAGGTATCCAAACTAGATTAATCTTATTTTTGTTTGAGCGACCTTATGCTGGATATAGGCGACTACAAATAAATATCACCACGACTGTCTTACGGCTCCCGAGACCGCCTAGACGGCCTCAGGGTACACAGCGGAGGGGTTATAAAGCCGCTAGTATGAACCTACACCGAACAAGTGGCTAGCTGGTCGCGATGTTTGGATAGGCTCCATAAACAGTTTCACAAGTTGGTATAGTGAAACTGGGACCGGCAGCTTAACGTGGTCTCCGATGCACTATAATAGTGGTTTTGTTAAACAAATGTAGGTTTATACGTTTTTAGATTAATAGGAGACTATCTTCAGGAAAATCTAACAAACAGAAATATTTACTAATCGCCCACTATAGTGCATTGTCTGGTGCGGGAGGGGGGAAGCAGTCGGTCGTAGAATGTAGGCAAGTGTGACAAGGACACGCCCGTACCTCGCTAACATTACCATCCAGTTTCTAAAGAGCGCGGCGTAGATTTCGCAACCACCGAGCGCCCGCGCCGCGCTTCGTTCGCGGTTGGAGCGTACCACCTACCGAGTGTGATACGCTTGCGAACACTTGCACTTACAAACTTGTTCGTAATGTAATTTGAAAGTTTCATTATTATTATATAAACTTTGTAGTTAGGTACAATTAAAAAAATATAGAACGGCTACTTGAGTTTGATATTGAAAATTGCAACACGGCTTCTCACGATTAGATTTCCATTTTGAGTGTTGATAATGAGATCGTGTAACTGCATAGTTTTTGTTGGCAGGCGACAGCGCTGGCGCGTTAGAAATGCTCGGCCTTCCTATGCAAGGCGGCGAGGTGAGCTGCCGTTTTTCAAGGCGAGAACGCGTTCATATTTGTTAATTAGCTCGCAGCCTCGCAATCTGCAGTTTGACGATCTATCTATCTATTTATGAAGGCATGATTTGTCTGTCCATTTTCAACGGCGTTCGTTATTTTAGGTCGTTATTTAGGTGTTCCTAATAAGTACCATATCAACTATGGTATGACAACATCATCAAGTTAATACACCTTTACTATTAGAAATTTGCTAATAAAATGTACATATACCTATATACATACAATTCTGCTGAATTACAAATAAAATGAAAAATCTGATATATTTTTTTACGGGCTAGAATATCCAACTTCCTGCCGTCGCAAAAAAAAAGGCAAAGCTTTATCTGCTGTCTGAATTATGGTATATGAAAAAAAGCGATAGAAAAAGCCAGAATGAAAAAAAAATAAAAGCCTCATCTGATTTTTTTACTTCATTGATAATGCAGATCCTATAGTTAAAACAATCTTATTTTTTTTCTAAAATAGCTTACCCGTGATGTATTTGTTGTAGAGGCATTTCAATAGTAGCGGAAGCACGTCGCCGATCGCCAGCCATGTCAGCAAGACGAGCGAAATCGGTGTCTACATCGGCAAGTCGGGCCGATTTCCTGGACTCCATCAGTCTCACTTCATCAAGCTTCTTCTTTAAATCCACTGTAGCCTGTTGACAAAAAAAAATTATATAAATAATCATATAATGCTGTAATAATATTATATTAATATTTGGTTTATATATGATGGAAGAATAGTGTTTAATGTACTTTTATTTGTAGATTTTAAAAAATAAATACGTTAGCGAAATAGAAGATAAAAGGTTTAAATGCAAGTAAAAAAAAACTATGAACCCAAATCTTTATACCTAACGTACCTATCAAGAAACTTTTCAAATACTTTAAGAGCGAAGGGAAATCTTCCTCAAAGTCTAGAAAACACTAATGATAAAATCCTTTTAAGCCACAGTACAGTTCCATACAGTTTTGTAAAACGATTCTGAATTCAACGGTCTCAGATTCCATCATATTTTACTACCTACCATTCCGCATAAAATCATAAAAATCACTCATCATTAAAACTCTATTGCAAAGCTTTTCCATTGTTCATGAAAAATATCCTGAAATATTTTGTCAGGCTTGTCGGGCAGGGTGCGCTGAAAGTGGGTGTGGGCGATCAATGCTGCCGACCTTCGCCCAGGTTGACGAGGCGGATGTGACGTCATGACCAGGTCGCCGGAAGTGGAGCGAGATGCGTTCCGTGCCACGGACTCAATACTTGGCTGCGTTCACAATACTCTAATAATATTACACAATTTGTTTTTTTTTTGTATATTGTAATGATTTTTATGTCATAGTAGCTATCTGCTTTTGCCATTTTTATTTGGATGGATAGAAATTTAATTAAAGACTTAACCGTATCTGTAATGGTTAGCAAAATATAAATACTGAGACCGCCTTCGTGGTCTTTAGTGGTAACGCCTTTGACGTTGATACGGAGGTCGTGGGTTCGACTCCCACTAACGGCAAAACTATATTAGTAGTTTTTTCTATAGTTTGCTTAAGATGTTTATAAAATTATGAATTGGTACACATAGAACAAGCCGAGAGCTTAGTTTATAAACAGTCAATATGTGTGAAATTTACTACAAATTATTACAAAAGATCTAATGTCATTTTAGCTTCAAAAATAAGTCATTTCTTGCAATTTGAATACCAACCTACATTATTTTAATTAAATAGCAAGCCTTTAAATTAAATAATTTATTACATTTTCGACTTGCCTACGACATAATTGCAGAACAAACATAGCCATGTAGGTTTGTAGAGATTGTATAGTACTGTGTATTAGCACAGAACTGTAATTGCTAATTCAACAGGAAATCAAGCCAGTAGTAAATAAAAGGCATGCCTCTAACGAACTAGTAGGAGGCAAACCGGCTCTATGTATAATCAATTGTTCAAACTGATGTCATTCCGCATTACACCAGCAAAAGGTCATTTGTGCAGCAAACAACTATAAAGGACAGAGGTATTTCTCAAACCGGCGGGAGAGCGACCATGTATACTAAGCTTCATGTTGCATACAAACATACATGTGTGATATTAGGAAGTCCGCGCATGTCACGCGTTAGATCTCGGCCACATGTCATTATGCCACGAGCGGTTGGCATTGATTTTGTCGCGGTTTCCCTCTGACTGAAAGTACGAATAATATGGAACTATTTGTTTATTAAAATTTTTTGAAACCTTATTCTGAGGCTTTACTATGATTTATTGCTATCTACCAATAGCAAAAGATCTATCTATTAAGTTTTTTATTAAATAAAGTAATCCTATTTGTGGTTCATATTAACGCAATGTTAATACGATAGCAATAATTCATTGTAGAGCCTCTGTTCTTACTTCTTGAGTATTGATTGGTTATAATATTTTTTGTTCTCACTTTATATTTTGGGTTTGCAAGCGGGCTTAAAATCACCTTTGCAATTATGACAACAGAAGGCTTCTGCTCTGTATGTGTGTTTCATTATTCTATATAATTATATGCCTTAAGTCACCTCTATACAACTAACTTCCATCCTGCAGCGCTCTTTCGTGTGAACACCAGCGCGTGCGCAGCGATCAGGGGCTGACGTGACTTGCACACAACCTTGCTCAGGCTACTTAAGTCATTGATTATATTGAGGAATTCAGGTTTCTAAGTCTAATAATGGATAATTATAAAAAGACACTAATAGGTGAGAAATCTAAATGGAATTGTCAAAACGTTTAACCTACATAGGATTGGCTGTCATAATAGATGTATTGACCCGGTCCTTAGAGAGCTATTAGCCTAAATTGCAAATGGCTACTTTAGTAGATGTATTATTGAGAATGCTCTTCGGAAATGTATCAATTATGTACGTGGAGTAGTTATCACACCATGACCTCTATAAAGTCTCTCTAGTCCATTATGACTCTATTTAACTATCATTTGATAATGAACTAGATGAAGGCAGCGTTATACAGAAATAAATAGAAAAAACATGGATGAGGCCCACACCTTTTGGTGGAATCTTGTAAATAAATGGTTTAAAAATAATAATACAAGAAAATTTTCAGTAAGGACAAAAATCGACTATTACGCAGTTCAAATCCTATTAACAATACATCATTAGAACACGCGATAAGGTTTCAACTGGCGTTGTTTTTTAAAATAATAGTAATACTATAGTAATAGTAGCGAGTATATAATAGCTACGAGCAATATAGCGGTTGATTAGCGGCATGCTCGAAGCTAGTTTGTGTGCTTGATTCAACTTTCACCATGCGTTAGTGGCCAATAAAGATGGATGCCACACGCGGAAGTGTGAGCGGTGTTTACTAGTAATTCAAATGATTGATTGCGGCAGTAAATGTTATGTTTATGTACGAATAATAGCGGAATTCAATGGCTTTTAGTGTTTATATAAATTTTACCCTTTTAGATAGGGTGAAGTTAAGGTCAGATGAGATTTGATATGCATAATTATTTAACTAATAGCTAAGATAAATTGTAAAGTATTGTTTTCCTATTATTAGATTATTTTAATATAAAAAAAAAAACTTTAAATGAATAGAAGTGTAAGTGGTTACTGAAATATAAGTTATTAAGGTATTATATGGTTCATTATATATAATACGTTTTTTTCGGTTTAAAGCGAATAATATACTATATGAACCACGGTAGCGGTTCGTTCTTCCTAAATAAAATTAACACATAAAGTTTTTTTACCACACATAGAAATCCGCCTATAATAGTTTTTTAAAAGCAGTATAAGAGGACAAAATTTTGGTAGAACTGTCCGAAGCCCTAAGCATGCAAATAAGAATCAAACTTGTCTTTTTTTTTCACACGCATGTGTAATTTATAATTAATAAACAAATATGCAAAGGTAGTGAAGTTGGTCAATGTAAGCAAGATGTTTAATCAGTTAGGCCGAGATGTTTGTTCGGGACAAACTAAACACGCAGCTGATTCTCTCTAACTGGTTATGTAAAAGTTGCACAATTGCCTTTATACGATGTTGAAATGGTTTTAAATCGCAGTCAGTGAAAGTCAGTCAGTGACTTTGACTTGATAACAGAAGTTGATTGTCTTGTTAATAGATTTTATCGGTCATGCTTTTGACAAGGTAGGTTATGTAGTACGTACACCCTTATTGACATACTTTGTATTGTTACAGTGAATTCGTGTTTGCACTAAAAATAAACGAACCCTCTCGTACTAGGGTTGTTAAGGTGACAATACAATAGAGGTGTAAACTATATATTTATTATAATAATTATATAGCCTCCGTATTTTATTAACATATATCTCAGTGCTCTTTAAAAACAAAACTAATTTCTACGTAGAATTTAAGATAAAAGATAAATAAAGTGTTACCACTTCATATAAAAAGAAGATTGTACTAACGCACATATTATATTAATCACATAATATAATAAAAACAAATAAGCTTTAAAATAACATTAAACTTAGATCAAAATTAATATTTTATTTTATCTATTTCACGGGTTTATAAACACGTCGTTTATTTCGTTTTAACGAAACTAGCAGGAGGGTGTCCCGTGAGCGCTTGGGCCATAGTAAAACTTTGATTGATAATATGATACCTAATGTATAACAATATAAATAAAGCCTATATTATCTGGTCCGTGAGCATATCATTAATAAAATAAATATATTAAAAAAATCAGATAAGTGGTTTTCAAAGTTATAAGCACACAAATGGGCATACATAAATAATAGAAATAAATAAATACTTAATAATAAAATAATAGACATTATTATTGTTATATATAATTAGGTAATGGATTTCTCATTCATTACTAATGACGGTCCGTCTTATGATCTGGTCTTCACTTAGCAATGTTGTTATTAAATACGTATTACAGTGGAAGTTACATTGTTGTGGCATTTTATGGTACAATAATTTCTGTAGACGGAATTGGTAGAGACAGGAAATGAGAATGCTTGGAATGTATGGTCAAAGCAAGTGGTTTGCGAGGTAGAGAGAGAATGAAAGAGAGATATTTTATATCTCTTTTTGAGGACAATATTACATTTTATTTTATATAATATTTATCTTAATATAATATTTGTTTATTTAAAAACTTTATTGCACAAAGTACAAAGGCAGACTAAATGCCGCTAGGCATTCTCTACAAGTCAAACCTTTGGGACAATTTGATAGTTATGTAATAGTAAAAAGGAAAAATATTTTATACTTAAAAACTACTGAATTGATTAAAAAATATATATTTCACGTATATTATACATTTATATTGATCAGTTTAAACTGTAGAGATCCACCAAAAGTATCTTTTTGCATGGTAGAGCTATAGTTAGCGAAAATGTATGGTTCAACTTCACTATGGCTGTCAAAAGATGCGGTTTGGAATTTATTTGTCAAGGTTTTCGGACCGTTAGGTTATCAAGGCCTTATGTGTGAAATGAACAGTTAGCGAAAATGTATGGTTCCACTGCACTATAGCTGTCAAAAAATGCGGTTTGGAATCTATTTGTCAAGGTTTTCGAACCGCTAGGTTATCAAGGCCTTATGTGTGAAGTGAACTGTTCCAGCTATATTGTTTCGAAAGCTCACCCGTCTCCGCTCTGCTGGCCATGCTGTTGCGCACCGAACGGATTAGCCATGCTGCTCGCAACACCTTACTGTCGTAATGGTCGTCTTTGACCTAATTACTATATGTACTAGTTTTTAATTTAATTAAGTAGTTCGTGAACCCGCTATTTGTAACCGTTAGTCTTTATTGATATATAGTTATCTCGATTTTGACTCAGGTAGGTATCCAAATTATATTGCTAATTTTTCGTAGCAAAAGATAGGTGTCTGAAACAGTACTATAATAAATTGAACCCGATTTTTAGACGTATTACATGCGCAATTGACGTCATTTGTGGCTAAGTTATTTGGTACGTACTGTTTTAGTTTTTTTTTCTGTTTTTAGACCTACCGAAAAAAATGAGAAATACAGTACATCACTATACAAATTATTATACATTTTTAATTAGGTAGAGACCGTTCTTATCAAAAATAAAAGCGTTTAATAAAATGTAATAAAACGTGCATTATATTATCAACTTTAATTAGTAATTACTTCAGAAACGCACGCATTCTTTTGCAACTTCAATAGTGAATGGGGAAAGTTATTAAGTAAGTATATCGACGCCAACAAGTAGCGTTGAATACCTACTAAGTCTGCGTTTAACAAATCTCATATTTTTGTTCAAAAGACAGCGAGTACATTGATTGTTTAAGTTTTAATATCAAATAATGATTCAATAGAAAACATTCAATGTACGACGTTTGGGCAAAATAAACTACGAACGGGTGGGCGTTTGCTCAATGGTAGTCGCTACGCACATGCGCGTGAAGTCGACCGCACCCCGGGCGCCGATATGCCGGCCGGCTTCTGCTATCTACGAGTAACTATAACCTAAAAACTCTTCATCCAAATATTCGTTCATGACGTACAAACTAGAAATAGTATGAACTAGGCGTTCGTAATTTCTAGTTTGTTTATCTATAGCCGTGAAAATATATTCTGTTATTAACAAAGAATAATGATCTTGTTTTAATCATACAATGCATAAATATAGGTACCACGCGCTTCATGCAATCTTACTATCTGTATTCAATTCTGAGTTCGTTTTTTTTATTGAAGCACGGTATACGGTATGTTACTTTTTATAGCTACCTGATGGTAAGACGAGCTACAAATGGGGTCGACCAATACATTGCTGTTTATAAGAGATCGCTCTCACTATGTCGGCTAAATGATGATTAATTTGCATTACGAGTTACTTTAATATTCTGCTGTTTTATAGTTAAATTGTTAATTATATAACCGTACCATTAGAAGAAATGACCGCCTCGACAGAAAAAAGTCACCTGAAAACCGGTGAACCCACAGACTAAAACCGAAACAAACTACGAGTAAGTCACTTGACTTTGCTTATATCATTGTTTCGCGCAAATAACGTTCTTGTGTAAAAACGCCGATTAGCTGCTAATCTTTTAGTTTGATTTAAAGGTATGTCCCATGATTCAAAAACGTCAGAAATCAATATACCTACGTCACTACGTAAATATTTCGAGTTATTATCATCCGTGAATCCGTGACTTTATCAAGAAAGAAAACAATAGACTACCAACTGTAATACGACAGATAAAGAACTGTATTTCAATGGCGACACTTATGCCCATCAAGATAATATTCAAATATACACACGTACCATTACGGGTGCCTTACGGGCGACCGCTTAGACACCCTCAGGGTCTAACTTTTATTCCTAGTTTGCCGTATTCTGATACCTTTATAACTTACAGATTTTGCCTGCATCTTCGTCAAGCATTCACTTATCAGTATTTATCTGTTTAGATAATACGTTTATTGTATTTTTAGCAAATTATGTGCCTACAATAATAGCCACCAAGTTTCCAACTGTTATCAAATAAATAATATACATATAATCTAAACCAGTTTTGACGTAATAAAGCAGTGCATACACATAAATCAATAATAAAAAAAACGACTATGTATATTATATAATACCACGAATTTAGGACGCGCGCCGAAGGTATTTTAACTCTATATTGACCAAAATAATAAATTTCTTCGAGGTCTCGCGTCGTCTGGAATTCAATTTACCTACTTGCTTTTAAACTTATTATAAAAAAAATAGGCATAGCATGGTAGCAGTTATCAAGAATAGAAACGGTACAGTTTTGAATTTATTATAATAACGTTCGCTAACGCCAAACCTAACCCCATTAACATTAGTCGTGCACGATCGCCTTGTAATTCGAAGGAAAACGATAATCAAAACGCTATGAGTGCAACAAAAAGGATCCCAATCGACGGCTGTCGATTATTCCTTATTAGAATATTGAGTGAGCCAGTCAGTCACGTAGACACGCATGCATAAGCAATGCAACGATCGTGCGCAGTAAATAGGTCAATAGTTCTGTAGCTGGGTTGTACAGGCGGCACATTGTGCCACGAATAGTAGAATGACTGCCGCTGCAGGCCGCCACAGGCACTCGAATCGTTGCTCAATCGCCTCCACTCCCCAAAGCGGTGACGATCACAGTTCTTAACACAATTCATCCATCATAATAGCGGGCGTGACTGTAAAATATGACCTACTTTGGACCTAAACTAGTATATATAATAAATCTTCTTAGAGGTTTTTATTTATTTATTGGGGCACGGCATGTGACTTTGTACACCTGATGGTAAGCAATCCTACAAAGTCTATAAATGGAGTGGATCAATTTACATTTATTGTTTAACAATATTGATCGCTCCCACTAAATGATGCGGTTACGAAATGAGCGGCGACAAAGACGTATTTGCATTACGAGTCAAATCGTTGTCTAATCCATGACTCGTTTCGTAACCGCACCATGATAAGAGACAACCACCTCGACAAGAAATCGATGCAGCAATCTCCGGAAAACCGGTGAACCCACAGAATAAAACCGAAACATGACTAGGTCACTTGACAGTTTTTGCATCTGTATGGGCGGTGGTAACGAGTCCGGTCGGTCGGTCTACCGAAATTATAGAGGCCTACCTCCAACCTAAAAATTTATCTGTACTAAATCAAATTGAATACTGTGGATATGTTCTTTAATCAAAGTAAAACGATTAATTTTGTCGTGTTAATTGATTACAAGCTAAGTGACAAATAAACCAATTGGTATTTAAACTAGTAGCCTTAATTAAAATTTAGCTAAGTGTATTGTGGACGGCTGATTTAGTATGTACTTATTGTAAACGTGAATTAAATCATTGCATAAAGTGGGTATTAATATGTTGTGTATTTATATTAAAAGATATTTTTAAAACATTATTTTTACTCTACTCTCATTAGATTTTATTATAAAATTGGTATCTAAAAGAATATATACCTAGTATTTTGTACAGGGCTCTTAGGTCTCTAGTTCTAGATACTAAAATAAAATTTACTCTATAGACCATGTTGTATGCAGTTTTTTTTAAACTCTACAGTCTTTATTCAGAAATGTTTCGATAAACCACAGCTAGATAAACTACTGTTTTTCTGTTACATGGATAAGGAACAAAAGTACCATACAGATGTAAAAACTGTCAAGTGACATAGTCATGTTTTGGTTTCAGTCTGTGGGTTTTTAAGGCATTGATTTTTCGTTGAAATGAAACTTATTAGGATACAGCCACTAAATGTTTCTGAATATAATCACTACAGGATTATATTAAAGTTATGTGTCAAAAAAACAACAACAAAAGAATGCATTCTATAGCTATACCCAGCTAATATCTACTATAGTTATTCGATGTGAGAAGCTCACTGCGCAGGCGCATTCATAACGACCTACTTCTCTGTACCTCTAAGCAATTACCATTTCGTAACACAAAGATTTACATTATGAAGTATAAACGCATATGAAGATATTATTATTTATTGTTTGAACCTAATAGAAGATAATGTTTCTAAATGATATGTAAATAATCTGTAACACACAATTGTACTTTAATCGGTCTATGAAATTGTTAATTACACTAGCACAGTACCTATCTATATTGGATGTTGCGGTGTTAGTTTAACCAATAATTCAGCTGACCTCGTTCTAATAGATAACTGAACAGGTATTGATATAGCGGATGTGCAAAATCACGCAAACTGAAACCTTCTGCCGTTGGGCCAAGACTCTTTCAACCTTGCCCCAAAAACTCCCTGACCTACATTTCGTACTCCGAAATGCAGCAAGCGTTTTTATTACTGCCATTCTCCTTGAAATGACTCGAGACACAAATTTGAGAAAAAAGTCTAAACCTTGTCGTCGTAATGATCTATTTATTTTGTTAACTACAATGAATAATACGTTTTTTTTTATTATTCTGGCCAATGTGATACGACCATGACGGCCGTGGGGACGTTGGGGTGACTTTGAAATAATTGGAATTGGAACTCATTTTGCAAACCAGGAAAATTATAGGTGTACCTAAATCTATACTAATATTATACAGAGGAAAAGTTTGTGAGGTTGTAGGAGGTAATCTCTGGATCTACTGAAGTGTTTTTGAAAATTCTTTTAGTGTTGGATAGCCCATTTATCGAGGAAGGCTATAAGCTATATAACATGACGCTACGACCAATAGGAGTGAAGCTTCAATGAAAAATGTTGGGAAAACGAGGAATGTTGTTCCTTTGAGAGCTTCCGTTGCGTGCGCTGCGTAAACGATTAAAGTTAAAGTTGCGCTTGTCAGAAGTGGAACTCACGAATAGTCACGAATAATATTTTAGGTGGGATGGGGTCCCTATAACTTCAGATGCAAAAACCTAGTCATGTTTCGGTTTTAGTCTGTGGGTTCACCGGTTTTCACGAGACTATTGCATGGATTTCTTGTCAAAGTGGTAGTCTCCTTTTAGAGTAAGATTACGAAACAGGCAGTTAATTTGATGATAAAGCAGCAAACTATTAAAGCAAATTTAGCCGGCATAGTGGGTGTGATCTTCTAAAATAAATGTATTAATCGTCCCTATTCAAGGATTTTGTAGAGATGCTTACCATCAGGTAGGTACCACAAAGTCATGCCATATAAATTGTGTAAGATGTCCTCCATATTAATATTTTAATTATAATTACAAAGTAAAATACAGATAAACTAAAAACCAACTTACTAAATTAATTATACCTAATGTTAACTTCACTTTAGGATATTTCTTTAGACAACAGTCGAAACCAAAATCGAAAACCAAGACAAAATTAAAGTAAAGCAATGACGCAATACTAATCATAAAAATTATAGTTACAAATAGTTACAAAATTATAGTTATAATCATTACTTAAACGTTTCAGTCAGTTTCAGTGACAAGTTAGTTCGGTATTGTAGAGCACAATATATATTATATAGGAGAGTAGTAGGTCACAGGACGACTGCTGCATCGGCGGGTGTGCCCTAGTTGGCAGGGTATCTGGGTCACAACCACCATCCCAGCATCTAGGACGCCCCAAATACACATACACGGGTATATTCTGCAGCCTTTATATCTCTATATTTGGTACCGGCAACTAGTCACCAGTTGATTTTATACTATATTTCAGTTACTTATCGTGATTACTGTAGATTATATATCTCTACATCTAACTTAATACGCAGATATCAAACATCTACCGTTATAACTTAAATGGTAATTTAATTATGGAGATTGAATCTGTTATTAATAATTTAATAATAATAAACAAAATATATTGCTTAGTTAATGTTTAATACCTATCTAAATACAGTCCGAGATGTAGATCGCAATTAACGACAGGAAACTAGCATCGTTATGGGCTAAGAATATCGCCACCTCTTCTCATTCTATTGTTGATCCTATTTAATTCAAGATATTTATGACGTCATAGTAATAGCAAAATTATTTCCAATTGTACGTCACTCACAAACGCGTCGGTGGAGTGGGCTTGAGCGTGGGCTCTACGTCGCGGCAACCGTGACGTCACAGATATGACCACCCCTCCCCCCTCCGCCCACGGCCGCGTGCCGGCTCAATGCGATGTGCACGTAAATAAATCGTACGCCGGCTACCATTTACGTAACACGTGAAATCTGCGCAAGGACGCTCGCTGCCGTTTCGACATCGCATCGCACCCACCGCGATGCTATAATCACCGGCTTGCACGCTTGCTTAGAAAAGTGAGCGTTTCACCTTCAGATGACGACCTCGAGTAGATCGAAGCGTCGAAGCTTGGATAGAGGCGTCGGTACAGATTTGTGTAAGGAAGGCACGCAGGCGTCGTGACCTAGCCTGACCCAAAAACGATGCCGCGCCCGGACTCGCTTGATAACGGATCGGAACCTGTTCGCTAACTTCGTCGCCTCGTGGAGACCTCTTAGCCACGCACTCGCACTGCACCGTTATGCGGACTCCAAGCGACATACAAATAACCTGCCATTAGCCATCTTAACTACTGTCTACGAGTATTTCTGCTATTCGCTACCATTAAGTTGTTCCTCGATTCCGACTTCTTGAGAAACGTTTTTACTTCATTTTATTTACTATTATATTTAGAAACGTAGCTAAATATACTATATGTTCATTATCACGCCTGTATATCTGTTGAAGGATAGGCAGTATTACTCGTACCTATGATCTCTACAATATGTTTCCTTAGCTTTCTTTGATTAGATATGACCATACACCGTTGCATAAAGGCGCAACTATTTCGAAGATTCCGTCTGTCTTTTATTTAAGGTCATCTTGAATTTGATCTAACAAAAAACGCTAACTCGGATAACTAAAATGTGGGTAAATGAGTCCTAGTTGAGGTCAAACGCGCGTCGGTAAGTAGTGCTGCGCTGCGTTCGGTTCAATATCAACGATTCTGTGTCAGTAGGTCAGAGAGCCGGCAGCGTTCCCCCCGCGTACCGGCGTCGAGCTCGCAGTTATAATATAGCATTCTCCTCGCTTACTCTTTGAAAACTCCACCTCATCGAAGCTGAATCATCGGATCGTCCCATAGACAAATATGTAACATACAATCAAGAACAACAAAATTGCGTCATTCTATGCTAATTGAACTTTGCCTTGAATAAAGTTTTGCAATACAAGCTAGAGCTTCATCATTAACGTAAACAATTTTGTGGGCTATTTGCAGATGCGCCCACTATTTCTACACCCGAGAGTTAACTTCAGTGTACAAATAATGAAGCAAATCGAGGGAAATTATCTTAAGCACCAGAGGAACAATTTTAGCGCTTGGGACTTAAATATCAAATCGAAATATTCCAGTAAAAAATGACAAATGAATATTTTTTACGCAAATATTTTGGGCGAAGCCGAAAGGGAAGAAGTATAAAGTGCAATAATAGGTCCCAGATAACACATAACATAAACATGTTTGACTTGTCCTTTATTTAAATTAATTACTTCAAATTCTATGGATTGTTTGCAAATGTACGCCCACTAAATGAAATAAGTTCCTCAAGACTTAACTGGTAGAGATTGTAAAAACAGACGTGACGAAATACTAGAGAGAGATTTAATTAGCTTAACAATTAGTCCCTATAGATTACATAAGGAAAAGAACTATTGACATAAATAAAAGTGCTAAGAAGTAGTAAATACGTAGTTACTCTGTCGCTGGTCACCCACGCACAGTAACGGTCGGTGAGTTGATTGTTGAGCCTAAACCTGAACAGAGTTATTTTACGCATCTGACTAATCGACACCATGAGCCCAATTTTAGCCACTGAATTCTCAATAACACTTGTTTCCTACCAAAATACATTAACCGATCAAGTAGTAAAGTTTTATAGTATAGTAGAGTCGTATAACAGATCTATAAAATGTAGTATACTTACATATTCTTATACATTATTTTTCTTTTCTAAATAGTGTATTGTTTAAAATAAAATGTTCTTTCTCCTTAAGTGTTTCTTAGTTACAAAAATGGTCTCTGATAAAAAAAAGTTCCTCTACCTGAATACATCTTCTTTTACGTTAAATCTGAAATTTATTAACATATAAATAGTATGATAATAGTTTTGAGATTCCAACGTAAAATTCTACTTCAAGAGAAAGACAATACCCTATTTACAAAAGTGGTATCAGATAAAAAAATAACCTTGCGGATCCCACCAATTGTTGGCAACACTGATAAAAGTAGGTAGTACAAATCATGTAACTATTTCAAGGCAAGAGCAATGAGGCAACTCACAAAGGGCCCGACCTTGTTGATCGAGTTAGTAGGCGGAATATACATAACACTCTAAATGATTCGTAAAATCCTATAAGTTTTATTGTAAATTGAGTTTGTACATTGATAAACACGTTTACTGAACAAAAATCATACACGTTTTTTAGTACTGTTTTTAATTGTCAATGAAAAACAAAGAATTAAAAAAGAAATGCTGAGTTAACAAGGTTTTGTGTAATTAGCATTTTTTTCATACAGGTCTAAATTTTTAAAGATTGTGTACATAAGAAATAGGCATGATAGGTAGTAGCTCTACATAGAGTACCTTTAATTGAGAGATTGCTTAACAAAAACAATCTCTCACTTAAAGCACAGGTTAAACTATAGGGATCTACCAATAGGAAGAGTTAATTTTTCTATAAAAAAAATTATGGCGATCCTATTGGTGGATCACTACAGTTTAAACTGTACAGTAAGTAAGAGATCGTTTAACAAAATCTCAAGGTAGAGCTACTGAACATTAAAAGCTCTATTTATTATTGCAATTAATGTTGGATTGCGTTTAGAATTAACCGTGGTTAGTGAAGTGACAGGAGATATAATAATTGTTGCTAACTGGCGTGTCCGGTGCTCGACCTACTTAGGTCCTAGATCTCAATACGCAAGCTTGTAAGCTACTAGGTAGTCGATTCTTAAGGGGAAAACAACACCTAAGTATGCTTGTTTTTAACTCATAAAAAAACCTAGTGTATTCAAAATAATGACTCGTAATCACATAAGCAAGAGGAATAATATTTTAGGTATATAATTTATTTTTTCCTTTTGATTTTAGATTTTGAAATGACTAATTATAATAAATAGTAAAGGAGTTTAATTTATTTAAAATTCTTTATTGCACAAAAGTGTACATAGTCGAGCTTAAAATGCCTTTCGTTTTTACTATTTCAAATTAAACACATTGTTTATTATTAAACGTTATTTTGACATATCGCTATTATCTTCACTAGTAATTAAATCGTTATGTTATGTATGACAGTTATTAATATTAATGTAATAAAAAAAATATGGCTATTTTCTCGGTTTCATAATTAGACTATCAGAGGATCCAATATCCTTTGATTCTAATGGCCACGGTCATTGACAACTATTAGTACCTTAAAGAAACAATAATCTTTTTGCTCACCTAATGCATTATAATTCTGAATACATTATTTAGTTGGCATCCAAGGTTTTGCAGTTAATTTTCTATAACGGGCTCGTCACAGTGGGTTCCTATGTGGGCTGGAGTTTACACACTAAGTGGTTGGGCGGAACATTTTCTATTCCCATGCTTTTCTTCGCCATTGCTTGTCAGTTCCGCCGGTGTACATGAGCTTGAAAAAACACAGCCTTACGACTAACAACGTAGAAACTTGTAAATTGATTCAAGCTTAACTATTCCCGTTACACATTTTACACTTTTTTTCGTTACATATCATAGGTAGCTAGGGTTGCGAAATAAAATATAGAGATTTATTTTTCTTAATTTTGTGAAGTGGATATTTTGGCATTGAAGGTCAGGAAGTAATCCATAAGGTAGGGACTAGATTTATCCCCAGTATCTTGAACGTTGATAAAAATTTGCTAACAAGGTTCATAATTTGAAGAAAATTTAGGTTACGTGAAATTTTGCCTTGATAGATAATTGTGAGCATAGATTAATTTTGTAGAAAAATCTCATTTGTCAATTTTAATAAAAATTAAAAAATTAAGTTTTTTTTATTTATTATTATTGACAAATTTTACTGTCTTAATGAGAGTAAAAAAATAAATATTGTCTTTTAAGTAGGTATAAGTAATAAGTGAAATTTGCTAGTGGCACGCAATTCTCCACGGTAGAGCGATCGTTGCGCGTCGTACGGCCATCATATAATACGTTTCAGCAAACACGTCAAGAAAAAAAAAATTAAATAGAAAATCTGGAAAATACGCCATTAACGGCTCTTATTTGATTCATTATTACTTTCGCTAGAACTGTAATATGTGATTTATAGTAACACGAATGCACGTAGTCGATAATGGTATTTATGTAAATGTACATACGAAGCCGGTCGTTAAACTCTAGGTAGGGCCCATATTAATAGACTGCTCTCCTAAGTTTAAGCCAAAAACTAACTCCCTTACTTAAAAAAGTAAATGATAAAAGTAACTTAAAATATATTTATTAAATAAATTTCCTTTTAAGAAAGTAATGAAAGGAAAAATAGCTGAACATTGTTTGTTTTTTTATGCACATTCGTGTGTTTTGGGACGTTTTGCCGAGAGATTTAATTATATTGTTTGTCATATACCTATATGATAAAGAAGAGCTTTGACCGATGATCTACGCGGATGTTTTTCAACAAGGAAATAAAGCTGAGCAAAGGAGAAAGTCTCACAAGTATCCTCAGCAAAAATACAAATCACAATAGATAGACAAAAGCGTAATAAGCTCACAAAGTATTTTAATCAACACATTAATTCTTACTACACCAATAAAAATATTAAGAAAGATAACTTTCGACCGTTTTTTAAATAATGTCTCTACATTTAATTTAATACATTTATTAAGCTGAAACTTAAGCTATACTTGAAATAATAATAAAATATAATGTGTTTTAAAATTATTTATTGCGCAAATTTTTACATAGGCATTATCTACCAGCTTACTATATGTTTAAAGTAAGGGAAAGACAGTTGGTAAAGTTCGTCCATTTTGATCAATCCATGATTTTGCTATTTACACGTTTAAAAATATTACGAAGGACCTAACCGTTCGTGTTATTTGTTCATTGTGTTTTGAATAATGTCTCTACATTGCATTTGCATTACGTAGAAATGTTAAGCTTTTAATAGTTAAACTTTAAATAGCATTTATAAGTATTTCAAATATCTCTAAGATACGTATACAAGTACGTATACTTGTATATTTTACTGCATTTGCATGAAAGTTGGTATTTGAATAATGCAAAGATTCCCAGTGTCCAGGAACCGAGACTGGCAATAGATTACTTGGTCGGTATTTGTTGTATAGGGAAATCGAACGGAACGTAGTTAAAATATTATGTAACCAACACTTGATTTATTGCGATTGGGTAAGTTTGGAATCTACTGTATCTACTGTAGTAGCGTTAGCTATCGTAAGAAACTTTGTTCAGTTTGAAATCACTTGTAAAAGCTTCGGCAAAAAAGCTTGATTCGTTGAGTGGGAATTAATGACAGTCATTACACGAGCTGTGTTCCACTTGAGAATCGAACAACTCAGCGGCTGCTGCGAGGTAAGCAAGCTGCGTCACCGACGACTAACGGGGCTGCGCCAGCGCACGTGAAAATAATACTCAACGTTATTTTGTAACATAAACCGTTATTCGGTTCCGGCCTGACGATGACCTTATTTCTCGGCCGCACTCTTTATTTTTATATCTTATTGCCTGACACATTATGGTTGGCTGTTGCCGAGCCGCGGCTGGTTATTTTATCTCACAATGCTATTTTGAGTGTGCGTTACCTGATAGCGGTCAAAAGCTATTTTAAGTTGTTGCTATGGATGCAGCTCTTTTGATTATACGGCTAATGTTAGCCGGTATGTCTATAAAGTTAATCTGTTGTCTGACGTCAGTTTAGGTGATGAGTCAATGTCGGGTTTTAAACTGTTTACTAGTAGGTATAGAGACTTGTTGTTTTTAAACTCGGCAGTGACGCGAGGAACGCCCGTGATGTCGAGCGGTACCGGGGAAATACCAGCGCGTGTACCAGATTGTACCATCCATCACTAATTGATTACTTACCTAGTTATTTAAACTAAAAACAATATAACAATCTGTACAAACAATAGATATCACTAATACAATTAAATAAAACTAATTGCGATTTGAAAAATATGTAGTATACTAGCTCACGCGTGTAACTTAAAACAATAAACTAGCTATAAACGTTATCTTCATGTTTTGAAAACAAGTTGTTTTTTTATTATCTTATGGGATAAACAAAAACAATATTTGCGTATATCTTACTATAACTTTTTTAGTAGATATATTAGGTATTACCTAGATTCTATAGTTAAGAAGTATAAATATTATTATTTATTTAATTATGTAACACTTTATTTATTAAAAGGGTGGACTTAATGCCTCTAGGCATTACCTACCAGTCAACCACCTATCACTTATTGTATTTCTTTTAGCATTTCCTAGGTAAGGTATTAATTTAACATTTTTGTAGAGTATTATGAAGAGAATATATAATACTAATAACATTTAACTGTATATTGCCTGGTTACAAACTAAGCTCTACACTTGTTAGTTTTTTACTACGAAATAACGATACTAATATATATTATATTTTTATAAAACCCCAGACCATGGCAAACTGTTACATAAATGAGCGGGAATCGAACCCAGGACCATAATAGGCCACGGAAGCTTGACTAGTTAATTTAAAGCTGGCTTTGAGATTTTGATGTTATTTTTGTTGACTGTACCACAAGTTTCTGCTAACATGTTTACTATAGTCGCTATAAACATGATAAGAATTAAATAATAAGAGAGGTTTATTTGAAAAATCAAGCAATCCTATTGGTTGATTCCTATCTATATTTACTAACGACTATAGTAGAACTGTTTGCAAAAACTTGTGGTGTGCTACTGAAGTTGCTACGCGCTACGCCTAAACCGGGAGCGTCATCGCGTCACGGCCTTATATTACTACGAAAACAAATTGTTATCGTTTTATTTTTCTTATCCGCACATTTTTCAGTAAAATCTACGCATTTACAATAGTTTAATTAACATGCTTGGTGTTATAGCATTGCGTAGAGCATTGGTTCGAGGCGTGACGCGGGCTCCGCGCGACGTCATCTGTTTACGAAGCCAAGGCCTCGCTGTTTGCGCGCGCGCCGGTCTACAACTTCCTCATTCTTACCACAAGTATACTACAATATCGCTACTTTCCTTGCTAATATATTATAAGATAATATGTTAAAGTTGTGGTGTTATACAATAACTTGGTTACATCAGCAAATATTTTTTTTCAGAGCAGTTGCCTTTACTACATTTAAAAAAAAATACACAATCAGACCATGCTACTAACATTCTATATGTGAAAGAATTTTAAAAATCGGTTAAGTATTATTTGAATTTATCCATTATAATTTAAAAAAAACTTTTTTTTCTTTATAATATTACTTAGTTATAGTTGTAATATTACTTAGTTATATTAGTTGGGTATCTCTACATTGCCTTTTATATTGTAGGTGAAAACAAATTTATTAATTAACAAGTCGACGGTTAATTAATAGTTTACATTTTATTATATTCACCATAATTAAATAAGTAATAGTTGTAGATACAAATTGTAGAAGTAATGCAATTAATAGCAAGTTAAAGTGCGCATGATCGTCCAAGATGGCTTGGTCGAGCCGGCCGGCCAGCAACGAGCGCGATGCATACAAACCATAGAGCATTTTAGTTAAAACGTTTCGTCTCTTTCTTACCAATGAATACAATCTTAGACAGAAAAGAGATAAAACACCATTTTAATGAAAGTACTCTATAAAGTTTTTTGAACAAGGTATTATTATTTAACAATTGTTTAATACTATATTAGTGAAATTTTGCGCCTTATAAGCCCTTCTCCAAAAAAGAAATTTCCTGGCATTTAGCAACCTGCAACACTGTTTAATTTTGTTTATTGCTAAAGGAAGACGATACTAGCTTTAGGAAATCTTTTTTGTATATTTTTATTTTAATTTGAAACATTTTACAAACGTAATGATTGCGTGACAAATGGGGACATAACGGTACGTTCACGATTCTATTTAGCTCACACGTGTCTTAAAAAGAAAGATTTACACGTACGTGACGTGCCTTGGTTACGTTCTATAAAATACTTGATTATCCTTTTTGTTTGGGTTTGTGTATTAATCAATATATTTATCTGTATGTTTTTTAATATAATAAACAAAAACCTAAAATGGACCAAGCACGCCAATGTTTTAAAATACTTTGAATTTCTAGAATAATCAGTGGAAAGGTTTGGCGTGTGGTCAAATCCCCGGTGCCAAAAGTTTTATAAGATATTTCTAAAATCTTGAAAAAAAAAACCGGGAAACGCGTGCTGGAGCGATCTTTCTTCAAAAACTTAGCCTGAAAATTTAAAGTATCGCTACCCCAGTGGTATTGCTAGCACTGGGGTTCTCGCTACCGCCCTCTGCCGGTCTATAGAAGAGTACCTCTTGCCTTTAGTGCAGTAGGACGAATAACTTTAAATTAAATATTTATAATGCTAAAGTAAATAATAGTAAGATAAAATATATATTATTTTATCTTACTACTATTTAATATATATTAATAGTAAAAATAGGTAATATTACCTAGTTAACAAAGATTTTGAAGGTGTTTTTTAAAGATATTCAATGTCGTAGGTATATTGTAATCCAAGTTTTGCAGAAGTTGTTATGTTTATTACTATCATTCGTTTTAAGTACTTACATTATTTTTATCTTTCCGTATCAGATAATGAAAGGTCATTGAATATTATTTTTTTATAGTCAAATTCTAATTTTTAGACAAAAGGTAACAACAGCCTAGTTTTTTTTAAAATGTTATCTATTTTTGCAGTACATACCTCTAGGTGGTTAATCTTGACATTGGCATTAAAGTTAATTACGATATGAAATTATAGAGATATCCTAATTAATTAAATTAGAGATAAAATTTCATACAATAATTATTGTAACTGCAATAACATTTAATCTCTGTTAAAAGGCGTAACAAAGATAATAGTTTTTTTTTTAACTTTTAATTAAACAATGAAAAACTGAAAAGTTTCAGGTATTCACAGAGATAATATAATCTTTTATTTCATTATTATGGTACCTACTAAGAAAAACGGCAATTTTAAGCAGGTAGAGCTGATGGGTAGTATATTTTCATTTTGAGGGGCTAAAATGGTCAAGGTTATTGACCAATATAATAGTCTTAACAAAAATATTTCAAACAATAATTCTATCTATGTAATACATATCTCCATCAACAGCCGTTTCAACTAGTAGGTTGAAACAACTGTTGAAGAGAAACAAAACCGAAATGCTTTAGGTAATGTTTACTTAATAACATTTCAATATTTCCTTGTATTTATTTACTAGTACGTAGGTATTTGTTTTTACTGGGACGATTACGTTATACCTAGGTAGGATAATTTAATAATATTTGTCGTCATGCGCAAACGCAATGCAGCGGCCGAAGGTCAATAACGCATCCACATCTCGACGTCACTATCTCTACGTATTAGTTCTTTGTGATTTAAAAAAAAATGCTTATTGTACCTATATTATATTCATGTTGCAGTAAATAAAAATAAAATATTAATTGTATTAGCTAGTAAATACTATTTATTTTTTGACGAAGATTAAATCGCTCTGGTTTACCTACTCAAGTAACGTTTGTCTCGTTCAATCTTTCTTGAATTGGCATTTCGTGAAAGAGAAAGAACCACAGACGTATGCCTCAAGACTTATTTGAGTAAATGGGATAGTGGCTTGAGTAGCGTTTATAAATGATCCGTATTTATGGATAAATTTGACATGTAGGTAGGTATACAATATAGCCTCAGATTATTATTAATCTGAGGATGTAGGTAGCTATAGTTTCTTTTGTATCCTCTCGATCTCTATCATTCTTTTCTGATTTGATATTTGGTGAACTATTTGACTGAATTGAGTTTGAGTTACATTTTACAAATATACCTATAATACCTGGAAATTAGGGGCGAATCTAGATTTTTTTTTTGTTTTACAGGCCTTTTTACAAGTCAATTTTAATCTTTTCAATCGGCCATAGCACCTTTCCCCGCCTGGACCATACAAAATGTTATTCCATCCTAGTGTAAAACCGAGTAGAGACAAACACAAGACCAGCATTAAATATTTATTGAAGAGTAAAATGTAGACTACGGAACAAATAATACGTTGCGGAATAGGTAACTCCCGCAGCGACAATTTTCCGCGAAAAGTGGCGTATAAACGCAGATTTAATTGATACCTTGAATGAACCAACCATACGGTGTGGTATTGAGCCGGCGGAGCGGAAGCGGGAACGCGACGCGGTGAGCAGGGCGGCGGCGTTGTAATACCCGCCCGGTGAAAACCCGCTCACGGTATGGATATCGCTTTATAACCTCTTATTTTTAAAGTTTTTACCAAAATCTCACGAACTATATAACATATTGTAAATATATTATTTATAATATAAATTAAAGATAACCTAAAATAACGTGGACTTTTATTGAGCAGGCAGGTACGGTCCAAAAAAATGCCGGCCGGCGCGCCATGTTGGTTTTATTTCTTGAAATAAGAAGAATTGTTTGTTACTTACTTCTTGTCCGGGTACAATTATCTGCACACGAAGCTCGTCAGTATTGTGATCATGTTGCAGCACATCGGCACGAACCTCGCGGCCATTGTATGTGAGGAACACTCGCTGGCCCGGCATTAGGCGCACGCCCGTCATACCGCGGAAGCCAGGCCCGATCAGCTCAGCGTCCCGGTACTCGCGTGTCAGCTTGCCGCCATCAAAGCGGACCGTGTAGCGAGTGTTTGGTGTCAGGTTTATGCAGTTCTGGTTCTCCGGGAAGGATGCCGGCGTCTTGACCGCTTGGATCATGCCCGAGTGGTACAAGCCGGCCTCCGCCAGCGCCGCCACCCTCGTCCCGATGATGGACCGCTTGGCCAAACGCTTGCCGGTCGACATTTTGTTCCTGTCTATAACGATACTTTGATCTTCAAATACACTCGGACTAGTCCGGCTCTCACTAATACTGTCACAAAAAACTTCAAATCGCCCGGCGAAGACGCTTCGCGGGATAACCGTCACAGAATTTTTGAAATTGACGAGTGTTTCGTCGCGACTCAGCACGCTGGCTGTGGACCGGCTCCTCAGAAGGCCGGGTTCGGTCGCGGGACTCGCGCGGAAACATAATACGAGGTCTCGATCCTCGAAGACCGGGATGAATAAAAATCCTTTCGCGGCGGAAACTTCTTAACGCACTCGCACCGAACGACCGCAAGAGTGATGGTTCAGACGCGAACTGACGATCGTAGCGCATGCCGGCCGGCCGGTGAGAGGGACAGTCGATTATGCGTCTCGCTCTTTTGTTTTGATACTCAGCTGTTGGCGGGTGGGAACGGGACCGGCACGCGGGTGCGAGCGGGATGGCCGTTCGGGTAAGCTCGGGTGCGAGCGAATTCGGTCGGCTATTTCGAGCGCACATCGTAGGGCGGGCGGGAGGCGGCGGGCGACATTGAGCGCGCCGGGCACACGTGGAGCCGGCCCGGCAATGGATTGCACAACCACCGCCAACGCCGGCTGCACACTTGCCGACTATTGCGTGACACAGTTTCTATTCGGATTCGGGGTCGATTCAAATGTCAAACAGATGCATCTACTTGTGCAATACTCATGCTAATAATGCTATCCTAGAACATCTGAGTGGTCAGTATGTCAATCGATCTAAACTAAACCTATATAACGAGAGTATTAAAATGAAATTCAAAGCATTACGGATAATTTTCGTGACAAGTCTATCAACAAAACCTAAAATGACTTGGCCTCAATAAGACAAAGCTTTGGACAAAGACACCGTCATAGTCCACAAAACTTTTAAGGTATCTTGTACTTTCATAGTTTGGAATAATAAACACGTTTGTATTTGCTGAGAGCGGTTTGGGAGAACATCCGTTAGTTAGGTAATGTAGAGGTCGGTAGTGGGCGGGCGTCGTCATCATTTACATTTATTTTATGTGAAAAAAAAAATCATTTTGGATTCGTAGGCTCGTAGTTAGCATAAGAATTGAATAAAAGCCCTAACTACCATAGTAGTATCTTTCCATTACAGGAGGTATTTAAAAAAAAAACAAAATCGACAAAGAATGAACTTACCTACATTAATTTATATATTTAATAAAGGTATAATGGGGATCAATAAATAAAAATAAGCAGTTTAAAGGTGTAAGAGAAATTGGTATATTTGTTTAATACGAGTAATAAAAAATAGGTATTTAAGTTAGGTATTTTTTTTTTAAAACCTACCTAAAAAAATTACCAATTTTTAAGTTTTAATAGATGATTACGACCTGCTGCGCGTCGAACGAATTCGTGACATTACGTTTTAAGTCATTTTCAGTAGTTCTGACAAAAAACCTTGTCAAACCCAAACGAAAACAAATTAATCCAGGATCCGCCCCTGTGTCGCGAAGGGTACATATTATATTTTAAACCATTTAAAACACATTCTAAAATAAAAATCGCAAAATTGAAATATTTATTTCGAAAAGACCGAAAGAAATCCCGAAAATTCAACGGACATTTAGCTTCTCAAATGACTCGCTTTATGAACAAGGTGGATTAATAAAAAAAAACTTTTATAATAGCTAATATAAGCAAAGAAATTTCTGATATAAAATCTTTTGATATACCTATAGTAAATAGGTAAAACTCAATTTATTTAGTCTTTTTTTTTTGAGTCCATAATATGCCTTATTAATTTATGTGCTAAGTATAATTAATAGAAGTAGAAACTCTTGGTAAGTAAATAGTAAATGTAGCAATGTCATTACATATATCATTAATTTGGTAACGAGATAGTAATTAAGATAATGACACGGTGATTAGTTAATGCATAATGAAATCGAAATAACTTGTTATAAGTGAGAGTTATGTGTATTGTGTTGTAGTTACAGTAACTACTGACGTATATTCAAAATGTTGCGTCTGCGTAACTTTAACCGTTGTCGCAACGGAAGCTGTCAAAAAGAATAAAATTTCCCCATTCTTACAAAAAAAATAATAATGCTACGTTCCTGTTGGTCGTAGAGTGAGTTACATAGGTACATACATACATATCACAGAGCACGGAATCGCCGCGCGCTGCCCACTGCCGTAGCGGCGCGCGTGGATTCCGTGCTCTGTGATACATATAATCACGGGTGCCTTACGGCGACCGAGACCGCCTATACGGCCCTAGCGGAGGGGTTTTAATCGCACCTCGTCGTAGCCGATGGTATGAGTCTACACCGAACAAGTGGCTAACTCGTCGCAATGTTTTGAATAGACTCAATAACCCATCTATAAACAGTTTCACAAGTCGGTATAGTGAAACCGGGGCCGACAGCTTAACTAGCTCTCCGAGGCACATAGTATAAAATAAAGTCGCTTTCTCTGTCCCTATGTCCCTTTGTATGCTTAAATCTTTGAAACTACGCAACGGAATATGATGCGGTTTTTTTTAATAGATAGAGTGATTCAAGAGGAAGGTTTATATGTATAATAAAAAGGTTTATATTTAGTATCAGCATTGCACCCGTGCGAAGCCGGGGCGGGTCGCTAGTTTTTTTATATTAAAAGTTCATTGGTTCACACCGGGATTCGAATCAGGGACCTAAGTGTTTTTAAGTCGAAGGTCTAACCAACTCGGCCGACACGTATATAAACGTAGAGTGAGTTGTTGCCTATAAAGCCTTGCTCAATAAATGGGCTATCCAACACCAAAATATTTTTTCTATCCAAAAGAGTACCAAGTTCCTGAGAGTAGCGCGTTCAACCATACAAACAGCTTTATTATATTAGTATAGATAAATCTTAGGTTTAATAAACTATAATACTGTAGTTATGATTTCCAAACAATATAAGTAACAATTACCCACCCGTGCGATCTCTCGGGATAAAGTAAGAGATGGAGATATGTAATTTATGATAGTCTGAATCTTTCTTTTCCCCGAGAGATCGCTCAGGTAAAAAAATTGTTGCCCCTAATTTGGAACGTTCTCTTATAGTATTATAATTTATACCTAATTATACATCAGTACTACCCGTAACTCTCACTTATAATAAGTTATTTCGTAATTTTGATATGTGTGCCTTTTATAGTGGTATGTTCCTATATCCTATAAGGGTAGTTCCTTAGGCTGCGCTGCACGTGGTGATATAAGTGAGTAATAAATAATATGGCAAATTCTTGAAAACTTATGTAGATACTCGTAGCTAAGTAAAAAAAGTTAAGTACAGTTCTGTAAACTTCGCTGCCGGAGGCAGCGATAAATAGAATGAAATCTGCTCCCGAGCTTCTTCCACTATTATTTATTTCTGCTTCTTTTTCAAAAATGGAACATCACTTTATACTGGGTGTTTTTTTAACAATGATAATACTTTTTATGCCTCCAGTAATACTTTTATAACCCACTTTTAAAATAAAAAAGGTATGTAAGTATTTTTTTCTTCAAGAAAAAGTCCGAAAAATAAATTATTATATGAATAAACGTCTATATGCATAAAATTACTCCTACAAATACATAATAAGTCTTCGTATCTAACAAGTAAAATATATTTAGACAAGTGATAGGTTTTAATTCGTGAGTTTAGTATGAAAGTTAACGTGATTTGTAGATCTTTTTTGTACTTTAAGTTATTTATCTTTGTTTTTGAATAGGCGACACTAAAAGGAAAAAATACGTGTTTCATTATTTTCATCATAGAACACAATATAAAAAAAAATCACCGTGACAAAAACATCCAGTAAAGTTTTCGGCGAATTTAACCCACGAATGATAATAATGTACTGGGTTTAACTCCAGGCCAAGTTGGTTTATTATTGTTCCAAGGCAGGTATTTCTTATGATTAGGTATTGTACCTATATAATCATAAAAAATTTGGAGGTCATTAACCTTAGTTTTATTATGTATTATCATATCCGATTATCGGTATTCTAGTACTTACCTGTCAGAATTATTTTACTGACGTCAGCAATTGAAATTTGAAGAGATAAACAAAAAAACTGTTATTTTTGCATTGTTGCTTACTATAATTGATATGATAAACAATAAACTTATAGCTTTATAGATGAATGAAGAATGCGTATTGTATTTCCGGTTTTACAAATTCTTTCAGCAATAGAAAAAAATCAGCGAGTAACTTGGGCTGTATCTTATTTTCTAGGGGTGAATCCGGGGTGTACAGCTAGTCGTGTGTAGTGTTTTTTTATTTTAATATAAACAGAGTCTGAGTTTGACCTCAATATTGTCTGATGGAAATCATGCTTCATCATACCAGACTTTCACGCGTCAACTGCTGGACATAGGCCTCCCCCAAGGATCGCCACAACGACCGGTTCAGCGCTACCTTTAGCCATCGGCTTCCCGCGACCTTTTTCAGGTCGTCGGTCCATCTTGGTAATCCCCCGAAAACCAGTAAACCACAGACTAAACCCGAAACATGATAGATCTCCTGACCGGGTTTGTTGCAAACAAACAATTATGTTATTGTAATAAGTAGGATTCTTTGATTATTCGTATTTATTTTAGTCTCCAACTAAAGAAGCAAAGAAATAGGTATAAACTTGTAATCTTATTACTTTGTATCTATAATAGACAACAACGATAATATGTAACTTGCTTAGAAATACATTTGATAACAATATATATATATATATATAAATATATATATATATAAATATATATATATATATATCTAACAAAGAGTCTTTATTTGCACAGCGCGTGACAAACGATCGACGCGTACGACGACGCCTAGAAATATTAAAAATCCCAGTTGTGATGATAAGAGAATCTAGTAGTACCCATGCTCTTTTTCCAGGACAACCAATGTAACTATATCAAATTGTGGTAATGAAGTGGTGCCAGTGGTTTTGCTGATAAAGTTTATTCTATTCGATTCTTAACCAGGTTACAGCACTATATACCACAGGATCTACCACATCCTCTTATACTTCCATTTTGAAGTATACCAACATTTTTTTTGTTCGGTTTTCTCAAATATAGAGAAGGCAGGGGTCTCTTTGAACCATACACACTAGAAGTAGGCATACGAAGGTACTTTAAATATACATACCATTATAGGTGCATTACGGCGCCCAAGATCATCTAGACTAAACGGTATTAGGTTTGCGAAGGAGTTCTATTTTTTATTTATTGGAACACGGCATATGACTTTGTAGGTCTGCTCACCTGGTGGTGAGCAGACCTACAAAGGCCATGAATGGGGTTTCTCTGGTCACAAACTAAGCTCTAGGCTTCTACTATGTGTACCAGAAGCAACGATATAATACATATTATATTTTATAAACACCAGACCAAACTGTACAGAAAAAATGGCAAAAAATATTTTTATTTTTGCCATGTGTGGGAATCGAACTAAAAAGGCGCAACCTCTAGTCTACGGAGGCTGTCCTACAAACACCGCGACGAGGTAGCCAATTGTTTGGTGTAGACTCACAATATCATCGGCTCTGGATACACTGAGGTGGTCTCGGGCGCCCCAATGCACCATTGTGATGGTACCAAAAAATCCCCTTTTTGTTTTAGCATGCAAGCTAGTCATTTTACTTACATTCACCTAATCTTTTTTTACTGTCTCAAAGAAAAGTCGAGCTAACTGTGTTTACTATAGTCGTTAGTAACTATAGTTAGGGAACAACCAATAAGAGAGGTTTGTTTGAAAAATAAAGCGATCTTATTGGTAGATCCCCAACTATAGTTACTACAGACTAAAGTAAAACAGAAAAACTCATGGTAGAGCTTAATATTAGTACGTTTATAAAATATAGTATACAATGTATTACATTAGTTGATTCTAGTTTACATAGTGCGTGCCTATAACTTAATTTGTGACCAATGACCAAAGTAATATGCTTGAAATATTATTATTATATCAAATAATTAAAAAGTATTTTTTACCTTGTTACGTAATTAGTTATCTTGTCATTGAAATTTACTAAACACAATATTATTCACGTATACGACGTGACATTTTAGTGAAATCCAAGTTCTAATTATTGTGAAATTTATTGTTACTAAAATTGTTAAATTTTACTTCATGGTAAAGAATTTATTCAAGGCTTAATAAAATTCAAATAGTAGAATAGAATAAATATATTTATTTAATAAAATAAGCAATACAAAAACTTATGCTAATTTATAAAATAGAACTCATAATAAAAAAAGAACTTAAAACACAATATTATTTAATGAATCGGTACACCCTCAGCTTTAGCGTGGTGACTTTACAGGACACCACGCGCTGGTTTTCAGGGTGCTCCGTAGTCAAATTATCTATACTTATATTATATATGTATAGACAATTACCATACTTAATGGTTAATCTATCCTCCATTTCCTTTTTTTTGCTTCCATCAACCATTTTCTTAAATTTACTTTAAAACTGATTCCAAAGTCTAGAGGCAACTTTATTTTTTTTACTTTTATGATGATGGCCTTTCATAAAGAGTGGTATCTTATTATATTTGTGTTGGTTGGTTATTTTTTTATAGTTTAATGAAGCACGGCCTATGTATGTGTAGATATGTATCTATACCAGGATCCAGCGGACCTACAAATTTCATGAATAGTGTTACCTATTCAATATAATGCGTTACATTTGCATTTCTTTTTAGAAGTGTGTAAAATTAACTGAATAAATATTTTTGTAAGTAGGTATAATTACAGGCAGAGATACAAAAATCTTAGTTATATTCATGGATTATATGTACGGGTGCCGGGCCCATAACGTGGAAGGGGAGTGAACTGCAGTGTTGCCGGATTTGAGACCGCAAAGCGCGGTTAAAGGCCTTTCCGAATTAAAGTTCATTCACTGTGTTCACTCACTACCTTCTATAATAAAATCATTTACTATACGATCCTGCCAGCGCCAATTAGAGGCTCTACCATGGGTTTGCGCATTGTAGCAACGTAACGTATTCGAATACGTATAGGTGAGCAACAACCAATAGGGCCGCTTTATTTTTGGTAACAGGATTGAATAAAGGATCTCTTTATCAGGCTATATATTATTACGTTAGGTACCATAGTAGGCTTGAGATTGATAAAACATTATAAATCGGTTTTTACAAGTTGTAGAGATCTGAGGCTCTACCATGGGTTTTTGCCTTTTATTAACTTAATGTTAATACGTAAGTCACCACCAATAGGAAGTCTTTATTTAAAAAATAAAGTCGTCCTATTGGCTGTGCAAAAACTTATAGAGCCTCTGTACCTAATCGCTACTCCTTTATCATAGCTAAGTGATTCTAAAAATAAAAAAATAAAAATTGGTGACATTGCTGGTCCCTATCCAACAGGTCCGAAATTCCAATTAATTATAATCTCTTTTATGAAATTATATCATGTACCAAATTATGAATAAATTTTATATCTGCTGTTATAAATAAAAAAAGGTGTATAAAATTATACGTGCATTAAAACGTGCATTTTTATTTTTCAAAATTTAAATCCTTGGGCGGATTTTTCTAACTAATTGCCGTTTGTATGCTTATAATTTGGGAACTACAAATCCCATATTAGTAATTATTTTTTATTATAGAAATATACGGGGGTCAAACTCAAAGTTTTTAAAACTGGCCACTTGTAAACAGTATAACAAAAAAAAAATGTTTAAATTTTGAAAATGGAACTCTTTGCCAATATTATGTATAGAGTAGGTATGTAATTCATTCATTTGTTATTTGTTTTACGATTTGGCGGTAAATTAAAAATTGTCTGTGCCACGTCAGCATGAATTTAACGCGAGAAAATTTTCGTGAAAGTTTTGAAAAATTTCGATTGGCTTTTCACGATGAAGCCCCATCTCGTGCCACTGTTTACAACTGGTTTAATGAGTTTAAACGTGGTCGCACTAATCCGATAATCTGCGTGAGGGACGGCCTTCTACGGCGACGACTGAAGATAACATCAGTGTTGTGCGGCGTATGATAGAGACTGACAGAAGAGTGGCCTATCAGCAGATTCGGACAAGCTTAGGCATCGGTATGAGTCAAGTGCACAAAATCCTTCATGAACATTTAGCGGTCAGGAAGCTTTGTCCGGTTGATACCTCATAATTTGACCGAGGTCCAAAAACTCCGTCGAAGAGACCCCTAAGGACGAGTGGGTAAAGTGATTTTTTCAGTGGTTCCATCGGATGCAGCGATGTATTTATGTTTATGGACTCTATTTTGAAAAGATACAGTGGACCCCCGATAATCCGGCCCCTGTCTTATCCGGCGCCCCCTGTAATCCGACATGACAGAATTATGTTTGACAATCTTTGCTAATATAGATCACGCAAGTTTGAACAGGTCACAACTCGTACGCGCCACCGCTATTGTGCTCGACGCGTATGCAAAAACTCCAAAAACTCCGTCGAAGAGACCCCTAAGGACGAGTGGGTAAAGTGATTTTTTCAGTGGTTCCATCGGATGCAGCGATGTATTTATGTTTATGGACTCTATTTTGAAAAGATATGTATAATAAAACTAATAACTTACTAGTTTGCTCAGTTTTAGATTTTCTAAGAACTTTCAGTTTGACCCTCGTATATTCTCATATTATAAATCGGTTTTCAGGAATTCTAGAGATTTTTACCAAATCTCTACCTACCACGGAAAAGTCTCTTGCTAGTATTTCTATAAGCTACATATAAAAAAAAAATTACAAAGGTTTACTTTTTCGAAAAAATTGAGAAATAATCTGATTTAAGTAAACACCGCAACGGTTTCGCCCCTTATTTGGTGTATATTAATAATAACCATTGGTGACGAAAAGGTTTTAATAAAGGCTAGCTAAGTTACAGGAGTTTTTAAATACCTAAGTAATATTTTACATAATGTTGCTACCTTAGGTAATCGTACTAAGTAGGTACACGTGTAGATTGTAGGTAATTCACCTATAGGTACGCTTTTGTATTTTCATAATTATACTATTGACAATATAACACTCTACAAAATACAAACATAAGGTTATTGATTGATTATAAAGATTTCTTTCTTTGTTCAAGCGTTCATTTATTTATCTTCAAATACGCGTGTGGTGTAAGTTATTGAACGCATTGTAGAGTGCATTGCTCTGCCTGTCTCATGCCGGCCAGGTGCTCAGCTGTGCACCCTCGGTCTTCAGTCGCCTTATTTTTTGTTACGCACATCACATAACCTGTTCTCGTCGCATCTCTCATGCTTAACAACCTAGTATGCCGGTAAAGACCGTCGTCCACTACTAGGAAATTTGGTCATTTTGTACGTACTAAACGAAATGTTCTTTGTTAGCATTTAATTTTTTTTTTAATTTCATAGAAAGTACCTGAAATTAATAATAGGGACGAAAAGGATCTGCGCTCTGCTTTAGGGGGCTTAAACCGATTTTAATGAAACTTAGGCTAAGTTGCACCAAAGTGCCTGTTAAGGTTATTGTAACGATTAAAATTAAAAATAGCGTCGAATGTACCAGTTTTATTTTAGAAGTCAAATGACAGTGCATTCCAAAAAAAAAGTAATGTATACCTACATTATGTTACATATAAAGATATTTATATGCAACAGGTACCCTAGTAGCACTAGCGGTTGGCCAACAGTTGCCAACGGTAGGATAATTGTTGGGAAATTGTAATGGCTGTTTCTACGATTTCCCAACTTTGGCCCAATTAAATAATATTGTAAGCATTTTCACCTAAAAATTTACACTATATATCAACTATGGCCCAACATAAATGGATTTACAACAATTATCACTACCATAATACAACGTTGAGCCAACATTATTTTAGAGTTATGATTTGCAACGTAATTTTCTTACAAAATACCTACTGAGGCCCGACCGTTAAGTTACTATGAATTTCCGACAAAAAATTACTACCATAAAACAACGTTGAGCCAACATTGTATTAGAGTTATGATTTGCAACATAATTTTCGTACAAAAAACTTACTCAGGCCCGACCATTATTTTACTATGCTTTTCCGACAAAAAAATACTACCATAAAACAACGTTGAGCCAACATTGTTTTAGAGTTATGATTTGCAACATAATTTTCGTACAAAAACTTACTCAGGCCCGACCGTTATTTTACTATGCTTTTCCGACAAAAAATTACTACCATAAAACAACGTTGAGCCAACATTGTTTTAGAGTTATGATTTGCAACGTAATTTTCTTACAAAATACCTAGTGAGGCCCGACCGTTGAGTTACTATGAATTTCCGACAAAAAATTACTACCATAAAACAACGTTGAGCCAAAATTGTATTAGAGTTATGATTTGCAACATAATTTTCGTACAAAAAACTTACTCAGGCCCGACCATTATTTTACTATGCTTTTCCGACAAAAAAATACTACCATAAAACAACGTTGAGCCAACATTGTTTTAGAGTTATGATTTGCAACGTAATTTTCTTACAAAATACCTACTGAGGCCCGACCGTTGAGTTACTATGAATTTCCGACAAAAAATTACTACCATAAAACAACGTTGAGCCAAAATTGTATTAGAGTTATGATTTGCAACGTAATTTTCTTACAAAATACCTAGTGAGGCCCGACCGTTGAGTTACTATGAATTTCCGACAAAAAATTACTACCATAAAACAACGTTGAGCCAAAATTGTATTAGAGTTATGATTTGCAACAAAATTTTCGTACAAAAAACTTACTCAGGCCCGACCATTATTTTACTATGCTTTTCCGACAAAAAATTACTACTATAAAACAACATTGAGCCAACATTGTTTTAGAGTTATGATTTGCAACATAATTTTCGTACAAAAAACTTACTCAGGCCCGACCATTATTTTACTATGCTTTTCCGACAAAAAAATACTACCATAAAACAACGTTGAGCCAACATTGTTTTAGAGTTATGATTTGCAACGTAATTTTCTTACAAAATACCTACTGAGGCCCGACCGTTGAGTTACTATGAATTTCCGACAAAAAATTACTACCATAAAACAACGTTGAGCCAACATTGTTTTAGAGTTATGATTTGCAACGTAATTTTCTTACAAAATACCTAGTGAGGCCCGACCGTTGAGTTACTATGAATTTCCGACAAAAAATTACTACCATAAAACAACGTTGAGCCAAAATTGTATTAGAGTTATGATTTGCAACAAAATTTTCGTACAAAAAACTTACTCAGGCCCGACCATTATTTTACTATGCTTTTCCGACAAAAAATTACTACTATAAAACAACATTGAGCCAACATTGTTTTAGAGTTATGATTTGCAACATAATTTTCGTACAAAAAACTTACTCAGGGCCGACCATTATTTTACATGCTTTTCCGACAAAAAGTTACTACCATAAGTAAACTACACAGGGTCGACTGTTATTTCAGACAAAACATTACTACCAACATCTTTTTATAGTTATGATTTACAACATAACTTACTCAGGCCCAACCGCTATGTATACTATGTTTTTACTATGGATTTCTGACAAAAAATCACAACTATAAAATAATGTTGAACGAACATTGTCTTATAGTTATGATTTACAACTTACAAAATTTTGAATTCATACAATAAACTCAGGGCATTCCTTTATTTGACTGGATTTCCTACAGAAATCACTACCTAAAGACAATATTTGGCGAATACAGTGACATAGTTATGGTTTACAACATAATTTACATACAAAAAACTAACACAGACCCTGTTATTTTACTATGGATTTCAAACAAAAGGTACCATGAAACAATGTTGAGGCCACACTGTCTTATATTTATGATTTAGGTAGAGTCTGCAATAGCTCAGGTTCTTTTTGCGGGGACATAAATCCCACTTTAATGCTCAGGTTAAACCTTTCAGCCATACTCCAACATCAACCAAAGGATCATATTGATGACAAGATCTAAAAAGAGATCCTTACACTAGATGGAGATTATAGGCTCTAATATTTGTATATAAAAACAACTTCAGTAACTACTTTTATATTTTATTTCAATTGTGTGTTGCCACTCTCTTAAGAAGGGTTCAGTTAAAGTTTTGTTTTCTGTAATATTTTTTCACTAGTCATCCTAGATACATGTAAACTTGCATCCTCATCCATATTTAATGTTCATCATTTAAGCCAACAATAAACTATTCATAATTGTTTGTCACCTGAAAATTAAACATTGTTTTAGGTATGTTAATTTATATCTCTTATCTTAAGTTATAAAAATATAAATTTATTAAGTTCTATAAATTGGCTGGATGCTTCCTTTGACATACTTCTTCTTTTAGATAATGACAACCATCATCTGTATGACAATATTTCTGTAGTATTAATATTGTAAGGTGAATGATGGTGACGGGCCCGTATGAACATATGGAGAGTATGGTTTAAATTATGAATATAGCGAATATATTCACTGTATTTGCTGCATTTATAAGTCCAAATTAGCCCGTATACGAACGTGTTTGGTATGACGTAACGTATATGAGCAAACACAAAAAACAGGTAGGGCACTGTGTCTGCGGCTGTCAATACGTGAACACAAACCCGGTTTAAAATAGATAACGAAATATTCAATGTGTTTATGAAAGTTAATAGAAACCGATACAAATAGATGTTTGTGTTCGTATTTGCTATATTTTAAAATGGAATGCGCCCGGATACTGTGTCAGTAGGATGACACAAACACTTTTCACAGTAATGGAATGGCGTCGGTCATTACTGCAAACAAAATGGACTTCTTGCTGCAGCCTGCAGAGCGCGGCTATATGCTTCAAGTTGTGATCTTCAAATTATTGAACTTCTTGAACGTTAATTCCCCAGGAACTTCCACATATCTTGGAGTAGTTATCGTACCATTTTCTATCAGCATTAACTCCGTGCGACTCTCTGAAGAGATTACAGCCCACCCCAAAGAGAATATAATCACCCAATGATATTGATAATCAGTTAATCACCCACAATAGCCGCCGTACACCTCTTCAAAACAAGCTGGAATAAAATTACAAAAAAGAAACACACAATTACCCCTTCGCGTCGAGTTTATCAAAGAGAATATAATATTTATGTATTTCTTCTTCTTTATTGGATAATGGCAATAATATTTATTATTTATTATGTATATATTGATAATAATATTATTATTTTGCTAATAATATAATGCGACTAAATAAAGAAAACTTCCCATAACATACAAAATTAATGACAATAATGGTAATGCAATCAATTTTAAAACTAAGTACTAATGACTATTATTAATTTTTTTTTTTTTTTACAATTACCTTTTAGATAAATCTAATTATAACTTTTTACCATAGTATATTATAATTTATCTTGCAATAAGTAGTAAAATTTTGTGCATAAAAGAATAAATAGAAAACTAAACTACTAGGTTACGCTAGGGCTGCATGTAATGGTGACGTCACGAGTATCGATAAGTCGATTGTCCCATAAATATTTAAATAGTCTCATACAATAAAAATTACAGTTTTCAGGCAAAAAAATTAATGAGGTAGGCGTAACTCATTTCTTTTTTTGTTTGTAATATATATACAAGCGGAATATTATTTTTCTCTAAAATTTGTAATTTTTCTTTTTCAATAATAGCGAAGCTTATTAATCTACCAACTAAGCCATTATAGGGTAGGACTTTCCTTTATGTGACGTCAGAGGGGGGGTAGAGGGGGTGCGGGAGGGGAAGAGGGGAGGGGGGGGGAAGAGGGGAGGGAGGGGAACCTACCCCTAAAATAAAAAAGTTAAGAGAGGGGTATTTTAGGAGTTATTGTCATTTGAAAATTCACATTTTACCCAACTTTTGTATGTGTAGGAAGCCTAGCTGGCACTCGCCGGCCGCTACCGCGGCACGCTTCGCTCGGCTCGTGCGTATGGTCATATACTAACACTAACCTAACCTATCCTTTACCTAGTCTGGCCATTTTTTTTTTAATAAAGAGTCTTTTGGGTAATTATTCTCGTATGTGTCGGCAGCCTTTCTGGCACTCGCCGGCCGCTGCCGCGGCACGCTTCGCTCGGCTCGTGCGTATGGTCATGTACTAACACGAACCTAACCTATCCTTTGCCTAGTCTGGCCATTTTTTTTTTTATAAAGTGTCTTTTGGGTAATTATTCTCGTATGTGTAGAAAGCCTTTCTGGCACTCGCCGGCCGCTACCGCGGCACGCTTCGCTCGGCTCGTGCGTATGGTCATGTACTAACACTAACCTAACCTATCCTTTACCTAGTCTGGCCATTTTTTTAATAAAGAGTTTTTTGGGTAATTTTTCTCATAAGTGTAGGAAGCCTTTTTGGCACTCGCCAACCGCTACCGCGAGCCATAAAATAAAATAATTATGTAAAAATGAGTTAAATATTGTGTTAATATTAAATATAACTTATTAAAATACGGACTTTTATATGATAAAAATATGCCTTTGTAAAAAAAAAAAAGTCAAATGTGTCTTTTTGGATTTTTTGTTAGGAAAATTAATAATTTTAAAAATTTATATCTCCGAAACCTCTGGTTTCCTAAACTTGAAATTTGATAGGGATATTCAGGTGAATTAGAAGTGTTACCAAAAAAATTGTCAACATCAAACTCGACGTCACATAAAGGAAAGCTGAGCCGATTCATTTAACAGCGTTTTATCAAATTCTTCAATGAGTATAAATAAAGATCATTCTATTCAGTTAGGCCAAGATTACCATAACATTTCACCAAATATTTCACCGGCTCTTAATGTTCAACTTCCTTCTTCATTAGAATCGAATAATAAAAGTACTATAATCAATGAATCAATTCCACAATCACTCAATAGTGGAATTTCTCATAGACAATATTACAATAACAAGAATTCGGGTCCTTTTGTTATTCATGTACAGAAAATAAGTATAGATGAGTCTTATAATGGAACTATATTAAAACCTGTCATGTTAGGCAAATTTTTAAGGGACAAGTCTGTTACTGGTATAGTTCCAGGGTCTCTAAAAAGAATTGGCAGGAATAAAGTAAAGGTTATGTTTGATAGTATAAACAATGCTAATTCTTTTATTGATAACAAATTATTGTCGGAAAACTCTTTTAAAGCATTTATCCCTTCTTTCTGTATTACTAGGTTAGGCGTTATTAGAATTACATCTGATATAAAAGAAACTGACATTATTAAAAAATTAGTTATACCAAATAATAATTGCGCTGTAATAAAAGCCAGAAGGTTAAAATATAAATCATTGTCAAATGGTGAACAAGTTTGGTTACCATCCCAGTCAGTAGTTATTACGTTTGAGAGACAAATTTTACCGGACTATGTACATTTATACTACACAAATTTTAAAGTTGATGTATACAGATATCCAACCATCCAATGTTTTAATTGTTGCCGTTTTGGACATACAAAAAAAATTTGTCGTTCCAAATTAAGATGTTATAAATGTGGAAATGAACATAGCTATGAAACCTGTAATATGACAGAAGAAAATGCAAAGTGTATTTTGTGTAATGGAGATCATTTTGCAATTAATAATAAATGTCCAGAATATATTCGTAAAAAAAATATTAAAATCACTATGGCACAAAATGCAATCTCATATATGGAAGCGTGTAATTTGCATCCATCCGTTACTAAGTCATTTGTGGAAGTAACTAAATCTAATGTTAATACGGTTTCATATAATATCAATAGTAAAAATGATTCAAATTTCCATTATGTGAAAATCAATAATAACAATAAAAGTTACAAAAAAACAGTACAAATAAAACCAAAGAGTCATAAAACAATAGACAAAGGATATGATGTAATCAGCGTTGCCGATTTGGGGGGAATTCCCCTTTTTGGGGGGAATTTCTCATATATGGGGGGCGAAAAAGGGTAATGAGAATAAAAGGGGAATTTAGGAAATTGCAGTGAAAAATATATCATTTTGACCTATACCTACTTCAGACAAGGTTGATTGGGCTATGATCCTTGTGCCTGTCCCCTAAGTGGACGAAAAGAACCAAAAAATAAATGTCTTTTTACTTGTTCGAGTTGGCGGGAACGCGGAACTCATATGGAGTGTTTTTGAAATTTATTTATTTTTATTTATTTGTAAGGTGTGTGAACACATTATCATACCCCTTTTGTTGGTTGATAATCTTTACGTTGGAAGTCTGGTTAGGACCCTTAATAAGTGGGCGTTACTGTTGTCTGGCTATTATTATTATATAAATGCCAAAAAAAAAAAAAAACGGAACGTTTAATGGAACTATAGATTTATAGTTTTTTATTATTTCTTACTTTATTATATGCGCAATATGTTACAATTTCGACAATTTTTAAGTATTTAATTTTAATAGTGGAAGTGCAGAACAATATTTTTTTTACTATTCAATGGATATTCGATATTATCGATATGTTTCGACACCTCTACACTCGATCGACTCACGCGCTGCCACAGGCGCCATTTTTATTTTTTTATTTGACGGCTTCGCTGCTGGCTGGTGCGTAGCGCGTACGATTTGTGGTTTTTATTAATTGGTAAGTGTTATTTTATTTACAATTGCATTACATTAGATAAACCTATATATATTTTCATTTATCTCTTCAGCATATTGGATTGAAATACTAACCCGTTTCCATCGCATTCCAATGTACCGCGTGGTAGAATTTGCCGAGGAATGTGGAGGCGGAATTGGAATTATTCGAAAGGATTGGTTGACACCTAGAAAAAAACAGTGTATGTGGCCACCAAAGAAACAAAATTCCGATAAAGTTTTACTAAACTACTTACCTGATGCTACCTGGAAAATCTTTCGACTCAACAGAGAATTTTACGCAACAGGTTTGTTGAATTTTCTTGCATATTATATTTGAATTAAATTCGCCACTTGTTAGGTGTTGCCTCCGAATACCATCGGCGAAATGAGGATGGGTTAATTCCTCCACTGGGTACCCTGAGGCCGTTTATTCGGTTCTCGGGAGCCATATGGCACCCGTGATGGTATTTATTTATTATTTATATTTGAATCTTTTATCACTATCATTAATGTATATAGATAGGCCATGTTTGAACATGTTCAAACCGTTTTGCGAGCGGTGCCTGGGTGCCACTGAGAGTGCAAGCAATCGAATATATTGGTTTTAGTGTCACATTTTATATGCATTTCGGCTAGGGCTGCCATCAGGTAAATTAGGGATCTCGGACAAAAACTTCGAAAACTGGATATTTGGGTGAAATAAAGATTTTTACCCGGAGACATTTTACAAACCCCGCCTGGACACTCCCAGGGCGTCTTCCAAACTAGGACAAATCTGGGGATACGGCAATATGCTGAAGAGATAAATGAAAATATATATAGGTTTATCTAATGTAATGCAATTGTAAATAAATCGGGGGACGGATGGCAGCCCTAGTTTGGGCCAAACTATATATATCGATGATTACAAAGCATTTTACATTAAAATTTGCATTTTTTAGATAATCTTTTGAAAGCAAGATCCAAAGCAAAAAATGCAGAAATTGATTCAGAACTATGTACAGATTCAAATGACACTCCAAATTTAATTCGGAAGACTAGAAAAATCTATCCCCGAAAATTATATGATAGTGAAACGGATGACGAGCAACCAATTATTGAGAAAATTAATTACCCTAAGCCTCCCAGACTTTCACAAATAAACAGTATGTTATTCCATTAATAGCTTCTGTTATTATTAATATCTTTTTAATTTTGTTATTATGAAATATACAACTTAACATTGATTTTTAGCATCTTGTCCGGATCAGGATCATCCGTTACCGACTCATACAACATCTACACCTTCAATAACTAGAAGTCCTAATCCTTCCAGCTCAGGTAATGATATGTTACGGTCCGATTCCCGAAATAGTATGTTTAAAAGCGTTCAGAATCATTGTCAGCGCACTCATAAACTCACTTTGACATTTATTACATGATGCCATCTTGGACTATGCTTTGCTACATAATAAAATCACTGTGAGTGCTGAATTTGTGAATTTTTATTGGGACGCTAAATAATCTTTTCAACACTGACATCGCTAAGAGTTTGTCTCTGAATGGACCTTATGATGAATGCTAGCTTTTCTTGAATTTTGTGTTTTTATTTTTAACACTGTTTAAAAAATAAAACTGTAGATGTTATATATTTCCAGGGTCACAAGATTTAACATTAATTCCAGACAGTCTGAAAGAAAGCACACTTTCATCACAAGCTTTAGGTAGGTATTAAATCAAGTTAATGTATTCTTATAACTATATGAGAAAATAAACAAAAACATTAATGAATATGCCCTTTCTATTATTTTAGATGTTGTTGCCCGACACCTAGCAAAAATTGAGAATGGAATTAAAAACTTACAATTAAACCAAAATGAGATATTAGACAGGTTGCGTTCTTCAACAACAGGTCCGCAATCATATTTATTACCAGAACAATTCAAAATTCCATGTAACGACTTGCAATCTTTACAGGATTTAGAAGATCTGCTTATCATTGAGGAAAATGCTACACTTTTGGTGAGTATTGTTTTCTGTTTTTAAGTTTAGCAATAAATTTCCAATTATGTATGTAGAACCACATAATATGCATGTGATATAAAAACAAGTAATATTTGTACATGTTATATCTTTTGTGATTAGCTATGGGACCAACTTTATCACAGTTAAAAAAAATTCCATAAATTTTTTAATACCTATTCAACTAAAATATATAGGACAGTCAATTTTTTTTTTCACTATGATCAATTTGGTGCCATAATGAAGGTTATTTCTTATAGATGAGTAGAACATCCAGAATTGCTTTCGGTAATTAACACTATACGACCGGGTAGCAACACTGACCATTCGTAAATGACAGTGTTCGCTACCCTATCCCGTTTGAAAACGTACCGGGTCGCTACACTACACAGAAAAAAATGTTTCTTGAACCAAGAAAAGGTTTATTTGTATGTAACGAAAACATTATATTCTTGAATCAAGAATTTATGTTTTTATTTCAATGCAAATAATGTAGAATGGAGACAATAACATCTCATTTCAATAATATAATGTTTTCTTTATATACAAATAAACTTTTCTTGGTTCAAGAAACATTGTTTTCTGTGTAGTGGTAACACAACTAAACCCTACACGAAACAGTGTTCGCTGTCAGTTTCAAAGTGACATCTTGGTGACATAAAAAAAAATGGAATTATTATCATAATTTTATAGAATTAAACAATTATAAGCATTTTACAGCTTTAGTACCTATTTAACAATTTATAAGCGTTCAGTGAACATATTAATTAAATTATGACCTCTCCAATGTCAGACATTAAAAGTAAATAATTCGAAAATAGTAGTGTAGTGTACACTGTTGGTGTTGGAACTCTACACACCGCGTTAATTTACCAACGCACCTCTGCATGTGGAGTATATGGGGTTCCTGTTACACATAGTAAAGTAATATCTGACATGGTTCCATTGGAAAAGTTTATCATTTTGATCAGCAGAAACAATATATTACTTGATGTTTGTTAAAGCTACATTTAACTAATAATTATACCAGTACCATTATTAATACCATTTGAAAAATTATATTATTACAATAAAAGTTATATTATGAGAATATATTATTAATAAATAATTGTTTATGCAGGAAAATTATTTAAGTTATGTTGGGGGTCATAAAACATCTGCTATTATCAGAAGAATACTTGAAAAAATATTTTCAAACAAGTTGGCTTTGTTTTGTAATTGGACTGGTAAAAATAACAAGACCGCTCTGAAGAATCTTTTTGTCATAAAAGTTGTAAAAGGTAAGCATGTGCTAATTTATATCATAACATTATCTACAATAACATCCAATAAGTGAGTAAATATGAAGTGAATCAAAATAACAAACATTCAAGCATAATTAAGTATATATTAAAAATTACACCATTAACTAAAAATTTCAATGAGACTGCTGAATGCTGCAATGTGGTTGTGAGCCGAGTAGTACGGACAGTAAGCCAATCATAGTTTTACCTGGCAATTTGTCTAACTGGAATCTGCATAAATTGTAAAATGATTCAGCCATCATGAATACTATAGTAATGTCAAAGTCAAAAGTCCTATAGTATGGAGTAGTCCTAAATTTTTGTCATTTGTGTCGAAGTTTCTTGGGGAAAGTTAATTTTTTGATCTGTAGAATTTCATATTAACCTAATGTTAACAAATACACAATATTTGTATATTTATGTTATTAATAAATCTATGGATTTTTTATTTATTATTAGTGTGATTTATACATTTATTTCCTAGGTGCAGTACGTCGCCATAAAATATCACAGATTGTAACTGATGCTGAAATAAGCACCATAATAAGCAATTGGTTCCGTTTTGCCAAAGACCGTGATGGAGGCAGGGAGAAAAGAAGAACTACAATTTTACAACCATAATAGCGGTATTAAGAGGGTAAAAAGACGAACAGTGGCTGCTAAAGTAAGCAAAATAAGAAAAGAATTTAATGACCGTCCACTAAATGTTCAAAAAAGGAAGCTATCGAAATCCAGGCTGAATAAAGTCATTGAGAGTCCATCTTCCAAAATTTACTCTTTAATTTATAAATTGCCAAATAATTCTTTTATAAATAATAAACATGGTGAAACTACTTCAAAAAGTGATATTACTACTTTTCTCAGGACTTGGTCCAAAAAGCATAATATAACTCATTCTGCATTAAACGATTTATTAAAGGAATTACAGGTGCATTATCCATGTTTGCCAGGAGATGCCCGAACTTTATTAGCAACTCCAAAGAAAATAAATGTTTTCACATGTTCTGGGGGGTCCTTTGTATACTTTGGACTTGAATCACAATTAATAGATAAGGCATCATTAGGATTAACTTCAGAAAGATATCCTGTAATGCATAGAAATTTACCCGAAAATAGTTTATTTTTAACAATAACTGTAAATGTTGATGGCTTACCTGTACATTCCAGCACAAATAATTCTTTTTGGCCAATTTTGTGCAGTTTGGACCAGTCTTTTGATAAAAAACCTTTTATTGTTGGGTTGTTTTATGGTGTATCGAAACCAAATAATTGTAGTGACTATTTACGAGCTTTTGTTGATGAGTGTAAACATTTAGAGACCAATGGAATAGTGATTAATGAAAAAAAATTTCACTTCCGTATAAGTTGCGTTGTGGCTGATGCACCAGCTAGATCTTTCTTAAAATGTATCAAGTCACACAACTCTCTTAATGGTTGTGAGAAATGTGAACAAGAAGGTATTTATTGTGGAAGAACTATTTGGCAATATTCACCCAATATGCGCCTTAGGACAGATATTGGATTTAAAAACCATGACTATGAGGATCACCAATTATCTAAAACTATACTCACAGAACTCAATCTTGGTTTAATATCACAATTCCCATTAGATTATATGCATCTAGTTTGTTTAGGTGTTGTTAAAAAATTGATAAGATGTTGGATAGAGAAAGGGCCAAAAAAATGTAAATTAAATGCTCGTAACATTATTGAAATATCACAACGTTTAAAAATTATTAGAAATCATTATCCTACAGAATTTTCAAGACGCCCTCGGCCTGTGAATTTGTTCAAATATTGGAAAGCTACAGAATTTAGAGCTTTTATTTTATATTTGGGTCCTGTTGTTCTATACAACATATTGTCTCCCAGTTTATATAAACATTTTTTAATATTGCATTGTGCAATATACATTTTATGCAGTGAAATTAGTAAATTTGATCATTGGAGAAATTATTCCAGAGAGTTACTACATTGTTTTGTTCAAAATATTACACACTACTATAATAAAGAATTTATAGTATACAATGTTCACAACTTACTACATTTGGTAGATGATGTATATAACTATGGGCAATTAGATTCCTTTTCAGCCTTTCCATTTGAAAATTTCATGTCCAAGCTAAAAAAGTTAATTCGTTCACATAACATGCCTCTAGAACAAATAGCTAAAAGACTTGGCGAAACAACAAATACTAGTGCTGATTTGAACGAAATAAATAATAAATGTGTTAAAATTGAACAGCGAAATGATGGCTGTATAACTAAAATTTATGTTAATGGGTGTATGGTGAAATCCAATTCTTTGAGAGATTCATGTTTTTGTACTTATAACAGTGATATTGTGATTGTTAAACATATAAAAAAGAGCAACAAACCTAATTCATTTCAATTGGTGTGTGATTGTTTCGAACACAAACAGGATTTTTATACAGAGCCCATTCAAAGTAGCAAGTTGGGAATATATAGGGTCAGCTGTAAAAAATCTGTAACTATTTATGATAGTGATATATATACAAAGTGTTTATTGCTCCCTAACTTTGATAGTGACGATAGTTTCATGATATGCATTCCTTTTGTGTCCATGACTCTTAAACACTAGTGTATAGTCGGCCAAGAAACTGTCCAATCAAGTTTTACAAAACTTCCCGTCTCAAAAGTATTCTAAGAAGTTTGGTTTATGATATATGATATATAAAGATATCTTTATGATATCATATATATATATAAAGATAACTTAACTGTCAATAATACTACAAGGGGAAATTAATTTCATTGTTATTTGACGTGCAAATTTCAACCCTAAGATGGTATGACCATATTTCTGCCAGACAGTACATATACCGGTCACTCTCTATAAAATCTTTAAAATTGTGTTGCATTTCAGGTAGAGTAGGTCCTTCACTTTTTTTTATCAACAATAAAACTAGCTTCTAACATACTTGTTTATTAAAAACTGTAACAATACATACACAGCATCACGCCTATATCCCTTTTACGGTGTAAGCAGAGAGTAGTTTACGCCACTTCGCACAATCCTTGCGTTTGCAACTTTCTTTGGCTTCCTCCACATTCATACAACAATAGAAATTCAATAATCTGTGATCTAATCATAGGTGACACCATCATGTGTCCTTTGAAAATACTCCTGTACCCTACACTTACCATCAGGTGGATGTATGGTCAAATGTCGTGCTCCATTAAAAAAAATCAGTTGACAAACTTAATTTCGGCCACACATTGATATTTTATGGAAACCAGAAGAAAACATAATTATGTATTTTTAAATTTACCATCAGGTACATTATACTATATAATCTTTTGTTATATATTTACCCCTTATTCATAATTTTTATTGAATATTTTAACTATTGCGTATTTTGTCATATTCTGTCTTTTCTAATAAATGGCTAAACACTCAAAAGCTAAAACGTTCAATAAAAATTATGAACAAGGGTGCAGTTTTAGATCAATAGTTAAAAATTTACAATTAGTTAAAGTAGACAATATGGCGGACTTATTAACAGATTGCTGTTAAAAATAATTAAGCTGTCTAGTACAAAATCCGTCATATTGCCTACTTTAACTAATTGTCAATTTTAACCATCCATCAAAAAACACAACCTAGACTGGGTTTTTCAATCACTAACTGTAGTCAGATGGCGCACATTCTATGAGATTGTTGTCAAAAAAATTTTAACTCTCAAACAATAGACATATTTAACTATAATTACTAACTAAAAGATAACTAGTGTATTTAATTGAATCGGGCGTTAGTGATTGAACAACTCAGCCTAAGCCTGTGTTTCTTCATCAATGGTTAAACTTGGCAACTTCTCAAATCAACCCATGTCGTATGAAGTTTTGCGTGAAAACTATCAATTCTTACAGATTTAGCTGCACAGATTATTTTAGACAATTATTTCATTAGTTAATATTATTGTAATTATGATCTAATCAAGCACCGGTGACAAAATAAACAATATACAAAGGGTACATTTTACTAAACTTAACCATTAATGAAAAATTCCAATGTGGAAAGAAAATTTGCTTTTTTTTTTAGAATTTTGCATTTTTTTGTTAGAATTTTGTATTTTTATGTTAGAATTTTGTAATTTTTTGTTAGTATTTTTTAAGTTTTTGTTAGTATTTTTTAAGTTTTTGTTAGTATTTTATATTTTTTTAAAAGAATTTTATATTTTTTTGTTAAATTTCTGGTAATTATATATCGTATAAATTTATATTTTGTATACTTATTTTGATTTCTTAATTGTAATATAGGCTCATTTATGTATCAATAAGTTTAATTTGCATACCAGTTCTAAGATATATCTTGGACTCTTGACGCCGCACATCTTAGCACATTGCATTCACTTGACACCAACAATGAATTCCGGAGCCTTCGACTATTTTAGCCATTTTCGAATGAATATTTACCCGAAGAAAGCGCCCAGAACAGATCACTGTAACTAGGCTTAAATGTGAGCTTTCTCTTTTGTTTTTAGATTGATTTTCATAAGTTGAAAGAGTACTATGTTTCGAAACTTGTTTCACATTAAATGTTAAGTATTCAACAATAAATATACCTAATGAAGCTTACATTTCAATGCTTTATCAAGTCAAATTAGCAATTGGCGTCGAGTGGGTGTCATGTGCGACCTACGTTAATGAGCTTACATTATTACATTGGCCCTAAATAAAAATCTACATGGAACCGATCATAGGCCCACCATCATGTTGGTATATAGGCCCAACTATCCTCTGGATGAGTTGGGCCTGTATATATAAACTGCCATCTGGCCAACGTATTGAATATATTATTGGCCCAACCATCCCTTGGATGAGTTGGGCCAATACTAACATGGTGTTGGGCCTATATACCAATATGCTGTTGGGCATATATATGTAAACCGCCGGCTGCCCAACGTTTTACATATTTTAATGGCCCAATATAATATACAGTCGGAAGGGCGTACGGTGTGAAATGCACACGAACCCTACGTATTGCCTGAACATCGGCCCATCACTGCTAAATTTAAGTTGGTCCGACGTGAAAAACATTACGTTGGCTTCATGTGAGAAAATATTGTTGGAATTACGAAAAATAGGCGGACAATGCTAACCGTTGGCCAACCGAGCAGTATACCGTGGGCCATCTAAAATACAACAAAAAATGCTACTAGGGTAGGTATTGTGATTTTTCTAGTTTCACTATACAAACTTAGGGAACTGTTTATAAATGGGTTATTGAGTCTATCCAAACATCGCGAAAGCTAACCACTTGTTCGGTGTAGAGTCATACCATCCGCTACGACGAGGTGGGATTAAAACCCCCTCCGCTGGGTACCCTGAGGGACCGCCTAGACGGCTAGGCGGTCTCGGACACCATAAGGCACCAGTGATGATATGTATGTATGTTACACAGAAAGGAAAGTCTGATTTCAAAGACAAGAAGATGGTAAAAATATTTTTAAAATAATAAAAAAATCACTCAACTCCCATGTAAAATGGGTTAAATAACAACGATTTAACTTCGCGCATCCCAGTCTGAGAGTATAAAAATATGAATTTATCATGCTCACAAATAAATCAAAAGATTGTGTCAACTCAAGATGTTCATGACCCAAATTATACTGACCCGAATCTTTTGTGTTGCATTAACAAAATCATTGTACAGGTGGCGACAAGCCATGCTCCAGGTATTTTGCAATTAACAAAAACATATTTAAAAATAACATTATAACAAACGAGTATGTGTCTTGTAGCTAGTATTAGAAGTATTACGGCCAGTTTTAACTTGAACTATAACTGAAAAATAATAAAGAAATGGCGTATTTTCATAGCACCTTTAATAATAATTTTAAGAGCCTGTTGTAAAACCCGTCAAATTTACAATTTGACCGGGCGTTAAACACCCTAATGTTATACCCGGGCCACACCTGTGGAAAAATGCCATTGATAGAGTTTACTGGATTTTTATTTTTGGTTGCACCGAAATGACATCTTGATAATATAAAATGCATCAAATGTGCTAATTACTATTCGATAGTTAAAATGGAAGATTTTCATAGAACAACAATAATAGAGCGATTTAGCTATAGCTGCAAGCGGCCACTAGTAGTACAAGGTAGCTATTACATTATTATCTAACATAATTTTAATTACATTACCTACTATCCCGTTACTGCAAAATATAACTGAGGCGTGAAAAATTGCAAAGCTAATCATGCATACCGAACGCCGAGTGTGCAATATCCTTTTTTTGAATTTAATTATATTTAATGTTAATGTACGTTATACCTTACAGCGATGCATTTTGGGGAGAAATCATGCACCAATGGTGGCTGGGGGAGCAGTCACGTGGGTTTATTATGGGCATCAGCTGTAGTTGGAATGTAAACAAAAAACGTCAACAAGCCGGCCGGCGAGTCAGCCCCTGCCGAGTGCCGACTCAGGTATAAGAACAACAAAACACAGTAAATGGTATTCTATACATCATGTATTATACTTATATATATATCAGCAGAATCAATGAAACAGCTTTACAATAATTTTGTTTAATCAGCAGATGCGTTCTCGGCAGACTGCAGATGAACATTTTAACTGTGTCTAACATATGGTGGATAGCAAGCTTTTGTACCTATTGTCTATCTACGTGATTTTTTCTTATACCCCACAGTCTGACCGTCTCGTAGTCTAGTAGTTACAACAGTGTAGCGTTGTATCCGGAGTTCGATTCCCACTCATAGAAAAACAATATAATTTTTTTTTTCTGTAAAGATTGACATGGACGTGTATTTATAAAATATAAGTATGTGTTAGTATCATTACATCTGTTACACATTGTACAAGTTTAGAGGTTAGTTTAAGTGAATGTCCTAGGTCAATAAAATCATTTATTATTTTTTATTTTATTTTTTTATTGCACATTTATAAAATACAAGTGTATAAAGGCGAGCTTAATGCTTGGCATACTTATCAGGTAACCTTTGGGAGAGTGAAAAATGTATTCAAGGGCGCCGAATGATAATTGAAAATTTTAAGTAAATATATACTACATATATATAAATATTTTAACATATATAATAATACATGTTAATATACATAGAATACAAATCACTATATATATAATAAATACTATACTACACATATGATACATATTACTATACATAAAATACTGTTATTTTGATACTTAAATTTTCATGTTCACTTCTCGCTCAAAGAACGTCTTGTTCTTATTTCTTGGTTTGATAGAAAAACACCATTCTTGGAGTTTAGGATACGAACAATATGAGGGTTAGAGACAAAGGCATGGCAAGTTTTAGGGTATGTATATATATGTGTGACAAGTCACCATTGTAAGAGTAAGTGTTGGTGTGTGTGTGCTTGCTTGTGGGTGAGTGAGTATGTTTCTGGTATTTGTGTGTGTGGTATGTGCATATATTGTATAGAAAAAAACTATATATTATGTACCTTACGTAAGTATAAGATTAAACTTGGCTACTAAGAATTAACTAATATACATTCTTTGATGGAATTAAGGGGGCTTAGTTACCCCTATATACAACTAGTAATTAAATATTAGGTACTAGGTATTGTACTGTGTTGACTCATTGTTTGGTTTCATACATTTTCATAATTTCATTAGCCACATTTGTGATGATGTATAGGTACAACAGTTAAGCCCAAATATATTTTTTGTAAGTTCTTATGAGTATGAAATTGAAAATTATAAGGAGTTCTGGATAATGAGAACGGGTCTCGTATATTTATTATAATAAAAAGATATTGTAGTTACAATTAGTTTTAAAACTGGGCATTATATACATTAAAAGTTATAGGCACTTTTATATCAACACTTTGGCTTTGGCATTTGTTCGGCGTGGACTCCGATACAAAAAACTCTACAATCTTTTTTGACATGTTTAACAATAAAAGCAATCCAGAAACAAAAATAAAATGTATTTAAAAAATCCCTTCATGACCGATGCCAACATTTCTCTGGTCAAGGGAATTCAAAAATACAACAAAATTAAAACTTTTGTGTGTACTTTCACACGTTTCAGTGCGTCAAAACGCAAATGTTTAAATATTCCTTCGTTTAAAACGTAGCATAAAAATTGTTTGAGTTTCTGGCTAGCATCCATATAGCGTTGCCATCTATAAAAATCAATAAACGCCGAACTTACCCGCGTTAAAAAGCCGAACGCCAACAAAAAAAAAAGGATTTTTGAGCAAAATATTAAATTAAATAGCTATTTGAAAGCCGGACTTTTGAGTCCCAAGGCGTGACGCTAATTTTTTTTTTTATTTAGTTACTATATTTACTCATTTACATTGTTTTTGGAATACATAAATATTTTTTAGGAGACTAATTTCCTTAATAATTTTCTCATAAAATTGATATCTCAAATTTCAACATTTTGGTAATGGTTTCTGGACTTATAAGTAGATATTAACACATTTCTTTGTTTGGTCCATTGATTAGCTTACTAAACAGATTACTCTCTCGACATTTGCATTATGTAATAAAAAGTAATACTCGCAAATAGCGAGGAACTCTGAGTAACAATTTATGTTACTCAGAGTTTTGAAAAGTTACCCATTTCATCGAGTAGGGTGAGGTGTGTGCGCTGCAGGATACTGTATAAAAAAATCCTAACATCACCCGGACGGGCCGAACGCGGTCAAATTTGGCTGGACAAAAGGTCCAAAAGCCTAACACTGTCCGGCCCTATCCGGACGGATGGCAACGCTGTATCCAGTAGGCCTTGAACAACGTGTGACAATAGAAGACAATCGGTACATTCAAACCGCGATAACACTGCTTTGGTATCTCGGTTAGATAACGTTTGCTAAAAGATAGGCTCCTTAGGAACATACTGTAATTCAGTGAGGTTATTTCATGAGTGGAGAAGTATAATGACATTAATTATTTTATTAAACAAAATTTGTTCACTTACACGTCTTCAGTAAAACAGTTTTGTCCATTTTTATCTTTCTATGAATACAGTTCCGTTAATAGTTAAGTTTTCATACTTAAGTGCATAATTATTATTGTCTTTATGTGCGAATAATGTTATTTTATTTATGTTATTTCAGAGCAGAGCTTGTTATTTTAAGCACTGAAACCGGAGTTAACAATATATAGAACGTTTCACACAATATACATAATAATAATAATTAATTTCACACAATATACCTACATAATAAAAGTTTATTGGAAAAAAAAATGCAATGAGATACTTACACATAATTTACAAAAAAAACCAAACAATATTAATATTATTGACGCAAATGAAAGGACTTATAAATTATAGTTGAGATCTTAACCCGAATTTATAGGATATATTTCTTTATAAACTTAATTTCACAAAATACAAAAGGCTTTCTTCACCAGTCACTATTTCTCCCCAAATACAAACTGAGCTGCAGTAGTAGGTTGCCAGACGTACTCATTTTCAACCCTAAATATAGATAGTGTCCCTTATTTTGAAATAAAGACTAAAGGACAATACTCAATACTTTATTTTGTATAAAAATTAACGCCAGCATGATTTATTGCTTAATAAAAAACTGGTTTTTATTAATATTTTTATCTCTACTGAATTGAAAACAAGAATTATGTCCTTTATTTTCATCTTAGTCCTTTACAACGATTTTATATTAAAAAAAACACCCAGACCGAAAACCGTACTAATATTATTTCGTCGTGAAAAGCGTAAACCGAACCCACGACTTCCGGTTACAACAAGTATGTTTTTTATTACACTCAGTTACCACTCTTTATTAAATGTTGGTATCTCAATGCGGTAAAACCACATAATAGATATATCTATGTGGTTGAGTATATCATATGTTAGCTTATCAGTACGACAATATTCGACAAAACGCGAAATTGTGGAAAGAGCTGTCATATCAAAGTAATAATGAATGAGTAAAACGTAACTTCCGGTTGCTTTCGTCATTCGAATAACAAACTGTTCTTTTTTGTATTGATATCCTTAGGTGAGGTTAGCCTATTTGTTGTGAAGCAAGAAAAAAAGGCGTAGGTATTATGACTAAAATACGATAGTGTTTTTACGTCATATACTCGTACAAACACACTCATAAGATAAAACAAATAAATGCAAATCTCTACATCAGGCCAATTATAGATTAAATTAGATGTCCCTTAGCCAAGATTTCATGGATTCGACGTTGTATGTATTCGACGTTGACAAAACGCGAAATTGTGGAAAGAGCTGTCATATCAAAGTAATAATGAATGAGTAAAACGTAACTTCCGGTTGCTTTCGTCATTCGAATAAAAAACTGTTCTTTTTTTGTATTGATATCCTTAGGTGAGGTTAGGATATTTGTTGTGAAGCGAGAAAAAAAAGCGTAGGTACCTATTATGACTGAAATACGATAGTGTTTCTACGTCATATATAAACACACCCGTCAGATAAAACAAATGAATGCAAATATCTACATCAGGCCAATTATAGATCAAATTAGATGTCCCTTAGCCAAAATTTCATGGATTCAACATTGTACTCGTACCTATGTAGGTATACTGTGTACGTACTTCTTGAAATATTGATTTGCCATTTTGGTATGACGACGTTAATAGCGTGACGGTTTAATATTTTTAAAGAATGAAATACCAACTGCTGCATTCTATAATGACGGAGAAGATACCAGGAAAGAGAAAAGTCGGCAGGAGAAAAATGTCATGGCTGCGTAACATCAGAGAATGGACAGGGATAAAAACCGTGGGGCAATTATTCAGAGCACCATAGACAGAGTAGGCTTTAAAAATATTACTTCTGACCTTCGGTAATGTAGAAGAAAAAAAAAATTGTTCATTTTAATCACTTGTTTCTCAAATAAACTTAATGCATTACATTAATTTTGGTAATTATTATCACTGCCACGCTTTTAACAACTTGGCCTTAGTATAATGTCTAATCTGTATTTGTATCAGGGGCGAATTCAGATTTTTAAGCCTTTTTTCAATGTATTGTGCAGCAGGTTGTAATAAAGTCTTATAAACACTTAGCAGAATTAAATGTGTATTGTAGCTTTGGAAAATGTGGAGAACTTATAAGGAACTAATAATAAAAAAGTAGGCATAGGTATTCTGTTTAGGCACTAAAATTCATAAAAATATAATGATCGTATTAGAGAATTGTTATTTTATGTTTTTAAATTAGTTTAATGAAATAACAGTTATAAACGTAACTAAAAATTACGTTTATAACTTTTGTCTCTACTACGTAGAAATTTTAAAAGTCACAGAATGTCCAGCAAAATTATGCAAAAAGCAAACATGACGTTGTTCCAGGTTAACGTTGGTTATCCATTAAAAAAATCCAGGTTGGTCTTCAGCATATGAATTAAATTAAGATAATAGAAATTAAACAAAATTACCATGGTTTCAAACAAAAGGAAAGAAAAAATTTGATATTTCGTAAAGTGATAGTGGGTTCCGCTCTGTTTTGTGTTGTAAGTTCACTCAAGTTTTATGTTACGCTATAAGCATAGAATTTATGTAAAAAAAAAACAAAAAAAAGAGAGATGGAGGCGCCGGGTATCGATCCCGGTACCTCTCGCATGCTAAGCGAGCGCTCTACCATCTGAGCTACGCCCCCTGCGTGAAGTCGTGTGAAAGTTACGGGCTGGCTGGTCGATTAGCGTAGATCGAAAATAACTGGTTACATAATGGTGACGATTTGTTCTTTTAACATTTATTATCTTTTATTTTATACTAACTTATTTGTCAGTACATTTTGTTGAAATATTTTATTTTATAGTAATTTTTAAACTTTTTCGTGTTATTATTATTTTTTTATTCAGCGGGTCTAAACCTTGATAGAGTTAATCGCGAAAAATAAAACTTTTATAATTTATTTTTATAAGAATATGTCGAAAAATTATACGTGTATGCATGTGAATATGTCTATAATATTACTAAATATAATAAAAGTACCTACTTACCCAATTTCGATGAAAATTATGATAATTGGTAGAAATGCAATTTATGAGTTAAACATAGATAGCTATAAATAATTTCTTAATGGTTTAAGGAAATTAAAATTAGGAATAGCGGTAACAGTAGCTATATTCAGTAAATATTTCGAAATAGAGAGATGTAGCAATTACTGGTTCCTGTCTACCCTACAAGAACCTGGCGTGAAGGTATTAATAATAACAGGGATAATACTTACCTAGAGTAAGACCAGGGATGATCACGATACTTGATGATCACGATACTCGATGACTCTGTAAATAAAATTGTTGATGAAATTCTGCTGTAAATTCTAAGGTTTTACGAAAATATGGCAATGCTTACTTTTTAAACTATGTAGGTATAAGCTAGGAAAACTATTTGAAATTATATACATTGGACTTGAACTTATACTTCATAATTCAATATAAGCGCATATCTAAATTTATATGCCCTCTCTATCTATTGTGAGTTTTTGAAACTTTTATTAAGTTTTTTCTGAATTCTGGAAAAAGTTAACATAAATTAAAAATAAATTTAATGCAGCTTTTTGTAATTTTAATATACGCAACTTTTCTCCATACAATACTTTTCTCTATCTGGTGTACTTAAAAACTTTTCCTAAGATACTTTAAAAAACACACACCCTGTATATCTGCACTCCCTATAGCTATGTCGAAAAATGATATACGAGTACCTATCCAGGGTCTTCTATCAAAGTATATCTAATAAAAAAATATATCTAACGATCTCCATAGCAAATTCGTTTAAAACGGTTCAGCGGTTTAGGCGTATCAAACAATCAAAGTTATTTTCGCATTTATATATTTTTATTTATTTATAAAACTTTGTTGCATAAAACCAAAAACAAAGTTTGACTGCCAGATAATGCCCAACGGCATTAAGGCCTCCAGCATTATCTGACAGTCAAACTTTCAATAACATAAGTATATAAATAAAAATATATTAGTAAACAGTCAATAATTTGGTATGGATGATATTTACATACTCCTTTTGCCTCGTCCATAAACTTTTCTCACATTTAAAACCTTTCCCCTTAGATACTTTATAAGAGAAAGAGGTAAAGTTTGTGAGTATGTGAGTAAGGGGTAATCTCTAGAACTACTGAACTTGTTCTGATTAAAAAAAACATTAGTGTTGGATAGCCCATTTATCGAGGAAGGCTATAGGCTATATCACATCACGCTACGACCAATAGGAGCGGAGCATCAATGAAGAATGTTGGGAAAACGGGGAAAATTCGTTCCTTTTGAGAGCTTGCGTGGTTCAGCTAGTACTAAATAAACTGAGCGTGAATAAAAAAATGTAAATAAACTTGATCTTTAGATTATATAAATCTCTACATAAGGTTTTACTAGCTGAAGAGCATAAATTAATATATTTATTTGTAGTTATGCTATGAATTTATCAAATACCGAGACGCAACAAAAAAAAAAACGTATATATCCAAAAATATTCAAAAACTAATTTAAATATGGGCGATTTCGTATTTTTTTAACGAAAAAATATAGTTTATAATACGTTTTCCACGGCCCATAATAATGTTAAAAAAACCTGTCGTCATAAAAAATATATAAGTAAATATCAAATTTATTTTCAAATGTTGGTTGTTAGATTGTAGTAAATCTATCCATTTATCTGTAGTTAAATAAAACATGACTTGTGAAGCCTTTCTAGAGATTGTAATGAATAAATCAAGCTATCCTGAGCTTCAGACAGTCCCCGTCTCTCATCATTTTTAATAAATTACTCATTTCTCTGTATCACAATTCAGGGTAGGTGTTATATTATGTAGTTGTATATTTGCATATGCATATATTACGGTAGGAATGTGCTTTATTAGTACCCTATATTACAATTTCTCCTAAAGGTTAGCTGGTAGATAATATCTAAGGCATTAAGCTCGCCCTTGTACCTAGACTGTAGGGGAGAGTCCTCCAGTACCGGCCGGCATACAGTACCGGCCAGTTGCAAATTCTACAATTCGACAACAGATGGAACCGGTGCAAAGATTTTTGTCCCGCGTAATGGACGTACGCTACGTAATTAAAATTCTGCTAGCGATTTACGAAGTTCAGAGATCTACTTTAAAACAAATAACTCCTGGTGAGTATAGATTACTTATATAAAAAAGTTTTTAAAACCAGCCATTGTACATTCGTGTTCGTTTGAAATCGAATATATTTTTTTTTTCGGTTCCTCCAGTACCGGCCATTACGATGTCCTACAGTACCAGCCACTTTTTCCGTTCATTCTTAAATATTTCGTTTTTAATTTAATTTTTATAATTTTCTTTACATATACATGGTGACTTTGAAAGGATGTACTTTTAGGAGGCCAATTTTTTTGAGTCTGATTGTTCGGAGTCTTCGAATTGCAATAATAAAGTTGATTATTTCTATACATACAGGTTGTTTATTACGTTTACTGATAGCGCAAATAGTTCTTTTACACATATTAGGAGGTTTTGAACATGTAATCATAAATATGTCGATGTTTCTGTTGATAAACCTTAAGGTGACGGTACTGGAGGACTCTCCCCTATACAAATATATATTAGTGCAATGAATAATTTTAAATAAATTAATTAATGATTTACCAAACTGTATTTAGGCACTTACTCGCTAAGGATAATATATATTACAGTTTATATATTTAATGGTGGGTAGGTATTTTTATACTGTGCTGTTGCTGTAATACTTGCTATTTTATTATACACCTACATAAGTGCTCGTATAGTATTAACATAAGTATGGGTATGTATGTATAATATTTAACACTCTATTTTTAAATATATTTTACTGCATCTATTTTACCTACTTACTGCTTAATTTATCCCAAAGGTTTGACTGGTAGAGAATACCTAGCAGCATTAAGTCCGCCTTTGTGCAATAAAGTTTTTTAAATAAATAAAATAAAAAATCACACTAATTTCATGATTTTTTGATGACATGACCCAACGTCCTCATAATGGCTGGTCACACTTGTGGACTCCCCCCTTAGTGTGATGTCTCAAAATTGTAGTGTAATTTTTTTTACAATTTTTCATATTAGTTTTTGGAATGTGAAGTCACGAATTTAGGATCACTTCCACCTCTTGTCGCACAACGTCACACTTCGTCGACCCCAGCTGGGGGTCGTCTAAACCGAACAAGTGGTCAGCTCGATGCGGTGTTTTGATAGGCTTAATAACCCATCTATAAACAGTTTCACAAGAGCTGTCCGAGGCACTATAGTGGTGTTGTCAAACCAATGTATGTACCTACTATACAGGGTGACTTTGAAAGGCTGTACTTTGGGCTAATATGAGGTTCTACTGATCAATACGAACAACTTGTCCCATGGGACCATATGCCGCAAATGAAAAAAAAATTACCTTCTCCATACAAACTAGTAATGTTAAAATGACAAATTTGTATGGGGAAGCCAATATATTTTTTCATTTGCGACACATGGTTCTATGGGAAAAGTTGTTTGATTTGATCAGCAGAACCTCATATTAGCCCAAAGTACATCCTTTCAAATTCACCCTATATATTATTATCAAATATAATAATAATAAATGTGTAAGTAGGTATATGCAATTAATTGTATAAATAATTTCATCTGCTGGTAACCCTGAGTCCGTTTTTGAAATTGAACTAAAAGTTCTTAATTTTGTAAAGTTATTTTTACAAGATTTCATAAAGAGGAAACCAAACGTCGGACGCGATGATTCATTTGCGAAAATATCTGTTAACACTAATTTAAACATATATTAACCTATTTTACAAGATTGATAACTTACTTAAGGTAATTATTTACTTATATATCTAGAAAGAAAGAAAGAAAAAAAAGTTTATTGCCATAATAATCACCAAAAATAATAAAGTACATCATATATCTTCTATTTTACTACAAATTAATATTTTAGATAGTAATTTGGTGTAATAAATATATAGAAATAAATACTTATCATTTTTTTTTTATATTCATAAAAACTTTATTCATTAAGTGTTCTTAAATAACACTTTAGTTAAAATAAGATTTGTCACTTTTCCGCATATTCAGTTTTGATATGTAAAAAAGATTAAAAAAAACAAACTAAGTGTTCTTCAAGACAATAACACCAATAATGTTTATGTTTTTTATATATATTACACGAACTTAAATATTATAATAAATTCATTAACAAAAATATTAATTTGTAGTAAAATAGAAGATGGAGGTATATAAGTATGTTATAAGTATTTTTCAAGGACTCAATAAGTTTTTATGAAAACTGGTGTAAAAAAAAAATGTTAGGTAGGTACATTAAAAAAAAAAGATCATAGCCGAAACTACTGAGCAAGAAATAAACATTTGGACAGTTTTCCTTTTGTGTTACCCCTATGAAGGGATTAATCAATATTCATATCCCAAGGCGGTGAAAACGCAGCATAAACAAATTTTCAGGAAATTCCATCTCCTGTAATTCTTTTTGTATATTTTTGAATAGACTCTCTTCTACCTGAACATATTTATATTTGACTTTTGCTTTCATGAGGTTTATTGATTTAAATAAATCGGATCAGTAGTTCTGAGATTATTATGCATACATACAAGACAACTGAGTTTCAACATAGGGGTTCTTTTTGTTTTTGTTTATCAAAACTCTATAAATTAAATATCTCAATTTAAACTTACGAATTTAAACCTAGTTTCTACTTATACCTACCTAAAACTTACCTATTTTCTATTCCCTTTTAAGGTCTCAAATTAATTGGATATTTTTAACGATGTTTTTTTTAAATAACTGTACCAATATATTTGTTTATCTTAGATGGCACTGCCTACTCGAAATACCCAAAAAATTTTGGTAGTTCAAATGACCGGTTCCGTTATAAATGTTTCATCTAACCGGTAGAGCTTCGTGTCTTGCGTATGGTACAAGCCGGCCGGCTTAACGACCTACAAACCTTTTTAAAACTACCGACTAAAAATACCGTTCGGGCAAACGTCACGGTTAGCATTTAGAATTAATTTTATATTTATTTTTCACGGTATACCTAAAAGACTATAGGTATAGGATTTTTCTTTTACTGGAGCACGGCATGTGACTTTGTATCTGATGTTAAGCAAACCTATAAAACCCATGAAAGAGCTAGGTTGATCAATATACTATTGTAAGTATGATAGCTCCCACTATGACGGCTAAACGATGGTTAAGAAATGGGCAGCGTCAAAGGTGGATTGGCAATAATTTAATATTTATTTTATAGGAAAACAGCATGCGACCCCAAGACGTTTCGTAACGGACCCTGAAAGAATACTACCACATGAAAAATATGCAGTAGTCTCCTGAAAACCGTGAACCCAATGACTAAAATCGAAACATGAATAGGTAACTTGACGGTTTTTGCATCTGTATGGGCGGTGGTAACGAGACCGGTCGGTCTGCCTAACGAAGTTATAGAGACCTTCCTCCAACCAAAAAACCTCGTACGTGCCTTGCTGCTTTATTGTCAAACTATATACCCGTTTCGTAAACGCGCCCTCAAAAGAGACTAACATTAGTTCTACTATGAGTTTTTGCCAACTTGGCTCACTACAGTCGCTAGTAACTATAGATAGGGGCCAACCAAAAGTGATAGGATCGCTTTATTTTTCAAATAAACCAGCCTGTCGGTTTATATGAACTATAGTTTCCAGCGACTACAGGAAAACCATACGTTTTTCAGGGCGGTACAATTTGCGCTTAAACGTTGAATACGTATTCTGTATACGCTGTAAACAACTGTTCAAGATTTTCTTATATTCGAATATATATCAAGTGACGAGGTGGGATTAAAACCCCTCCGCTGGGTACCCTGGGGCCGTCTAGGCGGTCTCGGGCGCCGTAAGGCACACGTGATGATAATATGTATGTATGTGTATGTATATATCAAGTGATATTACTCGCGTCGCGTATATTATTGTCTTCGATTACCAATCGGCCCAAATTAAGAATATTGAGAAATAAACGCGTATAAGCACATATTCGCCACTAATTTAGACCAGAAATGCAGAAATAAAATACGTTCGTAAACGTATTTGACTTTATTCGAAGTAAGCGCAATTTGGACCACGGGGTTTGACTGAGCGCGACACGACATGTCGCCTCGCCTGCATGTTTTAGTTCGCGTTCGTTTTGGGACAGACACATGTTCACAACGATCACGATGTATATTTATGCGTTTTTTTGAGATTTCGGCAGCAAAAGTGGCATTGTGATCTGTCACATTGACCGTTTTTTTGGGCCCAGAATGCACCGTGAACTGATCACAATGATCCAAGTCGATAGGTGAGGCGTTGTGAACATTTTTTGACATTTGTGGTTGTGACAATTGTTGTTGTTTTAAACGTCGCAGCCGTCTTATATTTTTAGGATCAAATTTATTATATCTTAAATCGAAATGATTTTAGAAAGATTTCGCAAATAAAATTAGTGGATTGTACGATTTAACCTATATTTTACTTGACAAGTGACAGTTGACCGATTCGTGATGACAGTTGACCGATTCGTGATAACAATTGCGTTCGATTTGGATAGTGGTAATTGTGGCATTGTGAGTGAAATTAACCAAAAAAAAACGCAAGTTCGCATAATGTTATCATGATCATTGTGATCATGTTTCATTCCCAAAACGAACGGGCCCTTTGGTACCTCAACTTGCCCAACAAAACGCTCGATAGATATGTACATAGTCACGACGAGACACGTGTCCGAAGAAATAGGTACTACTACCGAGATATTATTTTTCCTGAAATAAATATATATAATAAGAACAATTATTGATCGACCCCATTCATGCACTTTGTAGGTCTGCTCACCATCAGGTTGATACAAAGTCAAATGTCGTGCTCCAATAATAAAAAAATAAATAACAAAATATACCTATTAGCATCAGTAGTTTAGGCTGGGCGATGATATTTCTATTGGCAGATAAAGTTATTCGACAATTAACTTGTTTGAAGAACTGTCAAGTTTATATTTTCTCCATACAAGTTATCCGTTGAATAATTCTATCTGACAATTGAAAAAAAAATCTTCAGTTAGGAAAAGCTCTTAAATATATGTATACCTAAAAAGCCTCTATAATTCATTAACAAAAAGAATATAAAATACCTACACTACATCCTAATGAGTAATAAAAAATTCATTGTCCACTTAAAAGTATTAAGGACAATAAACACAAATCTGTTTTGGGAATAACTAATTACTTTTTAAAATCCCTAAGATTTCGGTGCCAAGAACAAATTACTGGGTATGGTGGGTAATTCTGTATTGTCATTATATATCTTATTTCGTATTATTGGCCTCGAGTGACAATTTTACGCACGTCTCATTAAAAAATTCTCGGAAAATATTAATTTTTGGAGTAATGAACCTAATTGGTTACCTACTTACGTAACTATAGGTAGGTATATATTTTCTGATTTTTATTTTTGGATCACTAGGCGTAAGTCATGTTAGGAGTAGTATTTAGGAAATTGTAGTAGGTAGGAGTACCTATACTATTTGGTGGTGGCCGAGTTGGTTAGACCTTAGACTTGAAAACACTTAGGTCTCCGGTTCAAATCCCGGTGTGTACCATTGCATTTTTGAATCTTATAAATTATGTAGGTAGATTTGTTTAATAACACCACTATAGTGCCTAGGAGAGCACGTTAGGCTGGTGTCCCAGTCTCACTGTACCAACTTGTAAAACTGTAAAAAGATGGTTTATTGAGTCTAACCAAAACATCGCGACGAGTTAGCCACTTGTTCGGTGTAGACTCATACCATCGGCTACGAAGTGGTATTAAAAATCCCTCCGCTAAGTACCTTGAGGCCGTCTAGGCGGTCTCGAGCGCCGTAAGGCACCCGCGATGAACATATCTTTTCCAATCCCAATTTTTTTTTTCATATTTTTCATACTGGTCCGATTTGCTTGTAATTTGGAATAGCTGTAGATCTCAATGTTAAGCGACAAGCAAAAGGGTATGGACAATGAGAATGTCAAATAACTTAAGAAAAATAAGTCGTGTGGGGTATCAAAAGAAAACAGTAACATCCTTATTTCAAAATTATTATCCATACATTTTGTTCGGTTCTATAGATCTACCACAAGTTTTTGCAAACAATTTTACTATAGTCGCTAGTAATTATAGATAGTACAGAAACAATAAAATAGGTTTATTTGAAAAATAAAGCGATCTGTTTGCTGTGTCCCTAGAGTGAGATTTTTATGGGAAAGACTTTAGCGCTCCAAGCGGAAATTTTGAGAACTAAAAATGCGGGCGTGGATTGGTTAAAATTTTAACTCGGTAGTATAGTTAACTCGAAAGTAAACATTAAAAAACTACACCTTTTACCCAACCAACAAAAATATGATCCCATCCTGTCAGCATTCCTCATTTCGTAATCGAATCATTTAACCGGCATAGTGGGAGCGATCAATATTGTTTAAGAACAATTATTGATTGACCCCATTCATGGACTTTGTAGGTCTGCTCACCACCAGTCACATGTCGTGCTCCAATAAAAATAAAAAATCCGTTGGCTTTGTTAACTAATTTTAATTTTACCTAATATTAATCAGTCTAATTTTATCAATATTGAAAAAACTAACAATAGTCAAAATAACGTATACCTTATGTACAATGGGCACGCACGACACGGAATGCTAAAAACTTTCAAGTCAAATGTACCTATAATACAAGGGTAGAGTGCATGACTTTTTTAGTGTTTGTTGTTGCCGACTATTTAATATCATATTTATACGATTTCGTTATTTTGACAACCTAACGCTTCTGTTATAAGAAACAGAATATGGCCATCTTAATGACACGTGCTGTTCGCTAAAAAGGATGGCGAGGAAAATTATTTAAATAAAAAAATATATATATAAAAAGTAACAATTATATTTGGCAACATGCTTAAACATATATATCAATAATTAACAATAAAAAAATATTACTAACATCCTAAAATTTATATATTTATATAAAAATATTATTTATACATTAATATTTTTTAGACTTAAATTCATATAAAAATTATATTATAATTCCAGGAATGGCATTGCTAATGAGGTATATCACAAGATTATGTGTAAATATTAAAAAAAAAAAACAACACTTACGATTCTATAAATGCATCAAAAATTAAACAGGGAGATAAACTTTACCAAACATTTTTTTATAGCTCTTTTAATATAAAACATTTGTATGGCACCTGACACTGTTAGTAAATATAAAATAGTTCTATACTATACCAATATATTGTTATTTAATAACGTTATATAATTCAGTATATTATTATATTAGTTAGGCTCATAATATTTTTTTTATATTTAAACATTCAATGAAATCTTCAAACACATTATTTTATTTTATATACATAATTAAATTCAAAATAACAAATTATAAAAGATTTAAATTCATTTTTATTTAGAAAACCGATTTACTTTCATTTACTTATAACAATCTCCACAGAGTATAAAAAACCATATAAAATGTAGAAATAAACGTAACTCGACGTTTCATAACCAAAATAATAACAAAACTGTTTGAAGTAATATTGTTAAATTCGATAGTATGTAAATAAATGAAAATTTTGCCCAATGTTAAATTAACATTTAACTAAATCTTGAAACATTTTATTTTATTGATAATATTAAATCCGACAAAACAAATTTTTAAAGCATTATTTTTTTTTATATTTAGGAACCAATTTACTTATTTATAACAATCTCCACAGAGTATAAAAAAAACAATAATAAAATGAAGAAAAAACGTTACTCCACGTTATATAACCAAATTATTAATTAAATCATTTCCAGCCATAAATTAAACTATGTAATATTGTTAAATTCGATAGTATGAAAATATTTAAAAATTCTGTCATTATAATTGGTGTAAATATATGTTGTAGGCTCTAGGGCTGTACAAGAATACAATTTGTAAATAATACCCAAAGTACAGAGTGTAAAGAATAATAATTGGTCGAAATTTATGGAAATTTTATCGGTAGGAGAATATAAAATGCTGTCAACAGCTTTAGAGATAATTTATTATATTAAAATAATATAATTTTGCATAAATACATTTCCAAATATTTAGTTAGATACAGCCTCACGCTTTAGACAAGTATTTAGATCTTTAGAAACCCGAAGAACAGCAAAATCACATTTAAAAGTAAGAGTTTAAACATATATTAACCAGTATTAAAGTTACAGCTGCAACCCAAGTTCATTAGGCTTTTTCTTCAGTTTCAGGCTCCAAGGAAACAATTTCAGCGCCCTTGCCGACAGAATCGCCGGTCTTAGCACTGCTCACTGCGCTCACAACGCCATCTCTCGGTGACCTCACGACGTACTCCATCTTCATGGCGATAACCACGAACAGTGGCTGACCTTTTACAACCTGGTGAGGATTTAATGATATTAAAATAAATCATAGGTGTTGCAGGTGGTATAGGTAATAATAATAATATGTAGGACAAATTACACATATTGCTCTGGTCACAAACTAAGCTCTAGGCTTGTACTATGTGTACCAGAAGCAACAATATAATACATATTATATTTTATAAACACCCAGACCATGACAAACTGTACAGAAAAAACTTACTAATATTTTTTGCCATGGGTGGGAATCGAACCCACAACGGAGGCTGTCACGAGAATCTCACATGGTATGGAAAAAAATGTGATTTTCTCAATACCAACTGTCATATCTAAATAAGAGTCATTTTTTGCTAATATTTTGTGACTTCAGCTGTATTTTAATTATTAAATGTCGAAAGGGCAACTTAAATCTCAATCGAGAAATATCGCTATTTGCCACGATATTTGGTATAACGCCGCTTATAGCGTTGACAATGCCATGTCTCAGTTACCTCACAACGTAGTACACATTAATACGATAACATACATTGTTGACACCCACTAATTGTGGGTGAAATTAATCGACACCATTCATGGATTTTGTAAGTCTTCCTAGCAGTTAAATATAAGGTAACATGATTCTGATAAAAAAATGCTAGCATTATAGATTAAAGGATATTTAATAAATAATACATAATTATGTTAAAATTATAATATGAAAGAGTCACGGGTTTATTCAAACGTTGATAAAATTAATTATTGGTCAAAAACACTACATATGATTGGTAGAATGTCACGTAACGAGATTTTTTAACCAATTATGTGCCTCGTAAACCAATTTTAATCATAGAATAATTTAATCACATAACAAATGTACTTGCCTTATCCCCCTTGTTCACTAGGATCCGTTCCAATACTCCTGGCGTAGGAGAGCACGCACTGTTAGAAGATGCAGCAGAGTCGCCACCAGCGCCGGCTTGGTACTTGGGCTTTGGTAACTCTACCATGGTCTGTCCTCTCTAAGATTAAAAGAAAGAAAAGATACTTTATAAATCCTGAATATATCAATAAAGGATAGAGAAAAATCACGATTGTCAGTAATCATTCAGTTTCAGTTATTTGTAGACCTTTTTTGTACTTCAAGTCATTTTATCTTAATGTTTCAATATGGGCGACGACACTAAAATGTAAAAATACGTGTTCTATTATTTTCATTATAGAACACAATATAAACAATATACCACTATGACTAAAAACACCCAGTATATCCTATTATAGCCTGTACCCCTAGTGTGAGTTTTTTAACTATTACTGTGCGTTTGAATTAACTAAAATTTGTATGGAAAATAGTTCACTCCAAGCGGAAATTTTAAGAACTAGAAATGCGAGCGTGTGATTGGTCAAAATGTTAACGCAGTAGTATAGTTAACGCGAAAGTAAATGTTAAAAAAACTCACACTAGGGCTACTGTAGTTTACATTACACCGTAATGATAAACCATGTTTATACACGTGGTGGCCGAGTTGGTTAGACCTTGGACTTAAAAACACTTAGGTCCCTGGTTCGAATCCCAGTGTGTACCAATGAGTTTTTAATTAAAAAAAATATGTACATTTGTTTGACAATACCACTATAGTGCCTCGGAGAGCACATTAAGCTGTCGGTCCCGGTTTCACTATACCAACTTGTGAAACTGTTTATAGATGGGTTATTGAGTCTATTCAAAACATCGCGACGAGCTAGCCACTTGTTCGGTGTAGACTCATACCATCGGCTACGACGAGGTGGGATTAAAAACCCCTCCGCTGGGTAATCTGGGGCCGTCTAGGCGGTCTCGGGCGCCGTAAGGCACCCGTGATGATATATATACATGTTTACATAGTCTTTGGTTTAATTCCACATTAATTAAACCAAAGACTTTTATGTGACGTGTTTCCAAGATGGCGCTAACAGGATCATAAAGTATTTGGTTGAGTAGAGAGGGTAGTGAACTCAGTGCAGGTGAGAGTTCAAGAGGCCTTTAAACCTACCTGGCGGTGTCAAGTCCGGGAACGCTGCAGTTCATTCCCCTGCCTTCCAACCACGCATGGTGAATCCATGGATAGCTAAGAATATTGCCTCAATGACAAATGGCGAATGTGATGAAATACCGGTAGCCCCATTACTCACTTCATCACTTGTTGCTTAAACAGTGACATTCGCACAGTATTTTTACCAATGGGTAGAGACCTTTAATTACCTATAGGTGTTTTGTAGAATAAACCCTATCTCTATGTAGTATGGTATAAATAATATAGTATGGTATAATAGGGTATTTGACTCCTTTTTGAAACCCATTTTATATGATTCTTTATTACATAATAATCACACTACATTGATATTTCCGGGATGTCTATTCTACTATATTATTAATAAAAAAAAACAATGTTTTAAAGTTTGAATTTCCACAATGGCGCTAAAAACGCAGTTTTGCAGTCTATGTCAAGTGTGACGGTCAAACAATCAAGCACAGATTAAATAATCTCCTATATATTATACTCTATTCTATTTCATCCACATGATTTATAATCTGTGTATTGTTTTGTTTACTTGCGTGTGACGTCACCAGTCATAAACCAATCAAACATGTTTTTGTTATAAATAAAATTGTAAAAATATTCAATTTTATTTCTTGTAATCTACAAAAGATATACATAATTTAGTTTAAAATAAAGTGAAATATGTTTTTTTACGCCATTGTCTGATAGGATGACCACAATTGATAGTATATTTTTAATGTAGTCAAACAGCCTAATATCATAATACAAAATCCCTCACCTCATCATATATGTGTACTTGTTGCTCGAACAGCAAGAGCCCCACGGTGTTGGTTTTGCCGTTGAGGGTAGTGGTCAGCTGTAGCCCCCTTTCGGTGTCTCTTAGAACTGCCTCCACGTCAGTCCAGGGTCCATCATTTACTTTTAAACGATAACTATTTGGTAATAGCCCATATTCTATTGATACTTTTATATCTGAAATATTAATAGGGTAATCAATTATATTACGAAATTTTCAAACATGCATATGTTAAAAATAAGTTATAATTTTTTAAACAACCCAATTTGGTCAAGCGATTTTTGAGTTTTCATGAGACTAACTCACGGCAATTGAATGCCGAAATTAAATACCAACCTTTTCCGTCAAACTTCAGTGAGACAGTCTTCTTGGGCTGATAGTTTGGTCTAAATGCAGATGGAGAAACAGAGATTCCTTTCCAGTTTGTATTAGCGATTTTATCCTTTTGGCTGTGGAGTACCTGAAAAATTAAGAATAATAATATAGAAAATGTATATAGGTACTGTAGATTTATAAACACTTAAGTCGTGGGTCCGAACCCCGTCTGCACCAAAAAATTAAACTGTTCGAAAATATTTTAATGCATTTTATGTTATTTTATAACCAACATTGCTTCATAGACCACTTTTCTGTATCTGGTGTATTTTACAACTCTTCCTAACCTACGTTCTAAAACAAAGTAATAATTCACTTCTCTTATGAATATATATTTTTTATTGGAGCACGACATGTGACTTTGTATCTACCTGGGGTCAATCAATAATGGTTCTTAAACAATATTGATCGCTCCCACTATGCCGGCTAAATGATGCGATTACGGGGGCGACAATGAAGAATTGCATTACGAGTATATACTCGCTGCCTTATCGTCAATTCAACCACCCATTTCGTAATCGCACCCTGAAAGGAGACTACCACCTCGACAAGAAATCGATGCAGTAGTCTCCAGAAAACCGGTGAACCCACAGACTAAAACCGAAACATGACTAGGTCACTTGACGGTTTTTGCATCTGTATGGGTGGTGGTAACGAGACCGGTCGGTCGGCCTAACGAAGCTATAGAGACCTTCCTCCCTTCCTTTGGTTTTACATAAATATTTATGAAGGTATGTAATTTGTGTATATAGTACCATCTCTTTCTTTTCCGAGAGAGATCACGCGGGTAATAATACTTTAATTTTGGAACAGTCCTCGCTTTTGGTGTCATGCGTATTTACTCACGCACGTGAGATTGGCTCGCATGCGTAAAATTTCACGCTGCGGGCCATACGAAAGTTTGAGCTTCAGGTTTCTGTATGTTGCGTAACGTTACAGCCGAGTTGATGAACTGTTATGTGAAATTGAGCATATTCTATAAAAAATCCAGTTTATAAAGAGGCGTTTAATCGGTTGTATTGACAATCGAATGAGCGACTAGCAGTTGCTAGGCATAAGTAGGTTTTAAAATGTTAATTTTTTTGCTATGTTTTTGTTAACGATGTAGTTTTGTTAGCTAGTACCTATGACAAGGTTAAACAAAAGGGTACAGTCATTATATAAATGCGGGCTAATCCCGCGTGCGTGAGTAAATACGCATGTCACTAACTGGCTGCTCACCACCAGGTAGTTACAAAGTCACACATCGTGCTCCAATAAAATAAAATAAAAAGACAGATGGATAATACTCACATATCCCAAAGCGGTTTGTATAGCCCGTTCATTAGTAAGGACCAAGTCTTCTTCCGGGAACAAAACAGCCTCATGCTGCGGTATGAATGAGGTGTGTACTTCTCCTTCCATGAAGGCTGGGGCGCTGCTCAAGCGAAGCAGGAAATTTACGTTGGTTTCCAGTCCAGCAACCTATCAACATAAGTCATTGTAAAAATATAGAGATAGTCATAAAGAACATACAGCAGCAATAAGAAATAATAACCTAGAAAAGTCTCAATTTTCTCAACATTATTTTGATTAATTATCAGTATACAGGGTGAATTTGAAAGGATGTACTTTGGGCTAATATGAGGTTCTGCTGATCAAATCGAACAACTTTTCCCAAGGAACCATGTGTCGCAAATGAAAAAAAAAATTTGGCTTCCCCATACAAATTGGTCTTTTTAACATTACTAGTTTGTATGGAGAAGGCAATTTTTTTTTTCATTTGCGGCACATGGTTTCATGGGAAAAGTTGTTCGTATTGATCAGTAGAACCTCATATTAGCCCAAAGTACATCCTTTCAAAGTCACCATGTATATCAGTGGCGTGTAGTCCATATAGGCACAAAGGCACTGTCTACTCCAGAAAATTGGTAATAAAATCATATTTAAAACATATTATATTTCAATGATATTGACACTTTGTATTTCAAATAGCGCCACCTATAGTTTTTTTTTGTGGTACTATCATCATATGGTACTAGCGCCATCTATCGCTATTTTATTTGTACTATTCACTCCGTATTATTTATGTTTATTATTATTATTGGATTATGCTAAATGTATGACAGAGTTAGGCACTGCCTTTGTACCTCAAACAATCAAATATTTGGGAAAAACTTAAATCTAATTGGACTCTAGGAGCGCAGAAACTGTAGATGGCAAGTCGATAGGCACAGTATCAATGAAAGAACGAAAACTTCTCTTGTAGCAACAAAATATATTTCACATTCTTAAAAAAATTAGCATATTTTGGACTTATTACATTGATTGGCCCCGCTTAGGTTGCCAGTCGTTCGCAGCAATTGGAAACAGGGAAAATATTTAAAGTGCACACACAACGCACTTTAAATATTTTCCCTGACCTTCTAGCGTTTTCCCTGACATTTCCATGACTTTTCCAGTCTCTGAAAATTTCCTGACTTTTCCCGGTTTTCCAGAAAGTGGCCACCCTGGTAAAATCACTGTCTCTGTGGTCTAGTGCTTTCTCCTTTGGCATTGTATCCGGTGGTCATTGGTTCGATTCCCACTCATTGCAACATAATAATCGTACTTTTTTCTGTACACTTTGCCATGGTCTGAGTTTATAAAATATAACCTGTATTAGTATCATTGTTTTTGGTACATATCAGAAGTCTAGAGCTTAGTTTGTGGTCAGATGTGTGAAATTTCCTACATAATATTATTATTATTTAATTTAAATATACGATACCTGTGACAGCTGATCATTTCACTGTACCACGCTAAAAAAGGTAAATTCTTGCATACATTTTACTGTCAAAATTACAGAATTTAATAGAACAGCGGGGTGATTACTACGCACAACGCTAAGCTAAAGTTTAATCAATGTGATTCAATTCTGTCGTAATGCAAATCAGGTGACATTGAAAATTTACAGACAATTACGTTATTTTGGTTAAAGTTTAGCTTAACGTTGTACGGCGTATTAGGTCTACAGAGGTCGTTGATAGTGTCACAGATATTGCTTACCTGATATTGTGTGAGCTTTTGTTTGGTTTTAGCCAAAGCCTCAGAGCGATCGCGGCCCCAGACGACAAGTTTAGCGATCATAGGGTCATAATGCACCGATACATCGTCACCTTCTCTTACACCAGTTTCTATCTGAAATAGATTTTTATTGTTTATAAAATAAAATCAAACAAGAAAATTAAATTACGCCATAGTAAAAAAAACAGTGTTCACATTAGCAGTACACACTTAACCACTTTATTTAAGTGTATTTTGGAATTACATATATTGTATAACATACCCTAAAATTATCCTCAGTTAGGTTATCATATACTATTAAGCATAGTAAATGCTACTCAAACACAGTTTTCTAAATCTATGGACAAACGACACAATAAATATGGAGTAATTAAAACATTAATAAAACCACTAAAACCCAGCTGGTTAGAGAACTTGTGTTTCCCATATTCCTCCACGCTGCGGAGACGTGTACCTTACGAGTAACTGAGAAAAGGCAAATAGATGCTGTAGAAATATGGTGTTGGAGAAGAATGCTCAGAATATCGCGGTGGACAAATTTTTACACCAACGGTGGGTCTGTTGGAAATCATCAGTTGATTTCCAACACCTGGGTAACACGAATGTATCTATGAAGTAAGTAGTAGTCAGAAAAAATTACGTGAATGGAGTTGGTGTGAAAAGTTTTCCAACCAACACACAAGTGATGGCCATGATTGTCAAGAGTGTGGCGACTAAGAATAATTTGTAAGTACTAATCTCTTTTTGCCAAATATCACATCAGAGAGCGAAAAAAACAGACGTTACTAGAATGGATTTCCTTTATATAAGGCTTCTACTGTATAACTTACCCTAACAGTGTCTTCCGCCTCGGGCTGTCTCAGTCTATGCAAGGTCCCGGCGCGGGGCAGAAAGCCCGCTCGAGGCTCCTCGGCATATACTCTGCACTCGAACGCGTGACCATTTCGAATGATTTCTTCTTGGGTCACCGGCAATGGTTGGCCGGATGCTATACGAAGTTGCCATTCTACTAGATCCGTTCCTAAATGGGGATGTAAAATTGCAGTATATAATACATATTTTTAGGTGGAAGGAAAACTTCGTTAGGCCGACCGACCGGTCTCGTTACAAGCGCCCATACCAATTACCAATTAGCCGCTCCGGACTAGGTGGAGCCTCGAGCTATGTGGCTTACTGGTAATAAATCGTTAGTCGCAGGGTTTGACAGCCATGAGCACTGACGAATAGTCGCCTGTTCTTTACAGGTTGCATTCCGAAGAGTGTGCAGTGAAGTTATATAAATTATTTCTTGCTGAGCCATTCCAATGTCGAACATCTAGACACGGAGAGAGAAAAGGGCTTGATCCTTTCGTTATTGATACTTCATAAGCAAATAAACTTATTGCATCATCTTTTTTTAGCTGAGGCATGGAATTCTGTTCCTGCATCTGTGTTTCTAGTCACAATCTGAATGTCTTTAAGAAAAGAGTGAATAGGCACTTACTGAGTAACCGTGCTCTACATTCTACCTCATCCATGCTCTGCATTAAGCAAGATTGAGGTCAAACGCAACTCTATCTGTAAATTTTGCTCTAATTGTATTATCTATACTAATATTATAAAGCTGAAGAGTTTGTTTGTTTGGTTGAACGCGTAATCTCAGGAACTACTTGTTCGAATTCTCTCTATTTTAGTGTTGGAAAGCCTATTTTTCGAGTAAGGCTACATAACATCACGCTACGACAAATAGGACCGGAGTAACAATGAAAAATGTTGCAAAAACAGAGAAAAAATATTTCTTCTGGGAGCGTAGTGCGTACGCTGCGTAAACGGTTAAAGTGGTTAAACGCAGACGAATTTGCGCGGTACAGCTAGTGTGTACAATAGTATAGACATGCTAACTGACCAAGTTAACTATGAAGTGGCAAAAAAAGAAACTAACTAAATATAATGGTCGCCATGTTAAAATACCATTAGATTGACAATAATAAATATGACGATAGCCAGAAAAGATGATGCTCAGTAGAAACAAAAGAACCCAGACTAAAACCAAAACATGTTCAGTTACCTGTTATCATTTCAGTGATAGGGTGTTCCACTTGCAGCCTAGTGTTCATCTCCATGAAGTGGAAGGCGTGAGTGTGTCGGTGCAAGATAAACTCCACTGTGCCTGCTCCAACATAGCCTACTGCTTTGGCAGCTCGCACAGCAGCCGCACCTAACTCGTTACGCGTCTCTTCTGATAAACCTGGCTGTATGTAGGACAATAATTATTTTAGTAATAAAAAGTACATAGGCAAGTTTAATGGTACTTAGGCATTATCCACAAGCTTTCTGGCAGGCATTATTTGTCATTTCTGTAGTGTTTACTTTAATTGCAATAAAAGTTTTATTGTAAACGCTGCTTGTGAACATTACAAGTGACTTCCGCCTCTTCCGGTAAAAAAGTGTAAAACGACTGTGTCGGTGCTCTTGTATTAAAATTAGAATAAATAAGTATAAAATATATATAAATATAAAAAAAAAAATTCATCAAAACAGTTTACATTTTGTTAGTACATTTATTTTGGACTCTCCATTTAAGTTTAGGAAACCTGTGTTAGGAGGGTCCGCTCCTTCGAAGACAGTATAATTAGTACATATATAGTAAAATGAAATTAAATTGATACAAACAACAAACAACTTAAAACTAAGACAAAAGAAATGTTAAAAATAATCAAAAGATTTTTATATAAATAAAATATTAAAATATAAAATTTTTACAATCAAGAAAAAAAAATATCCAAACTACAACTAGTGTAGTTGGCATCACATTATGTAGTATAAACTTAATACTTGCAATTTTATTAGCTTCCAAATACAACCCCATAACAATATTATCTACAACGTTTCGGGCTTTGACAAATAACAAATTTAACTTTATTTATATTATAAATTGTACTAGTTTTATTATTCATTGTAATTTTGAAAGGTTGTACCTACTTTGGGCAACTTTGGGCTAATATGGCTGCGTTCCAAAACTCGTCAATTATTATCTGAGTGATCATCGCATCATTCGAAAGCGTTCCAAAATTAGCCGAGTGCGAAGGAAGTAACCTAGAGATTACATTAACAAGTGTAAAAACAGCAATTTCAAACGTGTAAAGATCGCACAGACAGTCGAGTGATAACAAAAATGTCTGGTAAATTCACCTTTAGAAACGTAATTTGAACATATATTGGGAAAAGTTGTTTTATTTGATCAGTAAAGCCTCATATTAGCCCAAAGTACAAGTTTTCAAATTCACTGTGTATATTATTTTGGCGATATACTTTTTTTTATGAGAGCTCGGCATACTTATTTAATAATTTTTGATTATTTATTATTATTATATTAATTAACTTATTTTATTCATTATATTTCTATAAATTTTGTATTTGTTTTGTGTAAGATGTTTTTGTGTCATAATTTGTGGATGCTATTTTGGTTTTTGTTAATCTAAGATGATTGTTAATCTGATTATATTCTGTATGTATCCCTAATAACAATTAAATACATAAATAAATGTGACCTAACATCTACCTGATGGAAAGCAGTATGAAGGTCCAATAACAAATGCAACCAACAATTACGATCTACGTAACCGTTGATTGCACCTATTATGCCGGCTTAAGATGCCTATACACGCTTCGTTTAAATAGGACTCGAGATTATAAGAAGGAAATACGCAAGCAGGTAGAGCATTCTGCATTTAATAGTGCGACAGATATACGAATCACCAAATTTTAACACTATACGTGGTGGCCCAAAGTTGGTTAGACTTAAAAACACTAAAGATTAAGGTAATATGTTCCAATTTCCAGTGAGAACCAAAAAAAAAATAGGTTAGGATGTGGTGGAAATAAAATCCCTAGTCTGGTTACACTGAAGCTATCTAAGCGGTCCCGGACGCCTAACCCGTGATGTACAAACGTTATTCTATTTTACTGTTAACGTGCCTATACTAGATGTTTTTTGTCACGGTGATTTTTTTTTTGTATTGTGTCTGAAACACGTATTTTTTCCTTTTAATGTCGCCTATAGAAAAACAAAGATAAATAACAAAAAAGATCTACAAATCACGTTAACTTTCATACTAAACTCACGAATTAAAGCCTATCACGTGTCTAATTGTGTTTTACTTGTTAGATACAAAGACTTATTATGTATTTGTAGGAGTAATTTTAAGCATATAGACGTTTGTTCATATAATAATTTATTTTTCAGACTTTTTTTTTTTGAAGAAAAAATACTTACCTACCTTTTTTATTAAAAAAATGGGTTCTAAAAGAGATACTGGAGGCGTCAAAAAAATAATATCATTGTTAAAAAAACACCCAGTATAAACACGGCGACGAGCTCGCCACTTGTTTGATGTATATTCAGAATAATATCGATGTTGGCAGGTTTTTATTGGGAAAATACTTACAGCAGGAGCTTCTTCAATAACTTTCTGATGTCTTCTTTGGACAGAACAATCTCGTTCAAAAAGATGGACCGCATTACCGTGCATGTCTGCGAATACCTAAAATGTAACAAGTAAATACAAACATTCATTATTTTCACACATTAATTTTGTTAATTACTTCCTATTTTTCTTATTTAGGTACATCATTGGTGTAGCATCCGTAAAAGGTATGTTCGTTTCTGATTTTGTATCTACCTGGTGGTGAGCAGACCTACTAAGTCCATGAATGGGGTCAATCAATAATTGTTCTTAAATAATATTGATCGCTCCCACTATGCCGGCTAAATGATGCGAAATGGGGGGCGATCCATTTCGTAACCGCACCCTGATAGGAGACTACCACCTCGACAAGAAATCGATGCAGTAGTCTCCTGAAAACCGGTGAACCCACAGACTAAAACCAAAACATGACTAGGTCACTTGACGGTTTCTGCATCTGTATGGGCGGTGGTAACGAGACCTGAGCCTACGAAGTTATAGAGACCTTCCTCCCACCGAAATATGTAAGTTTTTCTGTAAAATCCACTGTACATTTTTATCTCTAATACATTGACTTATCATAAAATGCAATGTCTCCGTCTATCCGTTTGAGTGAGTATAACTCGAAAACCAATTTATATATGAGAGAGAGAGAGACAATGTTCTTACCTATTCATGGATACTCCGTGCAGGTGGAGGGTCCATTATGTGATTGTTAGGCAGGGGAAATTAGCGTTAAAGGCCTTTTAACTCTCCTCTTCACTGTGTCCACTACCCTCTCTACTCAACCAAATACTATATGATCCTGTTACATCCATCTTGGAAACAAATATCTTATCCGGCTTCCGTTATTATTTTTTAAATTAGGGATATATTCTTTGGTAGAGTATATATTTATTTTAATTTAAATATTTTATTGCAGAAAATTACAAAATTACATAGGCGAACTTAATGCCGTAGGCATTTTCTACCAGCTAACCTTTAAGAGAGTATGTGTGAAAGAGGTATCATGTTTTTGGCTTGAGAATGGAATGAGCCAGGGTAATCACTTAAATGCTTATCAATCATACTTTTAGAAGTTTTCAGGATATTCTCCTACTATCAACAGCTTTATCATGGCCCAAAGAAACCCCTAATGTAATATAAACAGGGTGGCCACTTTTTTTCAAATACGAATTTCCCTGACTTTTTCAGATTTTCCAGTCACTTTTTTTAGATTATCCCTGACCTCAATGAGCTTCAAAAAGTAAAAAAAAATCCAAAAATATATTCGACTATTTTTTAAATTGATTTTTGGAAAAAATAGTATTTGAGATAAAAATTATTAGAATATAGAAACAATTATTTGTAGCAATATTTTCGGAATATATAGAGCAAAAAAAATGAACTTCGATGGAATCGCTCCGCTTAGGTTGCCAGTCGTTTACAGTAGCAAGTTGTGTGTGTAGTTTAAATATTTTCCCTGACCTTCTAGCGATTTTCCTGACATTTCCCTGACTTTTTCAGTCTCCGAAAATTCCCTGACTTTTCCCGGTTTTCCATGTTTTCCAGAAATTGGCCAACCTGTATACATTATTGCCAAATGTACACATAGCCACAGAAGAAATAATAGTACAAGTACAGAAGCTCCACTCCGACAGATCAATTAAATAAATAGCGAATCTTGCACCGACACAATAAAGCTCAGTTCTCGCACAGCGCTAATGGCCTACATTTATATTCACCAAAAGTTGCCTCTCTTTCTATCGCGTAATTCTTTGGAAAATCAGAAAAGTCTGACGACGTTAGGGTGTCTTCTTTTAAACAAAACCTAGGTTAGGTACTTAGTAGTAAGTACGTAGATCATAAAACAATTTTATTTTAGGATGCCTGCTGCATAGGTATTTTAACCTAAGAAGATATGGAAGCCATAAGTCACACTACATTGTCTATGCAACTATATATTGTTTTTAGATGTATAGGCACAAAATAGTAGGTACAAGTAGTATAGGTAGATTATGTGGAATGATATAAGTGCGAATAATACCTTTAGAGTAAACAGATTGTACCTACCTACTAAGTTGAAAGAAAAACTTACAAAAACATTGCCTCAGTATATTTGCTTATTCTAAGTTATTTATTATTAAGCAACCTACCTAGATACCTAATTGGGCAAATAAATAGTATAATAATAATAATATGTAGGACAAATTACACATATTGCTCTGGTCACAAACTAAGCTCTAGGCTTGTACTATGTGTACCAGAAGCAACGATATAATACATATTATATTTTATAAACACCCAGACCATGACACTGTACAGAAAAAAACGTACTAATATGGGTGGGAATCGAACCCACGACCTCCGGATACAACGCCAAAGGCGCAACCACTAGTCTACGGAGGCTGTCGAAATAAGTATGTACGAGCAAGTATTATGTTGTCTACTTATCAAAACTGCATAATATTAACTAACTAGTAATAGTTAGTTCATGATAGTGCACTAATATGGTAGATACCTATATACTTATCAAACAAAACTATATACTATAGTAATTAAATATCTAACAAAGTACGTAAATACGAGAGGCTGAAATAATTATAACAAAGGACAACATTTGGTAGATGGAAAGGTGGCGTGTAATGAAAATTCGCATTCTTATAAACAGACTACTAGACACATATTTTGATATTTTTTTAGTGTACCTGCCTAATAACCTATAGGTAGGCGTGGATTTATTTACCTTTTGACGTCCTTTGGAAGTATGAAAAACGTAAGGTCCGGATCCTTGTTAGGTACTATTATTTAAGCAACCGAATGTGGCACAATAAACTTTACACCTCATTTTAGTTATTATTAAATATCGCGACGAGGCGCGTTAGTGTCATAAGAAAAATAAAATAAATAAAATACAATTTTTTTGTAAATTCATAGAAGAAAACTTGCCTGTACTTCCACATGTCTAGGATCTGTAATATATTGTTCTAATAACATACTCTCATCACCAAATGATTTTAAAGATTCTCTTTTTGCTGATTCTAGTTGTGTTAGGAATTCTTCTTCAGTCAAGGCGATTCTCATACCCTGAAAAGTAATTAAATATTTGGTTTGGTAAATGTAGTACATAAAGTAACCCACAAAAAATTAAAATAAATTATATTAACTTTACACAGTTGAGAGCAATGCAATTATGGATGTAATTTTATTTAAATATTTCTAACTGTACTTAAACCAAATGTTAGCACAGAAGGTTTCTTATTTATAAGCCTGTTTCGTTTAAGAAAATATTACCGTGAAAAAGTGAGTCGTTCCATTACCAAAAACTTTTAACATCTATACTAAGAGTTTGTTTGTTTGTTTGAACGCGCTAATCTCCGAAACTACTGGTTCGAATTGAATAATTCTTTTTGTGTTGGATAGTCCAGTTATCGAGGAAGGCTATAGGCTATATAACATCACGCTACGACCAATAGGAGCAAAGATATAGTGGTAAATGTGTAAAAAACGGGAGAAATTATTTCATCTTTGAAGCCTTCCGTTGCGTGCGCCGTGAAAACGGTTCAAGATACACAAAAAATATGTATTAAAGAATAATATAAATATATATAACTCAAAGGTGACTGACTGACATAGTGATCTATCAACGCACAGCCCAAACCACTAGACGGATCAGGTAGATGTTATGACGTAGGCATCCGCTAAGAAAGGATTTTGATAAATTCTACCCCCAAGGGGATAAAATAGGGGATGAAAGTTTATATGATAAAAAAATAACTATTCCACGCGGACGAAGTCGCGAGCACAGCTAGTCTGAAATAAACTTCAAGCGTTTCTTTACCAAATTAAACTGAAATTGCTAACATCAAAATCTAACAATTTCAACATGGGTTAACAGATGTTTTTTTCGTGTTAATTTTTGACAGATATTTGTTTACATGTAAATCTATCCATAAATTGGATTCTTTTATAAATTATATTTGTTTTTTGTGATAAAAATAAGATGAAACCTAAAAAAATATAATTTGGAAGTAAATTCAGCTCTGATATGTTTAATTTAAGGATATTAATAAAATTCATAATTCTAATATTATTGTATTTAATCAATAATTTATTTTTAAAAATAGTTTTATTTTATATGTAATATATACGTAGTGAAAGCTTAATTTCAATTAATTAATATAAAAAAATACTTCTTGTCAAAAATTTACATCAAAGGTCTGTAGCCTTGATCATAGGTCATACTGACGATGCAACTGTTGGTGGCGCTAGTTTAAAATGTTAGCATGTGAAGCTAGCCGCATTATTAAATGTAATGTATAGGATATTATTATAACTTTAAGTTAAAAAATATATTAAGTGTGCAATATTATGGATCTAAAGTGTTGTTCTTTGCCCCGGGTCTTGTTAAGAGGTTATGTACCTAATATACTATATATATATATTTGCTTTTTTATGACTTTTAATTGTTAATTAAAGTAGTATAATAAAATTAAACAACATGTTTTATGAGTAAGTAGTTAGTGCTACTATAAAAAGTGTATAAATAATTAGTTAAGAAAAATGTTACATACTTTTCCACCTCCACCTCGAACAGCTTTAATCATAAGCGGAAATCCAATCTTTTGAGCTTCAGCTTGGAGTCTTTCTATACTCTGGTCATCCCCATGATACCCCTTTACTATAGGCACTCCAGCACTAGACATTATATGTTTTGATGTGCTGTACAATAACAAAAATAAATAATTATTAATATATTGAATTATTTTACACATAATGTCCTGGTCATCAAGTAAGCTTTAGGTTTGTACTATGTGCACCAAAAACAATGCTACTTATCCTTACAAACACCCAGATCATGACAAACTGTACAGAAAAAACACCCTAATAGTTTTGTCATGAATCAAACCCACAAACACCAGATTCAACCACTAGACCACTGAGGCTATGTATCTTATTTGTTTTAGGATTGACATCAGTCAAAACACTTTGACCCTATGGGATCTTCTGTGCGTATATGTCATATGTAAGTTTCATGTAGTTGTGTGACCTTTATATTGTAGTAAATTTATTATTGTACTTCTTTATATAAGCAAATAAATAATGAACAAATCTTAGCTACATTTTTTTGCAAATGATACCTTTTAATTCCCATATCTCTGATAGCAGATGGAGGTGGTCCAATAAAAATAACTCCCTCCTGAGTACACTTTTCACAAAATTCCACATTTTCTGAAAGAAATCCATAGCCTGGATGAATAGCTTGACTCCCAGATTTCTTGGCAACTTCTAATATTGTGTCACCTTTCAGATAACTTTGAATAGAAGGTGCTGGTCCAATATGGTAGGCTTCATCTGCCTGAAAGAATGGGAATATTTGAAAATTAATACTGAGAGCAAAATATCTCTAAAATTTAGGAACAAAACACTGATAGGAACTAGTTGTAAGGCCAATATTAGGATCAAGGGCCAAGTTTATTAAGTTTTAACTACTTATTATTAAATACTTGAAGGGCAATTTACACATATTAATATGGTCACAAGCCTAGAACTTATCCTAGGCTTTATGTGTACCAGAAACAATGATAAAATACATATATATATTTTATAAACACCCAGACCATGACAAACTGTACAGAAAAAATAAAAATATTTTTTGCCATGGGTAAGAATCAATTATTAAATGTATTTTCCTATATAAATATTTATTAATCTATGTTACACATCATTTAGCAAATTTAATATCAATATACTTTTTGATTATAGAAGACACCTTCAATGGTTTTTAATACATATTAAATATTTTATTATTATTTTTGAATTAATATTCATTACAACTATGGTTTTGGTAAAGATATACTTTATTCAGTAAATAAATTAACTTACCATTTGCACATGCATTGATTTTTTGTCAGCATCTGAATATACAGCAACTGTGCGGATGCCAAGTTTTTTAGCAGTTCGCATTACCCGACATGCTATTTCTCCTCTGTTTGCTATTACAATTTTATCTATAGGATTATATTGAACTTTGGTTTTAACATTTTGGGCATGGTTTGTCCTGGTGAAGGACTTCAGTGACTTATTAATAAATGTTGGATAAGATCTGAAAATATTTAGGAAGCAAACAATTATTAGGTATTTAGAATGTAAAATACATTTTAATTTTTTTATAATTATTATGAAATAGAAACTACAGCATGTGTACATTAGTAAGCCATTTAGTAATAATAAAATCAGTTATAAATAACCTCAAATTTTAAGGTTATAACTGAACATAGTTTAATAGTATTACGAGGCCACCAATTTAAGCCCATTTAACTACAATTGAAAGAACATACCGGAAAAAATTCGACATTTTTATGAATAAATATCTAATATCCACCATAAAGAGTTATACTTTGCACATTATTTAGTTACTCGTATAGCGATAGACACTTTATTAGCCGAAAATAGCTAGTAGTAATGATAAATTAATTAGATAAGAAGAAATCTATGTTTTTAAGAATGACCGTGATTTTACAAATCGTGGTGAAATGATAAAAAAAGGAAAACAAATCAATCAAACAATGACGTTTGTAATAGGAAATGTCAAATATCAGTCGGATAAACTGTCACTATCAGTGCCCCTAGGGCCCGTTCGTCTTGGGAATGAGACATGATCACAATGATCATGATGACATTGTGCAAACTTGCGTTTTTTTTGGTTAATTTCAATCACAATGCCACAATTACCACTATCCAAATCGAACGCAATTGTTATCACGAATCTGTCAACTGTCACTTGTCAAGTAAAATATAGGTTAAATCGTACAATCTACTAATTTTATATGCGAAATCTTTCTAAAATCATTTCGATTTAAAATACAATAAATTTGATTCTAAAAATATAAGACGGCTGCGACGTTTAAAACAACAACACTGTCACAACCACAAATGTCAAAATATGTTCACAACGCCTCACCTATCGACTGGGGTCATTGTGATCAGTTCATGGTAGCATTCTGGGCCAAAAAAAACAGCCATTGTGGCAGATCACATCGCCACTTTTGCCGCCGAAATCTCAAAAAAAACGCATAAATATACATCGTGATCATTGTGAACATGTTTCGGTCCCAAAACGAACGCAAGCCTAGTGTGAGTTTTCTAACTATTACTTTGAGTTTGAGTTAACTGAAATTTGTATGGCAAATAGTTCAGCGCCCCAAGCGGAATTGTTGAGAACTAAAAATGCGAGCGTGTGATTGGTCAAAATGTTAACGCGGTAGTATAGTTAACGCGAAAGTAAACGTTAAAAAAACTCACACTAGGGCTACAGGTCGCATTCGTTTTGGGAATGAAATATATTCACAATGACATAATGCGAACTTGCGTTTTTTTGGATAGTTTCAATCACAATGCCACAATTACCACTATCCAAATCGAATGCAATTGTTATCACGAATCTGACACCTGTCAATTGTAAAGTAAAATATAGGTTAAATCGTACAATCCACTAATTTTATTTACGAAATCTTTCTAAAATCATTTCGATTTAAAATACAATAAATTTGATTCTAAAAATATAAGACGGCTGCGACGTTTAAAACAACAACAACTATCACAACCACAAATGTCAAAATATGTTCACAACGCCTCACCTATCGACTGGGGTCATTGTGATCAGTTCACGGTAGCATTCTGGGCCAAAAAAACGGCCATTGTGGCAGATTACAATGCCACTTTTGCCGCCGAAATCTAAAAAAACGCATGAATATACATCGTGATCGTTGTGAACGTGTTTCTGTCCCAAAACGAACGCGCTCTCAGTAACATTGCATACTCTACGTTCCAACCGGTAGCGCGGGCAGTTTTTCGTGGTGCCATCATAAACCAGCGCGACCGCCCGTTTCAACACAGCCATGTCATTTTTTTAGCGATGCTAAAATGCAGATCTGAAACGATCGGTGTTGATTTTTGATGCCCCTTTTTGACAAGAAACACTATTTTGAATTAAATAATTTAAATTACAAATATTACTACCTTATCATTATAAAATAAATCAATATTTTTTAATTAACTATATAATTTAAATACAATAATTTTATAATATCATAATATTAATTTAATTAACAACCTCAAACTAAACATACCATAGCTGAATTTAGTTACACCATACTTATGTTTTAGGTTTAATAAAACTTTTAAAACTAAAGCAGATATGAATATATAAAATAATTAATTAAATTCCAATTTGTAGATAGATATTCACATGTAAACAAACATCTGTCCATTCTTATCCATTCTTCTACCTTGTAGGGCTTATTATTTATGTTACGTCTCTTTGATCGTGCCTGTTTCAATATATCTATCCAATCTTTAATCTATTAAATTGTTCTATGTTTCTTAGAATTCTCTATGGCAGAATGCATTGAGTCTCATTCCATATTTGCTATGACCTGACTTTAAGATTTTTTGCTCTATAATAATACATGTGTATTTTGTACAGCATATAAAAGAACAGCAGCCATTTGCTGATTTCGGTTCTGCCCACTACTACATGTATCTGAAAACATTGACAATTCGGTCACATTTTCCGGAATATTTGTAATAAATTTTAAAATAATAGAACCAATTTCGTTAGAGCCACGTTTATCGTTAATATATTCCAAATATTGCAAATACCTTCACCATCATCATCATAGATAGTGAAATTGTAGAGACATAGCTTTCTCAAGTAATAAAATGTTGATCGAGCTGAAAAAGGCACCTGAAGAACACTTTGTAAATTAAATATTATAGTTTTGGATGTTAGATCTGACTTGGCTATCTCTTTATTTTTTGCTTTAGATTTGATGCAATTTGCTTTCCTTATTAAATATAGTAAATATTCAGCTTCCAATTTTTTTTTTGTTTCGTTATCAGCAGTTTGATATTTGTTACAGCTACACTTTGTTTGGTCCATTGGAGATACAAAGTGTTTTTGAAAAAACTTGCACATACTTTGTGCTATCCGCTTGTATTCTGTAAGTAGTTTGTAGTTTCCTCTTTCGCCCGAGATCTTGTGAAGTACGGACGTGTTTTTGTGTTCGTAAAATAAATATTAACTATTTACTGTAAAATACACCTTAGTTTAAGTGTGATAAAGTTTAATCTCAGTTAACACAATTATTCGATAGTTACATCGTTTCAATTTCTTATATACCCGCCACGCGAAATCGATCGGTGGCGCTGCGCTAGCTTTCCGAGCTACTCTGCCTTTGCGCCCGCGCATTTTTTATTTTTATGCATTATTATTATTATTATTTTTTTTTTTTTTCTTCAAGAAAATAAAAAATATATATATTTGCAATGAATAAGTCGGTGTCGGAAACAGACGTTGCATTTTTAAGCGCAACAGACAAAACGCCAAACTCTCTTACCAATCTTAGCAAAAGGAGAAGAAAGGATAATGACAGCTCAGATTTAACTACTTTTAAGGACGAAATGAAAGATATGATCTCTAGTCTGTTCTTACGCCAAGAACAAGAATTAAAGAAAATCATCGTTTCTCAAAAGGAAATACAACAAACAAACTTTAATATTGAGAAATCAATCGCTTTTCTATCTGCGCAAAATGAAGACTTAAAAAAGAAAATTTCTCAGCTCGAAGGGCAACACAAGGAAGACAGTAAACAAATTTCTTTGTTAGAATATAAAATAGAAGAATTGCAAAGAGACAAGCGCAAATCCTGCTTTGAAATAATTAATGCGCCAAAAAAAGAAAATGAAAAAATAAATAATCTTATTGACATGGTCACCTGCCTCTCAAAGAAGGTTGGCGGTGATATTTTGAAGACTGACATAAAAGATATATACAGAGTGCGCAGCAAGAAGGATGGGAGTCTGAATACAAAAATAGTGGTCGAAACCGCGTCAACAATTCAGAAAACTGAATTCCTAAGGACATGCAAACATTTCAATATAAAACAGAAAAACAAACTATATGCCAAACATCTGGGATTTCATACCTCAGAGGATACCCCCATATTTATTACCGACCACCTGACCACCAAAGGATCACGGTTATACTTCCTAGCACGCGAACTTGTTAAAGCGAAGGTCTATAAATTTTCTTGGACAAATTTTGGAAAAGTATATCTGCGAAAGGACGAGGACTCTCCTATCATATTGATAAAAAATGAAGACCAGGTGCAGCGCCTTTTCCAGGATAAGTGACTGTTTTGGAACCACAAATTGTTACTTATTACCTATATAATGTTTACTTATTAATCACTATACTTTTAATAATACCTACTATGTTGCATGTTTCTATTAAACATTATTACTTGGTAAATACACAACTTCAATACACACTCAATCTTAACACAACTTTACAAAAAAACAAATTTATTCACCTAACATTCTATATTTATTACACACTCTTAGTTTACAATCTGGTAGTCTCACTTAAGGAAAACAGAATAGCTTATTTGTTTTTTAATAATAACACTTACCCTTACTTTAATTCAATAAACTTCCACTCTCATAAAATATACATAAAACATTTTCACAGTCAGTACTGGTTTTTATTTTATTTAATATTATTTATAATAAAATTATTTTTTACTGCATCAATATTAAATTCTTTATTAACATGTTCTACCATACAAACAATCAAGGACTTTGTAAATATTGAGAAAATGAAGTATAATATCTATCATTATGATTTTGTTGCGTTGTATATGCTTTACTATATATGTTTTATATATTGTACTATATTAAGTTATATCTCAGTCTTGTGTCTGAAACAACAATTATATATTTTATTATTATACATTTTACTTCTACACATATTGTTCTTACTAATATATCTAAAAATTAAAGATTTTCAGTTTGATGTGTTCAACTATAATTATGAAATATATAGATGCGTTCTATATTCTATTGTTTGTATTAAAGAATATATAATGTATTTAAATTTGGTATCATATAAATTAGATAATGAATAATATCTTTAATATAAATAATGAATTGGATAATGTCAATGTGGCAAGTGCAGTTCGGTCTCCTGTTGAACAATGCGGCAAAATGATTAAAACCAAAAACAACCTAAATATAATATCCCAAAATATCAGAAGTATATATCGGAACATTAATGACTTTGAAATTATGACTGACGCCTTGAATATTAACCTTGATATTATTTTATTTACTGAATGTCGTCTCTCGAACTTAAAAAGCATTCCTAATATTTTAAACTATCACAAATTTAATACCAAAAATCATATGAATCAAAATGATGGGGTAGTGCTGTATATAAATAACAAACTAAGTAACTACTTGGTAAAGGAAGAATCTCTAACAAATGCCTCCTGTCTATCAATTCAACTTGACTCCAACTTACTCATTTTGGGTATCTATAGATCTCCTTCAAATAGGATAGCGGATGAATTTGTTGTTTCATTGGACATGTTACTAATGTCATATAAATATATAAATAATATAATTATCATGGGCGATATTAATATACACATACAAAATAATAATACTGACAATAATTGCCACAACTATTTAAATATGTTGGCTATGCATGGGCTACTCCCTGGTCATACACTTCCTACCAGAGAACTTAATTGTCTGGATCACGTCATGATCAAGTCTAAATTTAAATCTATTGTATTTGTCTTGGACTCCTCTGTCACTGATCACGCCGCAGTACTATTAAATATTAATAAATCTTTTAGTAAATGCCCTGCTCCTAAATACAACACCAAACTTAATATACCAAATGCAATATCTCAACTATCTAAAATAGACCTATCCTATTTATTATTACTAACAGACCCTAACGAGATAACAAATGTATTAATACATCAAATCACAAAATCTATTGAGGAAAATACAAGTAAAGTGTATCTTCCCAATAACAAACGTAACTCTAAACCCTGGATCACACCCGGACTTTTAAAATGTATGCGGAACCGGAATCGCTTACACTGCAAATCAAAAAAACATCCAGATGATACTATCCTCCGTATCACCTATTTAAGATACAGAAACTTTTGCAACAATCTTCTTAAAAAAATCAAACATAACTATGAACGCTCCCAATTACAAAGTTCGTCTAATAATCCTAAATCTTTATGGAGAACAATTAAATCTATCTCGAATATATCCAAATCAAATAATTCATCCTCACACTTACTAAATTTACAATCCTCCCCTGCTGAGTCGGTAAACTACATTAATAATTACTTTTCTAAAATTGGTAAATCTTTAGCCGAAAAAAATAAAAGAATAACTACTGCTAACTCTCAAACGTACAAACCGGATCATATTCCTAATTTTACGCAGTCGTTTGCTCTTTTCCCCACAGACACTGCAGAAATTAAATTAATTATAAATAGTCTAGACAACTCACAATCTACTGGATGGGATGGAATTCCAACCTCATTTCTGAAACAGGCAAGCGACTTAATTTTACCAACTCTTACACATCTATTCAATCTTTGCTTTTCTACTGGAACTTTCCCTAATGCATTTAAGCGTGCTATTGTTGTGCCTGTACACAAGGGTGGAAACAGAGACGATATCAATAACTATAGACCTATCTCACTTCTACCAGTGCTATCAAAAATTATAGAAAAAATAATTAATATTAGGCTAAAAAACTATCTTACCGTTAACGGTATTCTACATGATCATCAATTTGGGTTTAGGAATGGATACTCAACAGAAGATGCCATTTTGCTATTGACTAAAGAAGTTATTTCTAAATTAGAAGAAAGAAATAAATGTGTAGGTGTCTTTTTAGACCTAACCAAAGCGTTTGATACAGTCTCTGTCCCCACCCTTTTGAACAAACTCGAATGGTATGGCGTTCATGGGAAACCACTGCGGCTGCTCAGTGATTATCTTCATAACAGATCTCAAAGCGTAAAAATTGATAATATCATTAGTTGTCCTACAAAAATCACTTATGGCGTCCCACAAGGTAGTGTTCTCGGACCTACCTTGTTCCTCTTATTTATAAACGACTTATGTTATCTTACTTTAAATAACTGTGAGATCATATGTTATGCTGATGACACTGTCCTGATTTTTCATGGCCCAACTTGGGACGAAGTGCGATTGAATGCCGAAAGGGGTCTTATTTCGATAAATAATTGGCTCAATCAAAATCTATTAACTTTAAACCTAACTAAAACTAAAGCGCTAAACTTCTCAATTCGTAAACCTGGTCTTCCTGGAGATGACTTTGGAATTGTATACCATACTTGTGACTACTTATCTAATAATAACACATGTAGCTGTAGTCATATTGAGATAACCACATCTATAAAATATCTTGGCGTTATGATTGATCAACATTTAAATTGGATTCCTCACATAAACTTTATTACAGAAAGAATTAGGAAATTTATCTGGGTGTTTAAAAATCTTAGGCATGTTACCACACCCAGTTTAATCAAATCAATCTACCTATCATTATGCAACTCTGTGATATCTTACTGCATATCAACTTGGGGTGGAGCAGCAAAAACTCATTTAATAGCGGCAGAAAGAGCTCAGCGATCTCTTCTAAAGGTGATGTTCTTCAAACGTTTTAGACATTGCACTTTTGATTTATACAACTCGTCCAAATTACTTACTGTTAGACAGACTTACATCCTTTTCTCTACTCTAAAAAGACATAAGACTATAGCTTTTGACGCAACTATTATCAATCCAAGAAAAACGGCCTCCTACTCAGTGATAAAATTGTGGAAAACTAGAACTATTTTCAGTACTAGTCAATTTTACTACCGATCTGCTTATATATACAATAAACTTAACGACATATTAAATATTTATCCCCTACCTTTGCGTAAATGTAAAAAGATTATAAGCGACTGGTTGTTGACATTAGACTACAGTGCAACTGAATCTTTACTTACCGCTTGATGCAAGCTAGGTGTTATATTTGCAAACATAATCCCACCCACTGACCCACATACACACATTCACACACACACACACACACACACACACACACACACACACACACACACACACACACACAATCACATTACACACACACATAATCACACACATTCATAAACACACTTATCACAAACCTCATACCCACCACATACACGCACCCACTCATTACTAACTACTTTCTTATTATTACAATTTTTATTAAGATGTTTACTTATATCTTTTCATACTTAGTAATTACTTTAAAATCATTAAACTTGTATTGATTATTTTGTATAAAGAGCGAGGTACCTGTCAATCAGGTTTTTCTAACCTATGACAGGGCCTTTTTACTAAATATGATGTATTAATTGTATTGTTTAATGACAAATTTTTTTTTTTTTTTTTTTTTTTTTTTTAAGTAATATATCTTCGAAATTTGTCGAGATGCAGTAGGGTTTGCATTTCTCCTCTTTGGTGAAATAGCTTGCACCATGATTAAGCAAAAAGTATTTTTGTCTATCATAGTTATTAAGGCCCCAATGTCTTTGGCAAATAATATTTCTATCTGCATCAGTAAAGTTAGTGAAGCAATTATATCTGCACTTTGATAGGAACAATTGATAGGTTTGGATATTTTAAATAAATGCATGCACATACTGTGGCATATAACTACCTATCAACCCGCACAAAAAAAATTGGTGGTTCGTATATCTGTCGCACTATTAAAATGTGGGATGCGTGTTTCCTTCTTCTTATAATCTCGAGTCCTTTAAACGAAGCGTGTATAGGCATCTTAAGCCGGCATAATAGGTGCAATCAACGGTTACGTAGATCGTAACTGTTGGTTGCATTTGTTCTTGGACCTTCATACTGCTTTCCATCAGGTATATGTGAGGTCACATGCCAAGCTTCCATAAAAACATTAGCTGAACGTTTTTTGGTTTTGTTCTTATATTTTAAGCCTGCATCTCGTTGTTTTTTTTTTAATACTTTATTGCACAAAACAAAATTACAAAATAAAATTGTACATAAGCGAACTTAAGACCCTGCTCTCGAAATATTTTTTTGTTATCGCCCCGCCCTATAGGCGGAGCCCCCCCGCAGGCATCACTGTTTTGCCGCTGTCGCAGGCAAGAATTTTCTATTTTTATTTAATTTATCATAATTAATATTTTTAAGTTTAAATTTATAAATATTTAATTTGATAGATAAAATAGTTTTAATATAATCTATTAACTAAAATGTGAAACATCAACCAGTGGCTAAAACATCGAACAAGCAATGGCAGATTTGACTTTAATAAAAAAAAATGATATATATTAAATGGAGCTCAAATTCGTGTTCCCCTCACCCAAAACCCTATAAAACGAGTCCTATGTCGAATTTTAAAAATAAAGTTGAGGCCACCATCTTGGATTTTTAAATGAACCTTAAATTCGTGCTCGGCTCACCCAAAACCCTATATAACGAGTCCTATGTGTTCGGCTCCCAGTCCTATGTGCTCGGCCCAAATGGACCTCAAACTCGTGCTCGGCACACCCAAAAACCTATATGACGAGTCCCATGTCAATTTAAAAAAAAGTTGAGGCCGCCATCTTGGATTTTTAAATGGATCTCAAATTCTTGCTCGGCTCACCCAAAAACCTATATAACGAGTCCCATGACGATTTTTAAAAATAAAGTTGAGGCAGCCATCTGGAATTTTAAAATGGACCTCAAATTCGTGCTTGGAACACCCAAAAATATATATAACGAGTCCCATGTCGATTTTTAAAAATAAAGTTCAGGCCGCCATCTTGGATTTTTAAATGGACCTCAAATTCGTGCTCGGCCCACCCAAAAACCTATATAACAAGTCCCATGTCGATATTTAAAAATAAATTTGAGGCCGCCATCTTGGATTTTAAAATAGACCTCAAATTCGTGCTCGACACACCCAAAAACCTATATAACGAGTCCCATGTCGATTATTAAAAATAAAGTTGAGGCCGCCATCTTGGATTTTAAAATAGACCTCAAATTCGTGCTCGGCGCACCCAAAAACCTATATAACGAGTCCCATGTCAATTTTTAAAAATAAAGTTGAGGCCGCCATCTTGGATTTATAAATGGACCTCAAATTCGTGCTCGGCGCACCCAAAAACCTATATAACGAGTACTATGTCAATTATTAAAAATAAAGTAGAGGCCGCCATCTTGGATTTTTAAATGGACCTCAAATTCGTGCTTGGCACACCCAAAAACCTATATAACGAGTCCCATGTCGATTTTTAAAAATAAAGTTGAGGCCGCCAACTTGGATTTTTAAATGGACCTCAAATTCGTGCTCGGCACACCCGAAAAGCTATATAACGAGTCCCATGTCAATTTTTAAAAATAAAGTTGAAGCCGCCATCTTGGATTTTAAAATGGACCTCAAATTCGTGCTCGGCTCACCCAAAAACCCATAAATATAACGAGTCCCATGTCGACTTTTAAAAATAAAGTTGAGGCCGCCATCTTGGATTTTAAAATTCAAATTCGTGCACACCCAAAAACATATATAACGAGTACCATGTCGATTTAAAAAAATAAATTTAAGGTCGCCATCTTGGATTTTAAAATGGACCTCAAATTCGTGCTCGGCTCACCCAAAAACCTATACAGGGTGAATTTGAAAGGATGTACTTTGGGCTAATATGAGGTTCTGCTGATCAAATCAAACAACTTTTCCCATGGAATCATGTGTCACAAAAGAAAAAAAAAATTGTCTTCCCCATACAAATTGGTAATTTTAACATTACTAGTTTGTATGGAGAAGGCAATATTTTTTTTCATTTGCGGCACATAGTTTCATGGGAAAAGTTGTTCGTATTGATCAGTAGAACCTCATATTAGCCCAAAGTACATCCTTTCAAAGTCACCATGTATAATGAGTCCCATATCGATTTTAAAAAATAAAGTTGAGGCTGCCATCTTGGATTTTAAAATGGACCTCAAATTCGTGCTCGGCACACCCAAAAACCGATAGTACGAGTCCCATGTCCATTTTTAAAAATAAAGTTGCGGCCGCCATCTTGGATTTTAAAATCGACCTCAAATTCGTGCTCGACACACCCAAAAACCTATATAACGAGTCCCATGTCGATTATTAAAAATAAAGTTGAGGCCGCCATCTTGGATTTTAAATTGACCTCAAATTCGTGCTCGGCACACCCAAAAACCGATAGTACGACCACATTTCAATTTTTAAAAATAAAGTTGAGGCCGCCATCTTGGATTTTAAAATCGACCTCAAATTCGTGCTCGACACACCCAAAAACCTATATAACGAGTCCCATGTCGATTATTAAAAATAAAGTTGAGGCCGCCATCTTGGATTTTAAATTGACCTCAAATTCGTGCTCGGCACACCCAAAAACCGATAGTATGACCCCATTTCAATTTTTTAAAATAAAGTTGAGGCCGCCATCTTGGATTTTAAAATGGACCTCAAAGTCGTGCTCCGCATACCCAAAAACCTATATAACGAGTCCAAGGTCGATTTTTAAAAATAAACTTGAGGCCGCCATCTTGGATTTTTAAATGGACCTCAAATTCGTGCTCGGCACACCCGAAAACCTATATAACGAGTCCCATGTCAATTTTTAAAAATAAAGTTGAGGCCGCCATCTTGGATTTTAAAATGGACCTCAAATTCGTGCTCGGCTCACCCAAAAACCTATATAACGAGTCCCATGTCGACTTTTAAAAATAAAGTTGAGGCCGCCATCTTGGATTTTAAAATGGACCTCAAATTCGTGCTCGGCACACCCAAAAACATATATAACGAGTACATGTCGATTTTTAAAATAAAATTTAGATCGCCATCTTGGATTTTAAAATGGACCCCAAATTCGTGCTTGGCTCACACAAAAACCTATATAACGTCGAAATAAAAAAAAAAGTAACATTCATAACATTCATTGATGATCATTGATTAATGTCGTTGCGACCGGAACCTTTAATAATAATATGTAGGACAATTTACACATATTTCTTCTGGTCACAAACTAAGTTCCTATGTGTATCAGAAACAACAATATAATACATATTATATATAAACACCCAGACCATGACAAAATGTACTAATATTTTTTTGTCATGGGTTGGAATCGAACCACGACCTTTAGATATTACACAAAAGTCGCAACCAGTCTACGGAGGCGGTCAAAAATAATTCCTATAAAAAACGTCAATCGACTGTCGCGGTTACCCCTATATATGTGGCTTCTCTATGGTGTCAAAAAAATAAATAATAAAGTTATAGGTAACAAATAAAAAAAATCGATGTTGTTTCGCGGTGACTTCGGTTTGCCTTGTTCCAGATTCGAACACTCAAATTTATTCCTAAAACTAAAAAATAATAATATTATTTTGATTAAAAGTATTTTTTCAAAGACTGTAAGGTTTATACATGGTCAAATTAATTACGTAAATCTTTAGTAGCCCCGGCAGCACGAGAGATACACGTCTCGTTCTGGTGAGGTGTTTTTATTTTGGACTTAAAACTCAACCCGTTTAGAAGAAAAATGTCTTTATACATTAAAAAGGCATCATTTTAAAATAGAAAAAGTATCGAAAAAATGTTTTCCAATTAGGTTTTTGGTTAAGACATGGAGAGAGGAAGGTCTGAAAAAACTTAAGTTGAAGTGTTTTAAGCTTGCCTCTGCAGATATAAGCAAATAAGACTAAAATGTATAGTGCCTCCTCTTAATGCCTTAGGCATTTTCTACCAGCTAACCTTTGAGAGAGTGGAAGATTATGCACAGGGTGCAAAATCAAATAAATAACAATTGTTGTTCTTTTGTTATATTAACTTTTCATGTCTCAGTTCTTCTTTTCTTCCACCTTGATAAAAAACAAATATTTTCATCATCAATCAGGATCATTGTCTACATCATCACTTGAATAGTCAATATTGGTTTCATCTGTATCACTTTAGTCCACTAGGTAAGCCACTTTGCTCAGTTGTATTTTCTCAAAAATTGAATCATTTGTAGTCTGACACACATTTATTTGAGGTTTATTACTCGAGTGGGTAGTTTTAAACTCACTATTTAATATTTGTGAAAGAGGGATTACAGGATGGAAATGGAAAAGAATCGGGAAAAGGACTTGGGTAGAAAAAGGAATGGCGACATGACCGTATGAAAGTATACGGTATAGTCTTGCCAATATCAAGTGAAGGAGAAAAGCATCAACTTCTATTTTTCATCAATTTTGGGATTATTTGAGATAGCACAAATACCGAGATCACTGCGTAAATGCTACACTTCTCACACTTAATATCCCTATACGAATGCTTAAATACTACAAAATTAGTACACTTTTGCACAATAATATTAACTGTAAAAACTATAATAGAAACACAGTCTTCGGGCTACCCTCAAAGATTCTCAAATAGCGCCTCATAATATTGATGTTTTAGAAGAAACGTCAACGGTAAATGCAATCAACTGTCATTGCTTTCGTTTATTCAAAAAGTTGAAGTGCGTTTATTGCACAATGTAGCAACTGTTGTAAGGCAAAACTCCGTAAAATCACTTAGTGATTTTTGGGTTTAACTTCAATACACTCGACAATTATTATAATTGAAGTAAAATTCACTAATAATTTCTTAAGTTTTACCTTTAATGAAATTAAAATTTTTTTAGTTAAGTAATTTTTCCGATTTTAGTTCTGTCATAACCATGTTACTTACAATAATAGTGATTTATTTCTTTTAAAGCATACTAATATTTGGCATTTAATGAATCAAAATAATGATTTTCCTCAAAAATGTCACTTCATGAGTTTTACCTTTACACCGACGATATATATATTTGCTAAGGTAGTAAAATTCTTAATTTTAATTATTTAACTATAAATAGTTGCTTCTTGTCAAAAAGTAGCATCAAAAACCAACACCGATAGTTTAAGAGCTGCGTTTTGGCATCGCTAAAAAAAAATACACGGCCGTGTTGAAACGGCAGTCGCGCTGTTTTTTGATGTCACCACGAAAAAACTGCCCGCGCTACCGACTCGGAACGCGGCTGTAGACTATGGGCCCGTGCGTTTTGGGAATGAACTATGTTGTAGATCACATGCCACTTTTGCCGCCGAAATCTCAAAAAAACGCATAAATATACATCGTATTCGTTGTGAACATGTTTCTGTCCCAAAACGAACGCGTTCATTCTGCCTCGAAATCTTACCTCACGGTCCGAATGTCACCGCATAAAAACACCGCTGTCAGCGCTGACGTTCATAATCACCGGTCCGATTCAAAAAGCGCGATGACACCGCTCACGACGCTATTAGCGTGCTAATGAATCGAACCAGTGATTAAGCGCGCTCACAAGAACATCACTTGCATCTCCCTCTATCTCGCAACTAAAACATATGCTCGTCTCACTCTGTTTAAATGTCAAATAAAACGCCATGAAAAAATATTGAATTTTAATGTATTTTGTATATTTGTTTACATAAATACCAAAATTAATGAGAACACAATACTTTTAACTATCTACTTAATAATTATTTTAGAAATTTTAATACATTCCTCAAAAACATGTCTCTAGATAAATGTCATTTTGACAGCGCTCACAGCGATTTCACCCAGAAGCAAAATCACTGTAAGTCCAATATGGCGTCTGTAATGACGTCACTATTAATGTCAAATCATCCATCGTTAGCGCGCTTACGCTCAATCGGACCGGCGCTGACAGCGCTGACATCGATTTTGTCGCGAATCGGACCGCAAGGTTAAAGTGACGATTTATTTTATTTATTATTTTCAAAAACGTTAATAAATTCTGAAAATAATATAAAGTAATGAGAGGATAATAATACTGAAACGCTTTTTTTAGTTCAGCATAATATAAAATTTGATATATTGTGGAATATAAAAATTCTCTGACATATAGCCCGTATAGCCCGTTCGTTATGGGAATGAAATATGATCACGATAACATTATGCGAACTTGCGTTTTTTTTTGGTAGGTGCAGTAACAATGCCACAATTACCATTATCCAAATCGAATGGATTTTTTATCACGAATCTGCCAACTGCCACATGTCAACTAAAATATAGGTTAAGTTGGACAATCCACAAATTTTATTTGCTAAAATCTTCCTAAAATAATTTCAATTTAAAATACAATAAATTTGAACCTTTAAATATAAGACGGCTGCAACGTTCAAACAATAAAAACTGTCAACACAACAATCCACTAGGGTCCAGTGATCAGTTCGCGGTAGCATTCTGGGCCAAAAAAACGCCACGCGTTGAGACAGATCACAACGCCACTTTGCCACCGAAATCTCAAAAAAACGCATAAATATACATCGTGGTCGTTTTGAACAGGTTTCTACCCCAAAACGAACGTGAACTATAATGACTGACTGACTGACTGACAGTTACTGGTAACGAAATTTAAATCTACAAATCAGAAGGCTCAGCGATATAAAATATATTATTTAAAATATTTTGTACACATTTATAGGTAATAATTAAATTGTTATAATGGGAATTAAAGGATTATGGAGCCTATTAACTCCTTTTGGTGAAAAAAAGTCATTGCACGAAGTAAGTTTTTTATTTCATATTATTTTATTTTTTGAGGCACAATCTGTTTTGTTTCGTAATTATTAAATCATTGTATTGTAGCGTCAGCTTATCCCAAACCATGGTACAGATCCTTATGCTGCCTTTTCGTGCCACCTTTAGCTGTTCTTCTTTCGGCCTTCCATCTAGTTAACTTAAATATTATACCGGTTCCACCCTCGTAAATATTGTATTTTTTTATATTATATTTTACTTTCATCCAATTTCTTTTAAATAATAATAAATAACAAGTTGTTTAAACTTATAAATATACTTAGACGGCTTCAGGGTACCCAGCAGAGAGGTTTTTATATATATCCCAGCTCGTTGTAGCCAATGGTATAAATTCTACAACTAACAAGTGGCTAGCTAAATCGTCGCAATGTTTTGGATATACTCAATAATCCATCTATAAACAGTTTCACAAGTTGGTATAGTGAAAATGGGACCGACAGCCTAACATGTTCTTAGAGGCACCATAGTGGTGTTATTAAATATTTTTTTAGATTAAAAACTCATTGGTACATACCAGGGTTTGAACCATGTGTCTTTAAGTCTAAGGTCTATACTCGGCCACCATGTTTGCCTAACTTATAAATAATGTATATAAATATGTAACTAAATCATTGGCTAATAGGCAGGTACACAACATTCATTTGAAAATACATACACATAAAATCAATAATAAAATTAAACCTGGGTAACTTTATTTAAAAGTTAATAACTAACACTGAATACACAGTAATAGAAAAACATATATGCGAAAATATTGAAAACAAAATACAGTAGATGGAAGATTTACTGAGGTTAACTGATATATGGGTAAATTTTAATTTAAAATGTACCTATCAAGGGATTTTTAAAAGTAACTTAATCATTTTAGATAAGGGGAGAAACTATTGTTGTGGATTTATCAGGATGGGTCTGTGACAGCCAGAATGTTGCAGACCATCATGCTCAACCAAAACTATATCTAAGGTTTGTATGTGTTTTGTCTTTTTGTAGGAACAATAATAACCTAAATATTGATGATCGCTAATTTTACTGAAGAATTCCTTTATTTTCAAAGAAACAATTAAAACAATTTTTTTGCTAGGGTCATTCATAAAGTTAAATTTATTTTATATTTATTATGCTAAACTAAAGAACAATGAAGAAAAATAAAACTAATGTAAATTCAGTGCAGTTATCTCCGTGTTTGTGTTATCTCAAATAATCCCTTAGCCTTCAATATAATGGCGGTACCAAAGGCGAACTTAATGTCTTAGGCATTATCTACCAGCTAACTTTTAAGATTGTGTTCGAAGTCGGGAACATTGGTTTAGAACTTTAAGATATAGAGTAGGTGTGTTTATATACCTATCCTATCTTGATTTGCCTAACAATGGCAATACAATCTATTATTTAAAAACTAATTAATTTTATATTTTCAGAAATTTATTCTTTAGAACTGTATACTTATTGCTGGCAGAAGTAACTCCAATATTTGTGCTTGAGGGAGATGCACCAGAAATGAAGAGAGATGTCATGGCTGCTAGAAATGCTGTTCAATTTAAAGGAACTGCACCAAGATCTGATAATGCTACTAAAAAGAAACCTAATGTTGCTCGGAGACAATTTCGTTATGTACTTCGTGAGGTAATTAAGATTTGAGGTGGTGAGTGTTGAATACATAAAGGGGTACATTGAATACATAAATAAATTTCAGATACAAGTCTGTATTATATTCCTTTACAACCCTACATTCCACCTATATTGGGTACCTAGCGAATGGGTTTTATTCTCACCTTGTAGCTGGTTATTGTATTTCTAGTTGACTTTTAAAGTTTCATAAGTTGGTATATTTAAACTGGGACCGACAGTTTAACATGCCCTCCTGATGGGTTTCACTTAATAGTGGTGTAGTAAAACAAATACCCATATTTTATTTTAAAGTAAAAATGAGAGAGACAACGTTCTTAGCTATCCATGGCTTCACCGTGCGGGTGCCGGATCCATCGCGTGGTTGAAAGGCAGGGGAATAAACTGCAGCGTTCCCGGACTTGAGACCGCGAAGTAGGTTTATAGGCCTTTTGAACACTCACCTGCACTGAGTTCAATATCCTCTCTACTAAACCAAATACTATATGATCCTGTTAGCGCCATCTTGGAAATACGCTCCATAAAAGTTCCGACGGGTGATCTCGGGAGGCCAAGATCCTTCAATAGACGGTGCAAAGACTTTGCTGGAATTCCTCTTGCACCAAGTTCCACTGCATAAAGTTGAGTTTTAAATCCATTCTAGTAATTTCGTTTGTGAGATCAAAATATTTGTTCGACTTCATGTTGTAGTCCTTAGGTATGTTTGTTTCCCACGGAACGGTGAGTTCTATAAGTATTACTTTCTTCAAGTACAAAGAGTACACCAGTAGGTCTGGTCTATAGGCTGAAACTGCTAGTTCGTCTGGAATCTAGTAATGTACTTTGAATGTATCCATGAATATTTTTCAGACTTGTGCTTTGTCTAGGATTGAGAAAGTTTTACTTTGAGTTTTCTTAAGTGATCCCTCCTTTACAAAAGTAGTTTTTCTTTCATTTGTTGAGAATCCTTTTCTGGCTCTAGCAATACTGAGACTTACAGCTTCACGAATAATTTCTAGAACTTTTTCATGTCGGTGCGAATAATGATCTTTTTCAAGTAGAGTCTTGCACCCAGCAAGTATATGTCTGGCAGTCCCTACAGCAACACCGCACAATGTACATGTCTTATCTGTTGCCTTCCCCCATCTTACCATATTACTCTAGTCAGGGACATTTGAAAAGCATTAATATAACTTAATAAGTGCCGGAGACCAATCGTACATGAGTATGCGCCATTTCAAGGCTGGGGGAATACAAACTTTCCCCAAAGTACGTCCAAAAGTAAGTCCAAAAGCCATTCATTCTGAACTTCTAGGGTCTTCGCGTGAACTCTGTAGCCATGCTCTTCATCTTCTCCAAGGAAAGATTTTATAACATCTTTATCACAATCCCTTTTCTTCCAACCTAACCCCCTTTTGCTGATCTGTGCACCGCTCATAAATGATTTATGGAACTGAAGTCTTGACTCCATCTCAGAGGCCAATGAGTCTTTTGGGAGAGATGCAATCAGATTATTCCGAGAGTTACTCAGGATTTGTTGCTTGGTTACACGTAGATGTTTGTACAAATCAGATGGCTTTTTAAAATTCATCCCAAATTGTTGCTGTCCCCTGAACAGCGTAGAGGAGTCAGCGCCCTGTGCTAATCTAAGCCAAGACTTAAGTTTTCTTTGGACAGTTGCATCCAGATTTACCAGAAGAGTTATGTTGAAGTTGTATACAAGAAAAGGCCATGTTAGACGAGATGTTAGGTAGTTGTCATAAATCCAAGCTTTCTTGACATTACTAGTTGGCTGTTGATCTACTTTGTTGATGTTAATAATAAAGCACATCATTGTTTGAACCGTATTGGGTTCAAAATCCACGACGTCAATTCGGCAAACATACTTTTTTTTCCGGTTGGAGATAAATCTTTTATAGATACCACTTCTCCGAGGTGGTATGCTCGCTCCCGCTGGGAGGTGATCCAGTGGTATAGGTGCTAAAAACTCTCCCCCATATTAACCCGTGCCTCAGTATTGTTTTTTTTTTAATTTCTGCGACATTGGTTTTTAGTCAATGGGACTCCGAATCGGAATTTATACGGAGTTATATTTTATCATGTGCGTAGACTCGTTCATGTCAGCTGGGAACAAGGAATGTTACTCTCGTTACTCACCGTTTCCATTGCTCGACCCTTTCACATGACAGTGTGGAAAAGTGTAGATGCCATCCCCGCTGCGCATCTCGCTATTCTTCCTGGAGTTGACTAGAACCGAAGTATTAGCTGGTCACCCCTGCTTGCTAGGAACGCTGTTTGTGTGAAAGAATGCGATACATGATTGCCCGTGTATCGCATTATTTTGTTCTTTATTTTATTATGTTTAATTTTATTTTCTTGCATGGATTTTATAGGTTTAGGGCAAACGTACTTATATCACATAACCACGTACCTATATTATAATCATTCTTTTAGTACATTTTTTTTTGAACCAATATAAAAATATTTTGTTTGTTTTTATTACTTTAGTTATTTAAAGAAAGTTACCACAGGGGCCCTTCGATACGCTACAATGATTAAGCTAAAAAAAAATCCATACATGACGAACAGTATTAAAGAAATAATTGAAGTGAAATAGCTAATTCTGTAGTTTCCAACAAGATCAAAACATTCGCTTCTTCTTAAAAACATACTGGTACTTTTCCCCTACCAATTTTCTACGCTTAGCAGCAGGTTTATAAATAGTGTCTATTTCAGTGTGAGTCTCTACTCAAGTGCATGGGAGTGAGCTGTATCAAGGGCCAAGGTGAGGCTGAAGCTACGTGCGCCGCGCTCAATGCTCAAGGGGTGGGTATTTTTATCTTCACCCCTATTTATATAACCACTTAGGTATGCAAGGAAAAGCAGGTATACTCAACTGAGTGCTTTATCAGTTTTGAGCGGGATTTAAGGCTGGATTTTTAATAAGTATTTGGGTTTCAATGTTTTTTTTTTAACAAAGGTATGAGTGTTGATAAAATAAATCCGAATACAAGACTATTTTTCTTTTTATTTGAAATACAATTGTATTCCACATTTTCATTCATCACCAATATCGACCTACGAGTATAATAATAATAATTATATAAAATATGTTGATTATGGAAAATACTATTATAATAATAATAGTATTTTCCATAATCAACTTAAAAAATTAGATTACAAAAAAGAGCTTAGCTAAAAAAGTGAAAAGAGAGCTAAAATCATGATTATTAACGGGTGCTTCGTCCTGATGAAAGTATTTCTCTACTTTCAATTTCATCATTATTATACCCAATATGAAAGCTAGTTAATTTGATATATATCTTTAAAATAATAAATACATCTTTTCAAAGTGCTTTGAAAAGATGTACTTTGGGCTAATATGAGGTTCTGCTGATCAAATCGAACAACTTTTCTCATGAAACCATGTCATTGTGTCGCAAAAGAAAAAAATATTGCCTTCTCCATATACTAATATTAATAACTAGTAATATTGAAATGACAAATTAGTATAGGGGAAGCCAAATTTTTTTTTCATTTGCGGCATATAGTTCCATGGGAAAAGTTGTTCAATTTGATCAGCTGTACCTCATATTAGCCCAAAGTACATCCTTTCAAATTCACCCTGTATATTAATAGTATATATCTGCCTGCTTGCGTGTTTCCTTCATCCTATAACACAAGGCATCTTAAGCCGGCATAATGGATGAAACCAGCTCTTACAACACAGTTCTAAGAGCTGGTTGTATTCATTCTTGGACCTGCATACTGCTTTCGATCAGGTAGATGTGGGGTCACATGCCGAGCTCCTATAAAAAAAAATAGTTGACACGTACGTGGGGTTGCGAGCTACAGCTAACTTGTCTTCTATATCCTTTTATAGCGTATTCCAAAGGTAATTATTTGTTTGCGTGATGGTTTCGTAGATGGCAGATGCAGTAGTGAGCCAGGACTCTGACTGTTTTGCGTACGGCGCGCGGCGGGTGTACAGGAACTTTAGCGTCTCTAGTGCTGCCGGGGGCGGCGCTTTGCAAGGCTCTATCGACTGCTACGATGCTGTCAGCATTAAGGATCAAAATGGTATTCGTTATCTCTATATCTAAAAAAATGGTACGTGGTGGCCGAGTAGATCCGTGGTAGCCGAGTTGGTTAGACCTTGGACTTCACAAGGAACACTTAGGTCCCTGGTTCGAATCCCGGTGTGTACCAATGAGTTTAAAAAAAAAAATGTACATTTGTTTGTCAACACCACTATAGTGCCTCGGAGAGCACGTTAAGCTGTCGGTCCCGGTTTCACTATACCAACTTGTGAAACTGTTTATAGATGGGTTATTGAGTCTATTCAAAACATCGCGACGAGCTAGCCACTTGCTCGGTGTAGACTCATACCATCGGCTACGACGAGGTGGGATTAAAAACCCCTCCGCTGGGTACCCTGGGGCCGTCTATGCGGTCTCGGGCGCCGTAAGGCACCCGTGATGATATGTATGTATGTGTATCTAAAAAACTAGCTGACCCACGCAACTTCGTCTGCGTAACTTTAACCGTTTACGCAGCGCACGCAACGGAAGCTCTTAAAAGGAAAATTTTTCCCCGTTTTCCCAACATTTTTCATTGATGCTCTGCTCCTATTGGTCGTAGCGTGATTTTATAATAGGCTTCCTAGATAAATGGGTTATCCAACACTAAAAGAATTTTCAAAATTATTCTCATACAAAAAAGTCCATTGATCTGTTTATTATTGGATGTGACTTTGTATCTGGTAAGCAGACTTACAAAGTCAATGAATGACGACTAAATGATGCGGCTACGAAACGGGCGGCGACAGACCTATTTGCATTACGAGTATGCGCGCTGCTTTATCGTCAAATCAATCACCCGTTTCGTAACCGCACCAAGAAAAGGGACTACCACCTCGACAATAAATTGCAGTGATCTCCGGTGAATCGGTGAATCCACAGACTAAAAACGAAACATGACTAGGTCCCTCGACGGTTTTTACATAGTAATTGTTATATATGAATTAAGTGTGAACTTAATTGGTATGGTATTCGGAGGCAACACCTAACAAGTGGAGTGCTTGTTGCGGTGTTTATGATGAAATAGCCTCGTTGTATAAAGCCCATCCCAGGCCGGCCTTGTTGTCATCTGCTTAACCTTGTTATCAGTTACACAGTGACTTAACCACTAGGCTGGGGCCAAACACTGGGGTTAAACAACGATGCAGTGATCGATCTATTTATGAACTTTGTATGTCTACTTACCATCAGATATAAACAAAGTCACATACCGTGCTCCAAAAACGTCATCCCATTAGAAGTCTGTTAAGGTGGGTGTAATGTAATTGGTGGGTGTCACGGCTTAAACACACCCTAGATTTGAGGCGAACAGAACAAAAAAAAAATCGTGTGAACCATTTTATTATTGAGTTTTTGCAATACTAAATAATTTGTATTATATTTATTGGGTGTTTTTTTTTACAATGGCAATTATTTTTTATGCCTTAAAATCACATAGGTTTATAACCCATTTATTAAATAAACAAAGTAGGTATTTAAAAAAAATGTCCAAAAAATAAATTATCATGCGAATGCCTATATGCTTAAAATTACTCCAACAAATATAAGGTATTGTTTTCAATGTTTTTGTATGGAAGACACAAAAAGAAAAACATATGTGTCTTTCATTATAGAACACATTTTTTTTTTACCATTTAGACAAAAAACACCCAGTATAGATATATAATTTGCAGGGTTCGGTAGAAACAAGATGGTGGCTCTAGCGTTACTATGCGGATGTGACTACGGCGCTGGCGCATGCGGCTCGTCTACCGGAACAGTAATAGCTTTCCTTCATACTGTCGACGAAACCCAAGTTATATCCAGGTAGGTAGAGCATACAATTATAGACCTAGTTTTTTTTGAGTACACAGATAAAAAATTTTTTTTGGATCCAAATAATATTCTATTAGTCAAGACAAATATTGTTTCATATATGGCGAAAACAATAAATTCACGAATAAAAATACAGATGCAAAAATAAGTGACCTAGTCATGTTTCGGTTTTAGTCTGTGGGTTTACCGGTTTTCAGGAGATTCTACATCGATTTCTTGTCGTGGTGGTAGTCTCCTTTCGGGGTGCGGTAATGGGTGGTTGAATTGATGTTAAGGCAGCGAGTATATTAATATATACTCGTAATGCAATTCGTCTTTGCCGCCGCCCAATTCGTAATCGCATCTTTAGCCGGCATAGTGGGAGCAATCAATGAATGAATGAAAAATCCTTTATTGCACAAAAGCTTAATACTATTGTACATAGGCGAGCTTAATGCCTTACATTATCTACCAGCTAACCTTTGGGAGATTTACCAAAGACAGGCAGGGTGCTAATTAATGCAACATATAATATAAAATACAAGAATATATAGATAAATTAATAGATAATATAACAATACATACTGGTATTATAACATTTAATAGTATACATAAACTTACATAAATAATAATAATATAGACATACATAAATAAGTAAATATAGGTACATAAATAATACATACATAAATAAATAAATTTGCATACTCAATACATCAATGTTGTTTAAGAACAATTTTTAATTGATCCCATTCATGGACTTTTTAATATTACAATACAAAAAAAAAAACCCAATTCTGCGACAAACTGTAACGAGTATTATTAGAAGTGCGAAAGCTAATTTTGTATGGAGAAAGCGGAAATCGCGATTACATAGAAGTGCCCTTAAATAGATTTTTATATTAAATATTCATATTTTTGTTCTATAATATACATTTAATTATTAAATCCTTTAGTTTTATACACAGCTAATTAGAAATAAGAAATATTGATTTTTTTTTAAATTACTGTTTACTACGGCTACGTAAATACTCGTAGTCTATTGTATAGCCAATAGTGATCCATATCTGAAACTTGCAAAAGCCTGAAAAGACCTTTTAGTTTCAGTTTAATTATTTTCGCTTTATTGGTAGTTCGTTTTTCGCAGCCTTTTCAAGCACCACTTCAAACTCCTTCAACATTGGCGAAGTGTATTGATTGCATTCTTCTATCAGCTACAATACCTACCCAACACTATACATCACACTATACTAGCTGATCCGCGCAACTTCGTCTGCGTAACTTTCACCGTTTGCGCAGCGTACGTTCTTAAAAGGATTATTTTTTTCCCGTTTTTGGAACATTTCACATTGTTACTCCCATTAATCGTAGCGTGATGTTATGTAGCCTATAGCCTTTTATTTTATTTAAAAATCTTTATTGAACAAAACTGTACATAGGCGAGCTTAATGCCTTAGGCATTTTCTACCAGCTAAGCTTTGACAGAGTGAAATATGCTTAGGGTGCAGAACTTTTCAAAAAAGAAATAGATATAATCTTAACAATTATACATAACAATACTTAAACTACTTAAATACTGTATATAATATAATAAATGTAATACATAAACATACATACCATACCAAACAAAAATTGCCACGAGGATCTGGTTTAAGCAAGCGCTTAAACACTACGATGGAAGGGGCTGATCTTATAGTCAGAGGAAGCAAATTCCAATGGCGAGCAGCTGACACCGTAAACGAATCTGAATATTTGGAAGAGTTGTGTGACGGGATTTTTAGAAGGTTATTGACAGAAGAACGGAGGGGACGGACATGCGAATCACCAAGGAAAAGAAAACGAGTCTTAAGGTAAGAGGGAGTATTAGGGTTATATAGTATATTATATAAGAAGGACAGCAGATGTACTAATCTATGAGACCGGATATTAACCCTAAAAATTTGCGGTATTCGGTAACATGATCAAATTTACGCAGGCCGAAGACAAACCGTATGCACATGTTAAGGAGGCGGTCAAGTTTGTTAAGTAGATCTTTAGTAACATCAGGGTAGGAGACATCAGCGTAAGCTTTGCCTTTAAAGCGATAAGATACTGAGACCGCTTTAGCGAATGCATACTAGAGAAAATGCGTTTACTGACTTCAGCGACGTGGTAATTCCAGGAAAGATCGGAGGATAGGGGCACACCAAGGTTCTTAGCATGTTGGCAAAAAGGAAGTGGTAAATTATTAAATAATACTGGAGAGATGGCTCCCAGATCCTGTCTGCTCAGTATGTGTTTGGAACCAAGGATCATGACCTGCGTCTTGCAAGGGTTGACTAGGATACCGAGAGCATACAGATAATAAGAACTGAAGTTTATTACTTGGACCATGGCATTTATGAAAACCGAGAAGAGTAAAGGAGATAATACGCCACCCTGCAGGACACCTGCAGACAGTGAGCACCAGTCTGAAAAGTCATCGTCTACTCGTATGCGCTGCCTGCGTCCGCGGAGATAGGAGTCGAACCCCTGTGCCGCAGTAGGAAAAATATTTAGTGAGAGAAGGATATCATGATCAACACAATTAAAGGTGTTACTGAAGTCTAAAAGAAGAAGCAGTGTTAGCTTTTTCTCATCTATAGCATGGCGTATATCGTCAGTAATATTTACGAGAAAAGTGTTGGTGCTATGAGACGATCGAAAGCCGGACTGCCGCGGGTTCAGCAAAGAGTTTTTGTTTAGCAATTCAGTAAATTGCCTGTGGACAACGTGTTCAAGGACTTTAGATAGAAAAGGGTGAATAGAAATAGGACGCAGTTGATTAAAATTAGTTGGTGCAGATTTTTTAGGTATGGGGATAATATGAGCGGTTTTCCAATTAGAAGGGAAATTCCCTGAAGAAATAGAAGAATTAATGATGTAAGCAATAGACGGATAGCCTTCCTCAATAAATGGGATATCCAACACTAAAATAATTTTTAATGCAATTCGAACCAGTAGTTCCTGAGACTAGCGCGTTTAACAAACAAACTCTTTAATATTACTAGACTTGCTTTATAATATTACTAGATTAATTTTTAAAACGAATAATACCAATAATGGCTTACGATAAAATATGCTTGAATTTAAAAGGTTGTACTTTGGGCTAATATGAGGCTCTACTGATCAAATGAACTACTTGTTCTAGAGAACGAAGTGCCGCAAATAAAAAAAAAATAGGTTTCCTATACAGATTGGTCATTTTAACATTACTAATTTGTATGGAGAAGGCATTTTTTTTTTCATTTGCGACACCATGATCCCATGGGAAAAGTTGTTCGATTTGATCAGTAGAACCTTATTATTAGCCCAAAGTACCACCTTTCAAAATCACCATGTATATTATTTGCACTAAATTAGTGAAATATTATATATATTAATTTCATAGGAAAGTCTAATACAAATTTGATAGTTGTAGTATGACAGATACTACAACTATCAAATTTGTATTAGACAATTTTCAACTGTATGAAAATACCGTCACAATGTTTTCCTTTCGCCACTTTTATTGAAATTTTTGAAAATAGAAGTGGATCTTTTATGTATCGGTTTGTCGATGTGGCTTCCCGGTAAGGCCTCTAGTACACATATTACAGGTCCAGAGCCTAGTTTATTATTATTACATTAGTATATGGTTTTACGTTCTACTAGTAAATTGTTAATTTTGTGTTGTATTGTATTTTATTGGAGCACGGCAAACTGATGACAACAAGTTTTGTAAGCAGATCTACAAAGTCCATGATTGGGGTCGGTCAATACATTGTAGTTTAACAATATTGATCGCTCCTACTATGCCGGCTAAATGATGCGGTTACGAAATTAGGCGGCGACAAAAACGTATTTGCATTACGAGTCTATTTTAAATATTTTCCTTAAGTTACCCAATAGTTCTATACCTCGCATAAAAATGAGCCGCGAGTGAGTGTTGATTACATCCGCCATTTTGTTTTTATCCTTAAGAAGCGAGGCGTTACTCTGCGGTAGGTTTCTAGTATGGGTCAATAAACGTTTTTATTGGACCATAACTACGAGTAGGAGCTTCGTCGCGATGGACCCAGATGTGCCCACGTAGTAAATAAATAGAGCCATAACATCTAGCGTTATAAAATAGTGATTTTTACGGCTGTGTATTTTATCAGAATTGATGAAACTTTTTGTTGGTTAAGGTTTGGTTGGCTTTGTTGAATGTTTTTGGTGTATTTTGTTGTACGTGGTGGCGGAGTTGGTTAGACCTTAGACTTAAAAAATACTTAGGGTCGAATTAATAGTCGTTGCTAAGCAATTGCTAATGCTTAGCCAGTGCTTCGGGCTGTCAAACTGCATGTATGAAAAAACCACCACCACTATAGTGCCTCGGAGAGCACGTTAAACTGTCGGTCCCGGTTTCACTATACCAACTTGTGAAACTGTTTATAGATGCGTTATTGAGTCTACTCAAACATCGCGACGAGCTAGCCACTTGTTCGGTGTAGACTTATACCATTGGCTACGACGAGGTGGGATTAAACATCCCTCTGCCCCTGTACCCTGAGGCCGTCTAAGCGATCTCGGGTGCCGTAAGGCACCCGTGGTGATATAGGTATATATATTGTTAAATTCTTTTATAATGATAATAAAGATGCATGTACACAGTGAGGGCAAAATTTTGGACAGAATTTTTAAATCAAAGGCTTTTTTTTCTATTTTGTCACTAGTTAAGGCTTTGACAGATGAGTTGACTGATGAATTCACTGAACTATTATTATGTTGTCGGAAAATAGTTATTTGCATGTTTTAATTGGATTCTAGCTGGTAGTTAGTGCCACTTTTTTATAACAGTTCTTGTTAGTAGAAAAGCATAAATAAAAATATATATAATATTATGAAGCTGAAGAGTTTGTTTGTTTGGTTGAACGCGCTAATCTCAGGAACTACTTGGTTGGAATTGAAAAAATATTTTAGTGTTGGGTAGCCCATTTATCGAGTAATAGGAGCAGAGTTTCAATGAAAAATGTTGCAAAAACGGGGAAAGCATATTTCTTTGCGCGTAAACGGTTAAAGTTACGCAGAAGAAGTTGCGCCGATCAGCTAGTCTGTTATACAGGGTGAATTTGAATGGGTGTACTTTGGGCTAATATGATGTTCTACTGATCAATACGAACAACTTTTCCCATGGAACCATGTGTCGCAAATGAAAAAAAAAAATGGTTTCACCATACAAATTTGTAATTTTGACTTTACTAGTTTGTATGGAAAACGCAATTTTTTTTTTCATTTGCGACACATGGTTCCATGGGAAAAGTTGTTCGTATTGATCAGTAGAACATCATATTAGCCCAAAGTACACCCATTCAAATTCACCATGTATAATAAATGTGAATTTATTTTGATGTCGGCTCAAAGGTAGAAGTAAAATCACACACAAATTATTGTACTTTGTTCGATTTTTAATCTTGCCTCACGCAGTAAATGAGTACTCAACTATATTGATTTAAGGGCTCTGCAGTCGTCTTGACGCCCATACAAACGTACTTCCGATATTACAACTTGGCTGTTAGTCGAAAATCAATTATTACTTTTATATTGATAATTGTACGCAAAAATCTTTCTGTTGTAATCTTTCTGTTGGCAATACATGTTTTTGTATTATAATATAAAAAGTTTTTTTTTCTGGTTAAAAATAAACCCAGAAAGATAAAATAATAGGATCCAAAAAAAAATAAAAAAATAATTATGCGACATACAGTAGTCGAGTAATACTGGAAGTTAGAACACTTATTTTGTATAGTGAGTGAGCATTAAAATATCAGACTTCGCGATTACGAATGCAGTGTTCTTAAGTATATAAATTTCACGACTATTTATTTATAGGTATATAGATATTTGACGTTTTATTTCATTTAACGTTGTAGCTGTAATAATAATACATACGATTAAACATACAAATATACCTACATAATTGGAGCACGACATGTGACTTTGTATCTACCTGGTGGTGAGCAGACCTACAAATTCAATGAATGGGGTCAATCAATAATTGTTTTTAAACAATATTGATTGTTCCCACTACGCCGGCTAATTGAAGCGATTACGAAATGGGCGGCGGCAAAGACGAATTGCATTACGAGTACATTTCGTAACCGCACCGGAAAGGAGACTACCACCTCGACAAGAAATCGATGCAGTAGTCTCCTAAAAACCGGTGAACCCACAGACTAAATCCGGAACGTGATTAGGTCACATGTTGCTATCAATCCTGGACTTTGATTATTGCTTAACATCAGGTCCCGGTCGGTCAGTCGGTCAGGATGCACGGTCACATGTGCTCTTATAAAAAAAATGATAGACCAGTTTCTTGGCCGACTGTACCAATAACATAATTTTCGATGTCAACTCAAACCCCTCACAGTATTGAAGTCGGTGGTTAGCCTCCAGGGGGTGAAGCTAAAGAACGTGGATAGTTTGCTGATAAAATGGCCAGGATTCCGTTTTATTTTCAGAAGAGTCAATTTTCACATAAATATATTTCTTATTACATAACTATTGACAAATCAAATATTGACAACTTAAATTCAGCATTGATTCTATAAAACAACAAAGTAATATAAATAATTATAACCAAAGTGGTGATTAGTCTGAGATCTTCTTATTTTTGCACTGTCTATCTTTACTTTACTTTTACTACTAGAAAAGATTTGATTGTTTTTTCCGGATAAACTCAAAAACTACTGAAGTAATTTAAACAAATATTTCACATACAGAAAGCTAACAAGGGCTGTTTTATTTTCGATTCAATTTCTTTTAAATAAAATTCGGGGCACAGCATAGTACTATATAACGATACATATCGATGTCAATTTTGTGACCACATCATAACTTAAACAAAAACTTAAAAATACCATAAATATATGCGTTAGACGCTACCAAGCATTGTAGAGAACAATTCTTGCGATTTCCCTTATATATTTTGTAATGTTTTCTAGGGAAAAATTCAATAGTCCTGTGATCGTAATAGCTCTTAAACTGTAGGTTTAACAAAGGAAAATATGATTGCCTTTAGACTCCAGTCTTGGGTAAACGAACCGGAAAAATACGAAGAATTGCAGCGTTGGGTGACTACTAAAGGCCGATGCGACCGCTGCGGCCATCTTGGTCGCACGCACGGCAAAAATGGCTGCCACAGCTGTGGAACTACGAAAGCATGCAACGACACTGGCCACAAGTAAGTGGAGTTATACATAAAAAGGCAGCGAGTAAATTAAATATAGCAAGGGTCGAAGTGTATAGTGCAAAAAAACTGAATTTGCTGACTCAGGTCTCGCTAGAATAACGTAAAATGCAAAAACCGTCAAGTGACCTAGTCAGCTTTTTTCGTTTAGTCATCGGTTTTTTGGAGACTATTGAATCGAGGTAGTAGTCTCTTTGCAGGGTGCGTTGCGAAACGGTTGGTTGATTTGACGATAAATATGAGAGGATATTATATATAGACTCGTAATACAAATTTGTTTTTCTTTTCGCCCGTTTCATAACCGCATCATTTAGACAGCATAGTGGCAACGATCTATGCTATTAAATAGCAATGTATTGATCGACTCTCTGAAATAACGTAAAATGTATTTTTACGTTTAGAGTTAAGCTGTCTGAAGTTAAACGCGAGCTGTCTCTTCGGACCCGGGCATTGTCATCTGGTATGCAGTTCCCAGATCCTGCTATCATGACGGAATTTCTTAACCAGCCTCCTGAAGAATTGCAGACAAGAAAACTGAAGCCTTCAACTCCTAGCTTGATTGAATTTGTGGTAAGATTTTGTGTTTTAAATTCCCGCCAAAAAATGAATATCACACCAAAAAATTGAAATAGAACTTTTTACCAAAAATAAAATAAACCGTCTTCAAAAACTCTAAAAAGTATAAAATAATGCATATTTACAAGTGTTATTTAGTCCTACAGATTTCTACTTTTGAAGTTGGCACCGATTAATAAAATAATTGTCATTAAAATAAATGTGATATACGTGGTGGCCTAGTTGGTTAGACCTTGGACTTAAAAAACACTTAGGTCCCTGGTTCGAATCCCGGTGTGTACCAATGATGTATCATCACGGGTGCCTTACGGCGCCCGAGACCGCCTAGACGGCCCCAGGGTACCCAGCGGAGGGGTTTTAATCCCACCTCGTCGTAGCCGATGGTATGAGTCTACACCGAACCAGTGGCTAGCTCGTTGCGATGTTTTGAATGGACTCAATAACCCATCTATAAACAGTTTCACAAGTTTGGTATAGTGAAACCGGGACCGACAGCTTAACGTGCTCTCCGAGGCACTATAGTGGTGTTGTCAAACAAATGTACATAAATTTTTACATTAAAAACTCATTGGTACACACCGGGATTCGAACCAGGGACCTAAGTGTTTTTAAGTCCAAGGTCTAACCAACTAGGCCACCACGTATATAAATGTACCAATGAGTTTTTAATAAAAAAAATTATGTACATTTGTTTAACAACACCACTACAGTGCCTCGGAGAGCACGTTAAGCTGTCGGTCCCGGTTTCACTATACCAACTTGTGAAACTGTTTATAGATGGGTTATTGAGTCTATCCAAAACATCGCGATGAGCTAGCCACTTGTTCGGTGTAGACTCATACCATCGGCTACGACGAGGTGGGATTAAAAACCCCTCCGCTGGGTACCCTGGGGCCGTCTAGGCGGTCTCGGGCGCCGTAAGGTACCCGTGATGATACATACATACATAAAATAAATGTCTGGTGTCCTAATGTGCCATTTAGATGGCACACAAATATAGGTATAGATTCCAAAATAATAAAATACTATGTAGGACATTTTACACATATTGCTCTGGTCACAAACTAAGCTCTAGGCTTGTACTATGTGTACCAGAAACAACGATATAATACATATTATAATTTATAAACACCCAGACCATGGCAAACTATACAGAAAATCACACCTATTATTGTTAACTTGGTGCCGACTTCATAAAGTAGAATCCAGGCCCCGAAGCATGCTGCTCAAGTCTATGTGATAAAATAGCTTGATACGTCAAAAAAAAAAGATTATTTTATATTTATTTTATTTATTTATCTTCACACCAGGTCCCTTACGGGGTAGGCAGAGACAATCGAGCGCCACTTATCCATATTCTATCCCTAGTCCCTATCCCTACATACTCCTTTCGCCTCTTCAGTCATAACTCTTCTCATACATGCACGCCGATTTAGGAGACTTTTAATTGCACCGTCTTTTAAAACTTTTCCAATTTATATAATAAAGATTAAATTATTAATTTGTATTGGAAGAAATTATTTTTTTAATGACAAAAGTATTTTATCATAGCTTGCCGCCGAGGGGTGCATTAGGACTAAATAACGCTTGTAAATATTCATTATTTGAAACTTTTTAGTGTTCGATTTTTTGTTAAAAAGTATTTTTTTTAATTTGTATAAGACCGACCAGCTACGTTACGACCGACTAGTTACGTTACGACCGACTAGTTACGTTATCAACGTCCTTATGCGGCGTTTTTCGCTACAAGCGTCTTTTTACAGCGTCGAAACAAAAGCCACGGAACTGACGCTTGCAGCCATATATACGTACGCTCGATGGAAAAAGGGAGTATGAGGCTCTCTTTTTTTTATAGAGGACATGTATCCCTACATCCACCTGATGGTAAGTGGCAATGTAACGTCCAAGAATTTTCTTAACCAATAGTAATAATGATGCTTGCTTCAATTGGTTGATTCCACTATGTCTGCTTGAGAAACTTATTCACGCCTCGCTTAAAGGACTCAAAAAAAAGGAAGAAGGGAATACGCATGCACTTTTTTTTTCTTTAACACTTTTTCAACCAAATCATTCTTAAACACTTTCGCAGTCAAAATTTCCCATTCCCAGCGATTTGGAGGAAATATATTTATATGTAGGTACTTTGTTATTAGTATATAATGAAACCGGTTATATAAATTATAGAAAATATAAATTGATTGAAAAGATATAGGTGTACTTATATATTAGACGAGTAAGTTGTGTAATATACAAGTATAATTTTATACACTATTTAAATAAGGAGGCCAAAATATGGTTAATATAATATCGATACATACGCCCATATATATGCAAAAACAGTCAAATGACCTAGTCATGTTTCGGTTTTAGTCTGTGTGTTCACCGGTTTTCAGGAGATTACCAAATCGATTTATTGTCGAGGTGGTATTCTCCTTTCAGGGTGCGGTTACGAAATGGGTGGTTGAATTGACGATAAGGCAGCTAGTAATATTAAAATATACTCTGCAATTCGTCTTTGTCGCTCCTCATTTCGTAATCATCATTTAGGTGGATGGAAGGTCTTTTAGGTGGGAGGAAGGTCTTAAGTCAAGTGACATAGTCATGTTTCGGTTTTAGTCTGTGGGTTCACCGGTTTTTAGGAGACCACTGCATCGATTTCTTGTCGAGGTGATGGTCTCCTTTCAGGGTGCGTTTACGCAATGGTTGAATTGACGAAAAGGCAGCGAGTATATTAAAATATACTTGTAATGCAATTCGTCTTCGTCACATTTCGTAATCGCATCATTTAGCCGGTATAGTGGGAGCGATCAATTTTGTTTAAGAATTATTAATGTTCGACCCCTTTCATGGACTTTGTAGGTCTGCCCACCACCAGGTAAATACAAAAACACCGCTCCAATAAAATATATATAATTAGACAATTCTACAATTAATATACATTTTAAAACTAAATATTTTGATTTATTCGCCACCGGCTGGATCGACCAGTCCGAGAGAGGCCTGTTGCGCGACCACGTATTCTCAGATCCTCGTGGCAATTTTTGTTTGGTATGGTATGTATGTTTATGTATTACATTTATTATATTATATACAGTATTTAAGTATTGTTTTGCATCATTGTTAAGATTATATCTATTTCTTTTTTTCAAAAAGTTTTTCACCCTAAGCATGTTTCACTCTCTCAAAGGTTAGCTGGTAGAAAATGCCTAAGAAGGCATTAAGCTCGCCTATGTACAATTTTGTGCAAAAAAGAATTTTAAATAAATATTTAATATGTGGGCGCGACTGTTCCGTACAAGCTATAGAACTTTCTAATTCATTTGTTCTTAGAAAGCGTCAAACTGCCAAACGCTCGTACAAAAACGCTCGAAGCTCTCATTGCTACAATTTACAGACCGGTATCATGGCCTTGCAGATATGAACCCGTAAGTTTGTATTTTAACGCTCAACGCTGACGCTTGTAGCACATAGCAAACTCGCTTGCAAATAGCGACAACTGGTCATATTTCGGTTTTAGTCATGAATCCCATAAACCTACAGGTTTCTGGGATTTCAGGAGACTACTGCACCCAGGATATTAAAGTAGATTTGTAATAGTTACTGAATGATGCACCTTCAGGACGAAATATCTTGCGATGGGCTTGAATAAATTTTGTATACATTAGTTTAGATAAATAATAAAGATAAAGTGTTACCATGTTTAACCCTTAGACTGAGCTGCACCAAAATTAACTCTCTGTTAATGTAACGATTAAAGTTTAAAATGGCGTCGAATGTATCAATTTTAATTTGCAATTCAAATGCCAGCTGGTACTATTGATTGATGCCATTTATAACTTTAATCGTTACAATGACAGAGAGTTCATTTTGGTGCAACTCAGCCTTAATGTGGTAAATCTCCAATATATTCATATCATATACCATTATTATACCATATTAATAACACTGTTGGTATACTAAAGGGTTACTATCTAAAGGGTAACAAAAATTATACATACATACATACATATCATCACGGGTGCCTTACGGCGCCCGAGACCGCCTAGACGGCCCCAGGGTACCCAGCGGAGGGGTTTTAATCCCACCTCGTCGTAGCCGATGGTATGAGTCTACACCGAACAAGTGGCTAGCTCGTCGCGATGTTTTTAATAGACTCAATAACCCATCTATAAACAGTTTCACAAGTTGATATAGTGAAACCGGGACCGACTGCTTAACGTGCACTCCGAGGCACTAACAAAAATTATGATCTACCACAACTTCGTGTGCGTATTTATTATAAGCAAAAAATCGTGCCATAACTGTCACGCGTGACTCGCCACTGTATGTTAAGCTATGAGATTTTTAATTCAATAAAAAAAATCGTTTGATTTGTAGGTTGATATTGATGAAATAAACACTGAATAAAACTCTCACTAAAACTACTCGTCTTTCAGTAATTCGATTTTGAATCCAATAAGTAGCTTTAAGTGATGCGCAAACAAACAAACCAACAAAACATAATTTTTTACCTTGTACTTATTTCTGGTGTCCTCCAGTATTTTTTTTAGCAAATATCTTTAAAAAGCCAGTAAAAGGTTTCGCGATCTCGAACGTCTAAAAACGTGTAAATGTTGTTTTCAGTGATATCAAATTTTATATGTACAGAAAAAGAACGTAGAGGTGTAAATATTACTTACTCGATCCTAATTAGATAGTATTTTTATAAAAAATATATTAACTGTTGAAAAAACACCCAAAGTTTGATTTATTATTCTAAAAATATTACTTTAGTTCTCATTTTAAAACTAAACAGATTTTTTATAAAGAAATTATGTAATTAGGATCGAGTAAATAAAATCTACACCTCCATGTTCTTTTTTTCAAAAAAAAACTTTATTATAACTGAAAACAACATTTGGATGTTTTTTGACGCTCTAGTTCGCGAATCCTTTTCCTGCCCACTTAAGACACGGAAAGTTATTATATGTATAGATTTTTCTAGATAAATAATAATGATCACTTTGCGGGTTAACTATAGCATAACATAGTGGGAGCATAGATGGTTATACCTAATTGGGGTTAGTTGGTACACACTTTCAGGATTTAAGACAGTGTCACAGATATCAAATGGTCTATAATACATTGTAGGTACCTAAAGGGAAACAAGAAATATGATAGCTTCAGTATTTTCTGTACAGAAAATAATTCCCTTCAACAAACATCCACTCATCTTTTCAAAGCTCCCCTTCCATCTTTATAAGCTCTCGTCAATATATCTGAAGTAGTACAAAGTAGAATGCTAATTGCACTTCACTATGGGAGTTAATAACTAATAGAACCACTTCACTTATTTATGAAACGATTTTCATTATATATAATGTTTCCTTGTAGAAATAAACTGTTGGGTTGCACTTTATGGATAACATTTTAAACGAAAATTGTTTAGTTTACTACAGTTTATAATTAGTATTTAATAGTTTGTTTAAATGTTTGTGTTTGTACATATTTATGCATTTTTATAAATTCCTTTATAGGATAATCTTACATTAAATTTTTAAAGATAAAAATGCAATGAAAAATTGTGTTTGTACATATTAATTATTACATACTAGCTGATGCCAAGTGTGTTTATTATAAAATTATATATATATCATCATGGATGCTTTACGGCGCCCGAGACCGTTTAATATATATAAATATCATCACGGGTGCCAATACGGCGCCCGAGACCGTTTAGACGGCCCCAGGGTACCCAGCGAATGGGTTTTTAATCCCACCTCTTCGTAGCCGATGGCATGAGTCTACACCGAACAAGTCGCGATGTTTTGAATAGATTCAATAACCCATCTATAAACAGTTTCACAAGTTGGTATAGTGAAACCGGGGCCGACAGCTTAATGTGCTCTCCGAGGCACTATAGTGGTGTTGATATATAAAATTATAAATAAAACTATTCACTGTTGTTGTTTAATAGATAACAACAGTGAATAGTATAATAATATAACAATTTAGGATTTTAGTACCTACTTACCAATTACTATAGTTGCTAAAAAGATGACATAAAATGTCAACTTTATACGAAAAAATAAATTTTCTCAAAAACTAAATATAACAGATAATATTTTTTTGCAGTTTTATTTTATTATAATATTGAGTACTTTGCTTCATAGAACATTTCATGCTATCTGGTGTATTTAATTTTTTTTCCTATAAGACTCCTATAACAGTCCTGTCTATAAGACTCCTAAAATACAAACACCTGTATGTATTGTATATTGAACTATAATATTACCTTATTTTACCCGCAGAACAGTTATTCAACGAAATAAACGCATATAAATCGGTCCAGTAATGATAATGCCGCGACCAACAAACAAACAGACAGAAACAAATTCTAAAAAAATATCAAACTATTTAGAGTGCTTCCTACAATTTTGAATCAAAATTAATGTACAGATTTTTTCATTTACAATTTTATTATATGTATAGATTTTGGTATTAATTTACCAGTACATATACTCTATAACCCATTAGGGTTATTATTATTATTTATTATTACTATTATGGGAGTATGAACTTCACACTTAAGCCTCTTTTTCTTAGTGATTTGCATGGCCGTTTCACTGTCTTTAAAAAAAAATGGCTGAACTTTATACCCTGCTAATTAATTATTATAAAATATATTACATACAGAAATTAATGAAAAGCAAGTTAGATTGGAACGAGCGGTATTGCTTGGAGAAGTTCCTGCCTGTGTTAACACGGTGCCATCTACAAAGAGACGTCGCTATTAGAACCATTATCCCGCAAGCAATTAAGAAGAAAAGAAATCCTAGAGGTACCATTTTTTTTTTGGTATCTTTTCGATATCGTGGGTTCAATTCCCATCCATAGCAAAAAATATTAGTAAGTTTTTCTGTACAGTTTGTCTTGGTTTGGGTGTTTATAAAATATAAATTGTATTGGTACACATAGTACAAGCCTAGAGCTTAGATTGTGACCAGAGCAATATGTGTAAATTTGTCCTAAATATTATTATTACTTAATAAGACACGCATCTAATAGTACATTATGATACGAGATTGGTAAATAGGTTTTTACAAACGAGTTGACGTCTTATAATCGGCACGAGTTTGTAAAAACCTTACCAACCGTGTACCATACGACGTTTTTCAATACATTTGCGAGAAAATAGATACTTAAATAAAAAAAAACTTTCGCTTAGTTTTTTTTAATTTAAGTATCTATTTTTTTTATTTTTGTGACAATAAGAAATGTAATAACTATATACATATATTAATATTGACTAACTAATTGTTGAAAATAAAACTTACATTTGAACAATTGTTGAAAGTTAATAGAAATAAAAAAAAAACTGTAAACAAATCGCACGGCGTGCGGTAAAATCAACTTTCGAGGCATATGGAAAGAACTGTAAACAAAATCGCACGGCGTGCGTAATAATCAACTTTCGAGGCATATGTACTGCCATCGAAAGTACACCTTTTCGAGCAACTGTATTGAAAAATACATTATTTATGCTATGTAGCGCAGTTATGATATCTTATCTATGCTATGTAGCGCAGTTGTGATATCTTATTTATGCTATGTAGCGCAGTTGTGATATCTTATTTATGCTATGTAGCGCAGTTGTGATATCTTATTTATGCTATGTAGCGCAGTTGTGATATCTTATTTATGCTATGTAGCGCAGTTGTGATATCTTATTTATGCTATGTAGCGCAGTTGTGATATCTTATTTATGCTATGTAGCGCAGTTGTGATATCTTATTTAGGCTATGTAGCGCAGTTGTTATATCTTATTTATTGTTTGTTAGGTGTGCCGAGTTTTGAAGTACTTTGGAGCGATTTAAATGGACATTATGAAGGCTTAATCCCGGACGATCAATTTGAGAGTAAGTAAATAAGTTTAGTACCTAATTTGTCCCATTTTAGGGTCCTATACATAAAAACAACTACCCTTGTAGGATCACTCGGACTGACTTGTGTCTGTACGAACCAATATCTCGATAGCGCTTGAGGCTATATACAATAGTTATATATCTAACCCCCGTATTTTACGTCATGTTTTACACTCCAGTTTCACTCAAGGATAGTCTGTCTCATTCTATCTTTTTTTATTTAATTTTTGGTGGAAAGAGATAGACATTCCTTGAGCGAAAGTGGAGTGGAAAATACGATTTGGAATACGGGGGTTAGTATTTTAAGTATACAATCATAATCGGTTACCATTTGAGATATACATATGAAACTTTTTTGTGTTTTGTTTTCGTTTTTAATTTCGTAGTTTTAAGGCTGTTTTTTTTATTTACTTATTTTATTACTAAACTCAAAATTCTGTAATATGTATTTACTTTCTTATCTAAATATAATTCTTAAATAAATATTAAGTTACTGTCTGAGACATTATTATTATTATTGATATACCCTTCCTTTCAAATGCAATATTAGTATTGCCTTTTTTAACAAAACAAGTTTCAACCTTAACAATACTAACAGCATATAACATAACATGTTTCCCGGTCCAAGAAGGCTCTTAAGATAACCAATAACGTGCAATTTATACAGCCTTCTGCGAGTTGCTGAATCACGGTTCTTACACCCCCAGAGCCAAGAGCTCATGCATAACATTCTATACAAAATCTTTGCTTGTATGGACTTACGTTTAAGAAAGAAATAACAAACAGTTCGCTTAAAGGATACTAAGAACTGGAGGGTAAGTATCGACTTCAATACCGTTACATTTTGGTCGAATTGAGACCGAAAATGCCATATTTCATACAAATAAAATTTCATATAATTTACCAATAATATAATATATACTGGGTGTTGTTTTTACAGTGACAAAAAGTATTTTTTACTTAATCAAGTATTTATAGATATCATTTTTAAATTAAAAAACTTTTTTTTTTCAAAAAAATAATTATCAAGTGAATGCTTATATGCTTACTTCAACAAATACATATTGTCTTCGTATCAAGCAAATAAATTAACTTTAGAAAAGTGTCGAGGTATCAATCGTGAATTTAGTACTTATAAAAGTTGGAAGTGATTTGTATACCTTTTTTGTACTTTAAATCATTTTATCTTAATGTAGAAAAGTGGTCATTATAAAAATCTACTTTATGGGATTTTTATAATTTTTCCGTAACATCCACTTTTCAAAATTCAAAAGTGGAAAAAGTTTCTCTTAACTTTATCAAAATTCCCATCAAATTATCAAAAGTCTCAATTTTTCCCACATAATTACCCAATTGATCGTAATACCCATTTTTCTATAATATGTATAATAAATTTGAAATATAGAATGATTGAAAATTTTGAATTATAGAAGCTACATCGACAAACCGATCGGCGCGTCGATCGGTTTGTCGATTTGGCTTCCCGGTAGGGTCCTATAATATAGGAATTCCAAAACTATAGAGAATTAATTGGTCTTACATTATATTAAAACTCATTGCGATATGACCTTATTTTTTTTAAAGTTAAGTTGACGCCACGGTATAACGATCTCGTCCACCATGTAATACCACACTGTGATTAAGCAACATGTTAAACATAATGCTTTCCATGAGTAAAGCCCCTAATAACTAATAATAATAAAGTTAATCATAGCAACTGATTATATTTTGACCAATTGTATTAACACAGACAGGGTTCTACAGTGGATCAGCATTTAATTCAGCTCAGATAAATATGTATTTCCTCTCCAAACAGGTGATGAAGATCCAACAGCAATATGGACCACAATCGAACGCCAAGATTTAATGAGGACCTTTTACCCAGAACTTGTAGAAGCATTTGAAGAATCAATTAAAAAACCACAAAAAGAAAAGAAATCTAGGAAGAAAAAAGATCTCAACGATGCAGAAAATCAGAAACCAAATAAACCAAAAAGGAAATATAACAAGAAAAAAGTTAATATTGACAACGATATTGAATCTATAAGAAAATCAATGGGCGAAGTAAATTTAAGCTGTAAAGAAAGTAAAGCTAATGTTAGTGTTAAAGTTAGTAAATTAAAAAGAAAACATAAAAATACTAGCATTAAATCAAAAAATCAACAAAAAACCATACATTCATTTTTATCAAAACGTAAGAAATCTATTAAAAGTATTATAAATTCTTTTAGTAATATTTCTTTAGATAGCGTTGACAAACTATTTGATGATGTTTGTTTACAAAATAAACTTCACAGCAATAAAGAAAATTTAAACGTAGGTTTAAAATCAAAAAGTGTTGAGAAAAAAACAATAAATATATTAGATTTTAGCCAAGACGATGTTTCTGAAAATGATTTGTCAAATATAGTTGATGATATAGTGAGTAGTGCTCCGGTTTATAAAACAGCTTCAGTTAATAGTAAGTTAGTACGTTTAATATTTGCTAAAAAAGATTCCCCTAAAAAGACACATTTTCGAAAAAGTATTTTAAATGCGATTCAAAATAATAGCTCTACTCCTAAAAATAGTCCAGATAAACCAAAGAGAGGTGATATTGTAAATAAATCTCTAAATTTAACCAACCATAGAACAAGTACTAGTTTCTTTTTTGACAAATTTACAGATGAACGTGATGCGTTCGAAATGTCTGTGGATTATAAAAATGAATCCTATTGCGATAATGATAAAACTTTAGATTATAGCATAAATAATTTATTGTAATATTAAAAATCATGTCTACTTTTTTTAGTAATAAATATTTTTATTATATATTGATTTTTTAATTAAATTCTTTATCCCAAAACTCTCTCATATTCCACACTAAGGTTTTTTTGTAACAAACTGATTAAGACAGTAAAGACTTCACCACTATTAATTTAACTATTCAAGTATTGTTTGACTTAAAAATAATAGTACCACGTACATTGCGCTGGTCAAAAACTAAGCTCTAGGCTAGTACTATGTGTACCAGTGGCCCTAGCGAGTTTTTTTAAGTTTCTCATCACAAGTGAGCAGTCTTCGCCAATCAGATTTGCTTATTTTAACAGGTTTAGAATACGGAGAGACTCGCAATGAGAACGTTAAAACAAATTTACACAATATATAAATAAAGTAAATGTCATCACATAAAAAAAGTACTGAAATATTTAGAAAATCCTAAACTACAAGGAATAGTGAAAAATGCCCAAAAGCGAGGCCGATTTTGATAAAAAATAAAATTGCTTTATTAGATTTTTGAAAAAAAAAATTGTAAAGCCGGGAAACGAACCGGCTAATTTTGTAAAAAAAAAAGATCAAATTCTGGTAAGTAATATCAAGCGGCAAACTAAAGGCAAGTGCTTATTTTTAATAGCTTATTTAATTAAAAACTTTTCATATTTAATTAATTGTAACTTTTTTCCATCACCTGTTTTGTTTATCTAAAAATCTTTGATGTCTATTTTGGTATCAGAGTGTAAAAGCACCAAAGTCAGATTCTGACTGCCATAAAATAAAAATAAAACCATAATTAGTTATATAAACTCATTTGAATAGAATTGCGACTTGCTTTTGTTTAGGCATTAAGTCGCTGTATGCAGAGATCCCACTTTGTTTGACAGCGGCTTAAGCGACTACAATGTAATCTTCCTTTTACACATTTTAAATGAAAGGTACTACACAGTTTATCATAGTAAGAATAAGGTTTGCTTATGGGATATTTTCACAGGACCCGCGTAAGCTTCGGCGGTCACCAAGCTCCGTTTGTGATCAAACATCACTTCAAAACTTTCAAAACCGCAAGTTATCTAAATTTATTATTGGATCGCCTCCGTAGACTAGTGGTGGCACCTTTGGCGTTGTATCCGGAGCTCGTGGTTTCGATTCCCATATTAGTACGTTTTTCTGTAAAGTTTGTCATGGGTTGTGTTTATAAAATTTAATAAGTATTAAATATTTGTTTTTGGTACAAATAGTGCAAGCCTAGAGCTTAGTTTGTGGCCATAGCAATATGTGTAAATTGTCCTACATATTATTATTATATTGCTTTTTCCCGTAGCTTAGTTCGCTTAATTAAGTACTGCAGTTGGCTTGACGACCATACAAACGTACTTCCAATATTACATCTAGCTGTTAGTCGAAGTTTAATTTTAATTTTATGTTGGTAGATAATTGTACGTAAAAATCATTCTGTTGTGGGTAATACATATTTTTGTGTTAGATACAGATGCAAAAACCGTCAAGTGAACTAGTCGTGTTCCGGTTTTAGTCTATGAGTTTACCGGTTTTCAGGAGATTACTGCATCGATTTCTTGTCGAGGTGGTAGTCTCCTTTCAGGGTGCGGTTACGAAATGTGTGGTTAAATTGACGATAAGGCAGCGAGTACCTATATTAAATAAAATGAACTGGTAATGCAATTCGTCTATGTTGCCGATTATTTCGTAATCGCATCCTTTAGCCGGCATAATGGGAGCGAAAATGTTGTTTAAGAACAACTATTGATTGACCCTATGTACGAGTAGGTCTGCTCACCACCATGTACCTAGATACAAAGTCACATGATCCAATAATAAAAAATGGTACTTATAATATTAAATATGTAAATGTTATTTTAATTCTTCGTGTAAAGTAGTGGTTCCGCCTTTGACGTTGTATCCGGAGGTCGTGGGTTCGATGGCAAAAAAAAAAAAGTTTTTCAGTACAGTTTATCATGTTTGGGTGTTTATAAAATATAAAATGTATTATATGATTGTTTCTGATACAGTACACATAGTACAAGCCTAGAGCTTAGTTTGTGATCAGAGCAATATGTGTATGTATTGTCCTACATATTATTATTAATAATTCTGCGACAAACAGTAGTCGAGTATTACTGGAAGGATAAAAGTTGTATGGACAACGCAGACTTCGCGATTGCGAATGTAGTGTCCTTAAGGATCAAATATTATCTCGACATTAACCTACAGAAAATTCGGAAAGGTTTTATTCCCACGTCGTCGTAGCTAATGGTATTTTGAGTCTACATCGAACAAGCGTCTCTTTGTTCAGAAAGAGTTCTATAACCCATATATTCGCGATAGCAAAAGAATTCATGTAAACAAACAGCTGTCAAATGTGAAATAGGTTTTTAAATTGTCGGATTTCTGATGAAAATGCGTCAAAAAAAATTAAAACATACCTCATTAAATATTAATTAATCGTATGTATAAAATATATATTTAAGTTATATATTAGCTACATCTGAATAATAAAACGATGGATTTTTATTTTATTAGTACCTATATTTAAATGTTTGTTATAAAAAAGTCACTAGCAAAAAGCACCTAAAATAACAACGCCTCTTCAACTTTACAAGGTAATTATGCTAACACTTTGTGGCGAACTGAGTAATGTCAAGTATACCGTCACAATTCTTGTTTTTTTAAATCGATCGGGTATCTCTTCATATCTCTTCCATACCACGCTCATTCATTGATATCTCGCTCAAAGCCACTATTTTCCAAATTATAGAAAAAAACATCGTTTTCCAAATGGTTGAAATGGAATTATTTCTATAAAATAGATGCGATCATATATCGTTAATATTTTTTTACAGTTCAGACCTTATTGTTATATATTAGAGTCAAAATTGCATTAAAATAAAATTGAAATACTTTAGTAAGTACCTTATTTTATATATATATATATAACAAAAACAGTTTGAGAACCACTTTCTTGCCAGCTTATTATGCTCCCAAGTCACTATAGTGGTGCTCTCAAACATGTAAAATTAAAGTAAAACGTTTGTGTCACAACAGGGTTTAAACCGGAAACTTTGAACTTATTAATTAATCTAAACTTAAGAACGTCGCGAAGTCTGTGTTCCCCATACAAATTGAGCTTTCGCACTTCTAATATTTCTCTACTACTGTTTTTTCTAGAAATAAAATAACATTTTTGTCTTAAATAATCTTTCCTTTGTGTAAAAAAAAAATCATTTTTTTTAAATATAAATATTATTATTATTAATAAGTCAGAAGTATTTATTACAACTGGAAGATTTTACGTCCAATTACCAACATAAAAATAATAATTGAACTAATCTATATACAGGGTGAATTTGAAAGTATGTACTTTGGGCTAATATGAGGTTCTGCTGATAAATATCGAACAACTTTTCCCTTGGAACCATGTGTAGTAAATGAAAAAATGTTGGCTTCCCCATACAAATTGGTCATTTTAACATTACTAGTTTGTATGGAGAAGGCAATTTTTTTTTCATTTGCGGCATATGGTTCCATGGACAAAGTTGTTCGTATTGATCAGTAGAACCTCATATTAGCCCAAACTACATCCTTTCAAAGTCACCATGTATATATCATCACGGGTGCCTTCGGCGCCTGAAACCGTCTAAACGCTACCCCGTCGCTGGGTACCCCAGCGGAGGGGTTTTTAATCCCATCTCGTAGCCGATGGTATGAGTCTACACCGAACAAGTCGCTAGCTTGTCTCGATGTTTGGATAGACTCAATAACGCATCTATAAACAGTTTCACAAGCTGGTGTAGTGAAACTGGAACCGACAGTTTAACGTGCTCTCCGAGGCACTATAGTGGTGTTGTTAAATAAATGTACATAGATTTTTAAATTAAAAACTCATTGGTACACACCGGGGTTTGAACCAGGGACAAAAGTGTTTTAAAATCTAAGGTCTAACCAACTCGGCCACTACGTCAATGCAATGCAATGCGACTAGCGAAACTATATTTACAGTATCTATTTATATATTTATAATCTTATTATAAATATATAAATAGATACTGTATTCTTAGTTTTTTTTGTTTTTCTTACAATTGGAAAGGTTTTTCAACCATACAGCCAGTATATTCTTAGTTATCTATGGATTCGTCGTTCCACCCTGCACTGGTTGCATCGCGTGGAACCAGCACTCACACGGTATATCAGGGTATAAACTGCAATGTTCCTGGATTTGAGACTGCGAAGTAGGGTTAAAGGTTCTTCCCTGTGTTTAGTACCCTCTCTACTCAACCAAATACTAGACGAAATTGTCAAAGCAGACTTGGAAACGCATTCCATAAAAGTTTTGCAGGCCGATCTTGGAAGGCCAAGATCCTTCAAAAGACGATGCATAGACTTGGTTGGAATTCCTTTTGCACCAAATTACATTGCAAAAGTAAGTAGGTATTTAAGTAATTCAATTTTTGAGATCAATTGTTATTTTAATTTAGTTAATAGGGGACATTTTATTTATGTATTTAAAATACTTTATTGCACAAAATTATTAAATAAAATTGTACATAGGCGAACTTAGTGCCTTAGGCATTTTCTACTAGCTAACCTTTGAGAGAGTGGAAGATTATGCATAGGGTTATGATGATGGGGAGAAGACTACTCTATAACTTTGCTAGGCCACCCGATCGGTTTTGTTACCATCGCCCATACAGATGAAAAAACCGTCAAGTGACCTTGTAATGTTTAGTTTGTGATTTCACTGGTTTTCAGGAGATTTCTGCTTCGATTTCTTGTAGAGATGGTTGTCTCCTTTCAGGATGCGGTTACGAAACGGGCAGGTGATTTATCAATAAAGTAGCGAAGATATGAAAGTAGTCTCGTAATGCAAATTCATCTTTATCGCCGCACATTTAGTAACCGCTTCATTTTGTAGGCATAGTATACGCGAAGAAGAAGAATCCTGATAAGCGACAATGTATTGACTCCATTAATGGACTTTGTAGGTCTGCTTATCATCAGGTAGATACAAAGTCACAGGCAGTGCTCCAATAAAATAAACGATTTTTTTTCTTGATGGTGTGGTACTTAGGAATGTTTGTTTTCCACTAAACAGTGAGTTCTACAAGTATTACTTTCTTCAACCACCGAAAGTATACCAATCTGTCTGGTCTATAAGATGAAACTGCTACTTCCCAAAATTTAAATTCAAAAGAGTACCGAAATAATAATATTTAAATAATTTTTGACCGCAACACTAGAAGCTTATTCCGCATTCGTACACCGTCGCTAATCATCGGCTCTTCTCGTCCCGCATCTAGAGCGCGCGCGCGAGCCCGGCCGCTTCGCCATTGCGACGGCCGCGTTCGTGTCTCGGCGCTGGCCCGTGCGAGCGCTCGTTTGTTTCCCGTTGACAACCACGCGAGTCGCGACGCCCCGACCCGAGTGCCTATCTCCTAAACCGTGGCGCTATGTGAGGAAGCCGCAACCGACAACCCATGTGTAAGTGCTTCATAACCCACATGCCTAACGTTGGGCCGGTAATGATTTTTCTCAAGCCAAACGCTCGGCATAAGAATGAATGAATTACGTCGACCCATAGCATTCCATCTTCCTTGGCTGCATTTTAACCTCTATGTGGGGTGAGATAGGGTCGGCCACGTGCTCTTTATCTTAAGTTCCAAAGAATTTCTACCCTTTATTTGTAAATGCAGATGAAAATTGGTTGTTAGTACACTATTTTTTTTAGTCAACTTAGATTATTAGTGCGCTTTATTGTAGTTAAAGAAGTACTTACACATGTATCTAAAGTTTTAGTTTTATACAACTAGTAGACTTTAAGAAGTGTAAGATACGTGGCATGTTAATGTGGATGGTAGTTATGAATAAGCTCGAGTAAAACAACATTGCAACACAAAACGTAGGTATATAATATATTACTTATCTATTTATTTATAACTATATAAATAACATAAAAAGTAAAAATATATTTGTAACGATTAATAAATACGTACTATCTAGAAAATAACAAAAAATCGCAATTTAAAAAAAAGTATATAAAATAAATACTACGGCGTAGTCAATTACTCTCGTAGCATAGTATTATTTTTTAATTTTTTAAATAAATATTTATATTAAAACTTTTAATTTAGGTATTAATTTCCTGGAATCTCTAAGATACATTTTTTTTGTGTTATATTAAATATAATATTTAAAATTATGAATTATATTATGGATATTAATTATTACCCTTTATTAAGTTTCCACGTTGTTTAAAACGAATAATGAACGAAACGAACTAATTAATTCTTCGGACAGAATTTTATTATGGATTTAATTTAATGTTATATTGTATGTAAAAATTTTCGCACTACTACACTATTTCTTTGGTTAATCATATCCTTTGTCTATAATTGGTTTACGAATTAAGTATTGCAGAATAAAATGTATACCTTAAACCCTTTTATTAGCATACCTTCTCAAAGGTCAAAGATTATTAATATTCTACCCTTTCTCTATTTTTGACCTCTCTACTTCTGGAGAAATGTTATATTATAAATAAATCACAAAAAGATTCATTTTATTTTATTATAAATTGTTTGTAATAACTTTTTGTTATTGTTTTTATTATTCCTTATCACAATGTGTTTCCCTAAGAATATTAAGAATATTTTATTAACCATCTTTTAAGCTTTCTTACTTTTTAACTTCTCTACTTCTGAAGAAAGAATACATACATATCTTCACGGGTGCCTTACGGCGCCCGAGACCGCCTAGACGGCCCCAGGGTACACAGCGGAGGCGTTTTTAATTCAACCTCGTCTTAGCCGATGGTATGAGTCTACATCCACAAGTCTACAAGAACTAGCTCGTCGCGATGTTTTGAATAGACTCAATAACCCATCTATAAACAATTTCACAAGTTGGTATAGCAAAACCGGGACCGACAGCTTAACGTGCTCTCCGAGGCACTAAAGTAGTGTTGTCAAATAAATGTACATTTTTTTTTATTAAAAACTTATTGGTACACACCGGAATTCTGTTAAAATTAATATACAACAATCTTGTGAAATCGGTCCAACGGTTTCTGAGATCCAGACAAAGACTTTTTCAGAATTAACTATATTTTATTTTACATTTAAGGACATTGACTTGCACAGTACAGTACTATATGTAGTTAGATCTTCAAGTAAATAATCCTTGAGACAGAACAAGTACGAGCTCTTAAAGAAGTTCATAAATATTTTTATAATACAACCTGTCAAAAGAATGCTGCTCGCAAAATATACGAATTGCTTAGACCTCAGACTTAAAGACGTCTACCAAAGACATGAAGGTAAAAACCGTGCGCCGCTACGCGTTTTTTAGCTTCATGACCAAAGAGTTTTTATTTATAAATAAAAATACATTAGTTTGACTACACCACTATAGTGCCCTAAAGAGCACGTTAAGGACACTGCATTCGTAATCGTGAAGTCTGCGTTCTCTATACAAAATGAGCTTTCGCAGAATTATTAAAATCATGTTTATGGCGGTCATTGTATTAATTAGTTGTGTTGTTTTTTTTAATTAGAAATAAATCTTACTACATAAAAATAATTATTGAGGTTCGACTAACAGCCAAGTTGTATTATTGAAAGTACGTTTATATGGGCGTCAAGACGACTGTAGAGCCCTTAAACTGTGGGTCCCATTTTTGCTATATGAACTTGTGAAACTGTTTATAGATGGGGTTTGAGTCGCCAGTTAAAACATAAGAGAAAACTCAAAAGGAAACAGTTACAAATACACAATATATATATTTACAAAAACAGGTTACACATAGGCAGCAAGAGATGTACATACAAAATAATAATAAATAAAAGCATACTAAAAGTCTATTGGCTACGACGAGATGGGAACAAATCCTCACAACTGGGTATCCTGAGACCGTCATAAGGCGCCCGTGATGGTACTTTTAGCTAGTTATAAAATGTTACCACAATAATTAGAAATTTAGATATTAATATCTCGTTTTGACATATCGGCTGTCATTTTAGTATGTAGGATTAAAAGTTCACGTATGGAGAAAGGTATTTTTTGCATTAACTACAATAAAGTTTTACTTTTAAATTTGTATCTACTTGATTGTAAGTAGACCTACAAAGTCCACGAATGAGGTCGATGAATGCATTGTTGTTTAACAGATCGCTCCATTACGTTGGCTAACTGATTCGGTTACGAAATGGACGGTATCAAAGACGAATTATTTAACCGCCCTTTTCGTAAGTGCACCCTGAAAGAAGAGTACCAATTCGGCAATAAATCAATTTTGTAGTCTCTTGGGAACCGGTAAACAAACTAAAACCAAAACATGATTTGGCCACTTGACGGGTTTTCCATCTGTATGGGAGGTGGTAACGAAACCGGTCTTCCCTATAAAATTATCTTTTCACTTTATGCTATGTACTTGTACCTAGTCTAAGTAATTCTTAACACGAGCTCAATCATTAAAAACGAAGAAATTCATAAAGAAGATAGAATTTTATAATAGCAGCTGTCGTTGTCAAAAGAATGCTGCTCGCCTTTCGACAGGTAAAAGCAGTAAACAGAGCATCTACTGTAAAATCTCTTCATTTCAAATGGATTTCCTTTTACGCTGCACACTTTTCAAATTTTAAAAATTCAATCCATTCGCTCTTTAAGCTATCTTTGACTTTAAAATGTTATAACTGTTGCATTTATGACTATTTTCTGTTTTAGTTGAATAGCATTTTTATGCTACTATGAGTAAGTAGGTGAATTTGTACGGTTGACAGCAAGTATGTTAACGTGAATTCAATTTCAATAAGTCATAGAATCTGGCAAAGTATATGTAGTATTTATTCTATATGTTCACCATAGTATTTACAATTTTTACTATCTATAATTGTCATTTCTAGCTCTATTCTCTCTATAAGGGGTCTAGAGTTACTAAATTATAATTATAGGTAAGCTTACCACCGGAGCTTGGCCCCAATAAAATAGTATGTTTATATATATATATGTGTTTATAATTATTTATTGCTCAAAATTGTACATGGGCAAGCTTAATGCCTTAGGAATTTAATTTTTAATCCTATTGCCAATCAGACATACCCATTTCGTTTCTGATGATCATGTGACTGCGTTATCTGTTTAACATATACACATGTGATATAAATTAATTTGTCCTTTATCCTTTATTATAATACCTATCTAGGTATAGGTAGTGCCTGATTGTGTACATTAATTAATATTTGAATACAGATACAATCTGGATTACATGTTCTCGACAGTACTGATAAAACTAGTAGCATACATACTACGCAGTTCGTAGCAACTTACTACGGCTTTCGTAGAACACATACTACAAGTTTTAGTAGCATGTTTTATAGCACTACTTGACTTTGGTAGCACTATTTATTATTATTAAAGTATTACTTGACTAGAAAAAAAGACAGAAATAGGAAAACTATACTTTTTTCCATTTATATTCCAAGTTATCGTTTTCCTTCCAATTATCTTAAAAGGAATTTCTATTTTTAGTCCATGTTTAATTTTTACATATTTGTGTGTGTGTATGTTTATAAGCCATACACACATACAATGTTATATATTATTGTAACTTAATAATTGATCTTTATAGATAAGCAAAAATTAATAAGATTTTTAAATTTTGATATATTCATAATATTATTTAAAAGTTACTTTTCAAAGTTAACTGATTTTTTTAAAGCTTAGCGTGGTCCCAGAAAGTTTCCTTATGCGCCATAAAGGTGAAAAGCCATATTTTTAAATCAACCTCCTATAACTGTAAGCATAATATTATTTAAGTAACTAATCTATAAATAAGCTGAAACTTTGTGGTGCTAACGGCCGGCCACAGTTAAGTAACAGCTCGCTCAACTGCAGTGACCGCGAACTGTTGTGCTCAACCAGTTTAGTTTAGTTTCATATTGAGTAGAAATAGAATTATTTGTAGTTTCTATTTTAATTAAATATTTATCTGTATAATCTATACAAATAAATAAGCTTGATGTGTTATAATGTTAAATAAGAGCATATGAAAGTAACAAAAATATTATTTAAAAAAAACATAATAGTTTTATCATATAGACAAAGATAGTAAAAAACAATAGAGAACTTTTCAAAGTTAACCAATTGAATTTTATAAAGCTTAGCTTTAACCATGGTCCCAGAAAGTATCCTTATGCGCCATAAAGGTGAATTAATATTTTAAACCAACCTATAACTGTAAGTAGACTTTTATAAAATTAAAAAAAATATTACAAAACTATTTTTTTTTTGTAATAATATTTAGATGTACACCAGGAAAGTATTTTTGGCACTCTGGACGCGACAACCGACTCACACTAGAATTATTTTTAATTATTATTATGTATTGGTAATTGTATACAAAAATCTTTCTAACAATAATTAAATCTTTATTAATATTTACAATATTATATTAATAAATTAGGTAATTGCATTTTTTATCTTAATTATTTATCATCACGCATGCCTATAGTGGCGCCCGAGACTGCCTAAACTGCCTATATATATACACAGCGCTGGGTAAAGTTTCCAACTCGTCGTCGCCAATGTATTTTAAATCTATATTGAACATGCGGCGAGCTCAAAGCAGTGTTTATAAAGATAGATTCGGTTAAATAAAATAAATTATACTTATATAAATAATATAAAAAAAACAACAACAAAATTTATACAAATTATAATATGTACGTGGTGGGCGAATTAGACTTAAATAGACAAAAATACCTGGTTCAAACTTCGGTATACCAATGAGTTTTCAATCTAAAAAAATTTGTACATTTGCTTAACAACACCACTATAGTGCCTCGGAGAGCACTTTAAGCTGTCGGTGACAGTTTAACTATACTGATGAAACTATTTATAGATGGATTGTTGAGTCTATCCAAACATCGCGACGAGCTAGCAACTTGTTCGGTGTAGCCTCATACTATCGGCTACGACGAGGTGGGATTAAAAACACCTCCGCTGGGTACCATAAAGCTGTCTAGGCGGTCTTGGGCGCCGTATGATATTTATATTTAACAAAATTAATAATACGCTACTAGCGTGCTTAGGTATTTTGAATAAATTTATTCCAGCTTAGAATTAAGTACAACTTTATCTTTACAGTAAAAAAATATGTAATAATTGGTATTAAGATACTACCTATATTTCAGGAATGGAAACAGGTAATGGGTATCAAAAAAATAACGCATACGAAGCCGCGTGTATAAACTAGAGTTTTTTTTTTATATAACTAAACTATTTTCCTTTTGTAACTAAGTATTGGTTCTACCTTAAAATCTCAGAAACTATTTGAAATAGAGTTCTTAGAGAGCAAACTATCAAACTTTGATAATAAAAATGCTCAAAAAAATATTAAATTACCTTTATCGTAAGGGTTTTTATTAACTTGTGATTGCATCGATTATTAAGAGATTATAAAATTATACGTGACTTTTATACATACACATACTCATCTTCACAGGTGCATTACGGCGCCTGAGACCGCCTAGACCAGGGTACCCAGCGGAGGGGTTTTTAATTCACCTCGTCGCAGCCGATGGTATGAGTCTACACCGAACAAGTGGCTAGCTCGTCGCGATGTTTTGAATAGACTCAATAACCCATCTATAAACAGTTTCACAAGTAGGTATAGTGAAACTGGGACGGACAGTTTAACCTCTCCGAGGCACTATAGTGGTGTTGTCAAACAAATGTACATATTTTTTTTAATTAAAAACTCATTGGTACCTACCGGGATTCGAACCAGGGACCTAAGTGTTTATAAGTCCAAGGTCTAACTCGGCCACCACGTATATATATATAAATAAGTATTTTTTTTAAAGAGAATATAAAATTATACGTGACTTTTATAATACTGAATAAATTGATTTACTCCACAATTTGCATAAGATTACACGATTAATTATTTAAAGATAGAAAAAAACTCATATTTAAATTTAATTAACTTCTACACATTTGTTAAGAACTATAAATGCTATTAAACAGATCAGGGAACTATAAAGGTTCCCATTTAAATACTACAACACTATACAACAGCTAATAAACATACACAACATACGCATAGAATTGAACAAATTAAACAAGGACTGAACAAAAGCAATTCCATTTTCCATTCAAGATAAATGAAAGGAAAACGATAACTTGGAAAAAAAATATTGCATTAAATGGAAAATTTAGATTAAAACGAATATATGCCGCAGATCGAATGAATTCCAAGGAAATGAAAAATATTTCTGTAAGAGAGGAAGTTAAAGCGGTAAAGGTAGATAGGGGGAGTTTATGGTAACAAATAGAAATTGCGGGTGCCTTGTTATTGTTAGTCCAATCAGTACCCCTAGTGTGAATTTTCTAACTATTACTTTGCGTTTGAGTTAACAAAAATTTGTATGGGAAATAGTTCAGCGCTCCAAACGGAAATTTTGAGAACTGAAAATGCGAGCGTGTGATTGGTCGAAATGTTAACGCAGTAGTATAGTTACCGCGAAAGTAAATGTTAAAAAAACTCACACTAGGGCTACAGTATGTTGCTTGGCACCTGTTTTTTAACAATAATATATAATAATTTGTATTTTTAACCCCCGACGAAAAAAAGAGGCATGTTAAAAAATATATCCCTTATTCTGTTTGTCTGTCTGTAGAAACGTAGCTTCAAAATGGTTGGAAGTAAGATATTTTACATTTGATGGGTGATTCCAAGGGAACTTTTTATTGGCGTAGATATATGTCGCACCAAATATTACCATACCTATTTTCAAATTACATACAAATTGGTTCAGTTTTTTTGGAGTTATTTTGTAATAAACAATGTAACCTTATACATTAACAATTTTGTTATAGATCGAAGACCTCTTGGTTATTTATATTCTAGAGCTTACACTCTATTTTCTCTATATAACAACTTATTTACTACCAGGTTTAGATTAAATCTGGAATAGCAAAACGTATCGAATAAAGCAGTAAACATTTACACGAACAAGAAGATAAGAGTTCCATAAGAGTCTGATTTATAAGTCGTAGTATAATCAGACACATCGCGTTTACTGACATTTCTTCAGCGGATACTTTTTGTCGAAGAAGTCGGACGCACACTAACACGTAAAGAAGGCTTTTTTATTTGTCACTGGTACAAGTGTGTACTTACGCATGTGGATTTATTACACTGGAATGCGTGCCTCTGAAAAGTTATTTATTTGATTTACATTCTGCTAAAGCAGGCCTGTTTAGGTATTTCAGCTTGACATACCGGGGTTGAATCTCACCAATGAAAAGTTAAAAATTGTCGCTCGTAATCTTTATACGTGAGTCTGTTAATTAAAAAAAAGTTCTTCCGCATAGTGATCAGTACATTTTCGCCTTTACTTTTGTATGTATTGATTCTTAGGTAGCTACCAACAAATATATCAATTTGTACTTAATATAAAAAAGCTAAGAGTTAGTTTTATCGTAATCTGTGGAGCTAGTAGTCTGATTAAATGAATGAATGAATGAATGATTCTTTATTCAATAAATAAAAAAAAAGATACACAAGTTTTTTTATTTAAATTTAACATTTGATAGTACAATTTTTCAGGAAGGTTATATACTATTTAACATCACGCTACGATCCTTAGGAAATTTCTAGGGCGGATAAAATGGCGAAGAGCACCTAGAATATATACTATTGCATATTCCTATTTTGAGAGGGTAAAACATTTATATGTTTTACCTACCTACCCACATTTGTTTTTTTTTGTTAGCTTTAAGTTAGAGTGGTTAAATTGCAGAAAGAATCAGGTCCAATTCTTTGCTTAAGTAATATAGGTGATAATTATTTAACATCACATAAGTCTTCTAGGGTAGAAGCAGAACTAAACTATATATATATATTTTACAAAGTAAGACTATTTAAATGTCACAAGCTTATCTAATAATTAATCAAATTCTCTAGTTGTGTTATAGTTACAACAAGGCATATCTAAGTTAGCGAGCTATTTGAGTTTAAGCTCAGCTAAGTGAAGCATATAGATTGTGTTTTAATAGAATTGAATAAGCCTCACAGCGAGGTGTGCGCCGGAAATACCCGCTCGTGTTAAAATTACTTATTAATAAGTTTTAGTTCATGACAAGCTTAAGGCAGGTTGTGCTGATATTTTGACTTGACTATTTTGATATTTTAGTTTATTAAAAACAAAAACTGTATTAATAAGTAATAGTTTATGATTTTATCCGGTTTTGTAACCACAGGTGCAAAAAGTGCTAGTATGTTCTGGATCGATGTCTTATCGAGGGAGTAGTATACTTTCAGGATGCGGTTACGAAACAAGCTGTTAATTTGACGATAGAGCGGCGAGGCTATTTAAGTAGACTCATAATGCAAATACGTCTTTGTCGGCTTCCATTTCGTACCCGTATCAAGTAATCGGCATAGTGGGATCGATTAATATTGTTAAATAACAATGTATTGATCGTCCCCATTTATTGCCTTTGTAGATTTGCTGTCGTCAAATCAATCGCCCTTTTTAGTAACCGCACCATGAAAGGAGGCTCGACAAAAAATTAAAGCTGTAGCCTCCGGAAAATCGGTGAACCCACAGACCAAAACTGAAACATGACTGAATCACTAGACGGTTTTGCATTTGTATGTAAATAATAATAAATTAAAATTAAGTAATCATTGTAAATTACAATGGTTGCAGTTATGAAATAGGCCCCATAGTAACGTTTACTATTTATTAACTTATATGTGTACTTACCTTATGGCATCCTAGAGGGCGTTATGGTAACCAGAGCAGTGTGGCCATAGCTTACTACAAGATGGGAATATTTGAAAGTATTCTGAGTCAGTACGACTTATCAGCTCATTGAGACTCTCTTATAGACTCAATAAGCTACCTATAAACAGTTTTACAAGTTGGTCTAGTCAAATTGCAAACGACAGCTTAACGTGATCTCCGAGGCACTGTAGTGGTGTTGTCAAACAAATGTACCTTATACATAATAATAATAATACCATCACAGGTACCTTTTTTCAGGGTACCCAGTGGAGGGATTAACCCGTCCTGTCCTCATTTCGCCAATGGTATTCGGAGGTAACACCTAATAAGTGGCGAGTTTGTTGCGGTGTTTATAATGGTATAGCCTCGTTGGTCACCCATCCCAGGTCCAGCCTTCTATTCATCTGCTTAAGCTTGTTACCAGTTGCGCAGTGACTTAACCACTATGCTGGGGCGAATTTTATCTACAAATGCCAAATGTCATTGGTTTTGGAATTGTAAACATTTATTAGCTTATCTACTTTAATAATAAAAATATATTGCTCTGGCCACAAACTAAGTTCTAGGCTTGTTCTATGTGTACCAGAAACAACAATACCTATACACATTATATATTATAAACACCCAGACCCAAGACAAACTGTACAGAAAAATGTACTAATATTTTTTTGCCATTGGTGGGAATCAAACCCACGACCTCCGGTTACAACTTTAATATAATTATCATCTGTTTCACGTCCAAACAGACTCTACCTCATTTTTATAGGCCTATGCCTCTTTCACACGAAGGCAGAAAAGTGGGTCAGGACAGTGGACAGCACAATACTGCTATTGTGTGAACGCACATACCGAGGCAGAACGGGGGACTTACCAAACACGACCGCCAATCGAATCGCCGCATCGATAGTTAAAAATGTATAGGAATTTTACTCTATGGGTAGAGCCTGATCGACGAGAAACGCCAAATCTCATACATTTGGCTTTTGATGGGTATTTCTAGGCCTCTGTACTGTTAAAAGAATAACCAAAGCAGAATAGCTAATAGCCGGTCTGTTATTTCGGGACAGTTAGCTTCCCACTTGACTGTCTTGTAGATCGAGTCGTTATCAATAAGAACAACGCTTCACATTTTTTTTTTATTATTAAATTGTTTATAGAAACTCACAGACTGTACTATCTGACTGGCCTATGTTTAAACGCAAACTGTCCGTTTTGAGCGACTGTTCAGCCTCCGTGTGGAAGAGGCATTATATTCATTCCAACTGTTCTCGAATTACCTACGTCATTGCAGATATAGTCTATTATATTTACACCGCACATGCCGCAATGGACGCTTTCGGGTACAACTATATATCTACCTATATCTTTTTTATTAACAACTGCGGTAATGAAACCCGGCCAGAATCTACTAAATGAATTGGATACCAAATGAATATCAAATTTTAAATTTGATAATTTGTAGTAGTTAATTTCCGACTTTAAAATACAAGAAGAATCTGCCCAAGGTTGACTTATGATTTATATATTAATAATACGGCACCCGAGACCGCCTAGACGGCTTCAGGGTACCCAGCGGAGAGGTTTTTAATCCCACCTCGTCGTAGCGTATGAGTATACACCGAACAAGTGGCTAGCTCGTCGCGATGTTTGGATAGTGAGTCTATCCAAACATCATCCAGGTATAAATAGTTTTTTAGAACATAACTCATCTATAAATGTTTCACAAGTTTGTATAGTGAAATTGGAACCGACAGCCTAACGTGCTCTCCGAGGTGTTGTTTAACAAAATACACATACACTTTTAGATTAAAAACTCATTGGCACACACCGAGGTTTGAACTAGGGACCTAAGTGTTTTTAAGTCTAGGGTTTAACCAACTCGGCCGCCACGTATATACTTTATGTAATAAAGTCATACATACATAGTGGCCGTGTTGGTTAGGCCTTAGACTTAAAATTACTACAGTTTTTAGGTCCCCAGTTCAAACCAATGAGTTTTTAATTTTAAAATATATGTAGATACCTACATTTGTTTGACAACACCACAATATAATAGTGCTTCGGAGAGCAGGTTAAGCTGTTGTCGGTCCCAGTTTCACTTTACCAGGATGTGAAACTGTATATATTTGTAAAACTGTTCATAAGTAAATGGTTATTGAGTCTATACGAATGCCATGACAAGCTTATCATTTGTTCGGTTTAGGCTAAGATTTGGATACGATGACTTTTTATATATTTTTTATTGGAGCACGTCATGTGACATTGTATCTACCTGGTGGTGAACAGACCTACAAAGTCCATGAATGGGGTCGATCAATTTTTTTTTTAAAATAACATTGATAGCTCACACTATGCAGGCTAAATGATGCGATTACGATTTGGGCGGCGACAATGACGAATTGCATTACAAGTATATTTTAATATGCTCGCTGCCTTATCGTCAATCCAACCACCCATTTTGTAACCGCACCCTTTTCAGGGTGCGGTTACAAAATGGGAGACTTCCACTTCGACAAGAAGTAGATGAAGTAATCTCCTGAAAACAGGTACCACAGACTAAAACCGAAACATGGCTAGGTCACTCGACGGTATTTGCATCTGTATTCTTTTGTGGTAACGAGATCACAAAAGTAAGTAAGAATAAAATCCTTCTGCTGGGTAACCTAAGGCAGTCTAGGCAGTCTAGGCACCCGTGATGGAATATACATATAATATTTCTCATACTACATAAAATATCCACTAAAATAACATGAAAAATATAAATAAAACTATAACCTATTCACTATAATGATGTTTTTTTGCTATCGTGAAAAGGGTATAGAAAAATATACAATTTAAAGTTGTCTAAATCTGCGGTGATGTATATAAAGAGTAATGCCTGGACGAGGCTAAATAACTATGTAGATACTTAGGGGTCTCTGCCTACCCCGCACTTAAAACTTGGCGTGAAGATTAATATATAAATAAACTTATATAACTTGCAAAATTTAATTCAATACTTACCAAAATAAATTTCAACTTTCTGGGAAACGTTGTCGCAACGAATTACAATACCTAGCTGAGAAATGCCAGCAGGGTTTCCGGTAAACACGATACGTTTGGGCAATAAGAGCTCGTTACAGGCACACCTGTAGACATCTATCTATCTACACACATAGGCATACCGCCTAAGTATGTGTGCGTTGAACATTTGACAACCGACAACCCTCAGCTCGGAAGTTCTATTCCACATTACCTATGTTCAAATGTTGAATACGGTACCAAGTTTCAGCCGTCGAGATGAGATAACATGGCTGTATTTTGAAATATTCAAATGCGGAACGTTCCAACTTACAGCTACATGTTATTACCCCAATATTATTTGGAGGTAGTCTTAAGCACAAAAGACGAAGAAAAGGAGTACGAAATAAAGAGCTCCTTGAACGGCACCAGTAGAAGGAACTTTTACTGTAAGCCGCCTTCGTTCATTACTAAATAAAAGCTTTCTTCTTCAAAATATAAGAGAGTTTACTGAGAAATTTACATATAAACGATATTTTATGGAATCTTGCTGGCGAAAGATGGTTCATAAAAAATATATCTGTTAAAAACGACACAGGAACATAAAGACTGCTAGTGCTGAATTTTGTAATAAAAAATACCAGATGTATTGTGTATGACTAGTCGTTAAAACTACCAGTTTATACCTAGTGTAGTTGTATACGAACATACACCCATAAATGAACACCTAAATATATTTAGCATTTTATGCTAAATACATTTAGGTGTTCATTTAAGAATAACAAAACTACCATGTTGGAATCTTAATTTTATATTGGCTTAAATTGGCAATATAAAATGGTAGTTTTTCCGTTATTCTTATTATATTCAAAATATATTTAGGTGTTCATTCATTGGTGTATGTTCATTTAATGGAACAACTATTCCACTATTGTTTATGCTTTTTCTGTTATTTCTTCTTTACACTTTTTAATGCGTTTTTATTTAGAAATAGTCTATATTCTCCACTATCTATTCTCCGTGCAGATGCCGCCGGCTCCATCGCGTGTTTGGTGAAGTGAACTGCAGTGTTTCTCTCCCCTGTTTTCAGTGCTCTCTCTACCCAACCAAATACTATAAGATCCTGTCAGCGCCGTATTGGAAACGCGTTAGATATACGAGTATGTTGCAGCGACCGATCTTGAAATACCAAGATCCTTCAAAAGATAATGACTTTTTAGGAAGTCAGTGCAAGAATGCACTGACTTCCACTGCATAAAGTTGAGTTTTAAAATGGTTTCATTCGTGATATCTATAGTATTTTATATACTTGACAATGTTGTTAAATTACTATAAACTGTTTTAAAACTTAATTGTCTTTTGAAATGTTAGTTTCCTACGTTATACTTCCTATTTTTTTTAACAACTTTATGCAGTGGAAGTCAGTGCAAGAGTAATTCCAGCAAAGTCTTTTCATCGTCTATTGAAGGATCTTGGCCTTCCGAGATCAGCCGTCGGAACTTTTATGGAACGTGTTAGCAGGATCATATAGTATTTGGTTGAGTAGAGAGTGTAGTGAGCACCTTTACCACCAGGCCTTTTAACTCTCACCTGCAAAGTATCGCGGTCTCAACTCCAGGAATGCTGCAGTTCATTAATTTATATTTATAATCCTTCCAATCACGCGATGGGCCCGGCATCCGCAGGAATAATCCATGGATAGCTAAGAACATTGTCTCTGAGGTACCCGAGGTAAAAAATACTTTAAAAAATAAACTATTTTTACTTAGGTATTTTATATATGTAGGACATAGCACACAATATGCGTGGAAATCCATAATATGTGCAACATTTGTATGTCTATTATTTTTTCTGTACAGTTTGTCATGGTCATGGTGTTTATAAAATATAATATGTACTATATCGTTGCTTCTGATACACATAGTACAAGCCTAGACCTTAGTTTGTGATCAGAGCAATATGTGTAATTTGTTCTACATATTATTATTATTATGATCCCCGGATGCGGTTTTTATTATTCTTTCGTCATTAATTAAAAAAATATATATGCGGAGTTCCAAAATAAAAATGTTGCAGATTTATGTTCTATTTCAAACAGGTAAAATTTATTTCTAAAATCTAACTTCCCTTCTCCCTTGAGGGCATTTTATTTCAAATATGAAAACCGAGGAAATGCTATTACTATTATTTCAAATCTACTACTATCCCAAATTTAAAATTTCTGCCTCAAGCGGTTTTTGAGATATCGGTCCAGACGATTTAAGTGATCCCATAGGGATTCGGGTTTTCTTCTAAAACGCATGGAAAACGTGAATTAAGTCCGATTAAAAGAATATTTATGTTTAAATCATGTAAGTCTATTAAATTTCACAGCCTTGAGACAGCCTCCGTAGACTAGTGGTTGCGCCTTTGGCGTTGTATCCGGAAGTCGTGGGTTCGATTCCCACCCATAGCAAAAAAATATTAGTACGTTTTTTCTGTTCAGTTTGTCATGGTCTTGGTGTTTATAAATTATGATATGTATTATATCGTCGCTTATGGTACACAGTCACATAGTACAAGCCTAGAGCTTATTTTGTGACCAGAGCAATATGTGTAATTTGTCCTACATATTATTAATTGGTTTATTCAAAATATTTTAACAACACCTATTACATATAATAAATTAAACATTAATAAACGAAATTAAAGTAAATTATTAATAAAAAAAAATATAGATAACAATAATAATAATATATAACTTAAAAAATCAATCTCGTTCAATCAATTTTGTTCACAAGTCCAAACCCCGTCTCGGCCCATCACACTCACAGCTTTAGCCTGCTAAGGTTTTTTTTGTTTGAAAAAGTACTCTAACCGAGAATCTTTACAAGCCTCGTTTAGTACTTACCATCATGTACACAAATAAAATAAATTAACCAATATATTACAATAGGAGGCAAAGTGGAAGGCCCAGGAGGAGATGGAGGGATGAGTTGGACACCTTTTTGAGAGACTGGTCCAAAATAGCAAAAAAATAGAGTGAGGTAGAAAGAGGGAAGGCAGGCCTTTGCCCAACAGTGGGACGGTACCTATAGGTTAAATATATAACCAATACAATAGAAACATATAACCATGTTGTATGGCAATATTTTTTTGTTTTAAATTGCCATTTGGGATCACAACAATCCAAGAACACTCGTCAGTCAGAATTGAATTATCGGCCCTCACTCAGTCTGCAAGCATCCCTGAAAATCAACCAATTAAGTTAATATTTAACTTCAGACCCTCAAACGTAAACATACTTAGATAAACACAGTCAATTTTCTCTGGCAACAATGTCCATAAACTCTCTGGTGGTATGTATATTTTTATTTTGTAGACTCTGGCAGCGAAAGGTTACCCGAATAAATATGTTAATGATTTCAAAACCCCGGAACTTTATATTGTTATGCAACTTAGTGCTTTTCCTGCAGAATCCAGTCTTTATTTCTGATTGTATACCTACAGTTATTGTCTCTAAAACTTTTCCTGAAGTTCTATTGTGTTTAAAATTTCTATTGAAGTTGAAAGAGAGAAAAGTATAATAATTTACTATTATCATATACTCGTGTATTGAAAGAAAGAAGTGCAGTTTTATAGTTATAAAAGTTGCTTAAAGGTCGGTAGGGTTCAAAGCTGTCTTTCTATGTAGTTATAGCAGTACTATAAATATTATAGTACTTACTGCTGTAAGTTTATTAAAAAGTGGTTAGTGTAAAATTATACACACGGAGCTTGATTACACCAACTGATAGTTTTATTCATATTCAATGGATTAATATTAAAAAAAAATCGGTAAATGCGTTACTATCTGACCAAACTATAACAACGATAGTACTTATATATTGGGTTTATCCAAAAAAACTTCCTTCTTCCTTTAAGAACACTTAAAGGAAAGTCCTTTAAGAATACTTTAGTTATAGAAGGTTTTCTCTTTTTATTACCAACAAAAATTAATATATATTTTCTAGGTTCCCACCTAGAGGTCTCTATAATTTTGTTAGGCCGACCGACTGGTCTCGTTACCACATATATATTATATCACACCGCCCATACAGATGCAAAACTCCCATATTTTACAAACTTGAAGTTTTTTTACCAAATTAAGCTCTATTTTTACCAACTATTAAAATTATTAGCAAATTCGTTTTATCAAAATGTGCCCCGTCAATCCTCAAGCTCATTATTTCGTTACCACATGCAAAACAAAGGCTTCAACCTCTTCCGGAAACACCTTACAGCCTGAAACCGTTACATAGACAAGGAAGGTTGACTGAAACCGGTCATCATAACCACTGAGATCTACTGCAATCCACTGATGGCTACTCAAAGTCAGCAATTAGACATTGGTTGGAAATTACGCGCTACCATGATGCGGACTCAGCACTGGAATTGTCTGAGCACGACATGTGGTAGGACACTTACCATCAGGTAGATACAAGATCTACCTGATGGTAAGACAAAAAACTACAATGTTTATGAATGGGGTCTATTAATACAATATATTCATCGACCTTATTAAGGTATTAAGTTTGCCTTTGTACCTATTTTTTTTTCGTTTACTGTGCAATAAATAACTGATCGCCTCCTTGATCTAGTGGCGTCTACCTTTGGCGTTGTATTCCGAGGTTATTTCTACTTTAAAATAATAGAAGGTACGTTTTTCTGTACAGTTTGTCGTGGTCTGGGTGTTTTAATAAAAACTAGTTGTGCTTAATCGAAAATAAAATATATCACATGTTACTTGCTGATAATATAGATTTTTATTGGTGAAAGAAATTTTAAAACCGGTTCAGTAGTTTTTAGATTATCCGGAACAAACAAACGATGAAATATTTTGTCTTTATAATATATAGGTATTAGTAAAGATAATATGTATTAGTATCGTTGTTTCTGTAATAAATATAGAAAAGGTTAGAGCTTAGTTTGTGACTAGAGCAATTTGTGTCTTATTCTATGAAAAAAAGTGTAATGGTATTCCGTTGCGCAGGCGCACGGAGGTGAGCGGAGGGACCGGCGACCCACATGGCAGCCCCATCCAGCTGATAGCATGCGGGCGGCGGCGCGCCGGACCGCCGCACCCTAGCCGATCGCACCACGAGCGCCTTGCTTACGGGTTAGTTGTTATACATTTTATTTCTCTCTCTAATATTCCTAGAGATAACCAAAGACCAACTATTAGGCCCGGCTCACATTGATCCCAGGCATGCACAGCACACAGACAGCCTCATGTGATCAAGTCACGCTTTTCTAAGAAGAAGAAAAGAGCTAAAAAGGCACCAGTGATGGTATTTATTTATTTATTATTAAAAAAGATAAAGTTTATTTAATAATTAATATAAGTTTTACATTAGTTCAAATAGGTACTAATGCATAAATTATTTCCTACAAATGAAATTTGAGTGCGCCAAAAATTATATTAGCTTAGCTAGACGGGTGCAGGTTTGAAAGCGCAAATGAGATTTACGAATGTGGTATCACTTTATATAATATACATATTGTGTATCTAACTAATGTATTACTGTTGTATAATGGTTATGCCGTCGACGTGCTATCCAAAAGTCATGGGTTCGATTATGATTTTTAAAAAATTGCAATGTACCTAATTTCTCTATTACTATTATTACGATAGGTATCTTTTTTTGCTACTCTTTTATTTATATACTAGTGTATAGTTATAAATTGAAAGAAATCATATATTTATTTATTTTCAAAGCTCTATATTTTTTATTATACTAATAAACAAGCGGAGCGAGCCGATTTAAAACATTATTAATTACTTTCAGGAGATTTAGGTATTTGCTATAGATTTAAGATTTTGCTATTCGGCCCTAGCCGAATATTCGGTTGGTAAAAGGTCGACTAATCGCCCAAGACGATCATTACTTTCAGCGATTTTCTAGCAAAATCGGTAATGTTCAAAAATCGGTAATGTTCAAAAATCGGTAATGTTCAAAAATCGGTAATGTTCAAAAATTCGCAAGCAGTTCTTTACTTTAAATAAATAATAAACAGACTACATAGTTATGTTCTTTATTCGGAGTTGTGGAAACTGGCGTTATCATTTTTTTTTAAATAAATTTTGTTATTCCTTCCTTTTCCTATATTGTCATTTGTAAGAATGATACTAAAATTAAAATAATTAATAATGAAGGAATTTCGTTTCAATGCTATAAAAAAAACGTAATATGATCAACTAAAGTAATGGTCCGACTAGTCAGTATTATTTGCCAACTATAAATATAGCCGGATAGTCTTTCCCGACTAGTCGGTCACTAGTCGGTACATCTCTAGATTTGCCCCTTCTATAAACAGTGGGACCCCCATTTTCAATTTATAAATAGGTATATGCTAGTATATTTATTAGTATAAATAGGTATAATGATACCTTATTTAAAAATAAGAATACAATAATAAAATAACGAAGTTAAAAATATCGTAAAATAAATTTACGCTAGTATAAAATTAATCAGTAAAAAATAATCGAACATTGAAAATTTGGACCTGCGCAGAGAGGTTGCATCGTTGAGCGTATTCTACTGCCTATATCACGGACCGTGCCTTGAAGAACTGTTTGAACTCATCCCTTCTTCCCCATTTCGTTTCCGTACTACACACACTGGCAATAAAATGCATACACATACAGTGGATGACAGGCCCACCAGAACAAAAAGGTATGGTGACTCTTATATATATCGCACGATAAAAAGGTGGAATAAGGTGCCTGCGTGCGTTTTTCCTTCTTCCTTTAATCCTGAGTCCTTTAAGCGAGGCGTGAATAAGTTTCTCAAGCAGACATAGTGGAATCAACCAATTGAAGCAAGCACCATTGCTACTATTGGTTGAGAATATTCTTGGACGTTACATTGCCACTTACGTAGGGTCACATGTCCTGCTCAATAAAAAAAAACAATTATTCTATACTAATATATGAGAACAGATTTGATTGTTTGTTAGTTCTAAATAACTCAAAAACTACTGAACCAATTGAGAAATCCTTTCACCAATAGAAATATCTATTATCAGTGAGTAACATTGACATATATTTTCGATTATATTTTTTTAACGTCGAATATGTTTAACCTCGAACATTTTTTTCTGTAACCTCATTTAGACCAACTCGCCTGGTAAAGTTTAATCTTGGTAAGTTTGTTAACGAGGTGAGTAATAATTGCAGTAGTAAAGTTAGAGTTCTGGACAACGACGGATTGACCTTAATTCGTAAACTTGGTTATAAGGGTTTGCAAATTTAATTACACCACAAAATTTATCTAGTCACCTTAGAAAATTTGATTCTGGACGCTTTATTGAATCCGTAACTTGGTAAATACATGGTGTCTATAAAAGGTTGTACTATGGGCTAATATGAGGTTCTACTGATGACATCGAACAACTTTTCCCATGTGTTGTAAATGAAAAAAAAATGCCTTCTCCATACAATCTATTATTTTTTAATGGAGCACGGCATGTGACTTTGTATTTACAAGATGTGTAGCAAACCTACAAAGTCCATGAATGGAGTCGATCAATACATATTTTTTAACAATATTGATCGCTCCTACTATAACGGTTAAATGATACGGTTACGAAATGGGCGGCGACTGGGACGTATTTATATTACGAAAAAAAAATTGGCTTCCTTATACAAATCAGTCATTTTAACATAAATAATGTAGATTTTTTTGTTTTGTTTGGGTAGTCTACTTTCATGGTACGGTTACGAAACTGGCGATTGATTTGGCGATAAAGCAGCGGGGATATTAAAAATATAATCTTAATGCAAATTACCAAAAGTATCAACATCTTACGGAGCGCCCGAGACCGTCGTCCAAACAAGTGCCTGGCTCGTCGCGTTGGTTATATATATAAACATTTTCACAAGTTGGTATAGAGAAACTGGGACCGACAGCATAATATGTTGTTACAGTAATAAATAAGCGTATACTAAAATAAATTATCCTTACCCCACTCTATTTCCCTTGATATAGGAGTATTGTATAAGAGATAAGGACTTGTTTTAAGGTAACTTTGAACATAATTTTGAATCCTTAGTAAAATATCAGATAAGATTGCTTAGTTACCCCTTATAATGGGCAGTAAATTAATTCCTATCTATTTATACCTTCACGACTGTGATTCCTATAGTGGGTAGTCGGCCAACACTGTGTTCCTAACACATCTCTTTTTAACCAAATAAGTATGAAGATACTATATGTAAACTATATGACCCTGTTAGCGTAATTTTGGAAACATGTTCCATAAAAGTTCCGACGGCCGATCTTGGAAGGCGAAGATCCTTCAATAGACGATTCAATAACTTCTTCTTGCAACAATTTCTACTGCATAAAGTTGAGTTTAAAACTGTAGGGATTACTTACATATTAATGGTGAAAACCGTATCAAAATCCGTTGCGTAGTTTAAAATATATAAGCTTACATATAAATAGACGCGGGAAGCGACTTTGTTTTATAATATGTAAAGACTAGCGACCCGCACCAGCTTCGCACGGATTATAATTATATGTATCACAGTACTATGTATTGTACATATAAAACTTCCGGAAGAGATTATTTAAATAATAGTGAAAACCGCATCAAAATCCGTTGCGTAGTTTAAAAGATATAAGCGTTCATATAAACAGACGCGGGATGCGACTTTGTTTTATAATATGTAAAGACTAGCGACCCGCACTAGCTTCGCACGGATTATAATTATATGTATCACAGTACTATGTATTGTACATATAAACCTTCCGGAAGAGATTATTTAAATAATAGTGAAAACCGCATGAAAATCCGTTGCGTAGTTTAAAAGATATAAGCTTACATATAAATAGACGCGGGAAGCGACTTTGTTTTATAATACTCGTATGTAAAGACTAGCGACCCGCACCAGCTTCGCACGGATTATAATTATATGTATCACAGTACTATGTATTGTACATATAAACCTTCCGGAAGAGATTATTTAAATAATAGTGAAAACCGCATCAAAACCCGTTGCGTAGTTTAAAAGATATAAGCGTACATATCGACAGACGCGGGATGCGACTTTGTTTTAAACTCCGAGGTACAGATTATTGTTAATTTAATAAATCGAAACGTAAGTATTTGGTACTTATTACTGTAGATAGATAAGTAGTGTACATCTGAATTATCCTTAATGAAAATGAGTGCATTGACTTCTATGTAAACAAGACAAGCTGAACGGATCTAAGATTTTGCTCATTGTGTTGCGGTCAATTATTATACTCCATAATACATTTGTACATAATTGACAAATTCTCATTTAATCATATTTTATTTAATGTGATATATACCTATATAAACCCCATTATTACTTACATGCGCACTTTGTTTTAACGATTTAAAGTTTATTTTAGGTGAGTAACAAATTTATTTCTAATTTTCCTACAAATAGTATTTATTTCAAATACTATTAGGTATATATAGTTTTTAGTGTCTAGTTTACATAGAAGTTTATGTAAACACTACTCGAATCTACAACAGGTAGGTATTTTTATTTAATATATGTATATATATGGCGCCTTTATATATATATATATGGCGCCTTTATATATATATATATGGCGCCTTACGGCGCCCGAGACCGCCTAGACAGCCCCAGGGTACCCAGCGGAGGGGTTTTAATCCCACCTCGCCGTAGCCGATGGTATGAGTCTACACCGAACAAGTGGCTAGCTCGTCGCGATGTTTTGGATAGACTCAATGACCCATCTATAAACAGTTTCACAAGTTGGTATAGTGAAACCGGGACCGACAGCTTAACGTGCTCTCCGAGGTACTATAGTGGTGTTGTCAAACAAATGTACATAAATTTTTAACTTAAAAACTCATTGGTACACACCGGGATTCGAACCAGGGACCTAAGTGTTTTTAAGTCCAAGGTCTAACCAACTCGGCCACCACGTATTTTTATTTAATGTTTAATTTAATTTGTCTAATATGTATAGTGTTTACTAATATATTCAGTTTGATGTTGAGTATAGCTCTTATGTGGACTCCGAGTTTACCTTTAAAAAATGTGCCATTAATATTTACTTAACTTGTTGTTCGTTTGTGTTACTTTAAAAAAAAAAGAAAAGATTTTAATGTACCTAATACTTATTTTGTTGTCATTTTGTCTGCATATTTTGTTTTGTGTTGATGTTATTGACTATTTTTTTGTCAGCGTAATTTGGCTTGTAATTTATATTTGACTTGTAGTTTAATATTCTGTCCTTACAGGGATATTTTGATGAATGTAATATAATACTACAGAATCTATATAATATCTAGTACTTAATTAATAAGTGACATTGTTTTATAACGTAGGAATTTACTAATTATATTACACTGTCTTAAATACTAATTAAACACCTCATGGGTAAATCCTAATGATTTATTTATTTATTAAAGGGCACTGTCTATTAGACATCAGCCCCAACCAAATTACATTGAATGTGGCATATATTAATCTTATAAACATATAACAAAAATATTATAATCTAACTAAAAAATTTAATATAAACAAATTATTGTTTTCAAAATTAAATGGTATCTTATATGCCAAAAAAAAAATATGTAAAAAAGCAAATATAAAGTAGATCCTAATTAAATTGTATATATGTTTTTTAACAAATTGTAAACTCTAAATTATGCAAATAAAGAATTATTCATAGAATATTTTTACAATAGTAATAAGAGCGAAAGTGACAGAACCATTAAGCTTCAATTTTGAATTGTAGCTTAAATCTTTTTTACAAAAGTAAACTAAGACAGAGTACCAAATCACTAAACTACGTTGTAAAGTTGTTTTTGTATAGTCGGATTCTTCGTTCCATTAGCATAATTAAGAAACAAAAAAGTGCTAAGTGCTATTAGCATTCGCGAAACTAGGTTCCGTACAACAACATGCTCACTTTAACTTCTCTTATGTATAGTACACATTATCTTAAGTAGGCAACAAATTAAAGTCTTTATTCTGAGCAGTTACCACCAGGTAGATATAGATCAAATTTCGTGCTGAATTAAACATATTTTTTTATATTGATTTTTATTAGAAGTAGCATGTAACTTTGTTCCATCAGATAGTAAGCAGAACTACAAAGTCCAAGAAAGGCGTTGATATATTATTGTTGTTTAACAGCATTGGTCGCCCCCACTATGCTGGCTAAATGATGTAGTTACAAATGTGGAATTTCATTACGAGTATCCTCGCGGTTTTAGCGTGAAATCAACTGCTGTTTTGTAACCGCACCCTAAAAGCTGAAACTCTAATTCACGTTATATATAAATAATTATGTACTACAGTTTTCTGTCTACTGTGCGAATTATATTACTTTATAATGAAATTCATGTGATTTTCCCATAAAAAAAAACTATTTAAGTGAACAGAAAATGATTCGCGAACTCGAGTGTAAAAAATCATCTAAATGTTGTTTTCAGTGATAATAAAGTCTTTTTTAATAATAAAAAGAACATGGAGGTGTAGATTTTACTTACTCAATCCTATTATAATTACATAATTTATTTATAAGACATCTGTTAAGTTTAGAAATAACAACTAAAGTAATATTTTTAGAATCGTAAATCAATCTTTAGTTGGCTTTTTAAAAGTTAATAGATTTTTTATAAAGAAATTATCTAATGAGGATAAGTAAGTAATATTTACAAATTCACGTTTTTTTTTAAAAAGAATCTTGAATAAGTATGTATCACTGATAACAACATTTAGACATTCGAGTTCGTGAATCCATCATGAGCACTGCATCGTGCTTCAATAAAATAAAATTGCGCACATACTTTTTATGATATATTGCGCACGCACATGTGACTTTACTTAAATACAAAGTATGATACGAGTATATAAGTCCATGAAGGGGGCTGATTAATAACACTCTGTTGACAGCATTGGTTCGCTGCCAAATTTTCGGCTAAATGATGCGGTTACAAAATGGACGGCGCCAAGACACGGCATTACGATTCTACTTTAGTATCCTCGCTGCTTGATCTCATCTTCATGTCAATTCAGACTACTTACTCGTATCTAACCGGCGCGCCGCGGCGACGTTAATTTAACTTACATAACGGTTAAATAAATTCAGATTTACTTAACCCTGAATTAGATTTTTTTAATTCTGCATTTGAGGCACTGAGGTTTATATTTCTGTGGCCACATTCTGTTTCTTATAACGTGATCGTTTAGATTGTTAAAATAATGATTTCCGCTATTAGCGCGCTCTTCTCCAATCAGAGTAGTTTTTTAACCTTCGCTGATTGGAGGAGTGCGCGCTAATAACGCAATTCGTTATTTTGACAATCTAACGCCCACGTTATAAGAAACAGAATGTGGCCGCTGTCCCATTATGTCCCGTTTTGTAGCTGCACCCTAAAAGGAAAGTAGCGCCTCGACAATATATCTATGCAGTCTCCTCAAAACCCACTCCGGTGAACCCACAGAATGAAACTAAAACTTGGCTGGGTCACTTAGGGGTTTTTGTAGTGGTAACAACCGGTCGGACGGCCTAACGAAGTTATAGAGACTTTACTCCCACCTAATAAAAAGTTATATAATATAATGCAAAGGACACGGTTACATAATAAGTTTCTATTTAAGCAAATAGGTTATGCCATATTATTTTACTCGTACTGTGCCTAACTGTACTTAAATTATTAAATCTTGAAATGTAGGCAATGAAATTAAAAATAAATGCATTTCAGGCCTTCATTATGAAAAAATAAAAAATAAAAGTTATATACGGTGGGTCGTTAAAAATATAAGTCCCAAAGTATGTATTAATATTTACAGTGTAGCCTTAATTAATTCCGGCCCGGTTGAACAGCAGTTCGCTTGCGGTGCTTAAGGGGCTGACAACACAAATGGGCCTTTTTTATAAAGAAGAAGATGCTCAGATTTTTTTTCTAAAGCTCTAAATAAGTTCCTCCTTAATTTGCTAAATTAAACACTTTAACAATATGCGTAACAAAAACATTGTAATGTTTATCTAGTTTCATTTACGAACACTGATATTTAGGTATACTACTAATAATATAATTTTATTTTAATAAATAAATAAAATAGTTTGAACACAGTGACACCACTAGTAGGGGTAAATTAGCGCAGACTTTAGGATCAAAATAAAGTTCTATGTTTTTTTTTCTAACAATATATTTTATATTGTGTTATTTTATTTCATGTACGTGTTCAAGTTATTACCATAATCGTACATTAGTACGTTTTTCTGTACAGTTTGCCATGATCTGAGTGTTTCTAAAATATAATATGCATTTTTTTTATAAATTCCTTTATAGGATAATCTTATATTAATTTTTTAAAGATAAAAATGCAATGAAAAAAACAGACTCCTCTGCCATCTAGTATTAGTAACTAGGACTTCTGACTTCACTCGTATAAGAGTTATTAGAAGAAAGCTAATAGAGGGCGTCTGTGTATAAGTAGATAACAAGCAATGACAAAATTCGTGAGGGCTGACTGGAACCTGGTTGGCTCAGCGGTTGAGCGCCTTGCCGCGATAGCGAGGTTCGTGGGTTCGAGTCCCGCCACCAGGAATTTTTTCATTGCATTTTTATCTTTAAAAAATTAATATAAGATTATCCTATAAAGGAATTTATAAAAAAAATGCATAAATATAAAATACTGAAAAAAGTAAAAACAAAAAACAGACTCCTCTGCCATCTAGTATTAGTAACTAGGACTTCTGACTTCACTCGTATAAGAGTTATTAGAAGAAAGCTAATAGAGGGCGTCTGTGTATAAGTAGATAACAAGCAATGACAAAATTCGTGAGGGCTGACTGGAACCTGGTTGGCTCAGCGGTTGAGCGCCTTGCCGCGATAGCGAGGTTCGTGGGTTCGAGTCCCGCCACCAGGAATTTTTTCATTGCATTTTTATCTTTAAAAAATTAATATAAAATATAATATGTATTGGTGTTATTATTTTTGGTACACATAGTCCTAAAGGATAGGTTGTACAGAGCCATATATAAATATAGATATAAAGGAAAACTCAAAATTTAGTTTTCAGGGTCTTAATTTGGGTACTAAAAAGGGGTTCATTTAATTAGGTTCACAGTACCCTGGTTGAGAAGGCGGGTAATACAAGCTTGCGTAAAAAGTTTCAAGTGATCCCCAGAGTCAGGGCGGATGGATACAAGTTGAAGTGAGACGCGTATCGAACTTACAGGATTCGGTATAGAGGAGCATCGGCTGCTTAACTAAATGATAAGCTATGTCATATTTACAGTGTTGAATCTCTAGCCTATAATTATCGACTTATATTGAGCCAAAAGGTTTTTGTCTATTCTTACTAATATATTATTGCATTATTATTACTGCATTTGTTGATCCGGCTTCGCCCATCATAATATTTGAACAAGATAGGTAACTAGTTAAATTATTGGCCATATTGAAATTTCAAAAAATATAATAGGACATTACTGCCGCGGTCTATAATGACTACTTTGCTGGTCGTGCTTATGATGGCCGACAGCGCAGCGTAGCGCAGCTCCAGGCCGACACAGCGCGGTCAGCGTGCAGCACTTAAGGGATGAGCTGAGATAAAGGCCGAGACCGTAGGTCGAGGCCTTTACAGCGAGGATATCAAGGGCTGCAATGATGGCCAAGCTGGAAGGCCTAGAGCTTAGCTAGGCTAGCTCGAGGCAATCTTAGCGTGACCAGCGAAACAGTCATATGGCCCACTATGACTGTTTCGCTAACAATAACATTGTAGTTTTCTCTTTATACTATTCTGTATAATATTATATTTATCCAGTATAATTTGCGAAACAGTGAAAAAGTTATGAATACTTGTATCATTGCAATAAATATATGATAGATAAAAATAAAGACATGGCGTTAAATATCTACTGCTTTATCACAAGTAAGGAAAGCATCCTCTTAATGAGCTCTATCTCAAAATGGGTTCTATTCTAATTTAAGAAAAAAAAAAACAATTTAATGTTTTACAGGTTATCTTTAGCTGGGATTCTCTTAGTATGTGTAAAATCTTCCTACCGATTATTACATTGTTAATATTTAATAATTTATTATTCAAAGAGAGTATATAAATAAATACCTGCATATCATTGTTATTTATACATACATATACCTACTTACATACGTACACGTATTATATTAAATTATACATAATAAATTCTTAAATAAAATTGTAAACATTTGTTAAAAATAGTAATGGCGGATACCGAGTGAGAAGATTCTAATTTCTTAGCCTCCCATTCTAAATCGCCTCTACCTTAAAATGAGCTCTATCCCAAAATGAGGCTTATCCGCTCCGTGGACCCATGATCTCCGGATATTACGCTAACGGCGTATCGTAACCATCTAGTGCTTACATGAAAACACCTACTTAAATTATAAAGAGCTTGCCCCGAAAGTTTGAGTGGTAGAAAATATCCAGCGGTATTTCATCTGCGCAATATTAAAAAAAAAACAATGCTCTATTTTATCGAATTAAAGGCAAGACTGGCAATACCTATAACATTGATGTTAATTTCTTTGTAATTTTTACCAAGACATTATATTTAGAAAATAAAAAAAAACACGCTATACGAAGCAAAACAAATTTAACCACATTAAAATAAAACATCGGATGCGATTTGTGTCGATACTTCATACTTCAACACATATTGACTCTACAAGTATTTGTCCAGGCTCTGCCGCCGAAAAAGCAGCTAAATTAAAACATAATAAATATTCAAGTCTAACAAATCATTATATATTTCTCCCTTTCGCAATAGAAACATTAGGTCCTTGGTGTTTAGAGCCAAAACTTTTCATTGAGAAACCAGGAAAGAAATTGATAGAAGTATCTGGAAATAGCCGGTCTAAATTTTTTTTAAAACAAAAAAAATATATATCATATGGGAATACTTTTATGAAAAAAAAATCGGTGGTAGAGATTTTAAAGAAATTTTCATCTGTTATAATTATTTTGTAGGTACTACTTGTTACTTGCAAAAAAAAAACACGTGATGTCATTTATGTTTCGAAAAGCATTTTTCGATTTTGACTTTATAGCTTTGGACATAGTTACGTAAAATTCGATATTTTTGCATAGAAAGAAAATATTATATTTATTTAAAATGTTTATTTCGTGAAGCGTGTTGATAGGTTCGGACGGCCTGTCGGTCAAATTTTGCGCTGTAGGAAAATTTTTTGGTTGCGCGTAATTTTATTATGGAACTGCAATATCTTTTAAATTATTAATTTGTATAGTACATTTATACCCGATAAACTTCACTATTCCCGGGAAAAAATGCCTTTCTGAATCATTTTTAATTAGTTTACATACATACATACATATCATCACGGGTGCCTTACGGCGCCCGAGACCGCCTAGACGGCCGCAGGTTACCCAGAGGGGGGTTTTCTAATCCCACTTCGTCGTAGCCGATGGTATGAGTCTACACCGAATAAGTGGCTAGCTCGTCGCGATGTTTTGAATAGACTCAATTATCCATCTATAAACAGTTTCACAAGTTGGTATAGTGAAACCGGGACCGACAGCTTAACGTGCTAAATACAATAAATACGTGTGTTAAATATTTTTATATAAAAAATAGCAAAATCTTTATATGAAAATGTATAAAAAATATTCAGAAAGCATTTTTTTCTCAGAAATAAACTAAGTTTATATATCACACCCGAATTTCCGATCACTGCTTATATAATAGGTAATAACCTACCAACATATTTATATATCTAGATATAGATTAGGGTATTTAAAGAACTATAATTACTTTGTTTTATATGTACATTATTTTTATGCATAACTTATAATTTTGCCATGTAATCACCTGAAAATCGATTTCTAGACGATTTGTTAACAACACATTTTTCTCTACTATACAAATATTTAATTGGAATATATTAAACGCCTTTATTATATATTATACACCCTTATTATATACTAAACAGCCCTATTTTATATTATAAACCTTTATTATATACTATACACTCATATAGATGCAAAAACCGTCAAGTGACCTAGTCATGTTTTGGATTAGTCTGTGGGGTTTCCGGAGAATACAGCATGAATTTCTTGTCGAGGTGGTAGTATACTTTCATGGTGCGGTTACGAAACGGGCGTATAATTAGACGATAAAGCAGCGAGAATCTTAAAACATACTAGTAATGTACCTTTATCGCCGTCTTTTTCGTAACCGCATCATTTAGCCGACATAGCAAGAGCTCTCAATATTGTTAAACAACATTAAATTAGTCGACCCCATTCATGAACTTTGTAGACATGATTACCACCAGGTAGATACAAAATCACATGCGGTGCTCCAATAAAAAAAAAACATCCCTACGAAAAAATATTCCCATTTAAGTAAATAATAATGGTTTTGTACTTTAAACCTTTCGTAAAAACTCCCAAATGATAGTAAAAACCATATCAAAATCCATTGCGTGTTTTAGTAGAAGTAAGAAGAGAAAGAAAAATTATGAGAGAGAATGAATAAGGGAGAGATTGTCGCGGAAATCGCCGTTGTTTTGTACTACTTAGATATTTAATAATAATAATAATATGTAGGACAAATTACACAAATTGCTCTGGTCACAAACTAAGCTTTAGGCTTGTACTATGTGTACCAGAAGCAACGATATAATACATATTATATTTTTATAAACACCCAGACCATGACAAACTGTACAGAACGTACTAATATTTTTTTGCAATGGGTGGGAATCGATTCCACGACATCCGGATACAACGCCAAAGGCGCAACCATTAGTCTACGGAGGCTGTATACATTTATAGTTTTAGCGCTATCTAAGCCTAAGGCGTTTAACATTCTCCCTTCTCCTTTGTACTTTATATCGAGATGTAGCTCAATAAAACGCGCAAAAAACTTGGTGAGTTTGGAATCCCCAAAAGACAAGCGTCATAAATTGTCAAGAGTTACCAGCTTGTTCTTTAGTTACCGATGAATGGTAACTTCTACTTTATAATTTTCAAGTCAAAGAGAACTTTGATGAATGTTTTTATAAGTATTTAATTTTTATATATTTTTAGTTAAGTACACTCTTTTTACGAAACTTTTACAAAATTTTGCCGCAATGCGAAATTAGGTGGGATTTGTAAAAGCGGCTCAATTTTATTGGTGTTTTGTTTGTGTCTGTATGATTATTATATTATAAATAGAAACAGATATCACGCCTCTAAAGTATTGTAGACCGCCTCCGTAGACTAGTCGTTGTGCCTTTAGGGTTGTATCCGGAGGTCGTTAGTTCGATTCCCACCCATGGTAAAAAAATATTAGTAAATTTTTCTGTATAGTTTATCATGGTTAGGGTGTATATAAAATATACTATGTATTATATCGCTGTTTCTGGTACACATATTACAAGGCTAGAGCTTTAAATTGTTGTTCATATTATTATTGTCAAGGGAAAACCTTTATTAATAAAATTGTTATTTTATTTATTTAATATTAAAATCATAAAGATGAAATTGCAATGAAAAAAATACCGGTGCCGGAAATCGAATCCAATTTTTTTTTTCTTTTTAAATATGTATTGTTATATATTTTTTATATTATATAATATATTATACATAATATATATATAATATTTATCTTCACGCCAGGTCCCTTACGGGGTAGGCAGAGACAACCGAGCGCCACTTGTCTCTATCTCTACATTCTTCTTTTGCCTCGTCCACAGTCATAACTCTTCGCATACTTTTTTGTATATATTATATGTAATATATATATATAATATATACAAAAAAGTAAAAAGTATACTAAAAATTTGAAGTAACAAAGTCTAATGGCCTTATTCATAAAAACTTATTAATGCCTTGAAATTTTAGCTATAGGCTTTGTCTCTTTTAGGCATATTAATTTTTCTTGCTAAAAAAGAGAGACAAAACCTTCTATAGGTAATGTGTTCGTCGAGGACTCAATAAGTTATTATGAATACCGGTGTTAGAATCCATCCACTTGTTTTAAAAATTAAAAAATAATATTCATAAAATTAATCAAAAATGTAAGACAAAATATATCAAGGTAAGTACTACTAACGGAAACGAAGCTCGTAGCTAGTGCTACGGGTACTTTTTCATGAAATACTTTTGAGATGGTTTTTGGTCACTCCTTTAAATTTTTTTGCCAAGCTGTGCTCGCGATGTACGCGCGGAATAGTTATTTTTTTATTATTTATTTAAATTAATAAAAAAATAAATCGATATACGTGGTGGCCGAGTTGGTTAGACCTTGGACTTAAAAACACTTAGGTCCCTGGTTCGAATCCCGGTGTGGTTTTAATTAAAAACTTATTAGTATGAGTTTTTAATTAAAAAAAATATGTACATTTGTTTGACAACACCACTATAGTGCCTCGGAGAGCACGATAAGCTGTCGGTCCCGGTTTCACTATACCAACTTGTGAAACTGTTTATAGATGGGTTATTGATTCTATTCAAAACATCGAGACGAGCTAGCCACTTGTTCGGTGTGGAGTCATACCATCGGCTACGACGAGGTAGGATTAAAACCCCTCCGCTGGGTACCCTGGGGCCGTCTAGGCGTTCTGGGGCGCCGTAAGGCACCCGTGATGATATGTATGTATGTGTATATTAATATTTTTTTTTAAAAAGTTATTCCTTATAGCATTAGCTATCTGCCAGTGAAAGTCCTGTTAAAATCGATCCAGCCATTTCAGAGATAATCTTATAATTTGATGCTAAATTGTAAATGAATTTTGGTGGTTTTTTGAAAATACAAAATAACTTTAGGCTTACGGGAATAACATGCAAGTGTAGTATAGTGAACAGCGACGTACAAATATAGGCAATAGAAAATTATGTTGATATAGGATGTAGGGAGTGTGTACGTAACACCCTGTGCATAATACATATCCCTAAGTTTTGGGCCTCCGGGCAGAATTCTGTTCACAAATTGGACTATGACAAGTGACAAGTAATCGGACATAAAAAGGCGTTTTCCCTTTTAACGTAATTTTCCTTTACGTTATAAGTTATAGGTTCATTTTGGTCGTGCAAATAGTTTGCAATAGTAAGTCATCATCATCCATATATGGGATACCCAGTATTGACATATGGCAAGGCTTAATAAAATTTAAACAATAATAATTATTTTTATATATTTTTTGTAGGACAATTTACACATATTACTCTGGTCACAAACTAAGCTCTAGGCTTGTACTATGAGTACGAGAAACAACGATATAATACATAATATTATATAGTATATACAGGTCATGAAAAATTGTACAGAAAAAATGTACTAATATTGTTTTACCATGGGTGAGAATCTAACCCATTGTTGAGTATCTTGCTGGGTTTTCTGAGTGGACTGTATTAAAACTTTCTTAATTTTTTAAAGCATTTTATTTTATTTCAAACGATTACATGTTGCTTGGCTGGCGCCAGAGGGAAGTAGGGTAGAGGGGAAACTTTTGTGTTGCTATAAAGAATTATTAATAAAATGATACCAGGTTTTTTTTAAAATTGGATTTTAAACACTCATAAACTCCGGTTACAACGCCAAAGGCGCAACCACTAGCCTACGGAGGTGGTCATAGTGAGTCCTATAATATATAACACAAGTGTCCTAAGTTGGATTACTTTATCGATTAGATAGCCGAGAATTTAATGATCACACGCGTTTCATACAATGTTTTTCATCACGCTTGCTGAAAAAAAAAACTATTTGTGTTATAACTTTTAATTAGAGCTGATATGGTCATATAAATGACAAAAGCCCTTTAAAAAAATAAATTTTAATTGCTTATTGAGTATTTATAAAGATTTCCGTTTTCCTCGGTTACGTTACATCATCTTTATAGGTATGCCTAAACAGCACCAGTAAGTTGTAAGTAAGTTAAGCCAGTCAAAGTGCTACCTATAATATAAACAAGTACTGCAATAATGTTAAGTAAAAAAATCGCGTGTTTAATATTCTTGATTATCGGCCTAAATGCAAAGTAATAAGAGCCAGTTTACAAAACGATATGTAAATAATATTTATTTAACACACCAGAGGCTCTACCATGGGTTTGCGCATTGTAGCAACGTAACGTATTTGTATACGTATACGTGAACAACAACCAATAGGGCCACTTTAATTTTGGGTAACAGTTTTGAATAAAGCGATGCTATTGGTTGTGAATGAATGAATTAATTGTTGCTCACGTATACGTAAATAAATACGTTACGTTTCGACAATGCGCAAACCCATGGTAGAGCCTCTGGGGCCTATTTGATAAACGTAACAATTGTAATTTACCATAACAATTTATAATGCATTGCTTGGTTTTTTCTAAGTAAATAATTCCCCTGCTCGTGCCTGTAAAGTTACTTGTTAAAAAAAATACTAAACAATTTCTTAGACACCTTTTCAAAGGATTGGCCCAGAACAGCTAGACAGGAAGAGACGGAAGGAGCGAAATCTTAAAATCTAATAAAGCAAAATTAGTTTTATTTTCCTCTTTTTTCTTTTTGTCGCAATTCCATTTATTTTATTCTTATTTTACTCGTACCAACTGATTGCTTGCTTGCTTGTTTTCGTATGCATTATTCTAACCTTATATTAAGACATTAGAGTTTACCAGCCGCCTAACAGACGTAGATTCGCCAAAGTACAGTCTCCTTCATAATATATTTAACTGAGCAACTATGGTACCCACCTGGGTATAGTTGCCAGCAACTAAAACCGGGTTATAGGTAATATGATTAACAGTAGGTTTGCACAGTTGCCAGCGAACTAAATGTAGGTACACTCGTAGCATAAACCATTTCCTACCTATACTCAATTTTATCGGTCCCCGGGGATTTATGAAAAATTTAACGTGATTTATTTCGAAATAAATGATAAAGCCAGATAGATGTTTCACGTAATATTCGAAATGTAAAAATTTACTGGAAATAAATTGAGGTTTAAATTAACCTAGGTTTAAATGATTACTATTTACGTCAATGGTTTAAATTAAGTTGGGTAAAATATTGATAAAAATTTAATACTATTTTGAAAATACAAAACAAAACTAACCTATTATCTAAATTACCAACATTTTAATATAGGTATAACTAAAGACATACAATTTTAGAGAGAGCCTTGTGATGGTCGGGGAGAGGTTTGCACACGTAGCAACTTTTAGAACTGCAATTGGCAATTTTTAATATAAACTATAGTAAGTTCAATTGCGGTAATCGACAACTTTATTCTGTTAGCACAAATCAAATTGAAAATTGTAAGTTGCAGTTCTAAAAGTAGCGCCTTAAGTGGGCAAGAAAAGTATTCGCGAACTCGAGCGTCAAAAAACATCTAAATGTTGTTTTCAGTTTTAAATAAAGTTAATAAAATTTTTTTTTGGAAAAATAGATCATGGAGGTGTAGATTTTATTTACTCGATCCTAATTACATAATTTCTTTATAAAAAATCTGTTTAGTTTTAAAAGGAGAACTAAAGTAATATTTTTAGAATCATAAATCAAACTTGGGTGTCTTTTCGAAAGTTAATAGATTTTTTATAAAAATACTATCTAATTAGGATCGAGTAAGTAATATTTACACCTCTACGTTCTTTTTCATTAAAAATAAACTTTGATATCACTGAAAACAACATTTAGACTTTATTGGACGTTCGAGATCGAGAAATCTTTTACTGGCTTCTTAATCTGTCCACAAACCTCTTCCCTACCATCACAAGGCTCCCTGCAAAGTGGCATACATCTAGCCGATATAATATATCCGCCGACGGTTCAAGGTCTACACCAGCATAAAGGCTTATAAATAAGAACAAACTAAAATGGTTGACGATTCGCAGGAGCAACAGCAGGGTTCTCTGCTTACTGTACTCTCTTTTAAACGAGCTTGACACTCCTTAATACCTTAAGGTTCGTTTTTTTATTGGAGCACGCCATGTGACTTTGTAACCTGATCGTAAGCAGACCTACAAAGTATGAGTAGGGTCGATCAATACATTTGTTGTTTAACAATATTAATGCCGGTTACCTGATGTGGTTACGAAATGGGCGGCGACAAAGATGTACTCGTATTTGCATTACGAGTCTATTTTAATATCCTTGCTGCTTTATCGACAAATTAATCGCCCGTTTCGTAACCGCACCATGAAAGGCACTTCGACAAGAAATCGATACAGTAGTATCCGGAAAACCGGTGAACCCACAGACTAAAACAGAAACATGATTAGGTCACACACTCTGTCTTAACATCTGTAGGGCGGTGGTAACGAGAGAAGTTCTAGAGGCCTTCCTCCTATGTTGTATCATCACGGGTGCCTTACGGCGCCCGAGACCGCCTAGACGGCCCCAGGGTACCCAGCGGAGGGGTTTTAATCCCACCTCGTCGTAGCCGATGGTATGAGTCTACACCGAACAAGTGGCTAGCTCGTTGCGATGTTTTGAAAAGACTCAATAACCCATCTATAAACAGTTTCACAAGTTGGTATAGTGAAACCGGGACCGACAGCTTAACGTGCTCTCCGAGGCACTATAGTGGTGTTGTCAAACAAATGTACATAATTTTTTAATTTTTAAAAACTCATTGGTACACACCGGGATTCGAACCAGGGACCTAAGTGTTTTTAAGTCCAAGGTCTAACCAACTAGGCCACCACGTAAAATTTTAGTTTACTCAAACGCAAAGTAATAGTTAGAAAACTCACACTAGGGTACCTGTTGTCTAAAAATCTTTTACAGTTGACTTTGGAATTATCGGATTATCTGCTTATATATAGTTTGTCATAGTCTGGGTGGTCATGAAATATAATATGTTTCTGGTACTCAAAGTACAAGCCTAGAGCTTAGTTTGTGTCTAGACCAATATCTATGTTATGTCAAGTCAAAGTAAAAAGTCAAAATCATTTATTTCATGTAAATCTTTACAGATATTTATGAATAGTCAAAAAAAAAAAGAAAAAAGTTTAACAATGAGGTCTTAGAGTGCGTTTGGTTAGGCAGCTATTCATTAACAAAAGAACGACAAATATTAATAACAAACAACAAATATTAAACTTAGACACGATTGAATGGAAATCTTAATATGAAAATTACTACCGAATCGAACACACACTACATAACCAACTAGTGTAAGACTAGGTGGTTAGCTGATTCCATTGACCTGTCAATCATTATCTGCCATACAAGAGAGCCATCAAGGCGACCAACTTCACCGATCATATCCATGCCTTAAATATTTATTGTAAATAAAAGGTCCTTCATATTAAGTAGTATCATATTGATCTCTGTGTTCTGAGCTTTATTTTGATATTACCATAGATTTATTAGTAGGTATAGTTTATTTATGTAGGTAATGTATGTGTTACTATGTTTGTAGTTAATTATCTATACTAATACTATAAGGCTGAAGAGTTTGTTTGGTTGAACGCGCTAATCTCAGGAACTACTGGTTCGAATTGAAAAAATCTTTTAGTTTTGGATAGCCTATTTATCGAGAAGGTTATAGGCTACATAACTCGCCACGACCAATAGTAGCGAAGTAACAATGAAAAAAATTGCAAAAACGGGAAAAAATATTCCTTTTGAAAGCGTACTGTGAGTAAACACGCAACTACTTTACGCAGACGAAGTTGCGTGGACCAGCTAATGTAAAGAATTTGGCTTCCCCATACAAATAGGTAATTTTAATATTACTAGTTTGTATGGAGAAGGCATTCTTTATTTTCATTTGCACACATGGTTTCATGGAAAAAGTTGTTCGAATTGTACAGTAGGTCATATTAGCCCTTAGTACCTACAACCTTTCAAAGTTGTCATGTATAAACAAATTATTAGGTAATAAAACAATACATAATATTTAATAGTATACATAAACACACATAAATAATACATAGACATACAAAAATAAATTTGCATACAGTAAAAAAAAATATGTTAACAGTTTTGATTATTGAGGAGAAAAGAGTAAAGATGAGTTTTAAAAGAAGCTACTTTTGTTCGAAGTGAGGTGGGAAGATTGTTCCAGCGTGATGCTGCGGTTATAAATAATTTAAATATCTGGTCGAAGAATACATGGTTGAATACGATAAGGGAGATTTATTAACCAATAGCAAAAAAAGATTAAAGAAGGTCCGGTATAAATTACCGGTAAACCCTCATAGAAGGTATAAAAGGGAAATTTTAATTTGTAAATTTAAATGTAGGTAAGGAACAAATATAATTAAAGCCGTGGTGTTTTTTGTTTGTTCAGGACTCAGTACCGTGGATATTATAAACTTAAATTGAACCTTATTAAAAAGGGTTATAGTAGGTAGTAATGTGTACCTACATTGTATACTTACTTCACCTTGTTCAGTGCACAGGTGGCGGTAAAGTAAGATTAGTATGAAATGGAAAATATCATCTTATGTATGAAATATATTTTTGGTCCTTACAGTGGTAGAACAAAAATAATCAAATTATAAACACAGTAAATTTAGTGTGTTTACCAGACGTTGTAAGCTAAAATAATATAAATATGAAGGAGATTACACACATATTTCTCCAGTCACAAACTAAGCTCTAGACTTGTACTATGTGTACTAGAAACAACGATATTATACATATTCTATTTTATAAACACCCGGACCTTGATAAAATACAGAAAAACGTATAAATATTTCTTTGCCATGGGTGGGGATCGAACCCACGATCTCCGGATACGATATATAATATGCCCTATAACATAACCATAATAAAAAAAACGATAATCAGATAATTTTATTATTAGATTTTTATAAATTCCTAATCAGGATAAACTTGCATTTAATTTTTTTAAATATAATAATATAGACTCGAATCCACGACCCTCGCTTTCGCAGCAAGGTACTCGACCACTGAGATAACCAGGTTCCAGTCACTCTTTACGAAATTTGTCATTGCTTTTTACCTATTATCACACAGACGAGTCACAGATGTGCTTTCTCCTAATTACTATATATAAGAGTGAAGTTAGAAATCCTAGTTTCTAATACAAATGGCAGAGGAGTGTGTTATTTGTTTTTTTTTTAGGATTTATATATTTTTTATATAAATTCCTTATCAGGATAATCTATATAAAATAAACAAGGAACATAATCGAGTCCACCGACCAGGAATTTTTTCATTGCACTTTATCTTTAATGTATAAATAAATATGTAAAATATAATATAATCAGATAAGTGATTATCAAGTATAATAAATAAATAATAAATCTTATATCAGTTACAAATGGTTTACATGTTTATAAATAAATAACCGACTCCCACACTAGGCAAAATCTATGCTATGGATAGTCAGTTAAAAGCACACAAACGGACATAGTGACGGTGGATTTTATATCCAAAATGCCTAAAATGTAAAACTACTACGATAAAAAGAAATAATTAAATATTAGAATATAATTAAAAACACCAGACAAAATTGTAATTGAACTGTGTGTTTTTACAAATATTTAAACTGCAACAAAAAAAAAACAGTTAAACATTATAAATGGTAAATAAGCATTTTCAGTGTTGGAAAAACATAAGCTTAAACAGAATAAAATAAATATTTAAACTTTGAGCGTCCGAGTTTATTTGCTGGGAATGCAGACAGCTCTAACACGAATGGCTGCTTGTGGAGAAATATGCTTAATTAATTAACTAATTAGAAATATACATATATTAAAAAGAAAAACCAACAAAACTCTTTACTTGAAGTAACAAATTATATAATTTAGGTATATACAATTAAATTAATAAGAAAAGGTGACTTGGCATTACTCTATAATGCCCGATTTCACCAACGATCCCTAACTCTAAAGGTGCCCCTAAATAAGAATTTTGACATATTTGCTATAAAAAAACTGTCATTAATTAAGTTAAGGGACAACTTAGTTAGAGGCTCCCTTAGAGTTGGTGATATCGGGCATAAGTAATTCGATGGCAATATTACCACGTTGTATGGCAGTGCTGATTTTACCCATAACATTTGGGGTCCTAGGTAATACTTTACGTTTTACCGTCGTCCGTAAAAATAAAAATTCGGTACTGAAAATAGACTTCGTTCTATTCTTGCCAGAGCTAGCTGCTAGTGCTGGCCTGGGTAAAAAAGCGCTGCCAGCGCTGGCCTCATATAAACCTGATATTAAGGCCGACTTTCTGAAAACGTGGTAGCAGTTAAATCGCTCGTAAAGTTTTGTCAATCAACGGAGTTTATAAGAAAAATGAGTCGTTAAAATTTACAATATTAATTTAACCTAGATGATATTGAATTTATTTTGTAGGTAGGTATTGTTATTTCAACAATGATTATTTTTATTTTATTTTATTATAGACAACAAACAATTGTGCAAATAAAGTTACAATAATTACAAAAAATATAGGCGTATGCTCAAACAGCATCATTATCCCAAGATATAAAAGTTAGTACCTACATTTAAATATAAAACATACATATTAACTAAACAGGACCCCAAGTGTGAGTTTTCTAACTATTACTTTGCGTTTGAGTTAACTAAAATTTGTATGGTAGTTATTGTAGTTCAGCGCTCCAAGCGGAAATTTTGAGAACTAAAAATGCGAGCGTGTGTTTAGTCAAAATGTTAACGCAGTAGTAAAGTTAACGCGAAAGTAAATGTTAAAAAAACTCACACTAGGGCTACAGATAAAAAAATGTGATATAAATAATAATAGTAACAGCGTGTATAATCAAACAAATACTACACAAAAAATGCAATAAGAAAACATCACTTCTTCACAAATAGCTTTTTATATAATTTAGTATTTTTATATATTTTTTATATAATTTAGTTTCTATTATTTAGTCTCTTCTATACAATAAAAATATAATCTATACCTATATAATAAACACCAATAGCCGTACCTTCTAACAACTTGTGCAACTGTTTATAAATCTATACAAACACTGCGACGAGCTGGCCACTTGTTGGTGTAGACTCATCATCGACTACGACGGGGTGGTAATAAAAGGCATCCCTGGGTACGCTGAGGCCGTCTAGGCGGTCTCGGGCGTCGTAAGGCACCCGTGATGGTGCGTGGACCTACTATAAAAATTCTATGCTTAAAAAAATACTGGCTCTACAATTCTTTGTTTAAGTAAAAGTGAAATTTTACGAGTTTCAAGGCCCTCTTGCGGATGAATGAGTTTTGTAGGCTGTACTTTGGGACCGTTTTAATCATCCATTGTTGACGTCAGAGAAATGGTCCGAGCCACGGTTAATTTGATTTACGCACGTAAACTGTTACAAATGACGTTTGACTAACTGAGTTGTGAGTTCATTTTTACCCGGATAAAGAGGGTAGTTTATTCATCAATCCTGTATGTATGTTTGTATGTATATGTGTCGTGAGACCTTTTAATTGATTCTATTTTATTGGAGCACAGCAGGTGACTTACCTGATGGTAAGCAGACCTACAAAGTCCATGAATAGGGTCGATCAATTCATTGTTGTTTTTAAAACAGCATTGCTCGCTTTCAATATGCGGTTACGAAAAAGGCAATGTATTGTGATTTTTTTTAATTAAAATACTTGTTGCATCTATAGTCAAATCAATTTCCCGTTTCGCAAAAGCATCCTGAAATAATTACCACCTAGACAAGAAATAGTCTTGAAAACCGGTATCGATAAAGTCTCCTGAAAACCGGTGAACAAACAGACTAATGGCCTTATTCATAAAAACTTATTGAAGCCTCAAGAACACTTTAGTTATGGAATGTTTTTCTCTTTTACACTTATTTATTTTTGTTGCTAAATAAAAGTGACAAAACCTTCTATAACTAAAGTGTTCTTGAAGGACTCAATAAGTTTTTATGAATAAGGCCATAAAACTGTAACATGACTAGGTTTCCGACCTCCGGCGGTCGCGCGTTGTCGGCTGTGTTCAGTGCTTTCATCCAGATTACCTATAAATACCAAATTGGCCATATTTAAAACTTATATTAGGCCCATCCTTACATACGCGGCTCCTGCTTGGTATGCGCTGTGTAAGGATGCAAGTCGGGACCAAATGCAGGCCCAACAGAACAAAACCTTGCGCACCATAACGGGCGCACCCTTTCTGATGCGGAATTCCGTGATAGCAAAATACCTCCGAATGGAATCACTGAACGACTTCATCGTACGTTTAACGACCCGACTGTTCTCGCGTGCAGATGCATCAGCCTACCCGCACATACGGGACCTGACGCCGCTGCATTCGAGACCACCGGACGGCAAACTGCGATACGCGCGCGACCTTGTACCTCTCACGAGCAGCGAGAGTGATAGTAGTTCGGGAAGCGAAAGCGACTCGAGCGACTAGCATGATTGCTGTACGTGTAGGACCAGCACAACAGAATCTCCACAGAGCCCCTTGAATCCGTCTACCAACTGGTCACCCAAAGACCTGCCCGTAGTTATGGGTAGCGAATAGTTATCATTGTAAGGAGGTTATAACCTTGTAGCAATTTCTCGTCTCCCGTAAGGGGGGATAGAGATGACTTAAATAATTTCCGACCAATTAGTTACCAACAACCATGTGCTTGATAGTTGTTGGTAACCAACGGGTCGGTCGGCCTAGCGAAGTTATATAGAAGCCTTCCTCCCACCTAATAATAATTGGGGTTGCGATTTGTACAACTAGCAACTCAGGTGTTCGTCCATCCGTCTATAAAATATCTGGATACTCACTAGTCCGATTTACTCTATCCAATTTATATCCAAAAGGATATATGTCAAAAGCTTAGAGTCAGGTGGAAAAGGGTCTAAGTCAAAAAAATAAAAAATAAAGTTACGATAAATATTTGTCCAAAGAAATACTATGCTTATTTTTTATAAACCTTTATTAATCCGGTTTCAAATCAAAAATATGAGACTTGTTATTACCGAAGTCTGATTTAATAGTACTAATGTACTATTAAATCAGACTTCATAATTTAATAGTAAACTAGATAGTTTACTTAAAAATTCAACTGAAAATAATTTATTAAGAAAAAACAAATATACATACATACATACATATCATCACGGGTGCGTTACGGCGCCTGAGACCGCCTAGACGGCCTCAGGGTATCCAGCGGAGGGGTTTTAATCCCACCTCGTCGTAGCCGATGGTATGGGTCTACACCGAACAAGTGGCTAGCTCGTCGCGATGATTTGAATAGACCCAATAACACATCTATAAACAGTTTCATAAGTTGGTATAGTGAAACCGGGACCGACAGCTTAACGTGCTCTCCGAGGCACTATAGTGGTGTTGTCAAACAAATGTACATATTTTTTTTAATTAAAAACTTTTTAGTACACACCGGGATTCGAACCAGGGACCTAAGTGTTTTTAAGTCCAAGGTCTAACCAACTCGTCCACCACGTATATACATACATACTTACTTATACTATTATTTCTTCTGTTTCTTCTATTTCTGATAATAGTAACACTATTCATAATCCAAAACTTACAACTACACAAATACAAAATAATAATTATTATTTTTTTTTTTTCGTAAAATTTATCCCTATTTGAGAAAATCAGCCGCAAACTTTGGATATTATGGGGACAGAAATAGTATATACATTCGAATTTGTTTAGTTTATATTTATTTATATTTAATTCTTATGAGTTATTAAAACTATCCCTACACAAATATAATGAAAGTCATAGCTTTCTTTCCTATACTTTAATTATTCTCAAATTTACGGTGTACAGTAAAATCTAATAAACATTCAAAATTTCCTAGTCATGTTTCGGTTTTAGTCTGTGGGTTTACCGGGTTTCAGGAGATTCATCGATTTCTTGTCGAGGTGGTAGTCCCCTTTCAGGGTGCGGTTACGAAATGGGTGGTTGAATTTATGATAAGGCAGTGAGTATTTTAAAATATACTCGTAATGCATTTCGTCTTTGTCACCGGCCAATTCGTAATCGCATCTTTAGTCGGCATAGTGGGAGCGATCAATGTTGTTTAAGAACAATTATTGATTGACATTCATGGACGTGGGTCTGTTCACTACCAGGTAGATACAAAGTCACATGCCGTGCTCCAATAAAAAAAAATCTAGTATCCAACCAGTAGTTCTCTAGATATTCATGCAACCACACACAGGCTTACATAAAGTGTAATTTCACGTAAACTATATAGGTACCAAAAAAAAACACAACCCATTGTAGTCTAAAAAATATCTAGTCATTAAAATTTCCATTCAATAAACACGAATACTTTAAATAAAATCACGCTTCTATTTAAAAATCTCATTTCCATTTATTAGGTCTACTTCCAGCCATACAATGAAACAATGCCTTCCTCTGCCAGTGAACGCGGATGAAAAATAAATGTCATCAAATATGTTTCTTTTAAAGTGATGTTTTTCATTTCCTTGTACGTGTCTTAATGAGACGTTTAAATGACTTTTTCTTGTTTTACCCAAGTAAGACAAGAGCCTCTGGGTATTTTTAAGAAACTCCTAAAGTAGGTTACCACGTGTTTTTCGCGAAAACCGCATGAATATTCTTAATGACTGTATATTTTATGATAAATTGTTACATGAATCCAAATTTTGTAAAGCCTCTGTGATTGAATACATTTTCTGGAACGTGTTTGCGGATTTTATGCTTATTTTGGTATAAGTTACATTTAATGCTTATGTGGGGCCAGTTTATTTATTATCTTATTTACTGTACAAAGTGGAAAGTGGTAACAATGTAATTCATTACATTGTTACAACTTTCCACTTTGTACATACTCGTAGGTACGAGTATTTCGATTTTCTAGATCATTATGTAGTTTATATACGTGGTGGCCTAGTTGGTTAGACCTTGGACTTAAAAACACTTAGGTCCCTGGTTGGAATCCCGGTGTGTACCAATGAGTTTTTGATTAAAAAAAATATGTACCTACATTTGTTTGACAACACCACTATAGTGCCTCGGAGAGCACGTTAAGCTGTCGGTCCCGGTTTCACTATACCAACTTGTAAAACTGTTTATAGATGGGTTATTGAGTCTATTTAAAATATCGCGACGAGCTAGCCACTTGTTCGGTGTAGACTCATACCATCGGCTACGATGAGGTGGGTTTAAAAACCCCTCCGCTGGGTACCCTGGGGCCGTCTAGGCGGTCTCGGGCGCCGTAAGGCACCCATGATGATACATACATAATATGTAGTTTGTAGTATTATGTATATGTAGTTTATGTATGTATATATATAAGATAAAAATGCAATGAAAAAATTCCTGGTGGCGGGACTCGAACCCACGAACCTCGCTATCGCGGCAAGGCGCTCAACCGCTGAGCCAACCAGGTTCCAGTCAGCCCTCACGAATTTTGTCATTGCTTGTTATCTACTTATACACAGACGCCCTCTATTAGCTTTCTTCTAATAACTCTTATACGAGTGAAGTCAGAAGTCCTAGTTTCTAATACTAGATGGCAGAGGAGTCTGTTTTTTTTTTTTTACTTTGTAATTATCTAGTATTAGAAACTAGGACTTCTGACTTCACTCGTATAAGAGTTATTAGAAGAAAGCTAATAGAGGGCGTCTGTATATAAGTAGATAACAAGCAATGACAAAATTCGTGAGGGCTGACTGGAACCTGGTTGGCTCAGCGGTTGAGCGCCTTGCCGCGATAGCGAGGTTCGTGGGTTCGAGTCCCGCCACCAGGAATTTTTTCATTGCATTTTTATCTTTAAAAATTTAATATAAGATTATCCTATAAAGGAATTTATAAAAATGCATATATATAAAATACTGAAAAAAGTAAAAAAAAAAAAACAGACTCCTCTGCCATCTAGTATTAGAAACTAGGACTTCTGACTTCACTCGTATAAGAGTTATTAGAAGAAAGCTAATAGAGGGCGTCTGTGTATAAGTAGATAACAAGCAATGACAAAATTCGTGAGGGCTGACTGGAACCTGGTTGGCTCAGCGGTTGAGCGCCTTGCCGCGATAGCGAGGTTCGTGGGTTCGAGTCCCGCCACCAGGAATTTTTTCATTGCATTTTTATCTTTAAAAATTTAATATAAGATTATCCTATAAAGGAATTTATAAAAATGCATATATATATATATAAGATATATTTAAGTAGTGTATATTAGATTGTAAGTATTTTATATAGTAATCACTTTGTTTTATACTCAGTAACTCAGTACTTCACTTATTAACTGATTTGATTGTCCCGATGGTTTGACTGGTAGAGAATGGCTAGCGGAATTAAGTCCGCCTTTTTATTTTATATGTTTTATGCAATAAAGATTTAAATAAAATAAATAAATATTTATGTTGAGAAACAATGTATTTTTGGTTAGAAAGTAATAAAATAACTATACATACAAGATTAAATTTGATATTTTTAACATTAGAAGTTACGTTAAGTTATGTATAATGGTCTAATATATACTATGATGAAAATAATCCATTGTAAGAAGCCTGTGAGTGACAGATATTTCTACAAAATTAAAAATATCTGCTGATAGACCGTCAATAAGTTAATTAAAATCTAAAAATAACCCCGACCGATCATGCCCTACGAAAACCTACTCCTTATTCCATGAACGATCACCGCCACAAACTAAATATAAGTTGTCAACCATTCGGTACTTGAAACTTGAAATAACCTTTTTTTTTGTCGGTTTCGATTATCATTCCCCGAGCCTTCCTACAAAATACATGAGAATTCGAAACCGCGCACTTAGGAGAAGAAATCTTATGTTTCCAATTTGGGTAGGGTCGTCCCTAGGGCCTCGCACTGTCGCCGGCCTGTATGTGAGCCAGGAGTCAGGTGAATTCTAATGGATTGAGCCTTTGTTGCTAAGTCCTTTTGGGGCTCTTTTCAAGCTATACAGGGTGTAACAGAACCCCTATATTAACCACATCACAGGTTGTTCTACTCATTAATATTAACAACTTTTACTATGGAACCAACTCTGTCAGCTTTAAAATTAGCTATACATACATTACCTACTAGACTAAAATGTATGGAATAGATAGTTGATCCCGCAGTGAATTTTGTTTGTATTTATGTATGGCTATCTTTAAAAACAAGGGGGTTCTGTTACCCACCGTACATCTAGTGAAACATACCTACTTTGTATACTCTTTATTTCAGTTTTAATTTCTACATGGTTCTTTGTATTGGTTAAGCGTATTTTCTTATAAATGTTACAGTGGCTAGGTAAATATTACAGAAATAGACCGATGGTATCTGCCGCCAAAATTATAATATCTTTGACTTTATATACATAAGCTAGGCCTCTTTTCTATTTTTTGTGTCTAGCTTTCGTGGACTATGAGAAAGCCTTCGATTCGATAGAAACATGGGCGATGCTTCAGTCACTCCAGCGGTGCCAAATTGACTACCGCTATATCGAAGTACTAAAGTGTTTGTACAAAAACGCTACCATGTCAGTTCGCCTCCAAGACCAGGCCTCAAGACCCAACCAGCTACAGCGAGGAGTGAGACAGGGAGACGTAATCTCCCCGAAACTTTTTACTGCGGCATTGGAGGATGTCTTTAAACTCTTGGACTGGAGAAGATTTGGCATCAACATTAATGGCGAGTACATCACTAACCTTCGATTTGCCGACGATATCGTAGTCATGGCTGAAACCCTGGAGGACCTCGGCATAATGCTCAATGATCTCAGTGGGGCTTCTAAAAAAGTGGGCCTAAACATGAACATGGATAAGACCAAAGTCATGTCGAACGCCCATGTTATACCCACTCCTCTAAAAATAGGGAGCTCCGCACTTGAAGTTGTTGACAATTATATATACCTAGGACAGTCAATCCAAATAGGTAAATCCAACTTCGAGAAAGAGATCTCTCGTCGAATCCAACTCGGCTGGGCAGCATTCGGGAGGCTACGTAATATCTTCTCGTCCCAAATACCGCAGTGTTTAAAAACCAAGGTGTTTGAGCAGTGTGTGTTGCCAGTGATGACTTACGGATCAGAGACGTGGTCGCTTACTATGGGTCTCATGAAAAAGCTCACAGTCACACAAAGGGCGATGGAGCGCGCTATGCTCGGCGTCTCCTTGCGGGATCGTATTCGAAACGATGAGATCCGCAAAAGGACCAAAGTAACCGACATAGCCTCCAGAATCGCCAAACTTAAGTGGCAGTGGGCAGGCCACATAGCTCGCAGAACGGACGGCCGTTGGGGCATTAAGGTTCTCGAGTGGCGACCGCGTGCCGGAGGACGCAGGAGAGGCAGGCCCCCCACAAGATGGACCGACGACCTGAAAAAGGTCGCGGGAAGCCGATGGATACAAGCAGCGCAGAACCGGTCATTGTGGCGATCCTTGGGGGAGGCCTATGTCCAGCAGTGGACGCGCGAAAGGCTGGCATGATGATGATGATGAGGCCTCTTTTACAAAAGATAACTTTGCCGTTACGTTATGTCCGATATTCTGCAGGGCAAAGAAAGTACATAAGCGCTAAATACGCGACATCGCGTGATTGGCCATATCCAAACGGCGAAGAAAGCAGAGGTTACTATGGTCAGCAATGTACTAATTGTATCATGGTAAATTCCTTTGTCATACGTATACCTACTCTTTACCTCATTATTATAAATCTGGTTTATCATACAATTCTTTGAACTTGTAGCCAAGTCAATGAAGCGTTCCATACCAACAAATGTTTATTTTTATTTTTATTTGACGCTTACTACATATTACATATACACAAATATTAGTAATCACCCATACTCGATAACCTAATATGTATACTTTCTTTTAGTCTACGTTACGTAAAAATAAAACGAAACGTATATAACATTAAGGTGCTGGAAAAGTACCCATAAGAGCTATATTGCCACGCTGAATTACTATGGATACTTTTTGTTAATTCATAAGATTTGACTTTGGATCTCTCATCACCTCTTTATGTTTTTTTCCTATAGAAAATATTAGTGTTTTGGCGCTCTTGAAATTTGCCTATATTTTCGTATTTTTTTGACAGCATAAGTCTCTGAAGCAAATCCTATGAAAAACTTACTTTAACATGCGTTAAATTATTACACGAACATTCGGTAAGTTAAGAACATACAATTGGAAAGGTTTTAAAAGATGATGTAACTTAGTCTCTGAAATCGACGAATTAAGATAAGAATTAAGAAATAAGATTTGTCATACACCTCATAAGTCATAGGTTTGCGTGTGGATGAAAAAAGAATATAAGAAAAATTAAATATAAAGCATGCGAAGCCGCGGGCAAAATCTAGTAATACATAACGGTTCCCAAAGGGAATACAAATATCTACCTAACTTGTTATATAAAATGTAGACATATATTATATAAAATGTAGACATATATTATATAAAATGTAGACATATATGAACGAGTTATTAGGGTACCAAATCATTATTTCCTCCATTTCCCTCTTTATCTCTCTGCCTCTGGCCATTTTTGTTCCTGCTTAATATTTCCTGAAAAAATATCCCGCATTATTCTCTACTAGTAGGCGTTATTAGAGCAATTTGTGAATTTATTGTATTTTGTCATTGTAGGTAAATGTTTTGTAAAAATCGATTATTTTGTAGGTACTTACGTAGGTACTTATATTTTTAGTATTCCGAAAAAGATAAATGATGGCTGTAAGAGTCTCCCTATCAGGTTTTAGTGAAAAAGGAATTAATAAAATAAACAAATAATAATAATATACCTACATAGGTAAGAAATTTCACACACATGTTGCCCTGGTTACAAAACTAAGCTCTATGCTTGTATTATCACAGCCAGGAGCCACGATACATATATTTTGCGCCTTTGGTGTTATCCTTTAGGTATCCGGAGGTCGTGGGTTCGATTCCCACCTATGGCAAAAAATATTAGTATGTTTTTCTGTACAGTTTGTCATGGTTTTTATAAAATATAATATGTATTACCTATATCATTGTTTCTGGTACACATAGTAGAAGCCAAGAGCTTATTTAATTATTTAAAATTCTTAAGGCACAATATTGTACATATGCGAGTTTAATGCTTTAGGCATTTTCTACCAGCTAACCTTTGAGAGAGTGAAATATGCTTAGGGTGCAGAACTTTTCGAAAAAAAAAAAGATATAATCTTAACAATGATGCATAACATTACTTAAATACTGTATATAATATAATAAATGCAATACATAAACATACATACCATACCAAACAAAAACTGCCACGAGATTCTGGTTTAAGCGTTCAGATATCTATTTTATAAATAAGTAGACCATATTACACTGTACATAAAAACGTACTAATATTGCTTTGCTATAAGTGGGAACCGAGCAGGTCTAAATAGTAATGTCAGGATTATATAGTCGCTGATTAGTAAGCGCTCTAAGCTTCTTCAGACTATCAAACTTCATATTAAAAACCGAAAATTTTACACGTTATAGTATACAGTTGTAAGCAATGAGTTGGGTTAAGCAATTACTATTAATCCTGCCCTTAGTTTGTCGTTGGTCGACTCATTTCGACTTTGTTCCTGTTTCGGTAGATCACTTGATATGCTTCTATTAAAAGAACCTATCTACATATCTAATGAAATCGAATTCAATCACTCATATTCCATTTCGCAATGTGTACGAGGAAGCCGTATGAAGTTAAATTGCTCACAAGAATAACGCCTGCCTTTCAATGAAACTTTCAGGAAACTCAAGGAAAGATACCTTACTTGCTATCAGAGTGTGTTACTGCTCTACACGTCGTATTTTATTAGGTTCTATTTTGAATTGAGTTACGAATCATTCAAAGAAACTGCGAGTTCTATTTTGAATTTGGTTTCAAACCATTAAGTAATAAGCTACTGAGTATAATTGAGTTCTTTTGAGTTTTAAATCATTATTTATCATTAGTTCAACAAGTATTTTGAATAAAGTTCACTCGCAACTAACTGCGAGTGAAGTACTAGTTTTATTTTTAATTGAGTTTCAACTACGTAAAAATCTACGTACATGCAACGTAGATTTTTCTAAATAAATACAAAAAAAATAAAAAAAATAACGCCTAATTCAATTAAATATTAATAATACTAAAATAGACAAATTATTAAAGAGTTTTTTTTTCCAATCATCGCCTGCAAATAAATGTACGTTAAGTGTCAGATCTTCCTGTTCTTGCTTAACAAATGAAACCTTAAAAACTCAGAAGCAACTTATATTTCTTGAAAAGGCTTTTATTCAAGTAACGTTATAAAAATATTACTCCATAAGTCCCGGGGGTTCAGTAGATATCCGGTTTCTGAAAATACGACCAAACATCGTGCGGTCGATACACGATTCAACACATATTGAGGGATGCCATGGGACTTCGGGCTATTATAAAACTGTCTATTTTGAATATATTGTACTTTAAGAGAGAACGTGTTGAGAAATATTGAGAAATAAAATATAAAGGGTTAAGAAGTATCGATTATTCTCAATATTGGAGGCACGATTCTACACATATTGAGGGATGCCATGGGACTACGAGTATGAGTATTATAAAACTTTGTACTTTATATGTTGTACTTTAAGAAAGGATGTATTGAGAAATGAAATCTAAAGGGTATCTTAAGAAGTATCGATTATTCTCAATATTAGATACACGATTCAATACATATTGAGAGATGCCAAGGGAATACGAGCTACGAATATTATAAAACGTTGTACTTTATATGTTGTACTTTAAGAGGGAATGTGTTGAGAAATATTGAGAAATGAAATCTAAAGGGTATCGGGTAAGGTAATCGGGAAGTATCGATTATTCGCAGTATTCGATACACGATTCAGTACATTATTAAGGGATGCTATAGGACTTCGAACTATTATAAAACTGTCTTTTTTTAATATATTGTACTTTAAGAGGGAATGTGTTGAGATATATTGAGTAATGAAATATAAAGGGTATCTTAAAGAGTATCGATTACTCCCAGTATTCTATATTCGATACAATACATAATGAAAGATGCCACGGGACTACGAGAATTAAAATATATTATACTTTAAGAGGGAATGTGTGTATATATTTTGAGTAATATTTATGCATTTTTATAAATACCTTTATAGGATAATCTTATATTATTTTTTTAAAGATAAAAATGCAATGAAAAAAATCCTGGTGGCGGGACTCGAACCCACAAACCTCGCTATCGGATGAGCGCCTTGCCGCGATAGCGAGTTTCGTGGGTTCGAGTCCCGCCACCAGGATTTTTTTCATTGCATTAAGAGGGAATGTGTTGAGATATATTGAGTAATGAAATATAAAGGGTATCTGAAAAAGTATCGATTACTCCCAGTATTCTATATTCGATGCAATACATAATGAAAGATGCCACGGGACTAAGAAAATTAAAATATATTATACTTTAAGAGGGAATGTGTGTATATATTTTGAGTTATATTTATGCATTTTTATAAATACCTTTATAGGATAATCTTATATTATTTTTTTAAAGATAAAAATGCAATGAAAAAAATCCTGGTGGCGGGACTCGAACCCACAAACCTCGCTATCGGATGAGCGCCTTGCCGCGATAGCGAGTTTCGTGGGTTCGAGTCCCGCCACCAGGATTTTTTTCATTGCATTAAGAGGGAATGTGTTGAGATATATTGAGTAATGAAATATAAAGGGTATCTGAAAAAGTATCGATTACTCCCAGTATTCTATATTCGATGCAATACATAATGAAAGATGCCACGGGACTAAGAAAATTAAAATATATTATACTTTAAGAGGGAATGTGTGTATATATTTTGAGTTATATTTATGCATTTTTATAAATACCTTTATAGGATAATCTTATATTATTTTTTTAAAGATAAAAATGCAATGAAAAAAATCCTGGTGGCGGGACTCGAACCCACAAACCTCGCTATCGGATGAGCGCCTTGCCGCGATAGCGAGTTTCGTGGGTTCGAGTCCCGCCACCAGGATTTTTTTCATTGCATTAAGAGGGAATGTGTTGAGATATATTGAGTAATGAAATATAAAGGGTATCTGAAAAAGTATCGATTACTCCCAGTATTCTATATTCGATGCAATACATAATGAAAGATGCCACGGGACTAAGAAAATTAAAATATATTATACTTTAAGAGGGAATGTGTGTATATATTTTGAGTTATATTTATGCATTTTTATAAATACCTTTATAGGATAATCTTATATTATTTTTTTAAAGATAAAAATGCAATGAAAAAAATCCTGGTGGCGGGACTCGAAACCACAAACCTCGCTATCGGTTGAGCGCCTTGCCGCGATAGCGAGTTTCGTGGGTTCGAGTCCCGCCACCAGGATTTTTTTCATTGCATTAAGAGGGAATGTGTTGAGATATATTGAGTAATGAAATATAAAGGGTATCTTAAAAAGTATCGATTACTCCCAGTATTCTATATTCGATACAATACATAATGAAAGATGCCACGGAACTAAGAGAATTAAAATATATTATACTTTAAGAGGGAATGTGTGTATATATATTGAGTAAAAATTATGCATTTTTATAAATTCCTTTATAGGATAATCTTATATTAAATTTTTAAAGATTTTTATCTTCATGCAATGAAAAAAATCCTGGTGGCGGGACTCGAACCCACAAACCTCGCTATCGGTTGAGCGCCTTGCCGCGATGGCAAGGTTCGTGGGTTCGAGTCCCGCCACCAGGAATTTTTTCATTGCATTTTTATCTTAAAAAATTTAATATATTGAGTAATGAAATCTAAAGGGTATCTTAAAGACTATTGACTATTCCCAATATTCGATACACGATTTTGTACATTATTAAGGGATACCGTGGGACTACAAGCTAAGAGTATTCTAGAACTGATTTTTAAAAATATTGTATCAATATTTTATAATCACTCAATATTTCTCAATAATGTGTAGTGTGTTGAGAAATATTGAGTAATGAAATCTAAAGGGTATCTGAGGAAGTATCGTTATTCTCAGTATTCGATTCAGTAGTAATAGGACTTCCAGCTATTATTATTTAAAAGGAAAGAGACATCAAGTACTTTATCTAGAGATAAAGAAGTATGTACAAATACAAATAATTTATTGCGTCACATTGTGGTTAGTAGGTTGTTGGTAACATAAGCAATACAATGTGAACCCTGCAAGGGCACTGTAAATTAAGATTCCATTTAAGGTCTCAGTTCAGAGGTAGGTATAATAATTTTATAGGTATGTAGACCTCTACATACTTCTTTTTTGTCTCGTTCACAGTCATAATTATTCTCATAAGTGCATTGGGGATTTTAAATTGTACTATCATTTAAAACTTTTTCAATTTAAATATGATACATAAATCTTAGTCTGTCTATTCCACGTTTAGTCTTTATCCCATTATAATATGTTTGTTTTTTCTTCGAAAATTAATGAATTATTGAAATTCCTTTATTTTATAAATGCTTAAAACTATACATAGTCGATTAATTTAAAAGTCCCATTAATGCTAAAATAACTATCATATATATATTTTTTAACCATTTATTACAAAACAAAAATAAAAATAAATAGAAAAATAAAAGCGCTTGTCGATGTGGCCGCAATACATGATGACGCATAATCATATATAGTATACTAGCTGACCCGCGCAACTTCGACTGCGTTTACGCAGCGCACCCAACGGAAGCTCTCAAAAGGAACAAATTTTCCCCATTTTAATTGATACTTTTTTTACTTTTTTTATTACAAAACAAAAATAAAAATAAACAGAAAAATAAAAGCGCTTGTCGATGTGGCCGCAATACATGATGACGCATAATCATATATAGTATACTAGCTGACCCGCGCAACTTCGACTGCGTTTACGCAGCGCACCCAACGGAAGCTCTCAAAAGGAACAAATTTTCCCCATTTAATTGATACTTCGCTCCTATTGGCCGTAGCGTGATGTTATATAGCCTATAGTCATCCTAGATAAATGGTTTATCCATTCAAAATAGGTTCAGTAGATCCAGAGATTACCCCTCCAACCCCACAAACTCCCAAAACTACTTTTTATTATATTATTAGTTAGTATAGATAGTGTAGATTTAAGTTCCCCTATGTCAGCTTTTGTGTATAGCCACAGAAGAAATAATAGTAGTATAGCTAACTAAGCACTTCGCGAGCATTGTATCTAATCATCTTCGTACCCTAATCGAACACACTATTAGTAGAAGAACAAGAAGTTGGAGATAGTCATCATTCACTGTAATAACAGTAATCAGAATATATAAATCTCTTTGGCATATAAGTACATATGTAGAAAGCCTTCAAGAGTATCTGGAGAGCTATTACGGCGGACACTATTACTGTAATCGAATGGCAAAAGACACTATCTATAGTAAATTATATAGATGCAAAAACCATCAAGTGATAATGGTGTTAAACAACATTATATTAATGGACCACATTCATGGACTTTGTAGGTTGCTTATTATTCGGTCGGTCCTGCTTCAATAAATAAAAAAAAAAGAATCTTACTGATTTTTTTAATAAATTTTCTTTATATGGGTTTAACAATAGCAACAATACAATTATTCATTTTATTTGAATAAATAAAACTAGCCACTTGTTCGGTGTAGACTCATACCATCGGCTACGACGAGGTGGGATTAAAACCCCTCCGCTGGGTACCCTGGGGCTGTCTAGGCGGTCTCAGGCGCCGTAAGGCACCCGTGAAGATATGTATGTATGTATATATGCAAATTAGATAAATAATATTTTTTATATCTATCGCGTGTTGTTATTATAAATTAACGTACAACATATTAATTAGATGAATAAGTTTATATTTTAGACTTCATATATTTTGGGTAAATTATTGGTTTCAATTAAAGGATTTTAAATATAGAATAACGCAAACATTGACTTGACCATTGACTGAGATAAGTCAATATAGCTTTCATATCGGTTGACTATATATTAATAATAATATGTAGGACAATTTACACATATTGCTCTGGTTACAAACTAAGCTCTAAGCTTGTACACTTTATATTTTATAAACACCCAGACCATGACAAACTATACAGAAAAACGATCTAATAAAATTTGCCATGGGTGGGAATCGAACCCACGACCTCCGGATACAACGCCAAAGGCGCAACATCTAGTCTACGGAGGCGGTCTATATGAGCGCGAAAGATATTTGTTTATACAGTCAAAAACTATATTTTTTATTCTTATTTCCGTAGGCCCTTTACCATAATTTGAACTAGAAAATGCAATATATTTTTATAATGAAAGATTACATAATTGTGCCGTTTGCTGTAGAGACTCTGGGTCCGTGGAGTCCAAGCGCTAGACCATTTTTAAATGATATAACGCCATGCCCTATTGCCTCCTCCGGTGACAAGAGGGCTGGCTCATTCCTCGCACAAAGGATTAGCATTGCGATCCAACGAGGGAATGCGGCCAGTGTTCTTGCCACCGCTCCACGTGGACCAGACCTTTATAACCGCATTAAATATTTTTAATCGGGTTATAATTATATTATAATAGTTATTTAATTTAGATTTATTATTTATATAGTCATTTTGTATTTTTTTTAATTTTACATTTAGGAATAATAATATAAAGAATATTACACCATATTGCTGTGGTCATAAACTAAGCTCAGGGCTTATACTATGTGTACCAGAAACAAACATTTATTATTTAAAAAACATCCAGACAATGACATACTATACAGAAAATCATAGGTACCTACTATATTTTTTTCCATCGGCAAAATAAAATAAAGTTGTTTAAAATATTTTAGGAAGGTTATGTAACCTAAAGAAATATTTAATACTTATTAATAAATGTGCGCGAACCTGTAATCTCACAACAGAAAATAAAAACAGACATTAAATTAAATACTTAAGTACTAACTCGGGTCGTACTTCAAAACACAATAAAATTGCAAAGTAGAAACTTCTTGCAACTTTTGAAGATGAAATATTTACGAGGACATAAAGTAAAGTGGAACGTTTAAAACTATGCACATGAAAAAGGCGTTTTCAGTTGTCACGGTTTGACATTCGACGGCAGTGTCAATTGTAGGGTGGGCAGAATGGTAGAATATACAATATTTTGCATAAACTCTATACCTTTGTATTAAGTTTTAATTTACGTTGAGAATCTAACTAAACCTTTGTGCCCACCGTACGGGTATCATAAAACATACGTATTTACGACACATCCAGCTAGCGAGTTTTACATTCCTACTCGTAAAACACTATAGAACCTAGTAAGATTATATCCCACATTATATGATGCTAAGCTATAAAACCTTACATTTTGTGGTTAAAAATGTAATTCTATTGAAGGTTTTGTTGTAAAATTTAGAAGAATTAAGCTAATATTTAGTATTGGTAATATTGATCTACATACTCTGCCATTTATGGCGTGCAAAATCTATTTGTTATACAAATATTGTATTGATTGTTAAATACATGGCTTCATAATTGTATAATATTTAAAACATAAGTGTAGGTATATTAGATTGTAAAAAAATAGTCTTAACGATTCTATATATTACATATTATTATCATAAATAAAATAAAAATAATTGTTAACATTTATAATTGTGTATAACAAATAGATTTTGCACGCCATAAATGGCAGAGTATGTAGATCAATATCAACATTTACCATTCTGTAACACCATATTCTTGCAAAATAAACATATTTTGACAGCCTCCGTAGACTAGTGGTTGCGCCTTTGGCGTTGTATCGTGGGTTCGATTCCCACCCATGGCAAAAAAATATTAGTACGTTTTTCTGTACAGTTTGTCATGGTCTGGGTGTTTATAAAATATAATATGTATTATATCGTTGCTTCTGGTACACATAGTACAAGTCTAGAGCTTAGTTTGTGACCAGAGCAATATGTGTAATTTGTCCATATTATTATTATTATTATTTCATTTCATTTCGAATATGAAAGTAAGTTGCCCAATCTTATACTGTAGGTAAGTGAAGTAGCGAACATTATATGGGATAGCTTTTTTTATACAACTGAGAAGAATGTTGGAGGGTAAGTATCCTCGGATAATAATTAGAAGTTATTAATAAAGAGTGCGTGTTGTCTGTTAATAAATAAAATAAAATATGTATTATTCTGACGTTTAAGTTAATTGAATAAACCGTATTATTATTAAGTTTCATTTAAATCCGTTTCGTAGTTTTTCCCCGAAAAAGCAACAAACTTTCGCTATTTTTATATTAGTAGGAAGTAGTAGTAAGGATAAATGAATAATTTGTAGACCTTTCTGTTATTTATGAATTCAACTTTTATAAAGATAATATAATCTCTTTTGAATATGAATTAAAAAAAAAATCCTATTAAAAATATTTTTTAACTTGATGCATTTCATTCACCAATAGGATCTCTATACTATTTTCGGCAGTACAAATTTCTATTGGTGGAACCCTACAGTATAAACTGTAAAAAATATAAGGATTGCTTAAGAAAATTTCATAGTAGAGCAAAAGCTATATATAATACCCTGCCACTCAGGATAGCTTACTTAAGATAATTAATAAATAAATAATCACAATACTTCTTATACATAATCAGTGGTTGCAGACCGACGACTTAGCGACGGAAACCATTCTGGCTATAGAAGCTTTCATGAATAATCAATTTAATTTACTTCACCGTTAATAAGATTGCTAAGCATTAAGTTGAAAATAGAATTGCTCAGGACACATTTATTTCTCATTACTTTAAGTTTATGTCAGTAGCCAATCTAAATGCTAATTTAAATCATTGCGAAATACCATTTAAACATTGCAGTAATGTACTTACCTCTAATGCAGAGTGTTTAAAATATTTATTTAATTATTGTATAAAATTATATAAAGTTATAAATGTACTTACGTCTCATAGTTATCACATAAAATTAAGTGACAAAAATACATATATTTTTTAATAGCAATTGATATTCTTTTTGAATAATAACAGGTCCCAAAAACTAACAAAATCCAATTGCATTTAAAGAAAGAAAAACAGAAAAACTTTATTATATCGTAACAACAACAAGATTACAAAATATACTTAAAAAATATATATTACACTATAATTTATGTCGGCTCAGGCTAGGTCCACAGTCGGTGCTCAAGACAAAGTTTGCTCCTTAAAATGTCAAAAATTACATTGTTTTGTACCATAGTAAAACCCCACCCAAAACACGGCCGCCGACCTCACCCTGAGAATTATGATACAAAAAAAAACAAAAATAGACAATAAAAACTAAAATTATAAAAATATATATATTTACATTTGCTACATATACAGAGCTTGTTGCGTGACGAGAAATAGGTAACCAGCTCAGCACATGCCATAACGTGATGTCATGGCGCTGATTTTCAGCTGGTGCCTTTGGTAGGACGGTAGGTTCTCGGCATAATAGTTGGGCAGCCAATGCATTCAAATACAGGTATAATAGTAATAATACGTACAAAAAAAAAACTACAAACCACAGAATTCTTTATTTATTGTTGACGTGGTTGTCCAAGCAATACCCAAGACAGACAGATGGATACGAAAACAATATCTAAATATTTACATTAAAGTAACTGAGCATATGATTTAAAATATACATATACACAAACAAAATGTTCGTATGTTTTATCTATATTTCTTGCCTTAATAAAAAAATACGGACCTCTCAGCTGCAGTATGCAGTTTAGGTATGTAGCCATAAATACTTTGCACGCGATTAAAATATGACATACGCTCGGCTTCGCATTTGCGAAGTTTTAACTGCTTCTTTTCAGTAGGCATTAATATTGCGTGCGGGATTAAAACATATGAAAAGTATATAAAATAATAAAGTATCAAAACAAAAATTTAAATGTTTCACTGTTACCCTGCAATTGGAAACCAACAAGCATGAACATAAACATAAAATCCGGATCGAAGGACCAAATCATATGTAGGCGCGGAATGCCTACGCGGTGCGATGCTGTTATTAAACTTATAAGAAATACAAAAAAAAAAATCGAAGGCTCAGTATGTTCATGAATGTTGGGTTGTAAAAAGAACACCGGTAAACCCTATCGACTGATAAAGGAGAAAAAATGGAAGAACCAGTATCCTGAGTTTGTTCTGCACAAAACGATCCAAATAGCAGAGTAATCAAGCTTCACATTCAATGTTCCTCAAAAAGGGCAGATGAAGGTGCGTTTTCAATAAAAATGCGTAACTTTCAAATTAGCAGTTCTACATGCTACGAAGCAGTAAGCGAAGCAACAGACTTCCACTTGGCCGAATAACGTGTCACTCCAGCCAATCAGAGGCCTCGCGCGTCACGTCAGGTATGATCGGATTGGTCAACAAGTTAATAGCGGGAATTCAAATTAGTAAGGCAAAATACCGGCGCGAACAATGTATGTGATTATTTATTTACAATTTCATCAAGTTTTTTGTTCACGGACGATATTAGGTTAATATAAAGTAAAAGTAGCCGCGATAATATAAAAATTTACAATAAACACATATTTTTTTTTTAAGTAGATATTTTCGTTAGGTGCTTAATTAAAAAAAAATATGTACATTTGTTTGACAACACCACTATAGTGCCTCGGAGAGCACGTTAAGCTGTCGGTCCCGGTTTCACTATACCTTGTAAAACTGTTTATAGATGGGTTATTGAGTCTATTCAATACATCGCGACCAGCTAGCCACTTGTTCGGTGTAGACTCATACCATCGGCTACGATGAGGTGGGATTAAAACCCCTCCGCTGGGTACCCCGGGGCCGTCTAGGCGGTCCCGGGCGCCTTAAGGCACCCGTGATGATACCTACTTTTACTTTTTACACTAATCAGGATTATCATTGTATAGTTATAACTTAGTAAAAGGTTAATTATTTCTATATACGCCGGGTGACTAGTCTATAAATTGTTAGCAGTACCAACTCAATTATATACGCAGTTGAATCCACATAATAAGCTTTACGTAACTTAACATTTCTGTAGGTATAACTCAAAATACTGTGTAGACAAAGAAAACAAATACAACTAAAAGAAACCATAAACATAATATAAGTACCTCTTCCAAAAGCTATTTGTTATTAAATAGTAACCCTTATCAAAAGAACCCTTGTCCTTGAACTGTAAATTGACCTCAAATAAAACCTCAAACAATAATCTTTAGGGAAATAAATAACTTTGTTTTTGTTCTCTAGAATCCAAACAGAGAACGTTTATGGAGAGAAAATAAAACTGAGAAATACGTAATTCTCTCATAAAACCAAAATAGATATTCTGTGTGAATGTGAGTTTATTATTTGTGGTACCATTTGAGATTGAACGATTATGTCGACGCATGAGTGCAGGGTATGAAACTCTTTTTGTTTTACTCATTTATTTGGCAGCGAACGTGTCGATGCAGTAGTATGAATTGAGTTTTACTGGCAGTTTCAATCCTAGTAAACTTGGAATTTCTAGCTCAGCGTTTCGACGCAATAGCAAGTTTAAACTTATTTGTTTCAAATTCTTGTACTGTTTCAATTTACTCAATATAACTTTAACTAAGTTAACTTATTTGTGAAAGTGTCTTAAGTTTTGGGTTAGAAGAAAATAGTGAATGTAAAATAGAAATCAAAGTAAATTCTCAGGGACTTGTAGGGATTTATGTGACGGTTTAGGTTTGTACAAAGCATCGACAGATCGCAGTCCAACTTTTCTGTTACTCAATTTAACTTTGGGTCCCTCTTGACCTCCCTTATTTACGGTTCTGGAATAAGGGTTAGGTATAACATTTTTCTGAAGCACATTACGATAAAAATGAAAAAACTTTTATATAACAATAAAGCTTATTATATAAAGATGTTTTTAAGTTTATTAATAATAATGAAAATAACATATTTATTATAAGATTATTAATAATACAAACTATTGGCAAAAATCATTAAGGAGTGACCTAAAACAATCGGCGGTGGGGTCACAGATGGTGTTCTGAGTGTATACTGAACAAGCAGCCAGCTCGTCGCGGTATTAGTTTGCTGAATAGTCCATTTATGAACAGTTTTAAGTAAGTTTGTTTTAGCAAAACTTAACCGATAGCTTAATGTGGTCTCCTAGACACTAATTTTACTGTAGCTGACTTTGTATCTATCTGGTGATAAGCATACCTACATAAATCATGAATGGGGTCGTTCAATACATTGTTGTTAAACAGCATTGATCGCTGCCACTATCCGGGCTTCATTATGCGGTTATGAAATAGGCGGCGGCAAAGACAAATTTGCATTACAAGTCAGACAGTTTGCACTTTAGTAGCTTCGCTGCTTTATAGTCAAATTAACTGCCCATTTCGTAACCACATCCTAAAAGGAGACTACCACCTCGTCACGAAATCTATGGAATAGTCTCCCTAAAACTGGTGAACCCAAAGACTAAAAACTGTAGAGTTTTTAATTCTACGATCTAAACAACACCGTATATTTTAGGTGTAAATACGCGGAATATTTCAAAGCTATAAATCACTCAAAGTGAATTTCCACTGTCGCCTTTGCAATGTTCCCAATAGTAATTATAACTTCAAAGCCGGCTTTCCGAATTCTAATAATGCAGGGCTACCAACAGAATCATTAATATTCAAATCAAGGCAACTACTGCTGACAACTGTCTAAACGTTAACTTGTACAAAACAGGTCAGAGATTGCTAATTCGGGGTAAATTTCTGCCTCCAGAAACCAATTCATTGTCTTCATCTACCTGCTAATTTTCAAATATTTATTTTATTACAATTTTTATAGGTCATCCAATAGGATACATAAATAAAACACAATATAATAATAATAATAATAACTTGGTATATTTCACCTTATTAATCAAAATAAAAAAAAAACAAAAATAATATTTATTTTTCATTAACAAGGTACGTTAACATGGTTTGGGACTCTCCTGTTAAGTGTAAAACACCTGTATTAGGAGAGCCCCGCTCTTCCTACAGATATTACACTTGTAAAATATATAATAAATTATTTATGTAAATGAATATTATTAGAATATTATTATATTTGTGTATATTCATGAATAAATAAAAGTGTATATAATAATAATAATGTGTGTGTGTGTATGGGAGTGTGTGTGTAGTATGTGGAGACTTTATTATATAAGTATTTATTTATATAATAATAAAAGTATAGAGTATATAATAATAATAATGTGTGTGTGTGTATGTGTGGTGTGTGGAGAGTTTGTTTTATGAGTATTTATTTAAAACATTATTAAGACCTCTTCAGGCAAAAATATTCCCAAAAAAAAACACATAAATATATTATTATTAGTTATAAAGAAGCCAACCGGCGCTTTTTTGTATAAATTGTTTTTTTTTTGGAAATATTGTTGCCTGAATATTGTTGTTGAAGACGCACTAATAAGGCGAAATATAGCAAGTTATTATTATTATTATATTGTGTTTTATTTATGTATCTTATTGGATGACTAATGAAAAATTATAAAGCAGCTAGGTACTGCAAATAAAAATATATAATTTAAATATTTTATTACAATAAAATTCATTCGGTTTTCAGGCACTACTGCATCGATTTCTTTTCCAGTCTCCTTTTAGGGTGCGGTTACCAAACCGGAGTTGGATTGACAATACGGCAGCGAGAATACTAAAATATACTCGTAATGCAATTCGCCTCTGTCGCCGCCAATTTTGTAATCGCATCATATAGCGGCATAGTAGGGGATTATTGGTCGGCCCCATTCATGGACTTTGTAAGTCTGCTCCACCTGGTAGATACGTCACATGCCGTGCTCCATTAAATAAAAAATATACTTATTTTAAAAGTATTCAGGTGGAATCGTATTTTTACGTGAAAATGGAACGTCTCTTTCGCTCGCTCCGTTCAGTTTTTCTGCAGAAAAGGAAATGTACGCTTCAGCGAGCTTTTTGACAACGCTCAAAACGTTAGCCATAAGGGTGACCAAACGAGTGGCGCTTTTTGTCCAAAAATTATACGGTTGGAGGCTTCGGGCTTGAGATTACTAAAGCTGTAAAAGAAACGTTGGAGAAGGAAAATGTAGCATTAAGGATGTATAGATTATGTTGTCAGACTTTGTCAGTATTATTTTCTGTTTTTTTCTGCACAGTTTGCCATGGTCTGGGTGTTTATAAAATATAATATGTATTAGTATTGCTGTTTCTGGTACACATAGTACAAGCCTAGACTTAGATTGTGACCAGAGCAATATATTAATATCTTGGATATTATTAAGTATAAAAAAAAAAAAAAAAATCCAATCCACGCTTTTTTGTACGAATTAATTTAAAAATATTTAGATAAAAAAAAAACAAATATCAAAATTAAATATTACCTTTGAATATATCTAGAGAGTTCCCCAAATAAACAAATTTTAGAAGAACACAATCTTAAAGGTTAGCAGGTAAATAATGTCTAAGGCATTAAGTTCGCCCTTTGTACATAACTTTTGTTTACTGTGCAATAAAGTGTTAAAATAAATAAATAAGATATAACGCGCAACAGATTTCGATTTAAAACTTTGCGTAGCACAACTCACCCTAATCTAAGTATTTGCATTTACATATATAGCTTTAAAAACTCGTACGTAACATGACGAAAATCCTTTTGCTATTTATTCCCCAGCCAATATATTGTTTCAGTAGAACGTCAGAGTAATTTGCAGTCACCCGTACACGAATAGTATTCCCGTTGAATCCAAAATGAGGAGTAATCCAGAACGTTCTGATCGAATATAAATCAGATTTCAGTTCCGGCAGAATTAAGCGCGTTCGATAATTTGGGAGCAGGGCTTTACCCAGAGCCTGCAGTTATTTATTCGTAATTTATATTTTAATCAACTAACTTCTCGTCCGGAGATGGCTGACGTCCGAAGCGACGTGTTGACGCAATATTACATGTAAAATTGGTAGATAAATATTTATATATATATTGCAAAACTTTCTGCACGATTTGATTGATATATGGAGCTTTCTGGAACATTCGATGGCTTGTTTATTATATAAATAGACTTTATGAGTTTTTTGACAATTTCTGTAGTAGGTACCTATTAATAACAATGATATAATAAACTATTTATTTTATGAAAAAAGTTACAGTACTACAGGTAGTAGTAGGTATACTGTTCTCTTATAATTTTATAATAAAAAAAAAGTAAAATGTTTGTTACCTACTTATAAAGAGAAAATGATAATAAGCCTAGAAACAAAAGATAGTGTGTGAATATGTGTAAGTGAGTGTTTGTGTGTGCACAATAGATACATCTGTGACGTTAGTCAGTAATGTAAATAAAGTTCTATTATTATTATTAAGGCCTCACAAAGAGAGCTTTTTAATTCTTAGCTTACCGAGAAATAAAGTCATGTATTTTACTGAGAAATAAAGCCATGTATTTAACAAAATTACAAATGGTATCTTATAATTATAACACTTTTAGTTTGTAAATAAATTAATGCTATCACGGGTGCCTTTTTGGCTCCCGAGAACCGTTTAAACGGCCTTAGGGTATCCAGCGGAGGGATACCCGTCCGTCTGTTTACTCCGAATTCCATTTCGTCGGTGGTATTCGAAGTCAACACCTAACAAGTTAAGTAAGTAGTTTGTATTTTTTATTATCTTATAACTTGTATATTTAGATATAATATAATTTATTTATTACGTTTTTATTTGTATAGGTTTAAATTTGCATAATATTTAAGTTTAGCTTATGTTTATTTATTAAAATTATAGAGATAAAATTGCAATAAAATATTTTCTGGTGGGTGGGACTCGAACCCATGACCTTCACTTGTTATTTTTAAGGTATCTAGTTAATTTTTATATAAGTTATGGTAATAACTTCTAGATGGTTATAGATCATTAAGTTCGCCTATGCACAATTTAATTTTGTGCAATAATAAGTAAGTATGTTAAATAAATAAATGATGTTTCAAATATGTTATTTTACAAATAAATCTATGCCAAGCCAATTAAACTTAAATAAAAATATAGTATTTTAATGCAAAATTCCTCTCCAACCAGAGGCATTATTCATTCGTAATATCGTATAGCAGGGTAGCTCGAGGCAGCGTTTTATTGTATCTCGCACGTACTTGTGCTGTATTAACTCTATTGCTTTAGCAGTTTCTGGCACAATCCCAAAAATGGGAGAAGAAGCCTTCCTTGTCACTAATCAACTGCTCACTATTTTTGTGTCTAATGAATTGGACGTAAAATCCAACTGTAGAAATGTTTATTTTAAAATTCGAATGGAACATTTTTTGAAATTTAATCAGTAGCGAGTAGGTTTGGTTAACAAATATATACTCTATTAGCTGATCCGCGCAATTTCGTTTGCGTAACTTTAACCGTTTAAGCAGTGTACGCTCTCAAAAGGAAGATTTTCTACCCGTTTTTTCAACATTTTTCATTGTTACTCTGCTCTTATTGGTTGTAGCGTGATATTATGTAGCCTATAGCATTGTTCGATAAATTGGCTTACCAACACTAAAATATTTTCTCAATTCAGTAGTTCCTGAGATTAGCGCGTTTAACCAAACAAACAAATTCTTCAGCTTTATAATAATATTAGTATAGATTTTATCCTGAAAATAAAGGTCAACTGATCGATTTTGTTACCACCGTCTATACTTATTCAAAAAACATCAATTGACCTAGCCATGTTTCAGTTTTAGTCTGTGGGTTTACTAGTCTTTAGAACCCTACTAGGTCGATTTATTGTCGAAGCGATAGTCGTTTAGAGTGCGGTTAAACAGGCAGTTGAAATGACAACAAAGCAGCAAGGATATTGAAGTAGGCTCGTAATGCAAATTCCACTTTTTACCTATTTCGTAACCGCATATAAATGATGCGGTTACGAAATAGGTTAGTTGCAGTGATTAATGATGTTAAACAACAATGTCAATGTGTTGACCTCAGCTGTACTCCTATAAAAAAATCATCTCCAATAATGAAAAAATAAAATAAATCTGTTAGATATTTTTGGTCTAGACAATAGCGCAAGATTTTAACAAAGTTTCAGCTTTAAATGTATATAGAAATAACTTAACTACTTTACTTACTAACTACAATTAAATTAAAGACCCTACACACGACACATCTATCGAAGTATCGGCGCCGAAGTCAGCCCGGAAGTGGGCCATTCCCGGCCCACGTTCCGACTCTGCAATTAACTCATAAATTTGTCGAACTGCTTTTCTGGATTCCGGGGAATTCGCCCTTGGACTTCCCAATCTTCACGTCTTTAATTTAATTGTATATGATATTTTGTATTTGTTTAGTAAATTTACTAAATAAGTTTGATACTATTTATAAGATTTATTAGATTCATTACCTTAGACTTGAAAAAAAACACTTAGGTCCCTGGTTCAAACACCGGCATGTACCAATGAGTTTTTAATTAAAAAAAATATTACATTCGTTTAACAATTTTGTGGAACAGTGCTTCGGAGAGCACGTTAAACTGTCGGTCCCAGTTTCACCATACCAATTTGTGAAACTATTTGTACTTGTATATGGGTTATTGAGTCTATCCAAATATCGCAACGAGCTAGCGATTTGTCGGTGTAGACTCATACCATCGGCTACGACGAGGTGGGCTTAAAAACCCCTCCGCTGGGTACCCTGAGGCCGTATAGGCGGTCTCGGGCGCCGGAAGGCACCCGCGATGATATTTATTTTATTTATATTTATTACATTCACACAGCCTATGATTCTACTAAATATATAAATAAATTATGTTATTAACATATACTGCTACTTGTAATTAAAAATAAATATTTACTTGGCCATTGAAGTGATGATAGAAAATAACCTTATGCAACGCTTTAAACGTAATAACAGTGCTGTTTCTGGTACACATAGTACAAGCCTAGAGCTTAGATTGTGTGTAATGTACTACATATTATTATTATTAAATGGTCTTAAGTTTTCCTAAAAAAACGTTTAACTCCCTTTTTAGAATCCTAAAGGGGTAACTCTTAGGATTGGAAAAAATATATATTAGAATTATTATTTATTTTTTGATTAGAACGTATTTTTAATTACTAAAAGGAATAAAGATTTTTTATAAGAGTATAAATTTTAGTGATAGATGAGGCAGAACACTTTCAATTAGATTACTTAATGAAACATTTCCGTAGAGCAATAAACGTAAGGTTTATGGACACATATAAGCGGTCAGGGTAGTGACAATGAGTCTTAAAACGACCAAAATAGGTCAAATTCTTGTATCAAAGACTTTAGATATTTCAATTACTTATATAGAAGTAAAGTTTCGATACTTGGTATAATTTTATAATATACCTACAGGATGACTTTAAAAGGATGTACTGTAGGCTAATATGAGGTTCTGCTGATCAAAAAAGTCGTGCATGTATATATTAAAAATAACTGCTTTCTCCATACAAACTAGTAATGTTAAAATGACCAATTTGTATCAGGAAGATTTTTTTTTTCATTTGCGACACATAGAATCTCATATTAGCCCAAAGTAGATACTTGAAAATTAATCCTGTATATACATGGCACAAAGCTATTAAAAAAAAATATATTGTATCCGAATAAGATTATAAATGATCTTAAAAAATATTAAGCCCTTTTAACGATGTTCTTTTCTTTAAATAATTAGGTACTTATTGAAATTTATTGAGCTGGCGGATTAACGATGTTACAAAGGAAAAATAAAGAAATTGAGAAAATATATAAATTTTAGGTATAATTAGTTATTTTTTACCTCCTAAAGCTCCACAACAAAAAACAGGCTTTTAAATATTATATTTTATATATTCGTGGCTGTTGCCTACGGCATAATATATTAGAGGATTGTTGATAAAAATGTCAAAAAACGTGTTTACGATACTATTATATCTTTACTAACTGGATTATTATTTCTTCTTTGACGATATATTATTATTTGAGTCTTTTCACATTTTTATCATCAATATAATCACAAATCATTCTCAAAAAGTAAAGAAAATTAAAAATATTTATGAGCGTGTAAGGTAAAATGGTGTTTTGTCTCTTTCTTACCAATGTAAATCATCTTTGTCAGAAAAGAGATAAAAGACAATTTTAACTAAAACGCTTATAAAATGTTTTGAATGATCAATCAAAATGAAATTTGTGTAACATGAAAAATACTACCCAATCCAACGCTTGCTACATAACCAAATCGTGTAAGAAGACTAGGTGGTCAGCTAATTCCATTGACTTGTCGACCGTTTATTCGGAATAACATTTTACATAGATAATTAAGTGAATAATAAAAAAAAGGAAAAATATATTAAGAAAAAGTCACGGAGGCGGGCGCTGGCAGCATTGCCACGTTGTATGGCAAAGATGAATTTTTGTTTCAAATATCGATAAAATTTTGAGTCTCTACATTCTAGAAATACTCGTTTTTTGAAGTCACGAATAAATTCGAGGCTACACAAGCTTCCAGATGTTTCGACCCCAAATGCTACGAAGTGGTCCCTATACTTCAGCCGCTTCGAAGTGGTTAAACCAGAGATTGAAGAAGTAACCGAAATATATCATTGCGCATAGGTGTCTACGCAAGTGGCGTCCCATATCAGTGAATTTCCTTCTAGTAAATTAATTATATGTAACTTATTTAGGTGTTATTAAGTTTTTGTAGTAGTTTTGGAAAGTTTGTATTCTGTTGGAACTTAGTGGTATAACAATGATGGGAAATGATCAAACGCCTTGTTGATCGTGGTGTCGTAGCCCACGAGACGTGCTCTCATATGGGACACGGAACGTGCTCAGGGGCCTATTCTTCTAAATAAATTGGATATTCAATGGAAATCGAAGGCATATCCTTTGCGCTATGGCACCACCTATTCTCAAGTTGTCCCTATCATCTATATCGATATATATCCGTTCCTTACACATTGGTACCTTCTGCAATCCACGTCACCTCTACAGCTTTTAAAGCCGCAACACTAAAAGCTGAAAATAAAATTAAGCAATATTGTCTGTTTTCAAAACCTAAAAAAAAAGAAATTTTCTGTAGAAATGATCCTGATATTTCTGAATCCACAAAACTTCTAGACTTACCTACCATGTATAATCATTGTGCCAGACATTGCTTAATTAAAAAGAACTCTAGAAATTTTACGAGAGTAACGCTGGCAGCGTTCTTAGAACATTTACTGCAGCGACTTTAAAGGATTTTTAAATTATAATTCTAACAAAAATAATAAATAAGTACCTAACAATATTTAAATCATAAACATTACTTATATTTACACAAAGAAACTTACAAAATATAGATAATAAGAAAAATAAACAATCTAAAATTAACTAAATCAAATAATAAATATCCTTAAATAGGATACCACTTGGCAGAGTACGTATAACACTGGCAGCATTGCCACGTAGAATGGCAATAAATATTTAAATATCTTACTTATTAATTATTTTTGCAAGAAATGTTTGTCCGTCTATGTTCTAGTGGTCGGAGTTCTGTCAAGTGGTTGCTCCTTTGGGGTTGTATATGGGATAGTAAGTTAGATTCCGACAAAATATTACGCATCTAGTGCGTTTTTCTGCCTTAGTTTGGGTTTTATAAAATTTTATATGTATTGATTTTGTTGTTTCTGGTACACATAGTACAAGCCAAGAGCTTAGTTTGTAACCAAAAATGTCCTACATATTATTATTTTAATTAGTTTCCTATAAGATCTAAATTATATTAGTGAGATGCCTAAACGAGAAAATAAAGTATAAATATGTCGCAAGTGTATGTCGAAAAGAAAATGTGGAGAGTAAAATTTTTGTAATATATTTACGTTTACCATTTATATGTCGTTGATAAAATATAATTTATAGAGGGCTTACGTAGGCCTATGTGATTTCAAAAAGCGAAATGGGAAGATTTTCTTTTCATTTTGAAAACTATATTTATGGTTGAATAACTTTTTTCTGACATTATTTGGAATAGATTCGTTTTTTATGTTGTTTTTGTAATATTTTGGTTTCTGGTATGTTCTTTTCATCAAATGTGTTATCAAGAAAACACTTTTTAATTTACTTTGTGCAGTTAGCGTGTATTTTAGGATGCTTGTGGTGTTTTTTAACGTAATTTCATTGACACCTTTTTGTTGGCATATAGTTTTCTGAAACCAAATTATGTATATTATGTTAGAAGTTCCTAACAAGTACAGGTAAAAAGGGGAAGTAGTATAGGTGAATAAAGGACTAAGTAAAGAAAAGTCTTAAATAGAATAAAATAATAATATCAAAATAAAGCTATAACTTTGTTTATTTATTATTATTATTATTTTTAATATATCAGAAATTATTTTTTATATTATAATTACTTCTAATCTCAAATTGTTTATATCAATTTTTCTACTACTTAAAATCTTAAAATAAAGAAAACGTTTAGGTTACACACTTGGTTTTGACTCACGTCAAACAGCTAATTGGATAAAAATTCAGACACTGAAATATTTAACTTTTTTATACCTACATGTTGGACATTTATAACATATTGGTATTGCATATATATATATATATATATATATATATATATATATATATATATATATATATATATATATATATATATATATATAGTTAAAGTTACATATATATATATATTTGCAATACCTGTCACTATGTGTAACTTTAGAATAAGTACTATAATATGTATGTAGAATACCTTAGTAAGCAAATAAACGATTTGATTTAATTTGATATATATATATATATATATATATCGCCAAATATATGTATAAGGCTAGCTTATTACTAACAATAATTTACTTAGGGGGTGACTCTTCAATCCCCAGATAAAGTCATTTGACAGTCAACCCGTAACAACTTTATACAACGATACTAATACATAATATATTTTATAAGCACCTGAGAATCGAACCCACGACTTCCGGATACAATGCTAACGGCCTAATAACTATACTACGGAAGCGGATACATTATATCCTGGTAAAGTAAAATACCTATTAGTATCAAGAAAGTAGATGGAATTCAGAGAAAAGGACAATCTACCTCGAATGATGAATGAAAATCTCTAGATGGTATGGAGTTTAAGTAGTATATATGTTTTAGTCTGTGGGTTCACCGGTTTTCAGGTGACTACTGCATCGATTTCTTGTAGAGGTTGTAGTCTCCTTTCAGTGGTTACGAAACAGGTAGTTCATTTGATGATAAAGCAGCGAAATTATAAAGTACACTTGTAAAGCAAGCCTCCATTTTGTTTGTCGCCGTCCATTCCGTAACCGCATCATTTAGCTGACATAGTGGGAGCGATCAATAAAGTTTCCGATCCAGTTAAGTTGATTAATCCATTCATGAACTTATAAAAGTCTGCATACCATGGGGCTCTAGAGACATTTGGGCGATTCTATTGATGGAAACTCATTCAGTCAAAATATCATGGATTTTGACAGTTTCAGTCGGTACGCTGATAGATGTGATCTATGCTGTCATCTGTTTAATACCATACTTTAGAGTTTATTTTGGTCTAATGCCCGATTTCACTAACAATCCCTAACTCTAAAGGGGCCCCTAAATAAGAATTTTGACATATTTTCTATGAAACAACTGCCATAAACACATTAGCCCCTGTGCTCCAATAAAAAAAAGGGGGGAGTTACAGAGTAACATAACTATAGCGTTATAAGATTTATCGTATAAAGGTTCTTGTTATAAGACCGCTATAAGTGATCATCGCCTCGGTCTAGTTAACACAAATCTACGTAATGCATTATCTCAGTCGCCCTTAATCTTATGGATAACGTTTTCCTTGTTTATATTTATTTTCCCTCTTTTACTGTAACAAAAACTTATCTAATAAATTGCTTAAACGAAGAAATATATTCATAACTTCTTTGTTTTCTTAACTCATATACCCCTCCATTAAGTACTTTAAAATCTCCAAAATGTAATCTATGCAAGAGGAATTCCTGCTCAGTTCCAGTAAATTCCACCAGTCTATTACAAGATCTTGGCCTTCCAACATTGGCCGCCGGAATTATGGAACTTCCAAGTTGGCGCTGCACGGCCGTAGGTATATATAATATTTTGGTTGTGTAGGGAGGAAACTAAACGCGCGGGTATAAGAGAGCGTTGATATCTACTTTTAACCCTATTGCGCCATGGAACTAGTACCCATAAGTAAGCAAGTTGGCATAAAATATGGGCAAGGCATCATCTCCATACAGCCAACGCCCTTGTTTCCAGTTATTAGTAAGTAAATTAAATTAGGGATGGAAGGACTATAGAATTTTACCTAATCGTCTTGAACAAGTTTTCTTTGGAATATAAAACCCAAAATTCGGGCTAAGCAGAACATTTTCTCTTTACTAGTCATAGATTTTACTAAAAAAAACATAAGTTATATGTCAAAAATAATAAATATAATAAAAATAACATTTCCTACTTTAACCCTATTGTCAGAATGTGCCGTCTATATAACCTATTAGCAGAGAAAAATTATATGCTGGACATATCTAATCACCAGTTTTCCAAATTTAAAGGGATCGTCCAAAATGTCCTCAAATAGGTGACTAATCAAATTGTATTTGTATATTTTTACACTATTGTGTTAATTGTAAATATTTTTATTTTGTTTTTTTTACGTATCTAGGTTTTAATAAAAAGAAAAAAAAAACAGAAAAGCTGAAGAGATAGGGAAATATTTGTGGAAATAACTAATGATGTATACACGTCAATCATGTGTACACATGTTTTGGATGACAATTTAGGCTAAGCTATTTTTACTATGTAAACAAACTGTATTTGATTGTTATTTGTTTTGTGTGCTTTATAAATAAAATAAAAAAATAAAGTTTTTATTTAAGTAGCGTATCGGCAATTAAGCAAGCAATATTTCGTACATGCCCACTTTAAAAGGTTATAGTTTGGGCTAATATGAGGCTTTGCTGATTAAATCAAATAACTTTTCCAATGGAACTATGTGTCTTAAATGAAAAAAAAAGGCTTTTCCACACAATTTTGTTAATTTAACATGACTAGTTTGTATGGATTTAAAGTTGTTTGAATTGATCAGTAGAGACTTATATTATTATAAGCCCAAAGTACAACCTTACAAAGCCACCATATACGAGTAGATACGTATATAAAGTAATAACAATAAATCACGAAAGCATTTCTGGTGGCGATAGGGCTGAACTCGCATACAATAGCGTAAGCAATCTAGGCCCATGGGGCCAAAGCGCTAAAAAAATTGTTAAGAAAATAACACCTCGTCTTATAGCGTCCTCTGGTGACAAGAGGACTGGCTTATTCCTCGCTCAAAGAATTAGCATTGCGATCCAGCGGGGAAATGCAGCCAGTGTTCTTGCCCGATTCCACGCGGACTTGATCTATATTAGTACTAGGTAATTAAATAAAAAAAAAACTTATGTTATGTTTTTGAATCTAGGGCTAACACTGACATCGCATGACGGTAAAACTTATCTCTAGAAGTGAGTATGAGTATCTAATGAAGTGAACAGAGTCTCTAAGAGGTGTCTATTCTGTATATAAATATATATATATTACAATTTACACATACCTATTGCTCTGGTCACAAACTAAGCTCTCGGCTTGTACTATGTGTACCAGAAGCAACAATATAATACATATTATATTTTATAAACACCCAGAACATGACAAACTATACAGAAAGAAAGTACTAATATTTTTTTACCATGGGTGGGAATCGAACCCACGACCTCCGGATTCAACGCCAAAAGCGCAACTACTAGTCTACCGAGGCTGTCAAATGTATTCTGTGGTATTATCTAACTTAAGTGGGAGTGACCGACATAGAAATTGGCACTCATTAGATCTCAATTCTCTTTTTGGCTCAGTCAACTAAATTTGTATTGAACTTGGGTTGCGTTTTTATATAGTTTTCTTTCGAGTGAAGTCTAAAGCCGACTCAATTTATTAAAAAAGCTCATCTGCATCTCTGGGGACAATGGAAATGGCATTTTTTTCGCTCAAAAATTGAGTATATTAATACAGAGAGGAAATGGTGCCAGTGTATTGGGGACTATGCCATCAATGGACAGTGAGTTGTCGATTATCTAAATTTGTAATTAGCCTAGTTAAAAATTATGTAAATATTTTTTTATTTTAATATATTTGTACATTAAATATATTATATATGAGATTTACTAAATGTACCTATGTATTTAATAACCCTTTGAAATTATAAATTTTGTATAAAACAAAATTGTTTCCTTAATTTTTGTTAGGAAACATATTCCAAACCATAAAAGCCTTATGACGTAAATAAAGTTGGGAATAATCATAAAATGGAATAGGGGATAGCACATGTTCCCAAGTATGTACTAACAATGCTTATAAAATACTTCTAAATATATAACAAAAATAATATGAACAGAAAATGTGGAAAAATTACGGCAATAAATTCTCATAACACGCTTCATAAAAGTATAGCAACACCGCGCAACGGCCGGACGCGGAAAATGGACCGCAAAATTCAGGCAATAACGAATGCAAGTTCGATTCGATTCATCAGGTTTGTACATTTTTTCACGCATCGAGTTTGTAAATTACTATGAATTTTGTTCATTATTCCCTACATTGTGTTCAAATCCATTGAACTGTGTGATTTTTTGGGGTTCATAAAACAAATAAATATAGGATTTTTATTTGTTACATCTGAATTACGAAAATATTTGATAAATAAAATATCTTCAATCTTAAACATCCAAAAAAAAAGTACATTGGTTTGATTTGGTTTAATATAGGCTAGATCGACTCAAAATAAAATAAATACCATCAAGGGAGCCTTAATAAGGCAAAATAAGGAATTAACGTATCCTCATTTCGCCGTTGGTATTTGGAGGCACCAACTAACAAGTGGCGAGCTTTTGCGGTGTTTATGTTGGAATAGCCTAGTTGTATAAAGCGGTCACCCATCCCAGGTCCTGCCTTGTTGTCATCTGCTTAACCTTGTTATCAGTTGCGCAGTGACTTAACCATACCAAATGGTTATCGTGGAAATCGAATCCATGTATTTACGGAGGCGGTGATATAAACTATATACTATACTATTAGGTATAACTGAATGAAAATATTATGTGAGAATTGTCCAACATATTATTATTATTATAAACATTTCATATCGATAGGGAAAATAGCAGTTTAATACTACACCATTTTCCATATAAGTATTTTCTATTTCCCAGTATACTAATAATGATGTGTGAGAAATCTATAAGCCTCCAACAATTCCGGATATTCACGATGTCACATGAAATATGAAACCTATCTTGATAACATAGTATATATTATAAAGATAGCCCACACTACAGTATGATTCTATATGTGCGAAGATATAAACAGTCCTATTACGTCGAATAAACTGAATAAAGCACTCCCCCGCGCCTCGTTCTGAGAAACATTTCGAACAGCCGCTATATCTCCTGCCCTTATCAACGGGGCATTATTGGAAACTGAAAGGACCTATCAATTTCCTGTCCTATTTTCATCCCCATTCGGTCGCCGATGACGGGTTGCGGGGGACGAAGCTTCCGACTGTCAAATAAACATTTCGATTGAAATTAAACCGAAGGGCAGCGATATATTATCAGAAATAAAACGAATGGGTTTTCGAACACCCTGTAATTATCAAACGAGACTTGTGAATTTAATTAGATTTTTTTAATTAGATTTTTAAGCTCCTAAAATCACAGAATTCAATCGACCGCATGGTCCGACCTGGTCGTGGGTTCGATTCCCAATCACAGCAAAGCGATATTAATTAAAATTTCATGTCATGTTTGGGTGTCTATAAAATATAATTTGTATTAGTATCGTAATTTCTGGTACACATAGTACAAGCCTAGAACTTGGTTGTTGGCAATATGTGTATTTATTTATAATTTAAAAAATATGTGTAAGATAATTATTTATTATAAAATAATATGTGAAACGACTGAAGAAGCCTGTGGCGAAATATATCGTTTATAATTTTTTATAAAGTATTTTATTTCAATAATACTTATATTATAAAAATAAAACAATTTAATGATAAAAATAATAATATATGAAGGCACATTTTACACATATGGTCACAAACTAAGCTCTAGGCTTGTAGTATGTGTACCAGAAATAACTATAATAATAGGTATGATATTTTATAAATACATGTCCAAAACTATTAAAAAACTTTTTTTTCCAATCGAACCCACGACCTCCTGATACAACACTATCTACGGAGGCGGGAATTCATCTAAATTTATGTTTTGAGAATTTTACAATATTATTTTAACTTTATAATCTTCTTAGCGAATTATTTTGAAGATAAAAATATTAATTGCGTGGGCATTTTCCCTTGTGCTCTCAGAATTTAGTTCTAAGAATAATTTAATCTTAGACTGGGTTGCAAAATTAACTCTCTGTAATTGAAACGATTAATGTTAAAAATGGCGACCAATTTTATTTTGCAGATCGAATCCCAGCTGGTGCTATTTACTTTTTTTTTACCTACGATGAAAAAGTTTGACCCCTTAGTTTTAGGTGTGTCCATCCAATATATTATCCATAAATTTTCTTTATTAACCATTTATAGCAAGTCATTCCAAAATAGTCAAAAAAGTCGATATTGGAAAGTATTGGATGGTAATATAAGTAGTCAGCTTCTATTACCTTTTCTCTTTGGTTAATAGAGTCTGGCTATTGAATGTTGACCCAGGAATCAAATCCCTATCTCATTCTTTCTCATAAAAAAAAGACAAAAAGAAAAAAACATACTCAGCATTCGATGGCAGATTCTAAAAATGCGCAGGTTACAATAATAATAATATTGTTTACTGGACCACGACATGTGACTTTGTATCTACCTGATGGTAAGCAGACCTTCAAAATTCATGAATGGGATCGATCAATACATTGCCGGTTAAATTGTGTGGTTATGTAATAGGCGGCGAAAAAGACGATTTTTTTAATTTTTTTATTTACATTAGAAGTCTTCTTTAATTGCCTCGCGGTATTTTTTTTAACGAAGCAACCGGATGAAAAGGGCGTTTTCACACTAGCAAATGAAAAAAAAAAAGTTGTGAGACAACCGCTTCAAAATTGGCGAGCATACTTATTGAAATTACCAAAAGTTGTCTTGTTTCGAAGAGACAACCTTTCAAAGTCGACCTAAAGCCCTTTTTTTCGTTTTTTCAACAAAAAATTAAAAACGTCCGACGCCGCGTCTGTGTCGCCGCATTTGAACGACGTTTCATACATTTGCATAGTACATAAATCTGCCGTTCTTTCGCGGCGCCACTGACGCCACCGACGCTTGCTTGGAAAGTCTATCTCTGTGCTTGTTTAGTTACAATGGGTCGTGGTGGTTGTTTCAGGCGCAGTGGAGGAAGGCGCGCTGGGCGGCGGCGGGTGCGGCGGCGCGCTGGCTGCGCTGCACGCTACCGGCTCGCCGCCCGCGCCCAGCCTCGGCGCCAGCCGGCACAGCCTCATCGGTAAATACCCTGGTACAGTTAACCTTAATCCATCCTTACTAATTATAAATCCGGAAGTAACTCTGTTTATTACTTTATCACAACTACACCGCTGAACCGATTTCAATGAAATTTTTATCAAAATCAAAATTATATAAATGTAAATCTTTGCAGATATTCATGAGTAGTCAAAAAAAAGTCTTAACAATGAGGTCTAGAGTGCGTTTTTTTATAAGCTTGATTAAATAACTACTTAACCGAACGCACGCTACATAACCAATTAGTGTAAGACTAGGGTGGTTCCGATTCTATTGATCATCCGATTATCATCTACCATACAAGGGTGCCGAGGCGACCAACCATAGCCACGCCTTAAATTTTAAGAATTATATTATATATATTAATATGGAGACTCTGGGAATGATATAGGTTATATAAACCGTATATAGGTTATATAGGGAGTGCAGATATAGAGGGTAATGTGGAAGTAACTCTGTTACACCTAAAGCGCTGAATCGATTTAGATGGGAAGGTCTACCATTTCGTTAAGCCAACCGACCGGTCTCGTTACCACCGCCAATATTGATGCAAAAATCGTCATTTGGCTTTAGTCTGTGGGTTCACCGGTTTTCACGAGACTTAAGCGTTAATTTCTTAATAAGGTGGTTGTCTCCTTTCAGGGTGCGACTATGAAATGGGCGGTTAGATAATGCAAATTGTCGCCACCCGATTCGTAATTGCATCATTTAGTCGGCATAGTGGGAGTGATCAATGTTGTTAAATAACAATGTATTAATCGACCCATTCATGGTCTTTGTAGGACTGCTTAACATCGGGGCCTTATTCTACTTAAATCAATTGGGTATCAACGTCTTATGAAAGTTAAAAATTGACTCATTTTGTATGGGATATATGTAAAATTATAACTTTGACATGCAGTTGATATCCATTTAATTTAGTAGAATAGGCCCTCATGTCACATGCTTAGATCCTATAAAAAAAACTTGTACCTTTAACTTATTTAAGCTGAAAGACATCCAATAGTTACATAGGTAAGTATAAGTTAACAACTTTGATTATACACAATTTAATTTGGAGACATAGTTTAATTAACAGGATTCCAAGTGGTGTGTCCTGGGTGAATTGATGGGCTATAGTGGGGCCCCTCAGAGGTGCCCGTAAATCTGTGAGGCCCAACACTTGATTAATTTGCTCCCAGCATCCCGAGCAAAGAAGAGCTGTTCTATTATGAATGGCATACTCTTGCAAGGATTTTCTTAGATGTGGAAACATGGGATTTATTAAGTATTTATTCGGATTAGTTATGCAGGTAGGTTCTAAACAACAAACTTAAATTATGTTATTATAGTGTTAGAGTTTACATAGTGTTAATCTTCATAAAAAAAAAACGAAAAAGTGTGTTTTTTATTTGCATCATGTAATTTATAAATAAATACTATTTTGAATGGAAAATATAAATCCATCCATCCCTCGCTTCACTACAAGGCACTCAATCGCTGAAGCATCTTTCAATTTACCCTCACAAAATTATTTTTTGCATTTCACCGTTTTTTGACAGCCTCCGTAGACTAGTGGTTGCGGCTTTGGCGTTGTATCCGGAGGTCGTAGGCTCGATTCCCACCAATGGTAAAAAATATTAGTTGGTACGTTTTTTCTGTACAGATTGTCATGGTCTGGGTGATTATAAAATATAATATGTATTATATCGTTGCTTCTGGTAGACAAAGTACAAGCCTAGAGCTTAGTTTGTGACCAGAGCAATATGTGTAATAAAATGTGTCCTACATATTATTATTATTACCTATTACGAGTATTTATACTCAATATGCCTTCTCTATAAATGCATTTCATTAAATTATTCACAAAATCAGATTTTGTAAAGCAAAAAAGTAAACCCGCTCATTGCAAAATATATAATTTAAATTAGGTCTATATAATTAATGAGGTCGTGGGTTCGATTCCCACCCACGGCAAAAAAAATATCTGTAAAATAAGGTATAATGTACAAATAATGTGCCTCCTTCTGTTTACAACAATCAAGCAATTAGCTTTAAAAAAATATTCTAAAGCGGCTATAAATACCAGTAGACAGACAGAAAAGAGGATAAAGTTTTAAATAATTAATCAGAAGCGTTCTAAAATTAATACCTACTTAAATAGCTGCCTTAAAATGCATAAGCTTACACCGTTAATGGTTATTGAAATACGTAGCAATTTGGAAAGCTCCAATCCGATTATGGGGGTGAGGGTAGGGTTGTCACTAAAGGATCTTATTTTAACGGTCATAATATCCGGATTTTTTCTTTCAAAATAAATTATTGGAATAAATACTTTTAGTACACAGGATTTTGTTAAAAATATTATTTATTTAATTTTTGTTTTACGGAATAATGTTTGCCAATATCTATCTTTACATATGCCTTTTGATTCGTCCAGAGTATTTCTCTATGTACATGCAAATTCAGGAAGACAAATAAAAAAAAAATTTCATGTAAATCTTTACCTATGTTAATAATGAGTCAGTAAAACTGTTTTCTTTTACTGTTATGACTAGCTATTTTATCACGCCATGCTAGTGGCTTGTTTTTTTTTTATTGGAGCACGGCATGTGATGTGACTTTTTATCTAGCTGATGGTAATCACTACAAAATCCATCAACGGGGTTGATCAATCTTGTTATTTAACAACATTGATGGCGCCCACTATGCCGAGTAAGTGATGCAGTTACGAATTGAGCGGCAGCAAAAGAAGAACTTAACGTTTCTTTTTTAATATCCTTGCAGCTTTATCCGTCAAATCTACTGCCCGTTTCTTAAACGCACCCTGAAGTCTCCTGAAAACCGCTTCATTACACATTAAAACCAATATATGACTAGAGTGTCATGACAGGGACTTGACAGTTTTTAAACCAGAAAGAAACGTTTATTTGTATGTTGGTAACCCTACACTAGGACGATCTCGCATCGCATGTCATTATTTCGCTAATTTGACATCATGCTATAAAATGACGACGGTGATTGTGGTCGTTGCTGGAGGAGTCGTGTTGCATGATAATTGTATGTTTAAACATATAATTATACTCTGATAGTTTTACAAATTGCCAATAATTATTGGCTGAACATGAGCTTTCATTCGTATGCTTATTGGTAAAGTTTTTTTTTGGTAAAAGTTTCTGTATTATGTTTTAAGTCTATAAACAGTTTCACAAGTTGGTATAGTGAAACTGGGACCGATAGCTGAATGTGCTCCCCGAGGCACTATAATGATGTTGTTAAACAAAAGTACATACATTTTCAGATTAAAAACTCATTGATACACACCGGGGTTTGAACCAGGGACCTAAGTGTTTTTAAGTCCAAGGTCTAACAAACTCGGCCACCACGTTTAAATATATAAATAATTACAATTCCTATCATAAATCAAAACAATATAGTAAATAAAAAGTAATTAGTTACGAGCAGAAAAATATTTATTTTAAAATGTACATTTTAAACCCAAGTGACTACACAACACAAAATATTTATTTATTTAAACATAAAATACCCGCTTCAGAGAGTTTTCTCTACCAGTAAAACTGCATAATACAACAACGTAAGCACCCTTAATACGCCACAAAACACAGGTACGGTGTTTGCAGTCCCGCCACGTCTAAACTGCGACGTGGCTATCGTATTGAGACTAGAATCACCATAATAGGGCCTCGGGTAGTCCGCGGAGTGCGGGCACGTGACGAAATGCTCGATATCTCAATATGTCCTCGACTTGAAGCTTTAGTCTGTGGGTATCGACACTGGGGCTTTGGCTTGCTCGATACTAGACTGACAATGGTGACAAAAAAATGGCAGGCACTGATGTATTTTCTCCAGACCCAATATTCTTAAAAATGTATAGACAGAGAGGGGTGATACGTGAATAAATTATGTTATGCTATATCTCAATATGTACCATGTTGGTTTTTAGACATTTTTTTTTAGACAGTGAGTAAAAATGTTATCAGATTGCACAAAAAATACAACAAATCGGCTAATATAAACAATACATATTATAATTATACATATAAACCTTTCCTGATAATCACTCTATCCACAGAAGAAATAAGTACCAATAGTGAAAATATGTATCTTCACGGGTGCCTTACGACGCCCGAGACCGCCTAGACGGCCCCAGGGTACCCAGCGGAGGGGTTTTAATCCCACCTCATCGTAGCCGATGGTATGAGTCTACACCGAACAAGTGGCTAGCTCGTCGCGATGTTTAGGATAGACTCAATAACCCATCTATAAACAGTTTCACAAGTTGGTATAGTGAAACCGGGAACGACAGCTTAACGTGCTCTCCGAGGCACTATAGTGGTGTTGTCAAACAAATGTACATATTTTTTTAAATTAAAAACTCATTGGTACACACCGGGATTCGAACCAGGGATCTAAGTGTTTTTAAGTCCAAGGTCTAACCAACTCGGCCACCACGTATATACTCGGCCACCACGTATATTATACCACGTATATAATAGTGAAAACTAAACTCAAATCCGTTTATTACTTTCGGATTTATCGCAAAATGGCAGACTGTATGTAGTCGGGCGACTTTTCTTTATACTACTGTACTGATAAATATTATATTATTGTTATTATTAGAAAAGTTCCTATAACATTGTTAGACCGACCAACCGGTTTCGCCGGCTATCGCCCTTACAGATGCAAAAGCCGTTAAGTATCCTAGTCATGTTTCAGTTTTAGTCTGTGGGTTTATCGGAGATTATTGCATCAATAAAAAAAAAGTCCAGTTACGTAACGGGAAGTCGATTTGACGATAAAGCGGCAAGGATAAATTGAAGTAGTTGAAGTAGAATTGTAATACTAACTTTTGTATCATTTCGTAATATCATTTAGCCAGCATAGTGGGAGGGCCCAATGCTGTTAAACAACACTAACTTAAGGTCAAAGTCACATCCAATAAAATAACATAAAATCCGACCTTAGAACTGCCGGTCTAGTAAGAGTTATTTACATGCTTTGTCTACTATATTATATCTCTAGGAATCACCGAACGATGCCTAGGACAGATTTTATTATCTACATAGAATTTTTTTTTAACAATACGTTACGTTTCGTCCTTTATTGTCCTTGAGCTATATTACAACATTCAAGTTTTATGTAATACTAGTGCTCGCAACTTGGTGTGGATGTTGTCTATATATTAGATTTTAATTAATAGTGTCCCACTATTAATTAAAATGTATCCATCTTCCTCTTCTAACTTTAATGAGAGATCAAATATATTTTTGTATAACATTAAATTTTATCTCTATTTTTCTTGGTCACGCCACAACTTGAGAACGAAATAACCATAAAGCTAAAAAAACGCGCCCCGCGCGCGGACGGGCACGGTTTTTACCTTCATGGAAATAACCAATTTCATTTGTTACTTTTTTTAGGCTTTCTAATACTTTTTATAAGACTACGGAACGAAAAATTAATAAAATTGCGCAGAAAATTGGACAATTTCAGAAATCATAAGACTATTATAACCACAGAATAATAATTCTGAGATTATAACATCGCGCGTTTGACAGTTCGCGCAATTGATGAATGGGAATTTTGCACATAGCTGTTTTATTGTTCATGGATAAATTAAATAGTATATATGGTCGAAATTAATTACCTATACTATGTTATTTTATTTCATTACACGTTCGTACTGTAAAAGGATGATTTGGTGTCATTCTATTCGTTAGTACACCCGTGCAAAACCGAATCGAGCAGCTAGTATATAGTTTACCTATACTATACTAATATTATAAAGAAGTGGTTGTAGGGGGTAATATCTGTATCTAATAAAACGATTTTGAAAATTATTTTAGTGTTGGATAGCCCATTTATCTAGGAAGGCTATATAACATCACGCTACGACCAATAGGAGCGGAGCATCAATGAAAAATGTTGGGAATACGGCGAAAATTTATTCTTTTTGAGAGCTTCCGTTGCGGTTTAAGTTATCTATACTAAAATTTTAAAGAAGTAAAGTTTGTGAGGTTGTGTGGTTGTAGGGGGCAATCTCTTTCCTTTTGAGAGCTTCCGTTGCGGTTAAAGTTATCTATACTAAAATTTTAAAGAAGTAAAGTTTGTGAGGTTGTGTTGTTGTAGGGGGCAATCTCTGGATCTACTGAACCGATTTTGAAAATTGTTGGATATCTTATTTGTCGAGGAAGACTATATGCTATATAATATCAGGCTACGACCAATAGGAGCGGAGCATCAATGAAAAATTTTGGGAAAACGTGGAAAAAATATTCCCTTTAATAGCTTCCGTTGCGGTTAAAGTTACGCAGACGAAGTTGCGCATGTCAGCTAGTTAAAAATAAAGATAAATAATTCCATAAACACTTCAACTTAAGTAGCAAGTTTTAGCTCAACTTCCAAATAATGTCGTTGAAATGTTCTGTATATTTTTATTTCTTTTTTCTATAAATAATTCCTTCAACTAATTAATATTCAGTGAAGGTTTCAGACTTATCTGGAGCTTTGCAAGATATTTTAGGACCCGTGAATTTCTGTAATAGTTAATTCACAGTTTTTAGCTTTTATTGGCGGCTTCTCACGCTTAAATAAGAAATAATTACTTTATTACTAATTCATAAAAACTTATTCATAAAAACTTATTTAGGCCTTGAAAATCACTTTAGTTAGGTATAGTAAGTTTCCTCCCTTTTCTAGCAACAAAAATATATATGCATAAAAGAGACAAAACATATTGTTACTATAGTGTTCATCAAACACTCAATAAGTAATTTATGAATAAGGCAATTAGAATAATGACGATAATCCATTTAAATATTAATAGGGTTTGTACATATATTTTTTTTTCAAAATAAAATAATTCTCTATACGAACTTTGTTTAACTATACGAACTTGTGAAACTGTTTATACATGGGTTGAGTGTATCCATCACCGCGACGAACTGATTACTTGTTCGGTATAGACTCATAATACCATGTCTACCTACCAAGTGGAAATGAAACCCTATGCTGGGTACCCTTAGGCCGTCTAGGTAAAGGCACCCGTGATTTCATTTATAAATTATAAGGAAAATAGAAATTTAGAAAATAAAATTAAAGAAAATAAAATTTTAGAAGTATCTTTTTTAGTTTGCTGAGTTTTAAAACTCAGCTGAATATTAGCTTAATATAGATTATTTATTTTTGTGTGAGTACGTCATGTGCTTTTGTATCTACCTGATGGTAAGCTGACCTACAAATTCCATAAATGGGGTCTATTAATACATTTTTCTTTAACAGCATTAATCGCGCCCACTATGCTGGCATGCAGTTAAGAAATGAGCGGTGATAAAGACGAACTTGCATTACGAATCAATTTTAATATCCTCGCTGCTTTATCCCCAAATTAACTGCCTGTTTCGCAACCGCACCCTAAAAGGACACTACCACCTCGATAATAAATCGATCTCCTGAAAACCGGTGAAACATGACTATGTCGAATTTTTAACTGGCGTTTATTATCAAAGTTGGTATGTGGTTTTAGGTACATACATAAAATACAAGATTTTTGTCATCTCCACTTTTTTCAGTTCCTGCGTCTTAGTGATATCGATCGGCAATCTTAGCATAGGTAAGACGCTCTTTGTAAAAGTTCTCCTTTGTTTGAAAGCCTTAATGAAACTTTATGGAGGCTTACGTACTTAAGTATACTTTTAAAGAATGTATTGTGACTGTGAATAGTATCAATATTTAATAAAAAATCTTTAATTGTCATTTTACCGCCTCCGTAGAATAGTAGCGCCTTTGGAATTTTGATATTTTGTGTAATGTGTAAATATAATAAAATACATACATCACGACTGCCTTACGGCGCCCGAGACCGCCTAGACGGCCCCAGGGTACCCAGCGGAGGGGTTTTAATCCCACCTCGTCGTAGCCGATGGTATGAGTCTACATCGAACAAATGGCTAGCTCGTCGCGATGTTTTGAATAGACTCAATAACCCATCTATAAACAGTTTCATAAGTTGGTATAGTGAAACCGGGACCGACAGCTTAACGTGCTCTCCGAGGCACTATAGTGGTGTTGTCAAACAAATGTACATACATTTAATAAATGTACATAAGTGTAATGTGTAAATATAATCAAATAACGATAAAAAAATATAATAAAAAAATACCCACTTCATACCTAGTAATTTAGATGATGTTCTTAGAATCACAAAAAAAAATGATGATGTTCTTAGAATCACAAAATGTCATGGTCTGGGCATTTATAAAATTAAAATTACGAATTTGTATCCACTTCCCTAAAACATAGGGAAGTGGATACAAATTCGTAATTTTAACTCAGCGTTATAGTAAGAGTTCTGATCAACCCGTCCTCCATGGTATTCCGAGGCAACACATAATAAGTGGCGAGCTTGTTGCGGTGTTTAAGATAGTATAGTCTCGTTCTATAAAGCGGTCACCCATCCCAGGTCCGGCCTTGTTAATAAATATTTAATAAATAATAACTAATTAATAATTATTATATAAATAAATTGTTAAAAATTGTCTAAAGTTTAGTTTTCCATGTTTTATGACATTTCTATAAATGGTTAACAATGTTTTTTTTATTAAAGTGTATTTCATAAATAAAATGGCGAAGTGAGGATGGGTTAATCCCTCCGCTGGGACCCTGAGGCCGTTTAAACGGTTCTCGGGAGCCAAATTGGCACCCGTGATGGTATTTATTTTTTATTTATTTTATAAATAAAAAAGGATTTTGTTCATTCATTTTAAAAACAAGCTCGCCACTTGTTAAGTTTTGCCTCCGAATACCATTAGCGAACTGAGGACGGGTTAATCCTTCCGCTGGGTACCCTGAGGCCGTTAAAACGGTTCTTGGGAGCTAAAAAACCACCCGGTTTGGTATAAATAATAAAAAAAATATATAACGATTTTTTTTTACGTTTCTAATACAACCTTTCAAAGTCACCCTGTTATAACAAAAAATAAATGCAACGACGTAACTTACACCTCGAAGGCTGTCGTTTAAATGTCTAACACAGATAGTCAATATAAATAAACATACCTCAAAAGATATAACTACCTGCTGAAACCCAAACATTAGACTAAAGGGTTGACGGGAACTTCCGAGAGGGTATCATGGTATGTTCATTGGTTAGCCATTTAGGTCCTTATCCCGTTGTTTTAGTGTCTATAATTACTATTGAATGTTTAGCGTTTGTAGTCAGTTTTGTGTCAACGTGATGTAAAACGGAGTAGGCTTGTATAAATAGACTGGAGGTTGTAAAGGATACGCGGGACACCTATTTATGTATGAATATGTACGTGTTTGTGTCACTAAAATACATGTTTTCCTGGTATCTACCAAGAATCTATAGGTATTGGCGAATTTAAAAATAACGGAATAAAACATATTACTCTATATCCTACATAGGCCATGAATAGGGCAGATCAATACTTTGCTGTTTAACTGGATTTATCGCTCCACTGTGCTGGATAAATTATGGCGTTACGAAATCGGCGGTGACAAAGGCGAATTTGTATTGTGAGTCTTGTTGATATTGTTAAATTAACTACCCGTTTCGTAACCACATGAAAATATATCGGTGTAGCTGTCTCCTGAAACCGGAGAGGTTAAGACTTATGGGTTTTATTCATAAAAACTTATACTATATAATGAGTTCATGAAGAACACTTTAGTTATTGAAGCTTTTGTCTCTTTTACACAATAATATTTTTTGTTGCTAACCGATGTAAAGCCGCAATATGACTAGGCCGCTTTACGGATTTTGCATCTGCATGGCTGATAAAACGACGTTTACCTTTTTTTAAAGTTAGGTTTAGGAAAAAAAATATCAACCTCTGAAGTTCGAAAAAAATCGCTAAATAATTCCTCGTATTAAAATTGTTCCTATAAAATATCAGAAAATTAAAAATAGGTAAACGTACAGACATGGTTTATTTCCTCTTTAATAAAATGACACATTTAAAAAAATCCATCCATTATAAAAAACTTTAGGGGTAGAAAACAGTTTTGGCCCGAAAGTCGTTTTCTTACTTAAATTATAGTATAACCTCATACGTGCTCTTTCTCTTATTGAGGGTCGGGGGGAAGGTTTACATATATTTATGGTAGCGTTACCGACTCATCGTCATGCGCGGAAGAGGTAATAAGTTGAATCAGTATGATCATCGAAGAGCCTCATCAGACTCTCCTCTTAAGGCTTTTATTTATTTATTTACACTCTATTGCACAGTAAACAAAAGTTATGTACAAAGGCGAACTTAATGCCTTAGGCTTTATCAACCAGCTAACCATTTAAATTGAGTACGAAGAGTTACGAAGATGGCGTTGACGTTCCATATCCGGTGGTGGGCTAGATTTCTATTTAAGAAAAAAAATATTACTATGTTTATCTGTACAGTTTGTCATGGTCTCTGTGTTCTTACTGGTACAAATAAAACAAGCCTAGAACCTAGTTTATGACCAGGGCCTTAGGGAGAAACTGCGAGGATTCCATTGATGAAATTGCCTTCAGTCAAATTAATATAGATTTTAACAGTTTTCAGTCGGACTTCTAGGCGTGACATCGCTGTCAACTGTCAAAACACATACCTTTTTGACTAAAGGTGATTTTATCGATGGAATCGTCAGTTTCTCTCTAAGGCCCCTGGTCATATACTAGGTTCTAGGCTTGTTTCATTTATACCAGTTATAAACACCCAGATCATGACAAACTGTACAGTTGTTTAAGGTTCTAAGGCCCAGCAATTTTTGCGAAATACAAACACATAAAAAAAAACTAACAATATGTTATTATTAGATAATTATCATGAAAGGTTGATTAATTGTTGAAGTTATTATCGGGTTAAATGGAAATATAAAATAAAATATCGGCAAACAAAATTTATTTTTAGAATTTAGGTCGTTGTTCTTTGCGTAACCCTATCAATACAGCGTGTCAAAGAACCCATATGGTTTTGTATGGATAAAATTACATTAATTGTTACCTTTAAAAAAAAAATATATAAGAATAAAAAAATCCTGGTGGGCGGGACTCGAAACTCAAAATAGAAAATAATAAAAAAATGGTGTTTTTGAATATTGACAGACAACTGCGTCATTTTGATTGAAGTTTAGCTTAACGTTGTACGGTGTAATAGGCCCACAGCGAACCTCGGTCAGCAGTGTTCCCCGAGGCACTATACATAGTATTAAACAAATGTACCATTTTTTTTTCTATTTATAAATTCACTGGGGTTTGAAACGGGCGCGTTTATAAAACTGTAGTATTTTTAAGTCTTCACGTATAATATATTAATAATGAAATAAGTCGTGCTTGGCATTTTTTTTTATTATTCTCATAAATTTAATTTATAAAATTACTTATTTACCTAGGTACAGATTGTGGCTAAGTAATATGTGTAAAAAGCAAACTTAGAGAGCCTATAAATGCTTTATAAATAGCTTTAAAAAATACTCGTCGTAGGTATGTAGGTCAAAGCAACACCAGCACACAAATAGTTTTATAAAGGCCTTTTTACCTCAATATAAATAAGGTTTATTAAAATAACACTATAGTGAGGACGTGCGGACGCGCACAATTACACAGATCGGTGCTTCTACTACGGCCATTCATCCAGAACGATTGGCTTTACACTCTACTTAATTTGCTAAAATGTTCATTTAGCGGACTTGACTAGCTGTTGGGCGTCAGATATTATACCTGACGTCAATTATAGTTAGAATTTAACAGGTTGCTAATTGGGCAACTATTGTCAAAGGCTTTTACTAGACGTTTAGGCTGAATTGTACCAAAGTGTTTGTTAATGGAATGTAATGATTAAAATAAAAAATGGCGTTGAATGTACCAGCTGTCATTTGAATTGCAAAATATAAGTGATATATTTGACGCTATTTTTAACTTTAATCATTTCGTTTTTGGTGCAACACAGCCTTTATATATGCCATTGGTTACTTACCTTTTATTTAGAAAAAATATTTAAGGCGTGGATATGGTCGGTGAAGTTGGTCGCCTTGTATGGCAGATACTGATTGGCAGGTCAATGGAAAACAGCTAACCATCTAGTCTTACACTAGTTGGTTATGTAGCGTGCGTTCAGTTCTGTAGATTCTTTTCATATTAAGATATTCATACCATTGCGTTAAGTTTTAAATCTGATATCGAGCTAATAAAAAATATTTGTCGTTCTTTTGGTAATGGATAGCAGCCTAACTAACCAAACGCACTCTAAGCCTCATTGTTATTTTTTTTTTGACAATTCATAAATATCTGTATAAAGATTTAAATGAATTAAATAATTTTGATTTAATTTGATTGATTTGGTTAGAGGTGGACCTGTTAAAAGTTTATGCAAGAATTAAAGTTTGGTTTTTGAAAATGTTTTACTCGTGCAAAAAAAACTCATAAATACCATCATAGGACTAGTGCGAATCAATATTTTATTATTCACGGTAGTTCCATTGTAACCATTGCTCTAAAGAAATGGAACTAAAGCAACAAAAAATAATCGCACTAGATCCATCGTGGAACAAGGCAATGGCAAATACTGCGAATAATCCAATTATTTGTATAACATCCTAGTTTCCAATCATCATTGTGTATTAAGTTTTCACAATATTTATTATTACAGCCTCCGTAGACTAGTGGTTGCGACTTTGGCGTTGTATCCGGAGGTCGTGGATTCGATTCCCACCCATGGCAAAAAAAATTAGTACGTTTTTTCTGTACAGTTTGTCATGGTCTGGGTGTTTATAAAATATAATATGTATTATATCGTTGCTTCTGGTACACATAGTACAAGCCTAGAGCTTAGTTTGTGACCAGAGCAATATGTGTAATTTGTCCTACATATTATTATTATTATTATTATTATAAAAAAAACCTATGACAAACTTTAAAAACACCACCATAGTGCATCGCAGAGTACCTTAAGCTGTCGATCCCAGTTTCACCATACTTGTGAAACTGTTTGTAAAGAAGAACTGTCATATCCCATGTATTTTCAGACCCAGGCTTAGAAGCCGCGTTCAAAAATGAAACCTATCCAGTTCGTTAGAGGAAAATACATATAATAAAATTGTTAATTACATTGAAGTTCGAGAAGTTGGGAGAAAAAAGTTATTCTCTTTTGAATTTCAATTTGAGGTTATGTTATGACTAGTTATTAGGATAATATAGCGAACAATTTCGGTCCGCGAATTATTAATCCACAAAATTATTAGTAGTGTTTCCTTGTGCTGCACTGACAGAATAATATTATATAATCTGTGGATGAATATCGTCGCTCTTTTTTTTAAATTATTTATTTTAACATAGCACTGGATGCAAGTCCATCGACCTATCGTCGCTATATTTTTATTCTGTTTATGCGATAAATGGACAAAGGGCATTCAATACTATACGGCCTTTTCTTTTTCTTTCAAAATAATGTGAAATCTCTCATTATTTTGTTAAATCTATATATATATATATATATATATATATATATACATCCCGATACATTTTTGGCGTCCTTTCCAACTCCATTATTATGACGTCCACCATTTCTAGTGGATTTATTTTGATTTTGTTAATGAATATTGGCGTATATTTAGAGTACTAATTCAGTGGTATTAATATTATTTCGCAATATTGTGTTTTTTATTATATACATTTTTATCTAACATACATACAATTTTTAAGCCTTTTAAACCCCATTTCATTTCATGGTCGATTTGGCTTCCACGTATATTACATGTATATTTGAATATATTTTTACATTTTAGTGGCGTCTATCATAAAATCAGTTTAAGCGAGGTCCCATGTATATTGTTTATTCGCCAAATATTTTAAACACATTCACATTAGAGCTCCATTTAGTTTGAATACAATTTGAATTCACTGAATATTATAGCAGGTATATTTTGTGTTTGGGCGTCTAGCTAGACGCATAAAATATAAAAATATCAGTTCTATTCCGATAGACCTATAGTTTTATTTGGTTGGCTTTAATAATGCCGCCATCTTGAATAAACAAATTCTTCATATTTGATTATGGGTGAGTATTGGAATTTAAACTCTATATTCAAGGGAATAAAACTGATATTTCCATTTGGGGGTAAATTACAAGCTATGATCGTCTTGATAGTTCGTAATTTACCCCCTGGTAAGTCAAACTACTGACATACGAGTAATGCCACAGAAGAAATAATAGTTTATGCGAACATCAGTCTAATGTTTAGTCAGCAATTCGACGACAAGTGTGGGAGTTGGTAAAGTTTTGATAATAGTTTATATTGCATATAAACTTCCATAATGTGAGTAATCAAAATAAAGAAAAAATAATCATTTATTAAAATCAATTTAATATAATGCAAAACAGTCACACAATACTAGGACACTTTATAAATTTATTTATTTAATAGAAAAATTGTACATTACAGAATTATCTAACTAATACCTCAGCAAACAGTGTATGGCCGCGCACGCGCAGGTACCTATCTGGTACAAACAGATAATTGTTGTAATATAGTAGGTATGTAACTTTTCCCCCTTAATATATCTAAAATATATAACACTAAAGCCTTATTACGACGAACTGCTAACGAATTAAAGTTGAGCATACCCAATAGAAACAAAGTAGGATACATAAATGGATAGTATCCATAAGTCTTATTATACAAACATCTTAAGAACATTTTCTGCGCCTTTTCTACCATAAGGGTGTATGTACCTACCCTCGGATTCCATAAAATGGAGTTGAACTCCAATATGCTCCGGACATTTGAGTTGTACAACACTACCAGGGTTCCAGGATCAGAAAAGTCTCGTGTTTGCCTCATTACCCATCCTAAGTTCTTTCTAGCTCTTGCAAACATTTTGATGTGGTTGATTATATGAGTGTGGAATGTTAAATCACTGCTGAACAGAACTCCGAGATCCCGGACCGTATCCAAAATGCGCGTAAGCTGGGCTTTCTCAAGCGTATAAAGGTAACCGATACGACTTTGGGATCGAGAAAAAGTCATAATTGAACATTTTTCTATGTTCAGATCAAGACAGTTCTCGATACTCCATTGGTGTATCTGAAGTATACACTGCTGGAACCGCTCACAATCCTGCTGAGTTTATACGAAAGTTGCCAGCTTCACATCATCAGCAAAAAGAAGGACGAGACATTCCTTGGGTATCACCTGTACAATATCATTAATGAAAATAAGGAACTCCAATATCTAAGTAGGTACATTATATAAAAAAATATTCAATAATAAAAAGTAAAATAAAAAACTATCCAGTATAATTAAACAAAAAAATACTTTAAAAAGTATCACAATAAAAAACGCTTAAAAAATAAAGACTTCTTGTTATAAAAAAAGTTACGTATGAAACGTAAATACAATTAAAATTGTTCAATAATAAAAAAAAATGTTCACAATTAAAAAGCAAAGACAAAAACGCTTATAATACCTACTAGGGATTCTTTGACTCAGGAAATATAAAGAACAAAATAGGTAGAAGATACTACCTATCTTTATTCTATCTTTTTATGATTCAGATGAATCAGCATAGGCAAATTGTAATTTGTTAAAACCCCAATCACGGCCAGGTTTATGAATGTGGAGGATGTGATAGTATCTTGTCAGAGCCGTAGAAAATGGCGTTTTAACTATCTCTGCCTACCTTCCAAAGGTTAAAAGAAAAAAGTTTAAAGGTTAGAAGAAGTTGTTGTAGTAATTATTTTATGAACTAAAAATGGTATGGAAGCTCTTCCGAAGAATGAACCTAAAATTATATGTGGCTTGGAAATCAAGAATTTAATATTTAAATAGTTGTTTTAAAAGAATTAAAAATTTAAGAGATGGTAGGAAATTGAACAACATTATTATTAAGTACTTTGCTGGTGATGCTATTTTATTGTAGAATTCATCAAGAATACTGAAGAAACTTTGTCGGTAATGAATGGAATAGGTAGGAAGAAAGGATTACAAATAAATATACAGAAGGCTAAATTAATGGTATTTGAAATATGCGAGAATGCAACTGAATGTAAAATGTATGTGGAATGAATGTTGAACAAATGAGTTTTTATATCTGGGAAGTATTGTACAAGACACAGTAAGATAGAGATGTATGGATGGAGATAGTGAATGCGAGAAATAAGGTAAATGGTCCATTTAATGATATTATGCGCAATAGCATTATTTCCCTAACAGCCAGGAAAATTGGTCAAAATAGTTTTCTGCTCCCGAGACTTAAGTATGGATGTGATACATCCAATGAAAGTTGTGTATTGAGAGAAAGAAGTAGAACGGAAATCTTTCAATATTTGATGTTGTATCAAATATTGAAAGAAGTATGTCATGGTGGTTCGGTCATGTTAAACGTATAGATGCTGAATGAAGAACTAAACAAATATAAAATGTTAAAATACAGAATAATATTAACTATTAACATCTATAAGCGGTAAATAAGTTTTAGTCCACAAAAATATTCATAAAACCAACTAACTTGCCTTCTTAATTAGAACTAACATACTGTTTACAATTAATTACCTTTAAGCATCATACATACATACTATCATTTTAATTAATTCTAAAACAGTTTATTAGTTTTAATTAAGAAGGCAAGTTCCTGCGATGATCACTGCAGTAGAACTGAAATTTACTTACTGCTTAAATTATTGGTATAATTTTACTTTATGACATCGGAAGATTTATTAAGTAATTATTTTGACTTTATTATACCTATTGATACATCTTTTAGAATGAAGTCGGAAGATTTATTAAGTAATTATTTTGACTTTATTATACCTATTGATACATTATTTAGAATGAAGTCGGAAGATTTATTAAGTAATTATTTCGACTTTATTATACCTATTGATACATCTTTTAGAATGAAGTCGAATAATCAATAAATATTCTGATTTACCAAATTAATAAATCATTGTTGTGCTGTGAAGCCAATTAATTAGTATTTCAGTTATTTAAATCGGATAGGTAAGTATTTTTTATATTCATACAGCCACACTAAAACATAAAAAAATCAAATATTTTTACTTTTTAATATTAGTTTAGATAGTTCAGACCCGTGGTCGTCAAACTGCGGTCATACAACTCACTATAAGGGCCGGTTGCATCCAAGTGTCTGTTAACGTAATGTAACGATTAAAATAAAAAATGGCATCGAATGTACCAGCTGTCATTCGAACTGCACAATAAATTTGGCACATTCGTCGCCATTTTTTAATTTAATCATTACATTAACAAAGAGTTCATTTTGATGCGACATAGGCTAAGCCTTTAAATCGTATTACTACTTACGAATGCAAGTAAAGAAATAATAATTCTACCCAGGTACCTACCTATCTATGCAAGCGTTCGATTAAGTTATTAATTTGGCTTAAAATCCCACCAAATGTTTGTTTGGCATATTTATTCATTTATTTATTTTATTTATTTATTACATTTCAGGTAAACTTACGGCTAACAAATTTATAGTTAGTTATAGTATTTTAATATAAGGCCATTAATAAGTTTACACATATAAATGTAACGTAATGCATAATAATAGTCTTATACCAAACAAAAATATAATCAAAAACAAAAATAATACAAAGAAAATAACAAATAACAATAATGAAGTTCAAACAAAATTACCAATTATACCTAAAACTAAAAAAATCTCTCACAGAATGATCCGGCTAGGGTTTTTCGCGCAAAAGACGGCTTCGTACAGAATAGGTCTAAATCAGAACTATTACTATTAAAGAAACTGCACGTCCTCCAAATATATGCATTTTGCCTAAAATTTGTATAAGCAATAGGCAGATGGAAGATGGCAGAACTCCTAGTTCTCAAGCCAGTGGTCCTTAAGTTTAATTGACTAATCAATTCAGAGGAATCCACCTTACCGCGGAATACATCAATAAGGTAGGTTACATTTGCAATATTTCGCCTAATTGTCAAAGGCAGAAAGTGATGTTTAATACACTTTTGCTCATAAGTTAAGTTCCTTTGACCAGTTCTAAAACATAAATATCGCATGAATCTTTTTTAAATATTCTCTACACGTGTTCTGTGTACCTCATATCTGGGATTCCATATTTGTGATGCGTACTCCAAGAGGCTACGAACATACGAACAATATAAAATTTTGATGGTATTGATGTTTTTAAAATTTGAAGACATTCTCAAAACAAAGCCCAGAGCCTTTGATGCTTTGGTTACAACGCTATCAATGTGACTGTCAAAAAGTAATTTAGAGTCATGTACGACACCAAGGTCTTTAACCTCCGAAATACGTGAGAGCTCCCTTCCTTTCAAATAATACCTTGAACAAGTTGGCGACCTCCTGCGAGTAAACGAAATACAGATGCATTTGGAAACATTTAGATCTAGTCTATTAAGCTGGCAGTATTCATCTAATCGCAAGAGATCCGCCTGTAGATTAAAGGTCTATATCAGCTGTTATTGGTTTTAAAATTTTCATGTCATCAGCAAATAATAACACCTTAGAATAGCGGAAACATGAATCAATATCCTGAACGAATATTATAAATAATAGGGGGCCCAGTATAGATCCCTGCGGTACTCTCGAGGGAATATGCGTCCAAGATGACATGTATCCGCCAAGAGCCACGGCTTGAGATCGATTCTCAACGTAAGACGTAAACCATCGATAAAGACTACCATGGATACCAGAATTACTTAATTTCCAAAGGAGGATATTGTGGTCTATGCGATCAAATGCCTTACTATAATCTGTATATATAGCATCCACCTGACCACCCCTTTCCATGTGATTAACAATATATTCATTGGAAAGAATAAGATTCGAAACCGTGGATCTGCCATTCAGAAATCCATGTTGGTTCGGACTAAAAGATGATTTTAATGCAGCGTAAGTTTGAACATATACAATTATTTCCAATACCTTTGCAAATATGCAGAGTTTAGAGATAGGCCGATAGTTTGAAACATCATTCTTTTGACCTTTTTTAAATATGGGTGTTACGAAAGCAGATTTCCATATATTAGGTACAATTCCTTCATTGATGGATCTATGAAATAACAGGGCTTGCAATGGAAATTGCAAACTCCGGGCACAGGCTATAACAAATACTGGAGAGATATGATCAGGACCCGCAGACTTATATATTATTTCATAATAAAATTAAAAAGGCCACGGGCGAAGCCATGATTTAGTATAAAAATAAAGTCATCGTCAATATCACCTATTATATCTAAACAATCATATCGACACCAATATTTTTTTTCAAACTCCAACACCACCCCTGCCTACTCCCACGACAAATTTATTCTTATACTATACATTCCACAATAAAAAATATACGCAGTTGTTTTATCCAATTTGCTTGGCCGGCAAACAAAAATAAAATTTATATTAATTTTACAAAAAAAAAATATAATCACCCTAACTATTATTGATAAATTACTAAATTAAAATCGATGGAATTACTTTTTGAGATTAGAATGATCATACACAGAGTTGTTGGTAGAGAGAGAAGAAAATAAAATCTAGCCGTAATCACGCGAGCGCGAGCGAGATACCCCACGACAACCCGAGCAGTGGCCAAGTTCGTTGACCGCGGGCAGAGACACGGCGAGTAGTGAGACTAGTTATTTGTCCAACGAGTGAGAGTGGGATGTAAGATGTAATGGTGTGATCTTTACTTCTGTCTTTTATGAGCTCGAGCACTGCTCGGGTGCCCGAGCTCGTAAAAGACCGAAGACCCGACTCGATGCGACGAGCACTCAGCAGTAAGACTGGTTACTTTTTTATTAAGTAGGTAAGACTGGGATGCAAAATTTATTGTTTAGTGTGATAACTTTTGTGTTTAGGGTTTCCACTGTAATGTGTATTAATATAATGTGTGTCTAATGTTCGCCTAGGTCGCCCTCTTATAAATATCATAATAAGTATCATAATTCATAACTCACCCCTTTCAATCGTATTCTCTACATCCACTAGTCACGACAAAATAAACAATTAAAAAAAAATATATAAGATCGTCTTATAAGTAGGTGTAATTTCAACTATTATGGTTGATGATATTAATTTGCAGCAAGGTAATACATAAATTATAAAGTTACTTACCTTTCTTAAAAACGAGATTCAGTATCCGTTGGCTTCGAGTACTCGTTGTAAATTCAATACGTTATGGACGTCCGAACGCCACGAATACGTCTGCATGAAATGACGGACAATACAAGGCCATCGGCCGGAAGCCATTAGATGCCAGAATTAAATTGCAATATACTTTGCGGATGATATACACAGAGCAGCGCCTCTGGCGGTACTTCGACGAACTTTTGATACCCAAAATCAGTTAAAACCGAGTAAATTTTGCTTCCACCTTATTTTTGACAGGGGGCAGGGCTGAGGTGTGGGGGCACGTTCCCGGTCTTAGGCTATTTGACGTCCGTATACGGACGTCAAATATCGGTGGATGCCAGATTAAATGCAAATTTAAAGCATGTCGGACGCCAAATGTATAGCGAGATGTATATATATATATATATATATATATATTATCCATTATTAAGTAAGCATATCGCTGTTTGTGAACGCTAAGCTTTTACGGTTGGGTCCAGTATGACCATTCTCCTTTATTATATATTATTGAGTCCAATCAAATACCGCGACGAGCTATCCTCTTGTTTAGTATTGACTCAGAATATCGGAGTGAGAATAAAACCCCACCACTGTGAAACCTGAGTCCGTCTAGGCGGTATCGAGCTCCGTAAAGCACCCGTGATGGTACACTAAAAAAAATATTTCAATGCACAAAGCCGAACTTAATGGAGCTAGGCATTAATATTTTCTAATAAAATCCCGTGTACCTAATACAATTTCAAATATAATTTAATTCTTTTTAGAAAAATAGTTCCATTTAAGATTTACGAGTATTTGTATTTACTAAGTAAGACAAATCTTGAAATAGGTAGAAAAGCGGTAGAAAATAAACTTAGCGCACTAATATTTACTTCGAATCATACGCGAGAGAACCATCCCGTAAGCAAATATTTTTATTGACATTTAAGAGTTGTAAATGGGTCTATAAATCAGTATAGATAGAGCTGTATGATTATCTCAAGTAACATTTGTGTGTGCTTAGTTTTCGCTGGCACTGAGGCACATTGCCAGTAGTCTTCGTTAGTATTAAAGACGAAATCTTCGTCCTTAAAATTTGCGCTTTAGAAATTGAATTATTAGTTTTTATAGACTTTTGAATTCCATATTTTCTATACACAAAGACCTTGCATACAACTTAATACCAGGTGCATGCTTTTGGCGTTGTATCCGGAGATCGTGGGTTCAATTCCCACCCATGGCAAAAAAATATTAGTATGTTTATCTGTACAGTTTGTCATGGTCTGGGTGTTTATAAAATATAATATGTATTATATTGTTGTTTCTGGTACACACAGTAAAGCCTAGATCTTTGTTTGTGACCAAAGCAATATGTGTAAATTATCCTACATATAAAAAAAAAACAAATTAGACCGTTATTTCGTAGACATTGATATATGTATCATAGTATATGCACGCGCGTCGTACCTATTTGGCACTCCTACCCTGCTAAATGTCTATGGTTGTAACCATAGCTTAAAAGTTAGGTATATCTATGAAGATATATCGTGGGTATATCCGTTTCCTCACCGGTGTGCGAACACCTGTTACACCGTTCCAAATATTTTATAAGGAGGTGCTTATAAGAACTCTGAATTCACATTCACGTTTGTTTACCTTTTCATATAAATTCAACTTTAGTAAACTTTACTCGAAAAATATATCGTCTTTATTTTTACACGTATATTTTGGGTGTAACTTATATTATAGATGTACTTTTGCAATAATTGAAATGGTTTTTAAATTTAGGTTGGTCTTACCCCCAGTTTCTTGAAGTTTGATCAAATTAATCTAAGTTACCTAACAACGCACATGATTGGTGCAATGTCACGTCATGAAAATTTTCACCAATCATGGTCCTTATAGCTATTATAGTTAGTTTTGGTTTGTTCTAATTTAGTGTTTTTTTCTAAACCTTCACTTTTTGATAAGACTTTCATTATGGATATACAGAGTGAATTTGAAAGGTTCTTTGCGCAATAAGGCATCACGGGTGCCATATGGCGCCCGTGACAGCCTAGACGGACTCAGGGTACGCAGCGGAGGGGTTTTAAATCGATGGTATGAGTCTACACCGAACAAGTGGTTAGCTCATCGCGATGTTTGGATAGACTAAATAACCCATCTAAAAACAGTTTCACAAGTTGGTATAGTGAAACCGGGACCGACAGCTTAACGTGCTCTCCGAGGCACTATAGTGGTGTTGTTAAACAAATGTAGGTACCTACATGAATTTTTAAATTAAAACCTTATTGGTACACACCGGGGTTTAAACCAGAGACCTAAGTCCAAGGTCTAACCAACTCGGCCACCACGTATATCGTATAGTTGAATAAGTATAAGTACTCATTTAAATATATGAATTCAATAAAAAATAAATAAAAATAAAATAACGTTTATTTATAAAGTAGCGTCTCAAATCGTAACGTAAATGCTTGTGAATAGGTAATCGCTTGAGATACCTTTGAGTTGCCTCGGGTATTGAGCGAAGATCATGAAACCTTTACATCCTTTATCCGTTCACGATGCACTATTACGCGAACGTTATATTTCACTGAGCGATCGAGAGCTCAGCTTTAACCATTTTTATTGAACCTAGAATTTTGGTATCGAGACATCATCGTAAAATATTTGTTTGAAATTGTCTGTAAAGCTGATAAGATTTATGAGCTATTGCAGTATCTATTGGTATATATATATATATCATCACGGGTGCCTTACAGCGCCCGAGACCGCCTAGACGGCCCCAGGGTACCCAGCGGATGGGTTTTAATCCCACCTCGTCGTAGCCGATGGTATGAGTCTACACCGAACAAGTGGCCAGATAAGTGAACAACCCAGATATGTTTAGTGGCATTAAAAACAAAAAAAAAACAACCAAATCAAACGCACATTATGCCCTGTTTTTATATATACACTTCATTCAAGTAAATCTTCATTTCCACTAAATCACAAACTAAAAAGTGGATGAAATATTTGTCATGTGAAATTAGTTTATATTTAAATATGGGTCCAAATGTTAGTTAAAAGATTTTAAACCCCATACATGGACCGATAATAATTTGCCCAGCTGTAATAATTGATCAGCATGTAAAAATATTATGACCTAATAAGGTTATATTATGACCTAATAAGGTTATATTATGATGCTTTTATTATAAACAAAATATTGCTATTGGAAGTAAAAAGATTTTCTTACAAAAAAATGCACAAATAATCGTAATATACTGTTCTCTATATCAGGAATCACAACGTTTTATATAAGTATCAATGTTTCTAGATATATACGTGGTGGCCGAGTTGGTTAGACCTTGGACTTAAAAACACTTAGGTCCTTGGTTCGAATCCCGGTGTGTACCAATGAGTTTTTAATAAAAACAAATATGTACATTTGTTTGACAACACTACTATAGTGCCTCGGAAAGCATGTTAAGCAGTCGGTGCCGGTTTTACTATACCAACTTGTGAAACTGTTTATAGATGGGTTATTGAGTCTATTCAAAACATCGCGACGTGCTAGCACTTGCTCGTGGTAGACTCATACCATCGGCTACGACGAGGTGGGATTAAAACCCCTCCGCTGGGTACCCTGGGGCCATCTAGGCGGTCTCGGGCGCCGTAAGACACTCGTGATGATATATATAACTTTATAGAACTTTATATAATATTACGCTGTACAACGTTAAGCTAAACTATAACCAAAATGACGTAGTTTATCTGTCAATTTTATGTCACCAGTTTTGCATACGTCAGAATTGCATCAATTCGATTAAAGTTTAGCTTAGCGTTGTACGGCATAATCAAACTGTGTTATGTAAAAGCACATACAAGCATTATGAAGTAAACTGGTGACACATCTATCAAATGATTTACAAAGAAAGAGCTTATGTAAACACTTCTAGATTTTAGCACCTTCCGTTATCGAGATTTCCTGAAATTTTACTCTCTAATCCTAAAATCCCTCTTTTAACGACTCTTAGGCTTACGTAGTAACTATTATTTAACCTATACTTAGGGTTCGAAATTTAAAAAAAAACCTTAGTCTTGTTAAAATTTATTATAATTTATTACTAGCTTCAATAGTTTCGGCTGGTATATTATGTCAGTCAGATGGAATAAGCGCTTCAAATAACAAATTAAACAAATTTCAAACACTTAAATGTCACAAAAATTATAATAAAATTAACCAGTCAATAAATATATTTATTAAATGCAATGAGAAGAGAAGCTAAACGGCGATCGTGTGACATGGCGACAGGGTGACAATGCGTGACATCGCCCGTCCACTATGTGTCAGCTAAGTGTCGTCGCGCGTGGTCTGTGACAGCCAGCCGTCACTTTGGTAAACCGTCGCAATGCGTGCTGACTTAGCTTTTAATATTGAGAGATAGTTTTATGTAATGCTTTTTTTATGTAGTTAATTTTATTACAAGTTTATTGATGGGAAACTAAACGCCGATCGTAATACATAGGTGGCCAGGGTGACAATGCGTGACTTCGCACGTCCACTATGTATCAGCAAGTGTCAACGCGCGTGGTCTGTGACAACCAGCCGTCACTTTGGTAACCCGTCACAATGCATGCTGACTTAGCATTTAATATTGAGAGAAACATTTATTTAATGCTTTTTTAAAATTAAGTAGTTAATTTTATTACATGTTTATTGATGGAAAACTAAACGGCGATCGTGTGACATAGGCGCACAGGATGTCAATGCGTGACATTGCATGTCCATTATGTGTCAGCTAAGTGTCAACGTGCGTGGTCTGTGAGAGCCAGCCGTCGCAAACCGTCGCAGTGCGTAAACAAGTAAACACTTAGCGTTTAATATTGAGAGAAAGTTTTATGTAATGTTTTTATTTGATATAGTTAATTTTATTAGAAGTTTATTGATGGGAAACTAAACGCCGATCGTATGACATAGGTGGACAGGGTGACAGTGCGTGACATCGCACATCCACTATGTGTCAGCAAAGTGTCAACGCGCGTGGACTGTGGCAGCCAGCCGTCACTTTGGTAAACTGTCGCAATGCGTGCTTACTAATAGCGTTTAATTTAAGATATATATCGTATTAGCACTTTATTGATGGAAACTAAACGACGATCGTGTAATAGACCAATAGGGTGATGACTGACACATCACCTTCCTTATGAGTCGGCGAAGTGAAAACGCGCGTGTTAGTGCCAGATATCACATAGGTCACAACGCGTGACTGACTACCGTACCTAGACTATTATATTTATACGATATTTTGTAAAAATAATCGAATCGGTAACGCATTAGGACATCACTAAATAATTAGTAATCTAGCTGTCAAAAGTAAAATAAACGCTTGGAAACATAGAGCCTTATGAGGTTAAGAAATTCTGTTATGTCAATGATATTATATTATAATATCATTGACATAACAGAATTTCTTAATGTTATATATATAGTGTTAGTGTTATATATTATCTGAAACAAATAAAGTGTGTTAGATGTGTTTCTTACTTGGTAAAATATATAAATTGAAGCTATAAAATTTTATTGCCAAATATATTTGCCATTGTGTTATATATGGTATTCTGTCAGTGAGGTATGGTATAAATGTAACAATTATTATATAGTATTGGTATAATCTGAACTTTAAATTTTTAAGTTTTTATACAAGTTTAAATTATACCAAAATGATATACTTATATCTTACTTCGCTGACGGCATATCATATATAAATATATGAAGACCTCATAAAAAATATCTTCCTTTAACTAGGCACTATAAACAAAACAGCGGCTACATAACCGGTCTAATTTTAATTTAATAAAAGGCAAACCAAATCATTATTGCAACTAAAGACTGCAGATTCAACAAAACAATTATTAATTGCTTAGTTATATCTTTGTGTAATTATAGAAACTTCTATTATACAATAGCGAGACAGTGCTGAGGTTCTGGCGAGCTCGCCCAGGCGAAAGATTTCTTTGTCCAGAACGCGATCGAAAGGAAATAAATACCGATGCTGGAGACTGCCAATTGTTATTTTCATTTTTGAATAGGAAGAAAATTACCCCTTTTGTAGTTTGCTTTTAAAGTTACAAATTAGAGAAAAATATTAAACAATCAACTGAATTTCTCGACGTCTTCTAGTTAAACTAATGAATTTATAGATAGGTATAGTTTTTGTTTTAATGGAGCACGGTATATAACTTTGTATCTACCTGGCGATAAGCATACCTACAAAGTCCATGAAAATCAATACATTGTTGTTTAACAATATTATTCTCTCTTACTAAATTGGCTAAATTATGCGGATACGAAATAAGCGGCGACATGGACGTATTTGCATTACGAGTAAATTTGGAAGATACTAATAATAAACTCGAGTTTATCTTTATTTATATATATATATATATCTTCACGGGTGCCTTACGGCGCTCGAGACCGCCTAGGCGGCCCCAGGGTACCCAGCGGAGGGGTTTTAATCCCACCTCGTCGTAGCCGATGGTATGAGTCTACACCGAACAAGTGGCTAGCTCGTCGCGATGTTTTGAATAGACTCAATAACCCATCTATAAACAGTTTCACAAGTTGGTATAGTGAAACCGGGACCGACAGCTTAACGTGCTCTCCGAGGCACTATAGTGGTGTTGTCAAACAAATGTACAAAATTTTTTTTTTTCAAATTAAAAACTCATTGGTACACACCGGGATTCGAACCAGGGACCTAAGTGTTTTTAAGTCCAAGGTCTAACCAACTAGGCCACCACGTATATATTATCTTTATTTAATTTATATTAATTAATTACCTTTGCAGACAAAGTAGTCGTCTAAGTAATTGTACATTGCTCTTAATTTGAAAGTGTCAAGCACCTAAGTAATAAAGTCTCACATCTCCTGAAACTGTTATGGCTTAATTTTATTACCTTAAGCTTATACCAACGACAAAGTTGTACGTTTTACAGCCTCTATCCCTTAATTTGTTGTTATGCAATCATGCAGCCGACCCCGATCTGCGATTTGGTAGTTTGTCATGACAATATACTCGTTGGCACCTACAGCTGAGGCAGAGAATGCACCAACGACCAACTTCCGGGAAACTTTGACAAATCACAACGGCAAAGTTTAAGTTTAGGTAGTTCGAAACGCTGCCGAAAAAAAAAAAGATTTTTCGGCTTTAACTTTTAATAAAGTGCTATGAAAATTGTGGGTATTTTTAATCTCGGGTTAAATCTGCAGTTGAAACTTTTTCCAACTGGTTATTACTATTATCTCTAAATAAATTTTTTCCACATTTAGTTGCGGCGGTCGAGTTTGCCTAGTTTTATTCGCAACTCGTCGTGAACCAGGTACAAATTTCGTCAATCATTGCTTTTCGGGCGATAACTGGTAAAGAGTTATACCATGACGCCTCGTGACTGTCAGCTGCGGTTCCGTGTGTTAAGCGAACAATTTCCCACGTGCGTAGAAAATAATAATAATGATAGAGCCCTTTAACCGAAGCGGGAATAGGTATCTTAAGCCGGCATAATGGCAACCAGCGGTGCACCTGTATGCATCCTACTTGGGTTAAAATATCATCAGTTGATGAAGGGTGAAGGGTGAAATTTAGGAGCCAGATTATTTATATTATTAGTATTAGGTGGGAGGAAGGTCTCTTTAACTTCGCTAGATCCAACTTCAATACAGATGCAAAAACCGTTAAGTGACCTAGTCTTGTTTCAGTTTTTGTCTATGGGTTCACCGGATTTCAGGAGACTACTGCATCGATATCTTGTCGAGGTAGTAGTTTCCTTTCAGACTACGATTACTATATGTAAAGTATTATAGTAAATTCATCTTTTTCGCTGCCCATTTCGTAACCGCATCATTTAGCTGGCGTGGTAGGGAGGGATCAATGTTGTTAAACAATAATGTATTGATAGACTCCATTTATGGACTTTATAGTCTGCTTACCTTCAGGTAAATATAAAATCACATGTTTCAATAAAAAATAATATAAAAGACCGGAGCATCTATTATAATTATCACTTATTTAAATGCAGCAGCTGACGAGTTTTCTCTCGTACTGTTTTTTTTTATTACCTATAGAATCATATTAATTAATAATCAGCTTACGAATACGACTTTTCATCATAAAATTTGACAATAATAATAATATGTAGAATCTTTTACACATATATGTGGTCTAAACTAAGCTCTAGGCTTTTAATATGTGTACCAGAAAAAACGATACAATTACATATTATATTTATATAAACACCCAGACCAATGCACACTGTACAGAAAATTGTACTAATATCGTTTTACCTTGACGGTATTTTCGCCAAAGTTTTTTAGTAGATAAACAAATGAATATACTCAAAAGTGAACAATTTTATGAGCAATAACACCCTCGAATGGAGAGCAAATCGTTTCAACTTTTCGATGTTGGTAGCTGATAAATTTTATACGAAATAGAGGCGACACTCCCCGCGGCCGTCAACAAGCAAAACCACTTCACGGCACCGTTATTTTGTCGCTGCTATTTACATTGACATGCTATTTGATCGTTTTTTTATAAATAGGCTTTTTATTTTTATCTTTTAGTAAAAAATATTTATTTAAAACGTTTTTCTAGTATTCTACTCGGGTTAATACAAATATAAAAAGCTACAAAGTTATAAATTAATCCTAAAAGAAAACAAATAAAACTATATAAATAATGCCTATAAAATTATAAAATGAAATAATAAATAAAAAATACCTATAAATTTAAATATTCTTCCAAATCACTGTTTATTAGTGGTATGGTACCCAATACGCTGGTAGAATTTCGCCTTTGAATATTTGTACTTAAATATTGGTAAATATTTAAGTTCAAATATTTGTTATTGTATCTATTTTAAATTCCTGTTGAACACAAAAAATATTTATGCGCCTACGGAAAGGGTAAAGAATTATTTAAAAACTATCATAGAACCTATAGGTCACAAATAAATGCCTTGATTTGATTTGAATAAAGTCAAAAGAATCTGAAAGTACTTAATTCCGATGGACTTAAAATAAGAATTACCTTTTTTATTTTATTGGAGCACGACATGCAACTTTGTATCTCGGTGGTGAGCAGACCTACAAAGTCCATGAATGGGGTCAATTAATAATTGATCTTAAACAATATTGATCGCTCCCACTATGCCGGCTAAATGATGCGATTACGAAACTGGCGGCGACAAAGATGATTTGCATTACGAGTATATTTTAATATACTCGCTGTCTTATCTGAAAGGAGACTACCACCTCGACAAGAAATCGATGCAGTAGTCTCCTGAAAGTCGTATCTTTAACTTTTAAAGTGCTAATGTTATTATAGTAAGGTATGTTTTAAATATTAAAGCTAAAATATGTTTTTAATTATTAAATTTAATAAAAGTATAATAATTTTGCTTAATAAATATAAACGATTAACCTCGTCCGATCTGTCGACCAGTTTTGTTCATTATGTCGGCATTTTGACGACCAGAGCAACAGTTAATTAAATGCCTATTAATTCGATTCATCTGTAGCGAGATAATGAAGCGCAGCATGAAATGGCTAAGCTCACGGCAATTAATCTGCAAAAGCCTTCTAATTATACAAGAACCTTATCTACAAGAGGAGAGGAAGAGGAAGAAGGGACCCTAATGAAGGTAGCCGTGTCAAAAATTTGGTGTGTTGTAGATAATGAAACGGGAAACTAATTACGTAAAAAAAAACTCTGGGATAAGCTTTTTTTTTAAATAATACCTGTGTAGAATATACCTATTTATACCTGTGTGGAATAAAATATAAAAATTAAATCTTATCTTACAACTAGAGAGATATAACATAGGTACATCTGTGGATTAACATTTTTTTTTTATGGGAGCACATATAGTTTTTCTATTATTTCATTAATAGGGTCGATCAATATATTATTGTTTAACATCTATGATAGTTAAAAGATAATAGATAGTATGATAGATAGTTCTATCTATGCCGGCTAAATCGATTCGGCTGGTTCGATTCCCACCCATGGCAAAACAAAATATTAGTACGTTTTTTCTGTACAGTTTGTCATGGTCTGGGTGTTTATAAAATATAATATGTATTATATCGTTGCTTCTAGTGCACATAGTACAAGCCTAGAGCTTAGTTTGTGACCAGAAAAATTGGTGTAAATTGTCCTACATATTATTATTATTATTTTAAAGAATGCGATTACAAAATGGGCGGCCACAAAGATTGCATTACGAGTCTATATTATAATATCCTTGCCGCTTTGTCGTCGAATCAATCGCTCGTTTCGCAATCGCACCCTGAAAGGAGTCTACGTTACGTGTTTCTCATATTCTTTCAATACTATTTTGTTTAAATGTATTGGTTACTCCCACTATTTCGGTTAAATAATGCGATTAAAAAACGTGCGACTATTAATACGAATTTGTAAACTTGTTTATTTAATGTGGATAACCGTGGGAACTGCTTGTTTTGTAACTTCATTAGGAAATTAGACTGCCATCTGGACAACAATAATTATAGTTACCTCATGAAAGCCAGTTAATAGTCAGACTATTACCTAGACTAGACTCTTTCACCCAAAAACTACTTAACGGAATTAGATAAATATTTTTATAGCCCATGTATATATTTTATCGAAATTCTCACGAAAGGAAGAAGACCTTAATAACTCTGCTAGGCCGACCGACTGGACTTGTTACCACCGCCCATACAGATGTAAATATCGTGAAGTGCCTAGTCATGTTTCTGTTTTAGTCTGTGGGTTCATCAGTTTACCGGGGACAACTGCCGATTTATTGTCGAGGTGGTAGTCTCCTATATTGGTACGGTAGACGAAACGGTATTTGACGATAAAGCAGCGAGGATATTAAAATAGACTCGGCAAATACCTACGACTTTGTCACCGCTCATTTCGTAACCGCATCATTAAGCCGGCATAGTAGGAGTGATCAATATTGTTAAACAACCATGTATTGATCGACCCTATTGACATGGATTTTGTAAGTCCGCTTACCATCGGGTAGATACAAAGTCACATGCCGTGCTCCAATATTTTTTTTTTTTTAAGTCGCAGGCGCAGCGCTAGTAGTGCCTACTCTCGTAATAATACTCGTAAATAAGATTTAAAAGAAAATAATAGTAAATTTAGGAAGTAAAAAAATACTAGATTACTATAATGAATTCCAAGCGAACGATATCCAAAAATAAAACAAAGTCATTAATATCAAAACAGATACTTAGGCTAAAGTTAAAAAATTAAAACTCACAAGCCCAAGAAAGATGACGAGCTAATCAAATTTCTCTTTAAGTTGGGAAAGTTCTCAGATTCAATTAGAGATACGACCGCGCTGTCGGCGGTTTCCCCACCCCATTTCCGCTCCCCACCCGTACATGTTTCTCCTTTTAATTTGCAACTTATTCTCTTATTCATTATTAATCTATTTATATCTGTATAATTAAGTTTAAGGTGGTAATTTTATTATAATTTCCCTTTCTTCTATAGATATGGGTCGTCGACCTTAAGGATGCTTACATTAAATTATCGTCTTAGTGTGTAGTATTTTTGATGTGATATTGAAAAAGAAACTCTTCGAAGTGGGCTAACATGCTAAACTTGTGTTTAGCTCAAAATGTTATTATTTTGAGTTATATTTTTCACTAAGAAATTTTTCATTGTAATTTTATCTTTATAATACTTGACGGGCAGGTAATGTATTTATCTGTATTATTTGTCAAGTGTATAAACAATAAATGTTCATACACTTGACAAAAAATAAAACTAAATATTCGTAATAATGAACATTCTATATAGATAGTTTAAAAAAAAAGTAAGGAACATTCCCAGCAGGTGAAGTATAACTTTCTACCTGCTCAGGACGTGAAAAATAAATGTTTGTATGATAGCCCACATATTTGTATGATAGTAATAATGAACATTCTATATAGATAGTTTTAAAAAAAGTAAGGAACATTCCCAGCAGGTGAAGTATAACTTTCTACCTGCTCAGGACGTGAAAAATAAATGTTTGTATGATAGCCCACATATTTGTATGATAGTAATAATGAACATTCTATATAGATAGTTTTAAAAAAAGTAAGGAACATTCCCAGCAGGTGAAGTATAACTTTTCACCTGCTCAGCACGTGAACAATAAATGTTCATACACCCTTTCCGCCCACAGATTTGTATGATAGTAATAATGAACATTCTATATAGATAGTTTAAAAAAAAAGTAAGGAACATTCCCAGCAGGTGAAGTATAACTTTCTATCTGCTCAGCACGTGAAAAATAAATGTTCATACACCATTTTCGCCCACATATTTGTATGACAGTAATAATGAACATTCTATCTGGTTTTCAAAAAGTAAAAAGCTTTTTGTCGAGGAGGTGATACTCTTTAAACCTACCTATATAAACGATTACCATTTACAAAATTAATCAACTTAATACTGAGCATAATAAACGTTTTTAACTCCGAGACGTCAGGTTTAATTCCATTTAAAATTAACTGAATAATTCTATCGTTATACCTTATAATTTAATTACATATTTTGCATCTGTATTTTCTCAGTTTATATCGCTACGAGTAAGGGCGAAGGTAATTGCTGTTTTCTGGCAATCGTTCGACGAGACATTATTATGAGGTTGATGACTTTAGACGTCAATGTCACAGTACCGCAATAAATTCAAATTATTTATTCCTCAGATTAATTGTTATTATTAAAAATCTGAGATTTATTCCATGTAACCTTTTACAGATATTTACAGAGTATCAAAAAAAAAAAGTTTTTAATAATAAGGTCTTAGTGTGAATTTGGTTAGGCTGCTATTCATCACTATAAATACAACGTTTGTTTTTCATTAGTTTGAAATTTTATATACAATTTATTGAATACTTTAAAAACATTTTTAAAAATTGGTGAGATCTTGAAAAATAAAGTTTTTAGGCAACGGATAGTGTTGTCTAAGGCAAGACCTAGACCAAGGCTAAGCCAGATCATTATCCGAACAGCTGGTCCGTGTTTTGATCTTGGTCTTAAAATTAGAGCCATTTCTTGTGGAGGTATTTCTAGTCTCCTTTCGTAGTGCGGTTACAAAACTTGCGATTGATAGACTTCTAATGCAAATACGTCTTTGTCGCCGCCCATTTTGTAAGCGCATAATTTAGCCGGCATAGTGGGAGAATCAATATTGTTCAACAACAATGTATTGATCGACCCTAGTAATGGACTTTGTGGGGCTGCTTACTAACAGGTATATACAAAGTCACGCATGTTAGGTTAGGTTAGCTAGATACCAATAAAAATATATAAAAAAACAAGCCTAAAGTTTAGTTTATGACCTGAGTTATCGTAATTACATTTTATTAATATTATAGTTACATAGTAAGTCTATATATTTATTTTATCTTGCCACCCACTGTACAGAAGAGCTCATCTAATTTGAATATACTTAGATAGAAGTCTCAGCGTTACATTATTTCGCAATTCATAGTTCTCGCTAGAGGATTTTCATTTAAATTTCCTCACAAAAAGAAAAAGCTAGAGTTAATTTCGTGAAAATTTTGCTAAGTAGGTAGACTGAAAAAGCTGAAAGTGTCACATTTAACACTTAATATAAATTAAACTGTAATTATTTAAATTTAATTAACCTACAAAGGTTAGTTAAGTTAATTATAATTCTCCTCTAGGCGAATGTGACATAGGGTCGGGGTCGAAATGCCTCTGCTACTGAATTAATGGTATAATTGTTAAGTGTAGTACCGAGGTAACTTAGTTAGAGGTAGTTATTAAACTGTATGAACAATTATTATTTTATAATAATCTAATTTCATATAAAAATACAGATAACAAGATAAATTATAAATAAAACTAATAACAATCAAATTTTAATAATCTATTGAAAGTACCTACTAATTAAAATAAGTAAACAAATAGAAAATATATTTTAAAATTATTACTCAGATTAGTTGATATAATTCATGGACTTACGAGTATAAGGTCTGCTACCCTTAAAATAAATTGTAGGTAATTAAAAAATAACATGATTTTAAAAGATTTTTTTTTAAGCAATTTTTACCAATTATTTTATATTGGTCTAATTTTTTTTATTTTTCTTAATAATATTATTATTGTTCCTGATACTCATAGAACAAGCCTAGAGCTTAGTTTGTGACAGCAATATATTTGTAATATCATTTGTATTATTATTATTAATCTATATTTTTGAGTCAATTTCTATTATTAATTTCTCTATAATGACTATTTTTGAGACCTTTGGAGAAAACGAAGTTTAACAATTCAAAAGCGGTGGGTTATTATGAAATATCTACAAAAGATTTAAAACTAGTAATGCATGCAATAATATCTACATTAACCTACTTAATTAACCTCTCATTTAAAAAAGGGTGCTTTCCAGAAAATAAATAAAAAAAACCTTATTTAAACCTCTATATAAAAAAGGAGATAAAACAAATATAAATAATTACAGACCTATAGCTTTAATCGCAATTTTATCAAAAATATTTGTAAAAGCCATGCATACCAGAATATCTAACTTTATTACAAATTTTACATCATTTGAAAAGAACAAAATGGCTTCAAAAAAAAAAACACTACAACATTAGCGGGTTTTAAATTAATAAAAAAGGTCACTGAAAACATGAATGCAAGAATCCCTGTTACTGCAATATTATTTGACAGGACAAAAGCGTTTGACGTTTGACTATCAATTACTTTATAACAAGCTCTACGCGTATGGTATTAGAGGAAATACATTACAATGGATAAAATGTCACCTTACACATAGACTACAGTGTGTGGAAATAACACAAGTAAACAATTTAAATGAAATAAAAAATCATAGGTCGAAATTTTGTGAAATAAAATTTGGTGACGCCAAGGTAGTGTGTTGGGCCCACTTCTCTTTATATTATAACATATATAATAATATATGGTATATAAATGATCTTCCAAGTGTAATAACTCACTCTTGCATATTATTTGCTGTTGATTTCTCCATAATCATACCAAACGAAGGAAAATCTTATACAAAATATGTAGACGTCATTAACACTACTATAAATAATGTTGTGATATGGCTTAATAAGAATAATCTTAAAATTAACGTAAGCAAAACTAATTATTTACAATTTTGGAATAAAGGTGGTAATAGTACACAGAGCACGGAATCCACGCAGCGCGCGGCGATTCCGTGCTCTGTGTAATAGTATGACTATTAATAATTTCTACAATGGGATCAATATTGATAAAACAACATCAACTAAATTTTTTGACATTGAAATAGATAAACATTGTGACTGGTTTAGTTACAATGTTACAAAAATTGTACCAAAGTTAATCAATTTGTATATGCTTTAAGAAAATTAAATATGTCAGTGTCACAAGAAACGGCAAAAATGGTCTATCATGGTTATATAGCTTCGAGACTCCACTACGGTATAATATTGTGGGGAAATTCATCCAAATTAAAAAGGGTTTTTATTTCCCAAAAGAAATGCATCAGAGCCATCTGCAGAGCGGAACCATTTGAATCTTGTCGACCTCTTAAAAAAAAAACATAAAATATTAACATTAATTGGTATGTATATATAAGAAATTACCCTATTTGTCAAACAAAATTATAATCTTTTTACTAGATTACTAAAAAGGATTTTATTATTAGAGCGATATTAGTTATTACTGAAAAGCAAATAAGTAGAGATTACATCAAAAAGTCATACGTAATGGCCGTTAAAATATATAACCATGTTCCCGAAATTGTAACGGAACTACCTTTCAACAAACTAAAGAAAATATTAATTAATTGGTTGATTGAATATTGTATTTAAACGTTAGACGATTTTTTCGGTACTAAATGGTTGACGTAACAGAAATGGTAGTAGCAATAATAACTATACCTATATGATAAGAAATGATGTATAATATTTATATTTTTTTTCGGTACTAAATGGTTGACGTAACAGAAATGGTAGTAGCAATAATAACTATACCTATATGATAAGAAATGATGTATAATAATGAACACATATTTAATATTAATAATAATCATGAAAATCTGTAATATTTTATATGTTTAAAATTTTTGTGTATTGTTATATTTGGATATTTTGAATGTATTTTTTTTTTTTAATAAATTATATACCTACCTATCTACCTACTTAAGATTTGCACGCCGAAACGTACAATTGTAATAGTACAGCATATTTTACCATATGCTGTACTATTACAATTGAATAATATATGTAACCATATTTTAAGGCAAATAAAGAGATTTTATTTCATTTAATTTAATTATTTCAACAGCAGAATAACGTTGCGCCTAAAAGCTGCGGTGGTTATTAAAAATAGTAAAATATATATTATTGACTATAACTGGCTAAAAGCGGAAGAGATATTTTACTTTGGGAAGTTATTGAATAATAAAATATGTTTGCTGCAGTAGATATTAAATCCGGTGCGGTTAATACTGTTTAAGTTTTATAATAATAAAACGGTTTTAATTAATATTGAATATTAATATTCATTCACTTAAGTTTTCAAAAGCTGCAGTGCCACCGTAGGTGTATTTTTAATTAGTTGACCCGCGTAACTTCGTCTGCCCACGCAACGCAAGCTCTCAAAAGGGACAAATTTTCCTTGTTTTCCCAACAGTTTTCATTGATGCTTCTCGCTCCTATTGGTCGTAGCGTGATGTTATATAGCCTATAGCCTTCCTAGATAAATGGGCAATTCAACACTATAATTTACAAAATCGGTTTACTAGATCCAGAGATTACCTACCTTAACATACTGTACCTTTTTATTATTATTATAATTTATTATTATTAGTATAGAAAATTGCCGTGCTGTAATTAAAACCACCACGGGAGTTTTATAATTATGCAAATTAGGATTCTGCATAATATTTTAGGTGGGAGGAAGGTCTCTATAACTTTGCTAGGCTGACCAATCGAATTCGTTACCACCCGAACAGTTGCAAAAACCATCAAATTACTTATGTTTGTACCTATGTTTGGTTGAACGCGTTAATCTCAGGAACTACTGATGCGAATTAAAAGAATAGTTTAAGGTTAGATAGCCCATTTATCAACAAAGGCTGGATAGCCTTTATATAGGTAATAGGAGCAGAGCATCAATGAAAATGTTGCAAATACGGGGAAAAATTAATCCCTTTGAAAGTTTTCGTTGCGTGCTATGCGTGAATGGTTAAAGTACGCAGTGCATGCAACAGTAATTGAACTTCGGCTATAGTTGTAATATTGGAAGTACGTTCGTATAGGCGTCAAGATGACTGCAGAGTCCTTAATGGTACTAAATAGGTAGGTAGAAAGAAATATAAATATTCAAAACCCTCTGTGGGCGAGTTTTCGCATTTGTATATATTTTTAAAGCACAAACCCCTACCAGTATAGAAGAGCAAAAAATGTGCGGCATTCTATTAATAAGTCAAAGATTAATCAAATTAACATTTCAAAACTCAAACGAACATTGCAATCAGCTTGAAAAGTAGGTACACTAGTATGAATTTCTATGAGCTGTGAAACGTGTTTGTGTTTTGAAAAACATATGTTGAAAAGTTTAACAATTGGATGGTCGGGAAAGTTGGCAACTTTGCCACGGTAGCGGGCAACTTTACCCAGTCGCGGCAAGTTTGTCCGCGACCGGCCCTTACTGCGAGGTTAACTTGCACTTTATACTAACAGAACTAATTGATTTTATCAGTTCTATCTTTAGATGTGGTGAGTTAGAAATTCTTTTTGAATGACCATTTTTTTGCATTCTATGAAAACTTGATTAATGCATTTGTTACATAATTTCTGTTTTTATATAATTTTATTGCTGTTAGTCTTCCAACATCGAATAAATAAATAAATAATTAATACAATATAATTAAACGTTCGCTGTCGTTTGCCGTTATACCCAGTACTAAACTGGTCCATGGTCCCCAGATGCATTAAAGTTTGGTAAATTATTAATATATGCATGTGGGGATCATGCTAGGTCCTATTTCTTCCAACGAATATCATTGGAAATTCAGAGGGACAATGCATACTTTGAAGACGTGCGCAGTATTGGAAGAAATTCAAGAAATATTTTATTTAGTTAGTTATTATATTTTTTTATATTATATTTAATAACATTTTAAATACAGTGATATAATGCTGTAATATAATTTATTTAAAATAACTGATAATAGAATAACTTTTAATCCGATTACGACCCATTTTTAACTTGTCAAATTTGATTTATAATAAGGTCATTTGACAGTTTTTGCATCCATATTTTCGGAAACCTAATACGTGTTCTAAAAATTCAAACCATTACACAAAGTAAAGAATGTAAAACATTTTAACTATGGCGAAACTAATTAGTAACATACCTAAGTACGAGAATGTACGAACACATAACTTTGTTGAAAATTTAACTAACTACGAATAAAAATTTATTTTCCAACAAAGGGCTGTTGTAAAATTAAATATAAAACAGTGTCATTATTTTGAAACACAAACGGGGTCGTTAATTGGACTCGCTGCAACCGCTTCCGACAATAAATTTTAGACAACAGATGTTTTCCTTAAACAAGATTTATAGACTTCGTGAAATTTTACGTGTAACTCAATTTATTATCCTATTTTATGGTGTCAAATAAAGTAGAAATGAGCCTTATTCTGTTACTTAGCCTAACTACCCTATTTCTAGTCCCCTCTGTTCTTCCAACGTGTCATTAGATATTAGGTGTTTTAAAAAGATAAGTATTAAAAGTATTTTTAAAAACCTTTGTTGGTTACAACTTTGCTCTAGGTAGTAGTTTTTACCCTACTAACTACTAGTGCTAACTTTTCCCTAGGAGTTTTTAAGTGGTAGGTACTAATAGGTAGTAGAAATCATAAAAAAAAACAATAATTATATAATAGTAGTTATAGAAAGAATAAAATTTCTAATGTCCGTATATCCAGATATGTATACGTCGTAGCAATCGTAGCATTATGATAAAGATATAATAGACATCTGTGTTAATGTTTATTCAATAGTATTTATAGAAAGATGTTTTTGTAAACAAAATCTATGAGATTAATAAGTCTATCTCATAATATCCCGATAAATCGACGTCTTAGCAGTCGTCTCATTATGGTAAAGATAAAGATATAATAGGTGTTAATATTTTTTCCAATAATTAAAAAGTTATTAAAAGTAGTTTTAGCAAACAAAACCTAAACAGATCAATAACTTTGTAAATCTCCTAATATCCAGATAATTCTACGCCATAGCAGTCGTAGTATTATGCTAAAGAAATAATAGATACCGGTTTTGTGTAAGCTAACAAAATCATAAGAAATTAACAACTCTAATGTCCTATTGTCCAGATAATTTCAAGCCGTAGCAGTCATAGCATTATATAATAAAAATATAATAATAACTGGTGATAATAGATATTAAAAGTAACGAACAAAATCTCATGAGGTCAATAACTTTGAAAATGCCCTAATATCCAGATAATTCTACGCCGTAGCAGTCGTAGCATTATTATAAAGATATAATAGACACCAGTGTTAATATTTTTCCAATAATAGTTATTAATGCTAGTTTTAACGAACAAAATCTCATAAGATCAATAATTTTAGAAATGCCCTAATATCCAGATACATCTACGCCGTAGCAGTCGTAGCATTATGATTAAGAAATAAAAGACAACGGTTTTGTGTATCCAGGATATCCTGAAACCATCTTGGTTTATGTAAATTTAGGCGACGTAAGGTAGTTTTATAATGATAGTGTGTGCCTTTAATGAATTGTAATAAAAAAAACTATTGTTTATGGAGCACGGCATGTGACCTGTGTTAAGCAGTTCTACAAACTCCACGAGTTGGATCGATCAATACATTGTTGTTTAAAAATATTGATCGCTCCCACTATGTCGGTCAAATGATGCGGTTACGAAATGGATGGACGTATTTACATTACGAGTCGATTCGTAACCGAAGCATGAAAGGAGACTCGACAAGAAATCGATGTTGTAGTCTCCGGAAAACAGGTGAAGCCACAGACTAAAACCGAAACATGACTAGATCACTTGATGGTTTTTCATCTGTGTGTGTAACAAGACCGGTCGGTATTTGTAATAAACGATATATCTAAGCTGGTGTAGTTTGTTTAAATCACTCTTGTTACTCGTACTAAGATTATTTCTTTTCTTAAGATTACATATATAGTAGGTATATACATTGCGAGCTTTAATAATAAAATATACAGAAACATATATCATACGAACTTTAAACGCATCTTCCTCGCTTGACGTCTCTGAACATACTGAAGTGTATTCATGCGAATGATGTTCATCGCGATAAAATACACATAAAATGCTTTGATGTGCAGCAGAATACCGACCTACATTGACCGGAAGGGCTTTGAAAAAATAAACTATCATACTTTGTTGTTATGTTGTCTATAACTTACGAAAATACAAGTTTTTTGAGAATTTCACTTTTCGAGACTTTGCTTAATATCGAATGTAGTGAATGTTACGAAAAAAGTAAAATATTTCGCAGACCTAGAGTGTTCGCGTTATTTCGTATAAGGCGTGTCGAGAGCATTTTTTCGCCAATGTTATTTGTTAATTTTAAATATGAATACGGCAATTATATGTATACCTAAAAATATTACTACGCCAGTGTAAATATTTTTAAATAAAATTTTAATTTATAATTGTTTGTAAACAATTTATGAGAAAATATCGTATTTATTAAAATTTTGTTATTAAAAATAAGCAGGGCTTAGAAATATTTTTAGAAAAAATATTTATTACTACAGCTACTTTTATTGGAGCACGATATGTGACTTTGTAGCTACCTTATATTAAGCAAACCTACAACGTACAAAATATTATATTGAGCGCTCCCACTATGCCAGCTAAATTATGCGATTACGAAATGGGCGGCGAGAAAGGCATATTACCATTACGAGTATTTTAATATCCTCGCTGTTTTATCGTCAAATCAATCGCCCGTTTCGTAATCGCACCATGAAAGAAGACTACCACGTCAACGAGGAATCTATGCATTAGTTTCTAGAAAATCTGTGAACCCACAGACTAAAATCGAAACATGACATGCGCTGGCGTTGATAACGAGTCCGGTCGGTCGGCCTAGCAAGGTTATATAGTCCTCCTTTTAGCTATAAATTTACACTTTATTTAAACATCTATTCATACGTATACTCATTTCATACGTATCTATAGTTGCAACAGGTTGAACCCAAACGAGTTGTTAAAATATCGGCCAACCGCAAAAAGTCGGCTGCCGACCATATAGTTTGTTTCCACATCGGTTCAGATCAACTCATTTTTATTTACCAACAATTTGGATTGTGGACCTTTTATTTAGTGAGTGTAATCTACGGTGAACTATATTTCATTTTCACAAAAAAATTAGTTTCACCAAAAAATAGAAAAACAGTAACTCTGCCACAAGTTTCAGAAAAAAACTTGTAGTAAAAACTGTTGCTACCAAAAGTTTTTTCTGGCGATGAGCAGACTACTTAGTCCATGAATGGGGTCAATCATTAATTATTCTTAAACAACATTGAACGCTCCCATTTCGTAATCGCATTATTTAGTTATAATAATAATAATCGGTATATATTATTAATAATAATAATCGGTAATCTCCTAAAAACCGGTGAACTCACAGACTAAAACCGAAACATGACTAGGTCACTTGACGGCTTTTGCATCTGTATGGTAACAAGATTCAACATTCGGTCGGTAGCGAATACTTTTTACTATAGTCGCTAATAACTATAGATAGGATTCAACCAAAGGGATCGTTTTCGAACTTTTTTAAATGAACCTCTCTTATTGCTTAATTCCCATCTATAGTTACAAGCGATTATAGTAAAAATTGATTGCAAATACTTCTGGTAGAGCTACAGTTTTATACCTAGGGTTTTTGACAAACAAATGTACACTATTTTATAGGTACACATTAGTACACCTGTGTAACTTATGTCTGGTATAAAATGCTTAGTTAATAGCCGGTATAGTGGGAGTGATGAATGCTTTTAAACAAAAAATGTATTGATTGACTCCATTCATGGGCTTTGTAAATATACTTAGACACAAACTTAAGTGGACAAAAATCACATTGCGTGCTCCAATATAAAATGTATATTAAAAAAAAAACAATTATATACATACATACATACATATACATATCATCACGGGTGCCTTACGGCGCCCGAGACCACTTCGACGGCCCCAGGGTACCCAGCGGCGGGGTTTTAATCCCACCTCGTCGTAGCCGATGATATGAGTCTACACCGAACAAAGTGGCTAGCTCGTCGCGATGTTTTGAATAGACTCAATAACCCAAAAAGTTTCACAAGTTGGTATAGTGAAACCGGGACCGACAGCTTAACGTGCTCTCCGAGACGCTATAGTGGTGTTGTCAAAATATTAATATTATAAAGAGAAAATATTTGATTGTTTGTTTCGGATAAACTCAAAAACTACTAAACTGATTTTATATATCCAGCGAGTAACATGGGCTGTATTTTATTTTAGGTCCGATTTCTTTTAAATTAAACGTTTAATGTATCGGGCATAGCGAATAGTTTATAAAATACCAAAAAACATATTCAGTTTATAGTGCCTCAGAGAGCACGTTAAGCTGTCGGTCCCGGTTTTATTATACCAACTTGTGAAACTGTTTATATATGGGTAATTGAGTCTATTCAAAACATCGCGAAGACCTAGCCACTTGTTCTGTGGAGACTCATACCATCGGCTACGACGAGGTGGGATTAAAACCCCTCCGTTGGGTACGGGCGCCGTAAGGCACCCGTGATGATATGCATGTAGGTATGTATATTTAATATTTTTCTATATTGTCAACAGAAATGATGACGTGCCGGCTGGGATCACGACGGCTGGGTGGCTCGCGTGGTTCACTCCAAGTCGGCACTGCCTGTTCCGCCGCCAGCGAACTAGACCTGTCTTCAAGATCCCGTCGCTCTCATAAAGCCAGGTAAGCCAGAGAGCGTAGTGAAGTAGTTTTCGAAAGTTATTCCAGAAGCAGAAGACTGTTCGTTTATCTGTTCCAAAACGATAGATGAATCTAGCTCCCACAACACAGGGAATCCTAGTGTGGGAACTAGGGTCGCCACGTAAAATAACTGTATTTTATTTGAACAATAAACATATTTTACTTTTTACTTCTTTTTTTTTAAACCAGCAAATAAAATCTGTAAGATCCTGTTGCTTAAAGCTAGGTAAGCTAGAGAGTGTAGTGGAGTAGTTCTTGCTCGGTATTCCAGAAGCAGAAGAGTGAGTAGTTTACTTTAGATTTCCATCTGTTCTGCTAGCGAATTAGACCTGTCTTCAAGATCCCGACGCTCTTATAAAGCCAGATAAGCCAGAGAGTGCAGACTCTTACTGTGAAATAGTTCCCACTAGGTATTCAAGAAACAGAAGATTTACGTAGGTTTCTCTAGGCTGGCTATTTGGTCGACGCTAACTATACCTGTCTTGAAGACCCGGCGCTCTCATAAAGCCAGGTAAGCCAGAGAGTATAGTGATATAGTTTACGCCGGGTATTTCAGAAGCAGAAGAGTTACGTAGTTGACTCTAGGTTGCCATGTGTACCATTAAAACATAAAGCCAGAGAGTATGGTATAGTAGTTCTCGCAAGGTAGTCCAAAAACAAAAGGATGGGTTGGGTTTCTCTAGGTTAGTATAGTTTATTTCGCCGCCAGCGAACTAGACCGGTATTTAAGATTATGTCACTCTTATAAAGTAAGGTAAGCCAGGTAGTGTAGTTAGGTAGTTTTTTCTAGGTATTTAGGAGATGCAGATGCTGGCTTGCGTGATCACTGGTAAACACTTACCGCCAGTTTCGCCGCCAGACTAGATCTGTCTTCAAACGCGGTCTTCCCATAAGGCTAAAAGAGGGTAGTTAAACAGTTTATGCAAGGTTTTATGCTGGGTAGGGTTCAGTCTAGGTGACAAAACATGTCGTTGCTCTCATAAAGTTTGGTGAGGGATTCAGAGAGAATGCAGGCATTAATAAAATATGTGTCATGGACGTGGCAATTCAAGAATTAGTGAATAAATATTGTTGATTGGCCTTCTTTCTTGGTACATTCTTCTTAAAGTTGTAAAACTACCATTTGCATATTTATAGTTATGGTAATTAGATAGGTTCCTATAAAACTCATATAAAACCTGGGAGGTTTTATTTTACATAAAAGTTAACAAGCGAACTTCCCTTACAACAGCTGTTAAAATAGTAACACCTTAATATTATACCAATGTCCTATAACAAATATTATTCTTGTGTTTTAAAGTGGTAATAGCATTAACAATCTGTATATAGCTATTTTCTGGTGCACTGAATATTGAGTGAGAGAGAAGTTTTGACTCTCAAACTTTTACTGTTATGGAGTTATCCACCCGAACCGTAATGCAAATGATCGAACTTCAGCCTGCTTTGATGGAACCAAATTTTAACGTGCAAAACATATAGATCTAAACGTTAGTATAATGTGCTCAAGCTACTTTAATTTTGCTTTTAGGAGTTTATGCTGCAACTTTCGATTTAAAACTTGTGTTGTGACTAGTTTTTAGCTCTTGTGACTTTATTTAATTTAATGACATGGAAGCTATCAGATTTGCATATCGTATTTTCGGATTTTTCAATATAGAAAAATAATAATAAAAATCATTTATTTCCTTCACAATTTTCAATATAACTTATAAGGTTGGAGCCAACTTTTAAGTATATAATACCTGTGTCAGCTGGCTCCGCTCTTCCTAAATATAGTTTATATACAATTTAAACAATAAACAGTTAAAGAAAATGAAAAAATAACAGCTCAAAAGTAGCAAAAAATTTAAAAAAAATAAAACAAGACTTAATCTACCTAATACATAATACACGTTTGTGTTAGTTTGTGAGCGTGTGTGTGTGAAAAAAATGGATGATCAAATTCTAAATGCCGTTCTAACTTTAGCTGTCACTACGAAGCTGTAGAAAAAAAGTATTTTATGGTCTGTACGCCAATGCAAAAATATATTCTTCTTAAACGACTAATAAATATTATTATACCTAGTCTTGCCATAAATATTGTAACAAAGATTTTTTTTTTCTATTTCAAATAACATTTATTACTTTCACAGTGTGTTAGTTTAATACATAAAAATAAAACAATTATAATAAAAAAAGCTTATTCGAAATGACCTTTATTGGCTGCAATACAGTCCTTTAAACGTTGAGACCAGTTATTAATAGAAACATGGCGTTTAGAGCAAGCCGTACTCTCTAAAACTGACCATAAATCATAATCCAGCGGATTAAGATCGGGACTAGACGACGGCCAGTCTTCAGCTCTGGTGAAGTCCGAAACGTTCGCTTCCAACCAAGACTGCGTGGACCGAGCTTCATGACCCGGCGCCGAGTCTAGCTGGAAGGACCATACTTGGTTATTGAATATGGTGATGTTAAGGGGCTTAACTACCTTCTCAAAAATGGTATCTTGATACACTTGTGCCGATGTTTTGATACCTTTTTCACAAAAATATGGCTCAGTCACTCTTTCATAGCTAACACCTCACCAAACCATTACTAAGTCGGATAATGCCCACGTTGCACTCTGCCGACTAATTGCGAAGCTTCCTTAAAGCTTTGACCATAAATACGGTCATTATGTTTGTTAAAATGTTGCTCAATTGTAAAAAAAAATCATCCGTAAACAATGTTTTTCTGTAACCTCCCTTTGCATACCGCTTCAGTAGTTGCTTTGATTTTACCACCCTATTCTTTTTTAAATTATCAGTTATGAAATGACCAGTATGTCATTTATAGGCTGCAAGTCCTAAGTCATCTTTTAAAATACGTCACATGGTTCATGGTTCATAGCTTCTGATGCTATCTTTATCTCCCGAGATAAAATCTTTTGCTTTCGGACTGCATTTCTTCGAATTCTTTCCCTTACTGATTCGACTACCTTTTTCGTACGAACACTACGTGGACGGCCAGGTTTTTTTTCTGTCACAAATAGAGGTCTCATTGTACCTATTAATAGCCCGGTACACACACATTTGACTAATACCAAGTGTATGGAGAGTTTTAATAATTGCATTTGGCTCCATATCTACTTTGTGTATTACACTCCATTTTATTATCGCAAAATATTGTACAATGTACATACATACATACCATCACGCCTATATCCCAGTTATGGGGTAGGCAGAGAGTAATGTACGCCACTTCGTACGATCCCTACATACTTCACTAGCTTCCTCAACATTCATACATCTTTTCATGCAGGCGCGTCTATTTCGGAGACTGCGAATTTGTCCCTTTCTCAGAATATCTCCTATTTGATCGAGATAAACGCGCCTTGGTCGACCACGTAATCCACTAACATTCTCGATTTTTGTTTTATAAATTGTTTTAGTTAATCGTTCATCACTCATACGTTCAACGTGGCCGAACCACCTTAGCATACCTCTTTCAATCTTCGATACAACATCGTCTTCCGTTCCACTTCTCTCTCTCAATATTCCATTTCTAATCCGGTCTCTGAGGGTCACACCACACATATTTCTTACAGACCTCATTTCATTTGCATTAATCTTACTCGCATGCTTCTTCTGCCATACCCATGCTTCACTTCCATACATAAGTGTCGGTAGGAGAATACTATTATGCACAATTTTTCTATTAGTTTTAGAGATATTTTTACTGCGCATAATAGTATATATTAAGTATAAATATATTATATATTTATACTTAATATACAATGTATTGGCGCCAAAATGAGAAAACACAATGAACAATCGTATAAAAATGACAAATTGCAAATTCAAATGTAATATATATTTTATTTTTAATTGTAACAGTATTTATGGGCAGATTATGTATAATAATTTTTTTTATTTTTTAATTATAAAAATACCACAAAATATAATGAAAAATATCATATGATCAAATATCACGTGGTGCAGTACCTAATATGCTAGCAGCATTGCCACTTTGTATGTCATTGCTAAGTTTTATATGGACGTATAATTAGGAACTCTAAATTTGAAGAACACTCGTTTCCCGAGGTCCCAGATAAATCCTCAAATAAAATAGGATCATAAGATTGTTTCATTGTTTACATAAATATAAATTTGTAGAAGAATATAGATCCAGGATGACCACAGTTGCTATGAAATCGCTCTCCAAATACGTCGCGCGCACATTTTGTTATTCAGTAGTTCGCGTAGTCATAGTTCGCGTCCATTGGGCTAAACTTTAGCTGCTAAAAGGGTTAAGGCATTATTTCTTCTTCGTACGCGAGCTCCTTGTATTCCATGAGGGTCATGAGGACAAGTGGTCGCGAGCGTGATGTCTCTCTTTCGTGGTTTTCTATTAACTCTCCATATTCAATTGTGATGAACAGTTAACATCAACACCAACTGTTTAGTATTGATGTTAACTGTTCTCTATGGACGCTAATCTGTGGTCATGACATGAGAGTGCTGTTTATAAAAATAGCGGTGTTTTAGTTCTGAGATTTTTCTTTTTTTTTTTTTGTTGTGTGGAGTTTTGTTCACCATGTATTTGGGCACCTACAAGTGATTGTCAGATTTGTCGCGTTGTAAATTTGTGCAACGTAGTATTGTTATATGTCTGAATAGTATTGGCGTGGCTTGTTAGTGGTTTTGGAAGAAGAACGAAGATATTGCATCCATTGGGTACCCAAGGATCTCGTCGCTGAAGCTAACCACCAGCCATTCGGTAAGTTTATTTTTAAACTTATTTGCGGTGTGCATCGCATCCGTGTGATAATCCTGGACGAGTCTTGTTTCCCGGCTTCTCGCACACCAACCATAGCAGACGACTAACTACCAGCCACCGCTCCAGTATCCAGTGTTACATCAATAGTGTTGCAAATAAGAAGATTTAATTTGCCTAATTAATAATTTCCCCGCATAATAGAAACGATTATTTCGAAGCGCCGTCAAATATAATTTGTGTGTTTTTATGTGATGTGTGTTGAGTTTGTGTGATGATGGTGATATATAATAGATGTTGTACTGAGAATAAATATTTAAGTGTTCAGCAACCATATCCACAGATATGGTCGGTGAAGTTGGCCATCTCGTTGGGAACCTTGTATGGCAGATAATGATTGGCAGGCTAATAGAATCACATAACCACCTAGTGTTACACTAGTTGGTTATGTAGCGTGGTTCGCTCGGTTCGGTAATATTATAAATCGGATATCGAGCTAGGTAATAAAACATATTTATTGTTCTTTTGGTAATAAATAGCAGCGTAACCAAACGCACTTAAAGACCTCTTTGTTAAAAACTTTTTTTTGACTTTTCATAAATATCTGTAAATATTGATTTGGTGATTCAGTAAATATGGTTCGCGTCCATTGGGCTATACTTTAGCTGCTAAAAGGGTTAAGGCAATATTAATTCTTCCTTGCACTATTCCACGGGGTTCCATCGAAATCGTGGTCGCGAGCATGATGTCTTTCTTTCGTGTAGTAGAAAACACTAACTAGTAGAAAACACTAACTTGTATTGAATTGTGATCGTCAACACCAACCATAGCAAACGACTAACCTCCAGCTACCGCTCCAGTATCCAGTGTTACATCAATAGTGTTGCTAGATTTAATTTGCCTAATTAATAATTTCTCCGCATAATAAAAACTGTAGCGACATGCCAACAATAGTAAAGAAACAAGAGAAAGTCCTGAAAAGAACTGTTTTTATTCCATTTTATAAATAGTTTGAAACAATTAAAATTCTGTCTATAATGCCATATGAATTGTCTATAATGTCCATACAAGGATGTTGTTGAACCGAAGAATGACGGCAGCACCGCTGTGTAAACACCATCCTCCGATGCAAGCTGCGTCACCGAAGGAGGCGCTCCGCAATTCTCCGCACAGTGCTGCAGTGTCCTGTTGTCTCGTATGGCTGTTGTCGTGTCGGCGGCGCTCGCTCAAGAAAGGCCGCGCGTATTGCGCGGATGTCTTATATAGTCCCCGACTACTACGCCGCGCCGTCGCAGCCCACTACTACAATGAGCTGCGAATGCACCGTAGAAATGGCGGGAAAATATGGTGGCAATATTATAATTTTATTTTGTATAAATATAGAAGTAATTATTAATTAAATTCATTCAGTATTAATCACTCGAAAACATCAAACCAAGAGTTTTATTTCACTCAAGTACTCAAGACCCCTAAAGTGGTGAACCCGAGAACAAAGAAGCCCTTCTTATAAAAAAATGGCTGAAGAACCAAAAAAGGAACATACAGGCCGTGAAGACATCGATGCAGTTTCTCTCTCGACGCAAATACCGCCGTTCTGGAGAGACTCACCTCGCCTGTGGTTCATCAAATTAGAAGCTGCGACGGACAAATTAAAAGGAAGCCAGGCCCAACTTGCCCGAATTGTGATAACGAAGCTGAAAAACAAGACATCGAGCAAATTTCAGACCCATCTACATCGGATAAGTATGAAGAAATTAGGAAACTCTTAATTCCAAAAACTCCTAACAGAAATAGAGCTTGGAGATCAAAAGCCGTCGCAACTCCTTCGACGGATGAGAAATTTGGCCCGCGAAAAGATACCCGATAGAACTCTCCAACTTCTGTGGAATAATCACTTGCCAGCCCACATAAGATCTGCACTTGCTGTTACTGAAACACTAAGCACAAATAAAACACTCGAAGAATTGTCACATCTGGCTGATACAATATTGGAGACCAGCTGCACACAGATAGCTACAGTATCTTCTCGCACTACATCTCCTTCAAGTTCACTAGAAGACACACAATTTCTAATTAATGAAGTCAAGAAATTGTAGATGGAGATCGCCGAAATGAAATCAAAAATACAGTATGGTCAGCGGCAGAATCATCTTGAATACAGAAGAAGCCGTTTTAGAAACTCAAGATCGCCAGCTCGGTCACGATACAGTTCGCGGTCTCCAACGCCTGCACGAAACCACTCTCCATCTCTGTACTGTTACTATCACCAAAGATTTGGGGCAAGAGCATTCAAATGTACACCACCATGCACTTTTAAAAAAACAAATGAAGTTATGTCGGAAAACCAGAAAGGACGCAAGACTTGGCGGAACTTGGCGTCTCCGAACAATCTCACCTATGCCTATTCATCAACGACAAACTACACAGACTCACATTCCTAGTTGATACGGGTGCAAACATGTCCGTCATACCAAGAAGAAAAGGAGTAATCTATTCTGCTTATACGCTGCCAACAATACGGTCATACCAATATACGGTGAAAAAACTCTCGAACTGGATTTCAACTTCCGGCGAAAATTCAAATGGAAGTTCATCGTCGCAGCAGTTTCCAAACCAATATTAGGGGCAGAGTTTCTCAAGCATCACCAGCTCATAGTCGATATCAAGAACAGGAGGCTTATCGACGGCAAAACCAACCTAATGTCGAGCAACGCTTTCGTCGAGGCAACAAACGTACCTACAGTTCGCAGTATCGACATGGGAAAACCTTACCATGACATATTGGCGGAGTTCCTCGAAACCACAAAACTAACTTCAATGCAGTTGAGCACCAAACACCAAGTTGAACACTTTATCGAAACCAGCGGCCCTCCTCTTTATTGTCGTGCACGTCCAGTACCTCCACACCGCTACGAACAAGTCAAAAACGCCGGCCTAGCAAGAGCCCATGGGCATCACCTCTACACATCGTACCCAAAAGAAACGGAGATCTAAGTGTATGCGGCGACTATAGAAGATTGAATGCTATAACCAAGCCTGATCGTTATCCCATCCCGAGAATCAAGGACTTTACTTACCAACTGGCAAACAAGACTATCTTCTCAACAATTGACCTCAACAGAGCCTACCAACAAGTGAATGTGCACGAGGCGGACATTGAGAAGACAGCTATCATAACGCCCATGGGACTGTTCGAGTTTCCACGCATGTGTCGAGGACTAAAGAATGCGGGACAAACGTTTCAACGCTACATTCATGAGGTTCTTCGCGGACTCGATTTCGTTTTCCCGTTCATCGACGATGTATTGGTTGCATCATCAAATGAAGAAGAACACAGAGAACATGTACGCACAGTATTACGTCGGCTAGAAGATAGCGGAATCACCATAAACCCAGCGAAATGCAATTTTGGGCAAGAAACAGTCAAGTTTCTGGGTTATACAGTAACTAAAGATGGAATCAAGCCACCAGAGGAAAAAGGCAAAGCAATAACAGAGTATCCTAAACCGAAAACCATTGAAGATCTAAGACGTTTCCTCGGCATGATTAACTTTTATCGTGAGCACATTCCAAAAGCTGCCGAATTTCAAGCTCCACTGTACGCCTACATCCACAACGCGAAGAAGAACAAGTACAACAAGTACTCAAGACCCCTAAAAAACGATTATTTCAAAGCGACTTCAAATTTAATTTGTGTGTGCTTATGGGATGTGTACTGTGGCACCTTTGTATGGCAAATAATGGAATCAGCTAACCACCTAGTCTTATACTAGTTGGTCATGTAGCGGACGTTCGATTGGGCAGTGTTTTTCATAGTTTTCCATTCCACTGCGCGTTTAATTTTTAAATCGGATATCGAGCCAAATAAGACCCCTAAAAAACGATTATTTCAAAGCGACTTCAAATTTAATTTGTGTGTGCTTATGGGATGTGTACTGTGGCACCTTTGTATGGCAAATAATGGAATCAGCTAACCACCTAGTCTTATACTAGTTGGTCATGTAGCGGACGTTCGATTGGGCAGTGTTTTTCATAGTTTTCCATTCCACTGCGCGTTTAATTTTTAAATCGGATATCGAGCCAAATAATAAAAAAAAATCATTGTTCTTTTGGTAATGAATAGCAGGCTAACAAAACATACTCTAAGACCTCAAAGCAGCGAGGATATTAATTGACTCGTAATGCAAATACGTCTTTGTTGCTGCCCATTTTGTAACCGAATAATTTAGCTGTCATATTGGGAGCGACCAATATTGTTAAAACAACAATGTATTGATTGACCCCATTCATTGACCTTGTAGGTCTGTTTACCATCAGGTAAATACAAAATCACATGCCATGCTCCAATAAAAAAAAAAAAACGAAATATTTATATTATCTGATTAATAAAAATATGATACGAAATAGTACTACGAAGGTACAAAACGTCATAAGAATACGTTTCGACTGAGCTCGGTTATTGTGACCAAATAAATAGTACGTGTTACTTTCATAACAAACGTGCCTGCGAGAATAATAGAGGAATTTGGAGAACTAGGAAAAATCATTTTATGCATCTTACTATGACTATCAATTTGAGAAACGTGAGCCAGGGTGGATCTATATAAAGTATAATAAAATATATTGTACAAATGAATACTTAATTTTACATTATTTATTTATTGTTAATATTACATAAATAAATCTCTGTATATATATCTGTATATAAATACCTAATTATTAAATGAAAAAAAACTAAAATATATAGGTATGTAATATATGTATGTATATATTATGTGTATGTTGGATTTTATATATAAGCTGCTTGTTATCTCTCTAATGATAATAACTTGTTGTAAACTCTCATTTTTGACAACTACCTGATTGTTCCTAAATTACCTGGTGGTTGACTGGTAGACAATGCCTGGAGGCATTAAGTCCGCCCTTTTGTAATAAATAAAGTATTAAATAAATAAAATTATAAACCAAAATTTAGATTACAAAAAAAGTTACTATTTAGTAGATGGAAATACAAACCAAAAGTAGAGGCCCAAGTACCGAATATGCTCGCTGCGTTACCCCTCTGAATCTCCAGGCTTATGCGGAGAATAAAATAGCTTTTAGCACTTGAGTCACCAAATTTTTTGACTAAAAGTTTGCCAAGTATATCTGCAAACTTTTTCACATCTGATGACCGAGTGCCTAAAGTTTCAACCGCAAAATCTATAAACTTAAAGCGGTCACACCAGACAATAATTTTAAGAAAAAAAATTTAAATGTATGTATATATACGTGGTTGCCGAGTTGGTTAGACCTTGGACTTAAAAACACTTAGGTCCCTGATTCGAATCCCGGTGTGTACCAATGAGTTTTTTAATAAAAAAAAAATACATTTGTATGACAACACCACTATAGTGCCTCGTAGAGCACGTTAAGCTGTCGGTCCTGGTTTCACTACACCAACTTGTGAAACTGTTTATAGATGGGTTATTGAGTCTATTCAAAACATCGCGACGAGCTAGCCACTTGTTTGGTGTAGACTCATACCATCGGCTACGACATGGTGGGATTAAAAACCCCTCCGCTGGGTACCCTGGGGCCGTCGTCTCGGGCACCGTAAGGCACACTTGATGATATGTATGTATAAGAATGAATACTTACTTATATATCAATATTTTTATATAACACTGTGATAATGATAATAAGAGTATGTCCAATTGACGCCCATACAAACGTACTTTCAATATTACAACTTGGCTGTTAGTAAAAGTTCAATTATTAATTTTATGTGGAAATTTTACGTAAAAATCTTTCTGTTATGGGTAATAAATATTTTTGTACTATAATATTTAAAAAAGTTTTTTTTTTTATTTCATAAAAAAAAACCCAACACAGAAAGATTAATAAATACAATGACCGACAAAAGTATTATTTTAATTCTGCGACAATCAGTAACCGAGTATTACTGGAAGTGCGAAAGAGTATTGCTGGATTTTGTATGGAGAACGTAGACTTCGCGATAACAAATGCAGTGTCCTTAAGGCTCCTTTCTCCTCCAAATCCATACTATATGAAATATTTCTTTATTTATTTATTTAAAATTCTTTATTGCACAAAATTGTACATAGGCGAGCTTAATGCCTTAGGCATTTTCTACCAGCTAACCTTTGAGAGAGTGAAATATGCTTAGGGTGCGGAACTTTTTTTTAAAAATATAGCATGGATACGAAACCAAACAGATTCACTATTCCATTTATAAATTTTATAAATATGTGTGTCACGTTAAAACTACTGGACTATTTTTTATGAAATTTGGTGGGGAAGTAAATTTAAATTTAATTTCACTTACGGGTGGATTGTATTTTACATACATTGCATATTTTATAATTACTAATTAGTATAGTTTGTATTGTCGTACTAAATTTATAAAGTGGTATGGTTTTCCATACTAAAACTGTTTTTTTTTTAATGACTTATTACATAGTTCTCATCTTATTACTCGCCAATTAAATTTACTACCTCTGACTATTAGACAGGTCCCTTCCAACGGAGTATTTATACGTTTCCTCACAAATCATTATCTGAACACTTGGATCCTCGTGGCAATTTTTTTTTTGGTATTTTTATGTATTGCGTATGCTTATTACTGTATTTAATATTGTTATGCATCATTGATGTTATGAATATATTTGTCTCAAACCCAAAAATATTTATTTCATGTAAACCTTTACAGGTATTTATGCATAATAAAAAAAAAACTGTATTTAGTAATAAAGTCTAAGCGTGCGCTTGGTTTTAGGCTCATGCATACATAAAAATAAGTAGAAACCAAACCGAACAAACCACATAACCAACCAGTGTAAGACTAGGTGGTTAGCTCTATTTCCAAACAGTTCTGCACCCTAAGCATAATTCAATCTCTCAAAGGTTAGCTGGTAGAAAATGTATATGGCTCGCAGTACATAATTTTGTGCAATAAATAATTTATATTAGCTTAGAGCACAACTAGTTTTGACCTAAAATTAAATAAAAACAAATCACATCTCTCCTAGGGTTAATAGCTTCAACCAATCAATTCTCTCAGAACCAAACCTACTCTAGAGATTCCGATAGCAATATAAATACATTTTCTAGTATGTAAATAAGGCAGGAATAGGTGTCCGTCTCGACCGTTGAATAATATCTATTCTATTTGCAGTGCCTCGAGCGATGTCCGCCCCAGGTAGGTAAGCAAATAGCTTCACCGGATACATACCCCACCGGTAGTGTCATGGGACGACGCTACCGGTGGGGTATGTACGGGTATGTTTGATTGAAAAGGACGGCCGCTACAACGTGTTTTCGGTTGTTTGTTTATTTTACCTGGTAGGTTTATAGTCATTTAATTGGGCTTTGAACTTTTGGTGTTTATTGAAGGAAGTTGTTAGGAATTGTTTAGATAGGAAAGAAAAGGATTTACTATTGTTTATATTATACGAAGTTAAATAGATTGAAAATATCATTTCGAAAAAAAAAATCTTCATTTACTTTAAGGTTTTATTATTACATATATAAACTTGCCGTTCATGCCCGCAAATTCGTGTGTGTGTTATTTAGTATGTATTTTTCGGAGATAAAAAGTAGTCTTCATAATTTAATCCCTAAACCTACCATCATGTAAAAAATATTTCGATCACTTGCTCTATGAAAAAAATCTCATAGGAACATTTTTCGGGATAAAAAGTACCCTATGCGCTATTACAGACTATAATCTATTTATGTGCTAAATTTTAGAGAGAATAGTTCAGCCGTTCTTGCACGATTGGGTAACAAACATCTATACAAATTTCGCATTTATAATAATACTAATATGCTATATTATCTATACTAATATAATAAAGAGGAAAGATTTGTATTTTTGTATGTTTGTAATGAATAAACTCAAAAACTACTGGACCGATTGCAATAATTTTTTCACCATTAGAAAGCTGCATTATTCAGAAGTAACATAGGCTATATAATATCACGCTAGGTCCTATAGGTGTGGAGCAGTAACCAAAAATGTTTTAAAAACGGGGGAAAAGTATCGTTTCTGAGGCCTTCCGTGGCGTGCGCTGAGCATATAGTTAAAGTTATACAAACCTGTGCGAAGCCGGGACGGGCCGCTAGTATACTATATTTTTGTCCACAACTTCGTATGCGTCTTAATGTTATTTAAATGCTACTGATTTTAAAAAGGTACAAAGCCACATGCCGTTCTAAAATAATTAAAAAAAACCTTAGGCACAACTAGGTACCTACATTTTTTTTTAATAGCTTCACATTTCTTATCATATCCTCCGTGATCATATTGCATAGTATTATTCTTTATAGCACGTTAAGCGACCTTTAATTTCAATACTTTACATCCAAATAGTGACGTCAATATGTATCTTTTACCACGACATTAAAGTCGCAAATACGTTACTACGATAGTTAACTTAATCAAAAGGCAAAAAAATATTAATTTACTTTGTTTTGCGTCGTTAAAAGGTCCAAGCTATCATTAGAGGGGTCTTCAGAAGCTTCAAGAGGCGTCATTTGTTTGTGAAGCCGCGAGAGCCCTCGCTTTGAGGGCCACCTTAATCATAAGAGCTTCAGGCCTGTCCTACCTCTGAAAGAGTCTATCACGTATCTCGGCCTAAGACGACACTCAAGCCATGTGTGCTTAAGCGGACACCTTTCCTTTGTAGATCACTTTAGATTCTTCCTAATAGCTAAGTTATTTAGAATAACTAAATAAGTTACAAAGTTTATCGAAAGGATTAATTCATAATTAAGCTATTAATTTCCAATCCAGGCTTGTGTATTTAATTATATTATTTCCACATTTATAAAGAACAAATTAACAAAAGTTTAGCAACTTCAAATACCGTTGGAATCCTCAGCGGGACGTGTCGCCATAATCCGCCGTAACTCCCTTTTAAATTTTATTCTCTTTCTTGCTTAAATAACTTAGCGTATTTTATGGGAAGTCCGGAGAGATATGAGCAAGCGGTCGGTCGGGGTTCAAACCGATCACATTTTTGAACGGTTTATATCTCATTTCACGGTACGACAGCTAGCGCGGGTGCTCTGACGCTCTGAAAAACCAATTTCCAACCACAGCCGCTATTCTGTTAAGACGATTCACCTTAAAACGATATTTTCCTTTGGTACGGATCAGGTAAAACTTTGACCTTTCACGAAACGAAGGAGTGAAATCTTATTCCTTTGTAAGGAATATGAAATTTCTTTTCAAAATAGAACTCATTTATTTTTTCTTTTCATTTATTGGATTTTTAGTTTGGAAAAGAATTCTAATATTTTTTAATGTCAGAAATTATTGAAGATTTTTTTAGGGAAAATGATTCTCGAGACAATTAGATATTTAATATACTCTGAAATTTCTGATAACAAAACGTCTTGGTTGATATGTCGGTAGAAACAATTTATAATATAAATCCAATTTCTTTTATAATTTAGTTGATTTATGATTGATAAAAACTTGGTTTCTTTAACGGGCGGCCATTATTCTAATATTGGGAAATGCGATTTTAAGCTTTAGCACAACTCTCTATTATATTTTTTTAAACTAAATAAATAGGTACCAATAAACATTTCGTTAAGGGTGACTTGTAACTGGTTGGCTCAGCAGTTGAGACTCTTGTGGTCGTGGGTGCTAGTTCTATCCTCAGCAAAACTTTTATTGTAATTTTGCAAATATGACATTCAAGATATGATCACATTGGAAAGGTTGTTTACTCATCTTAAACTACATATAGATACGATAGAAATATGGAGATACATTACTCTATTTTTTTGTTCTAGATTAAAACTGCTGGGTGCTAGTGAAGCGCCTCTGCTGGGCGGCTGGAGAAGCACACCACATACGCCAGCAACTCCAGCCCCTCACCAGTCTGTCAATCATCTTGCTCCACTTAACTGCAACGGAACTGATAGGTAAGTTTCATCATGGTCCTTCCTCACATCATCAGGTTGCTGCAGTTGATTGCTGGTTTATTTATTATAATTTATGGCAGAGCATGCCATGCTATCTAACTGATGGTGAACAGACCTAAAAAAATGGAGTCGATCAATACAGTTCTGTTTAACGACCTTGATGGTGTTCTGTATTCCGGCTAAATGATGCGGTTACGAAATGGGCGGCGACAAAGACGAGTTTGCTTTACTAATGCAATATAGCCTTGCTACTTTTTCATTAAATCAACTGCCTTTTCGTAATCGGACCCTGAAGAAAAACCGTCTCGATAATAAATTGGTGTAGTAATATTCTGAAAACCGGTGAAACCACAGACTAACACCGAAACATGAGTGTTTCACGACACTTTGTGTAAATATCATATAATAAATAAATTATCTGAAACAAATAAAGTGTGTTAGATGTGTTTCTTACTTGGTAAAATATATAAATTGAAGCTATAAAATTTTATTGCCAAATATTTCGCCTCTCTATGGAGCGGCGTCATCAGTGACAGTGACTGAAGGTCTTTGTCATAAATTTTGAAGAAGTAATTTTATGTCTTTTAGCAATGGTTAAGGTAGTAGCAATGGTTATTTATATAATAAATAAATAATTGTTTAAGTATAATAATTTAATGTAATTTTTTTATATATAATTTGTCACTGGTATATCCAGTACTGGTTACAATTACTGGTAGGTTAAGGCGTGCGATATGTAAAATATTTACCTGCGGATTCCACATAGCTTTAATATATTGATACTGTAGACTCACGTTTATATGCAACCAACTGCATTGCCAAGTCTTATAACTTTATTTAAATATACTTACTGAATTTTATGTCTTTTCAATATTTTATTTTATCCCAAATCACTGGGCAATATTTATTAAATTTCAATAAGCAAGATACATACATACATATCGTCAGGGGTGCCTTAGCGCGCCGGATACCGCCTAGACGGCCTCAGGATACCCAGCGGAGGGGATTTTAATCCCACATCGTCGTAGCCGATGGTATGAGTGTACATCGAACAAGTAGCTAGCTCGTCGCGATGTTTGGATAGACTCAATAACCCACCTATAAACAGTTTCACAAGTTGGTATAGTAAAACTGGGACCGACAGCTTAACGTGCTCTACGAGGCACTATAGTGGTGTTGTTAAACAAATGTACATACATTTTAGATTAAAAACTCATTGGTACACACCTGGTTTTAAACTAGGGACCTAAGTGCGCTTTAGTCAAAGGTCTAACCAACTAGGCCACCACGTATATAAGTAATCAGGTAAATCTTTTACATTAAGTGCGCCTTAACCTACCAGTAACGGTAACTAGCGTTGGATAATAAGCAAGATGTTAGCCAAAATATCGATGCATTCCAAGTTTAGTAAACAGAATTTATTATAAACAGTACCATGAAATCACACCTGCAAATAATTCCTTAAATAGTTTATATAGAACTAAACTCCGAAATATATCTAGTTAGTGTAATACCGAAGTAACAAAATTAGTTTCTGAAATCCATCAGCAAATTAATTATGCCATTTTCGTATTTAGCGTTTATATAATCTGGCTAACTTCAATTCGGAATACGTGACTGGAATACGAAGCAAAGTAAAGCACTTCGACGGTTTAAGATGAGAATTCTGATAGAGATAATGAAAGTGCTGGAAATTCTGGCCGCAACTGCTGACGATACAGCCCAACGCTTTACAATCCGAGGATTAATTAGATACACATCTCCGATATCCTTGCGGCGGGATACCCTCAGGTGTTAGAACGATATTCAATTGTTCCCACCAAAATTATAGGTATTCATGGGCAGAGATTGAACCCGAGGTATCTACAAACAATCAGCTAATGTAAACACGGCTGACTGTACACATTCCGAGCGTATCTATTACATGGAAATGTTTGTTTAGTGACGAGCCTGATTCTGTAAATTAGATCTGAGATTCATTAACATATATAATGTTGAGTGTCTTAACGCGATTGTGTTCGTTTATCTCTTCCGAATCATTTCATTTGAATTTGTACATACATATCTTCACGGGTGCCTTACGGCGCCCGAGACCGCTTAGATGGCCCCAGGGTACCCAGCGGAGGGGTTTTAATCCCACTTCGTCGTAGCCGATGGTATGAGTCTACACCGAACAAGTGGCTAGCTCGTCGCGATGTTTTGAATAGACAATTAACCCATCTATAAACAGTTTTACAAGTTGGTATAGTGAAACCGAGACCGACGTGCTCTCCGAGGCACTATAGTGGTGTTATCAAACAAATTGAATTTGTAGCTTTACTTTATAATAAAAATAAAAAAATACCATCACGGGTGCCTATTTGGCCCCCGAACACCGTTTAAACGGCCTCATGGTACCCAGTAGACTTAGGGTTTACCAGGGACCTTAGGGACTTACCAGGTTTTAAACCGTCCTCATTTCGCTGATGGTATTCGGAGGCAACACCTAACAAGTGGCAAGCTTGTTGCAGTGTTTATGATGAAATAGCCTCGTTGTATAAAGCGATCACCCATCCCGGGACCGGCCTGTTGTCATTGCTTAACCTTGTTATCAGTTGCGCACTGACTTTTAAGTCTAGGCTGGGGCCTCTTTTTAATTTATAAACTTTATAATATATACATTTTAAATTATGTAGACATAGCAAGAACTTTGATCCTTGCCTGATTGCATTTTATTATGTTTTGCCAATAGTTTTTATATGCCATTGCCATGATTTTATTAAATCATAAGTTCTGACGATAGAAATTTAAATTGCTATATAACTTAATATTATGTACATAGTAAACTATAATATTATTTGAAATAGTAAGTCTTACCCCCGTATTCTAAGACGTTTCCTTAACTCTACTATTCACTCAAGGAGCGTCTGTCTCAACTTGCTTTTTATAGTTGACATTTAATGGAAAGAGACAGACGTTCCTTCAGTGTAAAGTGGAGTTAAGAATACGTCTTAGAATACGGGGGTTACTCCCGATATCACCAACGATCCCTAACTTAAAAGGAGCCCCTAAATAAGAATTTTGACATATATGCTATGAAACAACTGTCATTAATTGTCCCTTAACTTAGGTAGGGGCTCCCTTAGAGTTGGTAAAATCGGGCATTAATCTACTAAATAAATTGCATATCAACTACATATCACAGACCAAATTTGATACATTTTGTGTGGGAAACATATTAATTTTTTAATCTGCTATGCCGTTTGATTATTTAGTAGATTAAGGTAGGCAGATAGCATTACTTTAGCACCCAGAAAGAAGTGACATTATAAGACGTAACAATATCCCAAAACCTTGGATCTAGTGTTTTCACAGAAGGTTCCAAACACCCATGCCAAATTTTATACTTTTGTAACATAATTTTTATTAATTGATGAATGTGTTTCTTTATCCAACAGTGGTAGCAGAGCAGGATTACGTCGACGGTCAACGTACACAAGTGGACGGATTCGGTGTGGACCAAATTGGTCGTTTGTATTCGACCCCGCCGGTCGTCTCTGTTACTACTGGTCCATGGTTGTGTCTCTAGCCTTCCTCTATAATCTATGGGTCATAGTCTATAGGTTCGCATTTCAAGAAATTAACGGTGAGTAAAGTTATGACCTTTTCTAGTATTAAGCAAATTATCATGTTAGTTAATAACTTTGAAATGTCAATTCAAATAAAGTGGGAGGATAATCCAGTGTCCATTATAATTTAGAAAGGTCACATATTGGCATATAATATTTGCTCTTATTTATTATTATTAATATCATAAGTATATTGAATCGTAAAATGGTTAGACCCAAATCGTTTAATATTATTCTGTAAATAAAAAAAAATAGTTGCAGAAAACTCATTGAATTATTTTCTTCGTCCGCGAGTTTCAGACGTCCTCTGTCTCGCAACTCGACATTGTTTCATAGCCGCACATAAGTTAGAGCGCCGCGTAATCTTATTTACAAGTTTACGAATTCTTCTTTTACATCGGAGTTTGATGTAATTCTTATTAAGACTTTTACTGTAAAACTTTATGTCGACTGTTTTCAGGAGATGTTAATTGGAAATGTTTTTCCATCATTAAAACTTTACCCAAATGGATTGAACATAAATAAACTTTATCTATAAATTATTTAACCAATTTCCGCTTAGTGTGTTTTTTGGTTGTAGGTATATATGTACATTATTTCATATTTACCTATGTTTTTCATTCCATCTATTCGAAAAGGACGACTTGGTTCGCCTTTAAGTGCACCCAAAGGTGGTGTTTCCTATAAGAAACTTTCAGCGGGCAGTACCTAATGAGTTTTTAATCCTCTTTATAAGTGCGTCGCAATTATCTTTACCGCGCACTTTTTGAATTTGGAACAACTTAGTGTTCAGCGCCAAAGAAATTGAACGCAAATATTGTTTGAATAAAGACTGGTTGGTACGACGACCCATAGTCGCGCCGCCCGGCTGAATAAAAAAAAAGAAATCAAATTAAAAACGCGCGAACTACAGCCCTCGTTTTCGCAAATTTTCACGGATTGTTATTTTCACATAGAGGGTGATGTAAAGTAGAGTGTATCATTCGGGCGCAATATATATTTTTGGCTCGGGCGACGTACTTTGAATCCCTCGCTACGTTCAGGTTTCTACTCTAGAATCCCTCACTCCGTCCTGGATTCAAAAAAGTGCCTTCGCCGTAAATTTATTTTTTTAAATAAATACCATCACGGGTGCCTATGTGGCTCCCGAGAACCGTTTTAAACGGCCTCAGGGTACCCAGCGGTGGGATTAACCCGTCCTCATTTCATCGATGGTATTCGGAGGCAACACCTAACAAGTGGCGAGCTTGTTGCGGTGTTTAAGATGAAATAGCCTCGTTGTATAAAGCGGTCACCCATCCCACGCCGGCCTTGTTGTCATCCGCTTAACCTTGTTATCAGTTGCGCAGTGACTTAACCACTAGGCTGGGGCCGCTTTTAAATTATTATTTTGCTCCCTTAATATACAATCTACTACTTTACCATGATCTAAAGAGTAGATGCGCTGCTCTCTTATATCTATCACTACGTGTGCTATTAGACAATTGACTCATTTAGACGGTATAGGCGCCCTGTCCTCCGCCTCCATGTTTTGTTTTGTAATGTTTTCAATGTTTAATTACTATGTCTTTTGTTTCAGGTGAAACATTAATTCTTTGGTTCTGTTTGGACTACTTCTCGGATTTCCTCTACTTGGCAGACATATTATTTCACTTTCGCACGGGTTACCTCGAAGATGGCGTCCTTCAAACTGACGCAGCGAAGCTCCGAGCTCATTATATGAACTCGACCACTTTCTACATCGACTGCCTGTGTTTGCTGCCTCTGGACTTCTTGTATCTCTCCATCGGCTTCAACTCCATCCTTCGGTCCTTCAGACTAGTGAAAATCTATAGATTCTGGGCTTTTATGGACCGGACTGAGAGACACACGAACTATCCCAACTTGTTTAGATCTACAAGTTTAATTCATTACTTATTAGTGATATTTCATTGGAACGGGTGCTTGTACCATATAATTTATAAAAACAATGGGTTCGGTAGTAAAAATTGGGTGTATCATGACACTGAGACTGCTGATGTAGTGAAACAGTATTTACAAAGTTATTATTGGTGCACGTTGGCGCTTACCACGATAGGTGAGTAATATATTTATTTTATTATCTTTATATATGTATAGGAATAAAGGAGACACATGCAGCCAAATGTGACAGGTTGAACCTGATTGCCGGTGTGTACCAATATGCAAGACCTGTTTTTACGTAGGTATGTTTATTAGTGAACTACATAAGCCGTTTATGATTTTAATGATTATTCATAAATTTGTCTTATGGTTTTTTGCTTTTCAACGTAATTCTAGTTTTGGAAAGGGCTCAAAATAAAAGGGTCTGGATTTGGGTTTAAAATAAAAAAAGTACTAAATTATGAAAAAACACGAAATTAGTGGTAAAATGTTAGATTCTATTTTATCACGGTATGTGACATGTGGTAGGTCATTCATATAATAAATCTCCGAAATCTTGAAAATCGCGATTTTTTATATGAAAATATATAAAAAATATTAATAATAAATAATATTATATTTGACAGCCTCCGTAGACTATTGGTTGCGCCTTTGGCATTGTATCCAGGGGTCGTGGGTTCAATTCCCACCCATGGCAAAAAATATTAGTATGTTTTTCTGTACAGTTTGTCATGGTCTGGGTGTTTATAAAATATAATATGTATTATACCGTTGTCTGGTACACATAGTACAAGCCTAGAACTTAGTTTGTGACTAGAGCAATATGTGTAATTTGACCTACATATTATTATTATTATTCTTATGTTGAATAACGTTAATAAAACCCACCCCTGTATACTTGCAGTATAAAACTTACCTTTTAAAGGTAATATACCTACTGATGAAAAATTTAAAATACGTTCTATAACTATTAAGGTAAGGTATACATTTACGTAATCCCAGTGAATTACTAAGTTTATCATGCAGTGGGCAAATCCACATGGTATCATAAAATAAGTTTGGTCCAATTATTAAGGGTCCGCAAAGGTTTAAAATGTACGGTACCCTTTTGATTACCTTTGAAGTAGAAGGGAATATTACCTAGTTAAGAATAATGCGGGTAATAATTTACCCTCTGTTTATATTGCTGAGGTTGTGACGTCATAATTTTTTTGCGCAAATAGTTTATGTGGGAGGAAGTCCTCTATAACTTCATTAGGCCAGCCGACTGGACTCGTTACCACCTCCCATACAGATGCAAAAACCGTCAAGTGACCTAGTTATGTTTCGGTTTTAGTCTGTGGGTTTACCGGTTTTCCGGATGCATCGATTTCTTGTCTAGGGGGTAGTTTCCTTTTATGGTACGGTTACAAAACGGGCGATTGATTTGACGATAAAGCAGCGAGGATATTAAAATATAGTCGTAATGCAAATACGTCCATGTCGCCGCCAATTCGTATCCGCATCTAAATATCGGCTAAATAGCTTGCATAGTGGGAGCAATCAATATTGAATGGTCGACGCCATTCATGGACTTTGTAAGTCTGCTTAACAACTTCTGCAGGTATGCTTTGTAGTTGCTTCTGTACTAAATTTGTGCAATAAAGTTTGTATATAAATAAAATAACATCGGGGTATACAAAATCACACGCTGTTCTTCAATAAAAAATCAAAAAATATATATAGAGTTCGTTACTTCTTTACTTTAGTCGCTAGTCTTGGGTTAACATATACTTTGCTTAAAATAATATTCTTAGATATTTTTTTTACTGGAACACGACATGATACTTTATATCCACCTGGCGATAAGTAGACCTAATAAACCATAAATGAAGTCGATCAATACATTGCTATTTAATAGCATTGATTGCTGCCACTGTGCCGGCTCAATAACGCGGTTACGATTTGGGCGGCGACGAAGATAAACTTGCATTACGGCCTCGCGTTGCTTTATCCTCAAATTAACTGGCTGTTTCGTAATCACACCCTAAAACGAGGCTGCTATTTCGACAAGAAATCGATGCAATAGTCTCCTAAGAACTGGTGAACGCATAGACCGTTTTTGGATCTGTATGGGCGGTGGTAACGAGACCGGTTGGTATTTAAATTCTTCGCTAAAAAAGTTCTATCTATAAATTAAACATGTTTTGTTGCTGACACTGCACTCGCCACTTTAAAAATATGGTATTTTTGCGCTAACTGGTAGACACTCGATAGTTGTATCCACAGGTGTACTAAAAAAATGTCTAAAACACAATAAAAACCTACTTAAACTTTTTCTACTTATTATATATTTTCTACTTAAATTATAGGTAGTGCCTCGGAGAGCACATTAAGCTGTTGGTCCCAGTTTTACTATACCAACTTGTAAAACTGTTTTTAGATGGGTTATTAAGTCTATACAAATATCCTGACGGGCTAGCCACTTATTCGATGTAGACCCATACCATCGGCTTCGACGAGGTGGGTTTTCCCCTTCGCTGGGTACCCTGAGGCCGGGCGGCGTAAGGCATCCGTGATGATATTTATATTTATGTATTTGTTTAACTACTTAATTAGCCCAAAATAAATAATTTACACAAAACGAAACAAGAGACCAGCGCGAGCGGCCTTGTGTTTAACATACAAGCAGTAGTGTCAAAGCAGCATTCGGAATCAGGAATGCCTCTGTTTAATTCCTGAAATAGCTAAGAGAGACCCTCACAAAGTTAAACAGATGTCACGCGGAACTCCAAAACAACACAGTTATACGTATGGTCACCATGATTTTTTGTATAAATTATGGGACATTTTAAATACCTAATAAATACGTACCTACGAATTCAATTATATTATTATTATAGTCCTAGCCATTAAATAAGATTTTATTTTCTATGTCAAATTAAACAGAAAAACAACATTAGTGAAATAAACTCTATATACTCCGTACAAGATTAAAGATTACATCTAAATGTGATGACCGAGTTGGTTAGACTTTTAAACACTTAGGTGACAGGTTTAATCCCCAGTGTTTACCAATTAGTTTTTAATTTAAGAAACATGTACATAACATCACTTTACTGCCTCAGAGCGTAAGTACATATTAAGTTGTCAACCCCAGTTTCACTATACCAAATTGTTAAAATATTATACAAACACTGTGACGAGCTTGCCACTGATTAGGTTTATACTCACAATACTATTAGCTATGACTAAGTGGGATTACAACTCTCTGCTGGCCAATGGTATGTTAAGAACTATTTTGAAAAATTACTAATATTATGACAATATATAATGAAAACTGACACAGCATTGCGCCTTTTTTACATGACAACGACATAATTTAATGGTAAATCTACGTTTACACCATAGTCTCTAAGTTTTCATCTGTCATCATCAAACGCGCAGCAAACAGTAAAAATAGGTCTAACGGCATTAACATGGCATAGAATAATATAAGTATTAATGAGATATTTGCCAATTAGCAAATTTTAATTAAAATAAAAATGCTAATTAATATATGTTTCTTAATTAACAAGATTACATAATCTTCTTAATTGAGAATAATTTAGAACAGAGTATAATTTACAAAACACCGAGATATTCCCTTATTACTAAATAATCACAGTACGAAGTTGTATCATAAATTATAACAAACGTCTCGGTCTCTCTTCACATAAATCATTAATGATTTATTAATATGAATAAATTATGAGGCTTAATAGTTTCGATATTGAATACAAAAGCAAAAGGAAAATTATTTGATCTTCATAGTATTTAAAATTTGACAAAGCAATTCAATATTAATAATTATTAATTTATATAAAAGCACGGCTTGCGTTATATTTGGTGCAAGGTGTTTAGACTTTAAAGTAAATCCTTGTCTTTCAATTAGGTCTAGATTTCACTTAGCTATAAGACCATCAGATAAAAACGTTAATTTTATAAATATTTTTTAGAATTACCATTTTTCAGGAGACTACTGCATCGATTAATTGTCGATCAGGGTGCAGTTACGAAACGTGGCAGTGAATTTAACGATAAAGAAGGAAGATTATTTAATGAAACTTGTAATGCAGATTCGTCATTATCATCGCTTATTTCGTAACCACATAATTTAGCCAGACGTAGTGGATGTGATGACCAATACTGTTAAACAACATTGTATTGGTCGTCCCCGTTAATGGATATTATAGGTCTGCTTGCTATTAGGTAAATAAAAAGTCCCAAGCCATAATCATAAAAAAAAACTGTTTTGATCCGTTCCAACAGCAGAATTTTTAGAAACTAAAAAACTAATATAATTTAATTCAAAACTATGGTAACCCTGTTGATCCTTTGAATTATGTATGAGTGTAGACGTCAGAATTTTCACGCTTTGCAGTTATATTTTTGAAATTAATGTTTCCTTTTACGGCTCGATAACAAAACATTCCTTTAGAATAGGACATAGGGCATTGTACTTAAATCAGAACGACTTTTCCCCCACCCCAAGTATATTATCACACTCTGTTAAACAGGATACGAAAATTCGAACTTTGAATTTACAAACAATTTATGTATCAAAATATTTTTAGCTTTTTTGTTTTTGCAATTTTGTTCGCGTTTTGTTTTGTAATTGGTATCTTTACCATGTTTTGTTCTGTGTTTACTATAGCTAAAGTTTAACCAATAAGACGGGTTTATTTGAAAAATAAAGCGATCCTATTGGTAGTGGAACTATGGAGAGTTACTATAGCGACTGTAGTAAACACGGTTAAAATTATTAGACTACTATTAGAGTACTGATGTAGTGCTTTTTGTGTGATTTTTACTATGTGATTTATATTTATTTAATAATAATAATAATATGTAGGACAATATACACTTATTGCTTTGATCACAAACTAAGCTCTAGGCTTGTACTATGTGGACCAGGAACAACGATATAATACATATTATATTATATAAACACCTAGACCATGACAAATTGTACAGAAAAAAAGTACTATTTTTTTTGCCATGAGTGGGAATCGAACCCACGTCCTCCGGATACAAGGGATATTTCGATAAATATAGACCGATTTATTATAAGTATGCGGTTGTAAAGTAGGTGGGGGACACATGATAGGGATAGAGAAGGACATAGGGAGCTTAGGAAGCACCTATCGCATTACGATTGGGTAAAACTGTTTTACTTCTACTAAACACAATAAGTAGTGCGTGAATCCATTCCATCAGCAGCTATATTTACTCAGCCGCAGACTTACAAAAAAATTTATGGAAACATAATAAGAATTCTCGAATAATAAAAAGCTCGCCTATGTACAAATTTGTGCAATAAACAATTGTAAATAAAAAATAAAGAACACTTTAGGGCAATAGGTTTTGTTTCTTTTACGCATATTTATTTAATTATTTATTTTAAATTCTTTATTGCACAAAATTGTATATAGGCGAGCTTAATGCCTTAGGCATTTTCTACCAGCTAACCTTTGAGAGAGTGAAATAATATGCTCATGGTGCGGAACTTTCGATAGAAAGATATACATATAATTTTAACAATAATGCATAACAATACTTAAACTACTTAAATACTGTATATAATATAATAAATGTAATACATAAACATACATATATATACGTGGTGGCCGAGTTGGTTAGACCTTGGACTTAAAAACACTTAGGTCCCTGGTTCGAATCCCGGTGTTACCAATGAGTTTTTAATCTAAAAATTTATGTACATTTGTTTGACAACACCACTATAGTGCCTCGGAGAGCACGTTAAGCTGTCGGTCCCGGTTTCACTATACCAACTTGTGAAACTGTTTATAGATGGGTTATTGAGTCTATTCAAATCATCGAGACGAGCTAACCACTTGTTCGGTGTAGACTCATACCATCGGCTACGACGAGGTGGGATTAAAAACCCCTCCGCTGGGTACCCTGGGGCCGTCTAGGCGGTCTCGGGCGCCGTAAGACACCCGTGATGATATATATATATATACATAAACATATATATCATACCAAACAAAAATTGTACACAAAATATTCATTTTTGTTGCTAAAAAGAGAGACAAAACCGGATTATATCTGTGTGTTCACTGGTTTTACGGGACTACTGTATTAATTTTTTATCGAGTTGTACTCTCCTGTCATGGTGTTACGAAACGGGTGATTGGTTTGACAATAAAGCAGTGAGAATATTAAAATAGAAATGTACTCGTAATGCAAAATTATATCTTTGTCGTCGTCCATTTGGATTTTAACCTGGGCCCTATTTCATAAACGTGACAATTGTAATTTACCATGACAATTTATAATACATTGATTGTTTTAGATAGTTCTAAGTAAATAATTCCAACTAAACTAAGCAATGTATTATGAATTGTCATGGTAAATTACAATTGTCGCCTTTATGAAATAGGGCCCGTGCTCCAATAAAAATAAACTAAAGTGATCTTCATGGCCTCAGTAAGTTTTTATTAATACCGGTATTAGTTCTTACCTATTTTTTTTGGGAATAATAAAAAGTCCTTTAATGGTTAACCCTAATAAATAATGTTTAAATCGGTTTTGCTATTTGCTTTTTAAAAAAAAAAAAAATTAACTAAAAATTATAAACGCGAAAGTTTGTGAGGGTGTTTCTTATTTCACATAGATTAAAATAGTCTTTATAGTTTTCTGAATTAGACCTAAATCACGAGCAAAATTCTAGAAAATTATATTTTAATTAGATATTTTAGGTAATTGTAACATATCTGAAAACATTACATATAAAACAATTTTTCTTATTTTTATATTTTTCTTAGAACTACCTACATTTCGAAAAATACCAAGTACCTGAAAAAGGTGTCATAAATTATAAATATGGGTTTCGTTAATGGAAAAATTTGAAAAATAGTCCGAAAAACAATACGCTTATTTCGGCAGAAAGTAAAGTGGCTATAACCCACTGGGGCTTAAAAATTATAGATAGTCCAACACTAGTCAACGTAATTGTTTACAATGAAAAAAAAACTACAACGGGTTCTATGACGAAAATAATGAAACACATATTTTACCTTATACTGTCCCCCATACAATATATATATATATAATACTCCTGTCACAGTGTTTGAAACCAAACTCATCCGAAACGGCTTAACCGTTTTTTTTGTGTATATTCGATAGGTCTGAAAAAATAAGGGTGCCAATTTTTTTTTTATTGGACAAAATGTATTTTTTTTATTTTTTTATGATTTGGCATTAAAAAATAAATATAATCACCCTTAATTTTCACCCTTCTACCATCAACCCCCGTAACCGTTATAAGAATAATATTTAATTGATGAAACATATATTCCAGTAGATAATATTGTAGGTACCAATAATTTGGAAAAAGTCGATAATAACGATGATTTTTCATTTTATCCTTGTTTATTATATGATGAGATGAATATGCTTACGACGAAAAAAACATTTACAATCGAAAGAAAACTGGAATTGACTATTTTAGGCCTTAGGGCACCTCCTTGTTATATACCTTCATGCGTCTAGTATGCAGAGAAAGGAACAACTAAACTAGTACTTTCAGCAAAACTGCAATTAATAAATAATATTATTATGACACAAAGGTTTAACAATATAAAAACTTTGTTAAACACGGTTAAAAATTGAAATATATCAAAAACTTTATATAAATTCCTACATATACTTATGTATAAATAACTTTAGAATATATAATAATACATACTTTAACATTACACAAACTAAAACACACCACACATACACATACACACACACATCACACAATACACTAAAATATTATTTATAAATAAATAATCAGCGAAACCATTGTTTTGTGTAAGTTAATATATAAATAATAGTTCCACTATACTGTTTTACTATTGATGTGCTTCACACATCAATAGTAAAACAGATAAAATTTATCATACATTAAACACCTCTTTAAAATTAGAGCTATCGAAAAGTTCTAAGTTCAGAGCTATAACGCTCCCCCGGTACGAACGTCATTAAAGTAGATGGTCCTACAGATTACGTGCTACCTTTTTATTATGTATTCATAAAAATCCTTGAGAGGTTACCGTGTAATCACGGAGAGCTGTTTCAAATGTATGGTAATTCGACAAAACCAAGCAGCAGGGTACCAGGGTATTCATTGAATTACTTTTTATTATAATTTTTAAGGTGTTATGCTATTTTGATGCTCATTTTTAAATATATATTTTTTAAATTCAGATTTTATACTGCATTGCTTAATCTTGTGGCTTAACCAACTTTAAGAGCAGATTGCAAGTCTTTTAAAGTCCTAAATATATTTATGACGAGGTGAGAATAAAACATGAGGCGTCTAGGTGGTCTCGGGAGTCTTAAGGCAGTTTTCTTTAACGCATCTATATCTATACAGAGTTTATTTGAGTAGATATAGACATTAGGGTATGACGCGGGGTTTTATTTAATACATATAATAAAATAAAACATCGCTTCTGTCTACCTTTATGTATATACGCTTAGATCTTTTAAACTACGCAACAGATTTTGATTCGGTTTTCACTATTATTTAGGTAATTTCTTTCGGAGGTTTATTACATAAATATATAATACATAGTACTGTACAAATATTATTAATCCGTGCGGAGCTGGAGCGGTAGCGTAGAAGTTTATAGTATAATTTAATTGAAAAAAAAAACACAAGTGCAAGCGGGCATGTAGCCTTATATTATAGCCAAAGAGCTTAACTACATTAGATAAACATTTTAGATTGCATGTTTTATAAATCTAGCTGTACCCTGCAGTTTTACCTGTGTTCTTTAATTTGTATTTGTTGCCGGTCGTTGTTCTCGCTTTACTTAATTGGCCAGTTTGTTAAATAGCAACAACCCATTTTTACCCTGCCCCACATGGAGGAACCCATTGATTACAAAAAACTCTTGTCGATTAGTTGTATTAGAGACCCTATAATCACCATTGTTTACGTAATATTATGAAAAATAAATAACAGCTTGTTTTCGCCCTTCCCAACTTCCCCTAATAAATTTTTTAAACATGTGAATATTCATTTTGTAAGAATAGAAAATTTCATTTTATGAAAAAAAAAATGTCTTGACATGTAATTTATGTCTATAAAATAGTAAAACGAGTCGATTAGTTTTATAAGTTGAGTATTTATACTTTCTAAATTTCATGCTTCCTGTGAAATTATAAAAATAAAGCATCACTTTATTTTCGAACTACACAAAAAGTTTAACTATCACCCGTCATTCATAAGATATATCACAGAAAAATCACCTTATACCTTTTCTCCTTTCCCGTTCCTTATTTAAATTCCTAAAAATGGTCCAACACGTTTCTAAATAGGTAGTAATAAAAAGTTTTCAATTATTTTTTTCTTCTAGGATTACTCAAATAGTATATTTCCTCGACATTTATGACAGTATACTTGATATTATCGCGTCAGTCTTCTTAACAATCAATCTTCTTCACAATAAGAAGGTAAAATTTATTATACTCATATGTGAAGACGTGATCCGCCCGCCCCGTTCGAGCCTGTGGGATCTTGCGGTCAACTGTTTTGGAATTTGTCTGATATTTCTATCAAGGTTCTTGTCTTTCTAGACTCTTGTCAGTACTCCACAGGCATCATGTTTGCATACATACTAATATTGAGTCGACTTTATATCGATTAATCATTTGCTCAGATAATTATATTTTAAAAGGCTGTTAAAGTAAGGTTAAGGTTTTTGACGTCAAGTATTTTGGTACTTGTCGGATACTTCTATCAAGGCTCTTGTCTTTCTAGACCCTTGTCGATACTCCACAGACACCTTATTTTGCATACATACTCACATTACGTCGACTTCATCTTGTTTAATATTTTGCTGATAGTCCAATGATAATAAAATTATTGACTAACTAAATAAAATAATTTATTAACTTTATTTTGAACAGCTGTTAAAGTGAGGTTAAGGTTTTTGACGTCAAGTGTTTTGGAACTTGTCTGATACTTCTATTAAGGCTCTTGTCTTTCTAGACCCTTGTCGATACTCCACAGACACCTTATTTTGCATACATACTCACATTACGTCGACTTCATCTTGTTTAATATTTTGCTGATAGTCCAATGATAATAAAATTATTGACTAACTAAATAAAATAATTTATTAATTTTATTTTAAATGGCTGTTAAGTTTAGTATAAGCCCAGAGCTTAGTTTGTGACCAGAGCAGTTTTTGTAAATTGTCCTACATATTATTATTATTGTTATTATTATTATTATTATTATTTGAATAGCCGTAAAATAGACTTTTTTTTATCGGTTAATACGAGCCTATGTCTTTTGGCTAAGCATTCTAAACACTCGACACTGTGTATTTACAAAAAAAAAAAAAAAACTTATAATGGTTTTTCTTCATTTGATGTCACAATTTTTTATTTATTTTTCCTTTGCTTGTTTCTTTTTATTGTTTCTATACGCGAAGACTTTTTAACGGTTTCCTTGTAAATTGTTTGCTCTAGTAATTTAAGTAAATTTATATATGTATAGCCGTAAGTTTCTTGACAATATTTTTTTACTTGGAATTTGTCTGATATTTCTATCAAGGTTCTTGTCTTTCTAGACTCTTGTCGGAGTACTGACAAGAGTGACAGGCATCATGTTTGCATACATACTAATATTGAGTCGACTTTATATCGATTAATCATTTGCTCAGATAATAATATTTTAAAAGGCTGTTAAAGTAAGGTTAAGGTTTTTGACGTCAAGTATTTTGGAACTTGTCTGATACTTCTATCAAGGCTCTTATCTTTCTAGACCCTTGTCGATACTCCACAGACACCTTATTTTGCATACATACTCACATTACGTCGACTTCATCTTGTTTAATATTTTGCTGATAGTCCAATGATAATAAAATTATTGACTAACTAAATAAAATAATTTATTAATTTTATTTTAAATGGCTGTTATAAAGTAAGGTTAAGTTTATTGACGTCAAGTGTTTTGGAACTTGTCTGATACATCTATCAAGGCTCTTGTCTTTCTAGACCCTTGTCGATACTCCACAGACACCTTATTTTGCATACATACTCACATTACGTCGACTTCATCTTGTTTAATATTTTGCTGATAGTCCAATGATAATAAAATTATCGACTAACTAAATAAAATAATTTATTAACTTTATTTTGAACAGCTGTTAAAGTGAGGTTAAGGTTTTTGACGTCAAGTGTTGTGGAACTTGTCTGATACTTCTATCAAGGCTCTTGTCTTTCTAGACCCTTGTCGATACTCCACAGACACCTTATTTTGCATACATACTCACATTACGTCGACTTCATCTTGTTTAATATTTTGCTGATAGTCCAATGATAATAAAATTATTGACTAACTAAATAAAATAATTTATTAATTTTATTTTAAATGGCTGTTATAAAGTAAGGTTAAGTTTGTTGACGTCAAGTGTTTTGGAACTTGTCTGATACATCTATCAAGGCTCTTGTCTTTCTAGACCCTTGTCGATACTCCACAGACACCTTATTTTGCATACATACTCACATTACGTCGACTTCATCTTGTTTAACATTTTGCTGATAGTCCAATGATAATAAAATTATTGACTAACTAAATAAAATAATTTATTAACTTTATTTTAAATGGCTGTTATAAAGTAAGGTTAAGTTTGTTGACGTTAAGTGTTTTGGAACTTGTCTGATACATCTATAAAGGCTCTTGTCTTTCTAAACCCTTGTCGATACTCCACAGACACCTTATTTTGCATACATACTCACATTACGTCGACTTTATTTCTTTTAATCTTTTGCAGCTTAGTAAATATAAGTTAAAGACTTATATTTTTTTATTATTAATAGAGCACGGCATGTGACTTCGTATCTACCTGATGGTAAGCAGACCTACAAAGTCCATGAATGAGGGTAGATCAATACATAGTTGTTTTACAATATTGATCGTACCCAATATGCTGGGTAAATGATGCGGTTACGAAATGGGCGGCGACAAAGACGAAGCATAACGAGTTCTATTTTAATATCCTCGCTGTTTATCGTCAAATTAATCGCTCGTTTCGTAACCGCACCATGAAAGGGGATTACCTTGAAAGGCGTTAAGTGTTTTGGTACGTATCTGATACTTACATCAAGGTTCTTGTTGCTCTTGTTGGTACTCTATTTAATTGGTATCATATTTTTCATACATACATATATTGTTTTTTTGCTCTAATAATAAAATTAATCTAAATAAAATAAACATCCAGATTATGTTTATTTATTTTAATAATTAAATTATGAAATGCTATTGGAGTAAAGCCTTTCAAAATGATCATAAAAAGCCTCTTCTTCTTCACAATATAAAGAGAAAAATATTTATAAGCGTAGAAATTCACTCGCTATTCGGGCGGCTCGGTGAGTTGTTGACGTCAAGTGTTTTGGAACGTGTCTGATACTTATACCAAGATTCTTGTCTTTCTAGACTCTTGTCAGTACTTGGTATTATGTTAGGTACCTTATAATGCAGGCCTACTTACTCGACCTTATAGAACAAAAAAATATTTTAGGTCGTCAACTGCTGGCTGATACTTATTAGATTTTTAATTATTACTTTTACAATAGTTATTTTAATAAATAGTTTTAACTCGGAAATGAAAAAGATTTATTTTTTAAGAAGATTTGATTAAATATTTATCTAGTCACCACAACACAGGGAATCCTAGTGTGGTGACTAGGGTTCTAGATCAACAAAACTAATACCTACTTATGTAACTATGTATTTCAACACAAAATGTTTGTCATGTTTTTCTGAGACTTCGAATAAATAAGAAAAAAAAAACATTTTAGTTACTGCTTACATGCTGGCAATTTATAATATATTATTGTTCTAATAACGATTCTACCATGTTTTAGTTTTTATTGCTCGCACGAAAAACTATGTGATTTTGTCTCACGATGAAAATGCTCATTCAAATACGAATATTATTATTATTTTTTAATATGTAGGACAATTTACACTTATTGCTCTGGTCACAAACTAAGCTCTAGACTTGTACTATGTGTACCGGAAACAATGATATAATACATATTATATTTTATAAACACCCAGACCATGACAAACTGTACAGAAAAACCATACGTCAATGGGAAAATCGTACTAATATTTTTTTGCCATGGGTGGGAATCGAACCCACGACCCCCTGATACAACGCAGAAGGCGCAACCGCTAGTCTACGGAGGCTGTCTCTACGGAGGCTGTGAATTATATCTATAATAAAGTTATCAATACTATAATATCACGCTACGACCTTTAGCAGCCCAGCGAATACTGCGAGCATCACTAACGGGACGATTTTTATTTTTACTCAAAACGGGGAATTATGGATATACCTTTTCACAATAAAGAAACTAATTTATTTTTTTTGGAAATATATATTGATAATATATAATATATATACGTGGTGACCGAGATTGTTAGACCTTGGACTTCGCTTAGGTCCCTGGTTCGAATCCCGATGTGTACCAATGAGTTTTTATTTTAAAAAAAATATGTACATTTGTTTGACAACACCACTATAGTGCCTCGGAGAGCATGTTAAGCTGTCGGTCCCGGTTTCACTATACCAACTTGTGAAACTGTCTATAGATGGGTTATTGAGTCTATTCAAAACATCTCGACGAGCTAGCCACTTGTTCGGTGTAGACTCATACCAATGGCTACGACGAGGTGGGATTAAAACCCCTCCGCTGGGTACCCTGGGGCCGTCTAGGCGGTCGCGGGCGCCGTAAGGTGATGATATGTATGTATCTATATTGAAGAAAAACTATTCATAAAGATTTCGAAAACTAGAAAAATAAATTTTTCATTATAGTTTTCAGTTTGGTGACTTTGAATACGAATTAAATTCTTGATTATTTTATAATATTCACTTTCGTTATCAACATGGCTTTGAGAACAGAATTAGAAGCTATGTTTTTTCAGCTTTTAATGAAGCCTTGATAATTTACCTACATTTAGAAAAGGCTATATATAGTGTTGATCCTTATGAAACTGAAAACGGGACACCGGGATGGAATAGCGAAAAAAGGGACAGTTCCTTTCAAAACGGGACGAATGGTAACGTTAGGCATAGCTAGTAAGGATGTTTGATAGGAAGTTCGTACGAACAAACATACTTATATTTTGACAGACTACCGTAGACTAGTGGTTGCGCCTTTGGCGTTGTATCCGGAGGTCGTGGGTTCGATTCCCACCCATGGCAAAAAAATATTAGTACGTTTTTTTCTGTAAAGATTGTCATGGTCTGGGTGTTTATAAAATCTAATATGTATTAATATGTATAAGAAATGCTCCAAATAGATTTATTTTTAAGAAAATGGTTTATGAGCACTTTGTAAATAAATCCCAACAACTGTCGAATTAGTCATTATACTGTTTATATATTAATATGTATATTGTATGATATGTAGTATATTATATGTGTATAATACTTGTATATGTAAAGCATATGGGTATATATGTATTTATTTATAAATATAAATAAATAAATAAATTGTATTACACACTACCTAAACTTAATGTTCTAAAGTCCCGAAGGTTTGACTGCCAGATAATGCCCAACGGCATTAAGTCCGCCTTTGTATTATGCAATAAAGTTTAATAAATAAATAAAAATAAAATTATAACGTTGATTCTGGTACACATAGTACAAGCCCAGAGCTTAGTTTGTGACCAGAGCAATTTGTGTAAATTGTCCTACATATTATTATTATTATTTAATAATAATATGTAGTGATTTATCGTTGTGCCTTAGCACAACGATAAATCGACAAATTCGATACATATCGATTTTATGAATGACTGTTCATTCATAAACTTCATTTTATCGACTGTCGATATATATCGATGTGGTTATGCTAAGCCCCCCTATGTCTTTTGGCTAAGCATTCTAAACACTCGACACTGTGTATTTACTAAAAAAAAAGCAAATACCTATAATGGTTTTTCTTCATTTGATGTCACAATTTTTTATTAATTTTTCCTTTGCTTGTTTCTTTTTATTGTTTCTATACGCGAAAACTTTTTAACAGTTTCCTTGTAAATTGTTTGCTCTAGTAATCTAAGTAAATTTATATATAGTCGTAAGTTTTTTGACAACATTTTTTTACTCCTATACCTACTTTTGCCTATAAACAAAAGTTAAACAATAGTTTAAACATTTTATTCTTTGTGTAATGCCTATAATTAATTTATATTATGTAAGGATACTTAAGTTAGGCGATCCCTCTCTCTCCTACCTAGAAATAATATACATAATTGGTACAGTAATAGCCAATGTTTATATTACAGAGTTACTTTAGTTAATTATATATTTAAAAAAAAAACAATTGTAATCATTATTATATAAGGGCACAACTTTCTGATAAAACAATTCTTACTCATTTTCCCTTAAAAATATTGCAACCTAAAAAGTTTTTAATAGCAAGGTTTACTAATCATGAAGAAAAATAATAGTCCAGAAAATAATTTTATGGTAAAAAACCCGGCAAAATTGTATAAGTTAGTTTTATCTCATAAATAGCATACTTTATTTATTAAATTGAATTTTACAAACCGCAGAATCTTTAGAAAACTAATAAAAAAAGTTCCTAAGTGTTTTCCACAAGCAATTATCTTCGTGTTTATGACCGGAAACTGTCAACCTCCGGGTGTAAAGTAGCAGAGTAGAGCAATATGAGTCGGAAAGAGTAGAGAGAGTATGGGTCGGAAATCCGTGCTGCTCACAGTAGATAAATATTATAATATGAAACGGTAACTGTGCAGCAGGAATAAGCTTACCGTCTAGCTTTTAGAATACAGTTGAAAAGTTAACTTAAGTATTTTTTAGTTACAGGGTTATTTTAAACTTATAGTAAGATCTACCTACTATATAGTTTGCTTCAGAGAAAACATAGGTGATGTAAAAAACCACCTCCGTAGACTAGTGGTTGCGTCTTTGGTTTTATTGAGATCGTGGGTTCGATTCGCACCAATGGCAAATATATATATATTAGTTCGTTTGTATGTATAGTTTGTCATGGTCTGGGTGTTTATACAATATTGAATATAATAAAAATACCACCACGGGAGCCTATTTGGCACCCGAGAACCGTTTAAACGGTCTCAGGGTACCCAGCGGAGGGATTAACCCGTCCTCATTTCGCCGATGGTATTCGGAGGCATCACCTAACAAGTAGCGAGCTGGTTGCGGTGTTTATGATGAAATAGCCTCGTTGTATAAAGCGGTCGCCCATCCCAGGCCGGCCTTGTTGTCATCGGCTTAACCTTGTTATCTTAATATTGAATATAATAATTATAAATACTCGTATCGTTGTCTCTGTACTTCTGTACACATGGTAGAGCTTAGTTTGAGACCAGAGAAATATGTTAATACATATTATATTTTATAAACACCTAGACTACGTAGGCGGAAATATATTTCATATTTAGTAACCACTTACGTTAGCATATACAACAGTATAAATAAATAAAATAAATAAATACCATCACGGGTGCCAATTTGGCTCCCGAGAACCGTTTAAACGGCCTCAGGGTCCCAGCGGAGGGATTAACCCATCCTCATTTCGCCGATGGTATTCGGAGGCACCACCTAACAAGTGGCGAACTTGTTGCGGTGTTTATGATGAAATAGCCTCGTTGTATAAAGCGGTCACCCATCCCAGGCCGGTCTTGTTGTCATCTGCTTAACCTTGCTATCAGTTGCGCAGTAACTTAACCACTAGGCTGGGGCCGCTTGTACATACAACAGTATATACAGTTTAAAACCGCCGTGGTTATTTTGTTTATACAGTGTGATTTTAAAAGGGTGTACTTTGGGCTAATATGAGGTTCTGCTGATCAGATCGAACAACTTTTCCCATGGAAACATGGGTCGCAAATGAAAAAAAATTTTGGCTTCCCCATACAAATTGGTCATTTTAACATTACTAGTTTGTATGGAGAAGGCAATATTTTTTTTCATTTGCGGCACATGGTTCCATGGGAAAAGTTGTTCGTATTGATCAGTAGAACCTCATATTAGCCCAAAGTACATCCTTTCAAAGTCACCATGTATATACGAGATATAGATTTTAAACTACTCCTATTAGGTATATGACCTATTTATCAAATATTCATGTCCAAAATATTATATATTTAACTTGACTAAATTCAGAAATTCATGAAATATAATTTTGGCAAATATTTGATATACGGTATTTGCAATGTGGTCATGCTACGAGTATGTTGTAAAATATAAATTTACCTATACCGTGTTTTTTTTACATATCCTTCAGTTTATTATGAAATTATTTTGCAACCGAAACAGTTCTATAAAAATGAATAGATAATGAAAATAAATATTTTCATTAACAGATAAAAAAAGAAATATAATTCTATATACGTGGTGGCCTAGTTGGTTAGACCTTGGACTTAAAAACACTTAGGTCCCTGGTTCGAATCCCGGTGTGTACCAATGAGTTTTTAATTTAAAAATGTATGTACATTTGTTTGACAACACTACTATAGTGCCTCGGAGAGCACGTTAAGCCTCCGTTCCCGGTTTCATTATACCAACTTGTGAAACTGTTTATAGATGGGTTATTGAGTCTATTCAAAACATCGCGACGAGCTAGCCACTTTTTCGGTGTAGACTCATACCATCGGCTACGACGAGGTGGGATTAAAACCCCTCCGCTGGGTACCCTGGGGCCGTCTAGGCGGTCTCGGGCGCCGTAAGGTACCCGTGATGATACATACATACAGATAAAAAATTGACATAAGAATTAATAAAAGAACACGCTATGGTCACCTATTAAGTATACGGATACTTGAGTTAAGCGACCACTTTCTTTCCTAACTAGAAAAAATATACATAATTGGTACTGTAATAGCCAATGTTGATATTACAGAGTTCCTTTAGTTAATTATATATAAACAAAATTTCAGATATGTACATATATGTCTATATGTGCATGTGCATGAGTGTGTGTACCTTTTCGTATGCGTGTACCTATTCGTATGTGTGTACCTATTCGTGTGTGTGTACCTATTCCTGAGTATGAATCGGTATGTGTGTACATTGGGGTAGGTATTTATAAGTTCGTGTACGTGTGTATTACTTGTGTTTGTGGGAATTGTAATATGAAAGTAGGTATAATGTATTAAGTATGTGAATAGTGAATTTTGCAATCATTCAACACGTTTAAGCAGTTCTTCAGCTTCGCGGTAGTTTAGACTTTTCGCCCAGTTTTCCAATTCAATTTTGCACTTGTGATAGGTGAGAGGATATATATTAATTATTTTATTGATTTAAATTTGGAAATTTTGTGTGTTTACATTTTCTTAAATATTTTTAACAAATTTCTGCGCCATAAGCAGTTTATTTCAAATACTCGTAATTAAGTTCTGTAAATATTTATAATATAAACACTTACCCTGAACTAAGCTATAAACTTGTACTGTGTACAGAAACAAAGGAGATATTTTATAAAGAGTCAGAACTTGGTAAGTTTTTCTGTACAGTTTTACCGAAAAACTTAGTACCAATATTGTTTTTGCCACGAATATGAATCGAACCTACTGCCTCCTATTAGAACGGACAACTACTAGAACACGGAGGCAATAGTTTTTTTTTCATTTTCCAAAAAATGGTGTTATACATAGGTCTTAGTTTTAAATAATATAGGCCTTTTCTTTTTTTTTTCTATCTTTATTTCTTTGTACAGGTTTATAGTAGTTACTACGTAGATAGATATCGTTTGTTGCCATAGGTTACACAATCAGCATTACTTCAAAAGTTTGGTATATACTGTGACCGACATTTTGACGTATAAACGGTAGGAATGTCATGCAGTGTCATAGCATAGTATACATAAGGATGCATTGTAAAATATACATATTCACGTGCGATCTCTCGGGAAAAAGAAAGATATCAGAAGTTACATTTATCTCTATCTCAATTTTTTTCGCACATGTTAATTATTACCCCCTTTTTAGAACAAGCTCTAATAGTATATATTTAAAAAGTATTATTATAAACCTATTGGTACACCCGGGGTTTAATAACATTTTCAAAACCCAGTTTTACATTTTATTTATTTTTCCAACTTGGTCCCTGTATATATTTTTATTGGAGCACGGCATGTGACGTATCTACCTGCTGGTGAACAGGCCTAAAGTCGATCAATAATTGTTGTATAACAACATTGATCGCTTCCACTATACTGGCTAAATGATGCAATTACGAAATGGGCGGCGACATAGACGAATTTGCATTACTAGTCTATTTTAATATGCTCGCTACCTTATTGTCAATTCAACCACTCGTTTCGTAACCGTACCCTGAAATAGACTACAATTTAGACAAGAAATCGGCAGTAGTATTCTGAAAACCAGATAAACCACAGACTTAAACCGAAACACGAAAAATTATGCATTTATAACAACATTAATACCAGTAGTTATTTTATCGCCTGTATTTTATTCCAGTAACAAAGCCGTTAAGGTCCACAAATTTCTTGGAACGATCTCCCCAAATCTATTTATGAAGAGAAATAGTGACCCCTGAAAGCGGATAACCGTAGATTTCCTATACTCCGATGATATATTATAATACGATGACGTAAAATGGTCTCAGCGCCGCGGGTGTGATCGAGTATAACTCATATTATATAGAAATAGCTGATCCGCGCAACTTTAACCGTCTACGAATAAGTACGCTCTCATATTCTCTTGTTTTTGCAACATTTTTCATTGATACTCCGCTCCTATCGGTCGTAGCGTGATCCTATTAGCCTTCTTCGATAAATGGGCTATTGAATACTAAAATAATTTTTCAATTCGAACCAATAGTTCCTGAGATTAGCGCGTTCAACCAAACAAACAAACTCTTCAGCTTTATAATACTAGCATTTTAAATAGCTACCATTGAATTAAATACGAACACACTAGCGTATGACTAAATATTTTGGCACAATTTAATGTGTAACATTTATTACCTCTCCGACTCGATTTCACACATTTTTTGTATTAAAACATATTTACTTTCTAAACCAATTTACTCCAATACTAAATAAAACAGGAATCAACGAAAAGACAAAGCCTCCTGGCAAAGTTTATAAAATAATTAAACATACGGCAAGCCCTTTTGTTAAATTCTACCTTTTGTTTAATTCAAAGGAATAGTCATAAGTCCAGATACAAGATAACTAAAGTACAAACAAATAGAATACAGACAAAAGTCAGATATTAATTTAGAAGACTCACAAGGTCTTGCAAACTTTAACAAGTTCCCAAATAGAATAGGCGGCAAGTCTTAATTGGCTCGTGTAGGAAATGCATAAACTTAGTGAAAAGTTTTGAAGTTTTGTTATCTTCACCTATTTACAAGGATAACCTTTCCGACCCCAAACTGAACCTCGCCCGCGGCAAAATGGCGTAACATCATGTAAGTTGTAAGTAACCTTTGTGTAAAGTAAATGCTACTTTAGAGTGAACTTTTGTACTCCTATATTTATATTATAAAGTTAAATCTGTTTGATTTAATAAGGCTTCTGTTATTTTTAGTTTAGATCTTTAATTAGTTTCTGTGCTACGAAGTCTGTACTAATATAGTTTTAGGTAATTATTTAATTTTCTTTAACCCTAGTTCAAACTAATATAGTTTACGAAACGTCTTATCGTGTTTAGCGGTTGCAATCTTGGAATGAGGGGCCTCATATAGACAAGTTTAATTCTGCTAGTTTTCTACTATCAGTTTTTTAACGTCTACTTATGAACCGCTTCTCTTCTAGCGTTCTTCTTTCTATAATTTAGATTTATTAATGAAAAAAAAATTATTATATGCTTATTAATCATCACGGATACTTTACCCGAGACCGCTCAGACGGCTTCAGGGTACCGTGTAGGCGTACCTCGTCGTCACCGATGGTATTCTGAATCTTCTCTGAACAAGTGGCGAGCTCGTTACGGTGCCCATTAAAGATCAGCGGGGTGATTACGCGCACAAAGCTAAGCTAAACTTTAATCAATATGATGCAATTCTGACGTAATGCAAATCTGGTGACATTGAAAATTGACAAACAACTACGTCATTTTGGTTAAAGTTTAGCTTAACGTTGTACAGCGCAATAGGCCTACAGTTTTTTTTTTAAATTACAATATTTGATATAATAAACGCTTGAACTGAAGTTCTGCTCATCAAATCAAACAACTTTTCCCATGGAACCATGAATTAAAAATTTGGCTTCCCCATACAAACTGGGGCCTTATTCCGAGTTTGCAACCGCTAAAGACGACACGTAAGACGTTGCGTAAACTATAAAATATTGAAATATAAGTTCTATTTCAATGGATATATAGTTTGTATTAGGTTGGCTATTATAATGCCGCCATCTTGAAATACACGAATTCTTCGCAAGTTTAAACATCTTATGTGCATTGGAATTTCAACTCTATATTTAATAGGATAGAACTTATATTTCAATATTTATAGTTTACGCAAAATGCGCGACGGTGAACGTGTCAAAACTCGGAATAAAGCCCCTGGTCATTTTAACATTACTAGTTTGTATGGAGAAGGCATTTTTTTTTCATTTGCAGTAATTGTAAAGTCACCCTGTATAATTTAAAAAAAAAAGTGAATACATTCAAATCAAAGTTCTTAAGGTATCAAAATATTTTTTCTTATTTATTTTTCTCTATGAATCTAGTAACTTGCGATGGATGACGGGTTCAACAAAGTAGATAGATATGCATCCCGAATAGGACACCAGAGGCTAAAGACAAATGTTCGGAGTACATTTGTGTCGTAAAACTTTTGGTTTTTTGATGGGAGTTCGCTTTCCACTGGGAGCAGGGGTGGATTGTCACAATTCTGTGGAGAGTTGTTTATTATTTTGTTGGTCGGTTAACTTCAAATATGCTTTGGTATAATACTTTTTCTTATACTTTACTATCTTATGGAAGTCGCTAGTCAGCTTGATTATATCTTCTACAGAGTTTGACAGCCTCCGGGAAAAAAAAATCAGTACGCTTTTTTCTGTATAGTTTGTCATGGTCTGGGTGTTTATAAAATATAATATGTATTATTATATCATTGCTTCTGGTACACATAGTACAAGCTTAGAGCTTAATTTGTGACCCAGAACAATATGTGTAAATTGTCCTGCAAATTATTATTATAGAGTGTAAAACATAAAACAGCTTCCCGCGCCTGTATGTACGCTTAGATCTTCTAAACTATAATATTCAAAGGATTTTGAATTGTTACTGTCGTTTAGAGAATTTATTCAGAATGGTTTTTATGTATATTACATGCATGTTGTATTCATAGAAATATATAAATAGAAATAATGTTGGGTCCTTTGCTATACTTTACTAAATGACTATACTTTATGAAATATATCAAAAGTACTACAGAATTGGGTTGCTGCAGCATCCTCAGTAACAGCAAGGCACCCTTGCAAAAAACAACAAGGTCTGCTAGTTTTTGTTTTAAATTTATCATTATAAATTGTGTTTTTGTATTAATTATTATAATGCTACCGAATAAATTATGAATAAATATTATTAAAAGAACCACACATTTTGAGAAATACATAATTTTTATAATAATAATAATGATTCACCTCTACTTCGGTACTAACTGTTGATTTCTACCATTCTCTTTATATATTAAATTATTAGCCTTTCTTTAAATATCATAATTATTGTTAAAAAAGGTGTTCTCCAAAGTAATACCTACCTATATAAAATTTGAAGTAAGCCATTTTATGAAATTTGTTTTGTTCTCAAAATGTCTCTACGAACACCTGCTTCTCCATTTCCTATCAATTTTTATAGACCATTAAGGATTTTTAAATCACCCATATAGCTAAAAAAATATTTTATTGTTACTCGTAATAAAAGTGATCTTCGAAGTATAAGACTCACATTAAAAGTAAGCCATTTTGAAAAATACATAATGTCAATAATAATAAACAAAAGTACTTTGGTACTACTTCTTTTTATAGACTAAATTATTGTTTTTTTTTAAATCACGTAATTATTATTAAGAAATTTGAATTTCTCAATATTTTTTCAGATAAATCGATCACTTTTGTAAATCTTCCCATAGCTAAAAATACCTTTATACCCACATTTAAAGTAAGCTATTTTGAGAAATAGATAATAATAGTGATGCATTTTTTTTCGGTACTAACGGCTGCTTCTCTGTTCTCTACAATTCGCTTTAAAGATTAAATTAATAACTTTTCTTATTATTTTTTTTTTTTTTTTATATGTAGGACAATTTACACATATTGCTCTGGTCAAACTAAGCTCTAGGCTTGTACTATGTGTACCAGAAGCAACGATATAATACATATTATATTTTATAAACACCCAGACCATGACAAACTGTACAGAAAAACGTACTAATATTTTTTTTTTGCCATGGGTGGGAATCGAACCCACGACCCCCGATAACAACGCCAAAGGCGCAACCACTAGTCTACGGAGGCTGTCATTATGTGTCAAATATGTGTTCTTTAAAATGTGAATTTCTCGTTGCATTTATTTTTATAGACCACGGTCATTAAGCTTTTTTAAATAATACCATAAAGCTCAAAAATTTTATATTGTTAACAAAAGTGATCTTCGAAGTATAAGACCCACATTTAAAGTAAGCCATTTTGAGACATACATAATTGACATAATAATAATAATGATGCACTTTTACTTCGGCACTAACGGCTGCTTCTCTGTTCTCTACCATTCTCTTTATAGACCGTCATTACCGCTGCATGCTCGCGACACTTTTGCGGCAATAAGTGAGAATTGCCTTTTATTCCGAGGATTTAACTTTTGATACTGGATAATACAATTATTATAGCTTCTTGTATTTATTTATTTTTATTTTAGAATTAGTTTCTATATTAAATGTTTTTTTCTATAAAGTGTGTATTTAAATATACAACTCAAGCTTTTATGATGTCAACCAATATTTAGGTACGCCGAAAATAATTTTGCAACAGAGTTGTGTTTTTTTTTATAAATTAAATGACTAATTATTACAATGTAACATATTTTAGAAATTAATATTTTGTGTTCCAACAATGAATTTTCAAACAAGATTATCCGAATTATCAAGTTATAATTTCAATTTCGTAAAATTTGTTTTATTACAATCTTCGTTTGTACAAAAGGGAATATACATGTTTTTTTTTATTTCAGTACTTGATAGAGTAACTACATTAGACCTAAAAACAAATATTAAACATTTTTTAAAGGGTAATAACACACAAATAAAAGGGTTTTAACTTTATCTGCCATACCGCAGTAAAAATCGGTACATCACTAGCCGCAATTCGTGCTCAACAAGCATATTAGTTTAATGTTATTGCACCTCAAAAGTTAGTCAAAAGGTTTGTTTATCACAAATTATCGTAATAAAGGACAATAAATACCCGAGAAAACAAGAAACTGTAGACTATAGAACACACGTTGACATTTGTTTTTGCACGAATGACTTCACATGTTTGCTAATATCGGAGCGTTTAGATATGCGTTCTGTTTCTACAAAAAAAATGGATTTTTAAAATCGTATTTATAACAAAAAAATGCTAATCAAAATAAAATAGATTACTGTAAATATGTTCAAGCACATATAAGGAACATTATACATGAAAATATTAATAATAATTGGCGTTACATGCATATTCCCTATTATAAAAACAATGATTTTGTTTCAATGATCCACATGAATGTTAAATAAACTTTATATAATATATATTACTCGTAATGCAAATTCATCATTGTCACCGCCAATTTCGTATTTACGCGATGCTGTTGAACAATAATGTATTGATCGACCCCATTCATGCACTTTTTAGGTATGTTTACCATGAGGTAATAATGTATCTACAAAGAAATATGCCGTAATCCGCTTGAATGCGTAGTAAAAAAAAAAAAGAAAAATATTAGGGCACCAGCTTTTTATTATTTAAATCAAATTATCATATAACCAATTTTTTTTTTAGTAAGAAACTAATAGCTATTCCAGTAAAAAAATATATCCGGTTCTGAAAGTGCAGAGTAAAATATTTTTCCGGGATTTTCTCTTTAGAGTTAAAATGAAAATCACAAAGACGAGAAGCAGATTATTTTTATTCTTTTGCTCTGATCTAATTTGTGGTTTGAGTTTGATGAAAATAAAATAAGATCTTACTTAAGTACTGGCTTTTAAAAAATAATGAATCAATTACCTAATTTTAATTTCTATTGGAAATTTTCTTTATTTCCTGAAAACTTAAAAAAAGTTGGAATGAATTAAAAAAAAACTTATAATAAAATTCTAACCAGTACAAAGGGAAATGCTGCCAGTGTTATGGGTCATTCGGATCGCGACAGAGTTTGGATCGGTGGACTTGTAAATATTATTATTACTAATATATTATACATTCAGTTTTTTTAATAATAATAATATGTAGGACAAATTACACACATTGCTTTAGGCTTGTACTATGTGTACCAGAAGCAACTATTATATTTTATAAACACACAGACCATGACAAAATGTACAGAAAAAATGGACTAATATTTTTTTCCCTTGGGTGGGAATCGCACCCACGAGACCTCCGGATACAACGCGAAAGGCGAAGGCTGTCAAATAATTTGTAAGGATTTTATTTTTAATTAGTTTTCTGTTTGTTAGTAGTTGTTGTTACTAATAAATACTAACCCATAATTTATTTATTACAACACGTATTTTTGGTTTTAAAGGCATAATTATGGTATCTACACTAATCTATATTTACACTAATATTATAAAGACGAAATATTTATGTATTTTTGTAAATAAACTTAAAAGCTACTGAACCGATTAAAAACACACCTTTCACTTATATAACGCTGCATTATCAGTAACATGTGCTTATAAAAGCTTATAAAATAATATATCGGGCCTTACTTAAAAAAAAAACTTTAACTTTAACCAATGCGGTTAAGACAACCATATAATAATGTAATATATCGTTGCTTCTAGTACACATAGTACAAGCCTAGAGCTTAGTTTGTGACTACAGCAACATGTGTAATTTGTCCAACATATTAAAAAAAAAAAAAATTAAAAAAATCATCACGAGTTGCAACGTAATCATTATAAAAAAATCAAATGATGCTAAACGGACATATACTAGGCTATAACCCTCTAGCATGAATGCCCTTCATGACAAGTAATTAAAAAATAAAACAGATACCCAATAACAACTCAAAAAAAAAACTATATAACAGACACAGATCCTATATTAACAATAATAGCATGCAATTTGAAACAATATTGAAATAAATAAATAAAACATATTGATATAAATAAATAAAACATACATAAACACCTTATGGCGCCTGAAACCGCCTAAACGGCCTCAGGGTACGCAGCAGAGGGGTTTTTAATTCCACCTCGACGTAGACGATGGTATGATTCTACACCGAACATGTGGCTAGCTCTATACAGTTTCACAAGTTGGTATAGTATGGTAAACTGGGACCGACAGCTTATCGTGCTCTCCAAGGCACTATAGTGGTGTTGTTAAACAAATATATATACATTTTTAGATAAAAACTCATTGGTACACACTGGGTTTGAACCAGGGACCTAAGTAGAATACAAGAGATAAGAGACAACACTAATAAATCTGAAACATCATTTTAATATTTTTATAAAAAGGGTGTATATATTGTGCATAGTGGGAGCGGTCACATTGGTCGACCCTATTCATGAAATATGTAGGTCTTCTAACCATCAGGTAGATTTAAAGTCTCATGTCATGCTCCAATAGAAACAGGTAGGCTTTAGTACTATATTATATGAAAAAAAAGAGATTTAGGTAAGACTTTGGATTTACTGATTATCATAAAGACGCCATATGATAGATGTATTCTCAGAAAACTTCTGCATTGATTTCTTATCTAGGTAGTCTTTTATTAATGAGCAGGATATGCAAACGTATGTATTTTATGGAAGCTAGACATGTGACTTTGCATCCATCTGATGTTACCTATTTGGGCTTTGCAGTGGTCTTGGTGTCCATACAAACGTACATCCGATATTACAACATGGCTATTAGTCGAAGTTCAATGTTTTTTTTATTGGTAATTGTACGTAGAAATCGTTCTGCTGTAATAAATATGTATCATCACGGGTGACTACGGCGCCCGAGACCGCCTACACGGCCCCAGGGTACCCAGCGGAGGGGTTTGAATCCCACCTCGTCGTAGCCGATGGTATGAGTCTACACCGAACAAGTAGCTAGCTCGTCGCGATGTTTTGAATAGACTCAATAACCCATCTATAGACAGTTTCACAAGTTGGTATAGTGAAACCGGGACCGACAGCTTAACGTGCTCTCCGAGGCACTATAGTGGTGTTGTCAAACAAATGTACATATTTTTTTTAAATTAAAAACTCATTGGTACACACCGAGTTTCGAACCAGGGACCTAAGTGTTTTTAAGTCCAAGGTCTAACCAACTAGGCCACCACTATGTAATAAATATTTTTGTATTATTAATAATATAAAAAAAAATACACAACATAAAGATTAATAAATCCAATAACCGACAAAAAAAATATTTTAATTCTGCCACTAACTGTCTGTAGTCGAGAAATACAGCCCCTGCAGCACGGCCAAGCTAAGAAAAGATATGGGGTCGCGAACCAATGACTAAAGTAACTATTTTTTAATATCAACCGCTGCAAAGTTGCACCTGATAGGCTGATATAAAAAAAATGTTTTGTTTGATATCGGCTCGCGACTTTATCTCTTGTCTTGGCTTTGCCGTGCTACGGGTGGAGGAAGCGCGAAAGCTCATTTTGTATGTAGAATGCAGTTTTTCGATTACGAATGTAGTGCCCTTAAATGAATTTATTTTGAAACTGTATTTTTAACACTAAATATAGGCTATAAACTAGTTTATAAATAATAATATATTATTGGCTGCTTTGTCACATGCCATGATTTTATTTTAAATTTGACTCTATATTATCTGATGATAAGCGGTATGTAGAGTACGAGAATATAAACAACCAACACTGAATAGGTCACTCTACGTCTTTAACTTCCTTCTAAGAATGTGTAAATGCGTATATAATAAATTCATCCCCTCGCATCAAGACCCCTTAATGTCAGAATCTATTCACGATTCACCGATTTCTATGAAAGCCATTTCGCAAAATGGATTCATATGACTTGAACTGCGTGTCGAAGTCACCACTAGAGGTGATCAGTCATCGCGGTGTTCTATAAATGGGTCAGCGTCTTAGAACTTGTACTTAAGTTTAGGTACCAAATTATTAATAGCCTCGATTCTAATAAATTAACTTTAGTTCATAAAATAAATAAATAAATACCATCACGCCTATTTGGCTCCCGAGAACCGTTTAAACGGCCTCAGGGTCTCAGCGGAGGGAGACCTATCCTCATTTCGCCGATGGTATTCGGAGGCAACACCTAACAAGTGGCGAGCTTGTTGCGGTGTTTATGATGAAATAGCCTCGTTGTATAAAGCGGTCACCCATCCCAGGCCGGCTTTGTTGTCATCTGCTTAACCTTGTTATCAGTTGCGCAGTGACTTAACCATACATACATACAAAAATAAATTCGCATACAGTAAAAAATTGTTAATAGTTTTGATTTTTGAGGAGAAAAGAGTGAATAGGGAAATATTGTTCCAGAGTAATGTCACTGTAAAAGAATTTGAATATCTGCGAAAAATGCATGGGAATAGCAATAAGGTTGTTCATAATCGCATCACAATAGCTTAATTTGACATATTCTGCTAACCAAACGCTCATAATAAACTGTCAATAGCGTGCATGATTCTATTACGCTTAATATTGCATAGATTTATTGTGGAGGGGATAGTCTTATATGATGGCGAGGATATTAAAATATATTAATAAAACAAATATGTCCATGTAGGAGCGATCCATATTGTTACACAACAATATATTGATAGAGAATATATTGAGGGATTTTTAATCCCACCTCATCTCGCCGATGATATGAGTCTACACCGAAAAAGTGGCTAGCTCGCCGCGATGTTTGGATAGACTCAATAACCCATCTATAAACCGATTCACAAGTTGGTATAGTGAAACTAGAATCGATAGTTTGACGTGTTTAACCGAGGCGCCATTAAAAAAAACGATTCTTATGAAGTAGATTCATTTAAGATAGCGGCCCGTCCCGGCTTCGCACGGGGGGACTTAAGATCAGCGCACGCCACGGAAGGCCTCAGAAACGATACTTTTCCCCCGTTTTTAAAACATTTTTGGTTACTGCTCCACAACTATAGGACCTAGCGTGATATTATATAGCCTATGTTACTTCTGAATAATGCAGCTTTCTAATGGTGAAAAAATTATTGCAATCGGTCCAGTAGTTTTTGAGTTTATTCATTACAAACATACAAAAATACAAATCTTTCCTCTTTATAATATTAGTATAGATTAGTATAGATAATCAGCCCCCCTAGCCAAGAGCATGGTCGCTTTTTACGCTCGAACGTCGCAGAAGCGTGAAAGAGAGGGAGATAACAAATTTATTATCCTATTGGTGTATCTATATTGTTGTCTCGTTTTGGTTATTTCGACAAAAACGATAGTGACGTCATCACCAAATGTCATCTTCATACAAAACTTTCGTGCGCGCTTTTAGCGCTCATGCTCTTGGCTAGGGGGGCAGGTCTCTTGATGTCGGGTTTTGCGCTAGAGGGTATTAGTATTAACCAATATTTACGGTACGGTACGGTAATACCAGTATTTACGGTTTATAAATGGGTCAACGTCTTTATAAAATATATGACCAGTGTCAGGCTTTAAGCCCTAGAAGAAATCAGCCAATTTCTTGTGATAGTGGTAATCGATACGGCTACGAAACGGATATTGGACTGGCGATAAAGCAGCAAGAATATTAAAGTAGACCTAATGCAAATTCGTCTTTGCTCCGCTCATTTCGTAACCATATAAATTAATAATAACAATAATATGAAGGGCATAACACATATAGCTCTAGTCACAAACTAAGCCCTATGTGTATGGCTTGTTCTATGTGTACCAGAAATAACAATATGATACATATTATATTTTATAAACACCCAGACCATGACAATCTGTACAGAAAAATACAACGCCAAAGGCGCAACCACTAGTCTATGGAGCTACTATATATTGATCAACCACATTTGTTGACTCTGTAGGTATTCTTACCATCAGGTAAGGTCAACGTGCCGTGATAAAATAAAAAAAAAAATTTTTTCCTTTATTCAACTCTACTAGTTTATTCCTACATATAATAAAAAAATAAAAAAAATACAACTAAAATTAACTTTAAGGTGCTGGGTATAACACTAGCTATGTTGTCACGATGAATCGATTTGGATACATTCTATTGAAACATAAAATATGACTTTTGTTCCTAGAAAAGAATTTAAAGAGGTGACGACACCTCTTAAAATTTTTTTCTTATCAAAAATATTAGTATTTTGGTGGCCTTAGGCCATGAGCCCATGGTCTCAACGCCTAATGGCACAAACAAAAAAAAAATTTTAATTGTGCTATATTTACCATTTTTTTTGACATCATAAGTTTTTGAAGCATATTCAGGAACATTACTAGATCAAGAAACATAAGTTGGCGCTAGAGTATCTACCCATGTTCCATCTCAAAGAAGGGATTTCCGTTTTCTCAGGGAATAAGCGACATACCATTGACTCATTTTCCGTAATCTTGGTTTAAACCTATTGGTTCTAAACAACACGGGGTTTCGGCAGCTAATAATGCCATTTTGATGATGAAATTGAGAGCTGCATGTCTTCACACTCTCCCTGCTGACTGTGGACTTAATCCATCGATTGTACTTGACTTTAACAATTTAAAATATGGGGATAGGGGGATAAATATTAGTTCCAAGCCGTAGTAATGCGAAATTAATTATATTAAATAAAAATTATATTAATATGTGAAATTTTCCCAGGTGACCTGCCACGGCCTCGAAGTAAGGGTGAATATGTGTTCGTGATAGCACAGCTGTTATTTGGACTGATGCTGTTCGCCACTGTACTTGGTCACGTAGCTAACATCGTCACATCTGTGAGCACGGCGAGAAAAGAATTCCAAGGTAACATCGATTTTTTGATACAGTATGTCTGTTATAAACTTGTCAATGTTTTTTGGCGTTGCATATTCCCTCAAAAGTAGTGAGTAAACCATAAATGTCTTATAACAGCCTAACATGGTTATTGGTTATGTCTCATCCACACTTCGATATGATTTAATATTTTGAGGAAACTGCTTCGAACTAATATATTTATGGCTCAAAAATGCATCTGTAGGTAGGTATTATTATTCCTAGCACAGATAGCAGCAAGGCGTTAAAAATATTTCCTACTCTGTATATTCTTGAAATACTCATATTTTTTTAACAATCCTACAATTTAATTGATAATAATGTTGATGTAATAAATTAGATTATAACAAAAAATCCGGTATTGATAAATTAACTTGTTCTGATTGTAGTGGCATATATATTGGGCAAACTGGTCGTAGTTATTACATTCGCTATAAAGAACATATAGGGTGAATCCAGAAAGGTCACAATTAGCTCAACATATTCTAGAAAATCATCAAAATTCTATAAGAATTTGCAATAAAGTAAATATTACATCAACATTATTATATAAATCCTACAATTGTTTCAAAATCACGTAAGCAGCAGAACACATCAAAATATACTTAATCTAAGGTAAAACCCGCAAAAGGTCCTTTTACATGGCAGTGTTTTCGGTATGACAACATAGATTTTTACAAATAAAATATATTTTACAAAATTCCAAAACAAATTGACGAAATAAAGTGTTATTAATAGTGGTTCACAGAGTTGTAACAGCGATACATCTACCTAAATAACAAAATATAATTAACTTTAGTAATTTGCATACTGTCAGTCTGCAATAATAAACAAATTTCGATAATATTTATAAAGAGAAGTAAATTAATTTACACTTAAATTAATTTAGAAAATACAGCTTACTTAAAAGCTTTTTCACTTCCTCTTTCAACATACTTGACATAGTTTTAAAAGCAAACAAATTGAAAAACTAAATGCAGTTTAAATTTAGAACGGCACCAACGTCAACATTATAAAATAAATTCTTACACAAACACATTTATCTCTAGCAAAAGTCGGAATGCCAAAGTATGAGCCTTTAACCAAAACCGTATTAAATCCTCTTTCTAACGTTGGCTAGAGGCTGTCACATTATCACGTTAAGCAGGTAGACGTGACGCCACGTGCTTCGAGCTACGTGCGCTCTGCATGATTTGCGCCCGGCCCTCCCAGCCGCCGCCTCGGTGAGGTCGACGGAATTCCGAAGAAACAATCTCCCGACTCACGATACTGAAGCCATCAACCTATTTTATGGAAATGAGCTTACATTTTATGATAGATGGCGGATGTTATAATAATAAAATTATTGATGCGCAAGGTGTCTGACAGCATTATCTTAAAATAACCATGAATAGGTTATGCTTTAACTTTTATGGTTTGGTTTAATTATTTTGTATGAGAATATTGTTTACGCGTTATATCAAATGAAGCGGTAAAGTTGTTTGCTCACTTAGATTTCCGTATAACAAAAGAAAAGAGGGTGGGGTAATTTGATTCACAAATAAATGTAGTATTGTTATTTATTATCTCAGTCACCATTTGAGAGAAATTAAATATTTACACGTAAATAACGTATATTTTTTAGTACATGACTAAAAAAGGCAAAATAATAAAAAAAAAACGATAAATTTTCTGAATTTCAAGTTTTTATATTTTATCTTTTTAAATCTCAGTTAATAACTTCTTTCTAAACTCAAATCTTTACCCTTGGGAACACTTTTTCTCAAATATTATAGTGTGCATATCTACTTTTTCTAAAATGACTTTTTCTAAAATTCCGAATGACGGGTATCTAATAATATGGTAATATGAGTTTAAAATATCTATTACTATTCTACGAGCAAAAATATTAATGGAAAATTATATTTTCTTTTTTATTAAAAGGACATAAAACCTACCAATTAAATAGAATATAATAATAAATATTTACCGTAGATATTGTCGCCTCCGAGACTGAAAGATTAATAGAATATGTAATCCAAGCAAACTTAAATTTGAAACTATTTTTTGTTATTGGAGCACGGCATGTGACTTTGTAACTACCTGGTGGTGAGCAGACCTACAAAGTCCATGAATGGGGTCGATCAATAATTGTTCTTAAACAAAATTGATCGCCCCCACTATGCCGGGTAAATGATTCGATAACGAAATAGGTATACTTAGTTAAATAGGGAGATTAAATAACTTGGTTAATTTTACTCAAATAAAATGCCTCGGTTTTAAATAATGAATAAATGGTCTTAAAAGTATTTTAATAGATATAGAAAATAAACACAAAACCTGAACATAATTAGAACAATCCACAGATGGGATGAGACTAATAGTTAAGAGCAACCATTCCAATACAGAGTGAAATGTAGTAAGCACTGAAGTGTCAACAACTTTAATTAGCACTGCAGCTCGGTTCAAGAGACAATGGCGTCGCGAAAGCACGAGTAGGCTGTAGCCATAGAAAAGGGATTAGGCTAGAAGGCCGGAGTAGACATAATGTATGTGTTCGTAGTATGATTAATGTATTTTTACTTACAAATACCAATGCAGATTGGTTTAAAAGAAAATAGCTCTACTATGCTTCCCGTAGCCATAGAAAATGGGTTGGGCTAGAAGTCCGGAGCAGACATAATATATGTGGTGGTAGTGTGACTAATTAGCCAATTACGCCTGATGTTTTGCAAGGTAGGAAAAGACCACTGCAGAAAACTTTAATTAGTACTGCAGCTTGCTTCAAAAGAAAATAGCACCGCTACAGTACGAGTAGGCTGTAGTGATAGAAAAAGGATTTGGCTAGAAATCCGGAGTAGAATTCATATTTGTTGCCTTACTATGACTATACTCTAGTTAAGATAATAAGCTGCTTTTGTCATTTGTAAGAACGCCACTTTGGTATAATGTGGTTGTAATATAAAAACTAATATTTATTAATTTATCATCACACCTAGTCCTTAGCAAGGTAGGAAGAAATCTCCCGATCAGATTTAGTAAGCACTGAAGAAATTTTATAAAAGGTCATGGGTTCCACTCCTAACATTATATAAAGTTTTTTTTTATAACATTGATTTGGGAAGTTATAAAATATAATAAAAAAAATATTTTTCAGAATAATGAACTCTCCTTAAAATATATTATTAAAGTAAAATACGAAAAAATACTTCAGACAAGCGACATTAGGAAATGTACAAGTTATTTGTATTTTTTTTTTGTATTTTGTATCTTAAAATTTTAGTATAGGTGACACTTTAAAGGAAAACAAACTTTAGTTGCACTATATTTTTTTATAGTGTATATTATTGTTTTATATTTTGGGAAAAGCGAAAACACCGCACGCGAAATTTCTACTTAAAAAGGTACACCGCGCCTATGTACTGATTTAGGTCTATAGCTGTACCCGTGACCTTCCTTCGCTGCAGCAAAATAGGTCAGCGGCTCCAATGCTATAAATAGCTTTGCGAGTCGGGAGCCTCCCCAGCCGCCCGCATCGATCGACTTGCTACGGTGGACGGCAAGGTTAGGTAAACACATTGGCCTTATTGACTTTGTTATAAGGTTCAATTTACTTTGGCAAAGGACAGTAAAGCTTCCAGTCTACTGTTCGTAACGGTTGCCATCACATAACAATTGTTCAATTGATCAACTCGTATTGGAACGTTACTACAATGCCAACACAGTTTTGTTGTTCAATTTATAAAAGTTTTATGCAAATATTTATTTTATTGGGTAACTATTTATTTTTCTGTTACACATTTTCTGTTTATAAAGTACTAGCTGGTGGCGTTTAGAGTTTTTAGGTCTCTAGTTCAAACCCCGGCGTGTACCGATGATATGATTATAGTGCCTTGAAGAACACGTTAAGCTGTTGGTCTCAGTTTCACTATACCAATTTGTAAATTTGACTATATATAAGATTATATAGGTGATTAAATTTTAGTTTTAGTGAGTTACTTGCATACTCAATAATATACATAACAAATATGTTTTGCGCATTAACTGTAAAAAAAAGCTAGTTTTCGTACCTAAAACCTTTAAAACACTTTGGTTAAAATAGATTTTGTCTCATTTAAGCATATTCATTTTTGTGAAAAAAATAGAGACAAAACCAGTTTTTATAAATACGAGCTTGTTGCGGTGTTTATGACGGTATAGCCTCGTTGTATAAAGCGGTCACCCATCCCAGGTTCAGCCTTGTTGTCATCTGCTTTACCTTGTTGTCATTTGCGCAGTGACTTAAGCACTAGGCTGGGGTTTTTTTTCTGTCCTTAAAATACAAACATCCCTGTATATCTGCATCCCTGTATATCTGCATCCCTGTAGATTTGTTGAAAATTTTATATATCCTATATTGTCATATACCATAATAGTATGCCTTCTCTACCAAATTTCATTAAAATTTCTTAAACAATCAGACAGACAGAATTACTTTCGCATAAAAATGTTAGCAAATAGTGTGAATAAGATAGCTAAGGTATAGACGTAACAATAACTTGTACATACTTCTACGATTTGAACAAATTTTTAGGATCTGCGTATCTTTTATGTCAGTAAAATAATATAGGTACTTCTAATTTAACGCAAGCGAAGTTGAGGGCAAATCAAATGTGTTCGCTTAGCCCTGATTTACCCTTAAGCTGCTATTTGTTCCAACGACCTTGACTGTTTTTTTATATAAATAATAAAAAAAAACAACTGTTACAAAATATCATGTTTTGTTAACAAATAAACAACAAACTTTGAATATGAAACAAAATAAAATGATACCACCTAGACAATAGATTCCTTAAGAGATCTCGATCAAATATAGGGATGTAAATAAGACTCAAGTCGAAGTCGGCAAGTCGGGCATCGAAGTCGGTGAGAACCAAGTCGCGCGCCCAAGTGACCAACTTTGTTGGAAACTTTTCTATCTGTTTGCTCGATTGTTATATCCAGTTTTCCTTTTTTTTAAACTTATGTTCATGTCAGTTTCTTTTTGGCTTTTAAATGTTTTTTTTATTTTTATATGTAGGTAAATTTACACATATTGCTTTCTTGGGTCACAAACTAAGCTCTAGGCCTGTACTATGTGTACCAGGAACAATGATATAATACATATTATATTTTATAAACACCCAGACCATAGCAAACTGTTATTAGAACACTCAAATCACATCATAAATAACTCTACTGTTTCTGAAAATAGGTACAACGCTTTTATACCTGGTTTTTGCGTGACTAAAATCGGTGTAATTAGGGTTCCCATAGACATTGAGGACTCTGACATTGTTGCTGATAGTATTTTTCCAAATAACCCCATTACAATATTGAAAGTAAGGAGATTAAAATATAAGGTTACAGTAAATGATAATGTTACTTGGAAATCATCACAATCTGTGGTGGTAACCTTTGAGGGTCAGGTTCTTCCTGATTTTTTATATTTATATTATAATAAAGTTAACATAGAGCTGTATAAATATCCAACCATACAATGTTACTCATGCTGCAGGTTTGGACATATGAAGAGCAATTGTCAGTCTAAGCCGCGTTGTTATAAATGTGGCCAAAGTCATTATGGAGATTCGTGTGGACTCGATGAATCTGAGGCTTGTTGTGTTTTTTTACCCTGGTTGGGAATCGAACCCACGACCTCCGGATACAACTATAAATTATTTAAATATAATTCTATATTTAAAAACTTTATTTTACCGTTTATTTTTTATGAAAGAATTACCTAAAGAAATCAAATCAGGTGACTTCCTGTCTATATGAATATAATGAGAACTACTGTTTATATTAACTTGTATTTTTATTTTTTTATTTTGTTAAGTGACCTGTATAAACAAAGGTGTAAGCGAAATAAGATACATCACATGAAAGTAAAACAAAAATTAATATTAATATATATATAACTACGAAAAAATAAAAGGTTTTTTGTAACAAAAATAAAACAAGGTCGCAAGCAAACAATCTCGCTCTTTAATTGTTTTTAAAAATAAATCAAAATATTTTATTGTATGAAAATAAGTATGATTTTTAAAGTATAGGTAATAATCAATTTTAATTGTACTGAGACACATTATGTAATTTTTAATTCACACAGAAATAGACATAAATTTGAAGATACTACTCCTTTATATACTCCTTTGTACTTTATGCAATAAAGATTTAAATAAATAATTATAATAAAAATATTTATATCATCAAAAATTATGTTTCACAGTCGTTTTATATGGCCCTGATACCCGTACTAGGTTAACCTGTACGACGGGTATGATGTTCCTTTATTAAGATAAAAAACACAATCACATTAAGATAAAAAAAATAAGATAACAACTGAGTCTGATTGTCCTCTCTAGTTGTCAATGACACAATAACAATATGAATATATACTAAAGAACATAGGAAGAGACGGTGTGTGTGTGTGTATACGTGGCGAATAGGTTACTAATTAAAAAAACTTCGTCAATCTACTGAAGAATAGTTAGCACATAACATTAGCAAAATTACGCGCAATGCGAAGAAGTCATTATTAAAAAAAAAACAACTGCATAAGATGAAAATTTAAAAAGCGAACGTTATCAACGCATAAAGTTACCGAGATTCGGTTTAGTACATAGTTCCAGAGAAACCGTCCGTAAATGTTTGCCGTATGATCAGAGACGGACAACGTTGAGGAACTTAAACTCAATGGAGGGTGGAAATTGGTGACTTGGCAAGCAACCGCATAGCAAACAGGTCCCGAGTCTGGGTTGCTCTGTAAATTACTGGGGCTTTAATAATAATATTGGATAGAGCAATCGCTGGCAATACTGTTAAGTTTTTAAGTTATGTTGATTATTTTGCTTTGCTTAAGAGTGGGTTTAAAGGCAAATAAAACATAAATAAATGATGAATGATGAACGAATTTTTTTAACAACAAATCAATAAAATAGTTCGCTCGGAATTCTCGGAGAAAAGGCATCCAATATATTTTGTATTATATAAAACGCTGGGACTTTGCATTTTTTTTTCTATCAAGGAAAAAGTAATGAAATAATATATATGTATAATCACGGGTGCTTTACGGCGCCCGAGACCACCTAGACGGCCCCAGGGTACCCATCGGAGGAGTTTTAATCCCACCTCGTCGAAGCCGATGGTATGAGTCTACACCGAACAAGTGGCTAGCTACGTCGCGATGTTTTGAATAGACTCAATAACCCATCTATAAACAGTTTCACAAGTTGGTATAGTGAAACCGGGACCGACAGCTTAACGTGCTCTCCGAGGTACTATAGTGGTGTTGTCAAACAAATGTACATATTTTTTTTAATTAAAAACTTATTGGTACACACCGGGATTCGAACCAGGGACCTAAGTATTTTTAAGTCCAAGGTCTAACCAACTAAGCCCCCACGTAAACATTATATATGAATGAAATAATGTTTTTCAAAAAGCCGTAGTCCGAGTATATTGTATTCATATTTTTTGTATATATTTTTTTTATTTTGAGGTATTCCCATAATCGGATTCCTAGATTACTAATATGTTATTAAAGATTAATTTTAATGTATCATGTCATGCACGACATGTGACCTTGTATCTACCTAATGGTAAGCAGACCTGCAAAGTTCATGAAAGGGGTCGATCAATGCATTGTTATGAATGGCATTGATCGTTTCCACTTTGCCGACTGAACGATGCAGTTACGAAATGGGCGGCGACAAATACGAATTAGCAATCTAATCTAAAATTATTTAACATATTATTATATTATGATTAAGTGAATTATTTTTTTATTTTAGCTACTACTAAGAGAGGGATGCCTCTCTTTAATTTTCGTATGTCAAATATATTTATTGCAATTCTTATAGGAACCTTATAATTGTAAAAAAAAAAAAAAAAACTGGCCAGCATGAAGTAGGCTAATTAAAATTACCATTCTATAGAGTATATACTACATAATACTTTCAAGGTCTGTTAACTATTAAAAACAAAATCAAACTTTGTTATAGTTAAAGTATTACAATACGCCTTTTTTCAGAAATACAACGTTTGCCGCTGTAATTCGTACGCATTTTTCCCGCTGTACTAGACACCTTTCGAAATAAAATAGTGCATTAAAACGTGTAGAAAAACGGTATCGGCTATATCGCAGTACACCGCGACTGAACCGCGTAAGAGCATTGCAGAAACTCGTAATTCACAGCTACGAAATGCTACGAATTTCGTAGCATTTCTGAATAGTCATATATTTTTAAATGATCATAATATTACAATGAAAAAATCGCCAAGTGGCCTAGTCATGTTTCGGTTTTAGTCTGTGGGTTTACCGTTTTTCAGGAGATTACTACATCGAATTCTTATCGAGGTGGTAGTCTTCTTTCCGGGTGCGGTTACGAAATGAGTGGTTGAATTGATAATAACGCAGCGAGTATATTTAAATATACTCTTAATGCAATTTATCTTTAAAAATTCTGGTGGGCGGGTCCCAAACCCACGATCCTCGCTTTCGCGGCAAGTTCAACCAGTCACGAGACTTCTAACTTCACTCTAATATAAAGAGTTAAGATAGTATCTTCTAATAACTCTTTATATTAGAGTATAGATGACGCTTTATATAAAGGGCGTCACTCTGTGTTTAAGAGATAACATAACAATGACTGAATTCGTGAGATGACTGAAAGGAGTACTAGAACCTGGTTGGATCAGTAGTTGAGTACCTTGCCGCAAAAGCGAGGATCGTGGATTCAAGTCCCGGCCACTAGAATTTTTTTATTGCATTTCATCTTAAAATTAATATAGTACACATAGTAAAATCCTAGCACTTAGTTTCAATATCTGGTAAAAGTGGTTATACCTACATATATATTTTGTATATGTAAGTAGTAAAATATCCTTCGAGCTTAAGTTGGCCAATGTAAAGGGATGATTTATGAATCTCGTTACCGGTTCACTTAAGTGACGCTATTAATAATGTAATAGGTAACCATATCCTAATCCGTTTCACGATTTATGTGACTTTTCACCACATGCCTAATTGGTTTCATTTCAATTGGAGAAAGTCATTTATATACATTAGTTATTTAAATTTGGAATACTTACTTTAAAATAATACGTGGTGGCCGACTTGGTTAGACCTTGGACTTAGAAACACTAAGGTCCCTTGTTCGAATCCCGGTGTGTACCAATGAGTTTTTAATTAAAAAAATTATGTACATTTGTTTGACAACACCACTATAGTGCCTCGGAGAGCACGTTAAGCTGTCGGTCCCGGTTTCACTATACCAACTTGTGAAACTGTTTATAGATGGGTCATTGAGTATATCCAAAACATCGCGACGAGCTAGCCACTTGTTCGGTGTAGACGCATACCATCGGCTACGACGAGTTGGGATTAAAACCCCTCCGCTGGGTACCCTGGGGCTGTCTAGGCGGTCTTGGGCGCCGTAAAGCACCCGTGAAGATATATATACTTTAAAATATTCATGACTGCATTTTATAATACTTAGGGAAATTGAAAAAAAAATAATAATAATTAAGCCTTAAATACATAAACATAAAAACAAAAAATAGACTCTATAAGCTATCTACATAAAAGTTAATTAAAAACTCAAACACTAATCGCATTTTGTTGTATTATCTATATTATAGTAATGTTAAGATTGGCGGCGAGCGAACTTAAGACGCGTAATAACCCCGCAGGTCCGGTCTTGTTGTCATCTGCTTAACCTTGTTATCAGTTGCGCAGTGACAGTAACGACAATATATACCTATAATATTATAAAGAGGTAAAGGGGTTTGTGGGTTTGTGAGTGTGTGTGGTTGTAGGGGGTAATTTCTGGATCGCTGAACCGATTTTGAAATTTCTTTTGGTGTTGGATAGCCCATTTATCGAAGAAGGCTAATAATAAGAATCTATATAACATCACGCTACGACCAATAGGAGCGGAGCATCAATTTACGGGCCTTACGCACCCGAGACCGCCTATACCAGCGGAGGGGTTTTTAATCCCACCTCGTCTTAGCCGATGGTATGAGTCTACACCGAACAAGTGGCTAGCTCGTCGCTATGTGTTGAATAGACTCAATAACCCATTTATAAACAGTTTCACAAATTGGTATAGTGAAACCGGGACCAACAGCTTAACGTGCTCTCCGAGGCACTATAGTGGTGTTGTCAAACAAATGTACATATTTTTTTTAATTAAAAACTCAATGGTACAAATGTATTATTAATTCTATAATATCTCTTTGGGCCGACTTGAAACTTTTTATACATGCATATATAAAGCTATCCAAATATATGTATATATATATATGTATATGTATATATATATATATATGTATATGTATACATATATGTATACATATATATACATATACATATATGTATATGTATATTTTTTATCCAAAAAATGTATGTCTGTGACTGTGGCAGTCTATAAAAACATAATAAATGTAGTGTAAATTCATTTAATAAACGTTTTTTCTAGAGCCCAAAAAAATATATCATTTACCCAGCTTTTATTTACTGATGTAAAAATATACGATTTAACTGAAAGGCATGCGTGTTAATTGTTTTACAGTCGTTAGCCTCTGCTCTTCCGGGTTGCCATACGAAAAAATATACACTGTCGAAAGGGACAAATTCAATTTTGATAGAGGTGTCAGAAATTTAAATTTTTTAGCGCGAAAAATTTAGAGAATTTCAGGATTACTGGAATAGCTGGCTGGATTGATAAAGCTGGATAAAACGTATTGGTTTGATAACTCTATATGCGGATGTATACGGCAAAAACGTTTCAAATTCTATATGTTTGTTATCTAAAATTAAACTTAGAGTGCAAACTTGCGAAATAGGAATACATACACATATCATCACGGGTGTCTTACGGAGCCCGAGACCGCCTAGACGGCCCCAGGGTACCCAGCGGAGGGGTTTTAATCCCACCTCGTCGTAGCCGATGGTATTAGTCTACACCGAACAAAGTGGCTAGCTCGTGGCGATGTTTTGAATAGACTCAATAACCCACCTATGTATAATGTTTCACAAGTTGGAATAGCAAAATAGGAATATATAGAATTAAAAGCAATTAGGTATAATGGTTAAGATATAAGTATAAGACATGAACACAGTCTAGTATAGTATAGGGCATGTTCTCGCAGACTTTTGAGAAATAAATAAAATACATTTCATAATCGTTTCTGCGAAAGTAAAATTTATTTACCGGAAATTAAGTTAAGTTAATTTCCGGTAAATAAAATAAATATCCAATTATTGTAACAAAAATTAAAGGATTCTAAATAGAAGTATAGAATTGTTACCGGTTAAAATATTCCACCATTGTCTATATATATGTTTAATACAAGACAGGTCAACATATTTATGGCCTTATTCATAAAAACTTATTGAGTCCTTCAAGAACCCTTTAGTTATAGAAGGTTTTGTCTCTTTTATTTAGCAACAAAAATTAATATGCGTAAAAGAAACAAAACATTCCATAAGTGTTCTTTAAGGCCTCAATACATTTTATGAATAAGGTCATTACTATTACATTATATGAGTTTGTCCCCGGGAACTAATATGCCATAATACCAAATTTTATTGAAATCAGATCAGTAGTTTATGAATTAATCTCCCACAAACAGACAGACGGTAATACGCACTTTCGAATATATAAATAACTATCTGTGCTCGCAATTTCGTCCGCGTGGAATAGTATTTTTTATTAAGTATTTATTTATATGAATAAAAATAATTATAAAATTTCTAAAATAATTAATAAAATAAATATTAGGAAAAATTGTTAAAAAAAAATATTTTGGTATATGTTTTATACACACGGTACATATACCAAAATAAATTTTTTTTAACAATTTTTCCTGTCTGTTTGATCCGGCTAATCTCTGAACCGGCTGAACCGATTTTGACGGTACTTTCACTGGCAGATAGTTGATGCTAATTAGGAATAACTTAGGCTTGTTTTATTTTAGAAATTTTATATTTATTTTTATTCATATAAATAAATACTTAATAAAAAATACTATTCATACCATATGTATTTAGTAAAAAGCGGTTATTTTAATATTACAAACATACACTTTAATTATATTTATTTGTACAGATGTATCTTCCCGAAGACTTGTCAAACAGTGGCGGGAGAGCGTGCACCTATTATTAAATAGTCTCATATGTCTATAACGGGAATGATGATGCTGTTTGTATAGTTACAATATACACTGTATACTTACTAATGTATTAGTTTAAGACTCGACTGTACAATCGTTTATTTTTCCCAATAAAAGAAAAAAAACTATTATAACATGGATTAAAGAAAATACCAAGAAAATAAGAATAGAACGGCAGATGCATGACGGTATGTAAGACACATTATGTGTCGGCATGTAAGATTCATACCAAGGCGATAAGATGCTCTTTCAGCGTCTGGAAACCACAAATCCGATTACTGAGGCACTCAGAAAGCGCGAAGATTTCTATGTAAACCTACATAGTATGGCGATATAGTACACTGTAGTTTTGCAGTAATATTTATCAATGTTTATGAAAAAAAATAAAACTGAGTTTGGACGTAACTTTTTGTTTACACTGGGCAAGATGATAGAGAATGAAAGAAATATTAATTGTTGGAATACTTTATTTATTTATGTGTATTTAAGAATTAAAACACATTTTTTTTTAACAAAAATTTTTTTGTGTGACTAACAACACCTGAATTACTTAATGAAATCAGCATTTTTTTTTTATCTGTCGTATTTTGCAATCTACTGTCTAGTTAATATGTCTGTTTTTTTTGTTTCAAATAAATTATTTCTATATAGGTATCTATATTTTATTCTATCTGAAGGTGGTGACCCAATAAACAATAATATAGTAATAATAATATGTATGACAATTTATCCATATTCCTTGGGTCACAGTCTAAGCTTCAGGCTTGTACTATGTGTACCAGAAATAACTATATAATACATATTATTATTATATTTTATAAACACCCAGACCATGACAAACTGTACAGAAATACGTACTATTGTTTTTTTGACTATGCGTAGGAATCGAACCCTCGACTGCCGGATACAAAAGGTGCTACTCTTATATAGTCTATGGAAACGGTAAAAAAAGATTTAACAGGTTTTATTCAGCCTCTCACAGCTTCTCCAATTCCAATCCAATTCTTCTGTTAGTCATTTCTAATTTGCAATCTTCTGTTTCTTAAAGTTAAAACAGTTAAAACCAAGTTATCTCACTATATAACTTTTAGAACAGAAAGTTAGTTCCAAGACAAAGTAGGTACTAGAGTATACATCGTTACAGAATAGAGTGAGTTTAGTTCTGCGATCAACTTGACCGTAATTACTATGTAACCGGAAGCTTTCAGAAGCTCCAAACCCTTTGCAATTTTACTCTCGCTCTAAGTGGAGGTTACATAATCTACGTAACTTTTGCAACATAAATTGACTAGAACAATGTTGATAAACGATGTTCACTGTGTTAATGTTTGTTTAGACAGAAACTACTTAACCTATTTACTTAGATCATATATCCGAGAATATTCTTGGATAATTTATAAACAAACGTTGTTTTTTTTGTTATAAGAGTATGCATTTGACTTTACAAATGTCGACCCGGTCGGTAAGTAATTAGACTGTAGCAGTACTAGTAGTCAAATTTGTAATAAAAACTTATTTAATTTGAAAAAAAATCATACAAGTAAAATTATTGATACAAACTATACATACATATCATCACGGGTGCCTTACGGCGCCATAGACCGCCTAGACGGCCCCAGGGTACCCAGCGGAGGGGTTTTAATCCCACCTCGTCGTAGCCGATGGTATGAGTCTACACCGAATAAATGGCTAGTTCGTCGCGATGTTTTGAAAGACTCAATAACCCATCTATAAACAGTTTTACAAGTTGGTATAGTGAAACCGGGACCGACAGCTTAACGTGCTTTCCGAGGCACTATAGTGGTGTTGTCAAACAAATTACATATTTTTTTTAAATTAAAATCTCATTGGTACACACTGGGATTTAAACCAGAGACCTAAGTGTTTTAAAGTCCAAGGTCTAACCAACTCGGCCACCACGTAATTAGTAATTGAATATTTTTAGTTGATTATTTAATTTCCTTTAACTCTAGATCAATTATCAATATTTTTGAGTAGAATTATTCAATATAAACTTGTCTGTACTTGATCTTGCACTAAAAATAAAACTATTTAAGCACTTTCAAATAACAATAATAAAAATAACAATAATAAAAACTTTTTTTACAATACAAAGTCTATTAATAAATTGTTTAACAAAATTAATCACTCCCACTATGCTGGCTAAACCATGCGGTTACGAAATGGGCGACAACAAGGACGAAATTGCATTACGAGTCTATTTTAATAATATCCTCGCAGCTTTATCGTCAAATCAACCGCCCGTTTTGTAAACGCGCTCTGAAAGGTGACTACTACAAGAAAACTGTGCATTAGTCTCCTGGAAACCGGTGAATCCAAAGACTAAAACCGAAAAATGACTAGGTTTTTGCATCTGTATGGGCGAAACCGAGACCGGTCGGTCGGCTTAGCTAAATTATATTCTTATTATAGGTCAATTTGCACATATTGCCCTGGTCACAAACTAAGCTCTAGATTTGTACTATGTGTACCAGAAACAATCATATAATACATATTATATTTTATAATGACCCAGACCATGACAAAATGTACAGAAAAACGTACTAATATTTTTTTTTGCCATGGGTGGGAATCGAACCCACGACTTCAGCATTGCCACGTTGTATAGCCAGACTAATCCTTTGTGCCAAAAACGTACTCGAACGAGCATCTCCAGAGGTCTATTATTATTATTAAATATTAATATCCTTACTGTTTTATATTATTATTGTTAAAAAACTACCTGCTTCATATTTTACAATGCATAACAAAGACATTTACCCTGGCAATAAATCGATACTGTAGTATCCTGAAATCTGCTAAATCACTTTAGTACCTATACGACAACGTTTAAGACTGCCTTCACGAACTCTCATGAAAATTCTATTAGAAACTGGGCAACTTTACTTATAGCTATTGTTTCCTTTCGCTTAGGGCGGTTGACACAATGAGATGTTTATGTATAGAGTCGCTTTCACATATTAATTTAAATAAAGCATTTTTCTCCATATGCGAAATAAGAACGGGTTAATCCCGCCGCTGGGTACCCTGAGGTCGTTTAAACGATTCTTGGGAGCCAAAAAGGCACCAGTGATGGTATTTATTATTTTATAAATCTACAATGACATTAATGGTAAAACTTAAAATATCGATAGATAAATCTAATTTTTAAGTTAATAAGTGATATAGCTCACCTCTGTTTCCTCTGGGCAGCTCCCAACCCATAAATCACAACATTTGAATATGATAAATATTCCCAGCAGGCCAGAAAGTGGTCACTTTGACATTTCTGATTTCTGACCATCAGGTCTTTTGCATTTTCTTAATTATTGGGAAACTTATTAATCGAGAAATCAGGTGACCGTCGTGCTAGAACCCACTTTTTCCAAAGCACACGACTGAAAATTCAAAGATGCAATGCGGCTGCTATTCTCGGCACCTGCGCGGCTCCAGATGAATTATATTCTATCCCTTTTTTATTTTTTGAAATTATTAATTAGTTGTTATAGTACGAAATATTTAATTGTAAATGCAGTTAATATCTCTAATTAAAGAGGAAAGATATAATAAATATGCAATACTTTTAAAATTACAAGTTGCATTATTTAATTAACAATAAGCTGATTTTGATAATCACACTAGGTGGAACTTATATTGTGAGTATTAATGTTATCGTTATTTAGTTTAACAAATACATGAAGCCTAAACCAAACAAGAGAACAGAAAATGGCTGCTCGCCATACAATGAAGAGAGGGAATCCTTGGAATCGAACATCTTTTATATGCCATTACGTTAAAGTCTGTACGGTGTACCCGAAAAGAATGTGTTCGATTTATTTACTTATCTATATTTAAATTACATTGTAATCTATAAACATTCACATGAATATAGTTCACTTTTACTTAATTTTCTGTATTTAAGACGCTCTATTACCGGATAATAAAAGCTTACTTCTCTATACAATAGTAATCTCTTTGGTTTTTAGACACGTGTCGTCTTAATCCCCAACTTTGAAGCCAGGTGACATTTAATGCAATTTATAAATAGATCGTTCAATTTTGTGAGAAGTTGTGTCATATATGTCACCTACCGTGCGTCGGTGTAATCACCATTAATCTGGCCTCAGTCAGGTGTATTGAGGCTCAAAGCGTACGAATTAGCCCGAGCGTGATTCATTTACATAATTATCAAACATAACGGGTTATATGAAGCGTTTATTACTTATCTATATTTAGTTATTTAACACTTTTAACCGGAGGTCGTAGGTTAGATTCCTACCCATGGTAAAAAAATATTAATAAGTACGTTTTTCTGTACAGTTTGTCATGGTTTGGGCGTTAATAAAATATAATATGTATTATATACGTGGTGGCCGAGTTGGTTAAACCTTGGACTTAAAAACATTTAGGTCCCTGGTTCGAATCCCGGTGTGTACAATGAGTTTTTTTTTTTTTTAAATGTGCATTTGTTTGACAAACCACTATAATGCCTCGGAGAGCACGTTAAGCTGTCGGTCGCGGTTTCATTATACTGAATCTGTTTAAAGATGGGTTATTGAGTCTATTCAAAACATCGCGACGAGCTAGCCACTTGTTCGGTGTAGACTCATACCATCGGCTACGACGAGGTGGGATTAAAAACCCCTCCGCTGGGTACCCTGAGGCTGTCTAGGCGGTCTCGGGCGCCGTAAGGCACCCGTGGTGATATTTATTAATTATTATTAATAAGAGAGTTATCAAGCAGTATATATACATATCCAACATACATATAATATATGCATAATTACATATACATCTAACTGTATTAGCGTTTATAAGATAAGTAATATCTTTATTGAATGTATTAATGATTTAATTTATGAGCAAAAATCTAAGACTAAATATTTATTTCAAGTAAACCGGGTATCTAAGAAGAGTCAAAAAAGTTATTTTCCAATAATATTCAAGTGTGCGTTGGTAATTGTTGAAAATTGGATGTTTACTTGAGCTATGGTAGAACAACAGTTATTTTCAATATACACCCAAATTGATAAAGTGATTATCGGGTTATATTAATAATAATTGTAATATGACTTACTGCGACTACTCTAAAGTTTTAGCTAAAGATTTAGGAAAGTACGAATAATTATTAATAAAAAACTATGAAGTCTATTTCAATAAAAATAATTAATTATAAATATTTTTTTTATTACAGCAAAGCTCGACGGGGTAAAGACTTACATGCGCATGCGGCGGGTTCCCACACATCTGCAGGTGAAGGTCATAAAATGGTTCGACTACCTGTGGCTCACCCAAAAGTGTTCAGATGAAGAGAAGGCGGTATCTTGTCTTCCAGATAAGTTGAAGGCAGAAATAGCTATCAACGTACACTTGGATACACTTAAGAGGTAAGTAATATTTCTTTCAGCAATTGTTGCCCAATATGTAGCTCAATATCATTAATAATAGATTTCACACCAAGTGCACAAAACGAACCATTTTTATCCGAGACTCTTAGCAGCCCGAGCCGCGAGGGCTGATAGTAATGTCGAGGATAAAATGGTTTTGTGGACGAGTTATAAACTCTGCTTTTCACTTCAATTGCGAGGAAATAAAACAGTAGTATAACATAACATTTCTTTAAGTAAAATTCAAAGTAAAATTAGTACAATTGAATGCTGAAGGAAATTGTTTTTATGTCTTAAAAAACACATAAGGCAAATAAATTTAAGTAAATATAATTAAATTAAAAAATTCTATCTATGAACATCTTATTGTATTTGGCTGTATGGCTCATTTTTTTTTGCCTTAATATAGACACATTTATGAGTAGATACGTTAATGCACTTGTGCACAAAATTCGATTTTGTGCAGCCTATATTCTGCACAAATAAGCACTTTCAGAGCATAAGAAGTGAAAAGGATATTAATATACAGATGTGCCCTAAAGCGTGAGTCTTCCTAAACATGAAAACAAAAGAAGCCCGTCTGCCATACAAACCAAAATAAAAATATTTAATGCTCAAGAAATGGCGAGAGAATGAAAGAATATGCGGCTACGAACATGTTCGACATTTCGTTCCATATTGAAAAATAATAGAAGATTTCTGATACTTTGGCAAGAACAAGACTATATAGAGTGCGGGACTAATACCTGCTATTCTGATGGAAAACCAAAAACATTTAAAGACTAATTTGTCTAATTTAATAGTAATAATAAAAATATGAAGGACATTACACACATATCGCTCTGGTCACAAACTAAGCTCTAGGATTGTACTATGTGTACCAAAAACAACGATAATACATATTATATACACTTGGATACTGGAAAATCGTACCTTATATTTTTTTGTGTAGGAATCGAACGCACTACCTCCAGATACAACGTCAAAGGCACAACCACTATAAATTCAACAGAGCGGTCAATTTGCTAGTAGTTTTTTTCAAGAGAGAAAAATATTTTATATTCTGATTTAAATTTTATAAATTCTCGCTTAGGATATTCAGTAGTGACGCAATGGAATGCAATCTAATTACGAGGGAGATGGCTTATCAGCGTGCTAATACAGCTTAAGCGGACATTGAGCACTATGTAAATTTTGTAATTCAATTTAGTGTTAAATAAGGTTGAAAACTACTAATTAAGTATGGAAAACTATGAAATTCAATTGATTGTTTTTATTTCCGTTTACAAGGATCCGATTTTTTTTTATGAGGTGCCTGTTTGGTCTGCCCGCATGAATTTTCGATAACTACTAGTCCGATATACTCAAAATTTTGTTATCCGATATACTCAAAGTTAAAGATCTTATTGAGCGTAAAAATAATTCAATTAAGTCAAAATTTCTTTAGGAAATTATAAAGTTGTTGTTAAGTCGAGTGGGGTCCACTCACATTATAATAATTCAAGACAGCCTCCGTAAACTAGTGGTGCGCCTTTGGCGTTGTATTCAGAGGTCGTGGGTTCGATTCCCACCTATGGTAAAAAAAACAAACGTTTTTCTGTACAGTTTGTCATGGTCTGGGTGCTTATAAAATATAATATGTATTATATTGTTGCTTCTGGTACACATAGTACAAGCCTAGAACTTAGTTTGTGACCAGAGCAATATGTGTAATTCGTCCTACATATTATTATTACATAAATTATTTAATTTGCTCCATATTGAAGTTAATAAATATTTAGTTTTAGGCCTCATTTGCACGAGAGTTTTTTCAGCGTCCGTTAAAGAAGCGTTGAAATGAAACCAATGGATGCCGTCGTATTCATTCACACATCAACGCTTTTTAAACGCGGCGCTATTTTATCAAGCAATGTTCTATTTAAGGCGCTGGGCGTTCGATGTTAAGAAAAATGATCAATACGCCACTTCTTGCTTGGTGTTCAGACGAGTGTTAAAAAAGCAGCGGCGCTGAAAGCCAGTATGCCGCGAATCGATTTCGTATAGGATTCGGTTACGTATCTATGGTTGTCTTTACTCGCGCAATGCCAACATCGTGGAATGTAGACACTAATTATAGAAGTTGAATCATGACCTTTATTATATCTTTAAAAAATTACTTCTGCGAGGAGATAACAAAAATATTTTCAGACAACTGGGAAATTGTCAGGATACTGCCTAAAATCTTCATAAAGTGTCATGAATTGTCTTTAATGTATCGCTTGGCAGAGAGGGAATGCACCCAGAAAATCTTTTCTTTATTTTGTCGCTTTCTGTCAGTAATTTCGAGCTATTCATTTAACGTTCTACCACAGTGCGAATCGAAAAAAGACAGATTTTAAATAGTTCGTATGAACACATTAGTCGAGAGCGTTTTAAAAACGCTAACGTCAGGATTTAACGCATACCTTTTTTAACTCTCGTGCGTATGAAGCCTTATTCATACATATATAAATATATTTTTGATTTCAGTAGGTACCTATACCTATTTAAACTATCGGAAATGTACCCATGACTTGCCTTATGTCCACTAAGGTCGTATCTAAATTATTATCTAGCATGATCATAAAATATAATTATATAGAATTACTAGACTGAAATAACTATTTATGCTGCCTCAGAGAGCACGTTAAGCTGTCGTTTCAGTTTATCTATAACAACCTATGAAACACTGGTTTAAACAGTTTGAATCTGGAAGGTTGTACTATAGGGCTAATATGAGGCTCTACTAATAAAATCGATCAACTTTTCCCATGGAACCGTGTGTCGCAAATGAAAAATATATTGGTTTTCCCATACAAGTTGGAATTTAACAGTAATGTTAAAATGATATAAACGTTTGGAGAAGGCTTTTTTTTTTCATTTGATATATATGAAAAAAAAAATTTTTCATTTGATATACATGGTTCCATGAGAAAAGTGGTTCGATTTGATCAGTAAAACCTCATTTTAACCCAAAGTACCATGAACCATCAAAAGTCACCATGCATATATCCGATTATGCATGCGTCAACGTTAGTTCTTATCAATATCAGCCCACATACATTCTTTTGATATTTTTTCACTATTCCTCGTAGCGGATTATGGCCATAGAGTCCCACATGAAAAAATCAACTTGTTTTTTTAAAGAAAATAAAATTGCTTACTTAAATACATGTAAATACAGCATAATCTAATGTTTGCTTTTATAGCGCAGAATAAACATTAGGTAATTTTATTGTGCGTGGTGTGTTGTCTCTTTAATATCCTTTGTCGTTTAATTAAAAGATAAACATTCCGTTTTTTACGTTCATGAATAATTATGCAAAAGTGTTTGTTTACGATCCGTAAACTCTGTCACAAAACAGCTCATCCACAATATTCTTCTCTCTTACATAACAGTTTTATTTTTAAAATTCCTACAATATAAGAAAAGTCTTTAAGGGACCTGGAGGCGACTTGACGCCCATACTTCCAATTACAACTTGGCTGTTGGTCGAAGTCCAGTTTTTTTTCATGTTCGTAATTGTACGCAAAAATCTTTCTGTTGTGGGTAACTTGATTATTTTTTTGTATATATTATTATAAAGGTTTTTTTTACGATTTCGAAAAAATCTAAATAATGACCCAACACAGAAAGATTAATAAATACACCGACAAAAATATTACTTTAATTCTGCGTCAGTAATCGAGTATTATTGGAAGTGCGAAAATTATATACATAACGCGGAGTTCGCGATTACGAATGCAGTGCCCTTAACATACATGCTTAGAGACTACGTTAAGCCGTCCTCACTTTAATTTTTAAATCCTTTTTAAGTTCAAAATCTTTAATTACTTATCAATCGTTTTAAAAGGATTAAAAAAGTTTTATTTGTGCATTGAAAAATTATTGTGATGAACTCGTATACACATATAGCCAATTATCCAAATTCATATTCAGAAAAGCCGACAGACAGAGTTTATAAAGACGATAATTATAGTGTATAAAGAATGCTACACACATATTGCTCTGGTAACAAACTAAGCTCTAGGCTTGTACTATGTGTACCAGAAAAAACGATAATAATACATATTATATTTTATAAACACCCAGACCATGACAAACTGTAAAACAGTACAGAAAAGTGTACCTAATATTTTTTGGGTGGATATCGAACCCATGACCTCCGGATACAACGTCAAAGGCAAGTACATTTTTCAAGAGAGCAAAATATTTTATATTCTGATTTAATTTTTATAAATTCTCGTTTAACCCGGCGAGGCTGTGGTGGGGTGTGACATACCCCACGCATTACTCCAACGATCGTTTTGTTTTAAATTTTTGCTGTAACGGTTTGTCTCGCCGCATAGCTGGAGCTAAGGAGCTGCGGGAGGGGATAGTGGTTTGATCACAGTGTTGCGCTAACCGGCGCTTGAGATATACGTGCGCATACTCCTGTCGGGTACGTAATACCCCGCCACATAGTTGGTGTGTGGTTATTTCGGTAAAATTGAAAGTTGTTTTTTTGGTTTATTAGCTTATTATTTGTTTTTTGTTTTAGTTTTTGAACGAAAATGAGTTTCGAAAGAGATCAAAGGCGTCTTGAGTCCATGATAGAGGAGGTTTTCCAAGAATGTTCGGACGAGTCAAGCTCCGAAGCATGCAATATTTTCCTGCAAAAATTGTTGTGATGATGACCCTAGTTCCTAAGCTGTTCCAAAGTATTATGATAGTTTTTTATTTCTAATTCAAAGACTGATATTTTTTCCTTAATTTAGTAGTTGTTGTTTAAAGTAAAATTTTGTTTTTGTTTATTTTAGAGGTTTATGAAGATAATGCCTATTTTTGTTTAAAAAAAACTCAGTTTCTTTTATTTTCCTAAATAATAATAAAAAAAATATTAAAATATTAAAGTTTTTTCATTAAAAGCTGTTTATTGTTTATATTAATATCACAAAACATAAGATTAGAAGTCAATTTATCGATATTATGATATTTATGGCCAATATAATAAGTGGGTATGTCAAACCCCACCACATACTCAATGTTACATTTTGCCACCACAGCCTCGCCGGGTTAAGTTATTCAGTGGAATGCAATCGATGCGATGGCTTATCAGCGTGCTAATACAGCTTAAGCGGACATTGAGCACTATGTAAATGTTGCAATTAATTTTAGTGTTTAAATAAGGTTGAAAACCGCGTGGCTTATGGAAATAATGTTGAACTCAACTAATTAAGTATGGAAAACTATGAAATTAAATTGGTGGTTTTTATTGAATATACTCATCAAATTCATATTCAGAAAAGCTGACAGAGTTTATAAAGACGATAATAGTGTATAAATAATGCACAATTCAAAACTTAGACAGCTCATATAATGTATATTATGTATACGAGTTTTTATGTATACGAGTTTTTATGTATACGCACGCTTAAAAAAACTAAGGATACGGGGGTTCAAATCCCGTTATACCGATGAGTTTTTTTTACCTTAAAATAATAACAATTGTTTACCAAATACACTATAGTGCCTTGGACAGCATGTTATGTTACACTACGTCAACCTGTAAAACTGAAGTTTTATACAAACACCGCGACGAGTTTGCCACTAGTTTGGTGTATACTTAGAATACCATCGGATTCGATGAGGTGGGAATATATTGCTTTCCACTGGGTACCCTGAAGCCGTCTAGGCGGTCTCGCGCACCGAAAGGTACCGATGACTAAAGCACTTGTATTACTAGTAAAAACCTTAGTACTCCCATATTTACTTTAGCACAGCTTGTGACTTTGTATCTGCCTAATAGTATGCATACATACAAAGTCCATGAATATGGTCGATAAAAATATTGTTGTTTGAAAAACATCCCAACTTCGCCGGCCAAATAATACGGGTACGAAATGGGCGACGACAAAGACAATTTGCATTACGAGTCTTAATAAGAATAGTACTTTAATATCGTCGCTGCTTTCAAAGTCAAAGTCAAAAATATTTATTTCACGTAATTTATGCATAGTCCAAAAAAAACTATATTTAGTATAGGTATAGTTTAAGTGTGCGCTTGGTTAGGCCCATGCATTATGTATGTATGTAAACCAAATAGAAACCAAACCGAACACACACCACATAACCAACCAGTGTAAAACTAGTTGGTTAGCTGGTTCCATTGACCTGTCCAACGTTATCTGCTCTGCAAAGGCGCCACCGACGCGACCAACGTAACAGACTATATCTACTCCCCAAATAACCACTATAAGTAATAATTAAAATAAAAGTACAAAAATGTATCAGTCAATCAGAGCGTAAACAACGCTCTTTTAGTAACCGCGTCCTTTCTAATACCTTTTACATTTGAAAATGTTTTAATTTTATTTCCTTACTTTTCATTTCAAATGGATTAAAAATATTTCTTGAAATTCGTTGCACAATTTTATTTGTGCATTGAAACATGTGACGCTAATGGATTTTGTTTCGCAGGGTGGAGATTTTCCAAAACACGGAGGCGGGTTTCCTGTGCGAGCTGGTGCTACGGTTGCGCCCTGTATTGTTCTCTCCAGGCGATTATATCTGTAGAAAAGGTAATATTTTTAGCTTCCAACGTAATTACTTACTTAGATACCACAAATATTAATTAAGTACAGGATTAAAGGAACTTACATTAGTAAGTATAAATAATAGTCAATTATTTCTCTAACAGAGTGTGTATTAAGAGCCCCATTTTTAATTTTAAAACAGTATCAATGCTAAATTGACAAACTAATAAAGTTCAATTAGAAGTTGGGTTAATCCCAACTTAGGACCCTGAGGCCGTTTAAACGGTTCTCGGGAGCCAAATAGGCACCCGTGATGGTATTTATTTATTTATTAATAAAGTTCAAGAATTTGTTTTTCTTGTTTGAATCTCTGGAATTACTGGTCGAAAAAAAATGGCATTTGATAGTACGTTCATAATTAAATTATATAGTGGAGCAATAAGAAAAAGAAAGAACGCTAAGCAAAGTACATACATACATATCTTCACGGGTGCCTTACGGCGACCGAGACCGCCTAGACGGCCCCAGGGTACCCAGCGGAGGGGTTTTAATCCCACCTCGTCGTAGCTGATGGTATGAGTCTACACCGAACAAGTGGCTAGCTCGTCGCGATGTTTTTGAATAGACTCAATAACCCATCTATAAACAGTTTGGTATAGTGAAACCGGGACCGACAGCTTAAAGTGCTCTTCGAGGCACTATAGTGGTGTTGTCAAACAAATGTACATACATTTTTAAAATTAAAGACTCATTGGTACACACCGGGATTCGAACCAGGGACCTAAGTGTTTTTAAGTCCAAGGTCTAACCAACTCGGCCACCACGTATATTACTAAGCAAAGTATTTAGCAATTTTATATTATATTTCTTTGCAATTAGACAATTAAAATAAATATATATTAGTAGAAAAAGTTTATTAAGAAATATTATGTAATTAACCAAAGATCCGAAAACGTAGCACTTATTAGTATAGCAACATGTTTTATGTAAACATGTTTTTAAAAATAAGATAATAAAATTTTAATACGTTATTCCGAATTAAGAAATGGTAAGCGATATCCAAGAAATGCACTCATTACTTGAGCATTGACGGGCCACATTTTTTATAATAATAATTTGCTAATTAATTAGTTAGCAAGAAATCAAGTTTAAGAATTTGTAAAAAAATCCTCAAGTTTGTAAAAATTCAAATAAAAAAGTTACATGGGATTTGACTAAAGTGCACTTAAATATCTTCAAATCTACACTACATAGAAACTTAGAAAATATGTAGGTCTAATTAAAAAAGAAAACACGCTCGCACCGTGCAAACCTTATTTATTATTAATCCGTTTATTATTAACGGAATATTACAGAACAACTCCGTGTAAATTATTATTTTAACTTTTACAAACATGGGGTACCTACTACTGGCATAATAATTATTAGCAAATTCATATTATCAAAATGTAGCCCCTCAATCCTGGTGCTTACACTAATCTATCAGTGTCACTACATGAAGAATCTTCATGCAGTGATTGATTGAATTAAGTACAATCTATTAAGTAATAAAAACAATAGCTAAGATTAGTGTTAGTTTTTTTTAACAACCAGTGTATTTTGGGTTCGCTATACCGGTATTCAGTCTTGATTAAGCAATTCACAGAATATATATTTGCAGGTGAAGTCGGCAAAGAAATGTACATAGTAAATAGAGGAAAGCTACAAGTGGTAGGCGATAATGGAAAAACAGTATTGGCGACGCTTAAAGCAGGCTCATATTTCGGTGAAATATCAATACTGAACATGGGCACGGCAGGTAAACAACTTGGTAAATATCTGGGGCCCGAGACGCCACGCCATTTTTACTTTTTGTTAATTATACGTGATAAGTTTTGTAAGCACACATTTTGGAGACGCTGCAGTCTGGCCGAGGGAGCGGCCGTACCGCCAACAGGTTTTGAGACATCATTCTAACTTGGCAGCATTCTTAATCAACTCCTGAAGTTTGTATAATAGGGCCCTATTTCATAAACGTGACAATTGTAATTTGCAATGACAATTGTAATTTGCAATGACAATTTGTAAAACTTTGCCATATGTATACCGTGGCGAGTGTACCAACTGGTACTAAACGTTTAGGCGATCCATACATCTGCCGTACTATTAAAATGTGGAATGCTCTACTAGCTTGCGTGTTTCCTTCCTCTTATAACCTAGAGTCCTTTAAACGAAGTGTGAATAGGCAACTTAAGCCGGCATAATGATGGCAACCAGCGGTGCACCTGTATGATGCATACAGGTGCTTGTTGCTATCATTCATGGACATTGCATACTGCTTAACATCAGGTGGATGCAAGGTCGCAACCACGGAGGATGTTAATGCTAATGAAACTAATTCATTAGTATTAACAACCTCCGTGGTTGCGCCTTTTGCATTATATCTGGGTGGTTAGATTGGTGAACTATAACTACAAATCGTTTAACGTTAACGATTGTAAATTGGTAGATTGTCGGACTGAAAACGATGACATATATGTGCCCAAAGTGACAATTAAAAAGCGCAATTGTCTTTGAGAGGAAAAACGTCGAAAAAGTCATCGGCTATCAATCTAAGGGCTGATTTTTGAATCTGCAGATAAAGTTATTCGACAGTTAACTTGTATGAAGAACTGTCAAATTTATTCTTTCTCCGTACAAGTTATCTGTTGGATAACTTTATCAAAGGATTGAAAATTCGGCCTTTAGGCCTCTAGAGGTCCATGTCGTTCAATTCCTACTAAAAAATAAAAATAAAGCAAAAATTAGTACGATTTTATGTAATCTCTTTATTTTTCAAATAAGCTTCTCTTATTGGTCTCCTATCTAAAGTTACTAGCGACTGTAGTAAAAAATTGTCGTAGAGCTACAGGACAATGTGATGGGTCCTGCATATTATATTACTAATTATTAACTTTGAACAAACTATCATAGAAACTTGTCATAAATTGTCATTGTAAATTACAATTGTCACGTTTATAAAATAGGCCTAAGAATGTCTCGCTTTAAATAATTAAAGTCATAACTGTCAAATAATTTATAAACTTTTGAATAATAACAAAATTAAGAATGCTTACTAGTTTATATCTGTGCCTATATATTATAAATAGTTAATAATTAATTTATATGAGAATAATTGGTATTACAATAACAATGTAACTTTTATTTTTTTTATGGCATATTAATGGCAACATCTTTTTTAATGCTACATTTGCTATATTTTTTTTACTTAGTATCGCTTTAATATTATAAAATAATATTTTTCTTAAAATTTGACTAATAAAAAATAATAAGCCAATGTTAAATTTAATAAATATTGCCAATAAAAAAGATTTTAATACAAATGGTATTTTTATACATAAATATATAATATGATTATTTATCAACGATGTTTTCCGTAGTCACGCTTCAAATTAACAATAATAATAATATGTAGGATAATTTACACATATTGCTCTGGTCACAAACTAAGCTTTTTAGGCTTTTACTATGTGTACCAGAAGCAACGATATAATACATATTATATTTTATAAGCACCCAGACCATTTAAATTTGGTTTATTAAAATTATGCTACGCCAATTTAAAATTTATTGGCTCTAAATTGGTTCTTTATAACAAATAATAATTAATATATTATGTTTAGTTATAAATGCAACGGGTATTTTCCGTTTAGTCACTTAGTATTGGATGTTTTCATATATTCCGGATAACACGCTTCTCAATGAAATGGTAAATATGATTGTAGTTAAGTGCTTTTTCTTTGCTCTGTATGTGATCTCCTTGGTTGTACGAATGCAGTGTCCCCAGGCTTCGCATCCACCCAGACCTCGATTATTTTGGCGTGACTTCTTGGTGCATGAACCCCAATTTTTATATTTAAGACTTTATCTTTATTATATTTAAGATTTAATTTTGTTTCTATTCTAAGTAGAGGAAGAGCAATCTGTAGACAGCTTCGATACTTTTCTATTAATTTAATTCTTATGCCTTAATTTTAAGATTTTATCTCGTTCGCTTATTTTATTTAAATCTTTATTGTTATGGTCCCGAGCTAGCAAGAAGTTTTGTTATTAAGTACTACTTATATCCCATTGAAATCTATTCTATTATTAAGTCTTGTAACGTATATATGACCTTCTTGTATGATTCTGAATCCAATTTATCGACCATGTTGGCACGTTGCCTATCGTATGTGTTCTTGTTAACTGATCCTAAGTTGGATATTTTTGATAATATTTCCTATTTTCGTTATATTATTTACTTGTTTATTGGTGATCTTTTGACTTTGACATCCCTTCATATTTTTTTTCCAATATAAAATAATTTGTACCTAATGAAATTATTCTTAAATGCACAACATTATAAAACAAGAAATAAAATCTTGTAATCTTGCACTGTATCTTTCGAATTAGATATTTAAACTAGATATAATATTGATAGTGATATAAAGAAAGACAGTAAAATATGTTAAAAAGGCATTAAGCTTAATTAAACTAAATACTAAATGTTTGTTCGATAAATAGCCATAAAAAAATCTCATAACTTTAGTAATTTATTTAGCTAAATTATAATTGATATCTTCAATTATCTTAACCTTAAAACCAAAAATGATAATGTCAAAGTCAAAATCACCCTACAAGAAGCAAGTAAATCGGTTGGCACCGAGTGTGTGGATGACACGTCGACAGGCAACCGGCGCACAGCATCAGTCAGATCGGTGGGGTACTCGGATCTCTTCGTGCTGAGCAAGAAAGACATGTGGGATGTCCTCAAGGAGTATCCAGCGGCGAGGGTGCGACTAGAAGCTATTGCTGTCAAGAGACTTGAAAAATATAAGAAAGCTCCACTGGAAAAAGGTACTTATTAACTTTAGTACTGAAGTTTAAATTCAGTTGTTTGATGCCTTAGGGTTAAGCTTCAATTCCCAACTCTGTATTAAGAAGAACCTTAGCTTTGTTAACTTCTGTGGCTTCAGTATTAGAAGATATTTTATATTTATTTTTTCCTTGCCTCTGTTCGTTAATTGTCATTTATGTATTTTAAACATGTACCATACACTCTAGACAAGATTGCACATTGTACCTCATATAGACTTTCTTTACATAATCTTAATTGAGTATTAAGTATTTTGAAAGCATATTACTATAACTTACAATGTATAGTAAAGTCTATAATGTAATCTTTATATGCTTATAATCGTGGAATAAAATTGTTATATATTTTTTTCTACTGGATTGAAATTCTGAAATCGTCTAAATTAACTGAAGTTTTAGCGTAATTTCAAGCATAGTACCTAGACGTGATGCTCCAGAAACAACCAAACAGTCCTTATATAAATCTTGTCCAGAGTGTATAAGGTATTCGTCACTCATTTACCATATATACTCCCAAACAGCGATTCCATATAAATCATATTTTTATCGAACTCTATTGTGTCCTGGAAAGACACTGCTCACAGTTCGCCCTCCAAATACAGGTCCTTGACGAATGCAAGATCTTTTTGGGACCAAGAGTGGGTTTTCAAGGACCAACTTCTTCAAGGTGAATGGCTTTTTGTAGAAAAGTAGAAACGTACTTATTATTGCATTGCATTTTGAGCACACAGCGCATCTATACTCCTAGAGGATCATTTTTTAAAATGTCATCAAGATAACAAAAATAGGAGATAGAATTTGTAACATTTGTACTGCCAATAGCTTTAGAAGATTTTGGTGATAGTGTGCGTTGTTTGTTTTATAATTATATATTATTATTTTCTAAAGTACAACTTTAATTTTCATTTTTTTTATTAGTGGCAATGGGTCGTTGTCAATCCACGCCTGGACTAGTGGAGACCAGTGGTAGGGTACCTATAGAAGAGATGCAGCTGCCGATCATGCAAATGCCGCCGATGATGCATCCATCACACCCACCTTCATATCGGGACCAGCTATATAGGTATGGTATCTCGATGGAGTTTAGTTTGAACTGCCTATTTATCTTTTTTTTTTACCTGGCTATGGCTATAATGGAAAAGCTATTTGTTTTGCCAGTGACAATTTATCCTACTTTAGTGTTTAAGCAAATTCCTTCAAAAACTGTCACAAATACCATATAAATACACATATTCGAATACATATGCACACACACACTCACTCATGCACCCAAACACTCACTCATGCACGCAAACACTCACAAGCTTTTCCTACTTAATGTGTAAACTTATTAGCAACATAATTAAAATCCTATTATGGCATTTAATTCTGTATTAATGTTTAGTATTTAAAATATGTATTTTATGCTGTGGATATTTTGTTTAATGAATAAAAATAAAATAAAAATACACAAGTCACAAGCGTCATACTAATTTATGTTAACAAATATATTCTGAATCCAATATATATTGGCAATATTATAATAACCGTAAAAGTATGAATTATATACGAAAGTATTGAAACACACGGTTTTCTACTTATAATGATATCACAAATATTTAAATGTCTTGCTCGCATTCATTTAAATCTACATACTTATGTAAAAGAGGAATAAATATTTTTTGTTTCTGTTAATTTTTAATCGAAATGTCCATGTTCGTTGCCTCCATATTCTATTCTCACTTCTTGGTTATAATAGTTTATATTTCCTTTTTTTTTGTTTTGGGTCTCTATGGGGTGCGGCCATCTTGTGTTCTCATGTTTTCAGTGTGTTCGTTTACTACTGTTTTTCGCTTAAAGCGCTTAGGCTTTAAGCCAATCTAATCAGCCGTCAAAGTACACAAAGCGAAGCAAAGCAATCGCAGCGTTTGCAGGAGTACTCGAACAGTTTTATGTGCATAAATAAACATCTTATAAAATTCATAAGAGAATACAAAATAGAGTTCAAAAACTGTTAAGTGAAAGGGAGGAACAATAAAAATAAACAAAAAAAGTATTTGATACACAATAATTGTGACCACAGACAATTTACTTTGATTGCACTACTCGTATTTTTCAAGCGTTCGCAGCGAATTCGATGACGTAATTTGCTTTATTTCTGTGACGTCATCAAAAATCAAAAGCAAAGCGAAGTACTAAAAAAACACCTGTCAAGTAAATTAAGCTAGCTTTGTAAGCCTTTTAAGCAGTACTCAAACGTACCGTTTGAAAGATGATTTCAGGTCTTAGGCACTTCCGTATATTATTCATACTTTCAGACCAAAAAAATATATATTTTAGGTAATGTAAATATTTATATAATTATGGTGTACTAGCAATGTTAAAATGGCCAATTTGTATGGGAAAGCCAAACATTTATTTCATTTGCGACACATTTCCGTTCCATTGGAAATTGTTCGATTTGATCAGTATAGCCTCATATTAGCCCAAAGTACAACCTTTCAATTTCACCCTGTATATTTATAGTTTTAATATTACGAGTTATTGGTTTATAATTAAAACATGCGGCATGTTTCCAGTTGCCGCAAACAATTAAACGAGCCTAAACATGAAATCGTGTTGGTTAATAATTTAAGTTAACCAAATCGCTGTAATTAAACGTGTTTTCACGCACCAACTAACTGTTATATTTCACAATTTATGTCGAGGTATATTGTCAAAAGCAATTTATTTTATGTTTTGTACGAAACTACCCATGACGCGCCTTCCAGCGATATGAGCTCCTTCAAACGAACCGTAAAAAGGCATCTTTTCGAGATATACTGTGCTATTAAAGTTAACTGTTTCACAGTGTATAATGCTGAACAAAAACATTGATGTCATATTTCGTTATATTTTTTGAGAGAAATGTTGCTAAAAGCGGGCGTTATTGAGAGCTTAAAGCTGCTTACTTAGCTAACAAAGAGTGCAGGATAAACTTAAACATTAAACGCTATGCTTTAAATAGCACCTTGTATTTTTATTTGAACTAGCATTTTAGTCACTTGCTATAGTGAACCGAAACTTTTGCAAATTGGTTGTGGCTTATTTTTCTCATAACAAAGCTGTCACAGCAATTATTTTGTAATACAACTTTAAATCCTACAAAGTGAATCGTCTGAAGCAAGTTAAATTTAGGAGCTGTTATGATATTACTCATGTTAAAAAAGTGGAATGCCTTCCGTTTTTATGAGAAATGTTTCTTAATGCTGGCGTCATTGAGAGCTTAAAGCTGCTTACTTAGCTAACAAAGAGTGCAGGATAAACTTAAACATTAAACGCTATGCTTTGAAATAGCACCTCGTATTTTTGTTTGAACTAGAATTTTATTCACTTGCTAATAGTGAGCCGAAACTTTTGTAACTTAGTTGCGGCTTGTTGCCCTCGTATTATAACGACGCTGTCACAGCAATTGTTTTGTAATTGTTTTAATATCCTATATAGTTAAGCTTTACAGTTTAATTTAGGAGCTATTAAATGCAGACGAATTTAATCGAGATTGAATATTCATGCATGATCATTTACCTGTTATGAATATTAAAGCCAAAATTTAGTTCCGTGGTCTTCAAGGTGTTTTTTGCACCAAATTACACACGATAAAAAACTGAAATGCGTGTTTTGCTTACTTCCTTTAATCTTGACTTCTTCAAGCAGGAAATTGGAATTAACCAATTTAATAATCATTTTTAATTTAATCATTGTTATTTTTGGACTTTACATTGCCACTTTCCATTAGCTAAATGTAAAGTCACATGTCTTGCGACATTAAAAAAAATTTATATTTTGTTTGGATCCAGTTTTTGTTGGTGTCTCTATAGCTCTATGATGTAAAAGAAAGTAGAATTGATGTTTGATTGTTTATGAGTTAACACAAACAGTATTATGATATCTAAAGGAAACCGAGGTATACTATTAAAAAATAAGAACTCTAAATATATCTACTATCATTATGGATAATATCTTAGCTTAAATTTAAGATAAACACTTCTAGAAATTTATATAGGTATAGAGGATGTTAATCCTCGTAACCTACGATTTTTTTTTTCCCAGTCAATTTTTTTATTATTATTATTATTTTAAGTTACCTATTCATGTCTAATTAATACCTTTAAGAGCACTCCAGTTGCGACCGCCATATCTGCCGTCCCCATATAAAATAATCTTTCGCACTTTTTTTTTTAATATGTGGAACCATTTACACATATTGCTCCAGTCACAAATTAAGCTCTAGGCTTGTACTATGTGTACCAGAAGCAACGATATAATACATATTAAATTTTATTAACACCCAGACCATGACAAACTGTACAGAAAAAAACGTACTAATATTTCTTTGCGATGGGTGGGAATCAAACCCACGGCCTCCGGATACAACGCCAAAGGCGCAAACCACTACTCTACGGAGGCTGTCAAAGAATACCGATAAAAATAAAATAATATTTTTGTTGATTATAGTATAAATTAATTTATTTATAAAAAATATGGTAAGTTTTGAAATGATAACTAAAGTAATATTTTTAGAATCATAAATCACTCAAAGTTTGATTTATGATTCTATTAATATATTTTTTATAAAAATACTATCTAATTAGGATCGAGTAAGTAATATTTACACCTCTACGTTCTTTTTCATTAAAAATAAACTTTGATATCACTGAAAAACTCCGAGTTCGCGAATCCTTTTCCTGCCCACTTAAGGTCAGCATTAATGTTTTATTTTTAATTGGCACAGTTCATCAGTAAGTCCACATCGGGTAGCGTCGCCCGTTGCGTCTTGCGCATCGAGTGCCAGAAGCAGCGCGGCGGGCGGCGGCAGCAGCGTAGCGGCGGGGCTGACGATGGCGCCCCGCGTGCTATTGGACTCGCACGAAGCACTCGAGGGCGAGATTAAACGATTGCGCGAACGTCTACATACGGTCGAAACTGAAAATGCTGCCATGTCCGCTAAACTTAGCCAGCAGCAGTGGGAGGTTGACCAAAGGTATGTTTGTTTTTGTCTATTTAGTCGAATTAAACTCAGTAAGTCATTTCTATCAATATTGTTTTAAACGATTGGTGATTACGTAAGGTAAGTCACAATGTGAGTGATGTTTTCTCTTGCGTCTTCACAGTTACGTAATTTTTAAGAACCATATTAGAAATTTATGAAATAAAGATAATAGGTATGTAACGATTACACTTATGCTGCTATTTTGTAACTTACAGGACTAAGCTTTTAATTGCACAACTGTTTATCCATTAAAGTTACAATTACATGGTGCAAATTGCATATAATACAACAACTTCAAAATTACTCATTTTAGTGAAGAATTCACCATTTTTAGTCTTTATATGACACAAAATACAAAAACAGTCCCTGTGAATTCAAAATTAAATTTTCTATAAAACTTTCGTAGACAATATAACAGTAGTTGAAACGTACGGCGTAGTAAAAGCTCAGTCAATTTAAGTTAGTCTTGCGAGCAGTGGCCTTATTGTCTTTGTTTACAGACTGCAAGAGATCGAGATGCAAATTTGCGGCGGTAGCTCGCTGAGCTCGCAGGAGGAGAACGAGCGTAATCGTGAAAGTATCATTTAACGGCGCGCCCCGCTCGCCTCCCCGCTACCGCCGCGCGACTGCGGGCTGCCCGCTCCGCACCACTGCACGCTACGCTTGTCGGCCGTCTTCTGACAGGCCACAGACTAACGCGCAGCTCACAGAGTAGCCATTGAAGACTTATTTAAACGTTCATTCAGTGCGGTGGAGCAAAGTGGCTGTAGCAAATAAGACTACGAAGTTTAGTGACTTGTACAAATATGATTAATTCGTTTTTATGATAATAATAATAATATTACGAATTAACTTTATCATGTTTATATACCTACCTACATACATCTATGTACGACGCTAAGTACCGAGTGATTGTGGAGTGAGATTTTGTCAAGACAATATCTTTAATTCTTTAAGGAATAAGGTGCAATTCGGCTAAATTAGGAAGGTCATCGAAGGAAGGTCATCAGGTTCATCTTAGGTAACATCGATTCGGTCGTATAAATTATGTATACTTCTTATTGTTGTTTATATTTATTGTTTGTTAGCGGCTATAGTATAGAGTCCGCGTCTATGTTACTAGCTGTTGATTTATGGTCTGGTTAAAGCAGGACCTGTAGTATCATTAGTTCGAGTAATGGACATTCTTGTATTGGTTTTTGTTTGTGTAATTCGCTCTTCTAACGAGCAATCCTTGATGTGCGAAGTGGGCTCAATTTTTTTCTTGTCACGGTGACGGTATGCTCGCAGGCTAGTCCGTATCGCAAGGATCATTCTCCGAGTACAAAGTAGTATATGCCAAATGGACGATGTACATTGTATGTAGATATCTGTTCGTGTACGAAATGATATGGATGATGGTTATCCATTAAATTTGAGCTTTAATTATAATAAAGTTTGTGGAAAAACTTTTACAAATTATTGTACCCGATCTTTTTTCAAATCATTTACTTATAACTGAAGAAAAAAATAACGACCAGTTAGATTATTTAATGATGTTACAAAGGTGTATAAATAAATAAATACATAATTAAATTAATAATCATTACTGCCAAGAGGTAGGTAGATAGTTAAAACCCAATTTTTTTAATATAATTTTATTACATAGTAAGTATAAGATTTTATACCCGTAGAGATTTATTTGTGAAAGTAATCGTACTTACAAAATTAGTCAAATCCACAACGAGATATTACGGATGATATTTATATAAAGTTTATTGTAGTCATGTCTTATACAGACGCGTTGTTTGTTACCAACACCAGGTATGGCTGTATTAGACCGAAGTTCTATATATAATAACTTCATCTGCGTAACTTTAACCGTTTACACAGCGAACGGAAACTCTCAAAGGGAATATTTTTTCTCCGATTTTCAACATTTTTCATTAATGTCCCGATCATATTGGTCGTAGCATGATATTATATATCCTTTCTCGAAAAATGGACTGTCCAACACTAAAATATTTTTTCAATTAGAACCAGTAGTTCCTGAGATTAACTCGTTGAACCAAACAAACTCTTTAGCTTTATTCTCTCAAAGGGAATATTTTTTCTCCGATTTTCAACATTTTTCATTAATGTCCCGATCATATTGGTCGTAGCATGATTTTATATATCCTTTCTCGAAAAATGGACTGTCCAACACTAAAATATTTTTTCAATTAGAACCAGTAGCTCCTGAAATTAACTCGTTGAACCAAACAAACTCTTTAGCTTTATTCTCTCAAAGGGAATATTTTTTCTCCGATTTTCAACATTTTTCATTAATGTCCCGATCATATTGGTCGTAGCATGATTTTATATATCCTTTCTCGAAAAATGGACTGTCCAACACTAAAATATTTTTTCAATTAGAACCAGTAGTTCCTGAGATTAACTCTTTGAACCAAACAAACTCTTTAGCTTTATTCTCTCAAAGGGAATATTTTTTCTCCGATTTTCAACATTTTTCATTAATGTCCCGATCATATTGGTCGTAGCATGATATTATATATCCTTTCTCGAAAAATGGACTGTCCAACACTAAAATATTTTTTCAATTAGAACCAGTAGTTCCTGAGATTAACTCGTTGAACCAAACAAACTCTTTAGCTTTATTATGTTAGTAAAGATATATAAAAGTTGTACCATTCCATAAATATTACCACATGGATATATTATTTAAATACTTATTAGAACTAATTAATGCCTCACTTATAATAATTTAGCTAAGCCCGCCTATGTACAATTTCGTGCAATAAAGAATTTTCAACCAACGTTTGTTCTACAAAGGTTTTTTTTTTTGGGGATCTCTGATATTTTGACTACTATAGTTACCTGTGTACTATAGCTATACCTGTGTATGGTAAAAAATAGAATAGTAAGCCACGTTACAAAAAAATATTTTTTAATATGTCACAAAAAAGAAAAATGGCAAGTAAGTGGCCTACAATTCAATTTGATCCATTGTAAATGTGCCAAAGAATTTTGTCGTTGTTTTTAAATCATATTTATTAAACTATATTAATTTGTTCCTCGTTAGCAAAATTTTTGCAGCGAAACATAGATTTAAGATAATAAAAATGTACCAATATTTGTATAAGAAATAATAAGTTTAAATATAGATTTACCCTAATTGTAAATAAATTTTTTCTTTTTTTTTTAGTTTTATTTAAGTCGAAGCTTATACCTATTTCATGCCTAGATATGTACGGTTAAAAATTATATAAAATTTATTATTTTATTATAACTATTTAAAATCTTTTTAATCATTTGATTCTAGAGTTCCATTTTAAGTAATATATGTTATTGACACCTGATTTCAGACCAAACTAGTTTTGTCCAGGACAATTAGTTTAACTAGGTCGAACTGACTTTAAATTATATACTGATCAAATTGAACAAATTTTCCCATGGAACCATGTGTCGCAAATGAAAAAAAAAACTTCTACATACAAATTTGTTTATGTGTGAAGAAGCCAATTTTTTTTTCATTGGCGACAGACACATGGTTCCATTGGAAAAGTTGTTCAATTTAACCAGAGCCTCATATTAGCCCAAAGTACAACTTTCCAAAGTCACCATGTATCATCTTCCATACTCTCTGCCTATTTTCGCTCATTTCCGCTTAGGTCCTAAGTTGGAACCTGATGATAAAGATGGGCGAAAATAGTCAGAGAGGATGGAAGATATATCTTAAAATCCGATCTGAGGATTAATATGCTATTTATTATTTACGACCTCATTTTCTCTTCAAGCGTGGTAGTTATTATTCTTAAAACGGAGCTATAAAATGAAAATATTGCTTAGTTTTAAGTACCTACCTTGCTTGTTTTTGGGTATTACATATTTACTTTTAAAACTCTATTTAAATATTTTATATTAGATATCTATATATGCTTGTTATGTTTAAAATATCAACTTTAAATAATTTATAAATACGCATGGCGATTATGTATTTGTTTGTTTGATTAATTAAAAAACAATACAATGTTTACTTTAACTGTTTAGCTTATCAGAACATTAATTTTATTTAAATATCTAATTTATTTTAATCTATTGCGCTTTTATTCCTAAACGCCCAAACTAAAATAGATAGGCGATAAACTTTTGACTGTAAATAAAATATTTATTTATTGTTATATATTCCATAATTATTTCGTCTAATATTTATTCGATAATTGATTTTATTACACTTATATTAAAATTGATTAAATTAACACAAGGGTTTTTAATAAAATAAGTCATTTATTATATAATAATATATATTCTGGGTTTAACAAAAACCTTACCTTTTTTTAAAGGTCTCTTAATATTTAGTACGGGTTTCTGTTACACTCAGTACTTACAAAACGCTATTGATATGGTATTGGTGGATACAGGGCCACACTTATTCAATTAAAACTCTTTTACACTGATATCATATCTTGAAAACCGTATTGTTAAAACATTTTTGGCCAAATAATTTTCATGAATATGATTTAAATCGTTTTTTTTTAAATTATTATTATCAGGTAAAATACTTTAATTTATAGCACAAAAATATTACTATTATTTTTTATGAAATAATTATATTATTTTGTTAAGAAAATGTGTATTTATATAGGTATCTTTAAGTTATATTCAAAATGAATTTAATGTGAACCTGGTACAAATCTGATTTGAATTTCATAAAAAGCAGCTTGGCTTATTTTGGAATTTTAATTATGTACCGTAACTGTTTCATTTTATTGTTAATAAAAAAGATTATGATATGAAAATATTTTATTATTTACCTTCCGATACTTCAACCTACCAGTATAAAATGACATTGTAATATGCTTCAGAGATAGAAGAGAAAAGGACATTTTATTTGGGCCTTATAATTGTTAACGTATGTTTATTAAATATACAAAGAATCATAGTAAGTTTAAATGGAGTTCTCAATAATTTGAAATTCAGTTTGACTTCTACATTATGGTAAAAATAGGAAATATTTTTATTTTTGCGCTATAATTCTATTTATTAAATAAATCGCGAAACGCTCTGTACGTTTCGCGATTTAGAGTTTCATATTGCTGCCTTATTTCTCAATATTCCGGTTTCAATACAACGACAAAACAATTATATTTACACTGCTAAAGATTACCAAACGTTTAGACTTTAAAATAACAAATAATTCAATCATATACGTTTAAAGTTTTTTTTGTTTCTTTGTTTTTTGTTGGTCTTTTTGGAAATCTAAAGGGAGGAAGTCCGCAACTGAACACATGGGCAAAGCAGGGGTGGGGGGGTATGTTTGAAAATAGAAAAATTGGTATGAGGGAGTAGCCTAGTGCCGCCGTATGGTGAGTGTTTGTATGTTGAAACCCCCCCGAAAAGGTGGCGATGGTGCTTTTTTTATTATTGCTCATTGAAAATGTTGGACAAGCATATACAAGAGCCATATGCGAGTGACTAACGTGAGTATAGCGTATACAAATTCTGAAGCTATAAATACATAATTACGATGACGATAGCGTTGTTGTTTTATTTTTTATTTATTAAATTTTTTTGCTCATTAAAAAAATTTGACCAAGAAACATAAATCATTCCTGGCTACGTCCATGACTATATATAACCAGTAGTGGACGTCCTATGGCTAATTATAATGATAATATATATATTACATTTAAAGTATTTTAAGGTTCATCTATCATACAAAAAAAATCTATATCCTTTAGGTCTATGATGATAATGATGAATGATGACAAGACATCATTTTAATAGACATAATTCTTTAGCCTTGTCCTTAGTAAAAATCGCTCTTTTACAAACAACAATAAAATATTTATATTGCTATTTTGTCTAACCGGAATATTGAGGAATATGGCATCATGTTTAACTGAAAAACAATGCTCTCTATCGTTTTATAAATTAAATATAGCGCCAAAATTTTATATTTCTTATTTTTACCACAATTTAGAAAGAAGTCAAATTGCTTGTTATTTCAAATAATTGAGAATTCCGGTTAGACTTACTATGATTCTTTGTAGTTTATATAAATAAATTGGGACATATTTAAGTATAATTTCATCAACATAACAAAAAAATCTCCATTTCCCTACTTTACTTCTTTAACCCTTAGGCCCCAATAATATATTACTTTTTTTGTTTTAAGCTTACATACCATCAACATCAACGTAGGCTATGTCTAGATTGCATTAGACGGAAGGAGGAGGTTCATATTTGGACCAAATTTTTTACACTTGTGGCCATTCTCCTTTACTATAAAGCTCGTCTAGAATTTATTACCTTGACTTATGTCTGCGTTGCTAAAGTCTATATTATTGTGGAGTGTAGTGAACACCCGCTTAGTTCTTTGTATAGAACATGAAATATCAAGAATTTCATCATAATACTTTGAAATTTCGTCCCCTTAAAACTGAATGTGTACAGGAACTCATTGTATATGATAATAATTTGTGCAAAATATGTTCTGACGTGGTGCTAGGGTTAACGAGCATTCCTTTCGCAATATCACTACAGCGCGTGAAATTCAACTTATGCCTGTTTCATGCAGTGAATATAGAGTATAAAACGACGATAGATAGCAACGACTTTTAATTCTATTAATTTAATATTAAACTTATCAAAATGAAAACCTCAAAAAAATGTAAAATAAGATATAAATAACAATATTCACAATATTTTTGGAAAATTTATGAAATAATAGGGCTCCATCTTTGCATTTACATTTTGCAAATCTTAGAAGCCGGCTGCACGAAACGGATGCTAACTCAGAAAGTTTAATATTTAATATAGTCCAGTAAATATTGCTTTCCCGGTTATATTAAAATATTTTTAAAAACAATGATAAGAATTAATACAGAAACAGTGACTACATAAGGTTAATAACGATTCCTTGAGTGTTTCTATTATATTTTTTATAGTTAAGTTTATAGGATATTATTGTGCAAAAATGTACCAATTTTGTAGAATAAGCATTCCGTTGTGATCTTAAGTGTAAGAAGTGTAGTATTTTTGCAGTGTCTCAGTGTTTGTGTTATCTCAATGAATCCCTTAACCTTCGATAAAATGGCGGTACCCATTTTATCGTCGGTGTTTTCCTCTTCACTTGACATTGGCAGGACTATACCGTATGCTTCCATACGGTCATGTCGCCATTCCCTTTTTCTACCGTAGTCCTTTCCCAATTCCTTTCCATCCTATTATCCCACTTTCACTATTAATAAAAAAGATTTTCAACTACCCACTTGACATTGGCAAAATTTCACGTAATACGAAGACGCCATTAATCTAAGAAAATAATAATAATAAAGGTTAATAACTAGTTTTTCCAATAGTTTCAAATTAGATACTCGAGAAAGTGCTATGGCGGATGGAGACTTCAACCTATTTAGAAAAAAAATACGCACAACTGGGGCACAAAGAATGTTATATGATAGTTTGTAGTGGCGCATCAAAGTAAGCTTCCTCGAGCTATTTAAAACCTTATAATTAATAAGAAAAAATACACTTTAGTTATAGGAAGTTTTGTCTCTTTTATTTACCAAAAAAAAGAATATGTGTAAAAGAGAAAAAACATTCCATAACTAAAGTGTTCAAGGCTTCAATAATATTTTGTATGATATAATCGTTTGTATGAATAAGGCTATAAGAATGGTAATATCTAAAATGTTAATATATCTATGGTGCGTAAATTTGAGTGCATCGAAGTGAGAGGAATGTAGACAAATGATATTCTGCCTTCTGCTGCAGGAATACGACTTAAGATGCTCTTAATAGAATTGTCTGAGATTTAACCTGAGACTTATGCTAAGTTATTGTTATTGTTTACTTGGATAAGAGTCGCAGTTTGATCGTCTGTGTCTACTAAAATATTAGAATTTTAGTGCAGACCTACAAAGTCCATGAATGGGTTCGATTGATATGTACAATTTTGTTAAGTGGGCGCAGAAATCTAGATCTACGATTATGAGAATACCTCAAACCTAACAAATATATAAAAAAACTTAGTAACAATACACGATATTTAGAAGTAACTGGCTTTTTAAAAAACGTAATAGCGTAAAGTTGTCTCGATAGAAAAAAATCGCAGTTACCTCCATTTTGTGTCGATATTTCCTATTACTTCAATAGCAGATATAAAGCCATGTTTTTCAGAAGTTATGTAAATGTATAAGATCTAGTGCATAGCCTACCGTTTTTGTAAAATTCTATAAATTTTGAAAGTTAGAGCAAGAAAAGGATTATTTTTCCGATATCTCGGCGCGAGATATTTTTGTTTCTCATTCACACGCTTTGTAAGAGGCATCTTTTATTTCACCTGTTTTATTTGCCTTTATAAGCCCTCTTAATAACCAATGAAATCTCTCAATATTGATCAATGATCAATATCTTAATGATAGTGCCTCGGAGGCTGTACCTACTTGTTAAACTGATTATAGATGAGTTATTGAGTCTGTGTATACATCGCGACGAGCTAGCCACTTGTTTGGTGTAGAATCATACCATCGGCTACAGTGGGATTAAAAACTCCTCCGCTGGGTACCCTGAGGCCGTTTAGACGGTCTCTGGCGCCGTAAGGCATTTGTGATGACATTTATTTATTTATTTTAGTCTACTGAAAACAGGTGAACTCACAGACTAAAACCAAAACGTGACTAGATAACTTGACAGCTTTTGAATCTGTGTGTCTTTTGGGCAGTGGTAACGGAACCGGTTTAGCGAATAACGAATTCATACCACCTCAAAGCTATGAAGTATTAAAGTGATTTAGAGGCCAAGAAATGTAGAGTTTGCACAAACTTCTATAAATTGTGTATGACTACTTATAAATGCGTTAAGAGGGTACATAAAGCAAAATAGAAATCTAGATCTCCCATTATGAGGATAACTCTAACCCAACAAATATATAAAGAAACAATAATAACACAAGATATTTAGAAGTAACTAGCCTTTTAAAAACGTAATAGCATAAAGTTATCTCGATAGAAAAAATCGCAGATAATATGGAAAGGTATCTTTCAGGGCGCAAACACTGACCGCAAGTCGATCAGCCCGGAGACACCCTAGAGAAAAAGGTAACAGCATTAATAACCAGCAAGAAAAAACTCTGGCGCACACATACCGCATCATCGAAGGAGCATGGCGCCTCCGTAGACTAGTGGTTACGCTTTTGGCGTTGTATCCGGTCGTGAGTTCGATTCCCATCCATGGCAAAAAAAAGTACGTTTTTTCTGTACAATTTGTCACGATCTCGGTGTAGGGCTTGAGCTCCGGAATTCCGGTTTTAACAAAATTTCGGAATTCCGACATATTTCAGTATCGTCTGTAATACCGAAATTGGTGAATCAAAACCTGAATTTTTATATCGAAAAAAATATATAATTTTGTCACGGTTTGAGGCGTAGCGCGTCATTTCAACAGCTTTAACTCATTGACATTCTTAAAATTTCACTACCAATAATTTTCCTAGGACTATTGTTAGACCAGGGGTCCTACCGGGAAGCCTATCGTACAGCGGTATAACATTTTTAAAGGAAGCCTTGAACTCCGGAATTCTTGAATTGAATTGCTTAATATTGAAACCCAATACCGGATTGAAAAATGGTCCGATATTCAAGCCCTATCTGGGTGTTTATGAAATATAATATACATTATATCGTTGTTTCTGGTACAGATAGTACAAGCCTAGAGCTTAATTTGTGACAAGAGCAATATATGTAAATTGTCCCACATATTATTATTATGGTTATTGACTTACCTATGCTTTTAGAATATGATAATGTACTCTCAACCTACTCAAAAGCAGCCAGATAAAACCTAGTAGGTGCATCGAAAATATGCTACGCCGTAGCACTTTGTGAGTTTTAGAAGACCAAAAATTATTCTAACACGACTTATGGCCAATTTAAATAATCAACGGTAACAGTTCGTAATTCCTATTCAAAAAGTACGTAGCTTGATCTGACATTTTCACTATCAGTTCCAGTTTCATAAATTTGGTATAGTGAAACTGGAAATAGATAGCTTACCACTAGTTTACAGCATGAGACTTTGTGTCTACCTGATGGTAAGCAGACCTATAAAATCCATGAATGGGGTCGATCAATACATTGTTGTTTAACAGCATTGATCTGATTAAATCATTTGACGGTCAACCTAACGAAATATCCTCTATATTTCGAAATATAGAGGTCTTCCTATCACCCACTTTAAAAAAACCGCTCTGTGTAGGTACTTACTCTGAGGCCGTCTAGGCGTGTCATGTATTTTATGAACGCATTTTGTGATAATTGGGAACGCAGCTGATCTCTCGCTTCTTCCGGCCGGACCGCTGTCAATGGTCGACGTGTTTGTTAGCATTAATTGGAATAAAAGTTTAAACTATTTAAATAACGACTTTTAATTAATAAGAAACACAAAAGTGGCGACGAGGATGGGATTGGGTATGAAGAAATTATTGTAGTGCTCAAGACGTGAAAACAAAAAAAATATTTTGAAATTATAATTTTTCGTGCCGTTCGGTGTGAAGTTGAAGCGAGTAAAAATATTTTTTTTGAGGTTGGTATTACAACTCAATTAATTATTTTGATTAGGCTGATGGGTTGTCCAAAGCCTTAAATAAATGAAAAAGAAAAAAAAAATTTTGAAGTTTACCAATCCAAAGTTTTACGACTTACTTCAGGGTTATTATTTAAATGTCATGTCAAAGACCGAGACCATAGATTTCGATACAAATAGATCATGGATTTATAAACTAAAAAAGGATGAGTTAAAATTAAAATTAAAGGAACTAAATATTGAATTTAACGACAATTCCACAGTGGATGACTTGAGAAAACTTTTAAGCGAATTTTGTAAACTTTCTCACGAAAAACCTGTCATGGCGTCATTTGATTTAATTCAGCCATTCGACGGCCAAAATTGGGAAGCGTTCGAACAACAACTACAATGCCTTATAACTTTAAATGATATCCAAGAGAATAATAAAGTGGCACTATTAATAACGAGAATCACCCCCAAGGTTTTTGATGTCTTAACTAGTTTGTGCTTACCATCAACGCCCATAAAATTATCTTTTCTGGAACTGTGTGAAAAATTACAAGAAAAGTATTCACAAAAACAATCACAGTTTCTAGATAGAGTGACATTTAGAAACCGAAATCCATATCCAACAGAAACAGTCAGTGACTATTTAATAATATTGCAAAAACTGGGCAGCAAATGTGGTTTTAAAGATTTGGATGATCAGCTTAAAGAAAAAATGATAGATGGTGCCTATTCAAAACTAATTAAATATGAGTTACTAAAAACCAGTGTATCAGGAAGTTCATTAGATGAAATGGTCAAGTTAGCAAAGACTGTGGAAACAGCTCTAATACAAACCAGTCAATATAATGTAAAAAATGAAGTTTCGAGATGTTCTACAACGAGTGACAACAAAATAAAAAACCTTTTAAAAACAAACAAAAACAGGACTATCAAAAAGATAAGAATGCAAATAAAAATAAAAAATGCTTTTGTTGTGGAAAAATAGGGCATACTAAACCGGAATGTACATTAAATAATAAATACTGTTCGGAGTGTGGAGTGTGGAGTGTAGAGTTTGCAAAAAGGGAAGTAATGCTGTATTTGATACACATCTGATACAGAATGAAGAGACATCAGAGAGTAATGATAAAATTGAAGATTGCCCTGAGAACAGTATTGAAAAATTATATAAGGAGTATGATATGTATTCTATGAATGTAAGTAAGGTACCCCCTTTTTATATTACAGTATTAGTAGAAGGTCACAAAATGAAGTTTCAACTGGATACAGGCTCAGATGTTACAGTAATACCCTTAAAAGATAAATTATTATTTTTTCAACAAAACACTATTTTAAATTGTAATATGAAATTCAAAAATTTTGACCAATCTTGGTCTCAACCTGTAGGTATGCTAAGTAATTTAAAAGTGGAATGCAATAGTGTTGTTAGAAAACTAAACTTGTTTGTATGTCATCATAATGTACCGCGAATAATAGGAAGAGATTGGTTACATGAACTAGGTTTGTGGCCTCCAAAGGAGTTTAAGTTAAATGTTTCCACACAAGAAATAGAAACTAATCATGTACCTATTTCAGTGACAGTAGCAGTGCAAGTTGTACAGGAAAAGTTCGTAGAAGTATTCAGTCCAGGTTGGGGAAATTTTAAAGGTGAAGAGATAACTTTAAAATTAAGATCAACTGCCAAACCTAAGTTTTTTCCCTAGAAGCATTCCCTTTGCATTAAAAGATAAGGTAAGAGTAGAAATATTCCGATTATTAGAAAATGGCAGGATAGTATCCATAGAACATAGCCAGTGGGGGACACCAGTGGTGCCTATTCTAAAACCTGATGGTTCAATCCGACTCTGTGGTGACTATAAAATAACCTTAAATCCACATTTAGAAGTGGATCATTACCCGCTATACCACACATTGATGATATTTTTGATATTTTAAAAAACGGACAGTACTTCTGCGAACTGGATCTAAAAGAGGCATACTTACAAGCACCTCTTAAAACAGAATCTCAAGAACTGACAACTATAGTTACAGAAATGGGCACATATAAATATATTTTTTTACGTTTTGGAGTCAGTACAGGACCGGGTTCATTCCAACGTTTAATATGTAAAAAATTTGAAAATATATCAAATGTAGTTATTTTCATTGATAATATATATTTGGTTGGTGAGACTTTAAATGATTGTATGGAAACATTATGTAAAGTACTAAGTAAGTTACAACAATGTGAATTTAAATTAAAACTGGAAAAGTTTTTTTTTTTTCAAAATCACATTGATGTATTTTGATTTAGGATAACTAATAACAACTTGAGTGTCATTAAATCAAATATTGAACCATTACTTAGCACTAAGGCCCCTACCAATATTACAATGTTAAGAACATTCTTAGGAAAAATTAATTATTACTCAAGATTCTTAAAAAATATGGCTTCTATTATTACACCTCTATATACTTGTACGCAAAAAGATAGATTTAAATAGACAGAAGAGTGCGAGGTGGCATTTAAATTAATAAAACAAAAATTAGCTTCAGTAGATACTTTAAGACATTTTGACTCTAATTTACCTTTAATTTTAACATGTGATGCCTCTAATACTGGATTAGGAGCGGTTCTTTCAAATAGAGATTTGCATGGTACAGTAAGACCCATTTCATATGCTAGTAAAAAACTGAATGATGTAGAACAAAAATACTCTGCTATTGATAAGGAGGCTATGGCTATTATCTTTGGTGTGACCAAATTTTACAATTACACTTATGGACGAATGTTTGAACTAGAAACAGATAGTTCGGCTTTAGTTAGAATATTTGGCCCTAACAAGGGTATACCTAAAATGGCTGCTAAAAGGTTGCAGCACTATGCAATTTTCTTATCAGCATTCACCTACAAAATTAGGCATATTAAAACTAATACTAATCCAGCAGATTTTTTGTCCCGTACATGTACAGAAATTACTGAAATTGATAATGTTAGTTTTCATCAAATTTGCTTAAATGGTAATGTAACTAATGTGTATGACATTATGAATAACTCAAAATTTGAAACTTTAGATTGGAAAATAATTCAATATGAAACAAAGAAAGATATAATTTTAGCCAAAATAATAAGATTTAATCTAGACGGATGGCCAGAAAAAAAAATTATAGATAAACCACTATTGTCATTTAATAATAGAAGAAATGAAATAAGTATAGAAAAGGACTGTGTATTTTGGGGATATAGAATCATTATACCTAAATTATTGTATGATGCGGTGTTAACCGAACTGCATAAAAGCCATTTTGGTATTGTACGAATGAAACAAATAGCGAGGTCATATTTTTGGTGGCCTAATTTAGACTTGGAAATTGATAGTGTAATTAAACAATATGTAATTTGTTTAAATAACCATAAAAACCCTCCAAAAACCCTTTGAAGCCATGGCCTATAGCACCTTCTGTTTGGCATAGAATTCATGCAGATTTTTTAGGTCCATTTTATAATAAAATGTTTTTGATAGTTGTGGATAGTTATTCCAATTGGCCTGAGGCATTTATGATGAATAGCATCAGTGCTACTCCGTAGTTTAACAATTACTATAGTGTCACTAACATAAAACATACTTTTAGTTCTCCTTACCACCCTGCAACTAATGGGGCTGCAGAGAGGTTTGTTGATACTTTTAAAACTCATGTAACAAAAATTAAGGAAAGTGGATATAGCCTCTCTTCCGCAATAAATTTATTTCTCTTTGATTATAGAAATATGCTCCACAGTACAACTGGAGTATCACCAGCTAAAATTATGTTCGGGAGGGATCTCCGAAGTAGATTCTCATTATTACGTCCTCCACCTCTTTCGGATCATTCATATGAAATGGTAGAAAAACAAAAACTATATGCTTCTAGTAACCGAAATGTAATTTTTGTCATTGGAGAAAAGGTACTTACTAGAGATTACAGAAGGGGCTATAAGCCATGGATTCAGGGAGTCATAGTGGCAGAGTCAATGCCTGGTGTAACCTATATTGTTGATGTAGATGTTAACTGGAAAAGGCACCAACCAACTGCTTAAATGTAACAACTCACTAGGTGAGTAATTATAATTTTATAATTGTTTATATAGTTATTTTCTTTTAAGCGGAGGAGAGTGTCATGTATTTATGAACGCATTTTGTGATAATTGGGAACGCAGCTGATCTCTCGCTTCTTCCGGCCGGACCGCTGTCAATGGTCGACGTGTTTGTTAGCATTAATTGGAATAAAAGTTTAAACTATTTAAATAACGACTTTTAATTAATAAGAAACACAAAAAGGCGGTTCTGTTATTTTTTTTATTATTAACAGAAACGCCTAGATCCATTTCAACACAACCCATTTTAACACAAAATCTATGTCAGTTTATTTATACGGCATGTACACCTATTTTAATATAATCATTTATTTATTATACAAAATATAAAGTCAAAGTCAAAGTCAAAATCATTTATTTAATGTAAATCTTTACAGATATTTATGAATAGTCAACAAAATAGGTTAACAATGAGGTCTTAGAGTGCGTTTGGTTAGGTAGCTATTCATTAACAAAAGAACGACAAATATTTATTATACCTCGATATCAGATTTAGAACTTAAACACGATGGAATGGAAATCTTAATATGAAAATTACTACCGAACCGAACACACACTACATTACCAACTAGTGTAAGACTAGGTGGTTAGCTGATTCCATTGACCTGTCAATCATTATCTGCCTCATGTATATAAAAGAGCTACCAAGGCGACCAACTTCACCGATCATATCCACGCCTTAAATATTTATTACTTATTTTTATTTCGAAATTGGAGAGGTTGGGGGTGAGAGGTATACAGCTCCAGCTTTTCACTGATTATCTTACTAATAGGGTACAAAGTGTTAAAATCAACCATTTATCAGTGATGATGCCTATACCATGGTATCCTCAGGGTAACATTTTGGGTCCTACCCTATTCCTTACTTATATTAATGACCTATGTGAGCTACAACTAAAAAAGGGAAAAATTATTACCTTTGCGGATGACACTGTATTACTTTTCAGTGGCGACTGCTGGGAAGAGGCATATGCCTTTGCACAGCAGGGATTTAGCTAAGTAACTAAATGGCTTAAATTGAACATTCTTACACTGAATAGTGGCAAGACCAAATATATACCCTTTTCTATCCGCTCCGCTAGTATTCCTCATAGTCCACATAGCTTAATCGCTCACTCTTATTATTTTCCCGATGGTGGTGACTGCGCCAGCCGACTGATACAATAAAATATTTGGGTGTTCATATTGATTCTAAATTGTCCTTCCAGACCCACATTGATTTACTTACAAAGAGAGTACGTAAGCTGATTTATGTCTTTAAAAATCTCCGATGTGTATAATATAGCAGATCCTAGCATAATTAAAATAGTTTACTTTTCTCTCTGCCAATCTCTTATGTCCTATTGTGTTTCTTCTTGGGGTGGAGCAGGCAAAACTCTGCTCCTTCGTTTAGAGAGGACCCAGCGTTTAGTCCTAAAAGTTGGGTACTCCCTACCCTATCGATTTCCTACTTCTGATCTTTACAAACTTTACCACGTTCTTACGGTTAGACAACTCTTTATTCTAAATTGCATTTTAAAGACACATTCTCTCCTAAAATATGACCCTAATGGTCATGCCAGCAAGAGACGTAAGGATATTGTCTGTCCTAGCCATAAATTCAATACGACTTTTGCACAACGATTCTTCTGTTTCCTTGAGGGTTTTTTGTACAATAAGATAAATAAAATAAATAATATATAAGCTTAAACTTAACTGCAAATCAACTACTTCCAAATGGCTTTCTACACTTAATTATACTGAAACTGAAAATCTTTAAAATTATTATAAGTAAATCACCATATACTCACATTTAAATAATATTAATAGAAACATATGTATAAATCGCTACTTTCATGCTATCTTATAACTCACCTAAAATCCTAACCCCACACACACACATCAAACATACACACACATCAAAGCATACACATACATCAAAACATTCACAACTAAACACACACACACACACGCCTAAACACACACTAACCATAACACAATCTGGCTATTGCCTGCCTTCTTAAATCTGAAAGGGCAGGTTGTGGCTGTATAAAGAAATCATTGTAAAATATTGTTGTAATGCTAGGGTGGGTTCCTGGAGACCCGAGATACAGGCTTATGCCTAATTCGGGCTCCAGTCTCACATGGATTCTGTATTATTTCATTGTATTGATGTTTTTGTAATGAGAAAAATAAATAAATATTATTATTATTATTTATTGTATATAATAAATTAACCACTATAAAACTAAATTAAATTAATAAGAAAAAATCATAGTATGAGGCGCGATTTTTTGTTTTAAATATGCGTAAGCATTTGGGTTCTCCAAGAAGACTCGTTTTCCGAGGTCTTGGATAAATCCGCGAGGCTCGGTTCCCAAGGTTCCAGAAGTTTCGACCGCAAATGCTACGAACGAATGATAATTTTGTATTAAATCCCTGTAGTTCAGCCGACTGAACAAGGGTGTTTTGATATGGCCGAAATTTATGATTGCGCATAGGTATCCACACATAAGTGGCGCCCCATAACAGTGATTTTCCTTCCAAAGGATGCGTGTGAGGCCGTGCGGACTAACACGATATTAAAAAAAATAACGCATCATGCGCTGCAGAGCAAGAGCATGTTTGAATAGTATTTAGCAATGTCAGTCAACGACTTTTTTATGCACAATGATTCATAATTTTTATATTTTTTTATTATTCTACTTTGCATAGACTAACATTCTAAATAAATACCCATTACTAATGCAATTCTATTCATTTCGATCCTAAATCAATTTTCTCTATTGAGGTATTTCCAACGTGAGGGTATTTTCAACGTGAGGGTATTTCCAAAATAATTCCCTATCTATTTGGGAAGCGAATTTCTATAGGCTTACTGAACGACCAAAATAGCTCACTCTGCTCTTCTATAAGTAGACCAGTATTTTTATCTTATACTATTGATCGTGAGAAACTTTACTGTTTGGAATATAAACTGTAACTACTTTTTTTATTAATATACATATATGGCTATGGTCATAAACTAAGCTCTAGGCTTGTACTATATATACCAGAAACGGGGATACAGTGCATATTATATTTTATAAATATACATCCTTGATAAACCGTACAGACATACGTATTAATATTTTATAAGTGGGAATCGATCGCACGACCTCCGAATATAACGTTAAATACGCAACCACTAGTCGGAGTTTCCACTACGGAGGAGACAATTTAACTACACAACTTATGCTAGCTTAGAAATGGGATACTCCACTGTTTTGTTCTTTTTTCCTACAATATTGAGTCCTTTAAAATAAGCGTAAATCGGCATCTCAAGTAGGGGGGGGGGGACATTCTTATTAATTAATTTCGACTGTTTGTTTTTCATTCTTGGACTATACATGCCGCTTACCATCAGGTGGATACAGTCACATGCCATGCTCTAGTAAAAAAATATATATCGTAATTGTATGTATTGATGTGTGAATATTTTGTGTATTAGCGAGCTATATATATATATATGTATTCAAATGTTAATACACGTCATCTTACAAAAATATTACTAGTAGTACCTAACAATAATGTATATTTCACACATCTGTTAAAAATAAAGTAGCTAAAAGTTGAAAGAACAAAGAACTGCTTTCCAATATCAATACAGACAACAGAGACAAAAGAGAGCTCTCGGACGAAGCTTTTAAATGCAACATTGTAAGACAAAAATGTTTTCGGTGTCCCATTAAAGTGTACAGTCTTCATCCGTCGCAATATGACGAGAATAGAATGTCGCGTACCTACCTTTAATTATTAATAATAAAGGACAATTTGTACTTTTTTTTTAATGAAACATACAATAAATGGCACAGGACTCAGGATTGGAATTCCAATAATTAAAGTGTACAGTCTTCATCCGTCGCAATATGACGAGAATAGAATGTCGCGTTCCTACCTCTAATTATTCATAATAAAGGACAATTTGTACTTTTTTTTAAAATGAAACACAATAAATGACTCAGGATTGGAGTTCCGATAAGTTTAATTTTTGATATATTTTTAATAGTAGATAATTTTATTTATTTATGTAGTTATGTACGTGATATTTTAACTCTATTCAAAACAAACTTTATTGAGCGTATAATCAGAGAAGCATGGTTATTAATAAAAAAAATACCCTCACGGGTGCCTTTTTGGCTCCCGAGACCCATTTAACGGCCTCAGGGTACCCAGCGCGAGCGGAGGCATTAACCCGTCCTCATTTCGTCGATGGTATTCGTAGGCAACACCTAACAAGTGGCGAGATTGTTGCGGTGTTTATGATGGTATAGCCTCGTTGTATAAAGCGGCCACCTATTTAAAAGCAGCCAGATAAAACCTAAATATAAGTGGAATTGAATATATGCTACGCCGTAGCACTTTGATTGAATGAGTTAGAAGATTGAATGGGTTAAATGGTTTTTCGTCCTTACCAAAAAAAAAGAAATCATCTATTACAAAAAAAGGGATAAAATACAATTTTAACTAAAATGCTTGAATAAAGTTTTTATTAATAAGACGGTTGTTATAAATATATTTTTTATGGATTTACTTTATTATGTTTTGTTAAATTGAATCAATCGCATTATAAAAAAGAAAATTAAAAAGACAAAGTCAATGTCAAAAATATTTATTTCATGTAAACCTGTAAATGATAGTTCATTTACAGATTGTAAACACATTTATAAAAAGTCAAAAAAAAGTATTTATAAGGTCCAAGTGTGCACTTGGCTAGGTCGCCATTCCTCCCACAGACAAATGTTGAAAATAATATAATAAAAAATAAACAGATAGGGAACTATTGAACTCTCTATATAAACTCTCCTTGCGGAAGAAAAACAACTACCAAACTGAACGCACGCTACATAATCAACTAGTTGAACACTAGGTGGTTAGCTGGTTCCATTGACCTATCAAGGCAAAATAATGAGAAAATCTTAAGAGAGCTTATGTATTTGAATATCATCGACAGTCAGATTCTATTTTTATAGAAGTTCTCAAATCAATTTTAATAGGTACAGATGATTTATATAAAATTGCGAAGTATATAAGTTCCTGTAAAATAATCAACAAACAATTTTTTTCAACAAAATAAATTAAAAAGAGGTTTGTGTTTCCAAAATTGCAGGTGAGTTCATATACCCGTTATGGAGGCTTGATTTTAATTGTACAAAGGGCTATGAATAATCGGAAACCATCAATTTTAGTCCGAAAACAGTAACTTGATTGACGTCATTTCACAAACGAACAAAATATATGTATCTCTTACGGGAATATAAACCACGAAAATGTGTACGCTTTTGTTTTGTTAAGGAAATAATCTATATATATAAATAAATATATCATCACGTGTGCCTTACGGCGCCCGAGACCGCCTAGACGGCCTTAGTGTACCCAGCGGAGTGGTTTTTAATCCCACCTCGTCGTAGCCGATGTTATGAGTCTACACCGAACAAGTGGCTAGCTCATCGCGATGTTTTGAATACACTCAATAACCCATCTATAAACAGTTTCACAAGTTGATATAGTAAAACCGGGGCCGACAGCTTAACGTGCTCTCCGACGCACTATAGTGGTGTTGTCAAACAAATGTACATATTATTGGTTTTAATTAAAAACTCATTGGTACACACCGGGATTCGAATCAGGGACCTAAAGTGTTTTTAAGTCCAAGGAGTAACCAACTCGGCCACCACGTATATAAAATACTGTTTTGTTTTGAAAAACACGTACACGAAGTTGCAGGCAATAGTTAATGATTAAATACAGACTTTAATTCTGCGCGGAGTGTACAGGGCCGAGTAATATACGTGGTGGGCGAGTTGGTTAGACACTTAGGTCCCTGGTTCGAATCCCGGTGTGTACCAATAAGTTTTTTTTTTAATAAAGGTACATTTGTTTAACAACACCACTATAGTACCTCGGAGAGCATGTTAAGCTGTCGATCCTGGTTTCACTATACCGACTGGTAAAACTGTTTATAGATGGATTATTGAGTCTATTCAAAACATCGCGACGAGCTAGCCACTTGTTCAGTGTAGACTCATTACATCGGCTACGACGAGGTGGGATTAAAACCCCTCCGCTGGGTACCCTGGGGCCGTCTAGGCGGTGTCGGGCGCCGTAAGGCACACGTGATGATATGTATGTACGAGTATATATATGTGTGTGTACAGGGTTCCCTTAATTGGTTAAGTGCTGTATAATATGTTCAGTAAGCTGTAGGCTGATCGGGTATAATATATGGATATAGAAATGGTTGGGGAATAAATTGTGGAGATGGATTAACTTGTCACATGAATGTACAGCAATATATATATCAATAATATATCATTGCTTCGAACTGTAAACTTCATTTGTTTCCTTTTGCCTGCTGGGCAAGAAATATAATTTTACAGCTTCCGTAGACTAGTTGGTCGCGCCTTTGGCGTTGTATCCGGAGGTCGTGGGTTCGATTCCCACCCATGGCAAAAAAAAATATTAGTGCGTTTTGTTCTGTACAGTTTTGTCATGGTCTGGGTGTTTATAAATGATATGTATTATAATGTTGCTTCTGGTACACATAGTACAAGCCTAGAGCTTTGTTTGTGACCAGAACAATATGTGTAAATTGTCCTAAATATTATTATTATTATTCATTTGCACAAATATTAAGATAGCAGTTAGAGAGCTGCCTATATACTGTATATACTGACGACTAAAAAAACCGTCTGCTGGGCAAGAAATATAATTCTTAGTGTTGCCTTAAGTAGCTTGGATATAGTTTTCAAATTTCCGGAGGTCAAGGCCCAGATCTTGACCAGCTGAGCGTCTACTGGAAGTATTTTCTAGCTCCTCTAGTATTGGTATACTAGAGGAGCTAGAAAGGCCTTAAAGGTGTTGAGCAGTTCCCGGGTTAGACACATGAGTGAGGTGGATTATAACGTTTTACGGAAAATAACGTTTTTTTGGGCATAACTCTGGAACTTACACCTCATTCGCGGTTCTAAACTTGACAGCAGGTATGTCAAGGATCATATCTACAAAAATATCTAATCAGCAGACGGTTTCCGGGGCAGTCACAAACTGTCAGGTTTTTAATTCCGGACTTTGGCCAGGGGAAGTTAAAACTATATCCAAGCTACTTGGGGAAACACTAAGAATGACATTTCATACCCAGCAGATGATTTCTTTACCAGTTAGTAAATCATATAGTCAGCTCCCTAATTAATAATAATAAATGGGAGTGAATACTAACTGAAACTTTGTATATAGAATGTAGGTACTTTAAAACTTTTCGACACGTGTTTCACTATTCTACGGAATTAATAGGGCAACAATTAAGTATTGTTTTCGTAATATAACAAGAACCATGAAACTTTGTATGTACTTCTTATAAAACTTTTCGTGTTTTTGTACATTCAGAAATTTCAATAGGAGGTGAGGGAAGACAAAAATAATTGTTCGTTCGTTCAAACTAGGTACTTATTTTATACTAATAGTACGACAGTGGTGACCCAGTCATGTTTCGGTTTTAGACTGTGGGTTCACCGGTTTTTAGAAGTCGAGGTAGTAGTCTCCTTTCAAGCGGTTACGAAGTGGGTGGAATTTCACGATAAAGCTTGTAATGCAAATTCGTCTTTCGCGTGATCTGAACCTTGGACCTTATTCTTGGACTTTGTAGGTCTGCTTACCACCAGGTAGATACAAAGTAACAAGCCGTGCTTCAGTAAAAAAAACAGAATACCTATTACTTCTAATAGATTTTCTATATTTAATATCAAACTGGGCCCACAACAATATCTGTCAATTCCGTCCACATAGCAATTTCGCTGGCACAATGTCAGTGTAAAAGTCTAATTGAACGTAGACCTGAGCTAGGCGCCCGCTATTATTCACCAAATAAATTGAGCTCCCTAAAAAAGAAATGTTTTCGCCTCCGGACCGGGTCTAATAAAAACCGTTGGTCATTCGGAAGTCCCGGCAAAGGAGATTCAATGTGTTACTTAGACACGGCATCTATGAACAAAATTGTTACAAAGTTGAGGCAAAAATTGTCAAGTCAAAAGTTAAATAGTCCAAAATATTATTTCATGTAAACCTTTAAGAAAGAAAGAAAGAAAAAGTATTTATTTGCCACTTAACAAACTAAATATTAAATGAAATAAAATAAAAACAAAAATAGAAAAAAAAAAACAACAAATAGGCACATACCTACACCAAGGAAACAAATTCATATGTGTGGTGGCAAAAGGGTCATCAGCTCAGCGAAGGCTGTATAACTCAGCGAGTTTTATAGCGCTGATTTTCAGCTAATGCCCGCTGGTAACTGAACACATAATGCAAAGTCACATTTACATATATATATATCCATACCTATCATATACACATAGTATAAAAAAAAATACACTAATAAATAGGGTTAGTAGTTTAAGTATTTCCATTAACTATTTATTTTCATTTCTTTGAGCTTCCTTCTGAGAGAGTAATAAGTAGTCTTTAAATTTCAACTTTACAGGTATTTTTATACATAGTCAACAAAATATATATTTAGTATAAGGTCTAAGTGGGCGCTTGGTTAGGCCGTCATTCCTCCCACACATAACAAAAATAATTAGAAACCAAACCGAACACATACCACAAAACCAACTAGTGTAAGACTAGGTGCACCAATGCGTTCGCTGACAGAGCGAATTTTCAGTTTAACCTGATGATACAGAAGTATATTTTGTCATAGTAAAATGTTACCGTCTATTGACTTAGTTTCAGTTACAGTATAATAACTTTCCATATATACGCCACTACAACCAGCGCAACGTCTATCGTAGTACTCATATATGTACACTGCATTTGTGTGCTTTAAGGACACATGCAGGCGGTCCTAAAACCCTCTTAATACGGCAGTAGGTAAAGCAGCTAGGCTTACAATACGGCAGTCAATAATCTACTGAATAGAAATGCTACTCAAAAATGTCGTCGGCTGACGTCGTGCTATTGGTTTGAATTCAACTTCTACCGTCTCTCGACGTAGTGCCGTATCTTAATTAGATATAACTCCGCTCTAAGATGTACTGTCAGCGAACATATTAAATATACACTATAAGTAATAATTAATATACAAGTAAAAAAATGTATCAATCAGGGCGTAAACACTGACCGTAACTTCCCAGGGAAACCTCGGAGAATAAGGTAAAAGAGCAAGTAAAAAATCTCTGACGTTACACACGTAAGTATCTAAACATCTCGTAGTAATTTTATTTCGTAGTATTTTTTTTTCGTATTTCTTTTTTCCAGCATAGTTGTGTGTGAGCTAAAGAAAATAATATAATATACGAGACGCGAGTAAAGTCATATGAAACATGTGCAAATAAGAAAGATGTTTAGAGTATCTTGAACCGGTGTTTACAGCAGACACATATTATGCATTCAACATATTCGCAAAATGGATAGCACCGATATGGTTCGACATTTTTTTCGATAGGTGAACGTTGGTCAAATTTATCTATGATTATGAGTATTATATAATATACCTACCTAGCTAACACTCCACGTAATTGGTATTATATCACGTCAAGTTAAATTTCCACCAATAATGGGCTTTGTTAGCTAATTATGATCGTAGATTAATTTGATGAACACTCTTGACTGGGGGTTAGTGTGTGAGTTCCCAGGAGCCAACTACATGGATTTCCTAGCGAGATGGTGGTCCTTTTGAAGTGTGGTTACGAAACGGGCTGTTAATTTAAAGTTAAAGCAGCGAGGATATTATTTTGGATATTTTTATTGTAGATTATGCAAATTCACCTTTACATTCCATTTCGTAACCGCATTTGTATTTCTTTTATTTTTGAATGAAATATGAACATTATTGAACAAACTATGGCGAACGCAACTAACCTCAAACATGTTAATAAATGTTCGTTGCCGTCGTTGTAATATTGTTTGGTTATAATAGTTTTTGATCGTTTTGGCCGCCAGCTATCTTCTGGGGCCTTATTCCGAGTTTGCAACCGCTAAACACGACAAGACGTTGCGTAAACTATAAATATCGATATATGAATTATATTTCAATGGTTTTAATATGTTCTGTTTTAGGTTGGCTATAATAATTCTGTCATCTTAAAATACACAAATTCTTCGCAAGTTTGAACATGTTAGGAGCATTGAAATTTCAATTCTATAATTAACAAAATAGAACTTATATTTAAATATTTATAGTTTACGCAATGTCTTGTCGTGTTTAGCGGTCGCAAACTCGGAATAAGGCCCAGAAGATAGCCCCCTAATAAGGCCCCTGTTCTCATGTGTAACTATAATGTTTTAGGTCTTAGGGCGATATACTATATATTATCCTCGCTGACCGCCCTTGATACTTTGGTTCTAATAAAAAAAAAATCCGTAGCCTAGTTTAAAATATCTAAGCGTACAGAGACACAACCAAATGCGGAAGGCGACTTTGTTTTTTGGTACCCATGTAGTCATGCACTTCTATGCTTCTATGATCATGATAATTGATACCCCTTAAACTGTACAGTTACTTTGTTGGTGCCCTATCTATTTAGTAGTATACAATGGTCGATGCTGGGGCGAGTTCTTGCTAATTGAATTTTTATGGAAGCTTTCGTAGACTAGATGGCAAGGGATCTAACATTATTCGAGCATAAACACTGTTATTTGGAGGATGTTTTTAAAGTATAATATATTTTAAGTGATACACTGTTTTTATTAAAGAATTTAATAATATTAAATTAACTAGGCCTACAATAAATAAACTAGAAACCTAAAAATAGTATAGAATAAAATATAGAACTACCTACAAAAATCTTGCTAATTAAAAAAAAATGCAGGAAAGAAATCTACCGTATCCTGGGGCCTGACCAAAGAACACGATCGCCAATCGAATTGCCGCATCTATCGATAAAAATGTATAAGAATTTTACTCTATGGGTAGAGCCTGATCGACGAGAAACTTCAAATCCCATACATTTGGCTTTCGATGGGTATGTCGATTCTATTATCGATTGGCTCTTTGGTAAAGCCCCACAAATTGTAGGCTAATTATTATTAAAGGAATCAAAAGAGTATATACACTTATTTAGGTATATATTAAGTGTGTAATCATCACCTATTAGAATATGTGATTCGATCGAAGATTATGAAATGAAATTAATGTTTAGAGATACAGTTATATGTTAACAAAAATCTAAATTTTAGAAAATTAAGCAAAGTTTTCCTCATTTTAAAGCAAAATGTGACAAAAAATAAATGAGGCGAGTTTGCGCTGTTTCTTAATGCTGAAAATATAAAGATGGCAAGAATATATTTGAAGATTGTCTCCGATTATCACTGACTAGTGCGAGAACTACATACATACCATCACGGGTGCCTTACGGCGCCCGAGACCGCCTAGACGGCCCTAGGGTACCCAGCGGAGGAGTTTTAATCCCACCTCGTCGTAGCCGATGGTATGAGTCTACACCGAACAAGTGTGCGAGAACTACAGTGCCTCCTTTTTCAGATATTTAAATGTAACCACATTTGTTTTACTTCACATTAATAAACAACATCCTGAACCAAACACTGATACCATCTATCTATTCAGAAGCTACCTAAGCACCGATATTTCATCTATGGGTGAAGGCAAAAATGGAACGGCCCAACAATTTAAAATAAATTTATCTTATTATTCTGTTTTGTTTTTACATTTAATAGGTAATCCTGTGGAATTTATTAATATACCTAGTTACATACTATTATCTTTGATTGATTACACAATAAAATAAATTGCATTATTTTTATTACTATTTTTTACTTTTCCTTTATTATAAATATATTATATAGGTACCTATTGTGTATTACAACTAGCTGACTGGACTTGCTTTGCATAGGTATTATATATATATATATATATATATATATATATATATATATATATATATATCATCATCACGGGTGCCTTACGGCGCCCGAGACCGCCTAGACGGCCCCAGGGTACCCAGCGGAGGGGTTTTAATCCCACCTCGTTGTAGCCGATGGTATGAGTCTACACCGAACAAGTGGCTAGCTCGTCGCGATGTTTTGGATAGACTCAATAACCCATCTATAAACAGTTTCACAAGTTGGTATAGTGAAACCGGGACCGACAGCTTAACGTGCTCTCCGAGGCACCATAGTGGTGTTGTCAAACAAATGTACATAATTTTTTTAATTAAAAACTCATTGGTACACACCGGGATTCGAACCAGGGACCTAATAGGTATTGAAGCATTGTTTTAAATTAAATTTTAATAGGAATGAACTTATCTATTTTTTTATTATTGGCATTCAGAATAAGAATATCAGTGTGCAATGCGGGTCCGGACACTTATTAGGTAAGTTAAAGCCAGGCATTTGTATTTACACTTGTACCACTTACCCGAGTTTTGTATACAGTATGTACATATTAGTTACCTAGGCTGAGGTTGATTTTGTACTAGAATTTGGTTATTTTTGTTTTATATTAATGTAGAAACACTGCTTTGTTTGATAAAAATATAAAAAGCTCTAGATTTATACTATGTATATTAGGACTTTGGTACACTTAGTACAAGTCAACAATAATAATAAATATATATTATATTATATAAACAACCAGTAAACTACCAAAAAACATACAAATATTGTTTTGCCATGAATGGGAATCGAACCTACGACCTCCGGATACAACGCCAAAAGCGCGACCCTGAAAAGGAAAATTGTCTGTTTGTTGAAAGTTATGCCTAAAGTGCTGAGTTGGTTTTTAGGAAAAAATTATATGAAATAATCCATTATATTATTGCGAAGCCGCGGCCAATACTTTATATTTCATAGGAATGATGTTAAATATACGATATTGATCATATTTATTACATAATTATTGATTTTTCGTCTTACTCGATCTCAAAAAAGTACCTTTATAGCTATCGAGAAGTTTGACACTTATTTTCGATGCCGAGCCGGCTTCAACTCGAAGCCGAGGCGTCGGTGGTACCGTTTTATATGAAGGACTGACATTATTTCGAACGAGGGCGCGATCTCAACTCGAACTGTGCTCCTTCGCTTTCCGTGGTACCAAATACGTCATTTTCGATCGTAGCTCGAACGAGATGTCAACTCGAAGCCGTCGGTGGTTGGCCCGCTGGTGTCATAAAAAAACTACAGACAACTTCTACGTCATTTTGGTTAAACTTTAGCCTAATGCTGTGCGGCGTAATAACTGACCCTTACCAAAAGTTCCCATTACACTAGTAGCATTATCACGCTGAACTGCCAATGAAAAAAGCTGTTTTTAAATAATATCCGGAGCGAGATGGATTTTAAAGTACAAGTTTATTTAATGTTGTTTACTCGAACGAGCAAGTCACTTGATCTTTTGGACTTGAATGTAATACCATATAAGATTCTAGAGCGGCTGCGGTTAATAACCCAGTGCAACACCATCTGCTCTGGGTAAAGCTTACACGGTTTTCAGGCACTCTTTTATAATATAAATACAGATATTTTTTAAGAGGAGTCTGATCAAACATCTCCCATTTATTCACGACCTTTTGGTCTTAACTGTTACCGCCCTCTAAACATTCATAGATTTTTATGATTTTTGGAGGCGTTGTAAATAAGACCGATATCTAGGCTCATACGTTTTCCTTTTTTTTAAGTTTGGTAAAAATAAAAAAACTTACCCTAAAATCCGAAAAAAATGGTAAAATTCTCTCGTATTAAAATAATTTCTAAAACAGAAAATTCAAAAAAGTAAAACGTATAGACATCGTTTATTTTATCTTAGAAACAATGAGACTATGTTTTTTCAAATCCATTAAAGTTTAGGGGTAGAAAACAGTTTGCGAAAGTCGTTTTGCTGCCTAAATTGTAGATATAATCTCATATTGAGGGTCGGGGGGAAGATTTACATACCAATGTATGGTAGCGTTACCAACTCACCGTCATGCGCGGGGAGAGGTAGACTTTGCAGTTGAAGCAGCACGAGCATCAAAGAGCCTCATCAGACGCTCCTCCCGGGTTGCGCCGTTATATCGTTGGTTCGATTCCCAATCAAGGCAAGTAATATTAGTACGTTTTTCTGTACAGGTCCCATGAGGTGGGTGTTTATAAAATAAAATACCTATATTGTATCATTTTTTCTGATTCACAACACACAATATCAACAACAGGCTATATATAGCAGCCTAACCAAACGCACCTAGACCTTATTGTTAAATCTTTTTTTTTTTTGACTATTCATAAATATCTGTAGAGATTTACATGAAATAAATAATATTTGATTTGATTTGATTAGATATCAAATTATACCTCGTATATACGTACTTACATCACTTAAAATATTAGACTATAATTTTATAAAATAGCAGCTAACATGATAAGCAATTACTGTTATTTACTAACCGAATATTTAAAAACAACAAAGATTTCAGAAAATATGTTTCGAGTGACATATGTTGGTACAGTATGCATGCACCAAACACAGCGGTTTTGTGTCGTTATACAAGCCCCGTCACGGAGGCCCTCTGCTGGGAAAAACCACAGATGTAGGAGAGAAACCTAAAACTCATTTAAATGGAAGTATAGCTGTTTATTTGTTAAATAGAAATAGTAAAAGTCTTTGTGTAATATATATTATAAACGGTTGTGCATTTGTTATCAATTTTGTTTATAACTAATAATATATAAGTCGAGTTGGATAGACCTTAAACTTTAAAACACTAACCCTTTCTCACCATTTACCTACTTTCAATGCATACTATACTACCTATTGTGTAAATTGGATACTTCAGGCTCCTTTATGGGCCACTTCGTGTATCCGCAAAATTATATGTTCAAATATTTTTAATCAGTCATTTTGAGGATATGAGAGGTGGCTAAATCCAGCATCATTTTTCGAAATAATGCAGTAAATTTTGGTAAGTGTTTTTTTTTATAGTATGTTTTTGTCTACCCTGCCTAAAACACCTTTTACGCGCACGCGACTGGGTATAATCATGGTGCTGTCAAACAAATTTACATATGTAAAAAAAAACAAAGTGTTTTAAAGTTTAAGGTCTATCCAACTCGACAACCACTTATATATTATTAGTTATAAACAAAATTATAACAAATGCACAACCGTTTATAATATCTATTACACAAAGACTATTTCTATTTAACAAATAAACAGCTATACTTCCATTTAAAATATATTTTAGGTTTCTCTCCTACATCTGTGGTTTTTCCCAGCAGAGGGCCTCCGTGACGGGGCTTGTATAACGTCACAAAACCGCTGTGTTTGGTGCATGCATACTGTACCAACATATGTCACTCAAAACATATTTCTTTGAAATCTTTGTTGAAAATCATTTAGCGACTTCATCTAATGCGTTCAGAGGATTATCAAACCGTATTCAAAATGACTTGATCTCGAGCGTAGCAGCTGTAATGACAGAAAATATACAGCAGCAAAAAAATGCCAAACCGATTTATTTTCATAAATATGTTCGAAATTATCGAACATCTTTATGAAAATAATTTAAACATGGTATTTTTAGAAATTGTCCGTTTCGCTAAACTTATTGTAACAATTCCAACCAGCAGTGCTTCAGCCGAAAGGTCTTTTTCATCACTAAAACGTATTCATACATATTTATTTTCTTTAATTCTTTAAAATTTAAATAAAAAAATAATCTTTTAAATTACTTAATAACACCGAGGCTTGAGTTAGGGTTTCCCCATCCCAAGAGGTATCATTTTCTGCCATTTCCTCAAAAATATTAATTAAATGTGAACTAGAATAAAAATTTACATTAACTATCCGCGAATGATAAGTCCAACGAGTTGCAGCGACGCGAGGATTTTTTTTTTAAATCGGCATAATTATTATAAAGTGCTTGTCTTTTTGAACTACTATTAAAAAAGTTGCCCAATAATTTAATAATGTGGAAAAATCGTTTAGTTTCATTAATGCGCTCACAGGATTTAGAAAGAACTAAATTTAAAACATGCGCGGAGCACCAAACATACAATGCATGCGGACATTGTTGTCGAACTAAGGACTGAACACCATTTAGCTCAGATGACAAAACGGCTGCGCCGTCGTAAGTTTGACCTATTAATTTTGTTAAAAACAGTTAAAATTGGACAAAACTTCTAAAATAATATTTGACAAAGTTTTAGCAGTGCGATCGGAACTTACATCAATATATTTAATAAAACGATCAACGAGTTCAGAATTATGAAAATATCTTAAAATAAGTACTAATTGTTCCCTACCGCTTACATCAGGCGTTTCATCCACCATTACCGCGACAAAATCTGTTTGGCATTTATTTGCTGCTGTATATTTTCTGTCATTACAGCTGCTACGCTCGAGATCAAGTCATTTTGAATACGGTTTGATAGTCCTCTGAACGCATTAGATGAAGTCGCTAAATGATTTTCTAAAATACCATCATATTTCGCGATCAATTCTACAATTCCTAGAAAATTACTTTTATTATTCGACGATGCAGATTCATTATGTCCGCGAAATGATAGCTCTTGTTTTCCCAAATAGCAAACGATATCAATTAAGCGCTGAAAAATAACTCTATTACGGTCTACTTTCGCGTTGTGTCTATCAATGTCTATTTTTAACTGTGAATTTTAAGAACGGTTCAATACGATTTTTGCCAAAAGTTTGCAAATTATAACAAGAAGATAAATATTTTTCGGATTGTTCGTGTTTTTTAGCTGCAGCCGAAAGATTATGCATATCTACATAACCAGTACTATTCCAAACATTGCTATGGTTAGAGAATAAAAGGCAAGGGAAACATAACAATCTATTTGTATGACTACAACCCGTCAACCAAGTAAATAATTCGTATTGTTTTACATTAAATGATCTATTTATCTTACCGCTGACCGTTTTTAAATCCAATACCGGCACACAATGACCATTTGTAATAACTTGTTTTTTTCTTCAAAAGTAAGATTAAAAACTTTAAATTTTAATTTTTTTTTAAGCAAAACGTACTGCGTTCACATTCCATTTTTAATACCTAAATAAATACAAATTAGATCTTTAAAAAACTATCTCCAAATAAAAAGAATCTCACGCGTACCGATTGTGCTATCAAACTAACAAACTACATAAAAAAACAAATTTCTTCCGTGAAATCAAATGAAGTCCGTAATAATTACGATTTTTTATAAACCAAAAAAAATAATTATTATACATTTTCCTAATTATAAATCATATTTAAAAATGTTCAGAAAATTAAAAAGCTAAATTTATGTTTATATCGTGATTATAATTATGTTAGTGTCATTTCAATTTCACGCAAAAGTTAATTGATACCTATATTATCCGAAAAGACAGTGTCTGAAGGCGCTCGGTACATTGCTGAGGTTCTTTGTATGAGCGTGTAGTTTACTATCTTTGTATTTCATATACAGACAAGGTTTTTACACGTTTTCTATGTGTGCAAACTTAGACAGTTTAGTTCAACGCTTTACATACTTTTATGCATGAGGGCGCGTTTGTCGAATTACAAATTAAATCTAATAGTTGCCAATAGATGGCGCTTTTCTTATATTTTATGAATAGTTAACATAAATTAAATGTTTTAATAAAATATCTATTATTGTGCATTGTGTCAGGGTTATCAGGGTAGACAGTGTCTTTTTGTCTCTATGAGATGCACGCCCCTGATTATACCTGGTACCGACTGGTACCGGTGTCGTTACCAGTTTCACTATACTTGTTAAACTATTTATATAGATGGGTTATTGAGTCTATCTAATCGCCGCGACGAGCTGGCCATATTTTCGGTGTAGACTCAAAATACCATTTTCTACAACGAAGTGGGAATAAAGCCTTACCGCTGGTTACCCTTAGGCTATCTAGGCAGTCTCCGGCGCCGTAAAGCACCTATAATGGTAATCTTTATGAAAAAGTTTTAAAATTAGCAAAATTATATCTTTCCATAAATACTCAACATAAGGACCCAATTGTGGCAACTTTAATTTACATTTAAATTAGAGCCATTTGTTACATGAGGTTATAAATTATTTTTGACTTAGGTAAACCCTTTTGGATGTATAAGCAACATAGTCAAAAGATCTATAAATAACCATTTCAAATTACAAGAAAATCCAGTAGTTTGTGAAATATTTATTAGGATGATATATGTTTATAAGAATTGCAAAACTTATAAATATATTTAGTGTCACATCCTCGCTTTTGCGGCAAGATCCTATATATTCTACAACACGACGGTGTACAATAATTTAAAATATTTTTAAAACTTTACATAATACTTAACAATTCACACGTGAATATCAGCAAGGTCCACTTTACAAATAAATAAAATACTTCAAAAAAAATAAAAAATGTGAAGCAAATTCTAGAAACTTATATAATGCGAATATGTTTTCGGTGTTTCCATTAACATTATATCTCGTTGGTCACCAGTAACACGCACATAAGTATTGTCACATGTTATGGATTAACTCTGTAGCTTTTTGGGTGACAGACTGGAAAAATGGTAGGTGGTACGTGAATTAAGATTAATTATGCACATTAAAACCAAACGAGTATTATTATATACGGACTAACTGCCATTTGGTACGAGAATCTTTGTAATAATATATTTTTGTAAAGATTTTTTTTGTATGTTGGATTTGTTAAATTTATATTTCAGTACACATATTGTTTGTTATTAATGTAAAATGTATGCATTTTTTTATAAATTCCTTATTAGGATAATCTTATATTAAATTTTTAAAGATAAAAATGCAATGAAAAAAATCCTGGTGGGTGGGACTCGAACCCACGAACCTCGCTATCGCGGCAAGGCGCTAAACCGCTGAGCCAACCAGACTCCAGCCACCCCTCACGATTTTTTTTTAATTCATCTTGCGCCTTGCCGATAGATTAGGTTCGTGGGTTCGAGTCCCACCCACCAGGAGTATTTTCATAATAATGATAGATATTTATAATGATAATTGATATTTGTAATGATAATTGATAATGACAATAATAATTGTTAATAATATTAATAATTGATAATAATAATTTAAAATGATAATAATAATTGATAGTGTTAATAATAACAATTATTAATAATAATAATTGATAATGAAAATAATAATTAATAAAAATAATAATGATGGATAATAGTAATTTTAATTGATAATAGTAATTTTAATTGTTAATGATAATAATAATTCATAATGATAATTCTTTAATAATAATTGATATTCATTATAATTATAATTATAATAATAACAACAATAGTATTAAATGATACAAATTCTTCACATTTTCATATTGTGTATGAGTATGCTTGCGACCGTTGATGCTCATAGAATCTTGCGTTGTTAAATGTTGATTTATTCTGATTTAAACCTGCCTACACGTGTATTATGTTACAGTACCTATATAATGTATGACTTTAGTGTATAACCAATTTTGTCATTCCCGTGATGGTATTATTTATTCTTCATTGTATTATATTTAGATAGTGTTAGTTGTGAATCTGTATGTAAAATTTTGTCGTCCCCTGTAAACATTTTACGACGAGGCTATTTCATCATAAGCACCGCAACAAGCTCGCCACTTGTTAGGTGTTGAAATGAGGACGGGTTAATCCCTCCGCTGGGTACCCTGAGGCCGTTTAAACGGTTCTCGGGAGCCAAATAGGCACCCGTGATGGTATTTATTTATTTATTAGTAAACATAGAGTTATTCTGTATAACTCTAACACAGGCGTCAGCTGAAAATCAGTGCTTCATCCTAGAACGATGTAGCTTATACTGAGCTGATTACCTTTTAGTCGCCACGCAACACACTCCTGGTAAAAAAAAAATCATATGTTAATGTTTGTAATTATATTTGAATATATTCTATTAATTGTCTATGTAATTGTGTTGTAAGCGAAAATAAAGTTTTTCTTTCTTTTCTTTCTTTCTTTCTTTCTTTCTTTCATTGCATTTTTATCTTTAAAGATTTAATGTAAAATTAAAAAATTCTTATGTGTACAAAAAATATTTTATAACTAACTACCTACTGGTCGTAGATACTCCAATAAAACATTTATGTATCAGAATTCGTTATTTAATTGTATTGTTTCAATTTATTATTTGATATGATGTGTAAATAAATAAAGAAAAAAATCCATGTTTAAGCTATATAATAATTTTCTTGAATACGGAATATATGTTTATGATAATTCTTTCACCCAAATATGTATTAATAATAATAAAAATAAAATAAATACCATCACGGGTGCCAATTTGGCTCCCGAGAACCGTTTAAACGGCCTCAGGGTCCCAGCCGAGGGATTAACCCATCCTCATTTCGCCGATGGTATTCGGAGGCAACACCTGACAAGTGGCAAGCTTGTTGCGGTGTTTATGATGAAATAGCCATATGTATTAATAAATGACTAATAATTTAAAGTATTGTTTAAAATATAATTATATTTATGATTTTATTTATAATTCATGTTATTTGATTTAAAGCGTTATTTGTGTATTGGGTACTCATAAAATATAATTCAGTTCACTTGTTTGAGTTTACAAAGTGTTCTTACATTAAAGTATCTGCATCGAGATGGTAATATATTTACATTTTTTTTCGTCGTTTCAGACATGATAGGTAGGACGGAAAGGGGGGTCCCTCAAACTTTCGTTACCGCAGCCCATACTGATGCAAAAACCTTCATATGACCATGTCATGTTTCGGTTTTAATCTTTGGATTCAGGGGTTTTCCAGAGACTACTGCATTTTTTTTTTTTTTTATATGTAAGACAATTTACACATATTGCTCTGGTCACAAACTAAGCTCTAGGCTTGTACTATGTGTACCAGAAACAACGATATAATACATATTATATTTTATAAACACCCAGACCATGACAAACTGTACAGAAAAAGCGTACTAATATTTTGTTGCCATGGGTGGGAATCGAACCCACGACCTCCGGATACAACGCCAAAGACGCAACCACTAGTCTACTGAGGCATTGATTTCTTGTCGAGGTGGAAGACTACTCAAAGTAGAATATTAATGCCAATTCATCTTGTTTCCGCCTATTTCTTAACCACTTAATTAATCGGCATAGTGGGACCGACCAACTGAAGTTATAATCCTCCAATAAAAACAGTCATGTCTGTGAGTCAAACTCCGATAAGAATAGAAAGCTTTTTTCACAATATACATAATTGAGGGTGGTCCATTACGCTATTAAATAGCTGACTCCAGCATCCATCTGCAAGTAATAGCACTTTCAGCGCTTTCTGGACAAAAACCTTATCTGTTCAGTAGAAAAGAGAAATGTGAACCATCGGACTTCCTCTCATTAGGATCTCATATTAAAGTACTTTATTACACAATCACACTACCATTTTACAAATAATTTTGAACTTTATCTATAAAGTAATAAGATCTAAGATTGTGTTTGCCGGAACAGGATAATGGACTTAAGGTATGTGTGAGGTCCTAAGAAAAACAAATAACTGTCATTATTTTAACTTTACTTTATACCTATTCAAAGTTATTTAAAGAAAACAATGGGATAAATTAATATTAGGTTACTTAACATAAAATGCTAATAAGTACATGTGCCAACAGGGTTTAAAGGCCAAATTTATAGATTTATAGACTTACATGAAGTTTATTTGCATAAGAGTTAACATTTAAAATATTCATTTAAATACAACTGTTTATTTAATTGTATCAAGAAGTGTATTTATGTAAGGAAAATTATACAAAATAATGAAAAAATATTTTAAACTTTCATAATAAAAGCAAATTACAGCACAATTTCGTTATTTTTTAGCGATATATATATTTTTTCACATAAGGCGTTTAAGCGCCGTTCCTCCAAAACAGTGTTGCCAGAATTACGTTAAAAGTGTCATTAAAATTAGGTACCGTACTATTACCGTAAAAATATTACATACTGGGTTGAATTTTTCCAACTTAGAGAATGAAACATCTTAGAATATTGAAGATTGACGAACAAAAAGAAAAGAAAAAACTTACATTACCGTAAGTTTTTTTATTTTCTTTTTGTGTTGGGAAAGATTAACGTACCAGCCATGAAATTACCATACGTCTGGCAACGTTACCTTGGTCTACGTATAGCTACTCCCGCGCACCTTCCTATTCTTACAGTCCAAAATAATGAACTGCGTAATAATTTACTGTAGGCAAATTTGCATTACGATTTTATTTAACCGATAACAATTTTTGATTTTATTAAACCCTATTTTTTTATACATTTTGTCCAGTTTCAGTTGTATATTACGGTAAATTACCGTTCCAAGCGTGAAATTACCGTTCATTTATTCGATTTTTTATTATTTTCTTTATATTACCGTACTTTGGTCGTACGGTAATTTATTGCGAAAGATTGACGTACCAGTCATGAAATTACCGTACAAATACCGTACTTACCGTACGTCTGGCAATGCTGCTACAGAATATATTTAAACAGTATAGGATGGTTTAAATATATTCTGGAGGAACGGCGCTTAAACGCCCTCAAGCGGAATAAAAGGCCATATTTAATCTCATTTAACAATGACCAGCGGCCGTATTCTATTTATTTTAACAGAAACGTTAACTTATCAAAATAAAGTAATCCGAAACTTTAGGTGGGAATAAGGTCTCTCTATAACTTCGTTAGGCCAACCGACCGGACATCTAAAAAAAAAAACATATGCTTTTGACTTAAAAGATTTCGTTATGTGGACAATCTAACGTCACCGTTAAAAGAAACAAAATAACGAAATCCTTTATAAACAATGGTCACGATTCGGAATGCTAAAATCTTTCAAACGATAGGTACATTTCGCTTGAAAGATTTTAGCATTCCGAATCGTGACCATTGTTTATAAAGGATTTCGTTATTTTGTTTCTAATACAAGGGAATAGAGTGCACGGCTTTTTTAGTCTTCGTTGTAGCTGATAGTTTAATGTCATATTTACTTATAGGATTTCGTTATTATGACAACCATAACGTTTTCGTTATTAGAAACAGAATATAGCAGCATGCCAAAGATATAGAGTGTATTTTACTTTTTTACTCTATTTGTGATTGTGTCTGTTTGTAACATGTGTATGAATATGAATTTATTAGTGTGTGTTTAACATAAATAAATAAAAATAAAAACAATGCAATGCATTTGGGTTACGCAGACGGTAGTAGGTATAAAATATAATAAAACACCCCAAAAGAATATAAAATTAAGCCAATAATAGTTGCAAATATTTTCAGTAATAGAAGAACAAAGGAGGATGATATGTAAGGCTTCTCTGCACGTGTATGTAAATGTAACCCTATAAATAGTACTGCAATGCACGCCGACCGAGTAAATATTATCTACTATAAAATAAAAGAAAAAAAACCCACAAATAAATATATTAATTTTTTAAAGATAAAAATGCAATTTAAAAATTCCTGGTGGCGGGACTTGAACCCACGAATCTGGTTGGCTCAGCGGTTGAGCGCCTTGCCGCGATAGCGAGGTTCGTGGGTTCGAGTCCCGCCACCAGGATTTTTTTCATTGCATTTTTATCTTCAAAAAATTAACACAAAGAATATAAAAATGAACCAATAATTATAGCAAATATTTTCAGTAATAGAAGAACAAAGGAGGATGACATGTAAGGCTTCTCTGCACGTGTTTTTAATCCTATAAATATTATTGCAACGCACACCGAGTAAATTACTATAAAACAAAAGAAAAAAAATCACAAAGAGAATAATACAAAATAAACCAATAGTAATAGCAAATATTTTCAGTAATAAAAGAACAAAGGAGAATGATATTCAAAGCTTCTTCTGCTCGTGAATGTAACCCTATATATAGTATTGCAACGCACGCCGAGTAAATATTACTATAAAGTAAAAGTAAAAATTATCAAAGATAATATAAAAATAAGCCAATAATAATAACTAATATTTTCAGTAATAGAAGAACAAAAAAGGATGATATGCAAGGCTTCTTCTGCACGTGTATGTAACCATATAAATAGTAATGCTACGCACACCAAGTAAATATTATCTACTATAAAATAAAAGAAAAAAATCTCACAGATAATATAAAAATAAACCAATAATAATTGCAAATATTTTCAGTAATAGAAGAACAAAGGAGAATGATATGCAAGGCTTCTCTGCAAGTGTATGTAACCCTATAAATAGTATTGCAATGCACGCCGAGTAAATATTATTATAAAGTAGAAGTTAAAATTATCAAAGATAATATAAAAATAAGCCAATAATAATAACTAATATTTTCAGTAATAGAAGAACAAAAAAGGATGATATGCAAGGCTTCTTCTGCACGTGTATGTAACCATATAAATAGTAATGCTACGCACACCAAGTAAATATTATCTACTATAAAATAAAAGAAAAAAATCTCACAGATAATATAAAAATAAACCAATAATAATTGCAAATATTTTCAGTAATAGAAGAACAAAGGAGAATGATATGCAAGGCTTCTCTGCAAGTGTATGTAACCCTATAAATAGTATTGCAATGCACGCCGAGTAAATATTATTATAAAGTAGAAGTTAAAATTATCAAAGATAATATAAAAATAAGGCAATAATAATAACAAATATTTTCAGTAATAGAAGAACAAAGGAGAATGACATGCAAGGCTTCTCTGTCCGTGTATGAAACTCTAGAAATAGGTCACCAGCCTTGTAGCTAAAAATAGCCGTGTGGCGTAGTAATGCGCTGCAACATACATATAATATATACTTATATGTTCGTATCATGACGTATTTTTAGCCTGTTTATATAATACAATAAAGCGTTTGTTTTGGTTTTTTTTATATAATCAAATTAGTTTTAGATTTTATCCTTTTTTTTATTGGAGCACGGCGTGTGACTTTGTATCCACCTGACGGTAAGCAGACATACAAAGGGATCGATTAATACATTGTTGTTTAACAATATTGATCGCTCCCCCCATGCTGGCTAGATGATACATACAAACATATCATCACGGGTGCCTTACGGCGCCCGAGACCGCCTAGACGGCCTCAGGGTACCCAGCGGAGGGGTTTTAATCCCACCTCGTCGTAGCCGATGGTATGAGTCTACACCGAACAAGTGGCTAACTCGTGTTTTGAATAGACTCAATAACCCAAACAGTTTCACAAGTTGGTATAGTGAAACCGGGACCGACAGCTTAACGTGCTCTCCGAGGCGCTATAGTAGTGTTGTCAAATAAATGTATATACATTTTTTAATTTAAAACTCATTGGTACACCGGGATTCGAACCAGGGACCTAAGTGTCCAAGGTCTAACCAACTCGGCCAACACGTATATATGGCTAGATGATGCGGTTACGAAAAGTGCGGCGACAAAGACGTACCTAGATGTAGACTATCCAATTTTTTGGGTTAAAAATAAAGTCCACCAAGGTGAGATTTAGTTGGTTCAGCGTTTTTCCGTCGCCGTATAACAGGAGACCACGAGTACGCTTTCGCATTTTTATGCAAAACGCCGCGCGGCGTTGTTAAAATATGCATCCGAGTTATTTTTAAACACTATCCACATTAAAGGGATACACGCAGCGGTCAACCATACGCAGCGCAATAGATAGGCCTCGCCCTGGGGGAACCGCCTTGTTGTGCGCAACTCTGATGACCGGTCTGATACTTGGCTACGACGAGTGGGAATAAAGACCCAAGAACCCGCTGGGTACCCTAAGTCCATCCAGGTGGTCCCCGTAAGGCGTTGCCGTTCTGGGTAACCGTTAGCTTAAAGTCTCTCCAATCTATCTTACACCAGGAGTCATGATGTCCCATAATACATGCGCCTTAAATGCAAACACACTTCTTAAAACATATATTTATCAACATTACAGTAACTGCTTACTTCTTAAAACATATATTTATCAACATTACAGTAACTGCTTACTTCTTAAAACATATATTTATCAACATTACAGTAACTGCTTACTTCTTAAAACATATATTTATCAACATTACAGTAACTGCTTACTTCTTAAAACATATATTTATCAACATTACAGTAACTGCTTACTTCTTAAAACATATATTTATCAACATTACAGTAACTGCTTACTTCTTAAAACATATATTTATCAACATTACAGTAACTGCTTACTTCTTAAAACATATATTTATCAACATTATCCTGTCAACAGAGAAGATTAAAATACGCAATGGGGGCCCCATTATTTATTTTTTCATTATTATTTCATAATATTCCTTAAAAAAAATGTGAATAGTAATTTTTAAAGCGAAAGAAGAAACTTAGACCTATATCTTCTCCAGATAAACTATAGTCCACCACTACAAATTTCTAGGTATGTCTTATATATCCTTCTTTCTTACCCGCATACATTGGTTCTTAAAAAAGCAACTACTTATAACAAGATTAAGCAGATAACAATAAGGCCGGGCCTGGGATGGGTGACCGCTTTATACAACGAGGCTATACCATCATAAACACCACAACAAGCTCGCCACTTAATAGGTGTTCGTATACTATCGGCGCACATACATGAGGACGGGTTAATTCCTTCACTGGGTACCCTGAGGCTGTTTAAACGGTTCTCGGAATATATTTATTTTTGAAAAAAAAAAACAGTCTACAATTTGATATAAATTCAATTTGGAATACATTTTGAATAATGTAATTAAAAATAAACGGCTCGTCGAGTCCGGAACCTGCCAGCAATTAGTACCTTTGCCAACGTAAAAAATACATTTAGCCTTTAACTTATTTTTTTTACTAGTTATCACATTTCGCTTATTTTTTAAATTGAAAACTAAATGTAAATCAGGCATACTTGGTAGGTATACTGAAAAAAAAATGTTTGTTTGTTCCGGATTAACTCAAAAACTAGTGAACCGTTTTTAAAATTCTTTACCAATAAGTTACCAAATTTTTATTTATTCTATATATATATATATCTTAAAAAAACTTTGAATAGGTATAAAATAAAGTTATTAGAATTATAAAGATGCTGTACCTACGTCCCAATAGATATTGACATAACTTAGTACTCTCTAAGGCACTTTAATGCATGTTTTTCACGAAATCAAGAAAAAAAAAAACAATACGTTCTGATTTTAATAAAAGTGGTGACATTTTGTTCCCCCTAGAAAATAACTTTGGAAGCTTACATTATAATAGTTTAGAAGCATTGTAGGGAGAGGCCGACCATTTTCCCCGCTATACCGCATCGTTGGAAGGAGGAAATTAAAATTCTTCGCCGACAACCTCTGACAGCCAATATTACAATACAAGCTCTGGAAAAATACCTAATACATTAAAAAATGCATTAAAATGTAATAAAACGGAAATTACAAACTCGTCGGATTTCTTTTTGAAATAAAAACAATTTAAATGTTTCTTTTTCTTAACTTTTACCAATACAAAACTTTAGGAGATTCTTAAGCCCAGTTTTTTTAACGATGATAAAATTTATTTGTTATCAAATTAGTTATAATTTAGGGTCGCTTAGGGATTATGCCAGTCCTTTTAACAAATAATAATAATATACACAAATAAACCACCACCACTTAAATCTAAATCACAAATTAAATTAGTTAACATGACATATGGCATGTCACGTAAATTTTTTACCAATCGCGTAACATAGTTATAATCATAGAATGATTTGATCAACATTTTAAACCGGGGGTTAATCATCATCATAATATGTACATATACGAGTATGTACTTTAGGATTTGGCCTTGAAGGCACACATGAAAAATTCACTCTGTATATGTACTCGTACCCGTAACATAAGTAATGGTATGTATGTATACATATACATACATACCATTACTACTGTTAAACCTTTGGGACAAATTAAGCAGTAAGTAGGTAAAATAGGTGCAGTAAAATATATTTAAAAATAGAGTAGGTATACTAATATTATACATACACACTAATATACATACACACTAATACTAGGTAACTACATAGTTACCTAGTATTAGTGTGTATTTATATGATGGTTACTAATACTAGGTAACTACATAGTTACCTAGTATTAGTGTGTATGTACATGATGGTCACTAATACTAGGTAACTACATAGTTACCTAGTATTAGTGTGTATGTATATGTAGGTTAGTATTAGTGTGTATGTATATGTAGGTTAGTATTAGTGTGTATGTTTAATATTAGTATACCTACTCTATTTTTAAATATATTTTACTGCACCTATTTTGCCTACTTACTGCTTAATTTGTCCCAAAGGTTTGACTGGTAGAGAATGCCTCGCTAGGCATAATATGTATTATATCGTTGCTTTTGGTACACAGAGCTTAGTTTGTGACTAAAGCAATATGTGTAAATTATTCTACAAAATATTATTATTATATATGTCGGACATTTTACATATATTGTAGCCCCAAATGAACTTTAGGCGTGTCTATGCCCTTGAGACCGATTATACGATTGATATATACGATTAATGGTATATTTGTCGCAGTATGAAGTAGTATACCCAGATAAGCCATTGAAATTTTATTATATGCATGTCCTTTCATACTAAAATTTTTAATTTGACATTGAGAGAAAGTGGCCATTATGGAAAAGTGATCATTATGTGAAAGTGGTAATTATTGGAAAGGGAAGAATATACGAATGTTGTTATTATGGGGAAGTGGACAGTAGTCATTGTGGTAAAAGTGGATATTATGGAAAAATTAAGATTAAGAAACGGCTTGATTACGAAAGCCTCTCTTTTTTTAATATAGGTACCTACGCCTTATATTTGAAATATGTTTTACGTGTATTTAATTATTATAATAAAATAACAGGTAGGTACATACCCCTGTTATTTTATTATAGCCATAGTCACCCTGGCTTTGAAAAGATGTACCTTGGGCTAATATGAGGTTCTGCTGATCAAATCGACAAATCGAACAACTTTTCCTATGGAACCAATATGGTATGGAATGTGTCGCAAATGAAAAAATAATTTTGCCTTCTCCATACAAACTAGTAATGTTAAAATGACCAATTTGTATGGGGAAACCAAAATATTTTTTTATTTGCGACATTTGCGGCACATGGTTCCATAGAAAAAGTTGTTCGATTTGATCAGCAGAACCTCATATTAGCTCAAAGTACATCCATTCAAATTCACCCTGTATATAGGTACAGTAAATTAATCTAAAATAAAAGTAAAATTGCCCAATATTTAAAAAGAGTTTAAAAAAACTATAAATAGGTATTTTTAAAAGTAAAATGAAACTTACAATTCCAAAGATTCGATTACACTGAAAAATGGTAGGTACTTTCTTAAAGAAATCTTTCCCGGATTGGATGGAAATTGCAAGTCAGAGGAATCAAATGTCGTCGGTTGGAAGTGTCAGCCAGGTCAAACAATCCTCTTCTTGATGCAATCCAATCACTTTTGAAAATTGTTCCTACAGTCCTAAATCAAATAGATAGGTTTTGGAAGAAATCCAGAATCTTTTTTTTTTTTTCATTATCCACATAATTTCTCATTTTCATACGTACAATCACGAGTGTCTTAATAATAATAATAAAAAATAATATGTAAGACAATTTACACATATTGCTCTGGTCACGAACTAAGCTCTAGGCTCTTACCGAAAACAACGATATAATACATATTATATTTTATAAACACCCAGACCATGACAAACTGTACAGAAAAACATACTAATATGTTTTTTTCCATGGGTGGGAATCGAACCCACGACCTCCGGATACAACATAAACCATTTATTTGTCAGAATATGGGTACATGTTGTTGAAAAGTTGTTTGCTTGATCCTACATATTCAACCACACGATGGCGTGAAAAATATATAAAGATTTTTTAATCTTTATTAATATTAAAATTAAACTTACACTAACACTGTAATTACGCCATAATTATATTTTTACACTGACACTATAATTGTCACACATCAACATCAGCACGGTCAGCAGTACAAATAGACCTGTCTTTTAAACAATATTTTACTGGGTAGTACAACTTATGAAGCAATAATTTATGCAGACGACGGCGTCCGAGACCGCTTAGACGGCTTCAGGGTACCCAGCGATGGGGTATTTTACCTAGTCGTAATCGATGGGATTCTGAATCTACACTGAACAAGCGGTCAGTTTGTCGCGGTGTTTGGATAGACTCAATAACCAATTTATAAACATTGACAGTGACGCATTGGGCGAAATTAAATATGTTTATTTTGCAAGAATATGGTGTTACAATATAGTCAATTTAAGACAATGATCTAATATTATTTAAGACAATGATCTAATATTATTTAAGACAATGATCTAATATTATTTAAGACAATGATCTAATATTATTTTTTTAAAAGATAAAATGCAATGAAAAAATCCTGGTGGGCGGGACTCGCACCCACGAACCTCGCTTTCTCGGCAAGGCGCTCAACCACTGAGACAAGCAGTTTCCAGTCACCTGGTTGTCTCAGTGGTACTTATACACTGACGCCTATTAGCTTTCCTTCTAATAACTCTATGAGTGAAGTTTAAGCCTTGCCGCGAAAGCGAGGTTCGTGGGTTCGTTTGCCGCCCACCAGGATTTTTTTCATTGGATTTTATCTTTAAAAAAATATATAAGGTTTTCCTAATAAGGAATTTATAAAATGCATAGATAATAATCTACACATTCTGCCATTTATGGTGTGCAAAATCTAGTTATACATAATTATAAATATTGCCAATCAATTTAATATTCTTAATATATGATATACAAAATCCTCCAACACTATTTTTTTTATAATCTAAGCTTATACTTATGTTTTAAACAGTATACAATTAGAAGTCATAAATTAAACAATGTATATGCAAGTATAATATAGAAACACACAATTATATATATAGATTTCCTCTTCATCTATGTTGAGATCAATATTACAAATAACATATAAGACAACACGAAAACATTTACATATACACTCACACAACAAGAACTATATCATGATCAAGAAATCATGTGTTAATTTCCTCAAAGAAGGCGTACAAGCTACATGTGAGTTTTGTGATTAATGGATAGAGGCGTGCTACTCAATATGAGAGTCTAATGCACTGGGAGAGATAATGTAATCCATACTAATTGCCAAAGCAACTATGTATGTTAGTTTGTTTGTTTGTTACATTTTCACTCCTAAACCGCTGAACTAATTTAGATGGAATTTGGTATGGAGATAGTTTGAGATCCTGGGAAAGATATAGAGTTTATCATTTTTTGTAATTTCTATAAGGGGTGCAGATATACAGGGTGTTTGTGTTTTATAAGCCTCTTAGGATTTTTTTTAAATACACCAGATAGAGAACAGTGTTATATGAAGCAAAGTTGGGTGAAAAGATGACTTAAAAATGCATTAAAATATTTTTGAATTTATATTTACTTTACGGGAATTTAAATTTTTTCGCTTAAAAGTTGACATTTTATGTCATCTTGGGCGGTCACAGCCAGCCGTCAAACAATACGTTAATTATTAAGTTTGGCATGGTCTGGGTGTTTATAAAATATAATATGTTTTAGTATAGTTGTTTCTGGTACACATATTAATAGCTTAGTTTGTGACTGAGGCAATATGTATGTAATGTCCTTTAAAACAAAAAATTGTACAAAAATATAATTTCATTCGACTGCTTTTCTTAAATGTAAGTACTATAGTAAAATAACAGCAGTTTTTTTTTTAATTATTATCCTTCCAATATATATTATAGTATGACCACGCGCATTGTGGCTTCTCTATCCACGTCCATTTTCTGTAAATGATCCCTTCATTTTAACCATTCCCACTGGTTGCGGTTTCAATTTCTTTTGTACTTTTATTGAGTATAATGACTTTCTGTCTCTTGTCTTTCATTTTCCTTTATTTCTCTGACAGTTTATTAAAAACTTTATAGTTTTGTGGGACTTTACAGACAGACTGTGTAGTAAACTAAATAAACCGCTTACTTCAAGTACGCAGTTGTAATGTTAATAATTATAATAATATGTAGGACAATTTACAATTGCTCTGTCACAAACTAAGCTCTAAGTTTGTACTATGTGTATCAGAAACAACTATACTAAAATATATTTTATTTTATAAACACCCAGACCATGACAAACTGTACAGAAAAAGAAATGTATTATATCGTTGCTTCTGGTATACACAGTACAAGCCTAGAGTTTCAATCAAATTATAGAAAATTTAATACAACTTATTCGTTTTAGAGCTACCTAATCGTAATCGTAACCGCACTATCTAGCCGGCACAGTGGAAGCGATAAATGTTATTAAACAACTGTATTAATCAAAACTATTCATGGATTTTGGAGATCTGCTTATCATAGATACAAAGTAACATTCCGTGCTCCAGTAAAAAAAAAAACTATTTATCGGCAAAAAAAAAACTAAAAGACGTCATAGCAAGTGGCAGGTGTTGCTAGCCTCCAAACAAATAACGTAGCCAACGATCTCTGGATTTTATTTAACCCCCGTTACTGTAGCCCGCACATGTTTGCTGGCCTCGTTGCCCAATAAAATATTTACAATTTACGTGCCTTGTTTTACTGAAATGTTTTACTTTAAATATGAGAGTTACGCTGCAGCATTGGTGAAAACTGAGTAGGTAGGTTATATGTAGGTACTCTTTCATTTTAAAGTGAATTATGCGCATAAATTGTTTATTATAATATTACTTTGCAATTATTCCGCATATGATATTGGCACTAAATTATGTGTTACATACAACTACATTATCATAAATAAACAAACACAGTTTTCGTAATATTTTGTTTTGGAAATGCCTTGTTGAGAGATGAAACACGTGTTGATAAAAGGTTGCTGCATGTAATACATTATATATTATTATATAAACAATTATATTAGATATAATTAAGTTTTGCGTACACATATATATATACACAATCACGCCTGTTATATATCTATTATTTCTGTCATGATATTCTTATATCAAAATTATAAAGATAAAAATGCAATTAGAAACTTGATGCAAACTGAACTAGAAATTCTACGAGGTCGCCAATTATAATTTAAATATATAAAAAAATTTACATTTAATTTAGTTTCACAACACCACTATAGTGCCTTGGAGAGCATGTTAAGCTGTCGCTCCCAGTTTCCTATACCAACTTGTGAAACTGTTTATAAATTGGTTATTGAGTCTGTTCATATATCGCGTCAAGTTAGTCACTTGTTCGGTGTAGGTAGACTCTTACCATCGGCTACGACGAGGTGAGATTAAAAGCACTCCGTTGGGTACCCTCAGGCCGACTAGGCGGTCTCGGGCGCCGTAAAGCCCCCTTGATGATATATTTATTTATAATTATGGCATAAAATTTTCGATTTGATTTCACACAAGACAAGAGGAAAAATAATATTTACGTATGTAGAAGATAATAATGTTCCATTTAGAAATCTTGGTCTCATTAATAAGAAACCGCGCGAACAAATGGATGCCATTTATAACTGCAGATTGAAAATCTCTCGCTATGAGAATCGCTCGCTATCTATAGAACCCACACTCTTTGAGATTTTACGCGAATAGCTCGTGTTGTATACCTACGTACTAAACTATAACATGTTTTTTTTATATATAAAGAATATTTATTTAAGCCTATAAAAAAATAGGTACTAATATTTCGTCGGTTTAATGGAAAATACATAGTCTGGCCATAAATACTGTTACAATTAAAAATAAAAAATATATTTCATTTGAATTTGGAATCTGTCATTTTTACATGATTGTTTATTGTGTTTTCTCATTTTGGCGCCAATACATTATACAATATACAATTATTTTGCGATGGAATGGAGTGGGGTGATAAAGATAACCGAATCGCTGTGATATATTACACAAAGTTGGTATGGATGGAGCCAATTGCAATTTTTAAAACTCTCCATACACTTGGTATTAGTCAAATGTTTGTATACCGGGCTATTAATAGGTACAATGAGACCTCCTCTGTTTGTGACAGAAAAGGATCTGGCCGTCCACGTAGTGATCGTACTACAAAAAGGTGGTCAAAGCAGTTTCCCTTACGGAAAGAATTCGAAGAAATTCTGTCCGAAAGCAAAAGAATTTATCTCGGGAGATAAAGATAATAAATAGAAGAGAAGAGAATAAGCACCTAGAATCATGTCGCGTATTTTAAAAGATGACTTAGGATTTGCAGTCTATAAGAGATGCACTGGTCATTTCTTAACCGATAATTTTAAAAAGAATAGAGTGGTAAAATCGAAACAACTACTGAAGCGGTACGCAAAGGGCACAGAAAAATTTTGTTTTATGGATGAGATTTTTTTTTACAATTGAGCAACATGTTAACAAAATGACCGTATTTAAGCTCAAAGCTCTAAGGAAGCTTCCCAATTAGTCGACAGAGTGCAACGTGGGCATTATCCGACTTCAGTGATGGTTTAGTGGGGTGTTAGCTATGAAGGAGTGACTGAGCCATATTTTTGTGAAAAAGGTATCAAAACATCGGCACAAGTGTATCAAGATATCATTCTTGAGAAGTTAATTAAGCCCCTTAACAACGCCATATTCAATAACCAAGTATGGTCCTTCCAGCAAGACTCTGCGCCGAGTCATAAAGCTCGGTCCACGCGTCTTGGTTGGAAGCGAACGTTTCGGATTTCATCAGAGCTGAAGACTGGTCGTTCGTCTAGTCCCGGTCTTAATCCGCTGGATTATGATTTATGGTCAGTTTTAAAGAGTACGTCTTGCTCTAAATAATTGGCAGTGAAGAATTTTCCCATGGAAAGAGTGTGTGCTTCTATTAATAACTGGCAACAACGTTTAAAGGACTGTATTGCAGCCAATGGATACCACTTCGAATAAGCTTTTTAAATTTTAATTGTTTTATATTTATTTAGTAAACTAACACACTGTAAAAGTAATAAATGTTATTTGCAATACAAACAATTTTTTTTTTCGTTGTTACAGTACTCTACTACTAGTACTCTATGTTGACATCACCGAAACAGACAAACGGACATGGAGATTCAATTTCGCATTTTAATAATAGTATGCAAAGATGCTTTGATTAGAAAAACTTAATGCAGCTTGTTTACATGTAGAATATTGTTTATTTACAATATGAAGCCACAGAGCGGCGTAAAGTACGTGACGTAACTTTCGAAACATATCAATTGAATAACTTTCTAAAGCTTGGTTAGTATTTGATATTCATAAATTCAATTGTATCGTTGAAACAAAGCAGGTTCAAAATATTTATGAATGTTTGCAATGGGAGTCACGTAGTAGGTAATTAATTTTCCTTTAAACGATCATAGGTGTATGCATAGTTTGTTTATTTACAAGGACGTGTGGTCGCTAGTCTGATCGGGGCTTTATTTGACATAACAATTATTAAGTAATGTTTCGGTTTTAGTATGTGGGTTCACCGGTTTTCAGGAGACTATTGCATTAATTTCTTATCGAGTTGGTTTGTCTCCTCTTTCGGTGCGGTTATAAAATGGCCGGTTAAATGACAATAAAGCAGCGCAAAGCTATTAAATAATTATTGGGAGTAATAAATGCTCTTAAACAACAATGTATTCATTTTGTAGGAGTGGTTACCAAAAATCACTTTAATTTCAACATTTTATGTTTTACTTTCTGAAGCTATATATTTTTGTAATTATATATAAAATAATTTTAATACTATTCAATCATAATAAAACAGAGGAGTTTTTAAAATACTTAGGTATGGTTATTTGCATCGGAGCGGAGGTCACAATGTTACAAACAAACTAAACCATTCGATGCAAACAACTATGATCTTTCGTTTTTTTTTTTGGAATTCAATTGACAGTCAATTGAATAACCAAAAAAAAAACGATCATATCATAGTAGTTCATGTGTGGTCGTTTGTTTACACAAAGCGGCTAATCGAATCGTGGTTGTACCGAATTTACGTGACTTAACTTTAGAAATAAATTGTATAAGCTTTCTTAGTGTTATGACAGTATTTTTTTTTTATATTTTGAGTTGCACCAAAGTTACTGTTTACAGGTAGATAAAGCATCATAGTTGTTTGCATCGAGTGGTCTAGTTTATTTGTTTATACGAAGCGGTCGCAAATCTAATTAAGACTGTACCAAATTTACGTGACATAACTTTCAAAACATCAATTAAATTAATAAATATTCTAATATTTTTTTTAATATTTTAACAGTCATTAAAATATTTTGAGTATCAATAAGATTTGCAGTGGGAGTCACACAGAACGTAATTGATTTGCGCGTAAGACACAGCAAAATGATCATTGTTGTTTGCTTGCATATAGTCTAGTTTCTTTGTTAATACGTAGGGGGGCCGCTACAATTCATTAGCGGCCCCCCTACGTATAGGGTATCGGTAGGCGGTATCTAATTTACGTGACATAACTTTCGAAACATATCAATTGAAAAACTTTTAGAAGTAGTGTCTCTAGTATTTTGGCAGTAGTAAATTAAAAATAAAATTAAAATAAAATATCCAGAATAGCATCAAAGATTTCAGTAGGAGTCACGAAGTACGTAATTGATTTGCGTAAACGTAAAGCGATCATAGTTGTTTGCCTGTGGTCATTTGTTTGTTTACACAGTGCGGCCGCTAGTCCGGTCGGGGCGGTACTCAATTTACGTGCCATAACTTTCGAAACATATCAAAGCTTTATTAGTATTTGTTTGATTAGCATTAAAGTGGGAAACATGAAGTATATAATTGATTGCCGTAAACGTGATAGCAAAGCGATCATAGTTTGCATGTGGTTTGATTTGTTTATACGGAAGGGGCACCGACTAGTGGCTATACCCAATTCGATATAACTTTCAAAACATATCAACTGAATAACTTTCTGATGTTTATCAGTATTTTGACAGTTATCAAAATATATTTATTTTAACTTTTTATTGGAGCTTGGCATGTGACTTAATAATACAAATAGTTCATTTAAAAAAATAGTTACAAACAAATTTAGTGATCATACTCGTAGTTAATTGCGTGTGTTCTAGTTTCTTTGTTTATACGGAGCAGGGGCCATATTATGTTTCTTTTAAAGGCAACATTAGTTTGTCAACAGCGAAATCCTTGATTTACAATCATCACCTCACGGAATGCTAAAACCTGCCAAAACAATAGTACCTGTAACACAAGCGAAACAAGTGCATGAAATGTAATTTTTAAATAATTTCGTTATTTTGACAAGCTAACGTTTTCGTTATAAGAAACAGAAAGAAGGAACAGGGCCGCTAATTAATCAGGTTTGTAACCAATTTACGTGACATAACTTTCGAAACATATCAATTGAAAAACTTTCTAAATATTTTTTAGTCTGTCAGTCATTTCTGTCAGTAATATTAAAATAAAATATCCAGAATAGCATCAAAGTTTGCAGTAGGAGTTACGTAATTGATTTGCGTAAACGTAAAGCGATCATAGCTGTTTGCCTGTGGTCGTTTGTTTGTTTACACAGAGCGGCCGCTAGTCCGATCGGGGCGGTACCCAATTTACGTGACATAACTTTCGAAACATATCAATTGGATAACTTTTCGAAACTTTATTAGTATTTTGGCGGTCATTAAATTGTTTGATTAGCATCAAAGTGCGAGTCACGAAGTACGTAATTGATTTGCCGTACACGTGATAACAAAGCGATCGTAGTTTCCATGTGGTCTGGTTTGTTTATACAGAAGGGACACCGACTAGTGGCTGTACCCAATTTTTCATAACATTCAAAACATATCAACTGAATAACTTTCTGATGTTTTTCAGTATTTTGGTTATTAAAATGTCTTTATAGCATTTTTAGAGCATGACTACTAATACAAACAGTTCATTAAAAGAAAAATGTTTCAAACAGAAAAATGTTTTATATAGAATCATAATTTAAACAATATTTTATTATATACTTTAAAATTGTATCAATAAAAGGCAAATTTTATGCAAACAATTTTGAAAGCTAGAGAGAAAGTGCAATATCAGTAGAGTCAATATAAAAATTATGTCGGTAAAAACGTTTAAAATACCGGTAATAAAAGCTTAAAGTCAGAATAAAGCACAGAGGTATAAAGACATAAACTTTTAGTATAAAGATTGAAAATAAATACCTATATTATAATAATATTAATATGCAAACCTGTGACCCTTCCAAGGAATAATAATAAAAAAATCTTGCGAAAAATGGGTCTTGTGCAATTAATGATATAACTAAAGAGAACTCAGTTGCTTTTTATGTTAAGTCTAGTTAAAATAAAAATGAAAGTAAATATTAAATAGAATACTTATATTAAACCCTCAGAAGTTGCAGCAGTAAATGTTCCAAGAACGGGGCAGCATTACCTTTTTGTATTTCGATTACAATTTTTAAAATAAAGTACCCAGGCTCTGGCGCGACGATTTCCCGACTTTTCAATTAATAATTTCCCTACGACGACGTAGGCTAATATTTTCTAGAGTCGGGAGACCACGGACCAAGAGTTTCTACGGCAAAAGCAAAAAATCATAATTTTGAAAAAAAAAATTTTTTTCAGCTTTTAGTGCTGGTTGTAGGGGCGACTTGGATTATTAAATGGATATGCATGAATGAATTATATGTAAGACAACACATACACTGTCTTAATTGTTTTGCCATGAGTGGGAAATTGAACCCACAACCTCCGAATACAGCGCCAAATGTTCAACTTATAAAGGGGCAGTATAGAGGAGTCAGTATCAGCATAGAGAGGGTTATAGCAGATGCAAAGGTTAGAGAAATAAAATGAATGGGTAAATGTAAAATTATTTATTGTACAAAATCTATATTGTACAAAGTCTTAGCATAAAATCCATATTATCCATACTAATATAACATGTCATTACCGGTGCTTTACGGCGCCCGAGACCGCCAAGACGGCCCCAGGGTACCCAGCGGAGGGGTTTTAATGTAGCCGATGGTATGTGTATATACTATACACCGTGGTCTACAGAGTCTACAACAAGTGGCTAGCTCGTCGCGATGTTTTGAATAGACTCAATAACCCATCTATAAACAGTTTCACAAGTTGGTATAGTGAAACCGGGACCGACAGCTTAACGTGCTCTCCAAGGCACTATAGTGGTGTTGTCAATCATATGTACATATTTTTTTTAATTAAAAACTCATTGGTACACACAGGGATTCGAACCACGGACCTAAGTGTTTTAAAGTCAAAGGTCTAACAACTACAAATGCGGTAGTAACACTGTTAGTTTGTTACGTTTTCACGCCTAAAACCCCTAAATCAATTTAGATGAAATTTGGTATGGAGATAGTTTGAGACCCTGTGTAATATTACTTTTCGACATCTATATGGTGTATGTTTTAAGAGTCTCTTAGGAAAAAAAATACACCAGACAGAGAATAGGGTTATATGTATTAGGCATAATTGGGTAGGTATATTAAAATAACATAAAATTGTTTTTTTTTTTAAATATATACCTATTTATAAAAAATAAAAAAGTCTGAGCAACATGTGTACCTACTAATTGGAATTTTAGAATGATTTTCCACATTAGTAAAGTTAGTATTTTATTATTTAAATAATAATTTAGTGTCTGTAAAAATAACAAATTATTTTTTTTATTTTTTTTATTTGAGCACAACATGTGACTTTGTATCTACCTGGTGGTGAGCAGTCCTACAAAGTCCATGAAAAGGGTCAATCAATAATTGTTTTTAAACCATATTGATCGCTCCCACTAAGCTGGCTAAATGATGCGATTACGAAATGACGAGTATATTTTAATATACTCGCTACCTTATCGTCAATTCAACTACCTATTTCGTAACCGCACCCTGAAAGGAGATTACCACCTCGACAAGAAATTGATGCAGTAGTCTCCTGAAAACTGGTGAACCCACAGACTAAAACCAAAACATGACTAGGCCAAACCGAAACGGTTTTTGCATCAAATTACATAAATTAACAATATTATGGTACATACGTAGTACAAACTAAGATACCGAATCTACTAGATATTTTTTTTTTAAATAAATTGATAAACAAAATTGTTTTGTAAAAGAATTGGATAATTTAATACAAAGTGTGGCTTCCTCTGTTATTCAAAATTTGTAGACACCGATTATTCTTAACTTCAATGAACCTAAAACTCCTAAATAAAACTTTAATACACTAATAATTGGGGATCAAATGTTTTCCTACCATTCATAACAATCAATTACTAAAAAAATATATGTCACGAAAATCCTGTAGCAAAATTCAATATAAATGCAAATCAAATCGAATGTCAAGTTAAAGATTAATTATATTAAAAATCAAACAAATAAATCATAAAATATTATTTATTTTATTTCTAGAAGGGAAATGAAACAACAGGGGGGTACCAACAACAAATCCATAACTGGATCCCTCAGATCTACTCGTTAGTCCAGCTTCGGATGATAAATCACCCGCGCGGCTGCGCACCGACGGGGATTAAACATTATTCATTAGACAGCGCTATTTTGTATAGTCTCGAAAGTATCACAAATAAATATTAATTTGATCAAATTATTTTATTGCAAAAAAAATTCCAAAGCATTAATCCCTTGGATACTCGTACTCTTGTTTTATATGATGGCCAAGATGGCGCTAACATTTGGTTGAGAAGAGAGGGTAGTAAACACATTGCAGGGGAGAGTTAAAAGGCATTTAGCCCTAGTTCGCGGTCTCAAGTCCGGGAATGCAGCAGTTCATTCCCCTGCCTTACAACCACACGATGGACAGGCACCCAAAAAATCCATGAATAGCTAAAGAACGTTCCCTCTCATTACTAACTATTTTTGCAGGTTGTCCTTGTACTTGAGTACGTGCGCTAAAAATTATTTGATTGTAATATAAATTTTTCAATTATATTTACCAATTATAAAAACGATAAAATAGAAATAAAATTAAAATAAATACCATCACGGGTGCCTCCTGGCTCCCGAGAACCGTTTAAACGGCCTCAGGGTACCCAGCGGAGGGATCAACCCGTCCTCATATCGCCGATGGTATTCGGAGGCAACACCTAACAAGTGGCGAGCTTGTTGCGGTGTTTATGATGAAATAGCCTCGTTGTATAAAGCGGTCACCCATTCTAGGTCCGGCCTTGTTGTCATCTGCTTAACCTTGTTATCAGTTGCGCAGTGACTTAACCACTAGCTGGGGCCGCTTTTTATATAACAGTAATAATAATAATGAATTTGAAATTATATTCACGACGATTTACAGCTTAACTTACAGCTTCGCTAAAGCGATTTTGAGTCTGAAAGCATGAAAGTGATTTCGTTATTTTCACATCATAACATTTCCGTTAAAAGAAACAAAATATGGCCGCTGAAAGATAATTTTACAGTTATGACGTGGTAATTATACAGCGGCCATAATATTTATTTTAAAGGTAACGTAAGATTATTTAAATAGCGAAATCGCTTTCACGCTGTCAGCCTCATTACTCATGCTGCCTTATTTAAGATAAAATGTCCTGTAATAACAAGGGAATACAGTGCATGATATTTTTAGTTTTTATTGCTACTGGTTGAAAGAAACATAATATGGTCGCTGCTTATAAATTGTATCATATAATAATATAGCCTATATATTCCGAAACTCTGTGATTTGTGATCTTTAATATATTTTCACTACAGTATATCCAGGAGTTCGGTGTGCCTCTGGGCAAAGGCCTCCTCTAACCCTTTCCACTATTCTCTATCATTTACGACTCTTCTCAAGTTGCAGCCTACTGTTGGGTTCGTCCTCCCTTTTTTGCGTTGTATCATATAGTAATTCCCCTTAACTTAATACCTAGTCCACTCTATAAGTTTTAACACCAACAAAGCTGTACCTAGTTGATTAATTACTCGAACGGCTGTGAGAAAACTATCGTCTGCTGCTGCCACTTCATTTGTATACAGCTTATCCAATAAATATTTATCGGTATAGGCACCCCCACCTAGTATGTTTATCTTGCCCAGTCAGGGTTGGTACTGAAGCTTTGTTAGCAAAGTGATTTATGTGAAAAGCTCAGGGATTTCTATAATATGGTGTACTGTTCGAAAATAGTGGTAGGTACTATTAGATCTTAAGTGTTAAATATTAAAGTTTACAATTGGGAAATACTGATCTAAATTTATATTAAGGTATTTGTCAATACATTCTTATATTAAATAGATAAAAAAGGTTTTAGTGTATTAACAGTTTAGCCCGAGAAATCCTTCTAGCATAAATATTTTGAAAGCAATATAAGTTTCAGCATTATATTTTTTTTACACCATAAACTTAAACGACTATATGTATACCTTGAGTTAATTATTTAAAGTATACCTACCTTAATTGACTTTTTAATTAGGTACCTATTTCGATATTGTAACTTTAGTTAGAAGATTGAACGTTTACAATTTTGTTTAAATAAGTTTATTTTTTTATATTCTTTTCTATGCTACTTATGTCTCATCATCATCATCATCATGCCAGCCTTTCGCGCGTCCACTGCTGGACATAAGCCTCCCCTAAGGATCGCCACAACGACCGGTTCTGTGCTGCCTGTATCCATCGGCTTCCCGCGACCTTTTTCAGGTCGTCGGTCCATCTTGTGGTCGTCGGTCCATCTTGTAGTCGTCGGTCCATCTTGTCGGAAGAAATAATACGGTACGGCGAGCAGCGCACCGTAGTAAAACTTTCGACCCACTGTGATCGCCAACCCGCTTATAATAGCCCATGTTAATCCCTAATAATACCTAGAGCTTTCTATTGGTAAAATATTTTTTGAAATCAGTTCAATAGTTTTTGAGTTTGTCCGAAAGACACAAACAATCAAATCTATTCTCTTTATAATATTACTTATAGTATAGGCCGATTAGTATTCTAAAATAAAGCTGAAGTCAAAAGAAAAAAAAAACCTATACCTACGTTGAAGTTTGAATAGGTAGCAAAATATATAATGCAGTATTTGCTAGTGCAGTCCGGGATGGCCGGCTTATAGAAATTTAAAAAATATTTTTCCATTTTACTAACTCCTTTATAAACCGGACAAAAATGGGTTGGACACGTTTCGTAGTAATATTGCTTACTTTAAAATGTTCACTATTAGGTAGGTACATACTTACTTTATAAATGAATGATTCTATTATACTTACCCACGGCTCTGCACTCATTCATAAGGCTCAGTTGTACCAAAGTTTTTTTTAATGTAATGTAACGATTATAATTAAAAATGGCGTCGAATGTACCAATTTTGCAGTTCGAATTACAGCTGGTACATCCGACGCCATTTTTAATTTTAATCGTTACATTACATTAACAGAGACTTTGTTACAATTCAGCCTTAATCTTTAAAATACAGTTTTATATTTGGCTTTAATATGTTCCAAATTCAACTTTTTATCAAATACATGCTGAGATAATAAATTATTTCTGTAGCTAATTCTCTATTTTCTTTTGTTGTACGTTACCCTAAGTGCCCGAACAGCATTTGCGCAATTCCTATAAATATAATGTAGGTACTGAAGTAATTTTAGTTTTAGTAAGTTACCTACCCAGTCATTGCCGTAGCCAATAATATTGGCTACGGCATCATATTATGATGATATAAAATGTCATACTTTAAACGAAACAAATCACATTTCTATACACAGATTATTTATTTGCAATTTTATTATAAGAATAGATTTAAATTGGTAACTAAATTCAAAAATATAAATATAAAAATATTGTCTTAAAATTCTTTAATATTTTTTCCCTATCATATATATATATATATATATTATTTTATTTAAGAGGATCGAAGCAAAGTGTTTTCAGCCAACACGTCCTGTGAGTTCGTCATTAGCCTTTAAAAGCGAACGAATCCTATGCCACTTTTTCAAATGTGATGTAAATCCTTAGCGTTAGGGATACGCATTCTCTTAATGATACCATTTGCTGGGATTGTCGGAAACCCTTGAGACTTTCGCTAACTACCTCAATCCAGAATGGATGTCTTGACGAGATCTATTTTACTCCATATAAAGTACCTATAATTTGAATTTTCTTGTTTTAAATTAAGTGTATTTTTTGTTATAAAATTGGCTAAATATTTGGAGTGACAGTGTTGTTACTTGTTACCTTCGATGAACAATATTATAATATGTGTGTATCGAACCCACGACATTTGGATACAACGCCAAAGGCGCAATCACTAGTCTATGGAGGCGTTAATATATTAAGAGGTACTTCTAATATTACAACTTGGCTGTTTGTCGAAGTTTAATTATTTTATTTATGCTCGTAATTGTACACAAACATCTATCTGTTGTGGTTGTGGGTAATACAATTTTTTGTATTATTAAAAAAGTTTTTATTCTGATTAAAAAAAAAAAAAAAAATACCCAACACAAAAAGATTAATAAATACAATAACCTACAAAAATATTATTTTAATTCTGCGACAAACAGTAATTGAGTATTATTGGAAGTTCAAAAGCTAATTTTGTATGGAAAACGCGGAGTTCGCGATTACGAATGCACAATAACTGCAACAACACAATATTATTTATTGAATTGGTACACACTCAGCTTTTGGGTGGTGTCTTTGCAGTATACATGGTGACTTTGAAAGGATGTACTTTGGGCTAATATGACGTTCTGCTGATCAAATGGAACCACTTTTCCCATGGAACTATGTACCGCTAATGAAAAAAAAATTGCATTTTCCATACAAACTAGTAATGTTAAAATGACCAATTTGTATGGGGAAGCCAAAATTTTTATATTTTTTTTCATTTGCGACACGGTTCCATGGCAAAAGTTGTTCGATTTGATCAGTAGAATCTCATATTAGCCCAAAGTACATCCTTTCAAATTCACCCTGTATAACACGCGCTGGTTTTCAGGGTGCACCGTAGTAAATGTAACAAATTACCTATACTGATATCATAAAAGTTTCCTCCGTTTATCCAAATATATCTATAGATATAATAAAATCGTATACTTTTCGTGTCTGTCATTATTAGAGATTTTTACGAAAAAAAAGTACTGGAAGACGCAAAAAATACGTAATAGATAGTAAAGTTTTTTTTTTTTTTAATATCTGTTTGTCGGTTGGCTTGTTCGTTTGTAAACGCATCATGTTAAAACCACTCATTGGATTCAAAATATAACTACTGAAAAAAAAGAAACAACATTGTGAGTTAACATTTAGCGTTTATTCAACAAAATCAAAATATTTTTTATTTATTTTATTTTGTTAGGAATAACATTCTATCTAGTATGTTTGTTTTCGCGAACGTTGTTGAACGAAGTTGCGGGTAACAGCTTATCTATTATGCAGCTTATCTAATGGTTGCGCCTTCGGGAGTTTGTGGGTTCGATTCCCACCCATGGCAAAAAATATTAGCACATTTTTCTATACAGTTTGCCATGGTCCGGGTATTTATAAAATATAAAATGTATTAATTCGTTGTTTCTAGTACACATAGTACAAGCTTTGCTTAGTACCTACCTGAGTTTGCTTTGTGACCAGGGCAAAATGTGTAAAAAATAATAATTGTTATTATTATTATTTATTATTATAATAAAGCTCGAATAAGTTGTTCGATATATTCCACCTTTCAGCTTATTTATATTCAGTTATCGATAATAACTTCTGAACTTCTAGCGTAGGAAGCTACCGTCCACCAAAAATAGGAGGCGGACTGAAATTCCCCCTATGAATAGGTACCAGAATTTTGTCAGAACCTGGGGTGTGTTAAATTTTGTAGGCTGTAAATTTACTTTAAGACCAGCCAGTGGCACCTAGCCAATGTTTCCTTATGCCTTTTAAAATAACTACATAGTTTTCAGGAAATAATAACATCGTATTAAATTGTATGACATGAAACATGAAGTTGGGTACAAGTGGTAAGTGTTTCATCTTTTTGTTATACAACGGTGATATTAATTTGCTGGATGAAAAAATTACCATATAGTAACGTAGTGGTATAGAAATCGCTGAGTTTTTTTTTAATATTATTTAATAGGGGCATGCATGCGACCTTGAATCTAAGTGACGTTAAGCAGACTTACTAAGTCCATGAATGGTTTTAAACAATATTGATCGCTCCCACTATTACGGCTAAACGACCAGTTACAAAAGGACAAATTTGCATTCCGTAGGTACTACAAGATAACGATCCAGTAGTTCCCTGAGTTCCCCAGTAGGACGATTTTTTGCATCTGTATTTTGAACATTTATTTAAAGTATTACCAATAATAATAATTGAACTTTGACTAACAGCCAAGTTGGAAGTAAGTTTGTATAGACGTCAAGTTGACTTAAATAAAAGAGTTTTGATCGAAAATAAAATACAGCATAATTGTTACTCGCTGATAATGTAGAGCTTTCTCAGTAAATTCAGGAAGAATTTTTTAAATTGGTTTTATTGATGTGATAGGTACTTTAATTTTTTCATTATTTCACAAAAACATAAATTAATTATAACAAAAATTTAACTAAATAAAACAAAGTTTTAACTTTTTAACTGTTATAATATTATAACGGTTATTTATAAAAAAGAATAGATTGCTTTTAAAAAGGCTTTGTCAATTTAGCTGTGAGTTATAATTAATTTAAAAGTAATGAAATCGGTACCTATGTATTTTATAAATATCACACTTTTTAGGTTTATAATTTAATAAGGATAATAATTGAAAACAAAATCCCAATTTTTTTGGATTTTTTTATTGTGGGTTCACCGGTTTTCAGGGGATTACTGCATCGATTTCTTGTCGAGGTGGTAGTCTCCTTTCAGGGTGCGGTTACGAAATGGGTTGAATTGACTATAAGGCAGGGAGTATATTAAAATATATTCGTAATGCAATTTGTCGCCACCCATTTCGTAATCGCATTATTTAGCCGGTATAGTGGGAGCGATCAATGTTGTTTAAGAACAATTGTTGATCGACCCAATTCATGGTCTTTGTAGGTCTGCTCACCACCAGGTAGATACAAAGACACATGCCATTCTCCAATAAAAGAAAATATATATAGGTATATAATGTATAAGATGATTAACATTGATAATAATGAAACATATTATAATGTTATCAATACATAACAAATCAAATTATTTTGAATACATTATAAAAAATTGATCAAAAACAAAAAAAGCACATTAGTAGAAATTATAATATAATATATATACATAAGTACTATTGGTAACACTGCAGGGTTGGAAGAAATTTATTATTTATATATATTTTTTCTGTATCTTCTAATTTTTTTAAATATATGTACCTATTTAATATTTTATGTAATAAAAATGATGTTATAGATAGTTAATAAAGTTAAAAAAAATAGCAGGTAATTATTATGCCTAGATGAAAATAAAGTTTTATTAGTTCAGTTAGTAAATACCAGCCACGATTGCATAAAACACTTGCAATTAATTAATTTATAATTAGTAGAAAGGTACCAACTCTGGCCGAAGATATGTTTGTAAGCTCTTCGAATCCGTACCCATTTGTTTTCAGGAACTCTACTGGTTTCAAGACATTTAAATAATTACAATTTGCTGAAATATATTTTATCTTGTTCTTTACAGCCCTAAAAAGAAGCTTCTAAATGTCTTGTTTGAATAAAATACAGTAGATTCCTAAAAAATAAATGGTTATAAAATCTAACTTAAAAGCAATGATACCTCTTGTTTGTGATGCGCAATCTTGCTCTTGATCCAGAAAAGCAAGCCTCTACGCTCGCTAAGCCCGCTAGTAACACGGGACAAAAAATTAAACTAAAAAATAATTAACAAAACAGTTACCGACCTTGATATGTGGTTATGTCCATATAGCCATGAATATAAGGTATACCCAACCAGCAGTGTAAATGGATGTGTGTATGTGATAGTGGTGAGTATGGCGAATGTATGACCTGGAAGAGCACCCTTCGTCCTTTTGTTCAATAACAAAGTTTCAAAATCGGCGTCCGCGCCGGTTATAATTTCAATTGTACTTTATCCAAGGTACACACAATAATTCAAAGTTAACAAATACTTCACAAACAATCACAATTTACATAGGCACTAGTTCGTTACAATTACTTAGCAATTACTACAAAAAAACAATAATTAAACAATAATAAAGGTGGTGCAAGTTATCCACAAATTTTAGGTTATGTCAAGAGATTTTTTTTTTAATTTATGGCACCAAGGAAAAAGGAAATCTGCCTAGTGCGTTCCAAAGTAATTTGGAGGCGGCGGTTAAAAGCATTTTAAACATCCCCCCAGCCCTGGACAAAGGAACGTAGTCCATTACACAACAAAAAACAAATTACTGCAAAGGGAGACGGGAGAGAGTGGCCACAGCCCGCCTCAAGACAGAGCCTCCTGTTAAAACCTCAGCAAAGCGAGGTATGCCATCACTTCCAGGATGTAAAGTTATAATTCGTCCGCGACGCCAAGATAAGGGTGAAGCATTGGCATCCTTCAATAAAACTAAGTCACCTATCCGAGGTGGCTCAGTTATGTCAGTCCACTTAACGCGCTGCTGGAGAATGTGCAGGTACTCTAAAGACCAACGACGCCAAAAGTTCTGCGATAACTGCTGCAGCAACTGAAACCGGGACAGCCGGTTAGAACTTACAGTCTGCCAAGGATATTCTGGTAGCGCATTAAGTGGCTGACCAACAAGAAAGTGGCCTGGGGTCAATACCTCCAGGTCATTTGGATCCGAAGAGATAGGACATAAGGGTCTGCTGTTAAGAACGGACTCAATCTTACAGAGGACTGTGGCCATTTCCTCAAACGTCAAAGTGGTTTCCCCAACAACGCGCTTCAAATGAGTTTTAGCCGATTTAACCGCGGCTTCAAATATTCCACCCCAGTGTGGACAAGCTGGAGGACTAAAACGCCATGTAATTCCTGACTGAGAGAGTTTCACTCCGATATCAGACTCTTTCTCTGCCAAGAATTTATATATTTCGTTTAAATAGTTATTGGTACCGATGAAGTTGGTACCACAATCTGAACGAATCAGGCTAGGTAGGCCACGTCGTGCAACAAATCGTGTCAGAGTTGCAATGAAGGCTTCCGTAGATAGTGAAGTAACCAATTCAAGATGTACAGCCTTCGTCGCCAAACAAACAAACACACAGCCCCAAGCCTTTACAACCTTCGCGTTCCGGAGGTTGTGGGTTTTAAGATGGAAAGGTCCACAAAAGTCAGTAGCACATCCAGCAAATGGGCGAGCTTCCGTAACCCGATCGCTGGGCAAATCACCCATTTTAGGCTGCATACAGGGAGCCCTTGTACGATAACACTGCATACATTTATATATTACCGAACGAATAGCCCGTCGGGCTCCAAGAATCCAAAATTCCCGCTGTAAAGTAGCCAACAAGGCATTGCAACCAGCATGAGAGTTTTTAACATGCCGATCTCGAATTACAAGTTCTGTAAAATGCCCATGCCTTGGCAGAAGCAGAGGATGTCTTGCCCCAAATGGCAAAGACGCGTTCCGGAGTCGGCCGCCGACCCTGAGAAGCCCGTCATTATCCAAAAATAGGCTCAGTCTGCGCAGGGCACCAGGCACTGTCTTTTCTGACTTTAAAGCCTCAAGTACCGGACGAAACTCCTCTACCTGAATGAACTTCACCCAGTAAAGGAGTGCCTGTTGCCGTTCGTCCGTAGAGACTACTGAAGTCGACAATCGAGATGACCTATTTCTACAATTGTAGATAAAACGCTGTATCCAGCAAGTTACAGCAACCAACTTGTCCAAAGAACTGTAACGGTTTAGGAGGAAGTCTCGGTCAACAGACTCAACTTGAGCAGCAAGGCAACGTAATCCTGGCAATTGAGTCAGCTCAGGGAGACATAAATTGCCATCAGGCCATGTTGACGGTGAACGATCAAGCCACTCGGGTCCCCACCAAAGTGGATGAACAACTAATGTTGGGGCATCGCAGCCGCGCGATGCACAATCTGCAGGATTAAATGTTCCCGGGACGTGTCTCCAAATAATGGGGGCTTCCGAGTCTTGTATTTGAGAAACTCGGTTGGCAACAAACACTTCCAAAGTATGTACTGATGCCCTTAGCCAAGCTAAAACAATCATGCTGTCAGACCAGCCAAACACTTCATTCAAATGAAAATAGGGTTTCAATACACAAAGTGTGTGGTTCAAAAGCCGACAAAGCAACGTGGCTCCACACAGTTCAAGCTTCGGAATTGTTACCCTTTTTCGAATGGGAGCAACTTTAGATTTGGCTAGCACCAAGGAAGTACGGACTTCACCACGGCCATCAACAACTCTCAAATAAACAACTGCGGCATATCCACATTCGGACGCATCACAAAACCCGTGTAAGGAAATATGCACAGGAGCGCTAGGCGCTAGAATACGTGGTAGGGCGACCTTACTGAGGTCACCTACGTTCAGAATAAAGGATTCCCATTCATTGGCCAAATTAGCAGGAAGGGAATCATCCCAGGACAGCTCAGCCAACCAAAGCTTTTGTAAGAAGCATTTGGCCCAAAAAACAACTGGACAGACCCAACCATTGGGATCAAAGATACGAGCCACTACTGATAGCACCGACCGCTTGCTATATACGGGCAAAGGAGGAAATTCTACTTTATAGGTAAATAGATCCTCAGATGGCTGGTACTGAATGCCAAGAACAGCAACAGTATGAGGAGAATCAGGATTCTCAAAAGAATGAGTATCCTGACAGTGGTCCAGAGAAAGATCGGAGAGGACACTTGGAGAATTTGACACCCACTTCCTCAACTCATAGCCTCCGGCTTGCAACAAGTCAATAAGCTCGCGCTTGGTTTGTAGAGCCTCTCGCACGTTAGATGCACCAGTCAAAATATCATCGACATAGATGTCGGATTCCAAGATAGCAGCGGCTCGGGGATACGTAACTCTAGAACGTTTAGCCAGCTCTAATAAAGACCGAATGGCTATGAATGGACTAGACCTAAGTCCATAGGTATTTGTTTTTAACTCATACGTCATCAGTGGTTCACTGGGAGCCTCTCTCCACAGAACAAGTTGATACTTCCGATCTTCTGGATGTATCAATGTCTGACGAAACATCATTCGAATATCAGCTACAAAAACCACCTGATGACGACGAAATTTGGTTAACACATCACAAATGTCGGAATGTAACTTCGGGCCTGAATGCAAACATTGATTTAATGAAGCCCCCGAAGTTGTGGTTGCCGACCCGTCAAAAACCACCCTAATTTTCTCATTACCCGCCTTGAAGACGGCGTGATGAGGAATATAATAATGCTCCCCAGAGCGCCAGTCGATTTGAGAAATGGCCATGTGATCCAAGTCTATATACTCCCGCATAAACTCGACGTACTTGCTTCGAAAGCGAGCACATCTAGACATTCGGCGTTCCATTGCATTAAACCGTTTTTCTGCAATGGCCCGAGACAAACCCAATGGAGGGCGAATACTTAAAAAGGGCAGTCTGGTTATGAAACGACCACATGGCATACGCGTGGTGTTCTCCACAAAAAATACCTCACAGTCGTGATGCAGTGGATCAGACTTAGATACAGAAGGTGGCTCTTCCATGTGCCAGAACTGCTGAACCGCGTCGCTCAACGACAGGCCTAGGTAGTCGGAGCGTGCAAAATGATCAGTGGGTTCACGGAGTACCGGCCCCAAAACAACAAACCCAAAGATGGAACGGAGAGCAACCAAACCCCCTGGTTGCAATACCCTGCGTTCACCAACTATACAATTTCCCAGAACGTCAGCTCCTAGTAACAGGTCGACTGGTGCGGAAATATAATAACTTGGATCGGCCAAGGTTAAGTGTCTTGTCAAACGCCGGATTGACAAAGGCAGATCAACAACAGGTTGTCGGTCTAGGATATTGGTCATAACAATTGCATTTAGTGATGCTAGAGGACCAAGATTGCCACTAAGGCCAAAAGTGAAACCAATGTGACCTACAACACCCGGTGCTTGTAGGCCACCAATGCCTCTTATAGGACCACAATGGGGAGTTATACTCAGACCCAACCTATCAACTAAGTCTGTTGATACTATACAACCCTGCGACCCAGTATCCAGGAGAGCGCGCGCCTGATGAGCAACGCCAAACTTATCATACACACCAACAACTGCTGTAGGTAAGAGAACCGTATCTGGGCCGCTGGAAGAATGTTGGATATAGGTTGGGGAATCCTCATCCTATTCGGATGAGACTCTACCCCTAGTAGAGAATCTACTCCTGGTAGTGACTCTGTCCCCAGAAGTGGCAGGAACTTCTGTATTAGATTGGTGCCTATGGGTCACAGAGTCGGAAACAGCGGACACCTGCTCAGCTGAGCCTCGACTAGATCCTGAAGATCTTGCAAGCCTACTCTGAGGCCTTCTAGACCGGCGTGGTGAAGCGTCCACCGGAGCAGCAAAATTAGCACCTCCCCCGCCCGTGGGGGAACCTTGGATATTAGAAGAGCGCGCCTGGAGAGCTGAAAAATGCTCACCAGAGCGATTGGCACACAATATGGGAATATGTCGCCCACGACAATAATTACAGGGTTTCTGGTTAGCACAGTCCCTGTACAAATGCGTACCCAGACAACCGTAACAGAGAGCTCGGGTTCGGGCAAAATGCCTCCGAGAGGAAGTATTCAGCTCCCTGAAAGCCTGACAGGCAGCTACAAGGTGGCCTGTATGCCCACAGTAACCACATTCAACAGCTGAAACAGCAAAAGTTTGTCGTGGTCGGGCTCCAGAACGTCTGGAGTCCAACTGAAAGGTCCTGCGCTGTACCGCAGCCGCAGGGCTAGGTGGGACAGGTTCAGTATTATCTTGGTATCGGCACTCATCTTCCAAAAAAGTGATGAGGTCCGCAAATGTAGGTAGGTAGGTAGCCGAGTCTCCGCCATACCTATGTTCAAACCTTTCCCGGAGAGCAAAAGGGATCTTAGTAAGTACTATATGCACTAACATATAGGACCACTCCTGGACAGGAAGGTCCAGTCGTTTAAGACTGTTGGTAGCCACCAACAGGGGGTTTAATAAGGATACCCTCAAGTCTACAGCCCGGTTTATTACAGGCAAGTTTAGAATTTGAGACACATGTGTGTCAGTAAGTCGCCGAACATTTTGGTATCGGGACTTTAGAATATGCAGTGCCACTTCATAATTTTCATTGTGGAGGGGCAAGTGCTGTACAAGTTCTCTGGCCTCCCCCCTCAAACAAGATAATAAATAACACAGTTTTTGGGACAGCGACAAATCAGTCCGACCGTCAACTAAGCTTGCAAACAAATTGTGGAACCCTACCCATTCCTCGAGCTTACCTGAAAACTCGGTCAAATTTAGTGTAGGTAGGTGGGAAATATTCACAGTCTCCATTTTGGGAGCAAGCAGTTCCTTACTTGCACCTCTGCTGGAACGAACAAAGGCTGCCCCTTCAATTTTATCTATGAGTTCATAAGCCTGATCGAACTCTGCATTTAAATCAGCCAAGACCTCGGCATGACCTTCTTCCGGAAGACAAGTCAAGGCTTTCTGGTAGGCAGTTTCCAAACGTTTAATATAGCCATCCAGCTTTTCCACCCTAGCCAAAAAGGCTTCTAATTTATCTGGCCGATCTGCTAGCAAGACTGCAGAGGCCAACCACCTTAAAACTAACCTTATTTCAGCCGTAAAGGATACATAAGACATTTTGAAAAATGTGTCAGTACAGATTTTAAACAAAAATAATATAACAAATTAAACTTAAACTTATTATTAAGCTGTAGGTAACTTATAAATGAGGTTAAATTACCCAAAATTAACAACACCAATATACTAGCCTGCTATATTATTATATTACAATAGAAAAAAAATAAAAAATAAATTTTACAAATGGATAGGGTAAATATTAACCTAACCACGCTCTGCTACCATATGTTTGTGATGCGCAATCTTGCTCTTGATCCAGAAAAGCAAGCCTCTACGCTCGCTAAGCCCGCTAGTAACACGGGACAAAAAATTAAACTAAAAAATAATTAACAAAACAGTTACCGACCTTGATATGTGGTTATGTCCATATAGCCATGAATATAAGGTATACCCAACCAGCAGTGTAAATGGATGTGTGTATGTGATAGTGGTGAGTATGGCGAATGTATGACCTGGAAGAGCACCCTTCGTCCTTTTGTTCAATAACAAAGTTTCAAAATCGGCGTCCGCGCCGGTTATAATTTCAATTGTACTTTATCCAAGGTACACACAATAATTCAAAGTTAACAAATACTTCACAAACAATCACAATTTACATAGGCACTAGTTCGTTACAATTACTTAGCAATTACTACAAAAAAACAATAATTAAACAATAATAAAGGTGGTGCAAGTTATCCACAAATTTTAGGTTATGTCAAGAGATTTTTTTTTTAATTTATGGCACCAAGGAAAAAGGAAATCTGCCTAGTGCGTTCCAAAGTAATTTGGAGGCGGCGGTTAAAAGCATTTTAAACACCTCTTTTAAGTGAATGAGAATAAACTCTATATAGATTTTATTTAAAACAATACTTGTAGTCACACCCAAAATCATCCGTTACTAAAATACTTTAAATAATTACTAAGTTCACCTTAGGTAATTGTACCATAATATGAACATTAACGAACACCTAAATGTTTTTGCGAAAATAAGAATAACGTAAAAACTACTATGTTCGAATTTAAATTTTATATTACTATTATATATATTAGTGGCTAATACAAAATTAATATTACACATACATATCATCACGGGTGCCTTACGGCGCCCTAGACCGCCTAGACGGCCCCAGGGTACCCAGCGGAGGGGTTTTTAATTCCCACCTCGTCGTAGCCGATGGTACGAGTCTACACCGAACAGTGGCTAGCTCGTCGCGATGTTTTTGAATAGACTCAATAACCCATTTATAAACAGTTTCATAAGTTGGTATAGTGAAACCGGGACCGACAGCTTAACGTGCTCTCCGAGGCACTATATTGGTGTTGTCAAACAAATGTACATCTATTTTTTAAATAAAAACTCATTGGTACATTGTTTTTAAGTCCAAGGTCTAACCAACTCGGCCACTACAATTACTAAAATAAGATTCTAATATGGTAAATATTTTTACGGTATCTTTATTAGATGCAAAAATATTTAGGTGTTCATTTATAGGAGCATGTTCATATTATAGTGCAACTACCCTACGCACTTAAATAAAAAAATCAATTTATCTAGCCAGTGCCGTTTGCATTTTTATTCATACAATACTACAACATAATATAAGGATTAAATTATTTACCTTATAACGGTGAGACAAAAATCAAGACCATTTATATTGCAATAGGGTATTTGACTCCTTTTTGAAACCCGTTTTATATGATTCTCCATTACATAATACACTACATTAATATTTCCGGGATGTCTACTCTATTTTTTTTTTCTTTTTCTTCTGGCTTTTTCTATCGCTTATCTTGATGCGATATTAAATGTTAAAGTTTGAATTTCCACAATGGCGCTAAAAAAACTGTTTTGCAGTCTATGTCAAGTGTGACGTCACACGCAAGTAAACAAACAAGCACAGATTAAACAATCTCCTATATATTATACTCTATTCTATTTCATCCACATGATTTATAATCTGTGTATTGTTTTGTTTACTTGTGTGTGACGTCACCAGCTATCAACCAATAAAAGACGAGTTTGTTATAAATAAAATTGTAAAAATATTCAATTTTATTTCGTGTAATCTACAAAAGATATATATAATTTAGTTTATAATAAAGTGAAATATGTTTTTTTACGCCATTGTCAAATAGGATGACCACAATTTATAGTATATTTTTAATGTAGTCAAATAGCCCATTGAAGTTAAGAAAACAGTACCTATAATAATACTCGTAGTAGCTTTGAAAATATGTGAGGCTGTATATTTCATGACGATAAGTCTGGCTCTTATCGATGTTCTTCGCTTGGATAGACATTCAACTCGATCTCGATATGCAGGAAGATTCAGCTGTAACTTTATCAAGTAGGTACTATTATATTATATTCTTTAGTACTGACTAAGCATGCGGTTACACCACGTCAAATTTGAATAATTTTGAAACCGCTTCGCCTGTCAACGGTTCTCGGGCGCCAAAAAAGCATCCGTGATGATATTTTTTTTTAAATGAGAGTTAGTATTACTTTATTACCCGGCGAGGCTGTGGTGGGGTGTGACATACCCCACGCATTACTCCAACGTTCGTTTTGTTTTAAATTTTTGCTGGCACGGTTTTTCTCGCCGCATAGCTGGAGCTAAGGAGCTGCGGGAGGGGATAGTGACGTGATCGCAGTGTTGCGCTAACCGGCGCTTGAGATATACGTGTGCATACTCCTGTCGGGTACGTAATACCCCGCCACATAGTTGGTGTGTGGTTATTTCGGTAAAATTGAAAGTTGTTTTTTTGGTTTATTAGCTTATTATTTGTTTTTAGTTTTTGAACGAAAATGAGTTTCGAAAGAGATCAAAGGCGTCTTGAGTCCATGATAGAGGAGGTTTTCTAAGAATGTTCGGACGAGTCAAGCTCCAAACCCGAATCTGATCATTGCAGCGAACATTCCAGTCTATATTCGAAAGAGGATCTGTTCGCAAATTAATGAAGAACCAAGTCGTTCACTCCGGAATAGTACTGGGCGATATACGAGTTGTGCTGATTGTCCAAGGAAAAAAGATCGAAAGACAAAGCACTCTTGCTCAACATGTGGGGAGGCCATATGTATAGAGCATGCAATATTTTCCTGCAAAAATTGTTGTGATGATGACCCTAGTTCCTAAGCTGTTCCAAAGTATTATGATAGTTTTTTATTTCTAATTCAAAGATATTTTTTCCTTAATTTAGTAGTTGTTGTTTAAAGTTAAATTTTGTTTTTGTTTATTTTACAGGTTTATGAAGATAATGCCTATTTTTGTTTAAAAAAAACTCAGTTTCTTTTATTTTCCTAAATAATAAAAAAAAAAATATTAAAATATTAAAGTTTTTTCATTAAAAGCTGTTTATTGTTTATATTAATATCACAAAACATAAGATTAGAAGTCAATTTATCGATATTATGATATTTATGGCCAATTTAATAAGTGGGTATGTCAAACCCCACCACATACTCAATGTTACATTTTGCCACCACAGCCTCGCCGGGTTAATATATTTTTGACTCTACATAAACCCCTGTGAAGGTTTACATAAAATATATATTGTAATTTTATGTAAACCTTCACAGGGGTTTATGTAGAGTCAAAAATTATTAATAATAAAGTAATACTAACTCTCATTTAAAAAAAAATATCATCACGGATGCTTTTTTGGCGCCTGAGAACCGTTTAAACGGCTACCCAGCGGAGGCATTAACCTGTCCTTATTTCGCCGGTGGTATTTGGAGGCAACACATAACAAGTGGCGACCTTGCTGCGGTGTTAATGATGGCTTTTTTTTATTGGAGCTCGATATGTGACTTTGTATCTACCTGGTGGTGAGCAGACCTACAAAGTCCGGGGTCAATCAATAATTGTTCTTAAACAATATTGATCGCTCCCACTATGCCGGCTAAATGATGGGATTATGAAATAGGGGGCGACAACGACGAATTGCATTACGAGTATATTTTAATATACTCGCTGCCTTATCGTCAATCCAACTACCCATTTCGTAACCACACCCTGTAAGGAGACTACCACTTCGACAAGAAATCGATGTAGTAGTCTCCTGAAAACCAGTGAACCCACAGACTAAAATGGAAACATGACTAGGTCACTGCATTGCACCGGTTTTTGCATCTGTATCGATCGCTCCCACTATTACGGCTAAACGATCAGTTACAAAAAGGACAAATTTGCATTCCGTAGGTACTACAAGATAACGATCCAGTAGTTCCCTGAGTTCCCCAGTAGGGTCACTTGACGGTTTTTTGCATCTGTATTTTGAACATTTATTTAAAGTATTACCAATAATAATAATTGAACTTTGACTAACAGCGAAGTTGGAAGTAAATTTGCATAGACGCCAAGTTGACCTACAAATAAAAATAATAGTTAAATAAAAGAGTTTGGATGGAAAATAAAATACAGCATAATTGTTACTCGCTTATAATGTAGAGCTTTCTCAGTAAATTCAGGAAGATTTTTTTTTAATTGGTTATATTAATGTGATAGGTACTTTATTTTTTTCATTATTTCACAAAAACATAAATTAATTATAACAAAAATTAAACTAAATAAAACAAAGTTTTAACTTTTTAACCGTTACAATATTATAACGGCTATTTATAAAAAAGAATAGATTGCTTTTAAAAAGGCTTTAGTCATTTTAGCTGTGAGTTATTATATTAGCTGTAATTTAAAAGTCACGAAATCGGTACCTCTGTATTTTATAAATATCACACTTTTCAGGTTTATAATTTAATAAGGATAATAATTGAAAACAAAATCCCAATTTTTATTGTGGGTTCACCGGTTTTCAGGGGATTACTGCATCGATTACTTGTCGAGGTGGTAGTCTTCTTTCAGGGTGCGGTTACAAAATCGGTTGAATTGACGATAAGGCAGGGAGTACATTAAAATATATTCGTAATGCAATTTGTCGCCACCCATTTCGTAATCGCATTATTTAGCCGGTATAATGGGAGCGATCAATGTTGTTTAAGAACAATTGTTGATCGACCCAATTCATGGACTTTGTAGGTCTGCTCACCACCAGGTAGATACAAAGTCACATGCCGTGCTCCAATAATATATATAAATAGGTATATAATGTACAAGATGATTAACATTGATAATAATGCAAGCTATTATAATACATAACAAATTAAATTATTTTGAATACATTATAAAAAATTGATTTAAAAATAAAAACACATCATATATAGAAAGGTACCAACTGTGGCCGAAGATATGTTTGTAAGCTCTTCGAATCCGTACCCATTTGTTTTCAGGAACTCTACTGGTTTCAAGACATTTAAATAATTAAAATTTGCTGAAATATATTTTATCTTGTTCTTTACAGCCCTAAAAAGAAGCTTCTAAATGTCTTGTTTGAATAAAATACAGTAGATTCCTAAAAAATAAATGGTTATAAAATCTAACTTAAAAGCAATGATACCTCTTTTTTATAGTATAAAAGTCAATGAGGATAAACTCTACATAGATTTTATTCAAAACAATACTTGTAGTCACACCCAAAATCATCCGTTACTAAAATACTTTAAATAATTACTAAGTTCACCTTAGGTAATTGTACCATAATATGAACATATAACAAGAATAACGTAAAAACTACTATGTTCGAATTTAAATTTTATATTGGCTAAAAGTGGCTAATAAAAAAATTAAGATTACACATACATATATATCATCACGGGTGCCTTACGGCGCCCGAGACCGCCTAGACGGCCCCAGGGTACCCAGCGGAGGGGTTTTTAATTCCCACCTCGTCGTAGCCGATGGTACGAGTCTACACCGAACAGTGGCTAGCTCGTCGCGATGTTTTTGAATAGACTCAATAACCCATCTATAAACAGTTTCATAAGTTGGTATAGTGAAACCGGGACCGACAGCTTAACGTGCTCTCCGAGGCACTATATTGGTGTTGTCAAACAAATGTACATATTTTTTTTTATTAAAAACTCATTGGTACACACCGGGATTCCAACCAGAGACCCCCATTGTTTTTAAGTCCAAGGTCTAACCAACTCGGCCACCACAATTACTAAAATAAGATTCCAATATGGTAAATATTTTTACGGTATCTTTATTAGATGCAAAAACATTTAGGTGTTCATTTATAGGAGCATGTTCATATTATAGTGCAACTACCCTACGCACTTAAATAAAAAAATCAATTTATCTAGCCAGTGCCGTTTGCATTTTTATTCATACAATACTACAACATAATATAAGGATTAAATTATTTACTTTATAACGGTGGGACAAAAATCAAGACCATTTATATTGCAATAGGGTATTTGACTCCTTTTTGAAACCCGTTTTATATGATTCTCCATTACATAATACACTACATTGATATTTCCGGGATGTCTACTCTATTATTAAATGTTAAAGTTTGAATTTCCACAATGGCGCTAAAAACGCTGTTTTGCAGTCTATGTCAAGTGTGACGTCACACGCAAGTAAACAAACAAGCACAGATTAAATAATCTCCTATATATTATACTCTATACTATTTCATCCACATGATTTACAATCTGTGTATTGTTTTGTTTACTTGAGTGTGACGTCACCAGCCATCAACCAATAAAAGATGAGTTTGTTATAAATAAAATTGTAAAAATATTCAATTTTATTTCGTGTAATCTACAAAAGATATATATAATTTAGTTTAAAATAAAGTGAAATATGTTTTTTTACGCCATTGTCTGATAGGATGACCACAATTTATAGTATATTTTTAATGTAGTCAAATAGCCTATTGAAGTTAAGAAAACAGTAGGTACCTATAATAATACTCGTAGTAGCTTTGAATGTGTGAGGCCGTATATTTCATGACGATAAGTCTGGTTTTTATCGATGTTCTTCGCTTGGATAGACATTCAACTCGATCTCGATATGCAGGAAGATTCTGCTGTAACTTGATCAAGTAGGTACTATGATATTATATACTTAGGTACTGGCTAAGCATGCGGTTACACCGCGTTAAATTTGGACTGTTTCGCACCCGTATCGTCCTGTCATTGTGTCTCTTTACGATTTAGTTTATAGTCAAAATTACAATATATATTTTATGTAAACCTTCATAGGGGTTTATGTAGAGTCAAAAATATATTAAAGTACTAACTCCCATTTAAAAAAAAAAACCATCACGGATGTCTTCTTGGCTCCCGAGAACCGTTTAAACGGCTACCCAGCGGAGGCACCTGCGCTTATTTCGCCGATGTTATTTGGAGGCAATACCTAATAAGTGTGCTTCTTGCGGTGTTTATGATGTAAAGCCTCGTTGTATAAAGCGGTCATCCATCCTAGGTCTGTCCTTGTTGTCATCTGATTAACCTTGCAATCAGTTGCGCAGCGACTTAACCGCTGATAATACCTAGAGCTTTCTATTGGTAAAATATTTTTTGAAATCAGTTCAATAGTTTTTGAGTTTGTCCGAAAGAAACAAACAATCAAATCTATTCTCTTTATAATATTACTTATAGTATAGGCAGATTAGTATTCTAAAATAAAGCTGAAGTCAAAAGAAAAAAAACCTATACCTACGTGGAAGTTTGAATGGGTAGCAAAATATATAATGCAGTATTTGCTAGTGCAGTCCGGGATGGCCGGCTTATAGAAATTTAAAAAATATTTATCCATTTTACTAACTCCTTTATAAACCGGACAAAAATGGGTTGGACACGTTTCGTAGTAATATTGCTTACTTTAAAATGTTCACTATTAGGTAGGTACATACTTACTTTATAAATGAATCATTCTATTATATTTACCCACGGCTCTGCACTCATTCATAAGGTCAGTTGTACCAGTGTCTTTTAATGTAATGTAACGATTATAATTAAAAATGGCGTCGAATGTACCAATTTTGCAATTCGAATGACAATGGTACATTCGACGCCATTTTTATTTTTAATCGTTACGTTACAGACACAAACACTTTGGTACAATTCAGCCTTAACCTTTAAAATACAGTTTTATATTTGGCTTTAATATGATCCAAATTCAACTTTTTATCAAATATATGCTGAGCTAATAAATTATTTCTGTAGCTAATTATTCTATACCTTCTCAGAGAGCATTTGCGCTATTCCGTTTTTTTTATTTAAAAAAAAAATGCACTGAAGTATATTTAGTTAATAAGTTACCTACACAGCCATTGATGTAGCCATAATTGATGATATAAAATGTCACACTTTAAACGAAACAAATCACATTTCTATACAAAGATTTTTTTATTTACAATTTTATTATAAGAATAGATTTAAATTGGTAACTAAATTCTAAAATATAATATAAAAATATTGTCCTAAAATTCTTTAATATTTTTTCCCTATATATATATTATTTTATTTAAGAGGATCGAAGCAAAGTGTTTTCAGCCAACACGTCCTGTGAGTTCGTCATTAGCCTTTAAAAGCGAACGAATCCTATGCCACTTTTTCAAATGTGATGTAAATCCTCAGCGTTAGGGATACGCATTCTCTTAATGATACCATTTGCTGGGTTTGTCGGAAACCCTTGAGACTTTCGCTAACTACCTCAATCCAGAATGGATGTCTTGACGAGATCTATTTTACTCCATATAAAGTATCTATAATTTGAATTTTCTTGTTTTAAATTAAGTGTATTTTTTGTTATAAAATTGGCTAAATATTTGGTGTGACAGTATTGTTACTTGTTACCTTCGATGAACAATATTATAATATGTAGGTGTTGCATGGATGTGTATCGAACCCACGACCTCCGGATACAACGCTAAAGGCGCAATCACTAGTCTATGGGCGGTAATATATTTAGAGTTACTTCTAATATTACAACTTGGCTTTTTGTCGAAGTTTAATTATTTTATTTATGTTCTTAATTGTACACAAAAATCTTTCTGTTGTGGTTAATATTTTTTTAATATTATAATATTAAAAAAAGTTTTTTTTCTGATTTAAAAAAAATATATATACCTAACACAAAAAGATTAATAAATACAATAACCTACAAAAAAAAAAATATTTTAATTCTGCGACAAACAGTAGTTGAATATTATTGGAAGTTTGAAAGCTAATTTTGTATGGAAAACGCGGAGTTCGCGATTAAGAATGTTATTGAATTGGTACACACTCAGCTTCTGCGTGGTGTCTTTGCAGTATACATGGTGACTTTGAAAGGATGTACTTTGGGCTAATATGACGTCCTGCTGATCAAATCGAACAACTTTTCCCATGGAACCATGTGTCGCAAATGAAAAAATACACATGCTGGTTTTCAGGGTGCACTGTAGTAAATCTAACAAATTACCTATAGTTATATCATAAAAGTTTCCTCCGTTTATCCAAATATATCTATACATATAGTAAAATCGTATACTTTCCGTGTCATTATTATAGATTTTTACGAAAAAAAAGTACTGGAAGACGCGAAAAATATGTAATAGATAGTAAATTTTTTTTTTAATATATCTGTTTGTCGGTTGGCTTATTCGTTTGTTTATCGCATCATGTTAAAACCACTCATTGGATTCAAAATATAACTACTGAAAAAATAGAAACAACATTGTGAGTTAACATTTAGGGTTTATTCAACAAAATCAAAATATTTTTTATTTATATTATTTTGTTAGGAATAACATTCTATTTAGTATGTTTATTTTCGCGAACGTTGTTGAACGAAGTTGCGGGTAACAGCTTATCTATTATGCAGCTTATCTAATGGTTGCGCCTTGGGAGTTTGTGGGTTCGATTCCCACCCATGGCAAAAAATATTAGCACATTTTTCTATACAGTTTGCCATGGTCTGGGTATTTATAAAATATAAAATGTATTAATTCGTTGTTTCTGGTACACATAGTACAAGCTTTGCTTAGTACCTACCTAAGTTTGCTTTGTGACCAGGTCAAAATGTGTAAAAAATATTAATTGTTATTATTATTATTTATTATTATAATAAAGCTCGAATAAGTTGTTCGATATATTCCACCTTTCAGCTTATTTATATTTAGTTATCGATAATAACTTCTGAACTTCTAGCGTAGGAAGCTACCGTCCACCAAAAATAGGAGGCGGACTGAAATTCCCCCTATGAATAGGTACCAGAATTTTGTCAGAACCTGGGGTGTGTTAAATTTTGTAGGCTGTAAATTTACTTTAAGACCAGCTGGTGGCACCTAGCCAATGTTTCCTTATGCCTTTTAAAATAACTACATAGTTTTCAGGAAATAATAACATCGTATTAAATTGTATGACATGAAACATGAAGTTGGGTACAAGTGGTAAGTGTTTCATCTTTTTGTTATACAACGGTGATATTAATTTGCTGGATGAAAAAATTACCATATAGTAACGTAGTGGTATAGAAATCGCTGAGTTTTTAATATTATTTAATAGGGGCATGCATGCGACCTTGAATCTAAGTGACGTTAAGCAGACTTACTAAGTCCATGAATGGTTTTAAACAAACAATATTGATCGCTCCCACTATTACGGCTAAACGATCAGTTACAAAAGGACAAATTTGCATTCCGTAGGTACTACAAGATAACGATCCAGTAGTTCCCTGAAAACCGATGAACCCAAAGACTAAAATGGAAACATGACTAGGTCACTTGACGGTTTTTTGCATCTGTATTTTGAAGTATAATTACCATTAATAATAATTGAACTTTGTTGAACTTTGACTAACAGCGAAGTTGGAAGTAAATTTGTATAGACGCCAAGTTGACTTAAATAAAAGAGAATCACGAAAATAAAATACAGCATAATTGTTACTCGCTTATAATGTAGAGCTTTCTCAGTAAATTCAGGAAGAATTTTTAAAATTGTTTTTAAAGATGTGATAGGTAGTAGGTACTTAAATTTTTTCATCATTTCACAAAAACATAAATTAATTATAACAAAAATTAAACTAAATAAAACAAAGTTTTAACATTTTAACCGTTATAATATTATAATGGCTATTTATAAAAAAAAAAAAATTGTTGTGAAAAAGGCTTTAGTCAATTTAGCTGTGAGTTATAATTAATTTAAAAGTCACGAAATCGGTACCTATGTATTTTATAAATATCACACTTTTCAGGTTTATAATTTAATAAGGATAATAATTGAAAACAAAATCCCAATTTTTATTGAAATTTTTATTGTGGGTTCACCGGTTTTCAGGGGATTACTGCATCGATTTCTTGTCGAGGTGGTAGTCTCCTTTCAGGGTGCGGTTACGAAATGGGTTGAATTGACTATAAGGCAGGGAGTATATTAAAATATATTCGTAATGCAATTTGTCGCCACCCGTTTCGTAATCGCATTATTTAGCCGGTATAGTGGGAGCGATCAATGTTGTTTAAGAACAATTGTTGATCGACCCAATTCATGGTCTTTGTAGGTCTGCTCACCACCAGGTAGATACAAAGACACATGCCATTCTCCAATAAAAGAAAATATATATAGGTATATAATGTATAAGATGATTAACATTGATAATAATGAAACATATTATAATGTTATCAATACATAAGAAATCAAATTATTTTGAATACATTATAAAAAATTGATCAAAAACAAAAAAAGCACATTAGTAGAAATTATAATATAATATATATACATAAGTACTATTGGTAACACTGCAGGGTTGGAAGAAATTTATTATTTATATATATTTTTTCTGTATCTTCTAATTTTTTTAAATATATGTACCTATTTAATATTTTATGTAATAAAAATGATGTTATAGATAGTTAATAAAGTTAAAACAAAATAGCAGGTAATTATTATGCCTAGATGAAAATAAAGTTTTATTAGTTCAGTTATTAAATACCAGCCACGATTGCATAAAACACTTGCAATTAATTAATTTATAATTAGTAGAAAGGTACCAACTCTGGCCGAAGATATGTTTGTAAGCTCTTCGAATCCGTACCCATTTGTTTTCAGGAACTCTACTGGTTTCAAGACATTTAAATAATTAAAATTTGCTGAAATATATTTTATCTTGTTCTTTACAGCCCTAAAAAGAAGCTTCTAAATGTCTTGTTTGAATAAAATACAGTAGATTCCTAAAAAATAAATGGTTATAAAATCTAACTTAAAAGCAATGATACCTCTTTTTTATAGTATAAAAGTCAATGAGGATAAACTCTATATAGATTTTATTTAAAACAATACTTGTAGTCACACCCAAAATCATCCGTTACTGAAATACTTTAAATAATTACTAAGTTCACCTTAGGTAATTGTACCATAATATGAACATTAACGAACACCTAAATGTTTTTGCATATAACAAGAATAACGTAAAAACTACTATGTTCGAATTTAAATTTTATATTAGCTTAAAGTGGCTAATACAAAAGAGATTACACATACATATCATCACAGGTGCCTAACGGCGCCCGAGACCGCCTAGACGGCCCCAGGGTACCCAGCGGAGGGGTTTTTAATTCCCACCTCGTCGTAGCCGATGGTACGAGTCTACACCGAACAGTGGCTAGCTCGTCGCGATGTTTTTGAATAGACTCAATAACCCATCTATAAACAGTTTCATAAGTTGGTATAGTGAAACCGGGACCGACAGCTTAACGTGCTCTCCGAGGCACTATATTGGTGTTGTCAAACAAATGTACATATATTTTTTAATTAAAAACTCATTGGTACATTGTTTTTAAGTTCAAGGTCTAACCAACTCGGCCACTACAATTACTAAAATAAGATTCTAATATGGTAAATATTTTTACGGTATCTTTATTAGATGCAAAAACATTTAGGTGTTCATTTATAGTAGCATGTTCATATTATAGTGCAACTACCCTACGCACTTAAATAAAAAAATCAATTTATCTAGCCAGTGCCGTTTGCATTTTTATTCATACAATACTACAACATAATATAAGGATTAAATTATTTACCTTATAACGGTGGGACAAAAATCAAGACCATTTATATTGCAATAGGATATTTGACTCCTTTTTGAAACCCGTTTTATATGATTCTCCATTACATAATAATCACACTACATTGATATTTCCGGGATGTCTACTCTATTATTAATAAAAATCAATGTTAAAATTTGAATTTCCACAATGGCGCTAAAAACGCTGTTTTGCAGTCTATGTCAAGTGTGACGTCACACGCAAGTAAACAAACAAGCACAGATTAAATAATCTCCTATATATTATACTCTATTCTATTTCATCCACATGATTTATAATCTGTGTATTGTTTTGTTTACTTGTGTGTGACGTCACCAGTCATCAACCAATAAAAGATGAGTTTGTTATAAATAAAATTGTAAAAATATTCAATTTTATTTCGTGTAATCTACAAAAGATATATATAATTTAGTTTAAAATAAAGTGAAATATGTTTTTTACGCCATTGTCTGATAGGATGACCACAATTTATAGTATATTTTTAATGTAGTCAAATAGCCTATTGAAGTTAAGAAAACAGTATCTATAATAATACTCGTAGTAGCTTTGAAAATGTGTGAGGCTGTATATTTCATGACGATAAGTCTGGCTCTTATCGATGTTCTTCGCTTGGATAGACATTCAACTCGATCTCGATATGCAGGAAGATTCTGATGTAACTTTATCAAGGAGGTACTATGATATATTCTTAGGTACTGGCTAAGCATGCGGTTACACCGCGTTAAATTTGGACTGTTTCGCACCCTTATCGCCCTGTCATTGTGTCTCTTTACAATTTAGTTTAAAGTCAAAATTACAATATATATTTTATGTAAACCTTCATAGGGGTTTATGTAGAGTCAAAAATATATTAAAGTACTAACTCCCATTTTAAAAAAAAAAACCATCACGGATGTCTTCTTGGCTCCCGAGAACCGTTTAAACGGCTACCCAGCGGAGGCACCTGTCCTTATTTCGCCGATGTTATTTGGAGGCAACACCTAACAAATGGCGTGCTTCTTGTGGTGTTTATGTTGTAAAGCCTCGTTGTATAAAGCGGTCACCCATCCTAGGTCTGTCCTTGTTGTCATCTGATTAACCTTGCAATCAGTTGCGCAGCGACTTAACCACTAGGTTGGGGCTTTTAAACTCTCAGTTAATATAACAATGCCTTTGTCGAATGTAGCGACCATTTTTTGTCAATCAAAATATACATATTTTTTTAAAGGCAGAATTAATTCAAGTAGATGCCAGCTGGTTATGCAGGATTTGTTTTTCAAGTAATAAGCTGTGAGATAGGTAGGTGCATGATTATATTAAAACTGTCGATACATATTTTTTTTTTTTAATAATTTAAAATAAAAAATAAAAAAAACACATCTTAACCTAAATTTACTCGTAGTTTCTGATACTTGTCTGTATAAATAATACATAGAAAAGATAAAAAATCTATATGGTAATTTAGCATTAATTCCAAAACACAGTAATGTGTGAATATGACGTCACTACAGGCGTCATCGCGGACCGAGGAGATCCCCCTAACCGCATTGCGGGCTCCCTTAACTGTCAACGAAGGCTCCGATATTCTAAAATTTAGTCTAAATTGTACTAAATATTATGAAACAATGACTTTGTTTAAGCAGTAGTACACATATACTTTTGTCATAATAAAAATGAATTATTACTGAATTATTTAAATTATATTATATTATCATATTCTACTAGGTATTATTAAATTAATTGTTTTATATGAAAAGCAAATCTGTAGAATCTACTCATAACTGGAGAAATAGTATATATATCTTCACGGGTGCCTTACTGCGCCCGTGACTGCCTAGACGGCCCCAGGGTACAGCGGAGGGGTTTTAATCCCACCTCGTCATAGCCGATGGTATGAGTCTACACCGAACAAGTGGCTAGCTCGTCGCGATGTTTTGAATAGACTCACTAACCCATCTATACACAGTTTCACCCGTGACCGCCTAGACGGCCCCAGGGTACAGCGGAGGGGTTTTAATCCCACCTCGTCATAGCCGATGGTATGAGTCTACACCGAACAACTGGCTAGCTCGTCGCGATGTTTTGAATAGACTCACTAACCCATCTATACACAGTTTCACAAGTTGGTATAGTGAAACCGGGACCGACAGCTTAACGTGCTCTCCGAGGCACTATAGTGGTGTTGTCAAACAAATGTATTTTTTTTTTTAATTAAAAGCTCATTGGTACACACCGGGATTCGAACCAGAGACCTAAGTGTTTTTTAAGTACAAGGTCTAACCAACTCGGACACCACGTAATAGGGTAATAGTGTTTAGGCTTAATATTATATTAATTCGACCGCCTCCGTAGACTAGTGGTTGCGCCTTTGGCGTTGTACCCGGAGGTCTTGGGTTCGATTCCCACCCATGGCATTAAAAAAATATTAGTACGTTTTTTCTGTACAATTTGTCATGGTCTGGGTGTTTATAAATCTATAATATGTAATTATATCATTGTTTCTGGTAAACATAGTGCAGGCCTAGAGCTTTATTTGTGGCCAGAGCAATATGTGTAAATTGTCCTACATATTATTATTATTATAAAAAAAAAATGCATTTCAATTGTGGTAAAATATGCCGAGCTTTTATTTATAAATGATTATGTCTATCTTTGTAACCATATTTCTTAAATAAACTTTCAAAAACTCTTTATCTTTATATTACGATAGTAAAATGCTTAAAGTAGGATATGGCTATAATTTTCCTAGAAAAGTTATTGGCTGAAAATAAACTGAATAAGGGCATTTCACACATATTGCTCTGGACACAAACTAAGTTATAGACTTGTTCTATGTGTACTAGAAACAATGACACTAATACATATTTTATTTTATGAAATGTACCTACTGTAAAAACCTACTAATATTATTTGCCAGGAATGGGAATCGAATCCACGGCCTCCGGGTACGAACGTTACGTAATTACGCCAACGAACGCGCCTAACTACTGAGGCTCTACCATGGGTTTGCTCATTGTAGCAACGTAACGTATTTGTATACGCATACGTGAGCAACAACCAATAGAGCCGCTTTATTTTTGGTAACAGGATTGAATAAAGCGATCCTATTGGTTGTTGCTCACTCTGGACTAAGGAGGCGAACCATGATAGTTTTGTAATTAGTAAAAGAAAAAAAAGATTCATCGTTTTTTTTAATCATATAATTCTTTAGAAACACAAAAGTAAACTTTATGGGTTTGAATTTAATCCCATTAATCGATAATAAAAAAAAAACCTCATAACTAATAATTTAATTGCATAATCCCACGTTACCTGCTTAAAAACAACAATACATTAAAACTTACAACAGCCGCCATATTTTACTAAATGAAGTAATAATTTGGCATATTTCCTATACAAAAAGTCTTAAATTTAGCCTTTAGTGTCGAATTCATTTAGTTTAAATTCCCTAGCAAAGTAAATGACTAACCTACAGAGATGGTATCTAAATAGTTTGTAGATTCAAAGGTGAATGATACGCGGGTGACGTCAAAAGACGGCAGCAGATGAAAGCTGTTCGACTGCACGACGTTCGTACACCTCCGCGCCTTTGTAGTAGGATAAGCAGTCGAGCCATTTCGACTGAAGCGTTCAACACTTCCTGTGACGTCTTTAAATGTATGTTATACATTTATTTACTTCCCTTTACTTTGGATAGAATGAAAGCAGAAGCAGGTTTAACTATTTACTGTAAGACGAGATGTGTATAAAATATTTTATTTTGAATATTTTTTTTTGGAGCACGGCACTTGACTTTGTATCTAACTGGTGGTGAGCAGAACTACAAAGTTAATGAATAGAGTCAATCAATAATTGTTCTTAAACAATATTGAGCGCTCCCACAATACCGGCTAAATGATGCGTTTATGAAATGGGTGACGACGAAGATGAATGGCATTTCGAGTATATTTTAATATAGGGGGCTCAGGGGGCCCCCACGAATCCTTACCAGAAAATCTCGAACTGAACTTTTGAAAATTTCTCCCATTTTCAAGATAAATATGGTACAGGTGACCACGTTTAATAATTTTTCCACAGTTTGCAACATTTTTCATTGTTTCTCCGCTCCTATAGGTCGTAGCGTGATGTTATGTAGTCTTTAGCCTTTCTCGATAAATGGGATATCCAACACTAAAATACTTTTTCAGATCAAACTTAATTGAGATTAGCGCGTTCAACCAAACTAACAAACACATCAGCTTTATATCTATACTAATATGATAAAGATTGCACGACATATTTTTGGCTACTTAAATGATTTGGAAGGTACTTACTAAACCTAAACTAAATAATAGGTACCTTTTTTTTTAACTTAAATGTTCGTGGGAAGCCGCGGGCAGAAACGAGTTTAATATTAAAAAAAAGTGCTGATATTACCCAACCGAATTTATATTAGTTGCATAATAAAAATCATTCACTGAAATACAGTAAAATTAATAAGTAAATATATGTGAGAATATTCCATGTTCTTGTTAGCTTTACAATTTTGATTGTAAAACTTTTATTTTCATTTTTAATTCAGTAAAAATAAACTGTAATGTAAAAATAACGTACAATTTTAATGGTATTGTTTATTTTTCCGTGAAAGCCTGCAAGATAAATTGTATCACGTAACCTGTTTATTCGACTTTTTGTTACTTCAAAATTAACTTTTTATTTAATGTTAGAATTACAACAGGGTTATAAAATATTTGGTTTTTGTAAGAAAAATATTCAGGTTGGTATTATCTGATACAAAACTACGCGCCTCTCCATTGCGGGCATATTATTATGATTCCATTTGGTTACCCTTGGTGGGTAACCAAATCTAAATTTTGTTAGTCTAGTTTAAATATTAGTATGTAGTATTGTAGCTCTAAAATGGGTGAGCAAATTTTTATGAAGTTTTTTTTATATGACACTTAGTTTTCCTGAGATATACAATATATATATATATATATAAGCATACTATCTCAGGAAAACTAAGTGTCATATAAAAAAACTGCATAAAAATTTGCTCACCCATTTTAGAGCTACAATACTACAGATAAATTTCCAAAAAGGACTAAGGGGTCAAATTATATCATTGGGGGTCAATTAATATTTAAACTAGACTAACAAAATTTAGATTTATATTGCACAAAAGATTATATTAATATTATTGTAATATAGTTAAAATAAATCAGCTTAGTAGTTAGAAAGTGAAATGCTATTATCTCAGTCGATGCAACGCCTCGGCAAATGTATATTACTTCTGATGGTCTGATTAGCTGATGACATTGCGGTAAATAATCAGTTTCAAAGTTGATATATTAAAATTTATTTATTTATTTGATACGTCGCTTTGCTGTTTACATTCAAATTATGGTAGATTGGCTGTTGCGATCCACGATAATTTGAATGTAAAGACATCGGGTCGAAAATAAAATATATCGGTTCAGTAGTTTTTGAGTTTATTCGAAACAAACAACAAACAAATTCAGCATTAGTACAGAAATATTCGCGAATACCTTTTACACTTTACAGTAGAGCGATAGTAGTTAAAAGTTAAATAAGTATACTTGCTAAACAAAAATGATACCTATAAAGAATTTCTACTTGCGATTGACAAAAATGATAAAAACGAAACCGGGAAGAACATTGTTAGTCCTTTAAGGATAAAACATCGTCGTTCCGTTTTATGCTACAATTTCGCCAGTTTAATGTGGAGCAAGGGACAATAATTCCGATAGCGCATCGGAGCGTAAAGTTTCTGCGAGTGATGTCTAATGACCGACGGGGTTTATGCCGTTTTCTGTTCAACCATAAAAAATGTTAATTCAATTGTACTCGAGAAAAAGGTCGTAAATACAAACACCGTGGTTCAACAGCTACTAAATGAGTTACGGACTTATGACTTTGTTTTACTGATGAAAGCTATAGAAATAATTTAATTAATTTACAAACGTAGGTTACGAAACAACCTTAAATGTTCCTATAAAATCTTGTTTAGATTGATGGAAATCTGGACCACTTTCCTACATAATTACAAAGTTATATCAGACAATTGTGTTAGTAGCATGCTAAAGCAAAGGATTAAACTTCCGACAAACCGAAAAACCGACAAATGACAGCCGAGGATACAATTACAATTTTGATTTACATAATGCGATAATAGCTATTTTACTGAAACAGCTTGTAACTTTGTATCTACCTAATGTAAGCAGACCTACAATATCATTGATCTCTGCAAGTGTGCCGGCTAAATGATGCGGTACGAACTATTGAGTCTATGCAAATATCGCCACTTGTTCGGCGTAGACTCTTACCATCGGCTACGACGAGGTGGGATTAAAACCACTGCGTAACTTGGGGAACTGAGGCCGTCTAGGCGATTTACGAGTAGGGTCGCGTAAAAATAACGTACAATTTTAAAGGTATTGTCAATTTTTTCGTGAAAGCCTGCAAGATAAATTTTATCATGCAACCTGTTTATGACTTCTTGTTGGTGACCCGATTACCTGACATTGTAATAATAATAATAACAATAATAATGTATAATAAAAATAATATTTAAATATCATAATAATTGCATTGAATTCCTAAATAATCATGTTGAATAATACACACATACATATCATCACGGGTGCCTTACGGCGCCCGAGACCGCCTAGACGGCCCCAGGGTACCCAGAGGAGGGGTTTTAATCCCACCTCGTCGTAGCCGATGGTATGAGTCTACATCGAATAAGTGGCTAGCTCGTCGCGATGTTTTGAATAGACTCAATAACCCATCTATAATCAGTTTCACAAGTTGGTATCGTGAAACCAGGACTGACAGCTCAACGTGCTCTCCGAGGCACTATAGTGGTGTTGTCAAACAAATGTACATATTTTTTTTAATTAAAAACTCATTGGTACACACCGGGATTCGAACCAGGGACCTAAGTATTTTTAAGTCCAAGGCCTAACCAACTCGGCCACCACGTATATAAATATTTTGAATAATGCATAATGATAATAATGTGCCATAATGAATATATTAATTAATTTTCTAAATGAAGAATAAATAATAATAGGTAGGTACCTACTTGATGTTTGAAATTTTTATCATATTAATTAATTGCTAAATAATAATGTTTTAATTAATTTTAATTGATAAAAATTGTTATACTTACTTCAATTCGCAGTGCCCTTGCAGGGTTCACACTGTATTACTTAAATTTTACTTACACCCCAAGTAACACAGTCTTGGACGTTTAAAACAAATCTGTCTATTGACATTCTATGCATGGTTAATCTATAGATAGGGGCTTTCTAAAGATGGTTACAATAAAGAAAATGTATTCTCATATATATAGTCTTTTTTCTCAAGCTGGATTATTTTTAGAGCATTTGTTCTACAGCACACTTATTTTAAGTACGTTTATAGGTATATTGAATGTTTTAAGATAAAATGTTCTACAAATAGTTAATAAAGCCTAAAGGTACCTAACTTGAAGTAATTTTATAGATAAGATGATATATTTTAAGATATAACTTTGTACAAACTTTCTATTTTAGCTATTGGTACTCTCATCTTTCTTTATAAAGAGACTTAAGTCTAGATAAAATACTTTAATAGGTATTTTTTAGTTTGTTTAAAAAAATTATAGTGAAAGCGCTTTTTTAATGTTTTTTTTAAATTTTAGTGTTTTTTTCCTAAAAATGGACTAATTAAGAGAAATTGTATTAAATATTTGAATAGGATGATTTTATGCAATGGAAACATTGAAAAAAAAATAGTCCTTTTGATTTTCCCGATGTACCACAAATAAAAATTACCAGATACTATTGCCGAAAACCGAACAAGTCAAGGTCAAATTGGGCTTGGGCTATGTACACAAATCTGTGAAAATGCACATAACAAATTTAATACAAATACGCAGCTACGGAGGGATCCGTCCACTTTTGTATATCAGGCAGTCCCATCGCCGGCAAGGAAACTACTAACTATCTCGCTCAAGAAACGTAAAATAGATATACATTCCGTGTAAACAAAAGGGATGTAGGTAGATATTAATAGTTGATCACTGACTGTTCACAATGCCGGCGAGGACTCTGAGACTCTGCTGAGCGACAAACTATTGGAGCGAGAAGAAAAAGTTATCAAAGAAAATACTCGCTCAGCGATACTTGCTCAGCTAGGCTTGCTTGGCGGTTAGAAGAGACGAGTAGCCCTAGTGTGAGTTTTTTAAACATTTACTTTCGCGTTAACTTTACTACTGCGTTAACATTTTGACCAATAACACGATCGCATTTTTAGTTCTCAAAATTTCCGCTTGGAGCGCTGAATTATTTCCCATACAAATTTTAGTTAACTCAAACGCAAAGTTATAGTTAGAAAAGTGATACTAGGGGTACAGAGTTGCGACTTTGGCACCGCTGCCGGCGTATATAGCACTATTATTTTTTCACATTGTCTAAAAATAAAACAGAAATATATTTTGCTTACCCTCAATTGATTAATTAAATTGCTTCTTACTGCATAAAAGTATTCCGTTCACAACACATCAAATTACCTGGTGAACGTCTAGAAATACTGTGAGAAGATAAAAAGGAATGCAGAGATGACAGTTATTAGGTAATATTAAACCAGTCATAAATCTGTTTATTCTTTTACTAGATAGTTTAGTATGTAGCAAGTGAAATTATTCTTGCGATTGTCTAGAGCAGCGGTCGTCACACTTTTCCGGCCAAGGGCCACATAGGACAATGTGGGTAACACTGTCGGGCCGCACAAGGGTGTTGTCCACTTATATACCACATTATGTTCGTTTTTTTTTTGTAGCACGGCATATTACTTTGTATCCACCTGATGGTAAGCAGATCTACAAAATCTATGAATGGGGTCGATCAAAACATGGTTGTTTAACAGCATTGATCGCTCCCAATATGATTAATATATTTGCCGGTTAATGATGCGGTTACGAAACAGGCAATGACAGACAAATTTGCATTACGAGTCTATTAAATTATCCTCGCTGCTTTTTCGTAAAAACTAAACTAACTGCCCGCTACGTAGCCGCATCCTAAATATCGATGCAATAGCCTCCAAAAAAACTATCAACCCACAGACTAAAACCGAAACATATGACTAGATCACTTGTCGGTTTGTAGTAATGAAATCAGTCGGTCGGTCTAACAAAGTCATAGAGACCTTCCTCCCACCTAAAAATATAAGTAGCCGGCTGGAGCCATATCAGGTGAATACGGTGGCTCTTCGTTAAGATTTGTTGAGGTTTGGCCAGAAATTCGTTCACAACTATCCTTGTGAAATAGCGCGTTATAATGGTGGAAAAATCCATGACTTTTCTTTCTATAAATCGGCCTTTTCGACAAATTTTGTCTCTCAAACGCCACGTAACGCTGTGTCTTTACTTTTAATTGACTTTGACAATGCATTTTTCGGTGTCGGCATAATCAGACGTCCTTGTTCCGTGTTGACTGGTTTACATGTAAAACTCGTAAACCTATGTATTTTCACCAGTTCTGTGTTTTATGAATGTGGTATTGGAATAAATTTATTCTATCAAATCTTTATATCCCTTTCGCGATTAATTTTTTGCAGAAAATTCAGGTATTTCGGTACTCGTTTCATGCCCAAAATTGTTTAAAATGGGACAAATTGATTCGTGAGACTCAGAAATTTTAAAGGCTATCTCTTTCAGACTTAAACAACCATTCACCATTTCTTTTACTTCAGCGCTGTAACAATTTCAGCGCTTCAGCACAAGAAATTCTATTTGTAATGCAGATGGCAATGGATAAAAAAATTTTACAATCTGTGTATGTTAAAAATTTATATCCATTGTAAAAATCGCAATGTGCCTACAAAAAAGTATTTGTCGTGCCGACAAAAATAATTTCGACATGATAGCTTTTTAAATAATACAATTCCAGTACCTTCTTCACAGTATGTACACCTATAAAAGTTTTTATTGCACGTTTTTTAATATAAAAAATTTAAGTAATGGAAAACTAATGTTTAGTGGTAAATCTAACAAAAATATTATATATAAACCGACGGCGGTCTCTGTTAATTCCATTATTAAATCTCGCATCGGTGCCTATTTAGTTAACTTTTTACGCAAAATCTGTTTTAGTAGATGGTTGACTATTGAAATTGATTTGCTTTGTCGCGGGCCGCACAAACATCGACAGCGGGCCGCATGCGGCCCGCTGTCGATGTTTAAAACTTAGTAATGTAAAAAATAATAAATTTGTTACGCCATGATGCAATAATAAGTTTAAATCACTCTTGTAAGTTCCTCACCATTCGTGTGGTTGTCTATTACAAATCAAATGTAACTTAAAGTTGTTAGTCTTGAGTTAACTTGGTTTTAAAACTTGACGAGTACAGACTTCTCTAAAGGTCTCAACTTCATCTATAAACTATCTACTAGTATAACTTGTGCTCTATAAACAGTTTAGTGAGACACTATCAATATCTCTACAGACCATTTGAAAATTTACAACTCTTAACTCTATCTATTCATGTTTTCTTAACTCATTCTTATGAGAAGGGATAAGGTTGTGCTCACTTTTACTAAACTATGTCTATAAGCGTTCTTGAACATTATTTAGGAGCTATTTTACTCTTAAGGTAGACAATATAATTAATTTCTATTAGATATCTAATAGTCCGTTTTTAGATGTGATTGTGTTACTTGGGACCCTACTAACCGCAATGTGATGCAATAAATGATTTGTATTTGTACATTATATCGAATGTGTCGCTCTATGGGAGAATTATCCTATATGCATTACGGCACGAGATCCCCTAGGTCGCCTAGACGGCCTCAGGGTACCCAGCGAAGTGGTTCCCACTTCGTCGTAGTCTATACCGAACAAGTGGCTAGCTCGTCGCGATATTTATAGAGATAATAGTCCACGAGTACTATAAACACTCAAATTGGTATACTCTATAGTAATTTTGTAAATTCTACTAAATAAAATGATATCAGTAGATATCAACTGGATATCAAAGATACATTTAGTAGGTACTTATAGAAAAAAATGGTCGTGGTAATATAATAGTAGTTGCCTGATTTCGTTTTCCACTCTAGGCAAATAATATTATTAAGTAGACATGCATTGTTTGCATGCATTATACAACATTTTTCATTGATGTTCCGTCCTTATGGTTGTATATATACCCTTCCTCGATAATTAGGCTATCCAACACTAACATAATTTTTCAATTCGAACCAGGTGGTTATTTTTAAAATGAAAATGGCGTATTTAGTCATTTTTCGTTTAAACATCTCGAATAGAGATGAATGTCGAAAGCGCGAGAATTGCCCACCAGTAGTTGCTGAGATTAGCGCGGTTCAACAAAACAAACAAACTTCAACTTTATAATAGGTACCTATTAAGTATATATTACAAGTATTAGTTTTTCCTGGTATACACGGCTTAGTTTGTGTTAAATGTCCTACATATTTATATTTATTATACCTCCCGGTAAGTTAGGACGGTATAAATTTAATAAAATTACAAGGTTTGTAGGTACCGTATGTATTAGATTAGGTACCGTATGTAGTAGATTACAGTGTCTGAAGTTTATTATTTTGAACTATTTATTAAACAGATAAGAAAAAAAAGAATTTAATTAAACCAGAGACGTCTGGCGGTTACTCAGAATGTTTTTCTTAAAAATACATCTTGGCAACATGTTTAGAGGCAATTGTAAAGCGACTCACGTAGCAGCAACTGGTCGGCAAACTCCTGAGATAAAGAACGTAAAGCCAGGTGTTTTGCTACAAAATTACTGACTCTTTACGTGGCTACAAATTGGCTGTTTTTGAAAATTTTGGGTGACGGACGAGCAAAAACATTTTGTTTTAGCGTAGACGTATACTAGCGATGACTATAAAATTTACTATTATTTTGATACTAAAGGGCTTAAAAATATAATGTCGTTTTAAAAAGTAGTTTGGGTCTGGTTATATAATTCGAGCCACGTCGAAATTATTTCAAATATTATTTATTTCATGTAAATCTTTACAGATATTTATGAATAGTCAAAAAAAACATTTTTAACAATTAGGTCTAGAGTGCGTTTGGTTAGGCTGCCATATATATATAACCATTATATATTAATTATTAAAAGGTGTCATTAAGAGGAGTGTCTGACTCATCAGACACCATCGAAAAGCCTCAGCTTTTCGATGGTCATGCTGATTCAACTTCAAAGTATTACCTCTCCCCCCGCATGACGGTCAGTCGGTAACACTATCATACATGTATGTAAACCTTCCCCCAAACCCTCAATAAGTGAAAGATTATATCGTATGAGATTATATCTACAATTTAGGCATCAAAACGACTTTCGGGCCAAAACTGTTTTCTACCCGTAAACTTTAATGAATTTGAAAAAAAATAGTCTCATTTTATTAAAGGGAAAATAAACGATGACTGTACGTTTTCCTTTTTTTAATTTTCTGCCTTGATATTTTATAGGAATTATTTTAATGTGAGGGATTTTTTCACGATTTTTTTCAAGGGTTGATATTATTTTTCCTACACCAAACTTTAAAAAAAGGAAAACGTACGAGCCTAGATATAGGTCTTATTTATAACGCCTCCAAAACTCATAAAAATCTATGAATGTTTAGTGGGGGGTAACAGTTAGGACCAAAAGGTCGTGAAAGTATGGGAAATGTTTGATCAGACTCCGCTCTTAAATAAAATTATTTAAAAAAAAACAACCAACCGAACGCACGCTACATAACCAACTAGTGTAAGACTGGGTGGTTAACTGATTCCATTGACCATCCAATTATCTTCTGCCATACAAGAGTGGCACCGAGACTCACCGGTGTATTAGAGATTCTTCACTTCTACAAATATTGATACAATTAACCGTTCAACCGCCCTAATTATCTTAAATTAACTTACTTAAATTAAATTGTAATCGCACCGTAATTTAATCACTCAAGCTATTTATAAAATTACGAAATGTGACAAATTAACCGATTATGATAATATTACAATGCGTTTGGACTAAAGTTAATTTAAGAGGGCGACTAAAGCAAATCAGTAATCTAGATCTCCGATTATAAGAATACCTCAAACCCAACAAATATATTTAAAAAACATAGTAATAATACAAGATATTTAGAAGTAACTGGCGTTTTGAAGAAGGTATCATAAAGATACCTCTATAAAAAAAAATCGCAAAGTTACTTCCATTTATTATCGATATTTCCTATTACTTCAATATTATACAGCCTCCGTAGACTAGTGGTTTCGCTTTTGGCGTTGGGCGGAGGTCGTGGCTTCGATTCCCAGCCATGGCAAAAAATCTTAGTACGTTATTCTGTATAGTTTGTCAATGTCTGGGTGTTTATAAAATATGCCGCGCGTAATTTTTTGTTTCTCACTCGAACGCTTTTTAAGAGGCATCTTTTATTGTACCTGTTTTATTTGCCTTTATACGCCCTCTTAAGATAATTTAGGCCCTGTGGTCCCAAGACGAGGCGATGCAGTTACGATGCTGATTAGTTTGCGTTGCAGCAGGTATTGTGTTACAAAGATTATATAACAATTAAGGAGCTATGTTACTTACTATTAATTAAGCAAATGCTGATGTTGATGTTTTTTATTTGTTTTTAGGTGGAAGCTCATAAGAATTTTAGAGTTTATTGGTTTTCATCATTGGTTTTAATGATTTTAAGGAGATCTGTGTCGCTTTCGTGGTAGAACTCTCATTAGGTCTAAGAATTAACCCTATAAACTTTTAGTTTTAATGGTGTCGCAATCGCGAACGTGTTTTCCATACAAAATTAGCTTTTGCACTTCCAATAATACTCGAATAATGTTTGTCGCAGAATTAAAATAATATTTTTGTCGGTCTTAGTATTTATTAGTCTTTCTGTGTTGGGATATTATTTTTATTTTTTTCGAAATCAGAAAATAATCTTTTTTAATATTATAATACTAAAAAAAAATTACCCACAACAGAAAGATTTTTACGTACAATTACGAACTTCGACCAACAGCCAAGTTATTATATTGGAAGTACGTTTGTATGGGCATCAAGTCGACCCCAGGGGCCTTAAACGGTCCAACCAGTTCGGTTACCTACTACTTTCATGAAAAACATCCAAGTACTTATAAGAATATGCATTTAAAGTCTACGATTCAGTTAATTTGTCGAATGTAAAATTTGCGTTGTACAAAAGACAGAGCTTAGTATTTCTGCATTCCCTCAGGCATACCATTTTCAAAGTAAACCAGAGATGTTTCTTGTTGTAATTAAAACATTAGTTTTTACGGCTACTATAAATCAAGCTTATTTGAAATTTATAAAGGGCTCGGGCTCGGCGCCGGCGTTGCTAATCTTATAAATTATGAAAAACAACGGAAAACCCATAAATTGTAATTCAGTTACTCGACACCACAGACTACTACCCACTGTGCTGTAACTAGCGTTAATGCTACCAGCCACTGGCGAGCTTTTCGTACGTAGTTCGTTTTAATAATAAATATTTACTTTTTATTTAATTTATTTTATGTGGTCGTGTTGGTTAGACCTTAGACTTAAAAACACTACAGTTTTAAGTCCGGCGTGTACCAACATGTTTTTTTTTAAGTTAAACAATATGTACATTTTGTTTCGCAACACCCTATATAGTGCTTCGGGGAGCACGGTAAACTGTCGGTCCCAGTTTTCACTATACCAACTTATGAAATTGTTTATATGTATATATATATATATATATATATAATAACAATTTCGTAAGTTGGTATAGTATAGTTTATATTATATATATAAATAAACAGTTTCATAAGTTGGTATAGTGAAAGCTGGGCTATATATACATATATAGGATATTGAGTCCTATCCAAGCACAGGTACGACCTGACCACTTGTTCGGTACATAATAGAATCAGTTACCACAAGGTGAGAATAAACCCCCACCGCTGGGTACCATAAGGGCAACTCGGCGATCTTGGCCGCCACAAGGCACCCGTGATGGTAAGGTGAGTATTTATTTACTTCAAAAAACTACAAAAAAAGTATAAAAACTCATTATTAATAGTTACATGCCATGGATTTATACCATCTTTTTAATTGTTTATTTTTTTTTTATAGGAGCGGCACGTATTTATTTTTGTCACATTTGCCATTCAATTGTTTTTCAAAGGAGGCTATTGCATCGATATTTAGGATGCGGTTACGTAGCGGGCAGTTAATTTGACGATAAAGCAGCGAAACTATTAAATAGACTCGTAATGCAAATTTGTCTGGCGATGCCTGCAGTTTCGTAACTGCATCAATTAGCCGGCAAATATATATCATAAAAGTCATAGGTGCGATCAATGCTTTGACCAACAATGTATTGATCGACCCCGTACATGGACTTTGCAGATCTGCCTACCATCAGGTAGATACAAAGTATTATGTCGTGCTAAGAAAAAACGAACAGAATAGGTAGTAATAAGTGGACAACACCCTTAGTGTGCGGCCCGACAGTGATACCCACATTGTCCTATATGGCCCTTGGCCGGAAAAGTGTGACAACCGCTGCTGTAGGGTGTTAGTGACCATCGAGGGCATGCATTTGGCTGATCCATCCCAAAGAGGCGAACAATATTCACCACAAGGCCGGATATATAATTAACTTTTCGCGCAATTGATAAAAAATAATACAACGATATGTAGTAGTGTATGTATTTTATAGCTGATCCATTACAGATAGTCTGTCGTACATTTATCTATCAACAATGAAAACAATTTATTTATCTTTGTCTAAAAAAAAGGATTGAAAAGTAGTGTTGTCTAGACTCTAGACGATGTCAGCCATGTCAGCGCTTGCAAACGAGTCAGCGATAGTCGTCGACGCCAACTAGAGACGCAGGCAATCCGTCAAGCGCTCGCTGCAGCAGAATCTTTTTGCTTTTTCCTAACAAAAATACAAACACTATTTCACTCTATTTACCTAAATTAACTTGAAGAGGACAAAGCTTTAAAATTTTGGTAACTTACTTTTGCTATAAATATAAAAATATTGTATTTTGAATGCGAAAATCTATTTTCTGTCTACCTCTGTTTGTGTTACAGCTAAAATGATAATATTACTATGTGTCTAAGCTAGTAAATTCATAAAACCTCATAGAAGCTTTACCTTTTGTCGTAAAATCGTCCAGCTGAGAATCAGTCCAGTTGATAACGAAAGCGTATTCTGAATAGCTGTTCAACATTCGTACTTCCATTATATTCATCGGCTTCCATTGATGAACGCCTAGCTTTAATCAGGATCACAGAAAGTGGACCAAATGATTTCTCAGCGCCCAAACTAGTCTCAGAAGAGAGCGCATCTTTTTTTTTATTTTTTTTATTTGTTGTAGCACGGCATGTCACTGATGTAACATAGTATCTATCTGATGGTGAGCAGGCCTACAAAGTCCATAAATGTAGTCGATCAATATTTTTATTATTGTTTTTGTTTTTTTGTAATTTTTGTAATAAGGATAAACTATTTGTGATAACTTATTGATGGTTTTTAGTTGTTAATTTTATATAAATAATTGTTATTATTGTTAGCCGTAAGTTGTCTCAACACTGTAAAATAAAAATAAAATAAAATATTGATGTTTAATAACATTGGTCGCTCCCACTATGCCGGCTAAATTATGTGGTTACGAAATGAGCAGCTACAAAGGTGAATTTGTAATACGAGAATTTGTATCCTTGCGCTTTTTTTATCAGTATAGGAAGGTCAGATAAAAATATATTATTTTTTTATTATTAATTTCTTCTTTGAATAGAATCTATTTATAAAACATTTATAATAGTCAAGAATTTTGAATTATATTCAATTTAGTTATTAAACAAAAATATAATAAAATATACCTACCTATAAAAATAAAAATAATTAATTATTAACTATTTTAAAAATTTTGGAAATGAGACAATGGGCGTAGGGTACCAAGGACACTAGCGGCGTTACCCCGTTGGATAGCAATACTGATCCTCTGAACCAGGTACTCCTTGCTCAGAGGATCACCAGTTGCTATTTTAATTTTTTTACCTAGATCACGGATAAATTCGCTAGCATCCACCACGCACCACATAATAGCACCACGGACCCATTGTCTCAACGGAAAATGCCAAAAATATGTGCGAGTTCAGGAGCTCTGCATACTTATTGTGCTTTATTTTAACTGCTTGTTCAGCTGCAGCTCCCGCACGTTTGGAAGATGACGAAACGTGACTCCGACAAAGTGTGTCCACGCAGGTCGCATCCCAGACCAAAGCACGACCACATTTGTATGGTATAATAGTCATACCGTCCGGTCTTTTGCCATCAGATCTTTGTGGGCCTAAGGGTTCAAGAACAGAAGGAATGTTTGCTTTTGATAAGGACTTAGAGATAATGTCGTTAATGTTATGGTGTCTTGAAAAACGACCAGCACTTTTTTGACACGAAAGGCCATGATGACCTTCAGAATCAACTGTGTCGCCGCAAATGCAAACATGGGATTCGTATATAGTACACCCTAAGCGTAATGCTGCTGCAATACGGAGTGAGCCAGCGTCCAGTAGTGTGCCCGTATGTGGAGAGGGAATAGCACGTAACCAGGCGCCGGACTCGCTTTTGCAACTTGCATTAAGCCGGGCTTCGTCTTTGGTACAATTTCTAGGTAAATTATGAAATATTTTTTTGTTTATAGTATCATCTAGATCTTTTTGGGATATGCAATTGGGAAATTGATCTATAGATGCTTTTGATTTCCAGATATCAGCCGCTTCTGGTTCTCTATGAAAAATATTGGTATTAACATTTGTTTTTGATAAAATAGACGTGCAAAGAGGTTTCGTAATAAAGACAGAACTTAAATAAGCAGGTATTGCTAAATCACTAACTTTCCTTATTACCTAAACCACTAAATCTAACCGAAAGAGAGGCCTGATGAAACTGGTCTGTAGAAATTTTTAAATTTAAAATAGACTTCTAGACTTAGTCTTATTTCATTATCAATTTCATTTACAACAGGAGAATTCCAACAAGGAGATGTACGTAAAGTGTACATATACCGCGGTGAAGTGAGACAATTTGATAGCAAATAAAATGAAACATGTGGTTCTATGTCCTCTAATTTAGAAGCTGCCCGTTTAAATACATCTAATTTATTTTTTAATACTGCAGTAATTCCTTCGTCAATCAGAGGAGATCCGAGTAAAGTGATATCTTCATTGTTACGAATTATTATTCCTGGGGCGATATTTTCAAAAGCTTTAATTAACTCATGGTTTATTTGAGATGGGAAAAACAATTCACATTTAGTATTATTTACTTCCAAGCCAAGATATTTTGATTTAGATATAATATTTTCAAAATCAGAAAGAACGGTGGAGGGATCACCACCTAAAGTGCCATCATCGAGATAAAAAATATTTAATTCTGATGACAAACTGCTAATTAATGGATGGATAGCCAGAGAGAAGGCAGCCGGTCCCATAGGATCTCCTTGTTGACAACCAACTTCCGAACTAATTATTTTGTTACCAAAAAAAAGTGATGAAGGTGTTTTATAACATTGCCACATGTAGGAATAAATATTAGGACAATTTATCTTAATTTCATTAAGCATAATATCTCTTTCTATAGAATTAAAAGCGTTTCTGTAATCTATTTTTAGTAAAACTTTAGACGAAGCATATTTTGAATTAATAAATTGTCGTGAGGCATGGACAGCAGCTTCACAACCATTGGGAACTGCAAAACCGACTTGTATTGGAGCTAACTTTGAACCAATTGATTTTGAAATGTTTTTACAAGCTATTTTGGATGCAATCCTTCTAAATACATTACCAACAGCTATGGGACGAATTCCTCCATCTTTTTTTTTTAAAGCGCATAGTGAAGCACCATACAAATACTTTAAAAAATCTTCATTGATGGAACCAGAAAGCATCATATTTATTATACCACATAAGTGGTCAATAAGCTTCGTGCTAACAACACCTGCTGAAAAAGAAATTAAATATTTTAAGACTTGTGGTCTTAAACCATCAAGTCCGCCGGCAGAACCATTTGGAAAGCTACGAATTGCATCTATTATATCATTAGGATTCGCTTTGAGATTGGTACAGTTTTCAGTAGGTGAACTAGGAAAATTGAGAGGACGAGAAGGAGAAGGATGTTTAGAACATAATGACTTAAATGTTTCTTCATTATTTGTAGCGAAATCATCACTTGATAAAAGCATTCGAATAGCTCCACGAACATCTCCGTCGGCTACTTTTATTTCAATACGTTTAGAGATGTTTATTTGCTTTTTTGAATTCATTTCTTTAGATAATATTTCCATGTTAAATAAGTTAATATTTTCTTTTATTGTACTTGTTAGTGATTTATTGGGAGTCACTTTTGTAGGAACGCGCAGAGCAGTGTAGGAAAAAATAAATAAATTTTCCCAAGCACTTATGGAGTTATTCTTAATGCAATTTGCCAAAAGATTACGAAAAATCCATGACTTTTCTTTCTATAAATCGGCCTTTTCGACAAATTTTGTCTCTCAAACGCCACGTAACGCTGTGTCTTTACTTTTAATTGACTTTGACAATGCATTTTTCGGTGTCGGCATAATCAGACGTCCTTGTTCCGTGTTGACTGGTTTACATGTAAAACTCGTAAACCTATGTATTTTCACCAGTTCTGTGTTTTATGAATGTGGTATTGGAATAAATTTATTCTATCAAATCTTTATATCCCTTTCGCGATTAATTTTTTGCAGAAAATTCAGGTATTTCGGTACTCGTTTCATGCCCAAAATTGTTTAAAATGGGACAAATTGATTCGTGAGACTCAGAAATTTTAAAGGCTATCTCTTTCAGACTTAAACAACCATTCACCATTTCTTTTACTTCAGCGCTGTAACAATTTCAGCGCTTCAGCACAAGAAATTCTATTTGTAATGCAGATGGCAATGGATAAAAAAATTTTACAATCTGTGTATGTTAAAAATTTATATCCATTGTAAAAATCGCAATGTGCCTACAAAAAAGTATTTGTCGTGCCGACAAAAATAATTTCGACATGATAGCTTTTTAAATAATACAATTCCAGTACCTTCTTCACAGTATGTACACCTATAAAAGTTTTTATTGCACGTTTTTTAATATAAAAAATTTAAGTAATGGAAAACTAATGTTTAGTGGTAAATCTAACAAAAATATTATATATAAACCGACGGCGGTCTCTGTTAATTCCATTATTAAATCTCGCATCGGTGCCTATTTAGTTAACTTTTTACGCAAAATCTGTTTTAGTAGATGGTTGACTATTGAAATTGATTTGCTTTGTCGCGGGCCGCACAAACATCGACAGCGGGCCGCATGCGGCCCGCTGTCGATGTTTAAAACTTAGTAATGTAAAAAATAATAAATTTGTTACGCCATGATGCAATAATAAGTTTAAATCACTCTTGTAAGTTCCTCACCATTCGTGTGGTTGTCTATTACAAATCAAATGTAACTTAAAGTTGTTAGTCTTGAGTTAACTTGGTTTTAAAACTTGACGAGTACAGACTTCTCTAAAGGTCTCAACTTCATCTATAAACTATCTACTAGTATAACTTGTGCTCTATAAACAGTTTAGTGAGACACTATCAATATCTCTACAGACCATTTGAAAATTTACAACTCTTAACTCTATCTATTCATGTTTTCTTAACTCATTCTTATGAGAAGGGATAAGGTTGTGCTCACTTTTACTAAACTATGTCTATAAGCGTTCTTGAACATTATTTAGGAGCTATTTTACTCTTAAGGTAGACAATATAATTAATTTCTATTAGATATCTAATAGTCCGTTTTTAGATGTGATTGTGTTACTTGGGACCCTACTAACCGCAATGTGATGCAATAAATGATTTGTATTTGTACATTATATCGAATGTGTCGCTCTATGGGAGAATTATCCTATATGCATTACGGCACGAGATCCCCTAGGTCGCCTAGACGGCCTCAGGGTACCCAGCGAAGTGGTTCCCACTTCGTCGTAGTCTATACCGAACAAGTGGCTAGCTCGTCGCGATATTTATAGAGATAATAGTCCACGAGTACTATAAACACTCAAATTGGTATACTCTATAGTAATTTTGTAAATTCTACTAAATAAAATGATATCAGTAGATATCAACTGGATATCAAAGATACATTTAGTAGGTACTTATAGAAAAAAATGGTCGTGGTAATATAATAGTAGTTGCCTGATTTCGTTTTCCACTCTAGGCAAATAATATTATTAAGTAGACATGCATTGTTTGCATGCATTATACAACATTTTTCATTGATGTTCCGTCCTTATGGTTGTATATATACCCTTCCTCGATAATTAGGCTATCCAACACTAACATAATTTTTCAATTCGAACCAGGTGGGCAATTCTCGCGCTTTCGACATTCATCTCGATTCGATATTTTTTTAAAATGAAAATGGCGTATTTAGTCATTTTTCGTTTAAACATCTCGAATAGAGATGAATGTCGAAAGCGCGAGAATTGCCCACCAGTAGTTGCTGAGATTAGCGCGGTTCAACAAAACAAACAAACTTCAACTTTATAATAGGTACCTATTAAGTATATATTACAAGTATTAGTTTTTCCTGGTATACACGGCTTAGTTTGTGTTAAATGTCCTACATATTTATATTTATTATACCTCCCGGTAAGTTAGGACGGTATAAATTTAATAAAATTACAAGGTTTGTAGGTACCGTATGTATTAGATTAGGTACCGTATGTAGTAGATTACAGTGTCTGAAGTTTATTATTTTGAACTATTTATTAAACAGATAAGAAAAAAAAGAATTTAATTAAACCAGAGACGTCTGGCGGTTACTCAGAATGTTTTTCTTAAAAATACATCTTGGCAACATGTTTAGAGGCAATTGTAAAGCGACTCACGTAGCAGCAACTGGTCGGCAAACTCCTGAGATAAAGAACGTAAAGCCAGGTGTTTTGCTACAAAATTACTGACTCTTTACGTGGCTACAAATTGGCTGTTTTTGAAAATTTTGGGTGACGGACGAGCAAAAACATTTTGTTTTAGCGTAGACGTATACTAGCGATGACTATAAAATTTACTATTATTTTGATACTAAAGGGCTTAAAAATATAATGTCGTTTTAAAAAGTAGTTTGGGTCTGGTTATATAATTCGAGCCACGTCGAAATTATTTCAAATATTATTTATTTCATGTAAATCTTTACAGATATTTATGAATAGTCAAAAAAAACATTTTTAACAATTAGGTCTAGAGTGCGTTTGGTTAGGCTGCCATATATATATAACCATTATATATTAATTATTAAAAGGTGTCATTAAGAGGAGTGTCTGACTCATCAGACACCATCGAAAAGCCTCAGCTTTTCGATGGTCATACTGATTCAACTTCAAAGTATTACCTCTCCCCCCGCATGACGGTCAGTCGGTAACACTATCATACATGTATGTAAACCTTCCCCCAAACCCTCAATAAGTGAAAGATTATATCGTATGAGATTATATCTACAATTTAGGCATCAAAACGACTTTCGGGCCAAAACTGTTTTCTACCCGTAAACTTTAATGAATTTGAAAAAAAATAGTCTCATTTTATTAAAGGGAAAATAAACGATGACTGTACGTTTTCCTTTTTTTAATTTTCTGCCTTGATATTTTATAGGAATTATTTTAATGTGAGGGATTTTTTCACGATTTTTTTCAAGGGTTGATATTATTTTTCCTACACCAAACTTTAAAAAAAGGAAAACGTACGAGCCTAGATATAGGTCTTATTTATAACGCCTCCAAAACTCATAAAAATCTATGAATGTTTAGTGGGGGGTAACAGTTAGGACCAAAAGGTCGTGAAAGTATGGGAAATGTTTGATCAGACTCCGCTCTTAAATAAAATTATTTAAAAAAAAACAACCAACCGAACGCACGCTACATAACCAACTAGTGTAAGACTGGGTGGTTAACTGATTCCATTGACCATCCAATTATCTTCTGCCATACAAGAGTGGCACCGAGACTCACCGGTGTATTAGAGATTCTTCACTTCTACAAATATTGATACAATTAACCGTTCAACCGCCCTAATTATCTTAAATTAACTTACTTAAATTAAATTGTAATCGCACCGTAATTTAATCACTCAAGCTATTTATAAAATTACGAAATGTGACAAATTAACCGATTATGATAATATTACAATGCGTTTGGACTAAAGTTAATTTAAGAGGGCGACTAAAGCAAATCAGTAATCTAGATCTCCGATTATAAGAATACCTCAAACCCAACAAATATATTTAAAAAACATAGTAATAATACAAGATATTTAGAAGTAACTGGCGTTTTGAAGAAGGTATCATAAAGATACCTCTATAAAAAAAAATCGCAAAGTTACTTCCATTTATTATCGATATTTCCTATTACTTCAATATTATACAGCCTCCGTAGACTAGTGGTTTCGCTTTTGGCGTTGGGCGGAGGTCGTGGCTTCGATTCCCAGCCATGGCAAAAAATCTTAGTACGTTATTCTGTATAGTTTGTCAATGTCTGGGTGTTTATAAAATATGCCGCGCGTAATTTTTTGTTTCTCACTCGAACGCTTTTTAAGAGGCATCTTTTATTGTACCTGTTTTATTTGCCTTTATACGTCCTCTTAAGATAATTTAGGCCCTGTGGTCCCAAGACGAGGCGATGCAGTTACGATGCTGATTAGTTTGCGTTGCAGCAGGTATTGTGTTACAAAGATTATATAACAATTAAGGAGCTATGTTACTTACTATTAATTAAGCAAATGCTGATGTTGATGTTTTTTATTTGTTTTTAGGTGGAAGCTCATAAGAATTTTAGAGTTTATTGGTTTTCATCATTGGTTTTAATGATTTTAAGGAGATCTGTGTCGCTTTCGTGGTAGAACTCTCATTAGGTCTAAGAATTAACCCTATAAACTTTTAGTTTTAATGGTGTCGCAATCGCGAACGTGTTTTCCATACAAAATTAGCTTTTGCACTTCCAATAATACTCGAATAATGTTTGTCGCAGAATTAAAATAATATTTTTGTCGGTCTTAGTATTTATTAGTCTTTCTGTGTTGGGATATTATTTTTATTTTTTTCGAAATCAGAAAATAATCTTTTTTAATATTATAATACTAAAAAAAAATTACCCACAACAGAAAGATTTTTACGTACAATTACGAACTTCGACCAACAGCCAAGTTATTATATTGGAAGTACGTTTGTATGGGCATCAAGTCGACCCCAGGGGCCTTAAACGGTCCAACCAGTTCGGTTACCTACTACTTTCATGAAAAACATCCAAGTACTTATAAGAATATGCATTTAAAGTCTACGATTCAGTTAATTTGTCGAATGTAAAATTTGCGTTGTACAAAAGACAGAGCTTAGTATTTCTGCATTCCCTCAGGCATACCATTTTCAAAGTAAACCAGAGATGTTTCTTGTTGTAATTAAAACATTAGTTTTTACGGCTACTATAAATCAAGCTTATTTGAAATTTATAAAGGGCTCGGGCTCGGCGCCGGCGTTGCTAATCTTATAAATTATGAAAAACAACGGAAAACCCATAAATTGTAATTCAGTTACTCGACACCACAGACTACTACCCACTGTGCTGTAACTAGCGTTAATGCTACCAGCCACTGGCGAGCTTTTCGTACGTAGTTCGTTTTAATAATAAATATTTACTTTTTATTTAATTTATTTTATGTGGTCGTGTTGGTTAGACCTTAGACTTAAAAACACTACAGTTTTAAGTCCGGCGTGTACCAACATGTTTTTTTTTAAGTTAAACAATATGTACATTTTGTTTCGCAACACCCTATATAGTGCTTCGGGGAGCACGGTAAACTGTCGGTCCCAGTTTTCACTATACCAACTTATGAAATTGTTTATATGTATATATATATATATATATATATAATAACAATTTCGTAAGTTGGTATAGTATAGTTTATATTATATATATAAATAAACAGTTTCATAAGTTGGTATAGTGAAAGCTGGGCTATATATACATATATAGGATATTGAGTCCTATCCAAGCACAGGTACGACCTGACCACTTGTTCGGTACATAATAGAATCAGTTACCACAAGGTGAGAATAAACCCCCACCGCTGGGTACCATAAGGGCAACTCGGCGATCTTGGCCGCCACAAGGCACCCGTGATGGTAAGGTGAGTATTTATTTACTTCAAAAAACTACAAAAAAAGTATAAAAACTCATTATTAATAGTTACATGCCATGGATTTATACCATCTTTTTAATTGTTTATTTTTTTTTTATAGGAGCGGCACGTATTTATTTTTGTCACATTTGCCATTCAATTGTTTTTCAAAGGAGGCTATTGCATCGATATTTAGGATGCGGTTACGTAGCGGGCAGTTAATTTGACGATAAAGCAGCGAAACTATTAAATAGACTCGTAATGCAAATTTGTCTGGCGATGCCTGCAGTTTCGTAACTGCATCAATTAGCCGGCAAATATATATCATAAAAGTCATAGGTGCGATCAATGCTTTGACCAACAATGTATTGATCGACCCCGTACATGGACTTTGCAGATCTGCCTACCATCAGGTAGATACAAAGTATTATGTCGTGCTAAGAAAAAACGAACAGAATAGGTAGTAATAAGTGGACAACACCCTTAGTGTGCGGCCCGACAGTGATACCCACATTGTCCTATATGGCCCTTGGCCGGAAAAGTGTGACAACCGCTGCTGTAGGGTGTTAGTGACCATCGAGGGCATGCATTTGGCTGATCCATCCCAAAGAGGCGAACAATATTCACCACAAGGCCGGATATATAATTAACTTTTCGCGCAATTGATAAATAATAATACAACGATATGTAGTAGTGTATGTATTTTATAGCTGATCCATTACAGATAGTCTGTCGTACATTTATCTATCAACAATGAAAACAATTTATTTATCTTTGTCTAAAAAAAAGGATTGAAAAGTAGTGTTGTCTAGACTCTAGACGATGTCAGCCATGTCAGCGCTTGCAAACGAGTCAGCGATAGTCGTCGACGCCAACTAGAGACGCAGGCAATCCGTCAAGCGCTCGCTGCAGCAGAATCTTTTTGCTTTTTCCTAACAAAAATACAAACACTATTTCACTCTATTTACCTAAATTAACTTGAAGAGGACAAAGCTTTAAAATTTTGGTAACTTACTTTTGCTATAAATATAAAAATATTGTATTTTGAATGCGAAAATCTATTTTCTGTCTACCTCTGTTTGTGTTACAGCTAAAATGATAATATTACTATGTGTCTAAGCTAGTAAATTCATAAAACCTCATAGAAGCTTTACCTTTTGTCGTAAAATCGTCCAGCTGAGAATCAGTCCAGTTGATAACGAAAGCGTATTCTGAATAGCTGTTCAACATTCGTACTTCCATTATATTCATCGGCTTCCATTGATGAACGCCTAGCTTTAATCAGGATCACAGAAAGTGGACCAAATGATTTCTCAGCGCCCAAACTAGTCTCAGAAGAGAGCGCATCTTTTTTTTTATTTTTTTTATTTGTTGTAGCACGGCATGTCACTGATGTAACATAGTATCTATCTGATGGTGAGCAGGCCTACAAAGTCCATAAATGTAGTCGATCAATATTTTTATTATTGTTTTTGTTTTTTTGTAATTTTTGTAATAAGGATAAACTATTTGTGATAACTTATTGATGGTTTTTAGTTGTTAATTTTATATAAATAATTGTTATTATTGTTAGCCGTAAGTTGTCTCAACACTGTAAAATAAAAATAAAATAAAATATTGATGTTTAATAACATTGGTCGCTCCCACTATGCCGGCTAAATTATGTGGTTACGAAATGAGCAGCTACAAAGGTGAATTTGTAATACGAGAATTTGTATCCTTGCGCTTTTTTTATCAGTATAGGAAGGTCAGATAAAAATATATTATTTTTTTATTATTAATTTCTTCTTTGAATAGAATCTATTTATAAAACATTTATAATAGTCAAGAATTTTGAATTATATTCAATTTAGTTATTAAACAAAAATATAATAAAATATACCTACCTATAAAAATAAAAATAATTAATTATTAACTATTTTAAAAATTTTGGAAATGAGACAATGGGCGTAGGGTACCAAGGACACTAGCGGCGTTACCCCGTTGGATAGCAATACTGATCCTCTGAACCAGGTACTCCTTGCTCAGAGGATCACCAGTTGCTATTTTAATTTTTTTACCTAGATCACGGATAAATTCGCTAGCATCCACCACGCACCACATAATAGCACCACGGACCCATTGTCTCAACGGAAAATGCCAAAAATATGTGCGAGTTCAGGAGCTCTGCATACTTATTGTGCTTTATTTTAACTGCTTGTTCAGCTGCAGCTCCCGCACGTTTGGAAGATGACGAAACGTGACTCCGACAAAGTGTGTCCACGCAGGTCGCATCCCAGACCAAAGCACGACCACATTTGTATGGTATAATAGTCATACCGTCCGGTCTTTTGCCATCAGATCTTTGTGGGCCTAAGGGTTCAAGAACAGAAGGAATGTTTGCTTTTGATAAGGACTTAGAGATAATGTCGTTAATGTTATGGTGTCTTGAAAAACGACCAGCACTTTTTTGACACGAAAGGCCATGATGACCTTCAGAATCAACTGTGTCGCCGCAAATGCAAACATGGGATTCGTATATAGTACACCCTAAGCGTAATGCTGCTGCAATACGGAGTGAGCCAGCGTCCAGTAGTGTGCCCGTATGTGGAGAGGGAATAGCACGTAACCAGGCGCCGGACTCGCTTTTGCAACTTGCATTAAGCCGGGCTTCGTCTTTGGTACAATTTCTAGGTAAATTATGAAATATTTTTTTGTTTATAGTATCATCTAGATCTTTTTGGGATATGCAATTGGGAAATTGATCTATAGATGCTTTTGATTTCCAGATATCAGCCGCTTCTGGTTCTCTATGAAAAATATTGGTATTAACATTTGTTTTTGATAAAATAGACGTGCAAAGAGGTTTCGTAATAAAGACAGAACTTAAATAAGCAGGTATTGCTAAATCACTAACTTTCCTTATTACCTAAACCACTAAATCTAACCGAAAGAGAGGCCTGATGAAACTGGTCTGTAGAAATTTTTAAATTTAAAATAGACTTCTAGACTTAGTCTTATTTCATTATCAATTTCATTTACAACAGGAGAATTCCAACAAGGAGATGTACGTAAAGTGTACATATACCGCGGTGAAGTGAGACAATTTGATAGCAAATAAAATGAAACATGTGGTTCTATGTCCTCTAATTTAGAAGCTGCCCGTTTAAATACATCTAATTTATTTTTTAATACTGCAGTAATTCCTTCGTCAATCAGAGGAGATCCGAGTAAAGTGATATCTTCATTGTTACGAATTATTATTCCTGGGGCGATATTTTCAAAAGCTTTAATTAACTCATGGTTTATTTGAGATGGGAAAAACAATTCACATTTAGTATTATTTACTTCCAAGCCAAGATATTTTGATTTAGATATAATATTTTCAAAATCAGAAAGAACGGTGGAGGGATCACCACCTAAAGTGCCATCATCGAGATAAAAAATATTTAATTCTGATGACAAACTGCTAATTAATGGATGGATAGCCAGAGAGAAGGCAGCCGGTCCCATAGGATCTCCTTGTTGACAACCAACTTCCGAACTAATTATTTTGTTACCAAAAAAAAGTGATGAAGGTGTTTTATAACATTGCCACATGTAGGAATAAATATTAGGACAATTTATCTTAATTTCATTAAGCATAATATCTCTTTCTATAGAATTAAAAGCGTTTCTGTAATCTATTTTTAGTAAAACTTTAGACGAAGCATATTTTGAATTAATAAATTGTCGTGAGGCATGGACAGCAGCTTCACAACCATTGGGAACTGCAAAACCGACTTGTATTGGAGCTAACTTTGAACCAATTGATTTTGAAATGTTTTTACAAGCTATTTTGGATGCAATCCTTCTAAATACATTACCAACAGCTATGGGACGAATTCCTCCATCTTTTTTTTTTAAAGCGCATAGTGAAGCACCATACAAATACTTTAAAAAATCTTCATTGATGGAACCAGAAAGCATCATATTTATTATACCACATAAGTGGTCAATAAGCTTCGTGCTAACAACACCTGCTGAAAAAGAAATTAAATATTTTAAGACTTGTGGTCTTAAACCATCAAGTCCGCCGGCAGAACCATTTGGAAAGCTACGAATTGCATCTATTATATCATTAGGATTCGCTTTGAGATTGGTACAGTTTTCAGTAGGTGAACTAGGAAAATTGAGAGGACGAGAAGGAGAAGGATGTTTAGAACATAATGACTTAAATGTTTCTTCATTATTTGTAGCGAAATCATCACTTGATAAAAGCATTCGAATAGCTCCACGAACATCTCCGTCGGCTACTTTTATTTCAATACGTTTAGAGATGTTTATTTGCTTTTTTGAATTCATTTCTTTAGATAATATTTCCATGTTAAATAAGTTAATATTTTCTTTTATTGTACTTGTTAGTGATTTATTGGGAGTCACTTTTGTAGGAACGCGCAGAGCAGTGTAGGAAAAAATAAATAAATTTTCCCAAGCACTTATGGAGTTATTCTTAATGCAATTTGCCAAAAGATTACACAATTTTTCAGCTACACACTGTCGTGCTCCTTTAGGGATTCGTTTAAGTATTTTGCAGTAAGGTCTGGAATCAGTTAAAAAACGTTCAAATAAGAAAGTATTTTCAACAACGACATTATCTGTAAGTAGTATTTCAGGTGGTGGAGGTAGATTTTTATGTACTCGTGCAAAATGGATACGGAGACCTTTCTTACTTTTAAAATTATTTTTGTGACATATTGGGCATTCAGGTGAATTATTGACGGTAACATTTTCTATTTGGGTCTGTGATGCGATACATTGAGCACAAGTTGGACAAAGCCACGAAACATCAGCGTCGTCATCAACTGAGTGTGGTAGGAGGCGGACACAGTCACAGTGATACCAACTCGAGCAACCGGCACATATTATACAACGACTCTCTTGTGATTGTAAAGCCAAAGTGCCACATAAGCAGGCAGAGCTCCTAGGACTATCTTCCATTATTATACAATTAAAAATAATATAAAGAAATCTATAAACCCTAAGCAATCTAAAAATAAGAAAAAAATATTATACAATTAAGAATAAAACCTCATCTAATAAATAAAATATACTTACGAAACTAATGTAAAGACAACCTTAAAAATATAACTGTATCAACTATACTATCACACTGCATAGGTCTTTAAACACTGCTCACTGTTCTGTAGTTATAAGCTATTCTTGAGGGGGAAATAATAACAATTATGTTTCTATCCAGATTAAATGGTTGACGTATTAATGCAAGGGGATTTTTGCCATCATCATAATTTTGGAACAAAAATGTCTATTTGTTTTTTTTGGAAATTTCTAATAATATATTGTTGAAATTACTTTTCCAAAACCATCCAAATGATTGCTGTTTAAATTAAATTTTGTTCGGGCTCCTTGAGCAAAATCCAAATCAATCCAAATAGAGTAGGTATGGAACTTGCTGAAATTGGCTGTATAGTAAATATACACAATATAATAATATTTTATCACCTGAAAATATTGTAGAGAATAATATTTGAATAATTTATCTTTAAATTTGTACAAATAATTTAATAATTTAATTTAATATAAAATAAAACAGTAGTGACAGCATGTGACATATTTGACGTATTTCTTCTTTTATTTATACTTAAAAATATTATTTGAAAAAAAATATGACATATTGAATATTTGTTTTGTACATTTGTTCGTTTATGAAAATCGGAAAATAAGATAATAATATATAACAGTAGATATTATATTTTATATTTTCTTTATCTCCCAACGAAAAATGGGGTACCTATTGTATTAATTATGAAACCTGTTGGAAAAGAATAAGGGAGGCACAATACCTGTTGTTTCTGAGGTCGCTGATTATATATAGATCCACAGACACTTTACAATTGTTATATGATTTTTACACTTTCTTCGCGGCCGCGGTGTAGTCCATGAATATTTAGACGAGAGCAAAGTATTTTATATGCGTGATTTTATTGTAACAAGTTGGTAGACGTCCGTCCTCGGTAAATGTGCGATAGGAACCAAAAAAAAGGGTAGGCGGGGATGGAATAATATTAATGAAAGTAAGTATGTGTGTGTAATTGCGTGTGTGCGTACCTTGAGTTTCATTTTAACTAAATATCATCCAAAACCTGTTTCTTCGTGTGTCATACTTTTCAAGCACAAATTTTAATACACCGTTTTTTGTATGAAAAGTTAAAAGTTGACATTTTATATCATGATGTTTGCTAATATTTGTGCGAATGTCCTCTCTATTTGAGACTCTGTTTTGTTTACCTACTTCTCAATTATCCGTAGATTGGAGGCTTTATCACAACCTGTGACATCTTCACGCACTAAAACAACTATGTAGACCAATCTAATTATACTCCCCTGCACTGCTATACATTTACCTATAGGGGAAGCAGGGGGAATGCCGTTCACTTAAGGAAAACCCTTTATAAGTTTTAAAAATATTATCTTTATTTTAAAATTAGAACAAGTTTGAGAGCTATTGCCCTGACCATGGGTAATGCTGCACAACCAAAGGGGTAATGACACTCAATCCTGTATGTATGAACAAAACTAAAGTTATCAACGTTATCTTATCAAATATTAGCATTTGCCATTAATAAGTAACTTATAAAAAACGTTTTTTATGTAGCATTTTATAATTTTTTTGTTGGCATTTTATAATATTGCTAATTAAATGATTAGGTAGGTAAGAAATTTTATAATATCAGATATTATAAAATTTCTTACCTACCTAATCATTTAATTAGCAATATTATAAAATGCCAACTAAAAAAAATATTTTAATGTCATCTTTCTTAACATGAGAATAAAAGGTGGCCTTCTCCCATACAAACCCAAAACAAAAACTATTATTACTTATCTAGACCAAAGGTAAAACCGAAAAGTGACCAAGTCATGTTTCAGTTGTACTCTGTGGGTTTTCCGGTTCCTAGGAGAATTTGTATTAATTTCTTATAGAAGTGATAGCCTCCTTTTAGGGTGAGGTTATGAAATGCGCGGTTAATTTGCGCAGCGCTTCAATTCAAAATTATTTTAATGTCATCTTTCTTAACATAAGAATAAAAGGTGGCCTTCTCCCATACAAACCCAAAACAAAAACTATTATTACTAATCTAGACCAAAGGTAAAACCGAAAAGTGACCAAGTCATGTTTCATTTGTACTCCATCAAGTTAACCGCGCATTTCACGGTTAATTTGATGGTAAAGCAGCGCTAGGCTATTAAAGTAGACCCGTAATGCAAATTCGTCTTTGTCGCCGCCCATTTCGTAACCGCATCATTAGCGGCATAGTGAATGCGATAAATGCCGTTAAATAACTATGTCGACCCATGGACTTTATAGGCTTTCTTACCATTAGGTTGATACTTAGTATCATGCTTTACTCGTAGTAATGAGAACACAATATGGCGACAACAAACGTGTTTGATATTTCGTTTAAAAGCCCAAAAGAAATAAAAGTTATTTATCTCTTTTCTATATTTGATTCGAATGAATATAAGCAAGACAGACTAATGTTTTTTATAAGATGTGTTACAGTTTTAGTATGTTATTTAAACAGGACTGACTGATTGAACGTTGTTTGACAGAAAAGCAATCGTTTAAACTGTTATTTTTTGACGAAAGGAAAACTATTCATCTCCTCCTAGGTTTTGGACGAAACGATCGCTTGCATTATAGTTGCAGTGCATGATGTTTGGGAAATTGTTCAAAATCAATTGTAAAATAATTTTAAAATGTACCTAATTATAATAGCACGGATATTTGACGAAAGGAAAACTATTCATCTCCTCCTAGGTTTTGGACGAAACGATCGCTTGCATTATAGTTGCAGTGCATGATGTTTGGGAAATTGTTCAAAATCAATTGTAAAATAATTTTAAAATGTACCTAATTTACCATATGCGACTCAGCTGCGCTCACATAAACCGCTCAGGTTTTTGAGCGCAACTTATAGAACAAATCTGTTACCTAATACTTTTGATTTGAATAAATAAATAATAATTCGTAAGGCGAAAGCGCTAAAGTTCCACCTCACCTCGCTGAATGACGTCAAAAATAAACGTACTTTTCTATCTCTTGCTGCGAGAAAACAAGCGAAACCTGTCACTGCTCACGCGTCACTTTCCACAGCCTTCACCGTGCGTCTTGAGTCTCTATGCAAAGTAGTTGTCAAATTATAGGTATGGGCGGCATTACCTCGTGAGCGCTATTACCCCTGTTTCCCCTAGGTATTGTTGTTAGAAACTGAAATAAACAAGGAAAGGAACTAAAAATATAATATGTAACAAATCGTTGCTTCTGGTATACATAGTACAAGTCTAGAGCTTAGTTTGTGACCAGAGCAATATGTGTAAATTGCCCTACATATTATTATTATTAAGTTAATTCGTAGTTATTACCTACCTACTTTAAAAATTATATAATTTTAGCTGAGGTGAAAGAAAATTATTTTCTTTATATTATTTTATTGGGGCATACATGGATGCTAAGAACCTTCAACGTATTAGTTGTAGTTATTACCATCTATCCATCCGTTTTAGTATAACGTCTTATTTGACATGTCGTCAGCTGCAACTGCAATCGTAACCGCACCCTGAACTATTACCTCGACATAAATCAATGCAATAGTCTCTTGAAAACTCACCCACAGACTAAAACCGAAACACGACTAGGTCACTTGATGCTTTTGCATCTGTATGGGCGGTGGTAATATAACCAGTCGGTCGGTCTAGCGACATTCTATAGAGACCTTAAAACTTTTTTTACCTAAAACTTTTTTTAAAATAAGTTTTAGGTCTCTATAGAAAGTCGCTAGATATTGAAAGATGAACGCACAAAAATTATAAAAACAATATCCTCCAATAGTGGCAAAGGTCCAAAGATCCCATCGCATTGTGCTATTTAAATGTAAAATTACCATTAATACAAATACAAGCCGGAAGCACACATAAAGGGCGACCCGGAAGTATTTTGCCGATAGCTGGAATTGTGTTGCTCAACGATAATAATCAGGCGCTTTACAGAACCAATTTGTTTGTGCTTAGCTCTTTGGTCCAGGCGAAACGGGTGCGAAAAGGTCAAATTGAACGCATTATATCCACAGGCTTAGCCAGTCCCAAAGAATATATAATAGTCCTACGCAGCACCTAGATAAAATTACATCCATATAATAGTTATTTACTTTAAATGTAGTCAGTACTTTTAACACAAGGATGGCAGTCGAGCGCGTTTCTTCGATATATGCAATGAGAAATATAAAGGTGAAACCACCATTAACACAAATACGAGCCGGAAGCTGACATAAAGGGCGACCCGGAAGTATTTTGCCGGTAGCTGTAGTGGTGTTGCTCGACGATAATAATCAGGCGCTTTACAGAACCAATTTGTTAGCGCACTCTTTGGCCCTAAAGAGTACATTTGGTTTTCTAATAAAATTATGTGATATTAAGGAATATATATAACTATAAAGCGAGAACAATGACCGACGAAACGGGTGCGAAACGGTCTATGTAACCGCTGGCATAGCCAGTCCCAAAGAATATATTTAATAGTCCTACTCAGTACCTAGATAAAGTTACATCGAAATAATTACGTACTTTAAATGTATAATCCCAACTCGTCGTAGCCAATGTTATGAGTGTACACCGAACAAGTGGCTAGCTCGTCGCGATGTTTTGAATAGACTCAGTAACCCATCTATAAACAGTTTTACAAGTTGGTATAGTGAAACCTGGACCGACAGCTTAACGTGCTCTCCGAGGCACTATAGTGGTGTTGTCAAACAAATGTAACGCCCCCGCTGGGTACCCTGGGGACGTCTAGGCGGTCTCGGGCACCAGTGATGATATGTGTATGTACTTTAAATGTACTCAGTACTTTTAATGTTAATTATTAACAAACGAATAGTACAGCGTAATATAATAAAATTACAAGAAACCTACAGTCTATAACATAGATTCCTTCTCATTTTCCCGGGGACGGCAGCCGAGCGCATTTCCTCGATTTTGCAAAGAGAAGTATAAAGGTAAAACCGTCATTAACAGGAATACAGCCGGAAACTCACATAAAGGGCGACCCGGAAGTATTTTGCCGATAGCTGGAGTTGTGTTGCTCGGCGCACTAACAATTATTCATCAGGCGCTTTAGAGAATCAATTTGTTGGCGCACTCTAGTGGACAAGAAAATAACTTGTGATCTTCTTATAAAATCTTGGAAAATTTATATTGTATATAAGTGTAGAAATATATAATGTTTATAATTTGTTTGCATTATCTGCTTCTTTAAGGATAATTAGAATTAAGTAAAGTTAGTTAAACAAAGTAAAATAATAACTTTACTATAGGTACCTATGTCTTTTGGCAAATAATTTATTAAATGTTATCGTAGGTAATATTTATGTTGTGAGTAGTTATTTCCCTCATGAATACGTAAATATTTTGTGCCGCGAAGCGACTGCTAGCTGTCAATGGCTAGCTGTCAATCCTACAAGGATGCATTGACAGCTAGCCGTCGGATACCCGCAGTGTCAAGGATTCAGCCATCGACATATCAATGGGTTGCTCTCTTTATGCGTTAAATTACACAATACGGCTTTGTGTTTGGCAAAGTGGGATGCTTCTAATTCATGCGCATGTATTCGTAAATATCGATTGAAATAATAGACCCAAATAGAAGCAAATTCGTCTTCCATTTCGTCGCTGACCATTTCATAACCGCATCACTTAACCAGTATAGTGAAAGCGATCAATATTGTTAAACAACATATGTGACAATACAATTTTTTTTATAGATCGATACGACATGTTAATAATACAAGCGACCACGACATATAACGAAAAAATAAGATACTATGTATTATATGCGTTAGAATATAATACACGCGACCACGATATATAACGAAAAAATAAGATACTATGCGTTAGAATATAATACACGCGACCACGAAATATTACGAAAAAATAACATACTATGTATTATATGCGTTAGAATATAATACACGCGACCACGACATATAACGAAAAAATAAGATACTATGTATCGACTTTTGTCGAAACCTGTAACAGGAATGTTTTCAAGTTTATATGGACTTTTGTCTGCTAACGTCAGTAACGTAAAAAAAAAGTCGATATATTTTCCATTTATTATCACGCGCTAATAATGAAATCCTCCTGCTTTCATATTTTATTGATTCAATACAGAATAAATATTGATTCTCATTTGAAAGACTGTAATGTGTGACTACAGGTCAGTACTATAGAAAAAAGCAACAGAAAAGTTATTGTAACCTCTTCAAACGACAGAAACAATTTTCTCAAGGTACAACAACACCGATATAATTCGAATCGTTACGAATCGTATCGTCGTCGCCCGTGTGCTTAGGAAAAAGCAACACACCCTTTTTTAGGGTGTGTCTTCACTTAACATGACTTCCCCACATAGTCATGAGATTCGCATAATATTATGATATTTCACCGAATAACTTATGAGACTGACGTTATGATAATGAGCTCTTTTGATGACAGACAAATTTGCACTCCATTTGCAGGAATATAATATATTTTCTTAAAGCATCCTTCACTTTGTATATATTTGTTTATTTTAATTTAAAAAATCGTATTTACTGACTTAAAAAAAATGGGGAAAGTTGCGTTCTATAAGCATACCTATATAATAAAAGCATTAACAATTTTTTAAACAATGAAAGTATATCTTATATATATATATACTTGTATCTTAAATTTTAGGATACATAAAATCATTCACATTTGTAGACTAGTTTTTACGCCATTGGCGTTGATTCCGGAGGTCGTGGGTTCGATTCCCAACCATGGCAAATAAATATTAGTACGTTTTTTCTGTACAGTTCGTCATGATCTGGCTGTTTATAAAACATAATATGTATTATATCATTGTTTCTGGTACACATAGTACAAGCCTAGAGCTTAGTTTGTAACCATGGCAATTTGTGTAAATTGTCCTACATATTATTATTATTACTTACATTTTTTTATCCATTTTTGATCTATCCAAACTAAGTATTTTTAAAAAAAAAAGAGCGTGTGACTTTATATTGTTACCGCAAACGTACAATGTTCTTAAATAGAGTCGTTAATACACAGCTGTTTTACTGCATTGGTCGTTCCCACTATACCGGCTAAATAATGCGGTTATTTTGCGGAACGGGCGGCAATGAAGGCAATTTTTTTATCGACAAATCAAATACCCGTATTGTATAAAGTGAGAAATAATTCTGTGCTGTCTGTCTGTGGTCGTATTGCTGCTTGTTTAATTTTTTTTTTTTACTGACATATACAGACAATCTTTTTGATGGGCATTCTCTGTTTCCAACGGTAGCGTGGCTGCGTGAGTCGCTAGCCGAAAAAAATTTAAAATATTCTGTTTTTTTTTTAATTTTTTTATTGGAGCACGGCATGTGGCTTTGTATCTGCCTGGTGGTGGGCAGACCTACAAAGTCCATGAATGGGTTCGATCAATAATTGTTCTTAAACAAAATTGATCGCTCCCACTATGCCGGCTTAATGATGCGATTACGAAAGTTTTATCACAGCTTTACCTGAATCGAGCCTTCCACCATTTGGGGGGTGAGATTTCTCCTTGGAGACTACTGGGGTCGGTGATGTCGACTCCGACCAAAGGAGAGATACTCTAACTGTACTTCACAAAAGACAAGTAAAAAAAAACTCAGTAAATTTTACGTTTTAGTTCTTAGTTCTTCAAACATGATTGATTGATTATAGAGTTTCGATTAACAAATCGGATTTCCTATAACTTTCTTATAGAAACGGATCACGATAGAAAGGCAATGGAGATAATTATTATACTTGTGGTCATCTAACTACAATATATAGATCAGTGATTTAATAATTTAATAAGTTAATTTTTACAAAATATTTTCTTTGTAGGAATTTTTTGAATACTTTACCACAAATAACTACGAGTATGTATTAAAAAATCAATAGTATTTTATATTTTACAAATTTTAATTTATATTTAAGTTAAAATATTATTTTTTCATCTTTTTATTAATGATTTCTAAAGCAATACACATGCGCAGTAGTTCTATCCTTAATACTTAATATACTCTATCTAATGATTTTCTGTACCTTACAGCTCACAAATACGATCTCTGAATAGCTGGTATTCACGACTTGAGCAAAATTTGATTAGCACATGAATGGAAATGTATAGAAAAATTAAGCAGCAAGCGATGTTACGATTTCATCAATTTTTCGCTTCACTAAATGTAAAATTCATAAATCATGCCCGAAAATTTATTGAATGAGATGATTAAAATTTTGTTCAATTTTGTTTCATCATTCAATTTGTTTTGATTTTTAATTTAAAAAGATTGGAGGCAGCGGAGGGTGGTAATAAATGGTTACAGGTTGTAGGTATAATTTGTGTTTCGGTTTTAAGAAATTTTATTTATTACAACAAAATAAAATATTAATAAAAATATCTAGCAAATAGAATATTATACCTATATATACAAAAAATATAAAGAGAGAACATTTGTATTTTTGTTTGTAACGAGTAGTCTCAAAAACTACTGAACCGATTTATAAAATTCTTTCACTAATAATATAATACATTATCACTGAGTAAGGTAGGCTATTCTTTATTTAAATAAAATATTAGGGATCAGTATGAAAATTTCGAAAATGTAACCCAAGTTTAATAAAAAACCTATAAACTCCTTTACATCGCGTGCGATGAGAAAACTGTTGCTGATGATATAATAAACTAATATTACTACAGATTACACATTAATATCTATAAAAAAGTACCATATGTCCAACTATTATAGTTATGTCACTATAACAACTTATGTATGAAAAGTTAATAGAAACGCCAGTATAGATACTAGACCACGTCATTAGTACCTTGGTATTAATCCTTCTCCAAATAAACACTTCGTATTCAAGTTTATTACCTATGGATTATTTTTGGAATTATTCAAATCGGTCATTCGATTCAAAAGATATGAAATCTTGAATGAAACAAAATGACAAGTGCAAAAACTACAACAAACGTAACATGGGCATTTTTGGTCCGATTTATTTTAAACTAGCTGACCCGCGGTTAAAGACGAACACGAAACAGAAGCTCTCAAAAGGGAAATAAATACACGTTTTCTCAACATTTTTCATTCATGCTTCGCTTCTATTGGTTGTAGCGTGATATTATATAGCCTTTTGCCTTCCACAATAAATGGTCAATCCAACACTGAAGAATTTTCAAAATCGCCTCAGTAGATCCAGAGATTACCCCCTACAACCTCACAAACTTTACCTTTAGCTGACCCGCGCAACTTCATCTGCGTTTACGCAGCGCACGCAACGGGACAACTCAAAAGGAACAAATTTTCCACGTTTTCCCAACATTTTTCATTGACGCTCCGCTCCTATTGATCGTAGCGTGATGCTATATAGCATATTGTCTTTCAGGATAAATAGGCTATCTAACACTGAAGAATTTTCTAAATCAGTTTCAGTAAATCCAGAGATTACCTCCTACAAGCTCATAAACTTACAAACTTTACCTTTTTATAATATTAGTATAGAAGTACAGATTAATCGACGAGCGGAAACCGCGTATAATAAAGTAGGTACCTAAATACAGTCTTCAGAAAGCTTTTTTATTTTAGAATTATCTCGTACCCAATCATACTCAACTGACAGCGTTTTAATTCAAAAAGGCGTTGCGCATTCACTACGCAGCGTATAAGCATACATAAGCAGTTACAATACAACACAAATAAATAGAGTAAATAAAGCGGCTTTTTCAGGCCTTGGCCGCATGCCACGAGGCTGGCTTAGCAAAATTTATCTAAACCAGAAAAATTCAGTATTACTGTATCGCCAGGAACTCCCCCGGGATACGTCTACGGGATTAAAGTTTTGTTAATGTGCAAAGGTTTTCAGTTGTCCGGGATTTCCCCGTGGACAGGCGTAATGGTAACGACTAACGTTAACGACTGAGCCTACAGTTTATGCAGCTTGCTTTGACGTTAAGTAAGTTTAAGGTACGGTCACGCTGTTCCATAACTAAGTTGTGTTTAAAAGCCTTGAAGCTTTGTTAGTAACATTAACAAATTATTACTTATATAACATATTTGATGCACAATGATATTATAATTTTTTGGTGAAACAAAAAGTATCCTATTATTTGTACCAGAGGCTCTACCATAAGTTTGCGCATTGTAGAAACGTAACGTATTCATTTATGTATACGTGAGCAACAACCAATAGGATCGCTTTATTCAATCCTGTTACCCAAAAATAAAGCGATCCTATTGGTTGTTGCTCACGTATACGTAAATGAATACGTTACGTTTCTACAATGCGCAAACCCATAGTAGAGCCTCGGATGTTATTTGGTATACTGGTTTGAATGAAATATGCACATATAGGTAGAGTCACATTATGTATAATATTCGTCCCCACTCGTATATTGTAAGTCTGCTTACCATAAAATAGGTAGAGAGTCACTCGTGCTCTAATAAAAATGTAGGTATTAGTCGTTCCCATTCTTGGAGTCGGTCGTCACAGGTACAAAAATATTGCCGTGCCTATGTATAAAAAAAAATTTAGTAACATTTAGAACCTTCATAGTTCTGAAAGGACAAATTTCACAAATCAATGACTAAAATTGTACCAACTAGGAAATTTTAGGGTTGTTCAAACTAGGAATTGTACAAACTAGGAATGAACGGAAATTTTGCACCCAGATGGGATATGGGTGAAAAATTTCATTCAAGCTATTTCTGCCGTTTCAAAGTTATTAAATAACTAATCTTTATTTTATACATGGTGACTTTTAAAGGTTGTAACCTTCCAAAGAATAAATTTCGAAAAACCCAACAGATTCATTTTTAGCAATTTATAAAATATAAAAGCACACTGCAATAACTAATCTACCGGCTACATCTATTAGAAATAGGATACCTATGCAATTAAGATAGGGAAGTATCTCGAATGAAACTTAGATACTGGAATAAAATATTATCTCAGCTCAGGTAAAGGATTATTTTCCAGACACTACAAAATGAAAGAAAAGCGATATATCATCTAGACTTTAACGAGCACTTCTGCTACTCCACTGTAATATATCCGTCTTTGTTTCTATACTACTATAGAAAACTGCATTATGGGTAACGAGATAAATGAAAGTAAATATTTATTTTTACATCTCAAAAAGATGGTAATTCTACTTCATGTGAGTATAATTGAGATAATAACAATAATATCGACAGCCTCCGTAGACTAGTGGGCGTTGAATCCGGAGGTGGTGGGTTCGATTCGATTCCCACCCATGGCAAAATATATATTAGTACATTTTCCTGTATAGTTTGTCATGGTCTGGGTGTTTATAAAATATAATTTATATTATATCATTGTTTCTGGTACACATAGTACAAGCCTAGAGCTTAGTTTGTGACCAGAGCAATTTGTGTAAATTGTAAAAAAAAAAGTTTATATGCAATAATAATATATCACAATAAGCTGGTAGGTAGTTTCGACAAGTTTTACATATTTTACCGCTAGCGGTGTGCCAACACATTTTTTTATGAGTCATACTATATATATTTACACAATAACATTTATAAAATTCACATTAAGCATTCAAAGCAATAAATAGGCTTTAATTAATTTAAATATTTGACAATTTATTTATTTAAATAGTTAAGATAAAAAGTTATAATAGTTAAAAAATTAAAATAAAACTGGGAGAATATTAAAGTTGACACGTATTGCAAATGCGGCACCATTTAGCGGTTAGCCGCCATATTGGGAGCGATCAATGCTTAAACAATAATTTATTTATCGACGCCATTCATGGACTTTGTAGGTCTTCTTACTATCAGGATGATACAAAGTCTCATGCACTTCAATAAATTAATTAAAAATCAGTTTCCAAAACAGCAAATACCGGAAACTGATCTACTGGTTAAAAAACTGACCTAGGTGAAAAATATATAAAAGATCTGATTTAATAAAACAAAATAAACCAAAACCAAATCCAAAATAAAGGCAGCAGTAAAAGTTCCTAATAATAAGTATAGATATAGACTTGTAAATGGCGCTTGTTATTCCGCCCGCCCTACACACAGGTTCGTCTTGGGCATACGGAAGTAAGCCTACAAGTTAATTCAGAAAAAAATACGCAAGAAGGCCGGAAGCGATATGCCAATTTCCTACGCTATTCTTATAATGATTATTAGGAATTTCCCTAATGAAGTAGATGTTCAGGTTAACTCAGTTACTATATTTCTTTTAGGAAGACATTATTATTATACTTTTTACAGTTACGTAACTGTTTATGTAGAAAATTGTACGGACCTTTACGATCTTTTTTTTTCTTTTTCTTTTTAGTGGTGCCTTCGCGTCATCTTAAAAACTCTACGGCTTTTTTTCTTCTTTAGTTTTTATACCTTTTGAAAAATCTAAATTATTTTAGTATTTAGCTTTATTGAATGTGAAATTGATATGCTAAGTACATCTATAGATTGTTTTTATACCTAACACATAATAACATAACTATATAATGACCACATGGTAACCACCGATTTTAATATCATAAGATTTTGATTTCATTCATTAAAAGTTCCACATATTTCGATATATTATATTGTAATCTATACTATCTACTTATACTAATATTATAAAGAGAGGTAAAGTTTGTGAAGTTGTGGGGGTAATCTCTGGGTTTAATGACCATTTTAAAAAATTATTTCACTAATAGAATGCTACATTATCTATGAGTGATATAGGCTATGTTTTATTTTCTAAAATATTAGGGATTCCTACGAAAACTTCAAAAATGTAACCCAAGGTGTAATCAAATATCTATAAATTTATTTACATCACGTGCGCTGCGAAAACTGTTGATGATAGAACAAAATAATGTACTGCAGACTTATAGAACACATTAAAATCTACAAAAAAGTTGCCGGTACCATAATATGTCCAAGGGCATAGGCGGAGCTTCACTATAAAGGTTTATTTTCAGGCACAGGCGTAGCCAGGTGGGGAGGAGGTTTTAGTGTTGAAACGCCTGTTTATCTAGGAAGGCACGGTAACATCACGCTACGGCTAATCGGAGCAGAGCATCAATGAAAAATGTTGGGAAAAAGGGGAAAATTTGTTCCTTTTGAGAGCTTCCGTTGCAAAGATGAAGTTAGGCGGGTTAGCTAGTTAATAATAAATTCTCGAACTAGCTATGGTCAATTCAAACAACTCTGTTCATTTTTTTGTCGTACTAAAAACATTATTGTCGATCCCAATTCGAAGGAGATCTCACGTTATCAATCCTTCCAGTTTTTTACGCTGTTTGAGGAGTGCCGTTTTGTGTAATGTGAAGACCATTATAAAGACGCCTGAACCTTTCTAGTCCTGCTATACTGTACAAATAATTATTTAAATAATTTTATTTATCCGTTACTAAAAATCAGGAGCTATAGCTTTCTGTAGCCTTATTCATAAACACTTATAGAGTCCTTGACAAATACTTTAGTTAAAATAGGTTTTGTCTCGCATATTTATTTATGTTACTAAAAAAAGAAACAAAACCTACTTTAACTAAAGCGTTCTTCAAAGCACTTATAATCATATATTTTGTGGATATAATGTTTTATAGATATTTGTCTAGGAATGATCTTAGGAAAATTACCTTATGGTAATTGGTTTTAGCAAAATCATGATCACAATGATAAATATATTTATATTGTATTACATTCTGTTCTTAAGTTTTATGAAGCCTAAAAAATATTTTAAAGGCACTTAATAAAATTAATAAACTACTATAAAATCTGTTAAATGTATTTCAAATTATAAATAAAATAACAGCGGATATTGTATAAGTAAATTTTATTCATTGCTTTGCACGTCAATTTGCCAATACCAATTGTATCGAAAATTAAATGCATAATTAAATCTCTTTCATAAATAAATCATTGGAATTTCCCAAAATGTTAGTGCTGACATTATTGCAAATGGGTTTTAAGCTGTTATCAGTTGTCAATTTGACTGGTAAAAAGGTTTTAAAGTTCTATATGAATTCATAATGAATTATGCCCATATATTATAAAAAGTGATTTTTGTGCTAATCTATTACTGTCGTTTATGTAAAAAGAATAAAAGAGAAAAGATATTAATTATTTTTTCTATAAGGCTGTTCTTTTTTGTAGGTTTTATAAAAAAGTTAATTGTTTGAACAAATAAATGTAGACAAAATTTTATAAACATACCCTCATATTAGGGCATGCATACTACCTCTATACAGCCTCAGACAGCCTCCGTAGACTAGTGGTTGCGCCTTTGGCGTTGTATCCGGAGGTCGTGGGTTCGATTCCCACCCATGGCAAAAAAATATAAGTACGTTTTTCTGTACAGTTTGTCATGGGTGTTTATAAAATATAATATGTATTATATCGTTGCTTCTGGTACACATAGTACAAGATAACCGTCTGAATTGAAACCGAATTAATATTTTAATTAGGTGTATAAAATATTAAATAAGAAGAAAGGCGTCAATTATGTTGTTTTTTTAAGTAATTTATGATAGGGTTGTACCTTTATATGAACATAAACTCATGAATATTATAATACACCTAAATGTATTTTGCATATAATAAGAATAACGTAAAAATTACCTTGTTGAAATCTTAATTTTATATTGACATTTAATTAATTGACAGCCTGTTTAAGCTTCCTTTTGATTTACCTACCCATTTCAAATAAAGGTGAAGAAAAGTTTTGCTCCATACTTAGCCCAAAATAATAAGATGAGGACAAAAACGACGTCAAATAAATCAATCTATATATATATGTATAGATTGATTTCTTGTTATTGTAATTATATAAATGATATTTGCATTTGCAGGTATATTGTGAAGTGATATGCTTTCCACTTAATTTTCACTGTGTTTTCAAAGGTTTATTCATAACTCTATATTACTAAGTGTTCACATTAAGGTACGTCAATTACTTAATACTCGTAACAAATTACTAAAGCACTATATTGGTGTTATTATATGATAATTGATGCTACAAAATAAATTAATTTAATCCCTACTATAACTAATTAATCGCGTAGCAGTTAGTAAACTGTTTATAATTATATATTATATATCTGCCGACAAACTATTTATATAGTTACAACACAGGCCGTTACAAGCTATACAGAAAAACGTACAATTTTTTTTTTTTGCCATGGGTGAGAATCGAACCCACGGCCTCCGGAAACAACGCCAAAGGCGCAACCACTAGTCTACGGAGGCTGTCAATAATATATTATATAATAGGATATCTTTAGGATAAGTAAACTCAACAAACTTATCGATATTTCTAGCAACCAGCCACCCAATGCGAATAGTAACATTTTTTCTACATACATATACATACAAGTAGTAGATTCATATTGTTTCTTAGGATTAAATATAGATACAAATTTAAATTGGAAAACCCATATTAAAAAAGTTTCAAGTAAATTATCAAGCTTTATTTATGCATTAAATGAGTTAAAAAAAACTACAAATCTTAAATCAGCAACATGTGCATATTATGCATATGCACATGCTTGGCTGAGTTATGGAATTATACTCTGGGGTAATAGTACAGATGCTCATCAGTTATTTATTTTGCAAAAGAAATGCATAAGAATACTAGCAAATATTGATTCTTTTACAACATGTAAACCCTATTTTATTAAATTTGAAATTCTAACCCTAGTCTCCCTATACATTTTAGAAATATGTACTTTTGTGAAGAATAATTTACACCTTTTTCCTGAATATACCCGCCCTAATAACTTAAGACCCCAAAGAAGATTAGCAACCCTTTCTACTCATTTAAAAATTGTTGATTCTGGCACCCACCAAATGTCAATAAAAATTTATAATAAAATTCCAGATGATATAAAACAAATAATAAAAATTAATATATTTAAGAATAAATTAAAAAACTTTTTAATACAAAAATGTTATTATTCTCTAAAAGAGTTTCTAAATGATGATGAGCAATATAAGTAAATAGAAGTGTATTTAATTCTATTTATTATAAATATATATTTTTTAATCTCATTAATGTGTATACCTAATTAAGATTTTTTGTAGTGCCCTTGCAGGGTCTTGACTAATTTATATTTTATATATTTTTTTTCAAGTGCAAATAAATAAATACTAAATACTAAATACATATCTTCACGGGTGCGGGTGGTATGAGTCTACACCGAACAAGTGGCTAGCTCGTTGCGATGTTTTGAATAGATTCAATAACCAATCTATAAACAGTTTCATAAGTTGGTATAGTGAAACCGAGACTGACAGCTTAACGTTCTCTCCGAGGCACTATAGTGGTGTTGTCGAACAAATGTACATAATTTTTTTAATTAAAAACTCATTGGTATACACCGGGATTCGAACCAGGGACCTAAGTGTTTTTAAGTCCAAGGTCTAACCAACTCGGCCAATACGTATATAAAACATTTTTTCTGTGTTACTGTATCACAAAACTAGGTTTATAATTATACTTAACTGAAGTTTTTTTCAGGTTATTTTTTATTAAAAGAGAAAGCCCGAAAAAATAGATTCAAACGGTTTTGACCACCGATAACCCGAAAAACCCGGTTTTCAAAACAACCCTTATTTTGGATGCTCTACCTCGTATTCATAAAATCTTTATTAAGTTTACAAGTGGTATCTTTCCTGTCAAAGGTGATTTTCATTGGTAAGAAAAAAAACGAAAAAACATTTTAACTAAAACGCTAGATAAGGTTTTCTTGAATAAGCGGGCTAAGCTATTCCTGATGGATAATGAAACTATAGGCTGCCATAAGTTATTGCTGTCGTATTAACCTAACGTTAATACCCAAGGAATCACCAGTAGAATCGCTTTATTTTTAAAACAGTATTTTTAAACCTTTCCTACGGGTAGAACCTAACGTTTGTAACGTATTAACGCTACTTTATTATGATAGAAAAATCTCATGGACTTTTAGGCGGCATACTGCCCTCTATATCAATTATGTTAGACATTTTTTTTATTATCTTCACCATTCATGGACTTTGTAGGGTTGCTTCATACAGAACTGGCTCAGTGCCTAAAATCGCCTTCCCAAACATGAGAAAAGAAAATAACCCGCCGCCATAAAACTGAGAACAAAAAATATTATAAACAATCACTGCGCGTTGATTGGCTGAAGTGAGAATACAATATGGCGGCAAAGAACACGTTTGACATTCCATTTTATATGCGATTTTAGGCATTAGGGCGGTTCCATATAGTTTCATGGGCTGTTTAGGTATCATCAGGTAGATATAAAGTCACATGCCGTACTCCAATAAAAATAAAGAGAAGTTATATAAACCTAGTTTAGTTATATAAAAAGGGGCCCCAGCCTAGTGGTTAAGTCACTGCGCAACTGATAATAAGGTTAAGCAGATGACAACAAAGCCGGCCTGGGATGGGTGACCGCTTTATACAACGAGGCTATTTCATCATAAACACCGCAACAAGCTCGCCACTTGTTAGGTGTTGCCTCCGAATACCATCGGCGAAATGAGGATGGGTTAATCCCTCCGCTGGGACCCTGAGGCCGTTTAAACGGTTCTCGGGAGCCAAATAGGCACCCGTGATGGTATTTATTTATATAAACCTACCACTTAAAATTTAAATAAAAAAATATACTTGAGTGAGTATGCAGTATCTATAAAAGAGTGTATCAAAGGGATGCGTAGCGTATTCTATATTTTTCTAACTCAACGCAAAAAAGACATGCATAAATTGAGATCCCTAAACATTTTTTCTGCCTCGGGAGTCGGGTTTTATGATATCCTGCACCTGCTCCCATTGGGATCACTGTCACTGCCCTTTCGATCATTCAGTCAAATTTATTGATGAAAGAAAAACCGGTCAAGATATATTCGGGTTCAGAGGTTATTCTTATAAGTAATAAATAAAATAAAAGAAACATCATCTATACTAATATTATAAAGCTGAAGAGTTTGTTTGTTTGTTTGTTTGTTTGAACGCGCTAATCTCAGGAACTACTGGTTAAAATTCTAAAATTATTTCAGTGTTGGATAGCCCAATTATCGAGGAAGGCTATAGGCTATATAACATTACGCTGCGACTAATAAGAGCGGAGTAACTATAAAAAATGTGCAATAATGAGGGAAAATGATTCCTTTTGAGAGCGTACGCTGCGTAAACGGTTAAAGTTACGCAGACGAAGTTGCACGGATTAGCTAGTTTGAAATAAAAAGAATAATATCATAGTAAGCAAATAATTAATTCACAAAATATACCTAGACAACATGTACCTACCCCAATAATAGGGTATTTGTCTCCTTTTTGAAACCAGTTTTATATGATTCTTCATTATATAATAAGCACACTACATTGATATTTCCGGGATGTCTACTCTATTATTAATAAAAATCAAAGTTAAAGTTTGAATTTCCACAATGGCGCTAAAAACGTTGTTTCGCAGTCTATGTCAAGTGTGACGTCACACGCAAGTAAACAAACAAGCACAGATTAAATAATCTCCTATATATCATACTCTATTCTATTTCATCCACATGAATTAGTATAATGTGTATTGTTTTGTTTACTTGCGTGTGACGTCACTGGTCATCAACCAATCAAAAATGTTATTGTTATAAATAAAACTGTAAAAAATATTCAATTTTATTTCGTGTAAACTACAAAAGATAATTTAGTTTAAAATAAAGTGAAATATATTTTTTTACGCCATTGTCTGATAGGATGACCACAATTAATAGTATATTGTTTATGTAGTCAAATAGCCTATTGCAGTGCATGAAATTTAAAAAAAAAATTGAATGTCATAGGTACCTACCTAAAATAATTTTAAAATGTACATAATTTATCATAAGCGACTCAGCTGCGCTCACATAATCCACTTGAGTTTTTGATCATAACTTATAAAACAAATTTGTAAATACTTTTGATGTGAATAAATATATTAAATAAATATATTAAATAAATAAAAAATATTTTAAGAATAGAAATATTCATAAAAATTTTATACATTTTTTTTTTAAATACAAACCTGCCTTCTTATTACCATCTCTTAGAGCAGTACTCTTTATTAAACAGTAAAACTTCAATCCAATTTTGACCACTAGAATGAAAGCAAAAATAAAACCCGTGCATTCTATTGGTCAAAATTGCATTGAAATATTACTGTTTCGTAAACAGGCTGCTTTAAGAATTGGTCAGCTTACCAAGCCAATCGGGGGATTTTGTTTATGATATAAAAAAACCCTAGATAGATATTTGTTCAACGAATTCCAAGCGCTTTTATTTATTTAAATATTTAAAACTCCAAAAACAGTAAACTAATAAAATAAACAAAAAACCTGTATAAAAAGCATTTGACACCTCCTGGTTGCGCCTGTGGCGTTGTATCCGGAGGTCGTGGGTTCTATTCCCGCCCATGGCAAAAAAAAATATGACTACGTTATTCTGTACAATTTGTCATGGTCTGGGTGTTTATAAAATATAATACGTTTCTGGCACACATTAGTATAAGCCTAGAGCGTAGTTTGTGACCAGAGCAATATGTGTAAATTGTCCTACATATTATTATTATTTGTCCAATGTTTAACTGTTTTCTATGAAGATCTGATACTTTTAAAATTCGAATATATAAAACCGAACGTGTAAAACAAAAAGGTCCTTTCGGAACGTTTGTGTTTATAGAAAATAGATCGCTAAACTGAATGCAATGCCAACTTTGAACACATCCAGCCACTATGTTCGTTTATAAAAGCCGACAATGGATCAAGCTTTTTTTATTAAGTATATTTTATAGCGCAGACACTGTAATTCGACTAAAGCCGGCGCAACATGTCGCCTCGCCTATATTTTCTCTAAGGCTCCAGTTTCGTGACTACCACCCATAAAGATGCAGAATCCGTCAAGTAAGTCTGTGAGTTCACCATTTTCCAAAAGACTACTGAATCGACTTGGTTGTGGTGGTTGATCTGGCAGTTGATTAAACGATGAAGCAGCTGGGATACGTAATGCAAATTCGTCTTTGTCACTGTCCATTTCGTCACCGAATCATCTAGCCAGCATAATGAGAGCAATTAATACTCTTAAACCAAAATGCATTGATGGACACCATTAATGGATTTTGTAGGCCTGCTTACCACTAGATAGATACAAAGTCACAAGCCATCCTCAAATAAAAAAAACGGGCATTTTGACCGCCTCCGCCTTTGGTGTTGTATCCGGAGATCGTGGGAGGAAATCGAATTCGATTCCCTCCAATGGCAAAAAATATTAATAAGTACGTTCTTCTGTACTCTATCATAGTCTGGGTGTTAATAAAATATAATATGTATTATAATTATCGTTGTTTCTGGTACACCTAGCATAAGCAAAGAGCTTAGTTGGTGACCAGAGCAATATGTGTAAATTGTTTTTCATATTATTATTTACCTATTATGCTAACCACTAAAGTCACTAAACCAATATAAACAGGGCATTTTACTCATGTCTAACCGCAACAAATTAAACCTTTGGTGACCCTTTAATCCAATTTAACTCTTCCAAAGATAGCAAGAGGTCCTTTCGTGTATTCATTATTAATTTATTCTCACATAAATATCGTAAACATTAACCTTCCCTATTAGATACAGCGGCGCGGCGCTTCTCGACATGTTAGGCAGATATTATTATTGGTTTATTTACTATCATAACATTGGCATTTATTTATTATGTTTATTCAAAGGATTATACTAACCTATATATGCGTGGTGGCCGAGTTGGTTAGACCTTGGACTTAAAAACACTTAGGTCCCTGGTTCGAATCCCGGTGTGTACCAATGAGTTTTTAATTATAAAAATTATGTACATTTGTTTGACAACACCACTATAGTGCCCCGGAGAGCACGTTAAGCTGTCGGTCTCGATTTCACTATACCAACTTGTGAAACTGTTTATAGATGGGTTATTGAGAATATTCAAAACATCGCAACGAGCTAGCCACTTGTTCGGTGTAGACTCATACCATCGGCTACAACGAGGTGGGATAAAAACCCCTCCGCTGGGTACCCTGGGGTCGTCTAGGCGGTCTCGGGCGCCGTAAGGCACCCGTGATGATATGTATGTGTGTGTATATATTATACCAACCAATAAATATAAGTAAAAGCTATAAATAAGTATCTTCAACATGGTCCAAGATCGTATGCGTTAATTTCCCTTAGTAGGTAATTAAAATTTATGCCATGGTCTTCTGAATGCCGTTTTTATTATTTTCCTTGTTATACGCTAAAATGCACTGTATGTAAGAGCTACTTATATTATAGGATTATAGGTCTGTGTTTGCAAGCAAATTGTTAATTATCTAGATTACTCGAAAGTTTCTTTAAACTCAAAAATATTATTGGGAAGTCCCAGGAAACTACATATTTTTTAATTAATTTATCAATTAAAAAAATATATAGGTAATGTAATTCGTCCTTAAATTTAAAGCCTTAAATTTATGTCAAATAACATGTTTATAGGTTAGCTGGTAGAAAATGCCTAAGGCATTAAGCTAGCCTATGTACAATTTTGTGCAATAAAGAATTTTAAATAAAATAAATTATTTTAGATGTTTAAACATTGAGAACCTGTTGATAAGTATACAAACACCGTTTCGAACTCGCACTTATTCGGTGAAGAGTTGTTTCCTCCATTCCACTTTTCACTAAAGGTATGCCTATCTCTCTCCACCAACTGTTAAATTAAGAAGGATAGAATGAGACAGACATTCCTTGAGTAAAAGTAGAGTTGTAGATACAATTTAGAATTTCCATCGGGTACCATATATACGAATACAACTTCGTTGGGTACCCTGAGGCCGTCTTGACGCTTTGGGCACCGCACAGGAAATGGATTTGCGAACGTGTACGAGAATACTTTACTTACCCGATCCTAATTATATAATTTCTTTATAAAAAATCTGTTAAGTTTTAAAATGACAACTAAAGTAATATTTTTAGAATCATAAATAAAACTTTGGTGGTCTTTTCGAAAGTTTATAGATTTTTTTTCAAATCAAATTCTTTATTTGTGAACAGAGGTTCTCTTTGTGAGGAGTTCTCTTTGTTCTACCTTGCGGTATACATATGTTACAATCATGTTTTTAACTATAAAATTTATGCATTACATTAATAAAATTATAAACCATAATGTCAATTTATATTAATACCTACTCTAATAACAAAATTCAGCCAAAATACTTGCAAATTATAATTTTACCTATTCTTAAAAATATCAAATTAATTAAATATGTCAATAAATTAAATTTTATGTCAGTCATTTAGGTATCTAAATGATATAAATTAATAATATAATATGTCAAATTAAATTTAATTTCGTAAACATTTTTTGATAATAAAATAATAAACACTAAAAACAAAATAAAATAATAAGCTATATTTTGTCATTCAAGAAATCCGAAATAAAATAGTAAGACTTTAGTAATAATAATGAAAATAGTTTGTTTTTAAATAACTTAATTTTTAATAATTTTATGTCATCTGGAATTTTATTATAGATAGTAGGGGCCATATTAAGCACGCTTTTTTGTAGCAGTGCTATTTGCCATTTTTTATATAGAGACTATCTAATTCGGATCGAGTAAGTAATTTACACGTCCATGTTCTTTTTTTTTTAAACTTTATTAAAACTGAAAATAATATTTAGACGTTTATAGACGTTCAAATCCGCGAATCCATTTATCGGCTTCTTAAGGCAACCGTGATGTACGTATCTAGCTAGACAGATTAGGATAAAATATCTGTCTACTAAAGAAAATCCGATCTGTTTAGTTACCACCTCCCGTCCAGATGCACAAACCGTCAAGTGATCTAGTCATTTTTAAGTTTTAGTGTGTGAGTTAACCGGTTTTCCCGAGCCTACTACATCGATTTCTTGTTGAGTTGGTCTCTTTTCAGGTTTCGGTTCATTAAATGAACGGGCAGTTCATTTGATAATAAAGCAGTAGAGTCGTAATGCAAATTCTTATTTGTTTCCGCCCATTTCGTAACTGCATTATTTAGCTGGAGCTATCAATACTGTTAAATAACAATGAAGTGATCAACACCATTTATGGACTTTGTATTAGATACAAAACCATTTGCCGTGCTCCAATAAAATAAAAAAATAAAAATCTCTATCTACTCGAATTAATCGATCTTTACAAGTACCTTTAAAGAAGTCTGGGAGGTTTATTTACCACCATATGGTGTGAGTAGTCATCGGCCATGCATGAGACTAAAATGGTCACGTTGCCGTCACAGTTGGAATGCCTTGGCTTACCGGAGGCGCCTGCGCAGCCTTGCCGAGAGGAGGGGAGCCTCCCGCGCAACCTCACAAACCATAGCTAGTGCCGCGCCTGCCTTCGACGCGAGTGAAATCATTTCAAACACTGATATTTAACAAGTTTTTAAGCAAGGTTTACGTAAATACTTAACAGTTAATTAATACAGTGAAACTTTTCATTAACAGTGCTTTAAAGTTTAAGTGAAATGGATTAACTCTGAACTCTACAATAAGGTATATTTTTTTTAAATATATTTTTACAATTTCCATTATAAATATGTCATTTCATATATCTAAAGTATTGTACCTTTAATACAATGTTTAAATAAGCTTGTTATTTGAGGGCTATTGAACGTTAATGCGACAGAGAATGCTATTTCAAAACAGGTGTCTATATCTGAATGAATGTACAAGTCTTACCTATACTATATCATAGTAAGTGGACCGGTTCACTGGTTGCATAACGAGAGGTACGTAAATAGTTCACTATGTCAGTGGGAAATGTCTTAAAATGGTTGTACAGTCATGTTGTCAATGAGAAGGGTGACAAAACTTATGACAGGTTGGTATTATGACATCATCGCCATCTCGGTGCCACCCACCTTCACACGTGCGTAAAGGTTATAGTGATTATCGATATGGTAGGTACGGATGAACAAAGTAAATGAACATTTAACTTTACATCCCTGCTTATATTATAAATGGCAAAGTAAGTCTGTTTGTCTTTTACCTTTTCACGCTTTATCTGAACCGATTTAGATGAAATTTGGTAGTTTGAGACCCTGGCGGGTAGAATAGGTTTTTTCCTGAAAATTGTCACTTGAGTTGTATTGTTGATAGAAATAAAAATAAGCAATTTATATTGACCAAAATTTTTTGTGTTCTATCTATGATAAAAGTATGTATTTTTTTTAATATTTTTACCCAATGCGAGAATTTTGAACAAAATTACGTAGGTTCTTTTCTATGGTAAAATTGCATTCTTTCTGAATATCTAAAATAATGTTTTCCTGTAAAATACACGATATATTATTAAAAATTAGAGACTAGTAATTATATACATCGTAGCTTGTGAATATCTCACAAAGAATGGATGTGTCTTACTTAATTAAATATCACTTTATTAGTCATTTTCATTCACAGACTTTAATGGGTTCATCATTCTAATTGTCTGATTAGGAGAGTTTACAAAGTCCAAGCATTAGAACTTACCTGAAAAACAAACTTTAAACTACCAACATTTCAATCCAACATGAAAAATTCTAAAATAGATTAATGTTAGAGACATATATGCATAAAGTTAAGAAGAACATCGCGACATATTATTAAAAAATAAAAATAAATCTAACAATTATACATCAATGTTGTGTATAGCTTTAATAAGTTAACAAATTCATGAAGCCTCATTTCAACAATGACTTTTGTTATAACAAATTTATAAAATAAAATAACTAAATGCGGTTGGTAAATATAGTTAATATATTAAATGTTTTAACGCGAAAAAGCTGTTCTATTGATATTGGTTTTACAACTTTACTAGAAAATATTTTAAATCTCTACTTCATGCAGTGGAAATCCGTGCAAGATAAATTCCGGCATCAATACAGTTGCATAATGTATTGAAGGATCTTGTTTATGGAACACGTTTTCGTGATGGCGCTGACAGGATCGTATAGTAATTGGTTGGGTAGAGAGAACTGAACACAGTGAAGGAGAGTCTTGATATCCTGAAAATGCCTGTAAACCTACTTCGAGATCTAAAGTCCAGGAGCACTGCAGTTTACTCTCATTTCTATAGAAAAACATTATTTTCAGACTAACTCTATAATTAAAGTAAAAAAGTGGTTAGTGCAAGCCCAGATGTCTTGCACAAATAATAATTATATGTTGAATATTAATAGTTTAAATTTCATTTTGTAGTTCAATATTATTTTTAAATTGAAGAATAGTGCGTGTAATACTGCGCACGCACAAGCTGACGCCGTAATCAATTCAAAATAATAATATCCTAAGAGATATGGGTATTTAGTTATTTTTGTTTTATCTATACTAATATTATAAAGCTGAAGAGTTTGTTTGTTTGTTTGTTTGTTTGTTTGTTTGTTTGAACGCGCTAATCTCCGAAACTACTGGTTCGAATTGAATAATTCTTTTTGTGTTGGATAGTCCAGTTATCGAGGAAGGCTATAGGCTATATAACATCACGCTACGACCAATAGGAGCAAAGATATAGTGGTAAATGTGTAAAAAACGGGAGATATTATTTCATCTTTGAAGCCTTCCGTTGCGTGCGCCGTGAAAACGGTTCAAGATACACAAAAAATATGTATTAAAGAATAATCTAAATATATATAACTCAAAGGTGACTGACTGACATAGTGATCTATCAACGCACAGCCCAAACCACTAGACGGATCGGGCTGAAATTTGGCATGCAGGTAGATGTTATGACGTAGGCATCCGCTAAGAAAGGATTTTGATAAATTCTACCCCCAAGGGGATAAAATAGGGGATGAAAGTTTATATGATAAAAAAATAACTATTCCACGCGGACGAAGTCGCGAGCACAGCTAGTTTTAAATATAAGGTATTTTCTATTGTATAATATGTCTCTCTAATTAAGGTGTCGGTTTGCCCAAAAGAAGGGAAAGACCTTTCAAATTTTTTTTTTTTAATATTTTCATTTAAAAAAATCCTGATTCCCAGGATTTTTTATATGAACATAAAAAAAACTCCAAAAAGGTATTTTTTTCTCGTTTTAATTTTCCGTTTAATTTCCAATCACATACAAATAAATATTCCGAGTAATTTGTACTTTACTATCCCCAGTATAAGTTATGCCTTCTTTTGGTCTAACCGGTTAAGTATTTTATAACTACCTACTTAACCTTGAACTTAGTCCAAACAACTTGCATTGTTCTACAAAATGACTTGAAAATAAATAGATTCCCAGACGAGTAGAATAGTAAATTTATTATAATCATTGGTGCATTGTTTTAGGTACACATTACGTTTCATTGTGAACACTACATTGTAAAAATAGTAATAATAGGTCTTGTTCACACAGTTATATAAAATCATAGACTTTATGTATTTTATAATTCGTTACCTATATGTTTTATGTATAGGTTATGCAGATATAAAAGTGAAACTTCGTGCATTATCTATTTTTACCGTTTTATACTAATATTCTACTGTTTTATTTACTTTATTTTATGTTTGTCCGTTTCTTGGCAAAATTAAAATTAAATATTTTTTGGACTTATTAAGTAATGAATATGTTCTAAAGTTTAGATTCTTACCATGTTCATGTCTATATCTAGTTTTTTAGTTTCTTTTAAAGCTATTAAATTAATGTTAAATACGCAGAATACCTTTATTTACAATAAATATTTAAGGTGTGGATATGATCGGTGAAGTTGGTCGCCTTGGTGGCTCTCTTGTATGGCAGATAATGATTGACAGGTCAATGGAATCAACTAACCACCTAGTCTTACACTAATTGGTTATGTAGTGTGTGTTCGGTTCGGTAGTAATTTTCATATTAAGATTTCCATTCCATCGTGTTTAATTTCTAAATCTGATATCGAGGTATAATTAATATTTGTCGTTCTTTTGTTAATGAATAGCTGCCTAACCAAACGCACTCTAAGACCTTTTTTTTTTTACTATATCTGTAAAGATTTACATTAAATAAATGGTTTTAACTTTGACTTTGACTTTGAGAAACAAAAACATAATTATATTAGATATATCTACATAGTATATAAATTAAAGACGCTTTCCGCGTTTGTACCTACTACCTTTACGTGTAGATATGTACATGGTAAATTTAAAATTATTCCCACCTCGCTGTGCCGATGGTATACTGAGTCTACATCGAACAAGTGGCTCGTTACTGTGTTTGTGATTTAGCTATTGGTGAAACCTATAATAGGTTGTACTAAATCTTGTAGCCCATCAATCTCTAACTTGTAGTATACCTACAAGATGGATACTCAATTTAATCAAGACGGCACTGAAATCTCTTTAGATTAATTTTACATATAAGCTCTATATATAGCGTGATTATGTATTAAATATAGGTAATTGGGAAATGTATATACGATTTTGATGGCATTTGAAAACTATCTATATGACTATTTAGAACTTAAATGTGATTATAGTAAAGTATACATTATTTATGTAACAATTAGGTACCTACTTATAAGAATCAGTAAGATTTAATCTCTCACATATTTGTAGTATTGTATACAATTATACAACACGAATTAAATTATTCGGAATAGATGATACTTAATTGTAATATTATATGTGATGTTATGACTGAAATTTAATTAGTTTGTTGTATAAGTACAGTATATTAAGATTTGTTATCATTCTATGTGAGAACAAATTTGATTATCAGTTATCATAAATAATATACCATTTAATTATACCTACACAATAAACAAAAAGCTAGTTCTAAAAATAGTTATGAATTACTGATCCCGCAAAATGTAAAAAATAAATCGACCGGACTCGTTACCACCTGCAAGCCTATACATATGCAAAAACCGTCAAGTGACCGAGTCATATTTCGGTTTTAGTGTGTGGGTTCACCGGTTTTAGATTTTTTGTAGAGGGGGTAATCTCTTTTCATAGTACGGCTACAAAACGAGCGATTGATATGACGATAAAGCAGCGAGGATATTAAAATAGACACGTAATGCAAATACGTCCATGTTGCCGCCCATTTCGTAACCGCATCATTTAGTCGGCATAGTGGGAGAGAACAATATTGTTAAACAACAATGTTTTGATCGACCCCATTCATGGTCTTTCAAGGTCTGCTTAAAATCGGGTAGATACAAAATCACATTCCGTGCTCCATACATACATACATAACATCACGGGTGGCTTACGGCGCCTAAGACCGCCTAGACGGCCCCAGGGTACCCAGCGGAGGGGTTTTAATCCCACCTCGTCGTAGCCGATGGTATGAGTCTACACCGAACAAGTGGCTACCATTACAATTAAATTAATAAACACCATCACGGATGCCTTTTTGGCTCCCGAGAACCGTTTAAACGGCCTCTGAGTATCCAGCAGAGGGATTAACTCGTCCTCATTTCGCCGATGGTATTCGGAAGCAACACCTAAAAAGTGGCGAGCTTGTTGCGGTATTAATGATGGTATAGCCTTGTTGTAAAAAGTGGTCACCCATCCTAGGTACGGCCTTGTTGTCATTTGCTTAACCCTGCCATCAGTTGCACAGTGACTTAACCAGTAGGCAGGGGCCAGTTTTAGTCCATTAAAAAAAACCCTACGTTGAGAATTAACAATTTAGTATTTCATTCGTTAACAAATTAAGTTTAACCATTTGATAGTGGACTAGATATAAAATAGTTTCAGTAGAATTCCCTGCATTCCTGCTTCATTGTAATGACAATTCCCACCGAGGTACGTGGCTCGTTTTCCGGCAAATATCACTGTTTGATGCGGCTAGGATTTCTCATTAATTATGTAACCAGCATTTCTGAGTTTGGAGCTTCTATTATTATACATATTTGAGTCCAAACCTAGTAATATTATAAATGTAAAATGTTTGGGATTTTGCAGCAATTTTAAAACATAATTGGGTTTTGTACCTTCTAAAAAACTAAAATATGACAACTCCATCAAGTCGAACATCAACTAACTAGCATCTTTTGAAGGATCTTGGCCTTTCAAAATCAGTCCTCGAAAGTTTTATGGACTTCCATTCACTGTAAGTTGATTGCACTGCGACATATGTCTCATCATCATCATCATGCCAGCCTTTCGCGCGTCCACTGCTGGACATAGGCCTCCCCCAAGGGTCGCCACAACGACATATGTCTAACTACTATAAAATTTAGATACATCAGTACATCTTCTTTTTTCACTTCTTTTTTATACCACATAATATATAACCCTAATACAGGGAGTATTACCTTAGGACCCCTTTTCTCTTCCTTGATAATTCGCATAAAAAAATGGAATTTGTTTCGAATTTGATCAGCCCCTTCCATCGGAGTATTTGAACGCTTGCTCATTGTATGAATACTTAATTGGTCATTATAACATACTAGTTTGTATGGATGAGGCATTTTTTTTTTTTATTTACGACACATGGTTCCATGGGGAAAATTGTTCGATTTGATCGGCAGAAACTCATATTAGCCCAAATACATCCTTTCAAAATCAGCCTGTATCATAGTGCATACATGGTGCATTGGTCACTTCTTGGTTCATTGAACGACTAACCGCGACTATCCATATCACGCGTGCATTTCCGGTCCGAGTATGGAATGCTATTTATTGCAGTGTCGACCTACCGTACGGGCTTTGTGTGTGCTCACATAGAGATCAAAGGTGTGATTTCAACATGAGAAAAAAAAAAGCTCTTCTGAATATTATAGCATCGTATTGATTTTAATTTGTTATTTGTGGTCTGCAAATAATTCACACCAACAGTTATGCTGTCATCTGTGATTATACAAAAAAAAAGCAAAATAGCGCCTGTGCTGTGGTGATTTATTTTATTCTTAAAAACCTGTTTTTGGTAATCATATCATAATATAAATTTTCTTTGCATTACCTAATTTTTTTTATTTAAAAAAAACTACAATCCGAAAATTTTATTGTAAAATCCCTTCATATCCCAACAATGTTACTAAGTAATGTAAATATCCAAATTTTACATTTCTTCAGTAGTTTCGGCTGGGCGATGAAGAGTCAGTCAGTCAGTCAGGACAAGCTCCTTTATATGTGTAGCTTGTCGTGACTGACTGATGATTTAATGATGACCACGCAATAAAAAATTAAAAATTAAAACTTCTTTATTTGTCATTAAACAATAATACGTTAATACATCATATTTAGTAAAAAAAAAAGGCCATGTATAAGTTTCGGAGGCAACACCTAAAAACCTGATTGACAGGTTCTTTATACAAAATATATAATCAATACAACATGATTAATGATTTTAAAGTAAATACTAAGTATGAAAAGATATAAACATATTAAATAATAATCTTATTATTATAGTTATAGTTTTGTAATTATATCATGAAGGTGAAAACCGTGCCCGTCCGCGCGCCGTTAGCTTCATTCAGTACACTTCAGACAGTATTTTTTATTATTACATTTTTATTAATTTCCTTGTGAGAATATTATTATATTAAAATTAAAGAATTATATTTTTTTAAGAAGAATAAAATCCTGGTGGGCGGGACTCGAACTTAAGACAATGTGGACGTTTCGCGTAAAGGTACTCAACCACTGAGACAACCTGGTTCTAGTCACCCCTCATGAAATTCGTCATGCATTTTACTTATTTATACTCATATACCTACTCGTACACAGAGGTCCTCTATGTGCATTCTTCTAATTACTCCATGTTTAGAGTGAGGTTAGAAGTCTTAGTTTAGAATACTAGATGACAGAGGAAGATACAAGTCCCGCTCAACAGAAAAATTTTCATTGCTTTTTTATCTTTAAAAAAATTTATTTGACTGACAGATCATTTAATGAAGACCATGCAATAATCATATTATAGGTATATGAATTTAGAATTTTATAGTTCCTATGAGGCTTAGCCTCAATGTGGTTATACATCGATAGAGTTTAACAATCGATAAGATGAAGTTTATGAATGAACATTATGTTTATGGGTATACCACGTGGTGCCGAGTTGCTTAGACAATGGACTTAAAAACACTTAGGTCCCTGGTTCGAATCTCGGTGTGTACCGTTAAATAATTAAAAAAATATGTACATTTGTTTGACAACACCACTAACCACCGCTCTCCGAGGCACTAGAGCACGTTAAGCTGTCGGTCCCGGTTTCACTATACCAACTTGTGAAACTGTTTATAGATGGGTTATTGAGTCTATTCAAAACATCGCGACAAGCTAGCCACTTGTTCGGTGTAGACTCATACCATCGGCTACGACGAGGTGAGATTAAAACCCCTCAACTGGGTACCCTGGGGCTGTCTAGACGGTCTCGGGCGCCGTAAGGCACCCGTGATGATATGTATGTATTCATTCACAAAATCGATAAGTATCGATATTGTCGATTTATCGAGTCTATCGATGCTGTTGTGCTAAAGCCCATAATCTGCGTTCAAAATGTCAGATTGAATATGTAATTCTATAGTAGGTATTACCTTTGTGTTGACTTGCTAATGAGTTCTCTGAATGCTATGAATTAATTAGGTGTAACGCAGACCAGGTCCGAAAATAACTGCGATAATCCGAATCCGAGTTGATTACTCTTTTGACTTAAAAACACTATAGTTTTAATACCGGTAGATATTGATATTTTAATCAGTACATACTTATAATAAAATCGTAGACTTTCCTTTTAAGTAAAAAAAAAGTATTGGAAGTAGAAGAAATAAGTAAGAAAACGTAAAAAAAATTTTGCACGAGGCACGGCATGTGCCTTTGTATATACGTGACAGTAAGCAGACCTACAGAATGGGGTCGATCAATACATTGTTGTTTAACAATATTGATCGCCTAAATGATGCGGTTACGAAATAGGCGGCGCAAAGGCGTATTTGCATTACAAGTATATTTTAATATCCTCGCTGCTTTATCATCAAATCAATCGCCTGCTTCGTAACGGCACAATAAATACCACCTCGACAAGAAATCGATGCATGTACTACATGCATCGATTTCATGCAGGCTCCTGAAAACCGGTGAACCCACAGACTAAAACCGAATTATGACTAGGTTATTGCACCTGTATAGGCGGTAGTAACGAATCCGGTCTTGAGAGTAGTCTTAATCCTGTTAGCGCCATCTTGGAAATACGCTTCATAAAAGTTCCGATTGCAGATCTCGGAAGGCCAAGATCCTTCAATAGACGATGCAAAGACTTTGCTGCAATTCCTCTTGCATCAACTTCCACTGCATAAAGTTGAGTTTTAAATCCGTTTCTAGTTCGTTTATGATATCAAAATATTTGTTCGACTTGATGTTGTGGTCCTTAGGAATCTTTGTTTCCCATGGAACGGTGAGTTCTATAAGTATTACTTTATTCAAGCACCGAGAGTATGTCTGGTCTATAGGCTGAAACTGCTAGTTTGTCTGGAATTTTGTAATGTATTTTAAATGCATCCATGGATAATTTCCAGTCCTGTACTTTGTCCAGGATTGAGAAAGGTTTACTTTGACTTTTCTTAAGTTTACAAAAATAGTTAGTCTTTCATTTGTGATAATCCTTCTCTGGCTCTAGCAATATTAAGACTGTAACTTAGTAGTAGTAAGCTGTACTTCACGAATAATTTCTAGACCTTTATCACGTCGGTGCGTATAATGACCATTTTCAAGTAGAGTCTTGGACCCAGCAAGTATATGTCTGGCAGCCCTACAGCAACACCGCACAAAGTACATGTCTTATCTGTTGCTTTTCCCATCTAACCAGATTACTCTGGTCAGGTAGGGACATTTGAAAGGCATTAAGATAGAACTTCATAAGTGCCAGTCGTACATGAGTGTGCGCCATTTCAGGGCTGAAGGAATACAAACTTCCTCCATAGTAAGCCATTCATTCTGTACTTCTAGGGTCATCGCGTGAACTCTGTAGCCATGCTCTTCGTCGTCCTTAGGAAAAGATTTAATAACATCTTTATCACATTCATTTTTCTTAAGGTAAGGGGTCACTACTAATTTAATAAAGAGGTAAAGTTTGTGAGGTTTCAGGGGATAATCTCTGGATCTACTGAACCGATTTTGATAATTCTTTTAGTGTTGGCTAGTCCATTTATCTAGGAAGGCTATGGGCTATATAACATCAAGCATAATAGGAGCAGAGCATCAATAAAAAATGTTGGAAAAACGAGAAAATTTGTTCCTTTTGAAAGTTTCCGTTTCGTGCGCAGACGAAGTTGCACGGGTCAGCTGTATTATAATAATAGCTTAGAATTTATTCTCAAACAACGCCTATTTTATACATTATTATTATTTTACACAAAAGTAACTATACATAGTATTTTTACCCTAAAACACATAAGAAATAATAGTACAAGTAGCTAAGATGTAAAAACACAATATTATTTTACAATTTGTATAGTAAATAAACGTAAGTATTTATTTATAAACGTATTAACGTCGCTTACTCGACTGGAAATTTCCTTATATTAAGAAAATTGCTAAACCCCGAATTCTGTTACATATTATTATATGAAACTACTACCGAGTATCTCTACATAATATACTTATTTAGGGCTCTGCAGTCGTGTATGCAAACGTACTTCTATTATTACAACTTGGTTGTTAGTTATATTTTTTTTAATTACAAACATAAAAATATGTCCAACACCGAAAGATGACCGACAAAAATTATATTTAATTCTGCGACAAACTGTAGTAGAAGCGCGAAAGCTAATTTTGTATAGAGAACGCAGGCTTCGCGGTCGCGAATGCAGTGTCCTTAACTGCTTCAAATGCATACCATTCTTTCTAGAGCATGAGCTAATCCTGCAGGTTTTATACTCGCATCAAAATTCAATACACCTTTATGTCGTGGTTTTCTTTGAACTACTCGTAATGCAAATACGTCCATGTCGCCGCCCATTTCGTAACCGCATCGTTTAGCTGCCATAGTGGGAGCGATTCATATTGTTAAACAACAATGTATTGACCGACCCCATTCATGGACTTTGTAGGTCTGCTTAAGAGAGCGTATAAAGCAAATCATTAATCTAGATCTCCGATTATGACTACTCCTCCAACCCAAGAAATATATTAAAACAGTAATAATACAAGATTTTTAGAAGTAAAAGTGAAAAACGTAATAGCATAAAGCCTCCATAGGAAAAAATCGCAAAGGTACCTCCTTTTTTATCGGTATTTCCTATTACTTCAATATACATCAGATTATAAAGCTATCTTTTTTATAAGTTAGGTATATGTATAAGATCTAGTACATAGCCTAGCGTTTTTGTAAAATGCTTAATATTATGAAATTATAGCGAAAAAAACTGTATTTTTTCCAATAATTCCGTGCGATATTCTTTTTTTGTGCACTCGCACGCTTTGTAAGAGGCATCTTTTATTTCATCTGTTTTATAGATACAGTCACATGCCTTGATCCAATAAAAAAACTACGTCAAAATTGCGTCCTACAGTACCTATATAAAATTATGCGAGAGTTGATGTCACTGTCTTAAAATATTTAAAATTTTCTAGTTCTTGTTCGATGCTTAAAAATGCGGAAGACGTAGGCGACAGATCTACATAGATACTAAGGCGACATATTATGTTGCGTGGGCGCAGTAATTAGGCGAAAACGTGTGAACACTAAGCTATTAAAGCATACATGTCATCAACCAATGAGATTATTATGTGTTTTCTAGAAGAGAATTTTATTTTTACTAGATATTAATCGTACAATGATCCCTGTGTTGTGGGTATTATTATTGATGTATTTTATTATTAAGTGTTTTTATGTACCTAGGTATGTATATTTACTGTACATTATTTATTTATGTTTAATTGTTTATTATTGTTTGTAGTTAATTTTTATATGTATATATACAGGGTGAATTTGTCAAGTGTGCCTTCAAGGCTATATCCTAAATTACACGGAATAGCCAAAACAGGTCAAAGTAGTTTGGGGGCCGATTTTGATAAAAACTAAAATCGATCCTTACTAATAATGCCCCCAATAATAATAATAGGGACTCATATAAATTTTAAACAGAGCACAAAAAATATAAATAAAAAACATAAAAAATAACCAAAGGACAAAATAGATAATTGTTTATCGATTTTATGAATTAATTTCCATTTAAGAGTCTGATCAAACATTCCCCATACATTTACGACCTTTTGGTCTGTTACCCCCCACTAAACATTAATAGATTTTTATGAGTTTTGGAGGCTTTATAAAGTTTGGTGTAGGAAAAATAATATTAATCCCTGAAATTCAAAAATAATCCCTCATATTCAAATAATTCCTATAAAATATCAAGGCAGAAAATTAAAAAAAGAAAAACGTACAGTCATCGTTTATTTTCACTTTAATAAAATGAGACCATTTTTTTCAAATCTGTTAAAGTTTAGGGTTAGAAAACAGTTTTGGCCCGAAAGTCGTTTTGCTGCCTAAATTGTAGCTACTCGTATAAATAATCTCATACGTTTTCTCTTATTAAGGGTCGGGGGGAAGTTTTATATAATTGTATGGTAGCGTTATCGACTCAGCGTGGAGTATTACCTCTCCCCGCGCATGACGGTGAGTCGGTAACGCTACCATACTTCTTCTTTGCAGTTGAATCAGTATGATTATCGAAGAGCCTCATCAGACACTCCTCTTAATGACAGCTATACTTATACGTGTCTAATGTCTATTCATCAACATAATTTTAATGACTTTCAAATTCAAATTATATCAACATAGGGTTTAATATGACTATAGTGCTAAAGCCCAATAGGCCAGTGGCCACATTCTGTTTCTTATAACGTGATCGTTAGATTGTCAAAATAACGAATTCCGTTGTTTACGCTCTCTCCTCCAATCAACGAAGGTTAAAAAACTACTCTGATTGGAGGAGAGCGCGCTAATAGCGGAATTCGTTATTTTGACAATCTAACGATCACGTTATAAGAAACAGAATATGGCCGCAGGGTAAATATTTTGTAAAACGAAATAAATTCTTAGGATTACGTCGAAAAACTAAAAAAAAAATAAGTAAATCAAGTAATTAAAAAAAAACAAAACAACTTAGGGCCAATTTCACCATTCGCTATATAAACAGAGTTTAGTAAAACTAAGTTCAGCTTAAACGAGTTCAAATTTCGAAATTGATGTCGGTTTACATGAATCCGATTTCACCAGCCAAATTTTGATCGCGTTTACGAAAACCAAGTTTATAGACATACGTTTAGTATTTTTAACAGACAAAAGCGACCTAATGTTGTTTTTTAACTAAATATTTCATTTTGAGTTGTTTGACCTTGTCAGTAACACCTCTTGAACGAGATTAATGAGCTAAGCGACGAAATTCGGGCGTTCAGAAAGTAAACCGAGTTTTGCTTAAACTACGTTAGTTTTTTATTCGTGAAACGTAAAAAAGAGCTCTAAACTTGGTTAGACGCGTAAACTCGGCTTAGCTAGAACTGATCGCGTTTAGTGTGAATGGTTAATTTGGCCCTTAGTAAAAATTTCCAGCTATACATGGTGACTTTGAAAGGATGTACTTTGGGCTAATATGAGGTTCTGCTGATCAATACGAACAACATTTCCCATGGGAACATGTGCCGAAAATGAAAAAAAAAATGCCTTCTCCATACAAAATAGTAATGTTAAAATGACCAATTTGTATGGGGAAGCCAAATTTTTTTTTCATTTGCGACACATGGTTTCATGGGAAAAGTTGTTTGATTTGATCAGCAAAACGTATATACAGGGTTAATTTGAAAGGATGTACTTTAAACTAATATGAGCTTCTATATTAGTTTAAAGTACATCCTTTCAAATTAACCCTGTATATACGTTTTGAGGGTTGGATAAAATTAACAGTATCAAATACGATCACGAATCAGGCAGCGGAAAAGACGAATTTGCATTACGAGTCCCTCAACAAGGCCAAGTAAGTATATATGATATGTTGTACGCTATCGATAAAGGTAAAGACGGTGAATTGAACCCTGAAAAGGTACATAGCTATTTACATAACAACGATTTGCTCACAATAACTAGGGTCGACCATTAACTAAGGACTGTGGGCGCTAAACGCCGACACCCAATATTTCTGCCCACCTTAACCTGATTACGAATTGAATAATACTTGTCTTTAAATTTGCCGCGAGTTGTACTCAAAAGTGTTATTTTATAATTTACCGAAATAGTGTTGAGTGCTTACCTACTTTAATTTTGATGATATTGTGTGTTTAGCAATGCATTATATAACATTTATATACCTACTAATGCTGCTCAATAAATAACCATATTTAAAATACGGTTTATGTTTTACGAAATTTCGGGCAATGGCGTAGCTTCAGTTGTTTAATTTATTAATGCTTTATATGTAAATTTTTATTAACGTTTAAAATAGACTAATCAACATAAATAAATAATACGGTGACGCCAGGCTAATAAGTTAGAAGAGCGAAAAATATTTGTGCATTCAAAAACATATTTATAAAATAATAATAAAAATAAACAAAACTTTGTTTTCAGTAACGGAATTGTGAATACAATTTAGGTTAAATTTCAATTTGTATCCAGTTGACGAATACAAAAACATAGTTTTTGTTACATTTAACTAGTTACAGGGTGTTGTAGTTACTCTTAAATATGAATATTTTTCACTTTGTGACCGACTCTGTCAGAGCTAAAAACAATCTGCTGTTATATAATGGACTATTATACATTTTAGTTAAGTTCGTAGTTAACTAAGTAAAACAATGTATGAAGCAAAATTGATGATGAAGATTTTGTTTTTTGCTCAGACATAATTTGTCCTTCAGTCTCAGGAAATTAAAATATATTTTATATTAAAAAAAAAAAAAATCCAAAGACTATTAAAGCTTCTTAGCTTTAACAGTCTTTTTTATTTATATAGTTTCTTTTTTCATAGTGGTAATTTTTAGGACTTTCAGTATTACTTTTAGAACCCAATTTTCAAATAAAAAATTATGTATGATAATTTTTTTTTTTTAATCCGAAACTAAATTATCATATTAACGTCTATCTGTCGTCGGTATAAGGTTAAAATAACTCTAATAAATACATACTGTTGCCGTATCATACAAATTCAATAATTTTGTGCAAGTGGATAGCTGTACTGTGTCTCAATCGTGAGTTTAGTATAAAAAATAATTACGTATTTTATTTTTTTCATCATAGAACACAATATCCATTTTAGCACAGTGTAAAAAACATCGAGTAAGTATATTAACGATGTCTTTGAACTAATAACAGTACAACATAGACACTAGATTAAATTCTATCCTATATCGGTATTCGGAACGCAGAATACATTTCATCGTAAATTCCCAATCACAATTGAAAACTATTCTCAGATACGGAAATAAAACTGAATATTTTATTTGCAATTCGCTTTTATATGGATTTCGGTATTTCAGGAAATAATAGATGGACAGTGTTTGTATTCGTAATGTATTTGTAAGATACATAAATATAATACAATACCATAGGTTTACGTTAAAAGTGCCGTCCGCCATGACGGCATTTTTAACGTAAACGCTTAATAATGTACATAAATAAATAGACTCAATTACCTATCTGTGAGCAGTTTTACAATTTGGTACAGTGAAAAGGATCTGTCGATCCCAGCTTTCTACGCACTATAGTGGTAGTCCAAAAACACTACAGTTTTTAGGGCCCCGGTTCAAACACCGGTATGTACCAAACAAACTTTTAATTAAAAAAAAATTACTTTTGATTAAACAAAAGTAGGTACTTTTTTTTTTATTAAAAGTTTGTTTGGTACATACCGGTGTTTGAACCGGGGCCCTAAAAACTGTAGTGTTTTTTGGACTGTGGTCAAATTGGACCACCACGTACACGCTTAATAATTAGTGTAAAAGGAAATATGAAAAAATAGTGGTAGTTTGGTATTTTAGGTCTTATTGAAAAAATACATCTTCATCCCATGGCTTGTTGACACGTTTTATTTTTGTTTTATAACTTTTTTGTTAAAGTCCACGTCTGAGAGCCATAAGTAAGGGTTGGTAATATACAAGTATCCATTACAGTTCTATTTATATTTTTATATAAGTTACTTTATAATATTACATTAAACGACCAAATCTTGTTCCACACTAAAGTCTTTCTTCTTTCTAGGTCCTAAGTGTTGTTATTGTTAAAAGTCAGTATTTTTCCCAAATAAACGTAGTCTTCAACATATTCAATTTTAGTGTTATTAATTTTAATAAAACATCAATGCAGTAACTAAACGTAGGTAGGCTGTGGAAGGTTTTGAGGAGTGCTTTGCTGCTCCGATTTTTTTTGTATTGTTACAGTATCCTTTCTGAGTTAGGTTATGAAACATGCAATTAATTTAATTATAGCAGCGATATTAATGAAAACTAGTAATTGAACATTGTTTTTATCGCCGCCCATTTCTTAACTGTATCTGTATCTAGCCGGTATTGTAGAAGCCACATCTCTACTCAAAGTCAATTAGGTAATGAAAAAAATCTTTCAAAAAAAAGAAAACACTGTTAAACATTATTGTATTGGTTGTCCTCATTCATGGTCATTATAAGTCTTTTTAGGTAACCATAAGTTAGACATTTTGTGCTCCAGTAATATTTTCTTTAGTACAAAACTACTTGACCTTTTTTTCGGCAAGAAAATGATACTGTTATAAACATATCTATATTAATAAAAATCAATTGTATATATCGCACTGTGAATATAAAAGTGGCATTATACCAAAAACAGCAATACTGACTTAAAACGACATTTAGGTTACTCTAATGTAAGCGCTTCTGATGGGCAATTCTCGCGCTTTCGACATTCATCTCGATTCGAGATTTTTACACGAAAAATGACATTTTACACGAAAAATGAAATGTAATTTTTCGTTCAATATTTATATATTTATTAATTAATATTTATTATTTATTTCGTTTAATGTTCGATATTTTTGAACGAAGAATGGCATATTTAGTCATTTTTCGTTTAACAATCTCGAATCGAGATGAATGTCGAAAGTGCGAGAATTGCCCACCTGATGCAAAGACTGGCATTATTATAGTTTGGGTACTTTTTCCTAGAGGCAGCTAGTGTCAGTTTTTACTTTTAGAAAAGCGACTAATGCCCGGTCCCTATAAGTTAACGATCGGCAATGGTAATCGTAACCTTGGGTTTGTAAGGATAGTTTACAAGACCCAAACTGACAGCCCAATGTATTTTTTTTGCCCTAACCAATAGTTAATGATGGTCGGTAGAAAGCCCTCTTTCGTGTTTTAGTTATTGCTTACTTTAATAAGAAATGCAAATAAAATAAATAATATTTACACATAACTGTTTTATACAATAGTTACGTGTAAATATTATATATTTTCTCAAATGTTTATAATTCTTTCTAAAATCAAATTAGGTGGGAGTAAGGTATCTACAAGTTCGCTTGGCCGACCGACCAAGCTTGTTGCCATACATAGTCACGTTTCGGTTTTAGTCTGAGAATTCAGCGGAACTACTGCATCGATTTATTGCCGAGGTGGTAGTCTCCTCTCTTGGTACGGTTTCGAAACGGGCGACTGATTTGACGATAAAGCAGCGAGGATATTAAAATAAACTCGTAATGCAAATACGTCTTTGTCACCGCTCATTTCGTAACCGCATCATTTAGCCTGCATAGTGGAAGCGATCTATATTGTTAAACAACAATGTATTGATCGACCACATGGGCTTTGTAGGACTGCTTACCATCGGGTAGATACAGAGTCACATGTCGTGCTTCAATAAAACAATTGAAATAAAAACTTTAGTAAAATTTAATATTTAAGCTCCGCTATTCATTTAACTCTATTCATTTGACCGCCTCCGTAGACTAGTGGTTGCGCCTTTGGCGTTATATCCTGAGGTCGTGGGTTCGATTCCCACCCATGGCAAAAAAAATATTAGTACGTTTTTCTGTACAGTTTGTCATGGTCTGGGTGTTTATAAAATATAATATGTATTATATCGTTGTTTCTGGTACACATAGTACAAGCTTAGAGCTTAGTTTGTGACCAGATCAATATGTGTAAGTTGTCCTACATATTATTATTATTTTATTTTTATTATTAACTACAAAGTATCTTCGCTTATGTCGCAAAATCGAACGAATTGACACCTTTTAGCAATGATGTAATAAGCACGTAGGCAATAAGATTAAAAATAAATGTGACTCTATTTGCGTTATTTGTAATATTTATAAATTTGCAAACATAAAAACTAGGCAAATATAGTTTTTTAGTAAAAATACTGAATAACAAAAAAATAAACTTTACTCTCATAACACCGATAGTAAACCTAATTTTTTAAAGGTTTGACCATCCATATATCTATTACCTAATATACCTATTAGCAATACAATAATATAATAATTAATATAGGTGTGTATATGGTTGATGAGGTTGGTCGCCTCGATGGCACCCTTGTATGGCAGATGATAATAGGACGGTTAATGGAATTAGCTAACCACCTAGTCTTACACTAGTTGTTATGTAGCGTGCGTTCGTTTGGGTAGTTTTTATTAAAATTTAATGACACATTTTACGATTCCACTTTAATAGGTTAATTTATATATTAAGCTAATGAAAAATAATCTATATTGATTGTATATTATTTCAGCCTAACCAAACCCACTCTAGAAATCTGTTTTTTTTTTGACTTTCATAAGATTTGATTGATATATTTCAAATTTGGAACTCCTTTAAAATATTACATAATTTCATTACGAAACATCAATATATTTTTTTTAGTTTGAAGGTAAATAATGGAAGACTAACAAAGGAAGTTTTATTATGAGAGTTAGTAAATTTTACCATTCTATGTAAAATTTTTTATTTAATCACGGCATGTGACTTTGTATCTACCTAATGGTAAGCAGACCTACAAATATCGATCGATCATCGGCTAAATGATGCGTTTACGAAATGGGCGGCGGCAAAGACGAATTTGCATTAAGTCTTTTTTAATATCTTAGCTGCTTTATTATCAAACAATGAAACGCCCGTTTCTTAACCGCACCCTGAAAGGAGACTCGAAATCGATGCAGTAGTCTCCTGAAAACCGATGAACCCGCCGACTAAAATCGAAACAGGTTTTTGAAGGTAGTATATGGTAACGAGACCGGTCAGTCGACCTAACAAAGTTATAGAGCCTTCGCCTCCCACCTAAAAATAATATGTAGAGTAACTAAATTAATTCGGGTGCAAAGGTTAATAGTTTTAAAAAGTTTCTATGTCATTAGTTATGATAGGGCCCTGGGGCTCTAGAGAAAAATCAGGCGAGGCGACGTGTCGTGTCGCCTTCAATCAAAACTGTATAGACTTTGGCAGGTGACAGCGTACCTCACGCCAAAATACATACGTTTTTGACTGAGGCGACGCGACATGTCGCCTCGGCTGCTTTTTCTCTAGAGCCCCTGTAGTCGACTTGACGCCCATATTTGTATGGTCGTCTCCACTACAGGGTAGTTACAATATTACAACTTGGCTGTTATTCGAAGTTATTTTTTTTTTATGTTCGTAATTGTACGGTAAAATCTTGCTGTTGTGGGTAATAAATATTTTTGTATTATAATTTATATTTTATGTTTTCTGATTTTGAAAAAAATATATAATAACCCAACACAAAAAGATTAATAAATAAATAACCGACAAAAATATTAATTTACTGCGACAAACAGTAATCTTGTATTACTGGAAGTGCGAATGCTTATTTTATATGGAAAACGCGGAGTTCACGATTATGAATTCAGTGTCCTTAAATTGACTTACAAATATTATTATTACCAACATTTTAACTCTTGCAAATAACACATAGGTATTTACGTAAAATCTTGTATATTGCCCAGCCCCCGAATTCATTTCAGCCTCTAAAATAACTACCATCAGTCTTCCTTTGTCTCAAAATCTATTTCAGTAGCCGCTGCAAGACTCCGAACAGGGGTATCTGAGACTGGTGTATAAACATTTTATGAATGAGTGAATGTGAGCGAATGAGTGTGTTTTTTTTAGGCGCACTATCTTTCTTTCTCATCCTGTGTTTCTGAATTAAATAATTATTGTGTGTACTGTGCTGTTGCTGTAATACTTGCTATTTTATTATACATATATGTATATGTAGTGAGTATTAGTGTGTATGTATAATATTAGTACAGTATATTTTACTGCCCCTATTTTACCTACTGTAGGTAAGTAAACTAACTGTAACTGCTTAAATTGTTCCAAAGGTTTGACTGGTAGAGAATGCCTAGTGGCATTAAAAGTCCGCCTTTGTACTAAATTTGTTCAATATAGTTTTTTAAATAAATAAAATAGAGTATCATTGTAAAGTTATGCAGTGGTCTATGCTTGCAGATTTACTATTTTACATAATCCTGTATCTTAGCAGGATGTTCAAAAATAGTAAAATTATTCACGATTTGAGAAATATGCAAATTAAAGTAACTTTCTAGCTTCTTTGAAGCTTTGAGTTATATCTATACTTTAATGAAAAATTTTTTACCGCCTCCGTAGACTAGCGGTTGCGCTTTTAGCGTTGTATCCAGAGGTTCGATTCCCACTCATGACAAAAAAATATTAGTACGTTTTTCTGTACAGTTTGCCATGGTCTGAGTATTTATAAATCTAAACATACATATACTGGTGCCCGCAACTTCAAAAACCGAGACGCCCATACATTATTTCACCCCCTTTTCCCCTTATAAACATACATAACTGGTGATCACAACTTCAAAAACCGAGACGCCCATACATATTTTCACCCCCTTTTCCTCTTTTAAACATACATATACTGGTGCCCGCAACTTCAAAAACCGGGACGCCCATACATAATTTCACCCCCTTTTCCCCTTATAAACATATACTGGTGATCACAACTTCAAAAACCGAGACGCCCATATATAATTTCAGCCCCTTTTCCTCTTATAAACATACATATACTGGTGCCCGCAACTTCAAAAACCGAGACGCCCATATATAATTTCACCCCCTTTTCCCCTTATAAACATACATATACTGGTGCCCGCAACTTCAAAATCCGAGACGCCCATACATAATTTCACCCCCTTTTCCCCTTATAAACATATGCTGGTGATCACAACTTCAAAAACCGAGACGCCCATACATAATTTCACCCCCTTTTCCCCTTATAAACATATACTGGTGATCACAACTTCAAAAACCGAGACGCCCATATATAATTTCACCCCCTTTTCCTCTTATAAACATACATATACTGGTGCCCGCAACTTCAAAATCCGAGACGCCCATACATAATTTCACCCCCTTTTCCCCTTATAAACATACATATACTGGTGCCCGCAACTTCAAAATCCGAGACGACCATACATAATTTCACCCCCTTTTCCCCTTATAAACATATGCTGGTGATCACAACTTCAAAAACCGAGACGCCCATACATAATTTCAACCCCTTTTCCTCTTATAAACATACATATACTGGTGCCCGCAACTTTAAAAACCGAGGCGCCCATACATTATTTCACCCCCCTTTTCCCCTTATAAACATACATATACTGGTGATCACAACTTCAAAAACCGAAACGCCCATACATAATTTCACCCCCTTTTCCTCTTATAAACATACATACACTGGTGCCCGCAACTTCAAAAACCGAGACGCCCATACATAATTTCACCCCCTTTTCCCCTTATAAACATATACTGGTGATCACAACTTCAAAAACCGAGACGCCCATACATAATTTCACCCCCTTTTCCCCTTATAAAATGGGAATAATACAAAAACCTGATAAAAGTTATTACCATATTATGCTCAGTAGCTGTAATTCAAAATTTATAACTTTAAAAAACTAAGACTTGCATATAAAGTTACCCCTCTCATCTCATTTCTAAAATCCTTTCTAAGCAGATGATTACGTTATAAAATAAACCTATGTTCTAAATTTCAGCTTTCTAGACTTGGTAGTTTTGGATGGGCGTTGGTGGACGTTTGTCCACCAATTTTAAAAGTATAGATTATAAAGTAGGTGATAACATATGTATGTATGTATCATCACGGGTGCCTTACGGCGCCCGAGACCGCCTAGACGGCCCCAGGGTACCCAGCGGAGGGGTTTTAATCCCACCTCGTCGTAGCCGATGGTATGAGTCTACACCGAACAAGTGGCTAGCTCGTCGCGATGTTTTGAATAGACTCAATAACCCATCTTTTTTGTTTCACAAGTTGGTATAGTGAAACCGGGACCGACAGCTTAACGTGCTCTCCGAGGCACTATAGTGGTGTTGTCAAACAAATGTACATATTTTTTTTAATTAAAAACTCATTGGTACACACCGGGATTCGAACCAGGAACCTAAGTGTTTTTAAGTCCAAGGTCTAACCAACTAGGCCACCACTTCTATCGTGTCGTAATTTATTTACCTTCGGTGAAAAAGTTGTATGTTTATTGTTTGACCCCTTTGCCTGTTTGTTTTTGTCTGTGGCATCGTAGCTTCTAAACGGGTTCACCGATTTCAATGCGGCTTTTTTTTCTATAAAGATCTTTATGCATGTAAAGCATCGTTTACATGAGGCGAGTTTCTTGCGGCCAATAAACTTTTTTGAACAATTCGCTGCGATAATCTAAGGCAGCGGGATCTTGTCGAGTCTTAGGCTAACAGTTAGTAAGTTAAGTTTTAAGTAAGGAAATATCAGCTCTATTGCGATGGTCACGCAGTGTTTGGATATAAAAATGCCGCCATCTTTAATACACGAATTATTTGTTTTGTTTAAACAAGTTGGAAGTATGAAAATTTCAACCTATATTGATGGACTGACAGTTCAATTTCCAAGGTATAATTTTATTTTATTTAAATTTTCTGCTAAAGAAAAATAACGAGTATGCTCGCATTCCCGCCAAATAGAAATTTATGGCAATTACTGCTAGGTTTGTGGCCCCAACGTAAAGCTTTAATCTCTTAAAACGAATAGTTACTCAGCGATTATTAAAATTTTTCGGCTAACTAATATCTTCAACAAATCCCTGCAGGTTACTTCTCAAACGAAGCGTTTTCGCTCAGAGCGAAAATTCGCTTCATGTGACCGAAGCTTTAGGTGACCTAGCGACTAGCATCTCGGGCACTAATGAGCGGCATGCGTAAGTCGCAAGTCGCAATTAGGTGCATGTAGGAGAGGCCGCCTGTGTCACCTGAACATACTCTAGGGGCCGTGCACGCTTCAGGTGACAGTTAAAACTTTTATGCAAAAAAAATATTGCACTAAGAAAAAAAACTTTAGATTCAAACCTTAAGAAGCCAGGAAATGAATTCGCGAACTCGAACGTAATAAATATAAAAATAGTTTTTAAACGTAGCTTTCAGTAATATTATAGATTTTTTGGAAAAAAAAAAAATTAACGTGGAGGTAAAAATATTACTCGATCCTAATTACAGTCTCTTAATAAAAAATGTTCTTTAATAATAATAATATGTAGGATAATTTTCACATATTGCTCTGCTCACAAACTAAGCTCTAGGCTTGTACTATGTGTACCAGACGCAACGATGTAATGCGTTTTATATTTTATAAACACCCAGACCAATACATGGGTGGGAATCAAACCCACGACCTCCGGATACGACGCCAAAGACGCAACTACTAGTCTACGGAGGCTGTCTTATCAAAATATATCTTTAGTTTATATATAGAGGATTGTATTTGCATTTGAGTTCTCCATATGAAATGAGCTTACGCACTTCCAATATTATTAGACTACTGCTTCTCGCAAAATTAAAATAATATTTATCTTGACCATTGTATTACCTAATTATAATTAATCTTTCTGGGTTGGAAATATATATATTTTATTTAAAAGTTCTTTTAAAATTATAATACAAAAATATTTCGTATTTACAACAGAAAGACTTTCGCGTTCAAATACCAACACAAAAATAATAATTGAACTTCGACAAACAGCCAAGTTGTAATATTGGAAGTATGTTTGTATGGGAGGCAAAACGACTACAGAGACCTTAATATAATGTCCTTTTTATATTTAAAAAATATATAAAGCATCTTCAATACATACCTGCAAAAGAATATCTAAGGGTGGCTGACTGTTTTAAATAGCACTTTAGAATTCTTTAAAATAAATACATATAGAACCCTACTAACTCTTTTTTTAATAATGATATACTGATTATCTTGTATTACAGTTAATAGTTATAACCGCTTCGTGTTTAAAGTAATAACTACTATTGGTCTACCAAAATTTAATGGCAAATTCGGATATATCTCGCGTAATATCTCGCATTTTCTCAATTGCGTGAATAGGTTCCTTAAGCAGACATAGTGGACTCAAATTGTATCAAATTTACTATATTTTCTTAAAAACTTCTTGGACTTTACATTGCCACTTACTACCAGGTGGAAATAAGGTCACATGTTCTGCTAAAAAACTAAGTGACTCTATCAAACTTAATAAAAAAAAAACTTAAAAAATATGACATATCTCTTATTTTTATAGTTGTATTGTAAAATATTTTTTTATGCCATGACATTCTGGTACATCTTTTGCTGATATAATAAAGGTTCTAACTAAACTTTGCTGCTTACCATACAAATTACCTTGCGAAACTAAAAGAACGATCTTCAAAACTGCACTAAGCCGTTACATTTTGCGTGACAGTTAAGAAGAATACATCAATCAAATGACACTATGTGTCATTACTCATAATCATCAGAAACCACCAATAACAACTTGCAACAAATAGTTTTTAGAAATAGAGTCCGCACAATGGGTGTTGTACTTTAGAACAGATATAGTCCGTAGATAAATAAAGTACTTGACAGTCTATTTATCTGCCGATAGTTTTTTCATTTTGCGATTTACTGTACCAGTGCATAATAGCATCTTGCAGTTGATCCCTTCATTGACTTTCGTTAGATTTGCTTAAAATAAATCGAAGATGAAGACATTAAAATTCCTATTTCGTACGGATAAAAGCGGTTGGATTTAGGGGTTTGTGAATGTTACTAGTACATATTACTATATAATCTGTGAACGCTACCGTCAAATTATAAATCGCGGGGTCTCGTTCGTTCGGACAGACGTTCGCGGTAGCAAATGCCCGTAACGGGGCCAGTTACTTCGTATAATAGCGTTTCGCTGTAGACCCCCTGGGGCCTCATCACGAGCTCTACCAGCAACTACGAGTATATAGATTATCAGCCATTCTACATGTAGGATATACTTACTATAATTATTTTTACTTTCAAGAAAAATAACTAAAACTACCTATGTAAATACTCTCACAAACCACTCCATTGTTCAGCGAAAGTCTTCCGTCCGATGCAAGTTTACGATAAGCTAAATTTACGGGCTTCGCCTACGGATCGGAGACTCCGTAACCAGAAACTTCGTAATATCGCTGTAGACCTCCAGGGGCCTTATTCCGAGTTTGCAACCGCTAAACACGACTAGACGTTGCATAAACTATAAATATGGAAACATAAGTTATATTCCAATGGTTATATAGTCTGTATTAGGTTGGCTATAATAATGCAACCATTTTGAAATACACGAATTCTTCGCAAGTTTGAACATGTGTGGAGCATTGGAATTTCAACTCTATAATTAACAGGGTAGAACTTATATTTCAATATTGCATAGTCTTGTCGTGTTTAGCGGTTGCAATCTTGGAATAAGGCCCCAGGTCTTCTGCACGATCTTCACACCCGCAAACTTATGAGAGCATTATACTCTAAGACGAAAGTTACCTTTTTTATCATATATTTCACAATAGGTTAGCGCATTCTCTACCTAGAGTTAATAAGCGTTAACTGTCAGTAACCGGTTGTCTGATGACATTGGTGACCATCACGATTCACACGGTCTGAGGCCACGACCACAACATCTGTGGAATGTTTATGCACTTCCAATGTCTATTACCTACCGCTTATGAGCATACATCTCCGTTATAGTGTTGTGTTTCAACTCTACATACAGGAATACGCCTTACTAATCTATACTAATAGTTTAAAGAGAAACTACTAATACGATTTTTTTAATTCTTTAATAATGATATGTAGGACAATTTACTCATATTGCTCTGGTCACAAACTAAGCTCTAGGCTTGTATTATGTGTACCAGAAACAACGATATAATATATATTATATTTTATAAACACTCAGAACATGAAATATTGTACTTTCATCAGCAAGTAATATGGACTGTATATTATTTTCGATGTGATTAATTTTAATGAAAAATTGAGGCACAGCAAGTCCAATATTGCAAAATACTTTGAACAACCAAGTTCCGTTAAATTATGATGATAACTTATTGATATTTTTATTTGACAAGGCTGAAAGGTCGTATGGATCCTATGGTTGATGTTAAATAATAAACAAATAACAATATATGAAAGTAAATCTGTCTGTTAGTTTTCGGAAAACTACTTAACATATTTCTAAGGAATTTGGTAAAAGGTAAATTGAATTCTGGATGTCATTGAGCATAGAATATGAGTAGTTATATATTATTATCTTGATATAACTTCACATAGCTTTGATTTACTTACATATAGGTAAGTAGACAATTTTTTAGGGTATATCCCAACTGTTATAAAAAATTATTATGCATTAGCTGTTTTTCGAGATGTGTTGGATTTGATGTTACGTCATATTAAAATGAAATTTTGCCTTTTTTATTTTATTCTTAGAAGAAATAGGACCTAGCGCGGTGGTCTTCAGAAGCAGCAATTAATAATGTACCAACTTCTTGACCAAACTTTAATGCATCTGGAGACCGTTGTCCTAAAGTTTCCATCGAAAACACTAGAAATTCAAAAGAGGAGCAATACGTTTTATATATATAGTGTTTATTTTGGCCCAAAAGCACCGCCCGCTCCGGTAGATACATAGGTGATGTGGACGTAATCTGGAGCTAGAGTGTCCACACATGTAGCGTCCCATAAAAGTGCTCGACCTTTATGCCATGGTACTGGTCACACCGTCCGGTTCTTTGCCATCGACACGAACTAAATTTTAATTAAAAATATGTTTATTATCTTGCAGGTTCCTCTCGCGAAACATCATTAGAAGATCCTTAAACATGTCTATAACTTAACTCCAAAAACAAGAACAGAAAATGGAAGGCCATAGAGTATCCCACCAAGGTGTACGGGCCCACAGCGCCGAAGGTTCTGGGGGTAGAATCACCCAGGCCGGGCTAGCAGCTCGAAGCCCCGAGGGTACTGCAGCTAAGGGAATGGCTATCAAAGGCCATGAAGATCTATGGGTTGAGATCCAGGCTAATACATTCAGGAATTGGGTCAACGAGACACTGAAACCTGAAAATATTAAGGTAAGTGTTTTCTTATAAGATAAGAAATTTTCTATTAGTAAAGTGATATTGTTATTAGTAAATTATTTCTTTTTTCTTCTTGTTCAAAGACAATATTTTGACGGTTTAGCGGACTTTAGGAGAAGTTTATACCTACTTCTGTATAATCCTAAGAGTAATCCCTTTCAGCCCGATTGTACTGTGGCTGTTTTTGAAACCCAAAACAAATATGTTAAAAGCCTAGTTTTAGCACTTGGCTTATGATGGTTTAAGTTCTTTGGGAGTCTGTCACAACTTGGCCCCGTAGGGTAGTGGGCATTAAAAACAATTTACTTAAGATTTTACGATATTTAGCCTAGCACTCTACATTCTCTTCTCCATAGTAAGTTTCCGAAATACGAGAGCATATTAATGGATCCCAGGATATTTTGGACAATGTCAGTTATTTTGGAAATCTCCTGACTCAACCCAAATTACCACTCAAAGTTAAATGTTTTATGATTCTTAATTATTAATTTGTTTAACACTTTATTTATTACGAAAGGGCGAACTTAATGCCTCTAGGCATTGTCTAACAGTCAATCCCGCTATACTTACCTATTAAAAATCTTCTATTCGTGTCCTCAATCATTTGTAAACCCTATAAAAAGTGTAGGAGACAAGAATATGGAAATGTGTAGACCCGAGTACCGAACTTACGTGATTATAATAATAATCACGAGTATGTATTCAAGATATTTAAAAAACCTATTAGGTAAAGGCTTTCTTTATAAAATGTATTTTAAATATCGAAAATCTTAAATACCACAACCACACAATTTTACCACAATTATGTTACCTACGCTAAGTAAAAGTTGCTTTCTAAAACCATATAGGTAGCTTCAATATAGGAAAGGTATAGATAAAGCTTCAAGTATTAAGAATATTTATTTGCTCATTCACCCATGAAAATAAAATGTATTATTTTTAATGAATTTAAAAATAATAAATTTTATCTTCGTGTTAACTAAAAGATTTTAAATCGTCACCATGATACAAATATAATAATCAGTCAGTAACGTAGATACTTTCAATGAATACATTTTATCATATGGCCTTATTATTTTTAATTAAATCATTTAATTTTTAATGCTTTTTATTTATAATAATAAAATCCGTAACGTGAATTCAATGTTTACCTTTTCTCATTCAGCATTAATAACATAAGTTTAACCTATTCATAGTTTGGTTTAGTTTTATAACATAAGTTTCTGTATTTTTTTTCAATGAAAAAATAAAATAGACTCTTATGTTATAAATAAATAGAAGTAGGTATAAATATGATAAATATAATTTGATATGTATTCGAACACCAAAGAATCGTGATTGATTACAGATATTAATCTAGGTATTTGTAAACAAACATTGGTGGATATAAACTGCTTCAGAACATAGTAGCACATACTTATAAAGGTTTTATATATAAGGAAATGACATTAAAAATAATATAAATAGCAAATAGGATAATAAAGTACTAAATAGCGGTTATGTATGTATGTAACTAAATATAATAAGTATTTATTTTCTTAAGTTATTTAGATGTGTATATTTAAATACATGAGTAGCATACAGTAAGACGCAGTAGTGACGTGTCCATGTTTGGTATAAACATCAATGTGATAATATGATATACTTACCTACCTGCAGGATATTATATATACAATACTTAGTTCTTGGAATGATATTCGCCGCCCACGTATTCATAAAATAGTTTAATTCTGCTGTTATTTGGACTACAACAAAAACATAATAAATAAAGAATTAAAAAACATACGGACAAAAAGAGCACGGCAAATGACTTAGTATCTATCTGATGGTAAGCAAACCTGCAAATTCTGTTAATAGTGTCATTCAAGACAAATTTGCATTAGGACTTTCGCTGCTTTGTCATCAGATCAACTGCCCATTTCGTAACCACACCCTGAAAGGTGACTACCACAAGAAGAAACTGGTTCAGTAGTCTCCCGAAAACCGGTGAACCCACTTAAACCAAAATATGGATAGGTTAGGTACCTACTAGGTATTTTCTACTGATCCGATCAGGCCTTACAAAGATTTAGAGACCTAACCTAGTACTCGGACAAAAAATACTCCAAAAATCTTGAGAAAAGACCCTCCTAATATTAAATTCTGGATCTCCCTCTCTATCAGTAGGTTTTGAAGATATCTATTTAAGATGGTGGCCTGGTTGGTTATATAATGTGGGGTTGTCAAACAATAAACATACCTACATTTGTTTGATAGCACCACTATAGTGCTTTGGAGAGCACTTTAAGCTGTTGAGTCTATCCATGGATAGACTTAATAACCCATCTATAAACAGCAAAGATCGCGACCAGCTAGCCATTCATTCGGTGTAGACTCTTACCATCGGCTACTATGAGGTGGGATTAAAACCCCTCCCTGAGGCCGTTCAGGTGATGATATGTATTTATTTATTATATATATTCTAGGTGGTAGATTTAGTGGAAGATCTTCGTGATGGTACCGTGCTCTGTGCTCTAGTGGAGGCTCTTCAGGGTCGAAGGTTAAAAGGATGGAGTACCCACCCAAGCAATCAGCACCATAAACTGGAGAACGTATCTACCGCGCTGCAGGCCATTGAAGACGACGGAGTCAAGCTAGTTAATATAGGTAAGGTTTAAATAATTATTTTAGTTTCATAATGGGTTTTATTGGAGGATAACATATAGGGTATCTACCTGATGCTAAGCAGGCCTACAAAGTCTGGGATGGGGTGGATCAATGTATTGTTGTTTAAGAACATTAAACGCTCCCCACTATGCCGGCTAAATCATGCGTTTACAAAACGGGCGACGACAAAGATGAATTTGCAGGGGTCTATTTTAATATCCTCGCTACTTAATCGTCAATTCAATTGTCCGTTTCGTAACCGTATCTTGAAAGGAGACTACGACCTTGACAAGAAGTCGATGTAGTAGTCTCCTGAAAACCAGTGAACCCACAGACTAAAACTGAAACATGCTGGGTTTTTGCATCTGAGATGGGCAGTGGTAACAAGACCGGTTAGTCGGCCTAGTGAAGTTGTAGAGACCTTCCTCCCAACTTTTTTTTTATTGGAGCACGGCATGTTACTTTGTATCTATCTGATGTCGATCAATAATTGTCCTTAAATAATATTGATCGCCCCCACTTTGCCGGGTAAATAATGCGGTTTCGAAATGGGCGGCGACAAAGACGAATTGCATTATGAGTATATTTTAATATACTCGCTGTCAACCCATTTGGAACCTTACTTGCCTCTAACTCTGCATTCTCCTTTTCACTCGTTCACAGTCATAACTCTTCTTACACATACTTAAGATAACTACGGAAACTTTTAATTACAATTAAAATAACATGTAAATATGTGAATTCATATAACTACAATTTACACACATGCTTGATTAAAACTAAAACAAACTCTGGAACAAAACTAACAGAATGGAAACACATTTTCATAATTTTATATCCAACTGTTGAAAGCGTTGTTAGCTTTAAATTAAATTAATTATTATGTATATTTGCATATGCAAACTCTTTGTAATATGAACGAATAATTGGAACATCAAATAATTAATTGAATATACACAATCGACCGAGCAACGGATAACAAAAATATACTCCTAACGTTTTTTTAGCCTAAATTATGAACGTTTTTTTTTTTTTTTGGTTGTGTCTTTAGCAATTATGAAACGTTATTTTGACATATTATCGCAATGTAATGACATCCGGCTGAAAATGATAATGAAAAAAAAATTGTGTAATTTTTAAAAACCCCTAAAGTGCAAGTCCAAAAACAGCACTTTAAAATAGAATGTTGGCCAGTTTTAGGATTTAGATACCGCTAAAGTTTTTTTTTTAAATACTTCTTTGTTAGGCTGCTAAGTATTGTAACTTTTACAAGACTTTTCTCTGCTAAATAGAAAAATTGAGGACTCAGTTTTACCCTCAATTTTACCGCTCTGGGCCCTTTAGATTAGCCTCTAATTTTATTGCATTAGAAACAAGAATTATGACAGTTAAAATTTCGAACGCAATAACAGATGACTATCTTCACAATTCCATAATTAGATTACTGATATCTGTGGAGCTAACACAGGTTTAATTATCATTTCTGTTACTCAGCGGATATTTGCTACGATTGACATCAAATGGAATCTCTAAACCCTGAATGAATACGTCCAAATACTAATTGCTGTCTCTACCTCAAAACAAATCGACATAATGATAGCTATCGATGTAGGGAATTCACAGTTGCCACGTGATAATAATCAGCTTTGGCGAGCGTTTGCCTATCAGCAAGCTTTAGACAGCAAGATGAAATATAATTTATTTGATAATTATTGCGTTGCACTCTAGTACGATTAAAATTTAATATATTAATCAGTGCGTAAAAATTTTGCAGTAAATCAAATATACCTGTAAATCCCTTTGTTTTTATACACACTGATTAAGGAATTTATAAAATTTTAATAAAATAAATAATTAAAAAAGTAAAATAAGGCACTCCTCTGCCACCTAGCATTAGAAACTAGGACTTCTAACTTCACTCTAATGTAGAGTTATTAGAAGAATGCAGATAGAGGGCGTCTATTTACGTGTAAATAGATAAAAATTAATGAAAAATTTCGTGAGGGGTGACTGGTTGACTCAGTGGTTGATCACCTTGCCGCTAAAGCGAGGGTCGTGGGTTCAAGTCTCACCAAGAATTTTTTCATTACATATAGGTATTTGGCCTTATTCATAAAAACTTACTGAGTCCTTTAGGAACAATATAGTTATAGAAGTTTTTGTCTCTTTTATGCATATTCATTCTTGCTACTAAAAAAAAAAAAAAAACCTCCTATAACTAAAGTGTTCTTCAAGGCCTCAATATTTTTTTTATGAATATATATATATATACAATTTATAAAAATATATATATTAAATTTAAATTTAAGCAATCTTTTTCTTTTTTGGATTCACTTTAATTAAGTAATCTTTTATATTTTTTTACTATCTAAAGACGTGTTTCTGTGTTTCAGGAAATGTTGACATAGTCAATGGAAACTTAAAGCTGATTTTGGGTCTTATTTGGTCCCTTATAGTAAGGTACCAAATAGGAAGAAGCAAATTCCCGCCGAGGTATGTATTATACAAAATACCTACCTACCACTTTCTATTTTTATTTTTTTAGTAAAAATACAAATTATTATTAGGTATTCATCTGTATTACTGCATAGATTTTTTGTCGAGGTCGTAGTTTTTTTTCAGGGCGCAGTTACGAAACGAGTAGTTAATTTTAAGATAAAGCAGACAGGATATTAAAAAGTGGAAACGTAATGCAAGTTTGTGATTGTCTCATTTTGTAACCGCATCATTTAGCCTAGTGGGAGCGATCAATGTTATTATAAAACGGTCAACAATGTATTGATCGACCCCATTCATGGTCTTTGCAGGTCTGACTACCATTATGTGGATGCAAAGTTAATACGAAATACGTAGCAACCAAATGTCTTTTTTACCCAACATTATTATAAAAATACAAGCATAATTAATCTTACCAAAATATTTTCGTTTTTCATAATAATTTTCGTATGACATGTCATGTGGATGGGAGCCACCTGATCACAATATTGGAAAACACAACATTTATCTTGATGGATAAGGTTTTAGAAAACTTTTACTTAATCGAAAATCGATTCTAGGAAAGTCTCGTTCACCGCTTTATCTCACGAAATTGAAACAACTTTCTTGTATAAAGATTTACATAAATATTTTCTTTGTAATTTCATCCTTTTCAACGACAATAAATTGATATTGATGGAGCATGACATGTGACTACATCCACCTGATGGTAAGTAGCAATGCAAACTCCAATATTTTTCTCTTTTAAGAATAGAAATTATGCCTTTTGAATTTGTTGGTTCACTATGTTTGCTTGAAATAACTTCATATAAATAAAGATATCATTAGCGTAATTGTGACTCTACTTAAATGTGACTTATACACACCTAATGATAAGCGGTTTGCAGACTCTGTGAATGAAAATAAAAATATTAAAATGTTTGTATACAAGTGATTTTTTTCAATAATCTTAACTATCTTATTTTCGATCAATATATTTACTGTAGTGGTATGTACTGAAGTATAGTTATCATTAAAAGAAGGACCGATTTTTGAGGCCGACAATTTGGCGACTTTACATGAAAGAATGTTGAGGCAAAAAGCTCGTAAAGTTTATATAGTTAACAAAAAAGAAGGATCGACTTTTTCGGCGATTAGACTGTACTTAACTTTACTCGATTTATTTTAAAGAATATTGATACAAGGCTCGTAGAGTTTCAATGATTATTAAGAAAGGAAGGATCGATTATTGAAAACGGCTTTTGAATTTAGTGTCTTTAAAAACTATAATTTATTTACGATAATAATTATAAATTATTACGTCATTAACTGCAGTACCAAATATTTACAAACAGCATAAAATATGCCAAACTATTTATTATTCGATGTTTACATACGAATCAAATTAATTAGTTAAATTATTCAGTTATTAACAATAATTATTTTATCATTGTTAACAGAAAGGTAATGCTATCATGGCTACAGTCAGCTTTACCAGAATGCCGCGTTAATAATCTGACGACGGATTGGAACAGTGGCGTGTTGCTTTCGGCTCTCCTGGATCACTGCAAGCCTGGTACCTTCCCGCATTGGAAAGAATTAAGTAAGTTCCTATTTCAACTTTTTAAATTTAGAAAACTTGGACTTGGGATTCAGTTAGCGTCACGGTAGCTTTATAGCGGCTTTCTTTTGTTTTTCCTCTAAAATGTGTTCTTGGTGAACTTACCTTTGTTTTTTTTTTTAAATTAAAACCTGTATGAGATATTTTTTATTTATTTAAGGTTTTAGGTTGCCGTTTGTTTAAAAAAATTATATCAGACTGACTGAATCTGTCCAGACCGATATCTCGATAATCGGTTTAGGTAAAAAGTTTAAATTTGGAATAGAGTAGATTTTAATGCCTTCTCGGTGCTTGATCTATTACGAGTAAGTATATGTTTAAAAAACTTAGTAGGAAGAAATGGGGTAAAGTTTAATTTTAGAAAGCAATTAACCATTAAGGGTAGAAAGTGGTATTTTCGAAAGTTATAATAAGGATCTCCATTTTTTTTTTGTTGTTTTATCAAAAATTCCAATTTTTGATTCTGTAGATTTTAAGTAACTTTTTTTACTAAAGAAAGTTATTTACTAAAAAAAATATTAAATTTTCTGAAAAAAAAACAAATATGGAGATTTTTTATAAAAATATCTAAACAACTTAAAAATAAACTACATAAAAAAACAGAAAATTTCTTATAAATAATATTGCCTAGATTGTCTAGGCTATATTATTTTATTATAATGACCGCTGATAGCTCTTTTAAATCCTAAGTAAAATTTTATTTCCCCCACAATAGATCGCCATGAAGCCATAGAAAACTGCAGCCGTGCCATGAGACTTGCTCACAGAGAGTTTGACGTCCCCATGGTTCTGGAGCCAGAATATTTGGCGTCGCCCTGGCTGGACGAGTTATCTGGAATGACTTATCTATCATACTTCATGAAGCCAGGTTCAGCTGGATCTAAAGCCACTTTAGACTGGGTCAATTCAAGATTGGATAGACCGATCAGTAATTTTACCGTAAGTACATCGAAATATGTAAGAAGAAACCTATTTAAACCTGTCGGCAAAGCCTTTAAAATAAGTGGTCACGTCACAGCACATGAAATGGTGGTACCACGTCATCTGAACCAGACCAGCTTTTTGAAGAATACGTTTAGTAGCCTAATTATGGAACTGCGAACATAATAGCCACCTGTCATTCATTTGAAATTAAAAATTTTAACTGTCATCATAACTCCTATTTCTAATGCAATAAAAGTTATGACAGATCTTATTACGAGTAAAGATAATGGCGAAAAGTCAAAATAATATAAAATAAATAATGTCAGCCTTTGGCTGCTAGTATAATAATACATGTTATCCAAAGCGCACCTTAATTTATCTAGGCAGTGCTCCTGCCCTGTCTATGACTGTTGACTACAATTTATTTAGATTTTGTTAATTAATTTTACACAATACCTTGTAAATTAGCTCATATTTTTTAAATAAGCGTACAGTTTAAGTATGCAAATTCTACTCGGAGCTCCTGGTGTTAGTATCAAATCAGCGCTGCAGTTTCATTATCCTCATAGACAAACATGTCATAATATATTCATGGATTACACACTGATTGGAAGGATGGACGTATTGGTAATGAGTTTGTGCATTTTAGGAGCAAGAAGAGAATAATATTAGTTTTATTGTTTGCTGGAAAGTAAAAAGTTTTTCTTATAGATCGTGGATATTATTTCCAGTACCCAATTTTTTAAGAACAACTTTTTAACAAAATTTGACGTGTGATTTAGCTTCACCTGGTATTAAATGCATTGTCCATAAATAATATTCAACTGATGGATTATTTACAGACAGAATGCGATGAGTTGAAATGATGATGAAATCATGCCCGCTTAAGGTTTTCTACTGCTTCCCTAAGTCTGGGTACCTTAGGACCATAGGTACACAAAGTATGGTCTTTGTGATCTGGAAGCCATATGTAATACCGTTCGCTGTCAAATCACATACATTTGATCGAAGCCGAAAATCAAATGTATGTGATTTGACATTTCTCGTCGATCGAATTCTACCCATAGACAAGTTTTCCAGTTTTTAATGTCCATAGTATTGGATTACAGACTGACTGGAACGATGGACGTGTGGGTAACGAGTTGGTTCGCTCTATGGGGGGCCCAGCACCGCCTGCGACGCGTCTTCGAAGAGATCCCGCCCGGTGGGAAGAAAATAATCAATATGCTTTGGATGCTGGCAAGAAATTAGGTACAATATTTATTTATCTTGCACGTATTTTTTGTTAGGAGGATAAATTTGATAATAAAATGAGAACAGAAGAATGCTCAAAACTAGAAGAAGAGATTGTAGAAATGGTCTGGATTAAAGATATAGACTTTATTATATAGAAATGGTCTGAATTGTAAAGACTGTTTCGATTGTAGAGATTTTTTTAAATTGAGCACGGCATGTGCCTTTGTTTCTACCTGGTGGTGATCAGAGCTACAAAGTCCATGAATGGGGTCAATCAATAATTGTTCTTTATAATATATCAGTATTTGGTTTTTCCAGGTGTCCATCCAGTATTATCAGCACGAGATATGTCACAAAGCGACGTAGAGCATCTAGGAGTGATGGCCTGGGCCACCCAGTTCAGGAATGTCTCTCCTCGACCACCCATCCATGACATGTTGAGAGTGGCCCTGGATTCCACTTCGGGAAGAGTAGGAGAAACGGTAAGGATTCCTGAATACCCTTTTTTTATTGGTACTAGGTTTATAGTTATACAATAATATAAATAAAACACAATTTTATTTGGTTACGATATATTTCGCCTTACATGGCGTCTTCAGTCGTATGACATTAAAATTAAGAAAATATAATAAACTAACTATATATGTATATACACACACCTACACTACAAAGACACACATATTCATATCTTATCCTAATTAAATATATATACATATATAGTTATATTTAATTAGGATATATATGTATATAGGTATATATACTATATATGTATATAGGTATATATACTATATATGTATATAGGAATATATACATATATAGTTATATTTAATTAGGATAAGATATGAATATGTGTGTCTTTGTAGTGTAGGTGTGTGTCCGGGTTAATAGTTAGTAAGTCAGGTCTGTGTCACAATTGTATGTTCAGTCCTGGTCTGTAATGAGCTCCTAATGTCCAGATGTATGATAGCTCCCAGGTGCGTAGTTGAATATTGTCAATTTTATGAAATGATTTTATGATTCTAACGGTGTAACAGTCATTGAATTTGGAATTATGAATTCGAGTGAGAGATGGAAAAGAAATATTCAGTAGTTAAACGTAATCTGTCATATGCATTGGTTGGTCTATGATTTGGTCTATGGTAATGTGTTCGACAATAATAATGTTTCTGTAAAGAGTTTCAGGGATTGTCGGTTAGTAAGGGCTTGAGTAATTTTATTGTCATATAATTGTAGTTTGTCAGCGTCATTACAGATTTTCCGTCCGCGTATCGATAGTGAGTATGGTATGGATTTTTTTACGTGATATGGATGACATCTATTAAAATGGAGATATTGGAATTTATTAGTTGGTTTGAAATGGACAGAAGTTATGATTTTATTATCATTTGTTAGTGTTAAGTCAACATCTTTTTTTATTGTAGGATATATGGCAGCTATGTACTGTCGGCAAAAAAAATGGTATAGCACCCTGCGGTTGAAGATCATTTGCATGTCATATCAGAATTTGGTTGATTTTCCCTTGCAGAATATTCTGACAGTTAATGTTATTTATCATTTATGGTAGCGACTTTACACTTCGCTCAACCTTAGTGATATATTGAATGCACGGGAAGGTTTTAGACCTTATTGATAGACCACTTTCTTGGCCGACTGTACCTTATAGTCTGGTTATATCCATGAATGTGGTCATTTGTTTACAGCATTGGCCGTTCCCACTTATACTTTATTGCCAAATTAACTTCCTATATCGTAATTGCACCCGGAAAAAAGACTTCTATTTCTAATACATATAAATCAATGCAATAACAATAGGTTCTGCTACTTACTTGAACACCTGCAAAAACACTGTAGTACATCTAACATTATTTTTATATATTATATATTTTCTTTGGAGGTTTACTTTTTGCTGTAGGTATTTCATTTTTGTTTAAGGAGTGTTCTTTTTTTATATTATTTAGGTATTAATTTATTTATTTTCCTATTTTTTGTTTTAGAAGTTCTAACAGATGTTTTTATTTTGTTCCCAACAGACAACGTACCTACTCGCATTATGTCTGACTATGTTCAAGTTGTTTGTCGCGTATCTACAAATGATATTAAGTGTAATAAAATAAAGTTATTAAATATTAAGAAACAAGGTTACGTAAAATGGTCCTACTTTGCTCCAATATTTGCTCCAAATTTAGGATATTATGAATAATTTTTGAACTATTAATTATTAAATATATTTAGATTTATTTATTTATAGAAGAACATGTAATCTAACACATTTTAAAAGGTAAATCAACGTTATGAAGTATTTTATTATATATATAAAACAATGAATAAGGAGCAAAGTTACCCATTGACATGGGTATCTTTGCTCCTAAATATAGTTTACAAGCGATCTCAATAGTAAAAGCTTTTGGAGCAAAGAAAAAAAGCCTAATTCAAACTATGCTCCAACAATAATCCGATTTACCTTTTTTGATAATATGCACTGACAAAAATTTGTTAAAACCATTGAAACAGTTTTTTTTGAGAAATGCTTTATTAAAATATTTTGTTACAAAATCACCTTGTTTTACTGGTTGTTTTTATATTCTTAAAATACAATATTGTTATCTAAACGTAAAACTATCGAAATTAAAGACAATTTATTATACTTAGGTTCTTGAAAGAACTTAAGTATAATAAATTATCTTTATTTTCGATAATTTTTAAAAATTCTAAAGAATCATTTTCTTCAATAAACGAGATCGTTATTTAAGTGTACTAATTACTTAACTTTAATTATTTTTGGTTCTCTTTGGACGAAAATCAGTCATTACTTATTATGTATAAACTTCTTATAAACAAAAACTTAAAATATATAACATTTTCTTAAGTTGAAATCATTTATAAACCCCAAATTTGGTCTAGTTCAGGAACACAATATATGTCACGGTGGCTGCTAACTTTTTTAGGGGGATCAATACATCCCAATATGTCCTGCCAATCGTATTGGATTTTATCGATAGGTTTAGGCCACTTCCAAGATTTTAGAGACTTTTTCATTGACGAGACATATGGGCCTTGTTTAGTTATTTTTGTTATTTTCCCAGGAAACATTTCTCCTTCATACGTGAATACCACATATTGTCCAATAGCTCTCACAATAGGTTTGAACTTGCTATTCTTATTATGAGTTTCAATTGAATTAGTCTCAACTTCAATATTTTCCAAATCTCCAAGAGAAGCAAGATCTGAAGAGTCATGAACTGACATGTTGACACTTTCTGCATAAGTACTTTCACTACTGGCTCTACGGCGGCTAGGTCTTTTCGAAGTTGACGGCTGTGCCAACTCTTCATTTTCTTTATCATCTAAAAGTGTGGCTAACTCTTCAGTTACACTTTTCCCAGGCGTGATGTTTAGTTTTCTACGGCGTCCTTTTGTAGTTCCACTTGTCGTCCATTCTAGTCTCTTAGCTTCAAGACTCTGTAGAAAAGAATCCTGCAAAGCAGTCTTGTCGACAGTACTTGGCAATCTCTCTAACATTGGATTGGCGTCAAGTGGATAAATTCCACATTTTCGGAAACCTGAAACAAGGTTTACCTCCCGGGTTGGTTCTAAAACATCGATGAGTCGGTTTAGCAGAATTGGGAAACTGCTTTTTTGAATAACTTGTTCTCGATGACCTTGTGCACTTGCCTTCCACTCGGTTAGGATTTTTCTCCATGCTACCTTCATTGGGTGAAAAAAGGCAACATCCAAAGGTTGTGTTATGTGAGTGCTGTTGGGTGGCAAGCAAACAAATTTAATATTGTTTTGATCACAGGCTTTTAGGACGTCTACAGAAATGTGAGATGATAGATTGTCTCCTATTATTACTTTAGAACCCTCCTGTTTCTTTAATCTTGGCAAAATATGTGTAAAAAACCAATCATTGAATATATTCATGTCAAACCAACCTGACGGACTATTATTATATTTGGCATCTTTTGGCCCTTTCTCAGTCCATGTACTCCACAGTTGCTTAGACTTATATACTGTATACGGTGGTAATAATTCCCCGACAGCATTACCACAAAACATGATAGAGGTTGAACTTTTGGAGGTGTTACATATAAGTTCTGGGTATTTTGCACCACGCTTCGCTATAACTTTTTTATGACCAGGGTCGTCCGATAAATTGGTTTCATCAAAATTCCATATATTTTCGGGCGGGATATCTCTAACCACCTCATTCAAGTTTTCTATGTAGGCAGTGATAGTGTCCTGGTCAACGGCTGCTCTGTTGCGCTTAATGTTGGTTGCAAATCTTTGGGATAAACATGGATGTCTTTTTAAGAAACTTGACACCCACTCAGAACCTGGACAATTATCTTTAAATTTTGAAACTTTCCGGCCGATTTTCTCCAAATATGTTCGAATTACCATGCGAAGATCAAAAACTAACAAGGGGAAACCATACTCGCTTAGCCTTTGAATGCAATCCACAAACAAAGCTTCTTCTTCATTTGAAAATGTTGTTGGAGCGCCTGGTGGTCGAGATGGCATTTTAGATCGTAGGAGTCTTAGCTGATTAATGATAGTTCTTCGTGGAATGCCATAATTTTCAGCGGCTTTTCTTTGTGTTAATTCTTTGTTTTCTATAGAAGCCAAACATGCTCGTAAAGATTCGGGGGTATAGTTTTTGTAATTTCTGGCGCCTAAACGTTTCTTGTAATTTCTTGGCATTTTATCTGAAAATAAATAGCAATCCCCTTGATAAAAAGTGTATTTATTACCACTTACAATAAATATTTTCACTTTATTTGTGTATGGCCACTTTTAGGGTTACTTTGCTCCAGGCGCAAAGTAACCCCATCGTACATAAAATAATAAGAGCATGAAAAAAAAGAGAGGTTAGGTTATGGCCGACTTTGCTTTTCAATGAAATATTTACATTTTCGATTACCTGATTATATACATAATGATAGAAAAGGATAATTACCTTAATGCGCTACGTTATTTTTGAGATGGAAGTGGCTTTTTCGGATACCAAAAAAAAAAGATTTCACACCTTAAAAAACAGTTGCACCTGTCATCGGAAAAAAAAGGCGGATAAAAAATTTGACAATTCAGTGTTGCCATTTAAATGTCCAATATTTCGGGTGCATTTACAAAGAACTAAAGTGTTGAAAATATTTGAACATATTAGGCGTTAAAACATTTCACAGAATAGGAGCACAATTACCCATACAGGAGCAAAGTAGGAACATTTTACCTTATTAAAGGTATTTGTATAAATACATAATCATTTATATATTTACTTCTCACAAACATCCACTTAAATATCTGGATTTTCCCAAAATTCATCATAATTAAAATCTTCAGTAATTTAGTCTATGAGTAGAGCTCGATCTACGAGAAACTTCATTTGATTTTCGATTGCATGTCGTCGATCGATATGTCGATGTAGAGTCCTAGTTTCGGCATCACGTTTACGCACGCGGCGAACAATGCACTCGAGAATTCAATTGCCTATACACACAAATTCACAATACACACACTAACCGATTTACAATAGACAACTTGATATGTAAATTGTGTCTGCTAGTAAACAACGCGGCAATCAACTGGGCACCAAGAGATAGGGACTAGTTTGTTAGCCTAGCTATTAGGATACTGGCTACATGTAAATATCTAGTTTTGTTTTAATGAGAACATGGCATGTGCTCTGTATATTCGTGGTGGTAATCAGTCCTATAAAGTTTATCAATTGGGGATATTAAGTATTATATTACGTTGTTTATGGACATCTTAGAATACAGTTGCTGATACCTACTGCCTGTAGTAGTTACCAGCAACTGTATTCTAAGTTTTGAAACTATGCTTGAACAAGAAATATGTGCTGTAAAGTCCTGAGATCAACCAATTTCAATTTTAAAATTAAAGCGTTCCTATAGTTACTAGCGACTAAAGTAAACACTTTTAGCGAAAACTCGGTAGAACTACTAGTAAAATAAAAAACTGGTACCAATTGTAAAACTCTGGATTTTCATCAAAAATTCAAACAAAGAAATGTTTAATATTGAGAGTCTTGTATATATTAAAATTAATATTTTAACTTGTTTTTTTTTTTAATTTTATCTATTACTAGTGATCGGAAATTCGGCTGCAATTATACCTAAAATTCATTTAAAAATACTATATATGCCTTTCTGAATATATTTTTAATATTTTCATATAAAAATTCCCGGGAATGTGGGATTTTTTAATTGCTTTGGTTTACGCGTTTAATAATTACGCAATAATATTTCAGTACTTTTTTCCAAGCGGAAATACTACCTTTAGTTTTTATTTTTGATCTCGATGCCACTTGCCTATTTTTCACGGTAATAAAAAGCGGTCGGCCAATCTAGGAATAGGTATAAGTTAGGTCTCCTAAGAATAACCCTAATCATATAACAATTGTTTCAGACATACATAAAAGTGGAGAGCATAGCATCAGATCTTTCAATAAACGAAGTTAAAGTTTCAATAGTTAATCCTTTAGAACAAGAATCTAGATTAAGAATAGACTCCAGAGGAGCTGGAGAATTTGTTCCAGAGCACGCTGGAATGCACGAAATTGTTCTTACTGTTGATGACATAAGGTATTTATTTATTTAACTAATATAAAGGCATTTATTTCAAGATAAAATATTTCTTCCATCCCAACCAAAACACCGGCCGTGCCTAGTACAGAAGCGGCATTTCCTCTTTGTAATTTCAAACAGATATTTTGTGAAAGGAATGGGCGAGCACGAACATCTGTAGTTTATTTAACTTAGTATATTGTAGTTATGGCATAAGGCAACATCTGATATATTTTTTTAAATATCTAAACTATCTAATTATCTGATTACTGTTTTTCTCAGGGTTGATGGAAGATATTTCTTCAGAGTACTTCCAAGGTTAATTATGGTACCACCACCTGGTATGGCGCCATGTGCAGTTGGCAGTATCGTGGAAGTTCTAGTCAGTGCCACGGGTAAGTTGTACCTTCGTGGCGTCGCAAAACAGTTCAAGTACGGTTTCTGTACAGCTTTCCATGGTCTGGATACTGTTAATTAAGTATCGTTGGTTTATAGATGGCTTCTTGAGTCTATCCAATACATCGCGACGTGTTAGCCACTTGTTCAGTGTAGACTAATACCATCAGCTACGACGAGGTGGAATTAAAACCCCTCCGCTGGGTACCCGAGGCCGTCTAGGACTAAAATATTTTTTTCAATCAAAACTATATAAGGATAAATTATTTTATATCATATAAGTTTAGCGGAATCAGTTACATTCTTACGAGTATATAAAAAAAACTAGTTAAAATATAATTAACTAGCGGCCCGTCCCGGCTTCGCACAGGTTTGTATAACTTTAACTATATGCTCCCTCAGAAACGATACTTTTCCCCCGTTTTTAAAACATTTTTGGTTACTGCTCCACAACTATAGGACCTAGCGTGATATTATATAGCCTATGTTACTTCTGAATAATGCAGCTTTCTAATGGTGAAAAAATTATTGCAATCGGTCCAGTAGTTTTTGAGTTTATTCATTACAAACATACAAAAATACAAAAATACAAATCTTTCCTCTTTATTATATTATTATTAGTATTAGTATTAGTATTAGTATTAGTATTAGTATAGATAGTATAGATAGAGTATAGATTGGATTAAAATAATGATTTTATTCTTTGCTTAAGAATTCCTTCCATGTAGTAGCTTAGTTTATGACCAAGGTAATAAATAATGTATAAAATTAATATTAGGTGCTCCAAGGCGTGAAGACATAGATGTTACCGCTCATTCTCCAACTGGTAGAAGCGTTCCATTAGAGCCTCGTCATCCACCACCGTCTGCTCCTGGCACCACAGCTTCTAGTGCCACCTTCGAACCTGATGAAGCTGGCACTTGGACTATTGCCATCACTTATAAGGGTCAACATATTCAGGTAAGTAAATATACATATAAATTTTAATACTAGCACCAGTCAGCAAATAAAAATAAACATACATGGTAACTTTGAAAGGTTGTACTTTGGACTAATAATATAAGGATCTACTGATCAAAACGAACAACTTTTCCCATATTAGCCCAAAGTGTAAACTTTTAATTTCAACCTGTATAACAAAATATGTAATGATAGGTACGCTATATATGTAGGTAGCTTATGATTATTATATAATATAATAACTACCGATGAAATTATAATTATAAACAGGCCGGCAAAACATTGCCGGCCGCTATTTTGACGTTTCAACGATTTAAAAAACCAAATGCAAAACGATTTTATTTAAAACACAGCTGTTTGTATTTATATAGATAGGTACAAAAATATTTTACTCCATATTTGGCTGTATAGTTCCAACTAACATTGCTAAAAAAAAATAAACAAAGAAGTAACAAAAGCGCAGTTCAGCGAAAATTTTATTTTCATTTAGTCACTGTTTTGCTAAAAATTAGCTCTATAAATTACTTGCTGGTTTTATTTAGATTGGGTACTTGCATTTTGGAGTAAAGCATACAAGCCTTGGCCCACTATGACTGCTTCGCTGGTCACGCTATGATTGCCTCGACTAGCCTAGCTACGCTCTTGGCCTTCCAGCTTGGCCATCATTGCAGCCCTTGCTGTCCTCGCTGTAAAGGCCTCGACCTACGGTCTCGGCCTCTCATCCATCAAGTGCTGCACGCTGACCGCGCTGTGTCGGCCTGGAGCTGCGCTGTCGGCCATCATCAGCGCGACCAGCAAAGTAATCATTATAGACCGCGGCAGTAATGTACTATTAGTGGTTCACCTTCAACCTGTATATTTATAAACAGGGTGGACCATTTACATGCGAAGTCTTTGATCCTGCTGGTGTTCGCTTAAGTTCGGGAGCACTTGAAGGAGCCGAACCACTAAAGCCTCACTCCTTTGAATTAGACACCTTAGGCTGTGGAGCTAAAGGCGACCTGCAACTTGACATAGTTCATGATAAACGATCTGTTATGTGTGCTTTGGAGAAACTATCTGCACATAAGTATCGTGCTACGTTCATGCCTAAAGCTGCTGGAAAACATAGAGTGAGTACCTTCCTTTTATTTTTGTACCATCACTAGTGTCTTATGGCAGCTGTTTTGGTGGCCTTCGATAACCCAGCATTAAGGTTTCATTCTCCCCTTGTCGTAACCGATGGTGTTCGTGGTTTGCATCGACTAACTGGCCAGGAGCCTAAAAATAAACTCGACAAAAGCTAGTACTATTATTTCTTCTGCGAAGAAGCCGCAAAATATCCTAAAATGAAAAATTAATAAATCATAAACCCCTCCCTTATCCTCTCTACTACCTAAAATTACTCGATAAATTAGAAAAGTTTTATTTTTAGCGAGTCGCTTAAATAAATATAAATTTACTATAAACAGACTCCAAGAGAAATACCATAGAAAAATACAAGCTTCCGTAGCAAAATTTGTACCTGATTCAACACTGAATAACTAAGAACTTATTTTAGTTTCACGACGTGAACTTTGTAGGCGAAATGAAATGAAGACGAGTTTAATGTAGCGAGCAATGTGTTTCATTATGAGAGCATCTCGATTCGCACATGACTGCTTGTGATACAACTTTAAAACCTATACAATGTTTCCAGTGCTATACTTAGAAAGATATAGGTACCTTGTAACTGCCGCTCTCTATTAGTAAAGAAATCACTTAAAAAATACACTTAAATTTTTGAAGAAAAATACGTCCAAATGTTTACTTATTTTATGTTTTTAATTTTGCAGCTGTACATTTACTTTAACGGGTACGATGTAGAAGGCTCGCCGCACATGTTCCGTGTAGGCTCTAAATCTCGTAAAATGCGCGACACGAAGAGCCCCACACCGGGATACAATAGGATTTCCAGTCCAGGTAACGTCATTTTCAGGCACACATTCGTGTTCGTAATATAAACCCGGATTAAACCCATTCCGTACAATTTCAGTGACAAGACTGCGGTCAGAAAGTCCGCTGAACTCATCGCACATTTACGATACGAAGCTCACAAGTTCATTTGACCGAAGAGACTCGAGTGACATGTTTAAATCGTCTTTTAATTCCGATTTGAAGGACAAGAGTTATGATATGACAGACTCGGCATATTCCACGTCAAGAATTAATAAGAAAGATGTTTTTTCTTCGAGATATGGATCTGAAAGTCCCAGGAATAGGACCGGAAGTCCTATCACCACAAAGTATTTGGGGAATGGATCTAGATTGGATATCAATAGGTCATCTAGTCCGTATGGGGCGACGAGTCCGTTAAGGGCTTCCAGTCCCATAGGAAGGGCAACCAGTCCTATGACAAGAAATGACAGTCCATTGAACAGGACAGCTAGTCCTATAAATAGGTTAGTAAATATACTATTATTTTATTGTTGGATTTGTATCCGGAGGGCGTGGGTTCGATGTCTACTCAAGGCAATTCACTATTAGGTAGGCTTTTTTCTGTACTCTGTTAGTATCAGATACATATAGTATATTATGTGAATATATATACCCTATTATACTATTCATATTAGTAAATTTTCTTATTGTTGTGATCATGTTCAAATTAATTAATAACAATTTTAAATTGGTTTATGCGAACTGCACATTTAAAATATTTGTCTTTTTAGTAACATTTTCAGGAGTAGATACTATTATTTTAGTATAATATAATTCTTAACATTTTTTTTAATCAGGTTTTTTTTAAAATATATTACCAGTGAAACATTTTTACGTACAATTACCAACATAAAAAATATAATTGAAATACGACTAACAGCCAAATTCTAATATTAGAAGTACATTTGTATGAACGTCAAAGCGACTATAGGGGTTGGGTTTAAATATAATAATAAGTTAAAATCTTATCTAATTTCAGGGTGAGCAGTCCAATAGACCGTTACAGTCCGGTAACTACCACCAAGAGGATTGTAGAAAAACGGTCAAACTACAGTAGAACCTACAACTCTTCGTACAACGACTCCATTGACCACTCAGACCAGAGCCCTTTTTCCTCGCTTGAAGCCGACCGGGCACGGCGGTTAGGTAGTCCAAGTATGTACTTTTTTTTTTACTGAAGCACGGCACGTGTCTTTCTACGTGGTGGGAGGCAGGCATACCGAATCCATGAATGTGACCGGTCAAATAGCATTTATCGCTAATGTGACATACCAATAATTTTCCTACTAATAGCCTCAAGTTGCTTCATTGTCAAATTAACTGCCCGTTTCGTAACCGCATTCTGAAAGGAGACTAGCATCTCGACAAGAAATCGATGCTTTAGTCTCCTGAAAACCGGTGAAACCACAGACTAAAACCAAAACAACTTTTACAATTTTGACCAATAGAGTTAAAAACAAAATAAAATTGTACTGACTGTCGTTCAGTAAGACAGTGGTTCTCAAACATATTTTATATATTTCTTTGTATTGGAATATTTAGATTTTTTTGTAACCGACGGACTAATTTTTTTTTTATTAATATTTTGTATTGACAATCTTTCTGGCATAAATCAAAGTTTGACCGTAATAAAATTCGTAATAAAGTATTTGTAATAAATAAAATACCGAATTTAAAATTCAAGAGGCTGTACCTTTGCCTTTCCACTCACTATTACTACTCACCTGAAAATAGCAATATTTTCGAAGCTTACATTTTCACAAAATGCATTTAACCGTAAAAGCGATTTCGTGTAAATACCTACACATACAATGTTATACACATAGTCATGAGTGCCTTTAAACCGCACATTCAGCAAGGGGTTGGTCTTTTGCGGTGAGTTAACGATTTTATGCACACGTGGGTTTTATTGCCTACTTTTCGAACAAAGTAACTTATAGAAACCTGTACGAGATTAGAATAACTTACAGATTAGGTACTAAAATGAATCCGATTTTTTTTAATGTTTTTAGCCAGGATATATTGTTTAACAACTAGTTGTTATCGCCGTTTCATGCGTCGCAATTTTTTATTTTATTGGATAGGACTTTGCATTTTATTTATTTATTTAAAATTCTTTATTGCACTAAGGTTTGTACAAAGGTGAGCTTAATGCCTTAGGCATTATCTACCAGCTAACCTTTAGGAGAGTGAAAATTGTAATATAGGGTGCACAGATTAGTGTATCAATCCATACATTGTTGTTTAGCTGCATTGTTCGGTCCAATTATCTAGGCTAAATGACGTGGTTACAAAAGGGCGCAATATTGGTTTCCTTTAATAGGTATAGTCGTTATTTTACTGAAAACCGGTGAACTCACAAAGTAAAACCGAAAAATGACTAGGTCAATTGACGGTTTATTAATTTGTATGTGCTTACGAAGTCGTAAGATCGACCTGTCGGTCTTTTAGTTATAGAGATCTCCCCCTCCCACCTCCCCATTTAACTTTTTTATTGTTATTATTAGGGTTTACAATTATCTAACTGACTGAAGTTATAGAGATCTCCCCCTCCCAACTCCCCATTTAACTTTATTATTGTTATTATTAGGGTTTACAATTATCTAACTGACCGAAATTATAAAGATCTCCCCTTCCACCTCCCCATTTAACTGTACTATTGTTATTATTAGGGTTTACAATTATCTAACTGACTTAAGTTATAGAGATCTCCCCCTCCCACCTCCCCATTTAACTTTATTATTGTTATTATTAGGGTATACAATGATCTAACTGACTGAAGATATAGAGATCTCCCCCTCCCACCTCCCCATTTAACTTTATTATTGTTATTATTAGGGTTTACAATGATCTAACTGACTGAAGTTATAGAGATCTCCCCCTCCCACCTCCCCATTTAACTTTATTAATGTTATTATTAGGGCTTACAACTATCTTACTGACTTTTCGTTTTCTTAGGTGCAGGAGATCCTGGGGGGAAGTATAATCCAAGGAGAGACTCATGGGATGCCATAGAAAAAACACGCCATATGCTAAGTGCCAATAGGTAATATATATATTTCTATGTTGCTGACTCTCCAACATACACATATTCATATCATCCTAGACGGCCCCAGGGTACCCAGCGGAGGGGTTTTTAATCCCACGTCGTCGTAGCTGACTCTACTAGCTGGTTGAAATATCTATAGGTAGAATAAAAATGTAGGATGATGTCATGAATATTTGAAAACTACTGGTCCGATTGACTTGAAATTTTAAATAGTCTTATATGAATGTTGAACGAAAGGGTAGCAAAACGGTATAAACGGGTAACTACTGGTTGCGCCTTTGGCGTTGTATCCGGAGGTCGTGGGTTCGATTCTCCCACCTATGGCAAAAATATATTAGTACGTTTTTCTGTATATGTTTGTCATGTTTTGGGTGTTTATAAAATATAATATGTATTATATCGTTGTTTCTGGTACACACAGTACAAGCCTAGTTTGTTTCAGCGTCAGTAGCCCTAGTGTGAATTTTTTAACGTTTACTTTCGCGTTAACTATACTACCGCGTTAACATTTTGACCAATCACACGACCGCATTTCTAGTTCTCAACAATTCCGCTTGAAATTTTAGTTAACTCAAACGCAAAGTAATAGTTAGAAAACTCACACTAGGGGTACTGAGCAATATGTGTAAATTGTCCTACATATAAAAAAACTATATTCCTAATAGGTTCGGGTAAAAAAGGTTCATAGTCAAATAAAAATAAATCGTGTAGGGTAACTAAAGAAAGCTGTAACATTATTATATCTTTGTTGAGAAACAAAATAAAACAACATTGAACCCCTCCGCAGGTTTTTATCATATACCAAAAAAAATTTGTTCAGTTTAAAACTACTGTACCAACCTATGTATGTATGTATGTATCATCACGGGTGCCTTACGGCGCCCGAGACCGCCTAGACGGCCCCAGGGTACCCAGCGGAGGGGTTTTAATCCCACCTCGTCGTAGCCGATGGAATGAGTCTACACCGAACAAGTGGCTAGCTCGTTGCGATGTTTTGAATAGACTCAATAACCCATCTATAAACAGTTTCACAAGTTGGTATAGTGAAACCGGGACCGACAGCTTAACGTGCTCTCCGAGGCACTATAGTGGTGTTGTCAAACAAATGTACATAAATTTTTAAACTAAATTAAATATAAATTTTAAAATAAAAATTAAATATAATTTAATTTGTACCAACCTAATGTACTAGAAATTGAATTTGACATCAAAAACTAAATGCACATTTTTCCGCTTTAAATTAATGTAAAGCACAAGAAACATAAAACATTCATTCGTCAAAAAGGTTAGTAAATAAAATATATATTATTTTATTATTTGTAATATATTGTAGTATTTCAGACTTAACATTCTCTATTCAGAATGCTTTCGCTAAACCCAGTTTAACTCTAGTCCGATAATAAATGTGTTTTGACACTTTTGTTCTATGATAATGTGAAAAGGAGAAAACACAATTTTAGTCTTGGTTTTTTTTTTTTTAATTTTCATATTCGATAGGTTTACTTTACAGTAAACTTAACAAAAGCATATATCAGATATAATAATATAACATAAACTATTTACAAATCTGCACAGGTAAATTTAGTATAGATGCCATAAAAAAATAAAAAGAAACACAAAATAATTATTTTAAAATTTTACAAAACAATTTATATTAATGAAACTTTAAATATAAAATAAAATTATTTATTTAAAATACTTTATTGCACAGTAAACAAAAGTTATATAGGCGAAATAGGCGAACTTAATCCCTTAGGCATTATCTACCAGCTAACATTATTTTTTATTTATTTATTTTATGTAGGGAAATTTACAGATATTACTCTGGTTACAAACTAAGCTGTAGGCTTGTACTATGTGTACCAGAAGCAACGATATAATACATATTATATTTTATATACACCCAGACCATGACAAACTGTACAGAAAAAAACGTACTAATATTTTTTTTGCCATGGGTGGGAATTGAACCCAAGACCTCCGGATACAACGCCAAAGGCGCAACCACTAGTCTACGGAGGCTGTCAGATTTAGAGGCATTTAAGAATGTTAATTTAAAAAATACTAATAAAAATCAATGTATGTATACCTATACAAAACCTATATCATAACACATATATACAAACATTTAAGATTGTGTACGAAGATCAGTCGAGTGCTTAAGTAAAAAAAAATCAATAAAATTCAATATATATATATGTTACCGGAAATGTATGACATCTAGGAATTGTATACAACTCCTAGGAAATGTATACAATTCCGAAGCTATTTACGAAATGTGTAAAATATTGTTTTAAAGATTATTTAATACATATATATCCTGGAAAATTTATACATTTTCTAGGAATTGTATATAATTCCAATATTGATTTAGGAAATGTATAAAAATAATGCTTTCTGTGATAGTACGTTGTTAAATAGTTTTTATAATGACATTCGTTGGGGCAATCAGAGGCTCTACCATGGGTTTGGGCATTGTAGAAAAGTAACGTATACGTTACGTTTCTACAATGCGCAAACCCATGGTAGATTCTCAGGTAACAATCACGCCGTAAAATATAATATCTTCATATTATCTTACTAATTAAAGCTTCAAAAAACAACTATCTATTATTTTTTAAGGTGGATTTATCACAAAATCAACTTATATTATTCTTATAAAGTAAAGTTACACTTTCATTCGGTAAGTAATTATAAATGTCACAATATTAAAGTCTTTAAAAGGCATTTTATTTTTGTAGGGTATCTGAATGGCACTTGGAATTACACAATATAGTTTATTTTTATAGCACATACATCTTTGCTGAAATACAGTTCTTCTTATAAAAGCACTTTTTTAATCCTTGGCCGGTTCCAGTGGGTTGTAGGTTAGCAACTGACCGTAGTGCAATCTCCGTACTCGGTACATCTTCTGCATCAAGAAGAACTCTTGGACACACGTTAATCTGAGATCAAGAATATAATTGTTTTAAGATTCCGTTCTTGGTACCAATTTGATAGAGCTCATCGTCGGTTTTAGCCAAAACTACATCTATAATATTTCGGGCATCACCACGTCCTCTATCAACCTCTGGAACTGCAATTCATACAGAAGTGCCAATAGGTGCAGGGGCATACTTTATTTTACATTTCCGATTGCTATTTAGGAAATGTAGGAATAACATACATTTCCTAGTAATTGTATACAATTACGGATTACATACATTTCCATTAACATATACTTACATAAATGTACATACAAAAGCTATAAAATAATACATACAACATAAACATAAATATAGTTACTTATACTATACACAAATAGAATGGAGAAATAGATACTGATACATACCACACAAAATTGATCAGTTGTTCTGTTTATTTAGACAGTGCGTGATTAAGAGTTTGTTTGAAAACATTTAAAGATGACGCTCGTCTGATTACTAAAGGCAATTTATTCCACTGGCGAGCTGCACATACAGTATAAGAATCCGAATATCTAGTAGAAGAACGTAGTGAACAACTGTGAGAGTCACCTAGGAATTGAAAATGTTGTTCAAATATGGAGGAGCAAGGGGATTATTGAAAAATTCTGCATAGATTCCATAAAACAAGGTTCGAAACTGAATTATTCATTCAGAAGTCGCAGATGGCTGAAGGACTGTTGTTTGCAAGCCATAATATTATTTTTTAAAGAGTAGTAGGTGTCCTGACTATAAACCTTGTATCCCCAACCCGATATACACCAACCATGTAAGGGAAACCCTATTTACCTATTCAGGATTGACGTTGGTATCTGATATCTTTGTATTCTGTAATCCGAGAACTGAAAAAAAAGAATATACACAAGAATTAGATAATTAATTATTCTAAGAAAACAAACAGCCTGAGAACAATAATAAGAAGCACTAAGGAAGGACATATCGGTTCTTCTTCTTCTTTTCTTGATAAATGGCTTTACGCTTTACGCATAATTCTGCCAATGTCTAGTTATAGAGAAGGCACGAGAAGGTCTCATAGAGTTTTGTCAAGTGTACATAGAAGAAGGTAAAAAATCATTAAAAAATTACAATCAATAGCTATAAAATAAACATTGGGTTAAGTAAGACAAAACATAACTTCACAAGGGCCAATATAGTGACAACACAGGACAGCACACAGATCTGGAAAAGAAACATATGCTAAATAAATACAAGGGATTTAAAATCTCAATTTAAATCCTATCATATATTTGGAAAAAAAAAACATAATACACACAGACATATCGGTTACAACATTCATATTGTTGTGTAAAAATATTTGGTAAATACATAACGTCATAAAACGTCATAACGTGGACTAATGACAGCGCTACCTGCCATACCATCGGGTGACACAGTATGGGAATAAATATTTACATGTAACAGTATACGCATGTGTATAAGGTTGTGTTGTCTTCATTTGTGTGTGTTCTTTGTAATAAGTGTGTTTTATAACAAAATTAAGAGTTCACAGTTACTTAACAGTAAAAACTTATCAATAACTTTTAAGTTACTCTACAAGACAATATGTATTTGTATTAAATAGCTGATAGTTTTCTGGAAATAAATAAATAAAATAAATAAATAAACAACATATTTTTCATCACATTATGATGACCCGTTTAGCGACCCACACCGGATTTGCAAATATGGTATGCTCTACCTGCTTGCGTGTTTCCTTCTTCTTATAACCTAGCGTGTATAAGCAATAAGCATCTCTTGCCGGCATTGGGTGCAATCAACGGTTACGGATAGATAGTAATTGTTTGTTGCATTTGTTTTTGGACCTTGATACTGCTTTACATCAGGTGGATGTGAGTTCACATGCGGAGCCCTCATAAAAAATATGGCACTAAATATCCATATACCCCATGACTACTGGTGAATGAATGGGGGCAGTTGTGTGACGAAGCTTTAGCAGATATGCCTTGCTACGCCCAATAAAAAAAACACATATATTTAAGGCAAATGAGAAAAAAATATATACTGGGATCTGAAGATTACCTGAACATTTCATCAATATCGGTCCAGAAATTTCAGAATCCAGAACAGAAGTAAGAACAGTGTGTTCAGAAGAAGTATACTTAATTATATACTTCAGAAGCGCCACTGTTATCGACTGGAGTGGTTCCGACTCTATTTTAATTTTAATTCAGTTTTATTTATTTCACTACCCGTTTATTTTTGATATAAGATATCAAGCAAACTAAAAACAAGATATTTACAACATTTGCCTGTGATCCCGCAAAATACGCTCCACTTATTACCCTGCGGGATCCCGCACCTCTAAAAGACAGATCCACGGATCCCGCAAGTTTAAAAATATGCGCTAAAAATAGCGTGCTTTAAGTGCGTCGGAATCAGAAGACGTAGAGTATTTGACGCTCGCTATGATTGAATTCCCACTGTTCAACCTACTAGCGTGGAAGTCGTGAGAGCTTTTTAGGCCTCAGGATATATTTTCAGTTCACTGAGAGCTGGGAGATGATACTATAAACGCTATTTGCTTTTAAGAGCGTATTTTCAAAAGTTATCACCATAGGTTAGTAAGTTTTAAAAAACTATTTGAAAGCATATACTCGTACTTCTTTATATGCCAAAGGAAGCATTAAAAAATTGTAGTTTCAGTTCCATTTTATAACATTATTTTAAAGGGATCCAATAAGCTATTGCAATCTTCGTATGTGTAGTTTGTCTTAGAATGGCGACCTAGCCAAGTGCACATTGGGCCTTTTTTTTTCATTTTCATAAATGCCTCTAAAAGTTTATATGAAAAAAAATAATAATAGGTAAGTATTTATTTAAAAGGTTATAATTTTCACTAACATAATAAATGCGAAATTAAATTTGCCAAGATTTTGATTAAATTTAATAGGGAGGTTAATTGAAAACCGGGGACTAATATTGGATATAGTAGACTATTTTTTTGTATGTCTTTATATGTATGACTTATGAGGGTTAAAAAATAAATATTTGTGGGTAGGTACTTTTTTTTTAATCATCAGTAAAATTAATAATATGTAGGACTTTAAACACATTTACCTAGAACACAAACTATGCTCCAGGCTTGTATAATAATATGTGTACCATAAATAACAATACTAAGACATATAACTAGTGGTTGTACCTTTGGCGTTGTATCCGGAATTCGTGGATTCGATTTCCACTCATGGCAAAACGATATTAGTACGATTTTTTTATACAGTTTGTCATGATCTGGGTGTTTATAAAATATAACATGTATTGATATTGTTATTTCTGGTATACATAGTACAAGGCTAGAAGCTTAGTTTGCGACCAGGGTAATTATTATATATGTAAAATATCCTACATCTTATCATTATTATGTATTATCACTTACTTTTAAAAACACTTACTAAAGTGTGGGATAGTCTGTATTTAAAAGTATAATAATAATACATATATGTATATGTATGAGAAGAGTTATGACTGTGGAAGAGGCGAAAGGAGTATGTAGGGATAGGGACAAGTGGCGCTCGGTTGTCTCTGCCTACCCCGTAAGGGACCTGGTGTGAAGATAAATAAATATATAATAAATAATAATAATACATAATAATAATAAATAAATATTTGAGTAAACCATTATCCGTTTGGTAATATTTTTTTATCAGTAGTAAAAATAATAATATGTAGGACTTTATATACATTTACCTAGAAAATAATACAACAACAATAATACGTGCAAAGCGTTATTAAAACTGAAGTCCCCTAAAATAAGCTTAATAAAGGTTACCGATATATTACAATAATAAATCCAAACATATATTCAGTGGATCTAATACGTCCAATTCTAAACGCGAATATAATAGTTAGGAACTAAGCTGTGTCTGACAGCTCTAAGCTCGCAATATAGGCAATGAAAGCTCAACTAACATTACGATGTTTAGTTATATACTCGTATTTGGCAATTTAGGAGCTTTGACTTGTTGCGAGTAATTTTACTACAATATACTCGTATATAGGTGAACTTGGTTTAATAAGTTGGTAACTGCGTCATTTAGCCGGCATAGTGGAAGTAAACAACAATGGTTTGATCGATCAGATTTATGGACTTTTTACAAAGTCACTTGCAGTCTCCAATAAAATAAATAATAAAGTATCGGCGTATGGGTGTCATGGAGATACAATAGGGAGGTGCCCAGCCCACGGGCCTTAAATCGCCTTTCTAGTTTTGAGAACAGAAGATGGCCACCGACATACAAATAAAAAAAAAGAAACAAAAGCAATCACTGAGCGTTGATTGGTTGAAGTGAGAACACAATAAAGTGCCGCTTTATTGTGTTCTCACTTCAACGAACTCGTTTGACATTTCGTTTATAGGCCATTTAAGAAACTATGGTGGTTGCATATATTATTATTAGTTTCATGATCAGCGTTGATAAAATCCCAAGTTTAATTTTAAACCAAAGGTGTCTGGAAAGTCCAATATATTAATTAAAATATTTAAAGGCTTTTTAAAAGTTTACCACTGAAATCATAACATAAGGTTTTTGATGTTGCCACGAAATGTTGCCCGTGCTATGCCACAAAACGCAAGATTTTTTTACCAACAAAAATAATTATGCGTAAAAGAGTCAAAACATATTTTAACGATTAGAATTATATATTAGAATTTATCATTGCATTTTGAAGAAAGATTTTTTCTACGTTAGTAATGTCGTGGTATTCAGAGTATATTATTATTTTCTTATCTTAATTGCCTCTTGAAATTTTGCCAATGTCTAGTGCGTAGTTTTAAAAACATATTTATTATTAGTGAAAGTGGTATAATAGGAGATGGAAAGGAATTAGGAAAGGACTAGGGTAGAGAAAGGAATGGTAATATAACCTCACGCAAACATACGGTATAGAACGGCCAATGTCAAGTGAAGAGGAAGAAAAACCAACGATAAAATGGGTACCGCCATTTTATCGAAGGTTAAGAGATTCATTGAGATAACACAAACACTGAGACACTGCGTAAATTCTCCACTTCTCACACTAATACAGGAACAACGGAAAAACAACGGAGATAACAACGGAATGCTTATTCTACAAAATTGTTACATTTTTGCACAATAATATCCGATAAACTATGAAAAATATAACAGAAACGCACGTCTACAGTCTTTGGGCTACCCTCAAGGAATCGTATTCAGAGTTACTTCTTACTAAATTTCTCTTTGTTTCAGTTTGGAATCTCTAAACAATCCCAACGACAGACCTCGACAAAATACGCTCGAACGCGAGACGAAGCGAAACACGCATCTAAATAAATTCTCCGATCTTACCCGCGATTCCTTCAACCGGCATCTTGACAGATTGGTCGACGATGGAGACTCGGATACTTATCGGGTGAGTGCTTGTGTTCAAATAACAACTCTAGCATATCCGCGAGCTTATTCAAACATCTTCCTAGATCGACCGCCTCCTTAGACTAGTGGTTGCGCCTTTGGTGTTGTATCCGGATGTCGTGGGTTTGATTCACCCGCCATGGCAAAAAAAAAATAGACGTTTTTCTGTACAGTTAGTCATGGTCTGGGTGTATATCAAATAAAGTATGTATTATGTTGTTTCTGGTACACATAGTACAAACCTAGAGCTTAGTTTGTGATCAGAGCTATATAATATAAATAGTCGTACACATTATTATTACTATTGTTACTAAAACAATTTTCAGTAGCAATATTAGGTAAATTAGAAACCATAGTACGTGTACAGTCAGTGCCACTAATTCTGTACGTTATCTTGTTAGTTTGAATGTGTCTGGCATAGTAATTTGTATGATAATAAGTTATAAATTCGAGATACAAAATGCAGTCTGATGTTGCTAGCGTAAATTGCAATATAAGTGAAATTATATTGTAATTTCACTTTGTGACTTCAGGGTTTGGTAATAAGGATTAGACTGAACAATCTGGGCATTTTTTTTTAATTCAATAAAGTTTAAAATGCACTACCATATATTTTATATTTAGGTGGGAGGAAGGACTCTATAACTTTGTTAGGCCGCCGACCGGTCTCGTTACCATCGCCCATACAGATGCAAAAACCAATTGACCTAATCATGTTTCGGTTTTAGTCTTTGGGTTCACCGGTTTTCAGGAGATTATTGTATCGATTTCTTATCGAGGTGGTAGCCGCCTTTAGGGTGCGGTTACGAAATGGATGATTTAATTGAAGATAAGGCAGCGAGTATATTAAAATATACTCGTAATGCAATTCGTCTTTGTCGCCGCCCAGTTTGTAATCGCATCCTTCAGCTGGCATAGTGGGAGCGATCAATATTGTTTAAGAACCATTCATGAACTTGTAGGTCTGCTCACCACCAGGTAGATACAAAGTTACATGCCGTGCTCCAATACAAAAAAATAGGAGGTACTTTATTTTAGTCTATATAAACACCGCGAAGAGTTGCCCACTTGTTTAGTGTAGATTCAGAATACTACCGGCGACGACGAGATTAAGAACTAAATCCTTTCGCTACCTGGGTAATCCTGAAGACAATATGATAGGTGATAGATAGTTATATTTTTTCTCGGGCCCTGTAATGTACCTTGATGGTACAAAAAATACTTATAACAAGGGTTTCCTAGTGTAGAAGTAGTTCCTAAATAAGTCTTTCGCTCAAAGTAAACAGTCTGCTTTTCATTTCGAAAATAAGTAAATAAAAACCTTCTTAAAGAAATTAAAATTTAACGTAACGATTTAACAGAGTAACTGTATAAAAAGTTGGGACCTATTGATATAGATTTTTTACAGCATTCCTTATTTAAATATAAATGTCAAATATAGTTGAGGCTGAAAAAAAGTTTCATTATGGCTCAATAAATATATCAAAATAGAATGTGTTTTTTTTTTATAATTTGACAGCAGGAAAGTATTTTTGAAATGTTACAATTTAGGACATTATCTATATACTGACAAAAAATCTTGACGCGCCCGTAAAAAAGCCTGAACCCGCCCTTGTTAGCCCAAAATAACAGTATAAATAAAAAAATAATACTACGGGTGCCTATGGCGACCGAGACCGCCTAAACGGCCTCAGGCTACCCAGCGGAGGGGTTTTTAATCCCACCTCGTCGTAGCCGATGGTATGAGTCTACACCGAACAAGTGGCTAGCTCGTCGCGATGTTTGGATAGACTAAGTAACCCATCTCTAAACAGCTTCACAAGTTGGTATAGTGAAACTGGGACAGAACACTATAATGGTGTTGTTAAACAAATGTACAATTTTTTTACATTAAAAACTCATTGGAACACACCGGGTTTGAACTAGGGACCTAAGTGTTTTTAAGTCTAAGGTCTAACCAGCTCGGATAAAAATAATAGTAGGTATTTACAAAAACCATAACTTGAATTATTAAAATACGTTTAACTAAAACTGTTTCTATTTGGTTAGATATGATCAACTGAAGCTTACGTAAGCTTAGTTAACTGGCTCTAAGTATTATTTGTATCTGGCTAGAACTTGGCATCTCCGCAAACCAGCTTGCACTCTACGCTAATACCCTCTACTACCTTCATATTATGTACCTACTTTAATAGTTAGTAGGAGAGTACTTAACACTATTTTTACGTGTTTTAATATACGTGGTGGCCGAGTTGGTTAGACCTTGGACTTAAAAACACTTAGGTCCCGGTTCGAATTCCGGTGTTTACCAATGAGTTTTTAATTAAAAAAAATATGTACATTTGTTTGACAACACTACTATAGCTAGCCACTTGTTCGGTGTAGACTCATACCATCGGCTACGACGAGGTGGGATAACCCCTCCGCAAGGTACCCTGAAGCCGTCTAGGCGGTCTCGGGCGCCGTAAGGCACCCGTGGTGATATGTCTATGTGACATTATTTTTATTTAATATTTTTTAGTATAGCGGCTAAGCTAAAATCATTATCACGTTAGTTGCGTTGCGATAATGTTCTGTAGCCATAATGTAAATTTTTCAACGTTACTACCTCGTCCATCGTTTACTCTCTACCAATAGGATCGCTTTATATTGGTGAACTATCAAAAATAAGCCTATCTGATTGGTGGAAAAGTTAACGCAGTAGTTTATTTAATTAAAGAAAAAAAAATTAACACTAGCATCATTGCCAATGTTTGTTTTTGAAATATTTTCATTATTTTTCCCAATTCAAGTGAATTTATGTTCTTTCTGAATGAAATAAAAATAATTTAAACCTAACTATAGGTAGGTAATGTGTAAAATGTCTTTTAAGCATAGACAAACTTATTTATATAAAAAAAACAGCTAAGCAGGACTTTCTAAAAGGGAACAAATTCTAGTTTTTATTTTATTTATATCATGCTTTTGTTTGCATATGGCGGATACCTAATGAATATAATAATAATAATAATATGTAGGACAATTTACACATATTGCTCTGTTCACAAACTAAGCTCTAGGCTTGTACTATGTGTACCAAAAACAATGATATAATGCATATTATATTTTATAAACACCCAGAACATGACAAACTGTACAGAAAAACGTACTAATATTTTATGCCATGGGTGGGAATCGAACCCACAACCTCCGGATACGCAACCACTAGTCTACGGAGGCGGTCGTATATCCTGCGTATGTTGTAAAAAGTTGAAGTAATAATTAACAATACGTATACCTACGGAGTTTTCTCTAAAATCCTGCGGGTTTCCAGCATCAGATCATCGTGAAACAATTGTGATTGCTGAATCTTCTATTCGCCAAAACTTTTTTTTTATCGACCAACTTCTGCAAAATTAGGTATGCCTGAATAAAGATCCTAGGTCTGTGGCCTGGACACCCATAAATATATATAATTATACAGAGTGACTTTGAAAGGACGTACCTACTTTGGGCTAATATGAGGCTCTGCTGATCAAATCGAAAAGTTGTTCGATTTGATCATCAGAACCTCATATTAGCCCAATGTACATCCTTTCAAATTCACCTGTATATAAACGCGTCGACTTGTATAACCTCCTCGTAATGGTAGATTTCAACAAAATATATTGGTAAATTGGTGTGACTAAAAATGTAGAATAAGTAAAAATTTAATAATAAAGTTTTTACATCAGTCTTGTTTTTTGTTAAAAAGTTTTTATTTTAATTAGTTCAGTGAATAAATAAGATATAGTTAGTGAATAAACTATAGGCAGTGGCAGACTTTCCTTAAGGCCGATTAGGCCCGGGCCTATATAAAGTGGCCAAATATCAGGGGCAGAAAATCTGCTCCCGAACCTAAGTTATATCCTGGTAAGAATGACAGGTGAAAAAATTAAACAAAAGAACGGACCTTAATGTTATTTTTCGTACAGAACAATTTCACATTTCTACGCTGCAAAGATATTAGAATGATATCGCTTAAACGGCCTTGGGTGGCAGCAACTTTTAGGCATAATAAGTATGAAACGTCCCACATACGAGTATAAAAAAAAATCAACATAAATAATAATAATATGTAGGACAAATTACACGTATAGCGCTCTGAGGCTTTATTCCGAGTTTTGACACGTTCACCGTCACGCACTTTGCGTAAAGTACGGGTATTGAAATATAGGTTCTATCCTGTTAATTATAAAGTTGAAATTCCAATGCTCCACACATGTTCAAACTTGCGAAGAATTCGTGTATTTCAAGATGGCGGCATTATTATAGCCAACCTAATACATACTATATAACCATTGGAATAGAGCTTATATTTTCATATTTATTGTTTGCGCAACGTCTTGTCGTGATTAGCGGTTGCAAACTCGGAACAAGGCCCCAGGTCACAAACTAAGCTCTATAGGCCTGTACTATGTGTATCAGAAGCAACGATATAATACATATTATATTTTATAAACAATATGACCATGACAAACTGCACAGAAAAACGTACTAATATTTTTTTGCCATGGGTAGGAATCGAACCCACGACCTCCGTATACAACGCCAAAGGCGCAACCACTAGTCTACGGAGGCTCTCTGCACTTTGAATTACAAAAAGCTACCTAGCCCTATTTGTTAAGAATTATATAATATAACGAGTAAATGTGGTAAGAGAAAGACAATAAATTGCATTCAGATGTCGTAGCATGATATATGTATTACGTGACTTGGTTTGTAGACTTCGAATCGACGGGAATCATTGTAGAAATGCCGGATAGTTGTAACTACTGGTAGACTCAGTTATTATATTGTCTACAAATAGAGTATACAATAAAAGGTAGGTCCCAAATACAAGCGAAACCCGGATTTAAAAGTCCAAAATAAAAATAAATTTCGTTTCGCTTATTACCTTTTAAAAAAAAAATAGGATATAGTCGAATAATTTTGGTGCATTATTTTTTGATTATTAAGAATAAAAAACAATTCTGTAATTAAGGGAATAATAGTTTTATCTTATGTTAGATGTAGCGATATCAAATATGTTTTTTTTATCGGAGCACGGGATATGACTTTGTATCTACCTGATGAAGCAGACCTACAAAGTTCATGAATAGGGTCGATCAATACATTGTTGCTTAACAATATTGATCACAGCGGGCTAAATGATGCGGTAACGAAATGGGCTGCGACAAACACGTATTTATTTGCATTACGAGTCTATTTTAATATCCTCGCTGCTTTATCGTCAAATCAATCGCCTGTTACGTAACCGCGCCATGAAAGAAGACTACTATCTCGACAATAAATCGATTCACTAGTTTCCGAAAAACCCGAGAACACACAGACTAAAACCGAAACATGATTAGGTCACGGGACGGTTTTTGCATCTGTATGGAAAAAAATAATGTTAAATTTACACAAAAATTGCTCCAGTATAAATTGCTAAAATCTCTATACCGAAAAAGTAGCAAGCTCGTCGCGATGTTTATATAGACTTAAAACAGTAGTAGACTTAAAACAGCACAAGTCGTTTTAGTAAATCTATACTAATATTATAAAGCTGAAGAGTTTGTTTGTTTGTTTGTTTGTTTGTTTGTTTGTTTGTTTGAACGCGCTAATCTCCGAAACTACTGGTTCGAATTGAATAATTCTTTTTGTGTTGGATAGTCCAGTTATCGAGGAAGGCTATAGGCTAATAACATCACGCTACGACCAATAGGAGCAAAGATATAGTGGTAAATGTGTAAAAAACGGGAGAAATTATTTCATCTTTGAAGCCTTCCGTTGCGTGCGCCGTGAAAACGGTTCAAGATACACAAAAAATATGTATTAAAGAATAATCTAAATATATATAACTCGGTGTAACTAAGGTGACTGACTGACATAGTGATCTGTCAACGCACAGCCCAAACCACTAGACGGATCGGGCTGAAATTTGGCATGCAGGTAGATGTTATGACGTAGGCATCCGCTAAGAAAGGATTTTGATAAATTCTACCCCCAAGGGGATAAAATAGGGGATGAAAGTTTATATGATAAAAAAATAACTATTCCACGCGGACGAAGTCGCGAGCACAGCTAGTAATGAAATAAACTTATCTACCTAAAACGTATCTACCTACTCGTTGAGTCGTAAGAGGCGTAGAGACGAAATAAGGCTCAAATGCAAAACAAAGTTTAATGTTACTTATAAGGTTTTTTTCATCAGGAGGTGAACAAACGTGAAGTCCGCGAAAGTTCATATGTGGTGCAGGATTCTTCATACAGTAGTGTGGAAGAAAAGCACCCACAAAACCAACAGCAGTCTTTTTTATCCAATAGGCCCCCCCGCGACCCTACCGGGGGGGCCAGGTCAGAAACGGATTCAGCACATAACCGTTTCAGGTAAGTGAATTCTTAATTATTCTGTAAACCTTCTGAAACACTAACACATGGGGCATTTCCCGTAAAGCGGACAGCGAAAATAAAGTAAGGTGATGATTTTGTTCAAATTTGGCCTATTGTACTTCTAGTAAGTATGAATGTATGAACACAATATTCTTTATACTACACCTGCTCGGAAAGTAGGTTCTTACTTGCGTAAGAATAGGTCAGAAAGTACGTCTTTGTAGTCGTACAAATATGCGGGAGGAAAAAGTGTATGAAAATCCATTGTTAACGTGCTTAAGCGGGAGGAAAAAGTATATGAAAATTCATTGTTAACGTGCTAGTTTTTTTTTAATTTTTTTTCTTCAATTCTTCCAAATTAGGAAAGGCAAGGGTTCAAAGCCATACAGCCTAGTTTTTTTTTACAAGTTCGAAATTTTAATCAAAATAAAATAAAAGTATTGGTTTATTGGCTGTTTACTTTCTTTGCATTTTTGATTTATTAAGTTTAGAAAAGTAGCATAGATTCTTTTCTTAATTTAATTATTTTGGCGAGGCTGCATAGAGCATGATTCCCTTGCCTCTCTATCTACGTTAAACGAACAAAAAAAAAGCGCGCGTAGACTGCTTTCTTGTTCCTTGTGAACTTTCAATTTGTGTTTTGTTATTTTTAATTACTATATTCTACTCGAAATGTCGTCTAGTAGCGATAGTGAAGATTTGACAACGCCGCCAGAATTAATAGTAACTGCCCAAGAAGTTATTGAAAACCTATTACCCGAGAAATCTAAGAATAAATATAACAAGGCGTATGAAGACTTTTTACAATGGAAAAGCGAGAAAAATGCGCATTCTTTTTCTGAAAATGTATTATTATCTTATTTTAATGAAAAAGCGCAAAAGTATAAGTCAAGTACTTTGTGGTCTTTGTATTCTATGTTAAAAAGTACTATTTAACAACTGTAATAATTTTAATATAAACTTTAATTAATAGAGATTTTATTTTTTATTTTCCTCGTAGGTGTAGTATAAAGCACTATGTATCACTCGGCGAGAAAGTGCGATTCCTAACTCGAGCGAATTAAGGCCCTCCGCTTCGCGTCGGGCCTCAAACTTCGCCCTCGTTAGTAATCGGTGACTTTCTCCCCTCGGTGAACAATGTACTATTTGTATGATGTTTATTTGTGAGGCTATGGGCTTGTAAAGCATTGTCGTACCTAGTTGAATTTAGTATTTTTCGGAAAAAAAATGGAGTTAAACAAACTTAATTTATAATATTAACTATGGCGACTTATAATAGACGGTTCTTATTAATTATGAAATCATATTAGAAAATAGAAAATTGTTTCATGTAAAAAACCGGAAGTAACATTTCAAATCTGAATTTTAGCAACTTCGACCATTTTAATATTTTTTTATAATACATATTAATATCGCAGCATTATAGTGCGATATCGCTACACAATTGATTTAGTAGAATAAGGTCACAGGTCAGACGGATTCAGCTCATAACCATAACTATTGGCAGTTAAGTGTCTTTCTCACGTATTAACTATACGTAATACGAATTAAAAATGTATGGTAGAGCCTCTCAGTTCTGAGGAGTTCTTATTGATCCTGTAGACCACCTGAAACTCACGGGGGCCCAGGTCAGATACGAATTCCGAACATCACTGGTTAATGTAGATAAACCTAACGCTTTCAATATAAAGATATTCCCCGCCGCCTACAAGATTTATTAAAAAATAAAGAAAATTATTTAGCAATATATTTATTTATTAAAAATACAATAGAAAACGTTTAAATGCAGTCAAGAAATACTAGATCCTAATCAAAGAAAGGAAAAATAAAAAGATACTACAATAAGAATGGCTCAAAAGGACATGTATCTAGAGCCGTAAAATAAATAAATAAATAAATAATAACGCTTACGCATTTTTCTGTACCAGATTAATATAAATTATAGTTGAAATAATATTTTTTTATATTTTGCTTATTATCTTCCGCTAGGTAATAGTTAAATGTATATTAGTTACATGTAAAAAAAAATGCAGGGCCCTACATATACATTAACATGTGTGACTTGGTCTACAAAATAAAATATTACTTTAGCAAAATTTTAGGTACTTGTTTATGTTTAGGTAATATTTGTTTCTATTTAGTTTTTTTTTGTTATTTTAGGTTATAGTTTATATTTATTTAATTGTAATATTTTTTCTTGAATAAATTTATTTTAACTATAAATTAAAATGAACTTACGCAAAATAACACCTGATTCAATTAATCAAATTTATATACCTACTCATAAAAATATACCACCAAGATTTTTTGATCAGAAAAGTTAATTGTTCTTTGCTAATATCAAATAAATCAATATAAACAGAACATAACAACATGAACTAGTATAACATATTACTGGGACAATAGCTGTATGGAAGTCCATAAAGCCGGTAGTCACGAGCAATGATTTTGTAGACAAGACCTATCAAGTTGTAACAATTGATGTAGTTCCTTGTCTAAACAACATTTTGGCAGTTCCATGCACTGGGGTTTATTTCAAGGATTAGTTACTGGGAACTGTTGTCAGTCGATTGTGCTCGTAATTCCATTGCAGCACGACTAACAACGAGCAAAATAATTTACTCGACTACCTATAGGTATTTTGAGTCGAGTGTCCAGTGTGTGATTACAAGGTTTTTTTAAAGATATTTTAATAATTCTAGTACCTACGAGTGTACAAACGCTGCTCGGTGCTTGTGCGAGATTAGGTATTTGTATTCGAGTGTCCAGGGTGTGATTGCGGGATTTACCCTCTTTATTTAAAGATATTTTAATAATTCTAGTGCCTACGAGTGTAAACGTGTACAAACGCAGCTCGGTACTTATGCGAGTAAATTAGTCAGGGTATGATTGCAGGGTTTACCCTATAGTTAAAGATATTTTAATAATTCTAGTACCTACGAGTGTGTATCCACGTGTACAAACGCTGCTTGGTGCTTGTACGAGTAGGTTAATTATTTGGATTCGAGTGTCCAGGGTGTGATTTTAGGACTTACTCTATATATTTAAAAATATATTTATAAGTTTGCGTATAGATATTTTGAGTCGAGTGTACAGGGTGTGTTTTCATGTTTATATTTATATATTTAAAAATATTTTAATTGTACGAGTGTATACCTATAAAAATTCAGCTCGGTTCCTGTGTCTGGGGTGTGACTCTTAAATATTTTTAACTTAATATTTTAGTTAAAAATATTTTTTGTATGTATAGTTTAATAAATTTAGTGTCAGTTTAGTAGTAGTTTTCTTGTCATTTTATAGCCTAATATTAAATATATTTTTCAGACCAATACAAAGGGATTACCTTAGAGGTGCCAAAGATGTTATCATAAAACCAAGTTATAAAGGAATTGTAGATCAACCAGTAGAATTTACAGGTAAGTACTTAAAATATACATACATACATACATATTATCACGGGTGCCTTACGGCGCCCGAGACCGCCTAGACGGCCACAGCGGAGGGGTTTTTAATCCCACCTCGTCGTAGCCTATGGTATGAGTCTACATCGAACAAGTAGCTAGTTCGTCGCGATGTTTTGAATAGACTCAATAACAACTTACTTAAAATATACTATGCTTAAAATTGACATACTAAATTATGAAATTACAAGATACATAGAAAAGTTCTGTCTCGAAGTAGTCGACTCCAAAACTCATACTTATTACCAAAGTTATAATGGAACACTCAGAAGACATCTTTAGATACACATCAGCAATAATGTATGCTGAAAAATATTTTCTTGATAGAAAATTTTAACAGGGTTTTAAAATTTTTATTATGATATACACTCAATATGGTTTCTATAACCTCGAAATTTAATAATTAATTTATATTCTGTTAATTTTAATGATAAAAATACCTTTTTAAGATAAACTAGAATTTGTCCTCGTGTTTAGTGGATGGATCATCAGCTGGACCAGGCCAGCTTGAATTGGAAGTGTCTAATAAAGGTGACAAGCCAGTAGCCAGCATCGTTAGGCCACTGGGCGGCCATCGCTACGTGGCTTCCTTCAAACCTCGAACTGATACTCCGCATACCATCAAAGTTACATTCAACGGTGAACATGTCCCAGGTAAGTGAATACAATTTACGAAATGTATCCATTTGTCGTGTAAAAATATAATATTTCGAAGCATTTAAACGGAGACATATTAGCTTAAATCAGTTCTTCTTTTCTTTGATGTTGGTGACTGGTGACTGCCATCTAGTCATTGGCTAATGCTTCTTCAAACAACAAGTTAGTATTAATTGATAAGCTTGGTATTTTCTATGTATGTACTAACAGAGTCATGCGACTAGCTAACTGCTAGTGGCATGCTGTCCATAAAAGCCAAAAAGCCATGGGACCCTAAAATCTAGGGTATGAATAATCTAGTACCTAATTATTATTTATAAATATTAAAAAAACATATTTTTTTAATGCTTAAAAATAATATATAGCCCCTATTTTATTTATACTTTATATTCTGTGGTATTCGTGGCATTATGTTTTATATGGACCGCACGCCACTGCTGTTACCAAAGCATTTAGTTTTATGGTGTATACCTTTATATATACATTAATTAGCATTTTGGACTTCTTTTGCAGTATTTGTATATGATGAAAATATACACTTATACCTAACTCTAAAACCTATGGTCTAATTTCCGATAGATATTAGCAGTAATATTTAGCACTTAATAAAATTGTTATAAAATCCTTCATAACAATTTTATTAAGTGTTTTATATAATACTAATTATTCTTTTATTCGCCATTTCTTTATACATATCCTATTTTTAAAGCCACATATTTTCAGCGTTGCGAGAGTGAAATATGGTGGTTATCGTGGAGAATAATTTAAAATTAAATACACTTCAAAGATTTAATTTCAGTGCTAATGTAAGAAGAAATAAAATTATTCACAAGTAAAACTGCAATTAGATTTACGAAAATATTAGTTAGAACATACAAAATTGCACATTATTACAATAGAAGTTATTTTACTAACTAATTATAGTCATCATAAATCTCAAACTAACAGTAGGCTCACAGACACAACTATTGATTAAAGTGATTGCCGAAACCTGCTGCATACCGATGTCTGAAGATTTTCTGCTAGACCTCTTCTTCCTATTGTTATATTTGACCTTAATGTACTCTCCGATTGTGGTATGACACTACAATGGTATTTTCAAACAAATGTACTTACATATCTGTTTTTATTAAAAAAATCATTGGTACTAGAGCGACCGAAGTTTTGTATGTGTACAGTCTAAAATAAAATAAATAAATACCATCACGGGTGCCTATTTGGCTCCCGAGAACCGTTTAAACGGCCTCAGGGTCCCAGCGGAGGGATTAACCCATCCTCATTTCGCCGATGGTATTCGGAGGCAACACCTAACAAGTGGCGAGCTTGTTGCGGTGTTTATGATGAAATAGCCTCGTTGTATAAAGCGGTCACCCATCCCAAGCCGGCTTTGTTGTCATCTGCATTATGTACAGTCTAACTAACCGATTTGGCCACCACGTATAAGTCATCGCCTAACACTTTGGCTACCGTACATGTGGTTTCCCTAGAAAGTCGGACGGTCTATGGTTTAGAGCGTGTAATTCGGCACAATTACTGTGGCCATTCTAATGAAACTACCATGACTAGTGTGAGGTCAGCCGGCGCACGCGCATCACTGTATGAAAGTGTCAACATGAGGGAAATCGCTAAGCTCTCTTCATTTCTAATTAATGCTTCCTGTGCAGGTTGAAAGAAAATCGGTAAAGTACTAATCTACACAGATAAAAGTAATTATTTAGCGACGAATGAAAAATATTCTCAGAAAATACAAGTAAAATATGTTTTAAACTAAAATAAATGTTTTTAACCCAAACCAACTAAAACAACATTATACTTTTTTTTTTCATTTAAAAATATATTATTGTTTCCGCCATATATGTAACAATATTTGTCTTCACCAAGAGAATAAAGATTTGACCCAAGATTTATTTTTATCCATGTAGAATCTATAGCATTGCATAAAAAGAGGTCTTAAAAGATGAGTAGCAATAATATACTCCTATCAAAGCAAAACCCTTAAAAATATTACCTTATGGAAACTAAAAATTAACATGGCTTTATTAGAATTTACCTGACACCCGCACGTCAGTCAGAATCTATACAATGACCCTTGTTTAGATTAGAACCTTGAACAAACTGGTCCTGTTTATCGCACAATAGATTGATGCTAATCGGTATGAATGAAAGAGTACCAACAGTAAAGTAGTGAAAGGTATATTGATAAGGTCGCGATTGACAATCAAAGAAATAATGTCTTCTTAAATCCAAAGGATATACCTACTGAATAAAATATACCATCTACAAAATAGATATAACAAACACTTAAGTACGAGCTATTACCATATTTTAAAAATAAAAACGTACATCTAAATATACTTACTTACGATCTAATTAACATAAATTAAAATACTATTTCACCAATAAATTTTTAACTTGAAGGTCAAAACGATGAGCCTATAAGAAACGATCTGACTGTAAGCTATGAATGTACAGGTAGTAGTATAGACTGATGTAGGCTGTCGGATTCCGAGCCGCCATCTTGAATACCGAGGTGACGTCAGCTGGCTGGGCCCGGTTGCGCTGCGCCTGCGCACCGATTTGACATTTGAGTTCCGCGCGAGCTAACCGAGCAATAGGAGGTGACGCCGCTACACCTCCAAAATGCATTTTCGCCGTGTATTCTTACGTGAAAATATAATATAAAAAGTAGTTTCTTGTGTTGTCTAGGCTCCCTGCTCTTTTCTTTTTGTGCAAGAACAGTTGAGTGACACGATTTGTTGAAGTTTTTGTGAATGTTTGTTAAAAGTGCTGTGTAAGTTGTTAACTGAACGACTTTGAGTGGCCCAGATTGGAGATTTTCTATTACTGTGGAGAGCTATTTGTCTGCAGAGGCTTTCAATATTTGCATAGATTGTTGTAGTAGGTGAGTTCTAAGTTTGTTCTCATTTGTGTATGTGGGCGCGACACGTCATAACCTTTGCCTTACCTTATACGTCTGTGGCGACAGAGGCTTCGACCGACTGTAATGGGGTAATTCAAAACTAGTTACGGGAAAGTTTTATTATTTTGTTGTTGTTATTTATTCAATATAATTATTCTTCTACTAAGTTGGTTACCCACGATATTATTTAGAAATTGCTATCTAAATTTCATTCGTTATGTTATTCCTGTATGCAAACTTGTTGCTATTAAATATTAATATGGTTATCCAATACAACCCTTCTATTTCAAAGTTGGTAATCATGAAATAGTTTAGAAATCGCTGAATTTCATTTGTTATATTATTCCTTTAACTTCTAGTAAGTAGATTACGTGTGCTAGTCAGCCAGTTGCATCCTGGACCTAGGGCAAAGTTCCATGTGGCTGCACATGGACAAAAGCATGTTAGTTAACGTGCGTTGAACTCTTTTCTAGGTACAAAACTGCTAGCGACTTCCTTTATACGCAAACAATACACAATAAACAAAACACAGAAAGGAAAAGTTGGTACCTAATTCGACCCGTTTATTTTGTTATTTTATTTTTATGGGTGACGCATAAGAGGTAAGTAATAAATTCGTAACCAATTTACAACCAGAAATACATATTAAATGTGGTCCTATATTGAAATTTGTTCTTCTGACCAATTTTCTGATTATAATATTGAAAGTTCGGAATTCTTTATCAGAGCACAATGTAATAGTAATTTAGTTATATTATTGAAATATGCACATCACCCTATAAAAGTTTAAATTAAAATATATATATATATTTAACACACTAAGAAAGGGACCGGAGGTGAGAGAGGGGTGAAATAAAATATCACATATTGCTAAAAAATCTTTTGGTAATTACAAAGTAGTTACCTAAGGTAAATAGTTTTACTTTCACTCTCATACTCGTAACACACGTAAGGCACTTTAAAATATAAATTAAAAATATATCTATAAATTATTGTTAGTTTTATTTTTATTTGTTACTTATCAATAAGCTTATTATACGGAACACAAATTTTGCGAAAAATAGTGTTACTTGACCGTTTTTTTTTTATTGAATTGTTACTTAAAGAATCTAATAAAGTCACGCAACGACGATCGCCAGTCTGCATGATTATGCTGGACATTGTTGTGCATAAAAAATGCATAACATCCGTTATAATGTTTTAACATTTTTGTCTTATCTATCTGACAATGATTGGATGGTTTTTGAGAAAAAAATCTGACATGTGCGACTAGTCCGCGTTAAATGTCCAAATTATGTTTTTTTTTATTAATCTTTTAATATTTAAATTTTCATTATAAATAACTACCGGTACCGGTACGCAATTATATAACCATACTATTATTAGAATAAATAGGGAACGTGGATGAAAATCCGGTCTTTTCAATAAGTAAATTCAAAGATTTTTATATTAAAATCTTATGATTAAGCAAATAAGGTTTCTGTGAAGGTATAACGGAAAAAATCTGGAAATTGGAGTTTATCAATTAGGTATACTATACTTATCTATAGGTGCTACGTCAATGGTTATACCTTAGAAAACCTATAGAGGTACCTTTTACCGAGCAAATTGGTTAGCAAATTAAAAAAGAAACTATTTTGTGAGGCTTCAACAATAGCACTTTACCTGTGAATGGACATGCCAGCCCCAAACAAAGGAGTTCAAACCGATTTTAGAGAACCAAAGAAATATTCTATACTTTGCCACCTGTAGTTACTTTACATTGACCGTCTCCGTGGTCTAGTGGTTATATCTTTGGCATTGTATCCGGAAGTAGAGAGTTCAATTCCTCATTACAAATAATAGTACGTTTTTCTGTACAAACAGCTGTTCTGGGTGCTTTTATAATACCTATATCATCATTATTTTTGATACACATAATACACTCTTACAGCCGCTATGGCTTAGTTTGTGATCGCAGCAATATGTGTAAAATGTCCTACATATTATTAAATTATTATTATATGCCTTTTATATTTAGTGATCAGTAATATACTATAGTGCCTCGGAGAGCACGTTAACCTGCCGGTCACGGTTTCACTATACCAACTTGGGAAACTGTTTATAGATGGGTTATTGAGTCTATTCAAAACATCGCGACGAGCTAGCCACTTGTTCGGTGTAGACTCATACCATCGGCTACGACGAGGTGGGATTAATAAAACCCCTCCGCTGGGTACCCTGGGGCCGTCTAGGCAGTCTCGGGCGCCGTAAGGCACCCGTGATGATACATACATACATACAGTAATATACGGTACACACATTATTATACTTGACGCTCTTCATAGAACCTATACAAATTTTCAAAATATTGTTACCTACAGTTAAATACTAAAAACCTAAAAACGTAATGTAGGTACCTACTTTAAAAACCGATTAAAACCGGCTTTCCACCTGTTGGGCTGCTTATAAAATACCAGCTGTGGTCCATATTCGAAACCTATAAAGTTGAAACTGTAAACCAAAAACCTGTATCCCATTATAGGCTTTATAAAACTGAAATATCTAAATAAAACTAGTTCCTCAAGCTTGAATGATGTAACTTAGGGCAATTATTGTCGACGTCTTTAATATGGAATGTGTATTAAGTGATTTATTGACTGACTTAACTAAAGTTAATTCAGGTGCTGAGGAATGTAGCTTGTTTATTAAATCCCCATACCTATATGACCGTGGACCCCACATATGGTCATGGATTCGATTCCCATCCATAGCAAAAAATATTAGTACGTTTTCCTGTACAGTATATCATGGTCTGGGTGTTTATAAAATATAATATGTTTTATATCGTTGTTGCTGGTACACATAGTACAAGCCTAGAGATTAGTTTGTGACCAGAGCAATATGGGCTAATTGTCCTACATATTATTATAATTAGTATAGAAATAGATGTTATTGGTGTTATGAAAAGTAAAACAGTATTGTTTGAATTGATCATTGCATAGCTACCTTAACTAGTTCGAGAATTTTCATTTGTAATCACAAGAAATTTAGTTTTTTGCCAGAGAATTATATTTTCCGTTTTGGCTTCAACCAACTACTTGATAGTGGAACCAGTACCTATAAAATACGTCATTTTCTAGTGGTTTATCTATAGCTTAGACAATATAATATGGAAGTGGTCTAAACCCAAAAAGCGCACATGTCAACAAAAGATGACCGTATAGTTTTGTATGTCTGAATAGTACAATTTATACACATTAAAAAACCATATTGTATTAATTAAATTACTTATACTATTATATTTTAATTAATAATAAGGCCGTGGATTCCCACAGGACCCCCCTAGGAGTATCATCTTGTGAACCAGTAAGTATCGCCTTGGGAACCTTACTGTCCTACCAGTACCACACCTCGTGGTTGTGGGTAGAATTGGTTTTAGGACGGGGGGTGATGTTACAGGGGTTTGAATTGCTATGGGTCGGTTGTAGTTTATTTGAATTGCTGGGCTATCTGGTTCTGGACTATCAGTAAGGATATAAGCTGGTTTGATACGATTAACTGAGACTGTAACTGTTCGGTTTTCAATGGATAAATTATATGTTTTATCTGTTCTGGATATTACCGGCCCATACAGAATGGGCCGGTATATGGAGGTTCAAGTGATGATTTACTCATGTCCACATTGATATCATAGGCCCTTTACCACGTGCAAATGATTTTAGATACTGTTTAACAGCAATAGACCGATTTACTCGTTGGCCGGAGGTGGTTCCTTTAACTGAAATAACAGCAGAATCTGTTTCACGAGTTTTCTATCAATCTGGATTTCTGGATTTGGCTGTCCCCAGGTCATTACTACCGACCAGGGACGCCAGTTTAAATCCAACTTATTCCAGGCATTATATAAACTATGTGGCATTAAATTAAATAGAACAACCCCCTATCACCCTTCTAGTAATGGCATGATTGAACGCTTTCATCGCACTCTCAAAGCTGCAATAATAGCTCACTCAGAAAGTACTTTCGTACTCCGAGCACTACCTATTGTAATGCTCGGAGTACGAAAGCATGGAAAGGAATTTAATTAATACAATATGGTTTTTAATGTGTATAAATTGTACTATTCAGACATACAAAACCATAACCGTCCGCCGTACAAACTCAAAATAAAAAGTGAGTACAAAAAATATTATATCAAATCAATGTTCAACAAGTGAGAATATAATATGTCCGAAACAAACATGTTTGACAATTCGTACAAAAATTAAAAGGAACAAATAGTGGCTATATATCTCTTATCAATACGTAGATTTGAACGAGTGCGGGCGAGGTAGATGAATATTTGTGTCTTCTACTTTATAAAGCACTTCAAGTGTTTTATAGCACTACAGTACCTATCATTAATACTTTCATAATCTATGTATATCAGAAAACATTGATGAATGATTAATAGGTAATTACCTAACTATTTATAGGTACCTTCTAACTATTTATTGGTAATGCCGAATTGAAAACGTTACAGGTATTACTGATACAGGTGTAGTAACTGTTATAGGTATGAAAGGAATGAAGCTAGACCAGTTTGTAACAGGTATTTAGTCTGACCTACAATGTAAATCATGTAGCTTGTAGCTGTATAATTATATACCTTCCTATATACTTATCGTGTTTCGGTTTTAGTCTATGGGTTCACCGGTTTTCATGAGACTTCTTCAGGGTGAGATTGCGAAACGGGTGGTTGATTTGAGTGTCAGTGAGGATATTATAGAGGTTGAATTGAAAAGGTTGCATTTTGGGCTAATATAAGGCTCTACTAATTAAATCAAACACCTTTTCTATGGAATCATGTATCGCAACGAAAAAAAATGGCATCGCCATACAAATACATTATACATTACATTATTAGTTTTTATGAAGAAGGCTTTTCTTTTATTTGCGATTCATTGTTCCATGGGAAAAGTTGTTAGATTTAATTAGTAGAACCTCATATTAGCCCAAAGTACCTAAAACCTTCCAAAGTCACCATGTATTTACTCGTAATGCAAATCACGGCATAGTGGGAACGATCAATGCTGTTTAACAACAATATATTGATCGACCCCATTCATGGATTTTGTAGGTCTGTTCACCATCAGATACGACATGCCGTCGTTTAACTAAACAATAACTACTTCATTTAAAGAAAAAAGGAAATGTTATTAGAATTCCCTTTTTTGAATTCATACAAGTTTGATATGTGGATGTTAGTTTTTTAAAAGTATTATTTACCATATATATATAAAAAGAGAAAACTACCCTGATTTAAAAACTTGGACCTGTTCTTCTTCTAATCTATGTTTTCATATATTTAAATAAAATATCTATACCTATGTATATAATAAAAATACATTGTTGTGCATCAATCTTGTACAACTTGAAAAAGGCCTTTACCAAATTTAAGTAATTCTATGTGTTTCATCTGCATATTCTATTATTATTTTTATATTTTATTGCGATAGTAGATAGGCCGGTTTTTCGAAAAAAAATAAAACTTAATAACTATTTAAAATGGTGGTTTTTTTATGGGACTGACAGATCTCATATCACACAGGTCAATAATATTTTTGAGAGCTGAGTAATACTTCTCAAGAAACAGCGCGTTAGTCCATGTTAGGTATACCAAAACATCTCTCTCCCCATTATGGAGAGAGAGCATGTACATAATCACAACTTTCTAGATATTCTTATGATTATCTTTTCATTTAAATTAATTAATATAAGTGTTATACTTAGTAACTATGTTATTTAAATATAATATACTTAACAATTAATAAAAACAAAAAAAACTCATTCATATTAGATTAAGGCGCTTTATGAAAAAAAAATGAAAAATTTAAAGGGTTTGCTTATCTTTTAAATTACAATTAATTTAATTTTACGCGTATAAGGGATCGTCTAGGAGCTTTCGTTATTGGAGCCTAGACTCTAGGTATTAGGCTTGAAACTTGGGGAGGGGTTCGCAAACTGTCACAAGAGGGGGGGGGGGGGGTAGTGAGATATCATCATCATCAGCCTATCGCAGTCCACTGCTGGACATAGACCTCTCTTAAGACACGCCACTGGACCCTATCCTCTGCTTTTCACATCCAGTCTCTGCAGCCACCTTATTATTACCACCAGGCAACATTTTTATTCATTTGCGACACATGGTTCCATGGGAAAAGTTGTTCAATTTGATCAGCAGAACCTCATATTAGCCCAAAGTACATCCTTTCAAATTCACCCTGTATATTTCATTGACCAGATTATAGTCCGAATAAGCCGAGTTGGTTTACCGTGTTGAAACAGACTCCAGTAGGCTTATTACGCCGTATAACGTTAAGCTAAACTTTAAGCAACATGACATGGTTGTCTGTCAATGTCAGGCAAGTTTTAATTACGTCAGATGTGCATCATTTTTTATCAATTTCATCGAATTTTGATACAGCACAAATTCATCTACACACACACATACACTCCCACACATACTCATTCACACACACACACACACACACACACAAACACACACGCAAACACACACGCGAACACACACGCAAACACACACGCGAACACACACACATAACATAAATAAATACAAAATCTAATCTAAACTAATAATATAAATATTGTTAATATAATATTAATAAATCAAAACAGGTTTCTTTAAACTTAAAAGAAGGATTTTATTACAAAATGTTATGTAAACCTTATATGAATAAAACTATTTGTATATTTTTTTTATCATATCGATTAAAGTTTAGCTTAGAGTTAGAGTTAGCACGTAATCACTCCGCAGCAGGCCAATTTATAGAATAATAAAAATCACAAACGTTTTAATTAAAAAATGATTTTATTACTACCAAAGATTTTTTAATTAAAAAATGTATTTACTACATTTGATTAACAACACCACTATAGTGCCTCGAAGAGTACTATCGGTCTCCAGTTTTACCACTTGTGAAACTGTTTATATAGATGGGTTATTGAGGCTATTCAAATATCGCGGCAAGCTAGCCACTTGTTCGGTATAGACTCATACTATTGGCAACGACGTGGTGGGATTAAAACCCCTCTTTACCCTGAGACCGTCTATTAATGTACGGCGGTCTTTAAATGTACCTTATGTTTTTTTTTCGCGTAAAAAAAATATTAAAGCAAAGTCTACATACCACTGACTTATATACTGATAGTTATATATCCACCGGTGAAAGTAATGTAATAACTTTCCATATAACTGCACGTTAATATTTTTATCTTTACGTATTACGTACTACATTGCCTTGTATTTCATTATTTAATGGGTTTTTGTAATGAACAAATAGATAACTGTGTTCGTAATCAAATCTAAGAATTCATAATGATTAAATATTTTTAATGCTACATTTTGTTTTCGGATTTTAGGGATTTTTTTTTAAATTACATAATCTATGTATTCAACTTCTTGTGGTCTCAACTTAAAGGTTCTTTTTAACTAATCCACTTATCGGTAGTTATAAATTCAATCATTTTATCGTCTGTAGTCTTTTACTTTTTAAATCTACTATTTTAGTATCTTATTAATTTTATGATCTGTATTCTTTCCCTTTCGGTTGAAAGTCTTCGTCTTTCTTGATCTTCTATTAATATAATCTTAATGTCATTGTTATTAGTTTTTCCCTTACTTGTCTTTTTTATATATTTTGTTATTTTCTTATACCTATTATTATAAGTATATTTATGCATTTTTATAAATTTCTTTGTAGGATAATCTTATATTAAATTTCATTGCATTTTTATTATTATATTATATGTTTAACACAATCCTAAGAAATTTAAGGCTCCTCGCCTTTTTTTTTTAAATATTATTCATCTTTATAGGCACATTTTCAAATAACTTTATGTCTATTCATATGTAGTAAGTATACGATAAATGAAATATACTCTTTCGTAAGAAGGCATCAAACCAAAAATGTTGGTTTTATAATTTACTAGCGGCCCGTCCCGGCTTCGCACGGAATTCATCCATAGAGCATTTTTGTATAACTTTAACTATATGCTCAGCGCACGCCACGGAAGGCCTCAGAAACGATACTTTTCCCCCGTTTTTAAAACATTTTTGGTTACTGCTCCACAACTATAGGACCTAGCGTGATATTATATAGCCTATATTACTTCTGAATAATGCAGCTTTCTAATGGTGAAAAAATTATTGCAATCGGTCCAGTAGTTTTTGAGTTTATTCATTACAAACATACAAAATTACAAAAATACAAATCTTTCCTCTTTATAATATTAGTATAGAAGTATAGATAATATTAGTATAGATAGCAAAATATTGCAATATAAAATTTATTCAACGATGTTGTACAGTTGACATAGCGGTTCGTTAATTTATTACATAATATATTGGAACTTTAGGCCCGCACTAATTAATAGGCCATTATTAAAGTGCTATTGAGTAATATTTTCATATTTCGTTCACCAAATTAATAGGAAATACTTTATTATTAAAGAATCATTTTCATATATTATTAAGTTTTCGAAATTACAATTTTAAACATGTCAATAAATAATTTAATTAATGTTGCCTGCACTCTTAAGGCACTTGCAGATTTTAAGGACCTTGGAAAATAAATGTAAAGGTTCTATAAAACTAAGTATAACTATTTAATACCTAAGTTCCTACAGCAACATAAATTAATAAAATTTAAGGGTTTAAGAGGAGCGTCTGATCAAACATTTCCCATACAATCACGACCTTTTTTTTGGTCTTAATTGTTACGCCCAAGCATTCATGGATTTTTATGATTTTTGAAGGTATTATAAATATGACCGATATAGGCTCGCACGTTTCCTTTTTTTAACTAAGTTTGGTATAGAAAAAAAAATCATCCCCTAAAATCTTCATATTAAAATAATTTATATAAAATGTCAAGACTGAAAATTAAAAAAGGAAAACGTAGTCATCTTTTATTTTATCTTTAATAAAATAACCCTAAATATATGTCATATCTATTAATGTTTAGGAGGGGGTAACAGTTAAGACCAAAATGTCGTTAATGTATGGGAAATGTTTGATCAGACGCTCCTCTTAAGCAAAATATCTTCCCATTTTTCGTTGTATTCCGCTGATATACTTTTAATTGCTTAACTTAGCTTCTTGCAAATTTTCCATTTAAAAATTAAAACTGAGACTCAAAAAACAAAGGAACTTAAATAAAAAACCTGACAAGTACAAATACTCGCCTGCAAGGGGTTCCATATTAAATTTTTCAAAGAGCTGATTTTTCAAAAGCCCGTTAACGTATTTTTTTATAGGAGCGCTACTTATATATAACTTTATGTGTATGTGTTTGAATGAGGTCGATAAATATGTTATTGTTTTAAACAACATTGATCACTCCCACTATGCTGTGTATATTTGAATGTCCTCGCTGCTCTAAAACCCCGCCGCTGACTACCCTTAGACCGTACCATCAGTGATGGTACAGCGTTCATTTATCGAATATCTATCACGATATGAAAAACAAGGTACATCTTGTTCCCGTCTACTGATTCCAAAAAGATTGTAATGTCAAGACTATGTTACTCACATAAAAATTGTCAAAGTCTTAAGGGTACTACAATTGTAATCGCGAACTCCGCGTTCTCGCACTTCCAATAATACTGGATTACTGTTTGTCGCAGAATTAAAATTATATGTTTGTCGGTCAATGTATTTATTTATCTTTCTGTGTTGGGTTATTTTTTTTTTTTCGAACTCACAAAAAAAAACTTGTTTAATATGTACAAAAAAAGTATTACCCACAACAGAAAGATTTTTGCGTTCAATTACGAACATTAAAAAAAAAATTCACTAACAGCCAAATTGTAATATTGGAAGGTCAAGACCTGGCAGCCCTCACCGTAAAAAGTTTTTTGAACCTAAAAAATATTTTTATTATATCGTTTATATTATAGCCTTCATAAATATTTATCTATCTATATTTATATATTAAGATTTTTTTGAGTGTACACACACATGAGGCTTCGTATTAAAATTTCAAGGACACGTATATACAGGGTGAATTTCAAGGACACGTATATACAGGGTGAATTTCAAGGACACGTGTATACAGGTTGAATTTCAAGGACACGTATATACAGGGTGAATTTCACGGACACGTATATACAGGGTGAATTTCAAGGACACGTATATACAGGGTGAATTTTAAGGACACGTATATACAGGGTGAATTTCACGGACACGTATATACAGGGTGATTTCAAGGACACGTGTATACAGGGTGAATTTCAAGGACACGTATATACAGGGTGATTTCAAGGACACGTATATACAGGGTGAATTTCACGGACACGTATATACAGGGTGATTTCAAGGACACGTGTATACAGGGTGAATTTCAAGGACACGTATATACAGGGTGAATTTCAAGGACACGTATATACAGGGTGAATTTCAAGGACACATACCAAATCCGTTTAGGATAAGGCCAAATCATAAATTACAAGGAATAGCGAAAAATGCTCAAAGGAGTCTCGGGCCCGATTTTTATAAAAACTAAAACTGCATCATTATTAATTATTTTTTTAGCTGGGAATCGAATAGGTTGATTTTTAAATAAAAATCGCCTGTATAAAGCACCAGCTGATAGTAACAAAACATGTTCAATGTTTTTAAGGCCTAACTACTTGTACTATTATTTCTATCAACCGATTCAATTCCCGGCTAGGAGAATATTTTTTTCAAAAATCTAATGATGCAGTTTTAGTATTTCATCAAAATCGGCCCCGAGACTCCTTTGAGCATATTTCGCGATTCGTTGTAGTTTAGGATTTGGAGGCCCACTTCACATATTCACCATATTTTACACTAGTGGTTTTCGAATAATTATATGCGAATTATTAAAATCACAATCAAGTCTCACCACAAGTATTTTCTTCAAAGCATTTTTCAGAACCCTGAAAACTAATATTCCATTGCTACCGTTTAAACAATTCGCTAGCCACATTTCTCGGCTAAAGTAAAGTTTGCTGAGAATCCCACAGCTTTAAGCTTTCGAACGTTTCAAAAGAAAAAACTTGTTTTAAATTACCGCATAACGTGCAGTCTTAAACTGCAACAAGGTTATACAAACTATATTCTAAAATCACTATTATACTCCTTATGTCTGTGAAAATAGTGTTCAAAGTCGTGTTTAAACTGTAACGTAATTTTATGATAGGTAGACGAAAGTGCTACAAATAGTAGGTATAGTAGCAGGTTGTAATTATTTGGGTCGAGTTGCTGAAACCGTGGTATCGGTTAAATCACCCGTAAAGTAAAAATAACTAGTTAGCAAAAGCAATTTATAAATTTATAATTTTTAGTAAAGTATTGAACATTGCGCGTGTTTTTATTGGATTGTTCGCAGGTGTCTGCGCAGCCATACCCCCAATACGCCCGACTGCTGTCAAGTTGTTTTCCACTATACCTATTATATACTTCAAAATTTCAACAAAATATAATAATAACGTTATACAGGGTGAATTTGAAAATAATTTAATATGAGGCTCTACTTATCCCATGGAAACATGTGTCGCAAATGAAAAAAAAAATTGGCGTTTCCGATACAAATTGGTTATTTTAACATTACTAGTTTGTACGGAGAAGGTATTTTTTTTTAATTTGCGACACACGGTTTCATAGGAAAAATTGTTCAATTGTTCAGTAAAACCTTATATTAGTCCAAAGTACAACCTTTCAAAGTTAGGTCAATAATAGGATTAGTTACGTGACGTTCCAATGTTGCTTTTTATTTTATTTTTACTAAAGACGCAAGCTACTGTCTGTACTATGTAAAAAGCTTTATATATTTTTTTACGAATAAGGCGGTTAAACCCGTATACTCAATAATTGATTTATCTTTTTTATTTCTTATAGTAGGTAACTATGGAAACTATCCTTTAGTAAAAAAAAATATTAGTTACCATGGTTTATATATATTAAAATAAACAAGGATCTATTAGCGAGAACAACCTTTAGTATACCTATTATAACCTATTACGTTAACAAGCCCAACTCTCATACTTCTTTAGAATATTGAACCTTAATTTAACATAGTTTATAATGTTTATAACATCGGTTAGATTATAGCAACCCGGCATTTTAAACTCATAGAATTTCCTTCACTTACTGGGCTTCCATATAGTATACCTATGTAGTATTCCTGGAATGGGGCCGTTTACACATTTCAATTAGTATGTAGATACGTAGTTACCTACTGAGAATTTATACGTTTCTAATTCATTGTCCAGTTTAATTTCAGATAGTTTTCTACATTATGTTTTAAGTGGTGAATAAATAGGTAGAGGCTCATATAACTATTAAAAAAACATACCATCACGGCTGCTTAGGCGGCCTCAGGGTACCCAGCGAAGGGTCTTTACTCCCACCTATAGCTGATGGTATCTGGGTTTATACTGAATGAGTGGCTCTCATCGTGGGGTTTATATAATAAATACTTTCATGAGCTGGTATAGTGATACTGAGAAATATATAATATTGACTACTGAAAAAATTGTTAAAAAAAACTCCTTAAACCAGATAATGGGAAGTCCTTATTAATTTTTCAAGCAAGGCCTACACGAAAACTATTTTTTTGTTATATAATGTTATGTATAATACTTCTGACTGTGACTTAGTTCACATGGAATTTTGAATTGACTGATCAATTTTATATCCCGCAATTCCAAGGGAAGTTTTTACCGAGATATATATTGATAAACTATATGCGCCAGATCATATTCTACCGTTATTATTATTATAATGGCTCACTACATTCAGCCAATCTGTATAGGTAATAAACTTTTCATATATATCAACAAGGTACATTTTAAGCTAGCCACTTGTTCAGTGTAGACTCATACCATCGACTACGACGAGGTGGGATTAAAACCCCTCCGCTGGGCACCCTGGGGCCGTCTAGGCGGTCTCGGGCCCGTAATGATATATATATATATATATATACATTTTAAGCTGGCAAGTTGTTTTACGGAAGCGAATAGGCCGGACACTCTAGTTCATTATTGTTTAGGGTACCTAAAACAACATGATTTAGGCCAATATTTTGCAATAACACTTATCAGCCTTTCAGGCGGTAAATTCTTCACCTGTAACTTACTACATTTTTACTTACACTGGGTATTTTATGTCACAGTGGATTTTTATATATTCTATATTGTTAAATATTTATTTATTTATTTCATTTATTAAACTTTATTGCATAGTGCAAAGGCGGACTTAATGCCGTTGGGCATTATCTGACAGTCAAACCTTCGGGACATTAGAACATTAAGTAGGTGTGCAATAAAAAATATAATGAGTTTTTATTTATATTTATAAATAAATACATATATACCCATATGCTATACAAATACATGTATTATACACATATACAAATATAATATACTACATATCATACAATATACATATTAATATATAAACAGTATAATGACTAATTCGACAGTTGTTGGGATACTAATTATATTAAAAATTAGTACACACCGGGGTTAGAACCCGTAACCTAAGTGGTTTTTTTGTTTACAGCGCAACCAACTCGGGCACCACGTACTTATATAACCGACGATGGATTATCAGGATTAACAACTTTAAATAATGCTACTTTAAATATAGAACTATTATGTTAATTTTTTTCTGGTGTTTTATGCATGGGACAGCAAAAAACTTTTGTCGAACACCGTCGGAGAAGATTAACCCTGCCTGATCGACCTTGTGGTCTTTTTAAACCGAAGTGTTATATCATTCTACTTAAAAATCGTCACACGATCTGAGGCCTTACTCCAAGTTTGCAAACGCTAAACACGACAAGACGTTGCGTAAACTCTAAATATGGAAATATAAGTTCTATAATGGTTATATAGTCTGTATTAGGTTGCCTATAATAATGCCGCCATCTTGAAATACACGAATCTTCGCAAGTTTGAACATGCATTGCAATTTCAACTCTATAATTAATGGAATTGAATTTATATTTCAACTAGCTGTGCTCGCGATTTCGTCCGCGTGGAATAGTTATTTTTTTATCATACAAACTTTCATCCCCTATTTTATTCCCTTGGGGGTAGAATTTATCAAAATCCGCTAAGAAAACGGATGCCTACGTCATAACATCTACCTGCATGCCAAATTTCAGCCCGATCCGTCCAGTGGTTTGGGCTGTGCGTTGATAGACCACTATGTCAGTCAGTCACCTTTGAGTTTTATAGATATTTAGAGTTTACGTCTTGTCGTGTTTAGCGGTTGCAATCTTGGAATTAGGCCCACTGCAGTAAAACACAACTAATTTAAAAATTGCCCTGTACATATCTTTGTACTCTTTAGTATTCTACAAACATAACTGAACAGGTAACAGAATCCATTTATTATAAAATGAAATAAGCTTCCAAACCCCCTAGAGTGACAAGAAGACTTATCTTAAACTTTGGTGCATAAAGGCCCAGCCTCCCTGAAGTCTAGACTGTGCCAGATGCCGGCATTTAAGCCGATATGATGACAGCTGCATTGGACAGTGGACACCTTGGAGCTAGGTAATCCTTCATCATAAATTGAATAAACTAAACACCTAGCCAGTTCTTACCTCTATTACACCTACTGGGGCATTGTGCTCGCCAATGAACAATGACTAATATTTTTATTAATGTACTCGTACATCATGTATGAAATAAAGAACATAAATAAAATGACAGTCTCAAGAATATGCAATCATATAATGGAGCTCCAATAAATTAAAAAAAAAAAGTATTTTACTGACCTTTTTAATACATAATATTTTATCACTTTGAGGGTGTTAATTTTTTTTTTGTTAATCACGTATTATTTTCCTGAAAACATTAATCAAGTGTCAAGTGTCATGGGTCTTTAATACTAGATTACTGTTATTTTTATGTACAAAATATTCAAAACGATTTTCAGTAGAAAATAATGTATCTGCATAACTCTGAGATGGTAAGAATATATGCAGTCCATAGACAAAGTCAAAAGTCAAAATCATTTATTTCATGTAAATCTTTACAGATATTTATGATTAGTCAAAAAAAAAATGTTTAACAATGAGGCATTAGAGTGCGTTTGGTTAGGCAACTATTCATTAACAAAAGAGCGACCAATATTTGTTATACCTCGATATCAGATTTAGAACTTAAACGCGATAGAATGGAAATCATCATAATATGAAAAATACTACCAAACCGAACACACACTACATAACCAACTAGTGTCATCTGCCAGAATCGACAGATGCGTCGCTGGTGGAGTTAACCATGTCTCGGCTTTCTATATCTGTCGATTTCCCGTGCGAGCGACGCGACGCACGTTGCGTTTGCGATAACCATAAATCACAATGCACAACGTTTGTTAGTTTGCGGAAAGCCATCATCTTTGTAGGTGATACGAAGTTCACCAGCAGGGTTATTACGCGTCTTAAGTTCGCTCGCATGCCAATCGCTATGACGTTATTCTGACGTAGATCAAGCTTAGCTTCTTAACAATGGCTCCAAAAATCTTAGAAAATTACGTCATAACGATTGGCGTGCGAGCGAACTTAAGACGCGTAATCACCCTGCAGGTCAGCTTGTAAATAAATAAATATTTAGGTAAACAAATAAAAGTGTCTTATTTGTTTTATACCTACTAAAGATTCTATTCTGTAAAAACTCACAACAAAATAAAATTGTAAACAAACTGAACAATACCTACAGCGCAAACATCAATGTAACTACCTACAACGAAGCCTCACAAATGTTATCGCACTTCGACGAATCAAAAGGTAAAAGGCGTCCTTTTACAATGTCGACGTGTAGGTAGGCTTCAGTTAATAATTGCCGAGCAAATCTACACCTTAATTCTAAGAAAACAGTGTTTATATTGCTCATTGTATAACCAATAGTATGGTAAATCCAATTCTTGTATTGACAATTGCAGCCACCATACATCAGATTGCACTGGACTCTTCATAAAATTGACTTTATTGATGTCAAATTTAAACCATGTTTATAATATAGAATTGATAATGCTATTAAAATACACAACCACGACAAAATATATTCTTTAGTTAATTAATAATAAATCCGATGCTCTCAAACTAAGCACTAGAAGCATTCAGAAGTAATCCATATTGCTTTATACAGTATACTATAAATAACCAGTAGTTCCATACCATGAGTTTTAAGTTAAATAATATTTTTCTTTCTGTACATTTTAAACTGTAGGTATCTACCAATTGGATAGCTCATAACCTCCGTAGTCTAGTTTTTGCGCCTTTGGCGTTGCAACCTTACCCCTTAACCCTATTCATAGACTTTGGAGGCATGCTTACCATCAGGTTGATACAAAGACACACGCCGTGACAGAAGAGTGAGAACATGCGGTTACAGAACAAATAAGTTGTTATAATAACAAGATAACAAATGTATTTCAAAATATTTCACAAAAGAGGTTACGAGACAATACTGAACCGCTTATAGAAAATAATGTGACAGAACGTAAAGAATTGCTTTTTATTTCGAAACACTCGGCAACTTGTGCAACCATTCTACGGTCTTTGTTTAATAATTTAAGGTGTCGTCATTTAAATTAGGTTCTAAGTACTTAGTAAGTACTTAATTGTTTACAAAAATACGAAAGTTGTTCCAATGATAATGATTCTGATAATTTCTTCAATCATAATTTTAAGAATAAAGTGTGTGAATGCAGGATTTAAATTTATTTCATTTTATGGAAGGCAGAATCGGGAAGCCACATCGACAAACCGCTCGACGCGTCGATGGATAAAAATGTATATGAAATATTGTCTATGGGTGGAACTCGATCGCCGAAAAACGTCAAATACATTATATTTTCGCTTTCAACCGATCGACGTGTCGATCGGTAATTCGTGTCATAACGTTTCGAATTCGTTCGACGAGCAGGGGCTCTAAAGAAAAAACAGGCGAGGCGACATGTCGCGTCGCCTCAGTCAAAAACGTATGTATTTTGACAGTGACAGTAGGCGTGAGGTACACTGTCACCTGCCAAAGTCTATACAGTTTTGATTGAAGGCGACACGACACGTCGCCTCGCCTGATTTTTCTCTAGAGCCCCAGGATTGATGTCGCTTAAACTTATATAAATAAAAAATATAGATAAAAAAATATAGGGAAGTTTGTCCATGGGTAGAACTCGATCGACGAGAAACGTCAAATCACGTGCATTTTATTCTTTCTTTCGACGATTGGTATTTCATGGTCTCCTCCTTTATAGCCTTATAAAAACTTTAATGTATATAGGTATTGTTAGGTATTAGCAGATCGAAGGTAAATTTCGATTGGTTTTTGACAAACTAGAAAATTTTCGTGAGCTTCATAAGATGGATTAAAGAATTTTAACAAAAATAGGTACCTTTTTAAAAAAGCTTGTTTTTGAAGTAATGGAAACCTGAGATATTTATAGTTGGCAAACTATATTTTTTATACTTTAAAGCGAAACAAGAATTGCGTAAGTAACGTTTGTACTCATAATCGAGCGCAGGTTTTATATTTTTACCGTTACATTTCCCCGGTGACAAGCTGATATCAAGTTTCCTTATTTGTTAGTTCACCAACTAACTGACCAACCTAACTGTTATACGTAAGTAACAAAGTTAACTATTGTAAAAAAAATATTAAGATAAATTTATTTTCTTTGACAATTATAAACTTAATTATACCTTATATTATAACTTTTATTATTACTTTATTATACCTTGAATTTATTTCGGCCATGTATAAATAGAACTTAGTCCTAAAGATGCTTCGTGTAGAAGCCAAACATGTGACCTATATGACTACATAAAGGAATAACATGTAAAGGAGTAAATATTATTACTATTAAGGGCTGATTTTTCAATCATTGGATAAATTTATCTAACAGATAACTTGTATCGAGAATAAATTTGATTCTTCATACAAGTTAACTGTCGGATAATTTTATTTGATGATTGAAAAATAAGCCCTAAGTATATTAAATAGTGGAATTCTGAAAAATAACGCCCGGTTCAATCAATAAAATATAAATATATTTTAATTAGACCTATACCCAGTGGCGTAATGAAAAATTTGCAGCCAGTAGACTATTCGATTTTTTCAGACATACTTAGCGAATGCTGGACATGTAACTTCCGCAACAATGTTGAAACCTAATAACATTTAAATATATAAATATGAATCTTTTCAATTTCTGTAAAATATCAAAAATAATTGGCCTCAAATTTGCCGCCCTAGGCTACAGCCTATTCAACCTGCGCGGCTATTTGGCAAAATTCGCCACTGCGATATTATTATCCACAAAGTGCTTGCGAATTGCAATATAATTATAAATATATTGTAATGAAAAAAATAGCCAATAGAATAAAATGTTCAGCGTCTGAACACCAACATACCTAAATAAACCTTTAAAAGTTTTCGTTGGTGAATAAAAAATACACAAAGGTATTGGATTATCCAATACCTATATTTTGTTCTAAATCAATGAGAAAAAAAAGGTAGAGTGAATTGTCCTGATATACCTACCTTCCTGCAAGTTGCTACCTTTGACTGACAATCTCGTCCCAAGTTTCCTAGTCCACCAGAGAACCCCAATCTTTCACAAAGTTCCTGCTATAAGAAGTATAAATGCCTGTGAAATTGCCTCATTTTCCTTATGGGAATTTAGAAGTGAATATTGTCCTTTTCTTCGTACTATCTACAATATTTGACTGGAAGATTGCATTAAGTTTTCTTATTAGTCCACCACGGACCTAACCTAACTGTTATAGCTATTATAATGGTTATGCTATAAGTATTAATGCCTTATTTTCAGAAAATAATATTAAATTTACTTTTCTTGACAGATAAATTAAATAGGAGAGTGGATAATATCCTTTTTCTTGAGAGAGATAAAAGTTGTGTTTCTTGGTCATCTACCTGTTAGCACTTTCTTTATGAAATATACTTTTACTCCAACGATGGTAACGTAAATATTGCTACACGAGTCTCTAAGAACTTGAAACTTTTCTTGCAAGTCTTAGTTAAGTTAAATTTGTTACGATATTTGTTATTTTTTAAATACTTAACTATAATTAAAATCTAAACGTAAGTAAAAATGCATCATATATAAATACGTATGTATTTCTAAATGCATTATAGTAGGTACAATCCATGCTAATTGAACTAAAATATATAATACTTATATTTTTTTTTGCATAACCTTAATGACCATAACAAATGATCATAATATAAAATAATTTGTCTCTTTAAATATATATAACCTTTAATAAAAATATATCTGAATTTATAACCATTAAAAAAATTACATTTACTTATTACCCTAATACTTATTATTATTATTATTATAACTTATTACCCTAATACTCCGAATACACCCTAAGTATATACCTAAATATAACTTTGAAATGAAAATACGTGTGCGGGCAACGCTTGGAGCCCTAGAGAAAATTCAGGTTGCGTGTCGCGTCACCTTCTGACTAAACAGTGTGTATTTTAACAGATAGCAGCGTACGGTTTTGTATCACCTCGTCAGCTTTTTCTTTAGGGCCCAGCGCTAAAACTAGTAGCATTTCCCCTCTTTTCAAGACAAGGTGTGAACCAATTTTGTTTCAGTTTCTTTTAGTTGGAGTAGTGTATTTAGTTGACCGACCAAGGATCCACTGTTTCCACTACAAATCCGTTAGTAATGTAAGGAAAATTTGCAACGTTTAAGGATCTGAGCTTGCCGCTCCAGCGCTTAATAAATCGAAGTGGAACGAGGCCAATGTGTCCACGCAAGTAGCGTCCCACACAAGACATTGATCTTTAATAGATACGTTTTTTTTTTAAATACTGCTAGGAGAACTTTTTTTTTTGCTTTTCTCATTATATTATTTTTGTAAACCTTAAAATTCATTATTGTCTTTAAGGATATCTACTACAACGCCATCTGCCAACTTACCTACTTAACTTTTATGTTTATGACAAAGAAAACTCATTGCAGGCCCCTCAGCCCCTTAGGGACGTCAATCAACTTTTACACAGCTAAGTGTTAGGGAAAATATTTTACTTCCGACTCCGACCCCACAAAAAGTTTTTGCAGCAAACACCAAAAATATGTAGTACTTTCCAATTAGTTACACCGTTTTGTTTTTGGTCTATTGTTATCAAAACTAATAAAATTAAGCTAAAGTTCTTCGGAAACTGAATAAACTAAAACACTAAACAATTTTCAGTAGGTAATCGTGACTATTCTTCAGCCGCCGACTCTTATTTTATAAATAATTTATTTCCTATACTCTACATCTCTCTTACTTTGTTTAAATATCTACATCACAAGCCTTCTCTTCCTATTTTTATAAGTTATACCTATTATTTTCTTTTTATACGTACGGTGATTTTATTTAGCAGATTGTACTTTGAGGCTCTACTGATCAAATCGAAAAACTTTTCAAATAAAATGAAATTTTATTTGAAATGAAATTTTATTTATAATCACATATTGTGATAGTTACAATCAATCACCAAATAGAGTCATATTTAAAAAAGAGTATATGATTACTATTTAAATTCATAGGTAGTTTTTATTTATCTTTCATTATTCTATTCCTTTCCACTTTATTATTTTTCCTTTCTCATTTTGTAGTTGATAGTATTGTGTATGTGTAGTTTATGTATGTATATATATATATATTTAAGTAGTCTATAAGAGATTGTAAGTATTTTATATAAGATTCACTGGTTTATATACTCGTTTACTGTATTGCACCTACCTCACTTATTAACTGCTTTTATTGTCCCGAAGGTTTGACTGGTAGAGAATGCCTAGCGGCATTAAGTTCGCCTTTGTATTTTGTATGCAATAAAGATTTAAATAAATAAATAAAATAAATAACAGTGGGCTCCGCACTAGGAGTATCCTGTATCACGGATGCCCAATCTAATTCGAATGACTTAAACATTTTGTATGCTACTGTAAACATATATGGATTTAAATAATATTTAGTGTAATACAAATTAAAAATAATAAGACTTACGGGTGAGAGAATTAAGATTATCATCACATTTAGACAACTATATTGGTACCTAACAATATAGGACAAACTTATAAACTACTACCTACACACAATAATCAATTAAAATCATTTATCAATTTATAAATTACAGCATTTAAAATATATATATTATTATCATTATCATTCTATTATTGCTATACAATTACATTATAGCTATATAGTAGGTACTAAAACAAGTAAAAGTTAAATGAGAATAAAATAAATAATAACAAATGAGAGTGAATACACTATTAGCTCAATAATAGGTATACCAATTTATCACAAATCTTTGGATATTGCCGTAGTAAGATTATTATTACTTAAAATAATTATTATTTTCATTTTCAATATTTTTAATTACAAATATTTATATAAGTAGGTATATTATTTATAACTAGCTGTGCTCGCGACTTCGTCCGCGTGGAATAGTCAAATTTCAGCCTGATCCGTCCAGTGGTTTGGGCTGTGCGTTGATAGATCACTATGTCAGTCAGTCACCTTTGAGTTATATATATATATATAATATAATATAGTGCCTCGGAGAGCACGTTAAGCTGTCGGTCCCGATTTCACTATACCAACCTGTAAAACTGTTTATAGATGGGTTATTGAGTCTATTCAAAACATCGCGACGATCTAGCCACTTGTTCGGTGTAGACTCATACCATCGGCTACGACGAGGTGGGATTAAAACCCCTCCGCTGGGTACCCTGGGGCCGTCTAGGCGGTCTCGGGCGCCGTAAGGCACCCGTGAAGAAATATATATATATGTATATATATATATAGATTTAGGCATCATACCTATTTTATAAAGATATAAATGTTAACTTGTGTAGTTGATGTCATCATAATTTTGTTGTAGATACCTTATAGCGATTTGACGATCTATTGTTTTGTTATTATCGTAAATTGATTCTTACGTAATGCAAATACCTACAGACATGTACAATAAAGTAGGTACCTACCTAACTAAATACCTGAATGTATATAGTACCTACTGTTATAATAATTATCCTTTTCGATTACGAAATTAGTCATAGTTTTGATAGATCTAGGTATTAAGTTCCAATTTAATTGCTCGCATCTATCTAACCAAGGTTTTTTTTTTGTTATACAGTGTGAATTTGAAAAGACGTACCTACTTTGTGCTAATGTTCTGCTGATCAAATCGAACAACTTTTCCCATGGAACCATGTGTCGCAAGTGAAAAAATTTTTGGCTTCACTATACAAATTGGTCATTTTAAAATTACTAGTTTTTATGGAGAAGGTCACGATCGTATTTAACTTAAATTTAGTGCAAGAGTAAAACTATAATATTTTATTTAAATTATTATAAACATATCCACCAAGGAAACAGAAAAACCTGTGTGAAAATTTGCTATTCTTGACATAAGATTAACGGAAGTAGGTATACTCAGACTTTTTAATATAAACACAGAAGAATAAAATAGTAAAACCTACTGGTGCTTAAATATATAAAATACCTATTTCAATTACTACAGTACTTTAAACACTCAATAATTAAATATTTAAAATAGTCACCTTGAAAATCTTATAATTTAAGATATAGGTAGGTATATTTGCTTCTATTGTTCTACGTTAAACTATGCGTGGGAACGTTTTAATTTCATTCATGTTATCTTCATACAAGTACCTACCTACCTACATAATATTGTAATAACAGTAGGTACCTCAAATTATTATTATCTACGCTACGTAGTTTTTTTTTTAATAACTACGTACCTAGTACCCTAGTAACTACGTACTTTAAAAAGATTAGGATCACTTTTGTTTTTCCGACAGTACAAATAAACTTTTTCTATTGGTGGATCCCTACAGTTAAAACTGTACAGTAAGCGTAAAATTGTCAACAACTCATGGTAAAGTTACCAAATTATCTAACGGTTACATTTTTTTTTGTTTTTATGTAAATAAATAAGTAGGTAAGTCTTACTAAAATAATGATATAAGACTTTATTATTTATTACAGCCTGAAATGATTTACACAATTTGAATTTCAAATTGTCTAATTTTACGTTAGGTATATTTCGTTATCAGGATAATGTATTATTGCTTTTTTTAAAGAAAAATACAATGAAAAAGAAACTGATAAGGAATTTATGATAAAAATGAAAAATATAAAATACTGAAAAAAGTAAAACAAAAAACACACTTCTTTGCCATCTAGTAGGTGTTAGAAGAAAGTACATAGAGGGCGTCTGTGTATAAGTAGATAATAAACTTTTACTACCTATTTTTATTTATTTATTACAATACAATTTTACAAAATTCAGCCTATATGTAAAACTTGTAAAATAGTTGTGTAAAATTGGTCAATAAAAATAAATTGCTATCGAAAGTGTAAAACTGTTAACTGTCTCTAATCATGTAAGTGTCAGAACTTCACTTGTATCGTGTGCGATGCGGTTGCGGAATCGTTTCCGTATTCCGTAAAGATTAAGCGATTATAAAATAATCTTCGCATTCGTTTATTATATTACCTCTGTTCACTTTCTAAGATCATATGAGTTTCGAAAACTTTAATGAAATTATTATTTAAGAAATGTTTTTTATAGATATGCGATATTACTTATGCAAACTTAATTACTAAGATGCCTCTGTACCCATTAAATGTATGCAATAAAGTTTATCAGCGTTTAGATTTAAATTTAAAACTCCTAAAATATGTTTCATAAAATACCTAGTTCAACGCTTAAAATTTTTAAAACATCTACTCTAGTCAAAATATATCTATGAAATTTAGAACTAAGTATTTAAAATCATAATTATATACAAAGAGCTAAAAAAAAGTATCTACCTAATCGATAAATCGTACTTAAATTTATATTCTACTAAATTAATAAAGAAACTATCTCTTCCTAATTAGGACCTAGGTATATAAACATTAGCATTTATATAGGTTTATATATATTTTTTTTAACTTTTCAGAGGGATAATAAAATAAGTTTCTTCAAAAAAACATAGATCAAAATTTTAATCAATTAAATGCGAATTAAAGCGAGTAGTGCATTATTATGACAAAGGAATGATTGTCTGTTATTCAATGAATGAATAAATTAATGAATGATTCTTTATTCACGGAATAAGGTTTACATAAGTTGTTTTACAGATTTTTAGGATCTCTTACTCCACCATTTGTGGTATGTGAATCCATACAAATATTTTAAATGCAAAAGTAACCTATACTGTCTGTTACCTTATACCTATTATATGGTATGAATAATTGTAATTGGTTTCGGCATTATGTAAATATTAAAATAAATATAAATGGTATAAACAAAAATAGACATTACTAGGGATTAGGCGTACTAAATGTATATTTCGACTGTTAATTTTTTGGACAGAGTGGGATAAACAGAAATATTTATTAGTATATATGTATAGCAAAGTTATTCATGGCAAGTGTATTGAGTTTTGTGTTTATTATTTGTATTGCTGTGATTTTATGACTAAGATTTTGTGTGCCACAGATTGGTTGAATGTAGTGAGCGATATGTTTGGTAAGACCTTTTTGTAACCTACTCCGACGAATACATGATTTTATTTATTTATTATTTTTATATAATATATAACTATAGTCTTTTATAACTATACTATATTATACTATTGACAGATAGCTCTTTGTCATAATATCAAAACTTACTTTTAAAACATACGAATAAATTATATCTGTAATTTAAATTCAAACACGGAATTGTGCGGAACACAATCAATTAACAGTAATCGTGATTTATTTAACTAATCAAGTAATCACACATAAACCGTTAAAAGACCTGGCTATGCCTTGTTCATTACACCAGTCTTATTCCATTACTTGTTTAACAAGCTATTTTAAATTTATAAACTGTTGCGAGCCAGCAATGAAACAAGTTTATTACAAGTGTAGATTATGGAAAATGCTGCCTCTACTACCTTTAGACCCTAAGCACACACAATACTCAATCACTTGGCGTTAAGTAAACAAAAAAAGGCTACACAACAGGGGCGCCCGCCGACTCCATGAAAGCTAAATAGTGGATGCAGTGCACCCATGACCAGAAATAAAAATGGATTAGTATTCGGTTTTATATGCATACTTACTTACTAATATTATAAATGCGAAATTAACTCTGTATCTCTGTCTTTCTGTTTGTTAACTTTTCACACTTAAGGCACTGGTGGGCGATTCTCGCGCTTTCGAGATTCATCTCGATTCGAGATTTTTAAACGAAAAATGACTAAACATGCCATTTTTCGTTCAAAAATATCGAACATTAAACAAAATAAATAATAAATATTAATTAATAAATAAGAATTATATATATATTGAACGAAAAATGACATATTTAGTCATTTTTTGTTTAAAAATCTCGAATCGAGATGAATCTCGAAAGCGCGAGAATCGCCCACCAGAGCTGATTTAGATAAATATTGGTATGGAGATAGTTGTATACTCTGGAAAGGACATAGGGGATAATTTATCCAATGCAACATTGTTTTAACATAGATCTTGCAATGTATAAAATGCATCATCTATTAGTCATACTTATGTATGTTCATAAAATGAGCACCCACGAGGTAATCTAAAAGCCCGCTCCCATCCCAAGTAACACAGAAGCGCTGTATATTAGCTGAATTACTGTCCACAATAGAATCCTAGGCTGTACAACCTTGCTGAATAAGAGCGTCGGATGCGCTGTCTCAGCTGATATTTAAACTCTAATTTGGGCACAAATTAAGCAGCTTTTAGTTGAATAACAGTAACGAATTGCGTTATATCAGCATTTATTGAGCATTATTAAAAGTAACAGTCACCCCAAGAGCTGAATATTGACTGATAATTAGAGTATGTGTTACCTATATAAAGCACAATGGCCTGATTAATAGAGTCTGTGTTACCTATTTTTCAGCATAAAGTACACATCAGGATCTTTTCACCGCTTCTATAGAGTTGGAGGTGGCAAAATTGTGAATAATTTTTACTCTAACTCGCTTTATTATTTTTATATGTTGTTTGCGTGAACCACTTTGTGAGTGTAAAATTGGTGTAAAAGTAAATATTATTTTCGGTAAGTAAAAACATTGATTTTTTCCTCCATGTGTGTGAAATTCGAATGGGAAAGAAAGTTTATTGTCAAATACTATATGAATATAGACGAAAATTTTCATGCGCTCTCAAGATATCACTGTTTAGTTGAAAATTATAGCTTAAAAGAGGTTGTTGATATATATTTTAAATTTTTTTTTTGCAAAATAGTACTTATAATTTGACAATAAGCTGCACTTATAAAATAATTAGATTGTTTATTCAAATCCAATTGTTTTCGTTGACTAAATAAAGATAAATTGATAATACTTATAATATATACATAGGTAAAAACGTAAAAAATGGCAGACAAGCATTGTGCACTGTATTAATCACAATTAAATGCTAAGGGATGTTTAAGTGTCCTCTCGTGGTACATAAATCAGCAACGAGCTGACACGAATAATTCATGTGTGTAACAAGTCAGTCACAGATTCATGTGAAGCTTAATAGTGTGTAACATGTAGGCAAATATTGTATTATAATAATAGACTTTCTGTAGGAATTTTAGGGATCCTTGGATTATTTTTTACTAAGTTCAGCGTCTAGTATTTGTCTATCCTTTAGGGCCTCAGTCGCTGGGGTCCCAGCGGAGGGATTAACCCATCCTCATTTCGCCGATGGTATTCGGAGGCAACACCTAACAAGTGGCGAGCTTGTTGCGGTGTTTATCATGAAATAGCCTCGTTGTATAAAGCGGTCACCCATCCCAGGCCGGCCTTATTGTCATCTGCTTAACCTTGATATCAGTTGCGCAGTGACTTAATCACTAGGCTGGGGCCGCTTTTTTATTAAATATATAATTTATTAATTCTTTTCCTTTTCAGAGAAATAGCATTTAATATAGTTCAAACTATAGAGAATAATGTACCAAAGCTGACCATCGTTCCAATGCTGTGGGAAACGAAAGGGTTTATCCGCTGGCCAAAAAACGTCAAATATGAATATAAAGGGCAGAAACTCAAGACCAGACCAGAGTGGAACTCATTTGAATGTGTGCTCAAAAGAAATTATATAGGTACCGACTTACGAAGAAGCGAACAAAGAATTAAGTCAAATGGCGCAAAATACGGATACTGACTTCAAGATGTAACAGAATTAAATGTTTGATTATTACATTTACCTTTATTTTTGACCGTTTATTTTGTTTGAGATGTGATTTTTCTTTCCTAATTATGCACATATTATGTGGAATGGATCAATAATAAATAAAATAATTAGTAACTCAAGTATTTTATTTTCTGACATAATAATAATAATATATGGGACAATTTACACATATTGCTTTGGTCACAAACTAAGCTCTAGGCTTGTACTATGTGTACCAGAAGCAACAATATAGTACATATTATATTTTATAAACACCTAGACCATGACAAACTGAACAGAAAAAGCGCACTAATATTTTGTTGCCATGGGTGGGAATCAAACCCACGACCTCCGGATACAACGCCAAACACACAAGACCACTAGTCTACGGAGGCTGTCAAATTACATAGTATGTATTAATGGAATAAAGTAGTTATACTCTCTATGAGGAATACAAACTAATTTGCATTTTACTTCTTTGGGATCTAAATCAACCGGAGTAGTATCGCCAATTCGTAAGCATTTGTATATACCAAGACGAGAAGATTTGATATCGAACTTATTTCAAAAATGTCATTATGTACTGAGAATAAATATCTGTCTTGGCTATCTCTACACCAATATTTTCGGACACGGAACCCTCCCGTTCTAAAATTACATCCCCACTTGAACCATTCTTCATAAAACGTGTAGCTTGTTCAGTGTTCCTTGTGTCTCTGTTTAGAATTCTCAAGTATTCTGCATTAATTTTTCGGCACATTCCGCCAGTACTTCGTTTATATTTCCACATATCACAATATCGCAATTCTTGCGACGATTAACTGATAATATACCTATGGTGCGCTGAAAAAATAAATCTTCAAGATGTTATTTAACTGCATTAGTAGACTAATTTCCGACGCTAGTACAAGTATTCAGCTCTAACCGGGATCATGGGTTACATGTGATCTAATTTATATCAGTTTACTGTAATTCAGCATCATATAAATTCACCCATAGTGATCATGTGGGCTATAAAAGTGCTATTATATGATTGCGTGTAACAAGCTGATTAATACTATTAAAGTTCAACTATGTGCAGCAAGATGCATTATATTATTGTTAATTAAAGTCACAGAATAACTGATTGCATTATATTAGTTCACATGTTCTTTCATAAAATGCAAGCGATTTAAGGATACGATTGTGGCCTTCAATTCAGAATATAGCTTATGTTAAGTCCATAGAAATGCCTAATTGCAGCTTATAGTACTATTAATTGCTATAAGCTGTATAATACTGAACTGTACACCTATAATAACGCTTGCAACATTACAGTATTGTCTCTGTTACACATAATAGCGTTATTATTCAGGCGAAAGCGTAATTTTCAGCTATTGCAGTTAGGTGTACTCTAATAAGTCTTCATAAATGCTAAAACTACCGATGTGGACCTTTTGTGACATCCTATAATGCAGTTTTGTGCTTATTGGGATGCTACACAACACTTTTTTGTTAGTATATATGCGTGTATTTAAGTAGGTATGCTATAATAAAAATAAAAATAAAAACAAAAATTAAACAAATTCTGGTAACGGTTTTGTAACCTTCTGCTGTAAAGTCAATTGAAAACTACTGCATACGTCACTACTAAAAGTTGTAGAGTCGTTATTACCTACCAAACTTTGTAATACAGTTTTATTACCTACCAAACTTTGTAATTGAGTTTTATAATACAGTTACAGTTTCTATTCAGATAATTTGAGCTAACAATGTCGAATCCTCCGAAAAAAAAATCAACAATGAACACTTGGTTTAAAGCCTGCCCGTTGCCTGCCCGCATTAAATATCTCGAAAACTAACGATCCCTTTAAAGCTAAAGGTAAAAAGTAAAAAAAAACTTATAGGTTCAGGAAAAATGGGATGTACTAAAAAATAGGGTACCTTTATTGTGGGGTTTAAAAGCTCCAATTTTTCTTATTTCAAAACTGTGTCATACTTTGTAAACATTTTATCCAAAAGTACCATGTGTGCTTAGGACCACACATAACGGCTTGGTACGAGGTAGGGTGGACTCGACATGCCTCGCTTACTTGACCCGATAATTAGCTTTCTAGGCGTTACGTGCTCATGCATAATTTTACTACTCGTTTAATCATAGAAAGAGTTTTGTACATAAAATTACATAGTCGCACATTATCATTAAACTATATGTTGTGATTTAAAAATAAATTCAGTACCCTGAGGCTGTTTAAAGGGAGGGATTAGGATCCCATCCTCATTTCGCCGTTAGGTATTCGGAGGCAACACCTAACAAGTGACCAGCTTTTTGCGTTGTTCATGATGGTACCTCACTTGCTAACCTCGTTGTATAAAGCGTTTACCCATCCCAGGCCCGGCCTTATTGTTATCTGCTTAACCTTGTTATAAGTTGCGCAGTGACTTCAACACTAGTATAAGCGGGGACCGCTTATTAAATAAACGTTAAGTTTTCTAAAATTTTCCAATTTTATGCCAAATTTTCTTAATTTTTCGTTCCGTAAGAACCTTCAAACAAAGCATTAGAAAACAGAAAAAAAAATCAGGGTAATACGTTTTCAAGTTATGGCGTGACCAAGGAAAATAGTGATTCATGTTTATATATAAATTATTGGTTTTCTTTATAGACCATCACGTTATCCTTTTACCTGCCTAAAAATTAAAAAAAACTAAGATATTCAGACAGACACCCGATTCAATTTCCATGACCTTAAGCAATAACTTTTAAGATCGTTAACATTGTTTGTTTCGATAAATCATTGACGAAAATGTAAACCTGTCTTAAAACGGTATTTGTGTAACGTAGGTATGTACCTAATCGATTATGGATGAATAGATAATTTACAGCCTTTAGATACAGTTATAAGTTATTATTTATTTAATTCTGTAGCATACTTATTCCTAAATTTGAAAATAGAATAGAAACTAGTTTACCGATATTTCCACTCAAGACAAAACCTATTTTAGTACGTTTTTCTGTACAGTTACTTATGGTCTAGGTCACTCTAGGTATTTATAAAATCTATGTGTACCTATTGCTATTAATGTTTCTGGTACACATAGTACACGCTTAGAGCTTAGTTTGTGGGAGGGCTATATGTGTAAAATGTAAATATTAAATGTTAAAAATGAGTAGTATGAATAGGGGTACCCCTCTATTCATACTACTAAAACCCTTCCTCATCATCTATAAGCATACCTATCACCATAAATCCTACGAATATTATGGCTTCCCGGTAGGGCCCCTGTTCTATTGGACTTTATCTTCAATTTTTTAGCTTTAGATTTTTTTTATTTTATCGGAGCACGACATGTGACTCAGTCTTACAAAGTCCATGAATGGGGTTCAATCAATACATTGTTGTTCAATACAACATTGATCGCGACAACTAGCCTAAATGATGCAATTACGAAAAGGGGGGCGACAATTTGCATTATCCAACTGCTCTTTCCGTAATTGCGCATTGAAATGAGACTACCACCTCAACAGGAAATCCATGCAGTAGTCTCAAGCCCCTATTCCGTTACTATTAAGGTTACAATCAGATAAATAACTAATCAACTGTTACAGGATCTCCGTGGACTGTTGACGTGATGGCTGGGCCAGCGGGCGGTGGTGGGGGTGAACCCACACGACTGATACCGGCGCGGGTCCCAGCAGTTTTCGAAGTCTCCACATCATCAGGCGCTGCTACGTTCAACAAGAGTGAGGTAGGTTTGTTGTCACTATCTGTCTGTCTTGCAGTCCTTTATTGGTAGAAATATAAAGGGTACTCTTCCTCTTTAATACGGTGGATCTGTTTAATTTCAGGATTTTAGTTTGAACTAATGTACTGATGGGTGTTATAGTATTAACTAACTTGTTGTGCCTTTTTTCTGGTACACATAGTACAAGCGTAGTGCTTAGTTTGTAACTAGAGCAATATGTGTAAACTGTTCTACAAATAAAATAAAATAAATGTTGTACTAGCATTAGGTATGTAAAATAGTAAAATAAGTTACGTGAAATATTCTTAATTCCTGCATATATGGGTGACAGATGGCTCTAATTATATACATAGAACAATCCAAGTCAAAAATATTTATTTCATTTAAATCTTTAAAGGCAATTATGAAGAGTCAATAAAAAATATAAGGTCTAAATGTGCGTTTGGTTAAGTTTAGGCGGTTTACTGATATATGGTTATTAATATACTTAAGAGGAGCATCTGATAGCAGATTTCCCATACAAAAGGTCGTGAATACTCCCCTCCTAAACATTCATCGATTTTTTGGAGATTATTTTCGCTTTTTTAAAGATTGGTATAGGAAAGAAAACATTAAACCCTAAAATTAAAAATAACGCAATAAAGTCCCTCATATTTAAATAAATACCGTCACGGGTACCTTTTTGGTTCCTGAAAACCGTTTAAACGGCCTCAGGGCCTCAAAAACAGACGTCAGAAAATTAAAAAAAAAGGAAAGGTCATCGTTTATTTTCTCTTAATTAAATAGGACAATTTTATCAAATTCATTAAATTTTAGGGGTAGAAAATAGTTCTGTCCAAAACTAATTTTGCTGCCTTAATTGTAGTTATAATCTCATACGTGCTCTTTATCTTATTAAGAGTCAGGAGAAAGTTTTACATCCAAATGCATGGTAGCGTTATCGACTCACTCAGTCATGTTCGGGTAATACTTGTCAGTTGAATCAGCAAGAGCATCGAAGAGCCACATCAGACGCTCCTCTTAAATTAAAAATATCTAATTAAACCGTACTTCTCCTTCAACTAGGTGGGTGTGTCAGTAACCGCCCCATCTCGACGGCCGGTGACAGCGCGCGTCATCGACGTAGCCGAGCGCCAAGGCGTCTACCGCATAGAGTTCACCCCAGAAGAAGTCGGTACTCATTTGATTGATGTAAGTTTTTCTCTTATTACGTCTGCTCTTCCTTAGGGGGTGTCAAACGAAAGATTGATATGGGTTCAGGAAGATAAAGATCAACATTGCGAACGACGCGATTGAAATTACAGCTCAACACTTGTTATGAAGACGATATGGTGTGATGATGGATTGCTTGATATTATGTGTTTTTTGTTTTGAAACGTCTTAGCCAATTTTGCTAAAGTTTCATGTTTCGTGGTCTGAAATGTGTATAATATATATAGGTGTCTTGTTTGTTTATACTAAATTATATTTCATTGTAAATTATAAAAAGGGGTGAGGAGTAGCAGAATAAGTTTGATTTCGGAAGGAAAATTATTAATATCTATTAAGGTGGGATTTTAGTATATGACCTATACCTATTGTGCACATTTTAATATTTACTAACAACTTTTTAATACAAAATGATCACTTATGAGTTTCTAAATGAACAGGTTGTAAACGTTTCCGTTTAAAAAATGTACAGTCAGCCTCGGTTTTAGAATTTTCGACTCCAAATGCTAATAAAATGTTTATTTTGTCCTTATCCTTGCAGCTGAACTAGGAATTAAAGCTGTAGTCTAATAATGGCATAAAACCATAGAGTATAATAAATATATACAGAATAATAAAACAATGAAATTATAATAATGATGGCGCATAGGTGTCCAGTGGTTTCCCATATCAGTGAATTCATTCGACCAAGATGTTTTGTTTAAGATCAACCGAACGGTAACCACCGGATCTAATGATATATGACCTAGTGGTTCTGTATTAATAATTAAACAATATTAATTTCTTGTGCTTTCCATTTTAATTAGGTAACAATAGGCGGTGACAAATTAGCAGCTGGTCCCCTAATTGCCAAGGTCTACGACGCGAGTCTGATTCGCGTGACAGATCTCAGCAATGCCACCGTCGGACAACAGAGCCAGTTTAAAGGTAATTTTACTTATAAGTACTTATCTATCTATATACGTGGTGGCCGAGTTGGTTAGACCTTAGACTTAAAAAACACTTAGGTCCCTGGTTCAAACCCTGATGTGTACCAATGAGTTTTTATTCTAAAAATGTATGTGTTTAACAACACCGCTATAGTGCCTCGGATAGCACGTTAAGCTGTCGGTCCCAGTTTCATTATACCAACTTGTGAAAGTGTTTATAGATGGGTTATTGAGTCTATCCAAACATCGCGATGAGCTAGCCACTTGTTCGGTGTAGATTCATACCATCGGCTGATGGGATTAAAAACCCCACCGCTGGGTACCCTGAGGCCGTCTAGGCGATCTCGGGCGCTGTAAGGCACCAGTGATGATATACATGGTGACTTTGAAAGGGTGTACTTTGGGCTAATATGAGATTCTCCTGATCAAATTGAACAACTTTTAGAACCATGTGTCGCAAATGTAAAAAAATTGTTGGCTTCCCCATACAAATTGGTCAATTTAACATTACTAGTTTGTATGGGGAAAGCCAAAAATATTTTCATTTGCGACCCATGGAACCATATGTCACAAATGAAAAGAATAATTTGGCTTCCCCATACAAAATGGTCATTTTAACATTACTAGTTTGTATGGAGAAGGCAATTAGCAATGTATATATTTTAACCTATATTTTTGTGTGCTCTTAAAAACGGTCTCGGTAATTAGCAGTGTACTTTTACGAATATTTTGTTCTTGCTGTTGCCACGGTATTGTTATTAAAAAAACAGACAAAAAAACAGCGGCCACAGCCTAGTGGTTAAGTCACTGCGCAACTGATAACAAAGTTAGGCAGATGACAGCAAGCCGCACCTGGGATGGATCACCGCTTTATACAATGAGGCTATACCATCATAAACACCAACAAGCTCGCCACTTATTAGGTGTTACCTCCGAATCATCATCATCATCATCATCATGCCAGCCTTTCGCGCGTCCACTGCTGGACATAGGCCTCCCCCAAGGATCGCCACAATGACCGGTTCTGCGCTGCTTGTATCCATCGGCTTCCCGCGACCTTTTTCAGGTCGTCGGTCCATCTTGTGGGGGGCCTGCCTCTGCTGCGTCCTCCGGCACGCGGTCGCCACTCGAGAACCTTAATGCCCCAACGGCCGTCCGTTCTGCGAGCTATGTGGCCTGCCCACTGCCACTTAAGTTTGGCGATTCTGGAGGCTATGTCGGTTACTTTGGTCCTTTTGCGGATCTCATCGTTTCGAATACGATCCCGCAAGGAAACACCGAGCATAGCGCGCTCCATCGCCCTTTGTGTGACTGTGAGCTTTTTCATGAGACCCATAGTAAGCGACCACGTCTCTGATCCGTAAGTCATCACTGGCAACACACACTGCTCGAACACCTTGGTTTTTAAACACTGCGGTATTTGGGACGAGAAGATATTACGTAGCCTCCCGAATGCTGCCCAGCCGAGTTGGATTCGACGAGAGATCTCTTTCTCGAAGTTGGATTTACCTGTTTGGATTGACTGTCCTAGGTATTTATAATTGTCAACAACTTCAAGTGCGGAGCTCCCTATTTTTAGAGGAGTGGGTATAACATGGGCGTTCGACATGACTTTGGTCTTATCCATGTTCATGTTTAGGCCCACTTTTTTAGAAGCCCCACTGAGATCATTGAGCATTATGCCGAGGTCCTCCAGGGTTTCAGCCATGACTACGATATCGTCGGCAAATCGAAGGTTAGTGATGTACTCGCCATTAATGTTGATGCCAAATCTTCTCCAGTCCAAGAGTTTAAAGACATCCTCCAATGCCGCAGTAAAGAGTTTCGGGGAGATTACGTCTCCCTGTCTCACTCCTCGCTGTAGCTGGATGGGTCTTGAGGTCTGGTCTTGGAGGCGAACTGACATGGTAGCGTTTTTGTACAAACACTTTAGTACTTCGATATAGCGGTAGTCAATTTGGCACCGCTGGAGTGACTGAAGCATCGCCCATGTTTCTATCGAATCGAAGGCTTTCTCATAGTCCACGAAAGCTAGACACAGGGGCTGATTATATTCATCGGTTTTTTGTATAATCTGCCTCAATGTGTGGATGTGGTCTATGGTACTATAGCCTTTTCGGAATCCGGCTTGTTCGGGAGGCTGGAAGTCGTCAAGCCTACGTGAGAGACGATTCGTGATGACTCTCGAAAACAGTTTATAGACATGGCTCAGAAGCGAGATGGGTCTGTAGTTCTTCAAAAGGGTTTTGTCACCCTTTTTGAAGAAGAGTACCACCACGCTTCTGTTCCATGCCTTAGGTGTTTTGCCCTCGAGGATGACGGAATTAAACAGCTTCTGGAGAGCCATCAGCAAAGGTTTGCCACCAGCTTTCAGGAGCTCAGACGTGATTCCGTCATCACCCGGTGCCTTGTTGTTTTTCAACTGTTTGAGAGCCATCCTAATCTCGTACAGGCTGACCTCCGGGATATCTTCGGTATAGTGTCGGGTTAACCTGGCTCTTGGATCATTTTCCAGAATCCCTCCGAATACCGTCGGCGAAATGAGGACGGGTTAATTACTCCGCTGGGTACCCTGAGGCCGTTTAAACGGTTCTCGGGAGCTAAAAAGCACCCGTGATGGTATTTTATTTTTATGATAATAAACAGCTAGCAAGCCCGTTGTGGTGTTTCTCGTATAATTGATTCATTTAGCCGACATAGTAGGAGCGATCAATATTGATTAAGAACAAATACTGATCGACCCGATTCATGATCTTTGTAAGTCTGCTCACCACCAAGTAGATACAAATTAAGTTACATGCCGTGCTCTAATAAAAGGAATAAAAAAAATGTTATTTGCAAATAAATGATGATAGACAAAGTGACAGTCAAATAACCGAGATTTATCAATTATTCTCAGATTAAAGATTAATATTAATCTGAGGATATAATCTGAGCAATTATCTTTCCTTTTTCACGACAACGCTGGTATGTCCACATATCGCACAACGGACCGTCTTATAACTACAGTTACAACTCAGGCTCTACCATGGGTTGCGCAAACCCATGGTACAGTCTCTGAAAACTCTTCGTCACCGTCACCCACCATTATCATGATAATGAAACCGGTTGAGGTGGTAAAAACCCCTTTATAGGACCAATTCCCGTTGCCAGGATTTATATAGCAGAGGTATTAATGAACTTTCATTTAAATGCCAAAAATGCATCAATTTTCATATATTTTTGTTTTTTTTTTCCATCATAGGCCCCTTAACATCTTATCCCGATAATGTATCATCAATATAAGTAGTAGCAAGGTTTAAATCAAAATACCTAATAAAAATTATCTTTTTCAGTGGATGCAAGCGCTGCTGGTGAAGGACAATTAGAAATTTCAATTAATGAAGGAGAAGTTCCCAACCATGTTCAGGTATGTTTAACTTATACAAATTGCTTATTTGAAGAATGTATATTATAATAGGTAACATTATTTTTACGTCTATCGTAGATAAATAATATACCAAAAAATTGGGTTAATTAGTTCAATAATATCCGAAATTTGGTACAGTGGGTACAGTACTGGAAATTACTTTATATACCTAGATATTGCGTACATTGTCTTTAGCTTTCAAATGTTTATGGACAGATCTCCTGTCCTGGATAACAACCCTATTATAAATACGCTAGCACATTATACTTATTGTACTTACCTACCTGTAGGTACATCGTTCTTCTGCTAGCGAGTATTCTTCTCCTAAATGGAAATATAGGTACTGATTATTATCTGTGTCATATTTTCGATCCTATCCCCCCTCCCCCCCCCCCCCCCCCCTCCTTCTATCGGATGGCCTTGCGCACATCACGACAAGCCCCCCGGCGTTCCTGCCCTGGCACCAGGGTTTAACCTAGCTAGCTTTCGGCTCCATGGACCAACGGGGGTCGAACGCCTTGTGTTTTTATATTTTTGAACCAATATCTCCCAAGGTACTGAATAAATAATAGTATCTACTAGTAGCCAAGTCATGCCAACACAATCTTGTGTATGTGTACGCACAATTGTACACACACACAGCTGGCCACCAAGACTTGGCAGCCACAATACCTACACCAAGTGCATTTTTTTAACCAACGATAACTTTATTATTATTGTTCCAGGTGGTTGGTGGTGGCCGCTGCTTAGTGTTTTGGCGTCCAGAATCTCCCACACCTCATAGAGTAGACATAAAATTTAATGGAGAACCTGTTCCGTCCTCACCATTTGTATTTCAAGTAGCGCCTGCACAGCGAGTCACAATAGACACGTCACAAATTGGTAAGATACCTTTTTTTTTAACTTGGTAGATAACTAGAGCTTAGACTGGTTCAGATCAAGATCTTGAGATAGGCTAGGGGGGGGGGGGGTGAACATCTACTTGTGGTAGAGCTACAGATCAATTTCTTGAACGTCCTACGAGAAGTTGATCACAGAATCTGTCTGTAACTTTGCTTAAGTTTAGACTGATTCAGAAAGTTTTGGGATTGCCGAATACTCGCAAACATTGTGACATCAGTTTATACACATAATCACGATGAATATAAGGGTACCTAATTAGGTAACTTTGATAGGCTACTAAAGTTCAGAAGTATAGACTTCAATCACAATCGATTAAATAGTTTCTGGACAGTGGCAAAATTCACGAAAAGCGAGAGGCCATATAAATAAGAAATTGAATTGAAATAAATGGTTCAAATAATCACAGCATATAATATATTGTAGAGCGTCGTGGAGAAACCATTCTTAGTAGTCAATGTTAAGAACTCATCGAGTTGACAAAATTCCACATCGGATTCGGGTAGCAATAAACCACAGCAATAAACCGTGTTATTTATCGGTTAAAAAAATTAAAATTAAATCCGACTTTTTATAAAATTTTGTGTCATATTTTTTTTTTCATTTATTGCAATCTTGCTGTTGAAAAAATAAAATTTATAATGAACGAAAATTTATTGATAAGTTTGTGAACGCTTCCATTTATTTTGACATTGACGTTTAAAACGTCATATTTTTGTTTTGTTTGTTTACTAACGTATTCCTTTCCTTTTATCCGTTTTTGCCCTCAATATATAGTCTTATTTATATGTTTTTAGAGCTAATAGCCGTTGGAGAAGTAGCGTCATGTACAGTAAGAGTAGAAGGTGCAGGAGGGGGAGAACTTACGGTCACAGTGCGTGGACCACGCGGGGAAGTACCGGTTAGACTTACCGGCGACTCTGTATCTGGTCTGATTGCAAGCTTTACACCAAGAAATGTTGGACCTCATACTCTTACAGCACATTATAACAGCCAGGCTATACCTGTGAGTATTTATGATTACTTAGCTCTAGAATTGAGAACCTTTTTTTATCCTATGTTTATGATATTATGCTGTATAAACACCGCTTCTACCTCGACACTTGTAAGGTCGACTAAAAATATTGACGGGAACACTGAGGCACATTAACACACGTTTAACACATTGAATGCCAGCACAAGCTGTGGTTATACGCTTTGTTCTATCATACAATAGTTGCCTGTATACATGAAACAAAGTTCTTAGCTATCAAGGATTCTTTATGCAGATGCCGGGCTTATTATATTATTTTTGTGACTTGGGAGTCAGGGAAGTGTACTAGAGGCTGTTCCAAAATTCAAATAGGTTTAAAACCTATGTGAATTCTCGGGAAAAAGAATGAGTCAGAGGCAGGGGAATAAACTGCAGCGTTCCCCTGCCTTTCAACCACGCGATGGACGCGGCACCCATACTGTGAATCCATGGTTTGCTAAGAACATTGTCTCATGTAATTTGTGTATATTCAATCTCTTTTAATTCCCCAAGAGATTGCACAGGTAATAATATTTGAATTTTGGAACAGCCTCCTACAGGGTCACTGGATTTGGAGTTGAAAGACCTTTCCTAAAATCAATGTTCCCCTTCACTATATTTAGTATCCTCTCTACCCAACCAAATGCTATACAATATTGTCAGTATCTTTTTGGAAACAAGCTTCATAAAAGTTCCATTGTAATAAAAAAATATTACTATGATTATTACTATATATTAGCCAGTGTAGTAAAAGTGACCACTATGTTTGTTAAGCAACATTGTAATGGTAGTCCTCAAACATTAACTTTGCATGTGTTCTAAGCACTGATAGATATATAAAAATCAATAAAAAAGAAGCTTTTATTTAAAAAGCTTTATTGTACAAACGCAGACTTAATACCGCTAGGCATTCTCTCCCAGTCAAACCTTTGCGACAACTTAAGCAGTAAGTAGGTAAATAGTTTATGATTTTTATATTAAATATTTATTGTCAAATTTCAGGGCACCCCATTTGTTTGCAAAGCCTATGATGGCAAACTAGTCAGTGTAACAGGAGGAGTGTCAGCTAGAGTGGGGGTTCCGGTACAATTGGCTGTGGACGCTGCTCAGGCTGGAGAAGGAAACCTGGAGATAACTGTGGCTGCTCGGGGCCTCAACATACCTACTCAAGTTCATCCACAGGTAAATTGATTAGTAAAAATAATGTTTTTACCTTTGCCAAATATTAAAAATTAGTTAAAGAGATTTACTATGAAACAACAACAAACAGATCTTTAATTTATATCCAAATCCACTCCAATATTATAAATGCAAATATACATAAACTGTTTTTTTATGCTCACTAACACCTGTGAAGCTGTGTGAAGAGACTAAGGGAAATCCTATTATACTAGCTTAAATTTTTGTGTCTATTTAATTTGATAAAACTAAATGTTACTACTTATTATTCTTTATTTTTCAGGGTAATGCAAGATTTACAGTATCATTTACTCCAACAGAAGTATGTGAACATGTAGTCAATGTGTCATTTAACAAAGTAAGTTGAATTTAATAACAATAATAATATAAAGTACTTTATACACATATTGCCCTGGTCACAAACTAAGCTCTAGGTTTATACTATGTGTACCAAAAACAACAATATTAATACATACTATATTTTAAATTTTATAAATAAACACCCAGAACATACTGAATTTTTTTTCTTGTCATGGGTGCAAATCAAACCCACAACCTAAAGATTTTGTGTTTTTTTTTTATATGTAGTTAAATTATTTAAAGAAATGTTACATGCACAGCCTACTAGGCAGTAATAGTACACACATGACTGTAGAATAGAAGTATGTGGTGAAAAATACAAGTGGCATTTGGTTGTCTCTGCCGTGTGTTTTATATGTTTTAATTTACCACTGTTATTTATGGTCTGGTGTATCCAGTACTCATAGTCAATATTGGCAATAAGTTTTTTTGGCCAATATATTTTTCACATTTTTTGCCGGCTGATTGCTGTGGTCATAGATACACATTTATATGGTCATAACTATACATATATTACCCATAATTTCTTATAGATGCGAGTCCCAGGATGTCCTCTCATTATAGAGGTGACAGAAGGCAGCGGTAGTGGTGCTCGAGTAACATTGCCAGGTCCAGCCCCTTTACACAAACCCACCGCTCTGACTCTTCATCATGCTACAGCCACGCTCGACCAGATTGAAGTTAATGTCGAAGGTAATATAGCATATGTTATTATAGTAAAGTAATTGCATAATTAGGTGATAAAGCTAGTGAGTAGCTTGTTAAGCTGTCCACTCATACGAATCATTTCTTGGCATATGAATATACTTGTAGGGTAAAATTTTGTATTATTTATTGAAGTAAATTTTAATTATAAAAATATTGTGTCACTAAAAAGTTTATTTAATCATCTAACTATCCCTCATATTCTATGTTGTACCGTCAACTCCAAGGAATGTCTCACTCAGTTGATTTTTCTTAATTTGCAAACTTACCTTGAGTGAAAAGTGGGGTTGAGCATATAACTTAGAATATGGGGATATGTTTTAATTTAACCAACAAAAAAATATATTTAAAAGTAATAATTTTTATTACAGGTCGAAACAAATGATATTAGACTCATGAATTTATATGAAAATAAATTCTAAAAAAAAAACCTACACTTGAAAGAATGTGTAGTGAAGATAAAAGGATAAAAAAATCAAATCCTAGCTTTGCAAACTAATAAAGCATAAATTCATAAGTTATATTCAAAATCATAATATTAATCCTTTATAGTTTTTTACTATTAATCTTTCATTTATAGGTAAATTAAGTAATTTTTACATAATGTATAACATTCATATTATGACAACAGCTCATCTGCTTCGCCCTAACTTCTGACTAATAATAATAAAATAAAAATAGGCAATATTTAGATTAGATTAGCAAATTAGGGTAAAAAAAAATAGGCATAAAACTAACTGACTGAATATTTAATATATCCTTGCAACAAAATACTTATTAGGGAGTTTCGTCATACATAAGAGAAATCTTGTAGTTATTTTTAAAATTAAATATTAATGAAAGAGAGACAATGTACTTAGCTATCCATGGATTCTCCGTGTGGGTGATGGAAATATTGCATGGTTGGAAGGCAGGGAAGTGAGCTGTAGTGTTTGTGGACTTAAGATAGCGTAACAGGTTTAAAAATCTTTACGAATTCGACTCTTCCCTTCACTGTGTTCAGTACCCTCTCTGCCCAACCAAATACTATATGATACTATCAGAGCCATCTTGGAAATGATATTCCATACTTTTTTCCAAAATTGGCCAAGATCCTTTAATAGACTATGCAAAGACTTTGCTGGAATTCCTTTTGTACTGACTTCCACTGCTTGAAATTGAATTATTTAATAAAAGAGATTTTTAAATATTTTAATCTATCTACCTACCAAAGTAAAAACTGAACAAAGTAGAAAATTTTTCTACAAGACTTCTTTTAGACATGACACATTCTATCTAATATAAAACTATATATAAAGTTAGGTTAATTAAAAAAATTATTAAAAAATCACAAAAATATATTAGTTTAGTATAGCAAATAGTAGTTAGGTTAGGTTAGGGCGTGGTGATGAGCTGAGCCGTGCGCCCGCGCAGGTCCCAACGGGGCGTCGGTGCCGGCGACGGTGGCCGCGGCCGGGGCCGGCGTGTTCCGGGCGGAGTTCGTGCCCCGCGCCGTCGGGGAACACCGGCTCAATGTTCTGGTAGACTCCTCGCCTATTCCAGCAAGCCCGTTTCATTTGAAGGTAATTTCTTATTTATTTAGAAACTTTATTGTATAGATAGAGTATACAATATATATATATATATCACCACAGGTGTCTTACGGTGCCCGAGACCGCTTAGACGGGCAGGGTACGAAGGGTTTTTTAATCCCACCTCGTCGTAGCCGATGGTATGAATCTACACCAAACAAGTAGCTAGCTCATCGTGATGTTTGGATAGGCTCAATAAACCATTTTTAAACTAATAGAGTACAAAGGCGGACTTAATGCTGTTAGGCATTCTCTACCAGTCAAATCTTCAGGCTAAATTAAGCAATAAGTAGGTAAATAGGTGCAATAACAAAGTTAACATTAATATATATCAATTATATTGTATCTATAAACATACCTTAAATAAACTACAATTAGTAATACTCACAAAATACCTATACACATAAGCCAATAATTGTATAAAACTCATTTAGAGTTTTTTTTTTTTTTGTTGTACCTACACATCGCTGTAAGTAATTCAAGAACAAGCTAAATATTATTTTATTAATTTTCCAGGTTTATGACGTCTCAGCTATCAGAGTGAAGGATGTTGCTCATGGAACTGTTGGAAAGCCAGTTACATTTTTAGGTGAAGTTTATATTAATTTTATTAGCCGAACCCAAACTCGAAATTATTTAATAATTGATTATTTATTCCAAAAAAAAACTTATAATTAATTAAAGTTTCCATGTCTGTATTTTAAATATATTTTTAAAAAAAAAGCAATGGAAGACTCGAGAAATATGAGTAAGATTTTTTTTATTTTAGTTGTCAATTGTTTTGTTTGTTTTCATCATGTAAATGATAGATTCTAAATCATATTTTGTTTTGTTAGTAACATTTACCTTTTATTTTATCAATAACGGGCTACGGAAACTTTTTTATTTTTTTAATTTAGTAAGAAACCAATAAACCTCATATTGTGCCACGTGATATGTGGTTTCTTAATAAATTAAAAAAAAAACACATGTCAGTATCCCATATACATATCAAATGGTGTTTTTTATTAATACGCACATAAAGTCACTGGTACAACAGCTAGTCTTCTAATACATTAGGTATTTAAACCTTTTCTCCATATTTTAGTGGAAACAATGGCGGCGGGTCCAGGTAACCTAGAAGTGACGGTGAACGGTGGTCGAGTCCCCACCGCCGCCGCAGCACAAGGGGCCCATACTTATGCCATCAGCTTTACTCCACGGGACCCCAGGCCCCATACTGTGGAGCTAAGGTTTAACGGTGATCATGTACCAGGTAATGTTCTGTTTAAAATTTGGTTGATTTAACATTAAAACAACACAAAAAAATATCTGAAATACAAACAAAAACTTGTATATATATATATATCTTCACGGGTGCCTTACGGCGCCCGAGACCGTCTAGACGGCCCCAGGGTACCCAGCGGAGGGGTTTTAATCCCACCTCGTCGTAGCCGATGGTATGAGTCTACACCGAACAAGTGGCTAGCTCGTCGCGATGTTTTTGAATAGACTCAATAACCCATCTATAAACAGTTTCACAAGTTGGTATAGTGAAACCGGGACCGACAGCTTAACGTGCTCTCCGAGGCACTATAGTGGTGTTGTCAAACAAATGTACATAAATTTTTAAATTAAAAACTCATTGGTACACACCGGGATTCGAACCAGGGACCTTAGTGTTTTTAAGTCCAAGGTCTAACCAACTCGGCCACCACGTATATAAAAACTTGTGTTATACAAACAAAATATAATTAACACTGGACCACGGAGGCGGTCAATTTATTACATTACTTTCTGCCTACCCCACTCTGGAGTGGTAAAATAACATTAAAACATCCTGGATCCTTCACTGGCAGCAAAAATACCTTCACATCTGTATTCCTGGGAATCGAACCTACGGCCTCCAGATATAACGCTTAACCACCAGTGGTTAAGCGCTATATCTGGTACGGCCTCCAGATTTCGGCCAGTTCGATTCCCATCCATTACAAAACATGATTAGTATGTTATAAAACTCTTTTGCTTTTAAAATTCTATTCTTATTTGATTTTTAGTTGTTTATTTTTTCTGTCATTTTTACTATATTTAAATTCCAAAGACATAACTCAAAAATATTATTTTATAAAAAATTTCAGTGCCAATAAAAAATATTTCAATAATAATAATAAATAATACCATACCATCATGGATCTCTTTTTGGCTCACGAGAATCATTTAAACTGCCTTCAATTTATTTTAACTTGTACTTTTTTTAGGATTGAGTATGTTTAAATTGATTTCCTATCATGGTGGTAGATAGCTTACTCTGTATTTAGGGATATACAGAGTAAGCATGCTATCTATTCGTCCTCATCATTGCTTTCTATCTGGCAAGATTAAGGTTAATCGCAGACTCTGTTTACAAAAATAAAAAATGAAACCATACACTGTTTGATCCAGACCGATATCTTAGTGACTTTCAGGGCTCCAACTTATGTATATTTTTTAATCTTCCCAAGAGAGGGGAAAGTTTGATTTCAGAAAGAAACTATAATCTCAGTAAGCAATTGATATAGAAAATAAAATTTTGGTGTATTTGTATGTGTTATGGATCGTTCGCATTTGAGCACGTTTTCTTTGTCAACAGGCAGTCCATTTGTGTGCCACGTGTCAGCGCCGGCCCGCGTAATAGGTGCCGGGTCCGGGGAGTCTCCCGACAAGGTGTCTGTGGGAGACTCGTACACCTTCAGCGTGGATGCGCCCACCTCCCCCCTCGTGGAGGTTCTGGGACCCGCCAGACGACCCGTTCCTGTACAGGTTAGACACACACACACACCATATACAAATGGCGTTGTATCTGAAGGTCGTGGGTTCAATTCCCACTCAAGGCAAAAACAAAAAAAAATCTTAGGTATATTCTTAATGTGTAATTTGTCCTACATATTATTATTATTATTTATTATTATTCTACATACAAGTTAGACATTAATAGACATACCAACATATACCATTTTCTTTATCCTTAGCCTTAATGACAAATTACATAAAAAAATATGCAGTTACAAGATAGACGCAGTTTCCAGCGAGTCTAGAAAGTATGAATAATATACGGAAGTGCTGTACACACCTTGTAAAGTAATTATTAGTCTATGTTGTTTGCACTCATTCAATTCTACATAATATGGTTTTTTTTTTTTTTTTTTATAGAAAAGGCAATTTAACCAATTTTTGTTTGTTTTAATTTTCAAGCAAAATGTCAAACATTATATTATAATTTAGTTTTAGGATAAATAAGAATGATATAGAGTTCAAGTAACTCGGAATTAGTATTAATTATTTTTTTCATCCTTCCAGGTTTCTGCTGAGGAAACTGGTGGAGAGAATGAAGCCAGCAAGCGATACACTATCTCCTTTGTGCCGGTCGATGTTGGGGACCATAGTATTGAGGTAAGTTTTCTTAACCCTTTCAAATAAATAGCAAAATAATATATATATAAATATATTAGCTGAACCGCGCAACGTAACTTTAACCGTTTACGCATCGAACGCAACGGAATCGCTCAAAAGGAGCAATTTTTTCCCGTTTTCCCAACACTTTTCAATGATGCTCCGCTCCTATTGGTCGTAGCCTTCCTAGAAAAATAGGCTATCCAACACTAAAAGAATTTTAAAAATCGGTTCAGTATATCAAGAGATTAACCTTAACCCCCTTCAACCTTACAAACTTTACCTCTTTATAATATTATTATATAGATATAGGTTATATAGATAGGGTCTTAGCACAACAGCATCGATAAATCGATGCATATCGATTTTATGAATGAATGTTCATTCATAAACTTTATTTTATCGACTGTCAAATTAAATTGATGTGGTTATGCTAAGCCCCATAGTATAGATAAAGTGTCCCCGGGAATATTCATGATAATTTTATATCTTAATTAATCACCATGCAGAAGCTGCGAGTGTACCAGTTCAATAAATAATATTGTCTTGTTCAAGTTTTTTCATTGTAAGTTCTATTTTATAAATTAGCATAAGTTTTAGCATTAGTTATTTTATTTAATAAATATTTTATATTCTATTCCTTTCCAAAGTTCTAAAGAAATAAATTACTTTTGCACCAAGGAATTGCTAGCTGATCCAACCAAAGAGTAAATGCAAAACCAGCTGATTATCACCTAATTACATATAAAACCAGCTGATTATCATAAACCAACTGATTATTTGAATCATCAGTTTTGGCGTCATTCAAGGACTTTAAAATTATCGTGGATATTTTCACAGACACCTAATAAATACTAGCCAATAATGATTGTGAGTTCAACTTGTAATTTTGTGTTTTCATAAATTACTTAAGGTTTTTTATTAACGTTTATTGTAATTTTTAGGTACGAGCAGGCACAATGGGAGGTCATGTAGAAGGGAGTCCGTTTTTAGTAAAGGCGTACAGTGCATCTAGAGTGGCCGTGACTGATATAGCGCCCGGGGTGGTCGGCAGGCCTGTCTCTTTTACTATTAATGCTTCTCATGCAGGTAATACTTTTTTGTTGATACATTGCTTTTCTCCTTTTCTAATATACTAATATATTGTTTACATAGCCACTAATGCACCAACTGGAGCCAAATTGACAAAACAAATACAATTGTTTGAAACAGAATAAAAATAAATTCATTTAAAATAAATAAAATTGTATGTCCTATATTGTTTAGATAAAATAAATAAATACATACCACCATGATTACTGCACAAGTAATACTTCTAATAATTATTATATATATTACAAATGTATGGGTGGCATTAGATTCTAATATTAGCTGATGTAAAAGGGGTTTGTAATTTTTTTATTATTTTGTTTAATTAAATAGTAGAAGTTAATATATATAATAATAATGTAAAATTATTGCAGCCATAAAAGAGTTTTGTCAATTTCATTCATTTTCTTATAAATGTTTTGTTTGTACAGGAGCTGGAAATCTAGAAATAATAGTTGCAGTGAATGGACGCAACGTGCCAAATTATGTACAGAGTGAAGGAAATGCTCGATTTAAGGTATGTAATTTAAAACTGTTAAATAAAAGAAACCGTTAAATATGATTTATATGTAGATAAGAATGAAATTAATCTAATAATGGTAAAAAAAACTTCAAATCTTAATGCATATAATCCTTTAAGAAAAATATTGAACTCTTTAAATTTATTTATTTCTAAAAACTTATATTTTCTTTGTCAGGTAAACTTTAAGCCAGTAGAATCTGCTCCCCACACCCTGTCAGTCCGCTTTAATGGTCACGCGGTCCCAGGATCACCGTTCACATGTGCTGTAACCGCACCCGCTGCCTCACCTGACGCGCGCGCCACTGGTCCTGGACTCAGCTCTACTCCTAGGGGAGACCCTGCCGAAATACTGCTGCATGGATTTCAGAGTAAGTTATTATTTAAAAAAACTGATAATTCTACTTTTTAATTTTATGGCGGCCATATTGGAAAAACGACTTTTGGTAGTCAAAGTTTAATAAACTGTATTACCCATTTTCAGAACTTGTGTTCTTAAAACTGTCAAAAGTAGTAGTGGCACACCAACAGAGTGTACTAAGTTAACAAACTAAACTTTATTAATAAATACCATCACGGGTGCCTTATTTGGCTCCTGAGAACCGTTTTAAACGGCCTCAGGGTTCCCAGCGGCGGGATTAACGCGTTCTCATTTCACTGATGGTATTAGGAAGCAACACCTAACAAATGGCGAGCTTGTTGCGGTGTTTATGGTGGTATAGCCTTATTGTATAAAGCGGTCACCCAAACAGGTCCGGCCTTGTTGTCATCTGCTTAATCTTGATAAGTATTTCAAAATGTTAAGGTCAGAGCAATTGGGTATTTGACTCCTTTTTGAAACCCGTTTTATATGATTCTCCATTACATAATAATCACACTACATTGATATTTCCGGGTTGTCTACTTTATTATTAATAAAAATCAAAGTTAAAGTTTGAATTTCCACAATGGCGCTAAAAACGTTGTTTTGCAGTCTATGTCAAGTGTGACGTCACACGCAAGTAAACAAACAGATTAAATAATCTCCTATATATTATACTCTATTCTATTTCATCCACATGATTTATTATCTGTGTATTGTTTTGTTTACTTGCGTGTGACGTCACCAATCATCAACCAATCAAAGATGTTTTTGTTATAAATAAAATTGTAAAAAATATTCAATTTTATTTCGTGTAATCTACAAAAGATATAGATAATTTAGTTTAAAATAAAGTAAAATATGTTTTTTTACGCCATTGTCTGATAGGATGACTACAATTTATAGTATACTTTTAATGTAGTCAAATAGCCTATTGGCGTGCGAGCGAACTTTGCTACACGTCCACAGAAATAATGATTCTCAAATTTAAATCGGTTCATTAAAATTGTGTTTCAATATCGTTGCTTCTGCTCTAGGCATATACTACGTGTAGAGTACAAGCTAAGAGCTTAGTTTGTGATAATATGTGTGTAATGTCTTTTATATAATTATTATTAAGTTACCATTAGTAGGAAAGAAAAAAATATTTTTTCTAACCCTAAAAATGTATCCAAGCAAGCTAGTTTTTAATTACTCAAAATGGATAAAATGGCGATTATGGTTAAAAGTTTGTTATTCTCCATCAAAACTGACTATACTTGTAATATCAAATTATTAATAACTTTCCCAGATGGAGAACCAACAGTCACAGTGTCTGGACCTGGCGGTACCACGGTTCGAACCCGGGTCACTTCCCTAGGCGAAGGCCGATATTCTGCCACCTACACTCCAGAAGCTGTCGGCAGGCACAGTGTGCAGGTCACCTCGGGGTCACGACAGGTCCAGGGATCACCATTTACCTGCAACGTGTATGATGTTCAGAGGGTCAGGGTCACTGGTCTTGGGCCTGGAGGTTAGTGCAAACTTTGTTGAGTCTTATTTCCAGCTGATTTGTTGGTTACCTCGGTACTTGTTATGGGATATAATTGTTAGGTTTCCCTGGGGTTAGACCAGCTCAGGTGACTCTGTTATTTTTTATATCACTGATAAATGTATTTCAAATGTGAGTAATGTAAAATCAATATTTTTGTATTACAATAATAATTTTGTATTTTGACTGTTCCTAATATCTTTAATTTTAAAATCAAATTCAAAAAATTCATTTAAATTCAGATTTCAGAATATAGTAGAATGTACTTCTGGAATTTTGAAAACGATTTTATTCGTAATTAGACCTCAAAAAGTAGTCAATAACTAACATATATCTTATAAAAGTTTACATAGTTAGCATAAAATACATTTATTATAACTTATACATAGATACTACTGTAACTGTAAAAAAATATAATTACCTTCTATTACCACGTTTGCTAGAATCTTATCAACTCTTTTCACCTTTCAGAACTAGAAGGCACGCTAGAAGGATTAAGTCTAGAAGATGGGCAAGAAGAAGAGAGGGGCGTAGAAGTAGGACGCCCCGTAACATTCAGCGTGGACGCAGCCGGCGCCGGAGAAGGTACCCTGGAACTTGTCGTCTCTACACCGACTACCACCGTCAAGGCAGAGGTACTATATCTTCTAAAAGTAATCTTAAAAGGGTTTTAGGTAGTAGGTATAGGTCTACCGATCCAATGGCGAATATACAAAATCCCTGAAACCATCAAAATTTACTTAGAACCTACTATTTTGTTATAGTTATTAGAAAAACTCCTCTAAAAAGCTTCTCATAAGGCCCTAGGGCGCCCCAAAATCAATCCTGGATTCGCCCCTGCCGACCGTCTGGTTTCGTTAACTCCATGCCAATACCATCAAGTCATGTTTTGGTTTTAGTCTGTGGTTTCACCGATATTCAGGAGACAACTGCAATCTATGCATATTTTTGTCGAGATATAGGGGCTTAGCATAACCCCATCAATATAATAATATATTTGACAGTCGATAAAATGAAGTTTATGAACGAACATTGTTTCATAAAATTGATATGTATCGATTTTGTCGATTTATCGAGCCTATCGATACTGTTGTGCTAGGGCCCATAGTCTCCTTTCATGGGGTGACTACGAAACGGGCTGTTGATTTGATAATAAACCAACATTTAGCTGGAATATCGCGAGCGATTAATCCTAATAAACAACAATGTATACATATATAACAGGTATAATCAAGGTCACGTGCCATACTTCATAAAGTAAAATACTTTGAAGTTGTGCCAATAGATAAATTAGGGCGTCGCCAGCTATTGAGCTTCGCCCCTCAAGAGCACTGCATTCGTAATCGCTAACTTCGCTTTCTCCATACAAAATGAGCTTTCGCACTTCCTGTAATACTCCTTTACTGTTTGTCGCAGTATTAAAATAATATTTTTTGTCATTGTATTTATAAATCTTTCTGTGTTGAGTTATTATTTAGATTTTTTTTCGAAATAAAAAATCTTGTTTAATAATACAAAAATATTTATTACCCACAAAAGAAAGATTTTTTCGTACAATTACGAAGATAAAAAAAATAATTGAACAACTAACAGCCAAGTTGTAATATTGAAAGTACGATTGTACGGGCGTCAAGTCCACTACAGACCCCTTAACAACCGTTTTCAGCCTATTAGTCTTTCGTTGAAATACTTATAATGAAGTTTATATTTGTTATCCTTAGGTAGTAGCAGTAGCCCGAGGTCTATATGACGTGACTTTCGTCCCGGTTTCCCGGGAGCCGCATCGTGTGTCCGTCACATTCAACGAACAGCCGGTACCAGGAAGTCCGTTCGTGTGTCGAGTCAGCGAACCTCACACTTACGTGCAAGTCGGTTAGTATTACTATCTCGGTGTCTATAGCATAAGTCAGCGCTGAACTGAGAACACAAAATGGCGTCGATATACTATTATTATAGTATATTCCTTTAATGCATATTTATTGCATATGTCTCTATTGATATTTTTTCTATATTCTTGTTGCAGGATTCTGCCATTTGTTTTATTGTAATACCTATCAGAGAGAAAAATCTATTTCCGAAAAATACGAAATTCAACTATAAAATCTTTACAAGCCCATAACCTCACAAATAAATATCATACAAAAAAAAGTGTGTTCACATTTATACCTACAAAGTACAACTAGCCCAAATATGAACAAAATTCAGAACCTCACTTTTTTCGCTGTCGTTTTCACGTGAAATGTCTCTTTGTTATACAAATATAATTGTATCACTGACTTCGACGCACCGTGACAGTACTGTGCAATCACTGTGAAGTGCAAATAGACCTTTAATATTAATTTCAGATTCAATAAAATATATATTAATTAAATTAATAAATATAATTTGAATTTGACTACATTAAAAATATACTATAAACTCGTGGTCATCCTATCAGACAATGGCGTAAAAAAACATATTTCACTTTATTTTAAACTAAATTATGTATATCTTTTGTAGATTACACGAAATAAAAGTGAATATTTTTTACAATTTTATTTATAACAAAAATATCTTTGATTGGTAGATGACTGGTGACGTCACACGCAAATAAACAAAACTATACACAGATTATAAATCATGTGGATGAAATAGAATAGAGTATAATATATAGAAGATTATTTAATCTGTGCTTGTTTGTTTACTTGCGTGTGACGTCACACTTGACATAGACTGCGAAACAGCGTTTTTAGCGCCATTGTGGAAATTCATACTTTAACTTTGATTTTTATTAATAATAGAGTAGACATCCCGGAAATATCAATGTAGTGTGATTATTATGTAATGGAGAATCATATAAAACGGGTTTCAAAAAGGAGTCAAATACCCTATTGTGTTACTAAAGCTTTATTGATAAATTAATAGTATTTTTATATTAATCAATTATTGTTTCCTAACCAACAGGCACAGTAGCATCAATAGACGTGGACGATAATCTCTCGGACGTAGAAGTAGTGTCCCCATCAGGGTCTCGCGTGACGGATGCCCATGTTGAGGAGAGCGGCGTGCTGAGTTTCCCCACAGCTCGCGTGGGGCGCTACACGGTGCGGTGCTCGCGCGGGCCCGTCGCCGAGGTGGAGGCGCTCGATGCTGCGGCTGTCAAAGTGCTGTCTATTGGAGATGCTGTGGCTCATCGACCAGCTATTCTTACAGGTTTGTGCGAGAATAATACAATATTCTTAGTTATCCATGGGTTCTCCGTGGATGCCGGGTCCATCGCGTGGTTGGAAGGCAGGGGAATAAACTGCAGCGTTCCCGGACTTGAGACCGCGAATTAGGTTTAGAGGCCTTTTAACTCTCATCTACACAGTGTTTACTACGTTCTCTACTCACAAATACTATATGATCCTGTTACGCCATCATGGAAACACGTTCCATATAAGTTCCGACGGCAGATATCGGAAGGCCAAGATCAAAACTTTTTCCATGAAACCATGTTTCACAAATGACAAATATGGCTTTTCTATACAAATTGGTTATTTTAACATTACAAGTTTATATGGAGCCAATTTGGGATACATGGTTTCATAGGAAAAGAATTTCAATTTGATCAGTAGAGCCTCTTACATAGTACTAACCTTCTAAAGTCACCATGTATAGTATAAAGTGGAACGTTACAGTGAGCACGGCAAACGCGGGCGCGGGTCGTCTGTCCGCCCGCGTGACGTGCGCCGGGCAGTCCGTGCCGCACTCGGTGCGCAGGCGCGGCGGCGCGCGGTGCGAGCTGGTGTGGCACCCCGCACGCGCTGCCACGCACCGCGCCACGCTACTGTGGAGCGGAGCGCCCATCGCGCGGGACCCTCTGCTGGTGGATGTGGCCGCCGCCGGACATGGACAGGAGGTATGTCCAATGTACATACACATATTTCACTTCTCAGTATTCTAAACCTTATTGCTATGTCCATAATGGTTTTCTTGTTATATATAATAATAATAACCTACATAATAATGTAGTACCATTTACATATATTGGTCTGGTAACAAACTAAACTCCAGGCTTGTACTATGTGTACCAGAAACCACAATATATACTTTGTATATTATATTTTTTACTTTGAGCTAATATGAGACTCCACTGATCAAATCGAAGAACTTCTCTCATGGAACCATGAATCGCAAATAGACATGCCACTTGACGGATTTTGCATTTGGCTATTTCAACATTACTAATTTGTCTATGAAGTAGCTTTTTTTTTCATTCGCATTATATGGACGCATATTAGCCTACAGTACAAATTTCCAAAGACACCATGTATACCACACTAGAAGACGTAAACTTTAATTAATTTTTTTCCGAACCTAACTATAAATAAGTTCTTCTACAGGTTACTGCTTCAGGATTAGGTCTCTACCAAGCCCAAGTGGGCAAAGTGGCGTCATTCGGGATCGACACCCTAGGACGACCGGCCAGAGAGTTCGATGTGGTAGTGTCCGGTCCAGGCGCCAAAGCTCTACCGGTCCGGTGTTACCAGACCAAATCCGGGATGCTGCAAGCAGAGTTTACTATTACCGATGTTGGACAGAGTACTATTGGTAAGTTATATAGTATCATTAAGGAGCATAGGGGCCGCGTGACACCCACCAATTAAACTACACTTACTTACAGCAAACCGCAACCCAAGGGCCGCAGGGCACCCACCACTTAACATACACCTACTCCAACAGCAAAATCAAAACCCAAGGGGCCGCAGGGCATCCACCACTTAACATACACCTACTTCAACAGCGAACCGAAACCCAAAGGGCCACAGGGCATCATCTACTTAACATATACCTACTTTAACAGCAAAATCAAAACCCAAGAGGCTGCAGGGCGCCCATCACTTAAATTCCACTTACTTCAACAGCAAACAGAAATCCAAGGGGCCGTAGGGCATCCTCCACTTAACATACACCTACTTCAACAGCAAACCGAAACTCAAAGGGCCACAGGGCACCCACCACTTAACATAAACCTACTTCAACAGCGAACCGAAACCCAAAGGGCCACAGGGCATCCACCAATTAACCTACTACACCTTACTTCAACAGCAAACCGCATCCCAAGGAGCCGCGGGACACCCGAAAATGTTATATATTTTTCAAAATATTATGGAAACGAAATTGCCGGCGAAAAGCTAGTTTATTATAAACTAGCTGTACCCAGTGTCACCCGCCGTTTAATCTATACACATATTATGAAGCTGAAGAGTGTGTTTGTTTGTTTGGTTAAACGCGCTAATCTCAGGAACTACTGGTTCCAATTTAAAAAAAAATAGTATTGGATAACCCAGTGGACGATGCCCTGTGGCCCTTTGGGTTTCGGTTCGCTGTTGAAGTAGGTGTATGTTAAGTGGTGGATGCCCTACGGCCCCTTGGATTTCGGTTTTCTGTTGAAGTAAGTGTAATTTAAGTGGTGGTGCCCTGCAGCCCCTTGGGTTTTGATTTTGCTGTTAAAGTAGGTGTATGTTAAGTAGATGATGCTCTGTGGCCCTTTGGGTTTCGGTTCGCTGTTGAAGTCGTTTATCGAGGAAGGCTATATGCTTAACATCGCGCTACGATCAATAAAAGCGGAGTAATAATGAAAAATGTTGCAAAAACGGGGATAAATTATTCCTTTTGAGAGCGTACGGTTAAAGATACTCAGGCGAAATTAGATTGAAAATAAAATACAACCTATGTTACTCGCTGATATAGAGCTTTCTATTGGCGATTTATTATAGATGTTTATTGTTTCAGTAGCTTTCGAGTCTATCCGGAACAAACATACCATCAAATATTTTATCTTCATAATATTTATAGATTAAGACACACAATAAAGTCTAACTTTATTGTGTGTCTATTAAGTTTGAGAGAGCTCTCAAAAATAAAATTTTATAAGGCAACCCATCCATAAAATCTTTCATAGTAACACCATTATGATTTATCTTTCAAATTCATACTTGTTATATATATTAGCATATTTTAATTCCAGAGGTTCTCCATTTATCTAAGCCAGTGTCCGGGAGTCCGTACACTTGCGAAACGTTCGACCCCAACAAAGTCATCATATCGGGACTACCTGCTGGAAATATCATCGCACAAACACCCATCACGTTTACAGGTAATATTTACAAATGTATATATTAGTGAATATTGCTGCAAGTGGAAACTGCTCAACTCATTATAATTGTTTGAAGCAATAATAATAATGCGTTAAGCGTCGCGCGCTTTAGTAAACTATAATACTACAATCACAGATTATATAGTAATATGTACTACGTACAGATACGAAAGCTTTTACGTTTCCCATAGTCGTTATAAATTCGCCAACACCAGGGTGATTACGTGTCTTAAGTTCGCTCGCACGCCAATCGTTATGACGTCATTCTGACGTAGATCAAGCTTGGCTTCTTAACAAGGGCTCCAAAAAATCTTAAAAAATTACGTCATAACGGTTGGCGTGAGAGCGAACTTAAGACGCGTAATCACCCTGCTGGTGGAGAAGTTTGGACTGTCCAACTGTCACTTCTAAGCTCCACTCCAAGATTGCAGCGCCCACCAATAGGAGAACTCTCTACGACAGAACGCCAACTTCACAATATTAATCAGCGTTACCAACCCCAGAAACTAAAATTGCAAATTCAAAATGGCCCCCATATTTTTTATGAAGTGAGATTTAATTGGGTAGATATCTGATTTTCATCAATTAAATAAGTAGGTACTCAATTACTTCACTTAAAAAAAATGTTTAAGGGAAAATTAAGTATGTACAGTTGAATAAAAAAATCTTTATATCTAATAATTCGTCACAACTGTCCAAAACAAACAAACTCATTAAAATGGCCGCCCCCGCCACTGCGCGCGATTTATATGTGCAAAAACAACGCATGCGGCATTTGCCTATCAAAGCCTAACCTTTTTTAAACTCAACTCTCGATATATTAGTACAAGCTGTCACGGCCGTGACTACAATATATTCTCGTACTATAATCTAAAACACTAACTGCAACAAAGGGGTAACCACCGACTTCGATACCTTGAGTTTTTTCGTTCAAGTTGAGATAAAAAATGACGTCATTTCATACAAATGATATTTCCGAACTTCATAATATATTTTTTTGTAATTTATTAGGTACTCGAACTATTTGTGCAATAGTAATTTACAGGCAACACTGATTTACTTTTCGTAGTACCAAAAACATCGTTCTCGATCTCAACTCGAACGAGATCTCACGTTATCGAAGCTGGTGGTTTCCCTGCTGCAGTAATGCTAGTTATTTTTTATTATTTTTATTTAGTTTCAGCTTTACAAATTGTAAAAATGAAATGAACTGGACCAAAAAGCATCTATTTACTGAATTACGAATAATGAGTATTTTCCCCTAACATTTTTTTTTTTTTTTAATTAACAGTGGACACAAAGGACGCAGGCGTGGGCGAATTAGAAGTGTTGTGTGAAGCGATGGGCGACCGGCGCGTGCGTATCCCCTGCGACATTAAGGAGGACAGCCACTCGCACAGGGTACGACTTAGACCCACTATGCCGGCTCATTATAGGATCTATATCAACTATGGAGGTATGTATGGTACGATCCTTGTTTAAACCACGGAGGGACGATCTAAAGAATCGACGACCCTTCTTTAAACCACGGAGGGACGATCTAAAGAATCGATAATACTTGTTTAAACCTCGGCAATGCGGTCTAAAGAATCGACGATACTTGTTTAAACCACGGCAATGCGGTCTGAAGAATCGACGACCCTTCTTTAAACCACGGAGGGACGATCTAAAGAATCGACGGTACTTGTTTATACCACGGAGGTGCGGTATAAAGTATCGACGACTCTTCTTTAAACCACAGAGGCGATGTTTAAATAATCGACAACACTTAAAACCACGGAGGCGCAATCTAAAGAACCGACGACACTCTTTAACCACGGAGGCGCGGTCTAATGAATCGATAACACTTCTTTAACCACGGAGGCGCGGTCTAAAGAATCGACAACACTTCTTTAAACCACGGAGGCGAAATCTAAAGAATCGACGATATTTGTTTAGACTACAGCGAAGCTGAAGAATCGACAATACTTTAATTTTTTAACCATAGCGACGTGGTTTAAAAAATGTACCATACTTGTCTAAACCGCGCAATACATATTTAAACTGCGCCTGCGTGGTTTAAACAAATAGTTAATTTTGTGTTCAACCTAAAATTGTTCTGTATTCTGAAACCGTCTAAACGGGCTCACGGTACCCATCGGTAGGGTTTTTATCCGTCTTGTCGTCCCATGGTTCTCTGAGTCAATACCGAGTCTATAATGTAGTTGGTTATTTATATACAGGAGCATCAATCCCCGGCAGTCCCGTGTCCATAGGAGTGTTAAGCAGCAGCAGTAGCAATAGCTCCCGCTGTACCGGCACTGGGCTAATCGCCGCTCACGTGGGCAAGGAGGCCGCCTTCACCATACAATGTGCAGACGACAACCCACCCACTGTGCAGGTAAATATACTGCGACACGCATGTTAAAAAAATATACTTAAGGCTGTTCCAGCTAATTTTATCGCATTTCGGTGTTTTAAGGGTTCTATCTAATTCTTTTTTTATCAAGAATAATAAGTTGGCCGTTAAAAATATATATTCGTATGGATAAAAAAACAAATCCCAAAGATTAGCTGGTAGATAATGCCTAAGGCATTAAGCTCGCCTCTGTACAAACCCTCTTAGTGCAATAAAGAATTTTAAAAGAATAAATAAACTACGCGTCGCTTTCAGTAAAAAAAGTATGCATTTTCGACGGGTAACAGATATACCTTATGCCTCTTTCACACGGAGGCACAACGGTTCGAAAGACAGTTTGCGTTTAAACATAGGCCATCATATAATACAGTCTGCGAGCGATGAGGACGTAGACGTCAAATTTTTTACGCATTGCAAGTAAATTTTTCACGTTCACACGATTCCATTTCCAAGACAGTCGAATGGGAAACGTAGTGGGAGACGCTAATTTTCTTGAAATAATAGACCGGACGGCAATTTACTGTTCTGCCTTAGTTATTCTTTTGATAGTACTGTTCTGACTCGGCATGTTCACACAATAGCAGTCCTGTGCTGTTCACTGTTCTGCCTCCGTGTGAAAGAGACATTGCGCCTTTAGTTCCAACTGACAACTGCCAAGCATAAATCCTTGCGATTTTGACTAAGGAGACGCAACATGACTTTAGGCCCCATGATTACTTAAGGCCGGCGTTTTTTTTATTTAAATCTTTATTGCACAAATTTAGTACAAAGGCGGACTTAATGCTTGCTTACTTAATGCCACTAGGCTTTCTCTACTCGTCAAACCTTTGGGACAAATTAAGCAGTAAGTAGGTAAAATATGTGCATTAAAATACATTTTAAAATAGAGTATACTAATATTATACATACACACTAATACTCACTACATATATATACATACATACCAATACTTATGTCAATAATATACATTTAAAATAATAAAATAGCAAGTATTATAGCAATACCCACAGCACAATAATTATTTAAAGCAGAAACACAGGATGAGAGAGAAAGAGAATGAGCGCAAAAAATAATAAAAAAATAATGACACATTCACTCATTCATAAAATGTTTATACACCAGTCTCTTAAAGATACCCCTATTCTGAGCATGTCTAAACACTACCGGTAAATCATTCCATAGACTTGCAGCGGCAACTAAAAAAAAATTTTGAGACAAAGGTAGACTGATGAGAAGGAATAGAAAGAGGTGTTAATATTTTTCTTTAATACTAGGTTGAAAGACTAACTCAAATGCGAGAAGAATCAACAGACTCCGGTTTGCTAGAATGTCGCGTGGTGAGCGGCGGCCCTAAGGAGTGGCTGTGCGCGTACCTACCCCTGGTAGTGGGGAACTACGAGGTCCGGATATCTACACACACTGGGCCCTTACCTGGGAGCCCATTCTCTGTTAAGGTAACTATGAACTTTATAAGGAATCATAACATTCATAGTAATCATAGTTAAAACTGTGTATTTTTCTGTAGCTAGCTCTACCACAAGTATTTGCAAATAATTTTTACTATAATCGCTAGTAATCATAGATAGGAATCAATCAATAAAAGAAGTTTATTCGAATAATAAAGCGATCCTATTGGTTGATCCCTATCTATAGTTACTAACGACTGTAGTAGAAACTGTTTGCAAAAACTTGTGGTAGAGCTACTGATGAACTTTTTATGGAATAAGTGAGTTATGTAATTTAATATTTAAGTACGGGTATATTGTTTTTGTTTGAATTATATTTAGTGTTGTCTGAGCAAGCATTCTATGAATTCATTTATTAGATAACACTTTTGGAACATTTAATTGATAGTGGGCATGTTACAAGCCATGATTGCACATGATGACGATCTAGACCGGGAAGCCACATGAAATACCAATCGACACGTCGATCGATCGAAAGCCAACATAAAATGTATGACGTTTCTTGGCGATCGCGTTCTACCCATAGACAATAATTCCTATACATTTGTATCCATCCACACGGCGATCGGTTTGTCAATGTGGCTTCCCGGTAATGCCCCATGAAGACTTATGTTAAATTGAAAAAGTACCTAAATATTTTTTTTTCATTATTATAGATAACGTCTTCCTGTAGTTTTTAAAGAATAGTTAGTTACCAATTGTTAATAAAGAATGAAGGCCTCAAGATTGTCATTAATTTAAAATAAGTACGAAAAAAATACTACATTAAATATAAAAGTACTTGGTTTTATTTGACAAGGTTCTAAAGTGGATCAGCAAACTATATAAACCAACGTTTGAGCAAAGGAGTAACTTTCCAATTATGTAGTAAAATATTGTATTTTTTTTATTTTTCAGGTAATCGACACGTCAGCCATAATGCCAGTAGGCGGTTGGGGCTCAGACGGTTCCGGTCGTGTGCGGGCCCCGTCCAAATTAGTCCTGGACACCAGTAACGCTGGCCCCGGGACATTGGAATGCTTACTTGCCGGCAGACATCAACGTGAGTATACCTTTATGGTGGCCGAGTTACCTCTAGTTTACGTATATAGAATAGTTAATCTAAAACATAGCGCTGTAACCTATAGGAGTAAAGCTGTAACTATAGTGTAATTTTTTAATTTCGGTTCAAGAATTAAAACGTCAATATTATAAAGATATCAAACAGTTCTATTTCTAGCACTACTAATTTTAAAAACCTTCTCATTTTCATGTATTTTATTATTCTTATAAACAGGTGTAGAAACCGTATCGGGTCGCGCTGTAGTTACCCTAGCGGCGGTAGAAGGAACTAGCGGTGACCAGGAATTGGAGCTAACTTACAACGGCGCTATGGTCCCGGGAGCTCCTAGACGCGCTCTAGTGGCGTCTGGCAACACTGCTGACCGAGTTACTTTGGCTGGACGAGGGTTGGCCCATGCTGCTCCTCATACCCCAGCTGTTTTTACTATTGGTAAGTATTTACTCTAGCGACGGTAGAAGGAACTAGTGGTGACCAGGAGTTAGAGCTGTCAAAAAATAGAGCGCAGGTCTTTTAAATCTGTGAACAGTGTCTTTGACGGAATGAGGGTTGGCCCATGCTGCTCCTGAAACCAGGGTGACCAGCTATCTTTACCAGGTTGACACCACTTTTTTCAAATCCGGGAAAAGCCGGAGAGTTTTTGGCGTCTGTTCAATTCAGGATATGTCAGAGAAAATAATTAATATAGTTTTTATTTTATTTTTATTTCAAATTTAACTCGAAATACTAGAAGTTGATATATTTTCTGAAAATATAGCAAAAAAATTACCTCATAATCGATTTTATTTCAATTACTATTTGAAATCCTGAAAAAGTCAAAGACTGTTATAACTGCTGACAGAATGACATTAGCTGGACAATCTGCGCCTCATATCATATGTACCTTCATATGTTCTTTACCATTGATAGTTATCCTAGCGGCGGCAGAAGGAACTAGTTTAGTCCAAGAATTTGATCTGACATAAATAACGTTTGGTCTATTAACACTACTGACAGAGTCTCATTAGCAAGACTCTAGCATTGGCTCTTGCTGTTTCTCATATTCTAACTCTTTACTATTGTTTAATAATTACCCTAGCGGGCCAGAATGAACTAGTTGCGACCAAGAATTGGAGCTTTCCTAAATAGCGCGTCATTCTATTAACATTGCCTACAGAGTAATTTTGGCTGGAGGAGGGTTGACTTATGCTGCTCCTCATAACCCAGCTGTTGCAAGAAAAGTATTAGCCGAGACAATACTTTTTTTATATGTAGGACAATTTACACATATTGCTCTGGTCACAAACTAAGCTCTAGGCTCTCTGGTACTATCTGTACCAGAAACAACGATACAATACATATTATATTTTATAAAAGCGGCCCCAGCCTAGTGGTTAAGTCACTGCGCAACTGATAACAAGGTTAAGCAGATAACAACAAGGCTGGCGAGGTATGGGTGACCGCTTTGTACAACGAGGCTATTTCATCATAAACACCGCAACAAGCTCGCCACTTGTTACGTGTTGCCTCCGAATACCATCGGCGAAATGAGAACGGGTTAATCCCTCCGCTGGGTACCCTGAGGCCGTTTTAACGGCTCTCGGGAGCCAAATAGGCACCTGTGATGGTATTTATTTTATCATATTTTATAAACACCCAGACCATGACAAATTGTACAGAAAAATCGTACAAAATATTTTATTTGCCAAGTTTGGAATCGAACCCACGACCTCCGGATACAACGCCAAAAGTCCAACGACTAGTCTACGGAGGCGGTCTAAACTTGGAGCAGATGTACGTAGATTATAATAACACTTTATATCGTCTGCCAATACTGCCGATTAAGTACAACTGTTCTGTTTCGAGACTTTCTGTATTTCTCATCATCTCTATTGATACGAGTATATATTTTCTATTAATTGATTGCTTACCTTAAACATGTGAACTAGAACTATCTCATAAATTAGCAGTACTCGGTGTAATAGTAATACACGAATGTGTTTGCCCAAACAGACGGCAGTGCCGCCGGTCCCGGAGCCCCGGAGGCGTCGCTGACGTCCCCGGACAGTGAGCCAGTCCCGGTGGCGCTGACCACGGCGGGTCCCGGGCTGTGGCGAGCTACCTACACGCCCAAGCGACCCGGCGAACATCAACTACGAGTCATATGGGCTTCTAGGCTGGTTAAGGGTAAGTTTATCGCGCGTTAAGATAGCTGAAGGATACAGAGGCCTGACCAAAGAACACGATCGCCAATCGAATCGCTGCATCGATCGATAAAAATGAACAGGAATTTTACTCTATGGTTAAAGCCTGATCGACGAGAAACATCAAATCCCATATTTGGCTTTCGATGGGTATTTCGATTCGATTATCGATTGGCTCTTTGGTAAGGCCCCTGGATGGCTCACCTTACAAATCCCATTTTTCTCCGTGGTTGTGATCCTTCCCAAATTTTTATTTTTTATTGGGGCATGACATGTGACATTGTAACTACCTGGTGGTGAGCAGACCTACAGAGTCCATGAATGGGGTCAATCAATAATTGTTCTTAAACAATATTGATCGCTCCCACTTTGCCGGCAATGATGCGATTACGAAATGGGGGGCGACAATGACGAATTGCATTACGAGTATATTTTAATATATTCGCTGCCTTATCGTCAATTCAACTACCCATTTCTTAACCGCACCCTGAAAGAAGACTACCACCTCGACAAAAAATCGATGCAGTAGTCTCCTGAAAACCGCTGAACCCACAGACTAAAAGCGGTCACTTGACGGTTTTTGCATCTGTATGGGCAGTGGTAACGAGACCGGTCGGTCGGCCTAACAAAGTTTAGAGACCTTCCTCTCACCTAAATTTAGCGATACCGCTTAGATTCGTCAGGTTTAGAGAGAAAATATTTAGAGGGTTAGGACTACGAAATTTAGGTTTTACAGACTTTAAATATTGCTTTTAGCAAGTATGATTACAGACGTCGTTACAGTATAAATATCATGAAGCTAAAAACGCCCCGCGCCAATGGAGTAAGCATGATACATAAATTGTTTCATAATAGTACAATACCGGTGTCGCCAATTTCTGAGGCAAACAAATGAAGAACGGGAAAAAAGGTGTGGCTTCAAATGGCAGCTCAACGCGTCTGACACTTAAAAAACTGCTTGAGAAAAAAAGAGATACAAGTTAGCTATTGTCAAACATGAATGTGTGCGCGTGTCTATGAAGTGTGTTGTTTTTTTATTATAAAAAGCTAAATATTAAATTGCATACTAAATAGTTTCGATAGTGCTGTAACCGAGATCAAATATTATTACTTATCGATATAAACCTAATATTTTGGGATTTATAGAGATTATCAAAGATTAATAATTATTTATCGATATACAATTATAATACACACATTTCATCACGGGCCCCAAGGTAACCAGCGGAGGGGTTTTAATCCTACCTCATCGTAGCCGATGGTAAGAGTCTACACCGAACAAGTGGCTAGCTCGTTCCGATGTTTTGAATAGACTCCATAACTTTGAAAGAATATACTTTGGGCTAATATGATCAAATCAAACAACTTTCCCATGAAACCTTGTATCGCAAAAGAATAAAAAATGGCCTTCTTCATACAAACTAGTAACGTTAACATGACCAATTTGTATGGGGAAGTCAATTTTTTATTCATTTGCGACATATGGTTCTATAGAAAAAGTTGTTAGATTTTATCAGCAGAACCTTATATAAGCCCAAAGTACATCCTTTCAAATTTACCCTGATAGACACTTTCGCATTTATAATACTAGTGGATTTAAAATATGTAGGTATTGTATTGTATTGTAAAATTCTTTATTGCACAAAAGCTTAACACTATTGTACATAGGCGAGCTTAATGCCTAAGGCATTATCTACCAGCTAGCCTTTGGGAGATTGACCAAAAAAAAAAACAGGCAGAGTGCTATTTAAAGCAATATAAAATATAAAATACAAGGTATATAGATAAATTATTAGGTAATATGACAATACATACTGGTATTATAATATATAACATGTATACATAAACTTACATAAATAATAATATATAGACATACATAAATAAGTAGATATATATACACACATAAATAAATAATTTCGCATACTTACAGTAAAAAAAAAAAGAAATGTTAACAGGTTTGATTATTAAGGAGCAAAAAGTGAAGATTGGTTTTAAATGAAGCTGTAGTAACTTTTGTTCGTATTGACAGGGGAAGATTGTTTCAGAGTGATGCTTAAGTTACTGTAAAAGAATTTGAATATCTGGTTGAAGAATGCGTAGGAATAGTAAGAAGGTTATTTTCGGTAGACCTTAGGTCACGATCATGGGTAGAAGAGAGGTATTGGAAGCGCTCTTTTAAATAATTCGGAGAAAGAGGGTTGGAAAGTATATTGAAAAGAAGAGTTAGTATATGCTGATGCCTGCGAAAGCGGATATTGAGCCACTTTAACTGAATACGCAAGCAGACATCAGCATAGTCAATTATTGGAAGCAACAAAGTGTTTGCTAGCAGTAGCTTTGTGGCAAGAGGTAGGAAAATTAGGTAGGTATATATTACAATAAATTAAGATACCTACCTTATTAAATAAATTATTTATTAAATTAAAACACATGCACAACTAACTACATGTTACCTACTAAACGCAATCTCAACATTTTTGACCGACCTCCAAGAGGAAGTTATATAAGTCGATGCAAACTACAAAAGGCGACAAACGATTAAATCGTAGCTTGATTCCTCAAAATGTACTGAACATACACGGGTATGATTGTTGGTATAACCAATTTTCTTCTCTTTTAATTGCCGTTACCCATTTACGTTTTAAAGCCGGATCTTTCGGAAAACTGTATGTATAGAAAATATAATTAGTATTATACAAAAAAAAAAAAATTGTATAAAATCTCATAACCGTGAAAGTATTTACAAAAATCTAGTTTATCAACTATAAAATAACATTACTAAATTGTAACTGACAAACCTCGTTGGACGGTTCTGTTGTCGCCATACCTTTTGATTAAATTAAATTTAAATGATTATAAATTATTTTAAAGTATCGAAATTCTCATTAAAAATAAAAACACATCACTAGTTCTTCAACTTCTAACTGATGCACATAGTTTGACAGTTACCGTCAGATTTTGATATTTTAATTATGGGTTTTATTATTATCTTTTATTAAGGTTTGATATAAGAAAAACATGTTAAATACATACTTGAAAAATGTGACACCAGGTACTTTTTTTAAGAGTAGTTTAATGAACAATTAACCATTTTTCCGACAATAAAAGCGGAGCTCTTTTCCACCTTCTCCGCCAAACGCACAAATCAGACTGAGGATGTAAAAAATGTGAAAGTGTGTGTGAGTGACAAATTTGTCACTCGCGCGGCACCCTGCAAATTGAATGATGCTTACTCCAGTAGGGGCGCGCGGACGAGCAAGGTTTTTACCTTCATGATAAATATTGATTCAAGTGGCAAATGAGTGAGTGAGTTAGGATTGATAAAAAGGAAATAGTTGCCAATTATAATAGTCTAGCTAACAATAATAATAATAAATATATTAATTTGCACAAAAGGGATTACAATAATAGATCTCCTAATACAGTATACACAGGTAAAATTAATAATTTTTGAACTGAGAGTTAAACTACATTCAGGTGGCCACACTGACGACCGCACTAGGTAGCCCAGCCAACTAGAAGATTTATTAAAAAACCCTAGATACTACAAGACATTATATAAATTTGTTAGAAATACAAAGGACTTCCGACGAAAATAAACAAATTATAATTTTATTTCGAAAATATAGCCTATAATAAGAAACTAATTTAGTTAATTTTTAAAATAATTAACTGGTTTTTGAGATATTAATATTTGAAATCTGCGTGACGTCACAAGCTATCACAGATTAAATAGAGTACTACGTACACGAATAGATAAATGTGGTGCGATATGCACCTTTATTAAATGAATGCGTAATATAAAATAATATGTTGTTTATGTATCTTACAGCATGGTAATAAAAAAAAAGTTTTATTTTTAATTTGTATTGTAAATTTCAATAATAAAGCTTCACAAGAGTTCTTGTATTAAAGATAAGTTTCTAGAAATACGTATACCGCACAGAGCACGGAATCCACGCGCGCCGCTACTAGAGACGGCATGTTCAACATATTTCATACAAACCAAGCGTGGGGGTGGGCGTTGCCGTTAACTCACACCTATACGCACACTACTACACAGATGATGTCTTGGAGTGCTGTGGCGGGGTCGATATTTTTTTTATCGACATTAGTTTTTATGAGCAGAAAGATATAATAAGTCTGCCAATTAATTATTAAAACACTCGGATTTTTAAGTAGACGAAGTTAAGTGACACTAATAATTTTTCAATTTGGCAAAATTAGTGATTGAAACTGGTTTATAGTAAATCTTGTACATAATCCTAAATACAATTTGAATTAACAGTGACCTAATTAGTTAGACCCAGACTTTGTAATATTTTGATCAAATAATAATATTTTTTTATTTGATAGACTTGTATTTATATATTTAAATTGCGTTTTTGGTAATCTAATTAGGGCATGCAATACCCAATGATTTACAATCCCGGAACTGATTTTCGATACTGAAGATGTAATTCCGAAACTGGTTCCGAAAGCGGCGATTTCTAATAAAAATAACCACTTTAAAATAAAACAATCTATGTTATATAAAAACTCTTTTTATTGTCACATAGCCGAAGAAATGAAAACTTTAATGTAAATACAATATACATATTATTTACAAAGTCCAACGCAATTCATCATTGCCCCAAAAATAATACATTTTTAAGAGTAGAGTATTTGAAAAAATCTCTTACGTTATGTGTACCAAATTATATAAGATATTACCCAATTTTTTTAGGGAATTACCAAATGCTAATTTAAAAAAGCTTGAAAAGTTTGTTAGTCAAAGCGTATTATGATATTAATAAATATTTATATGATCTAGTACATCATAAATGAAATAGATTTATCTACATGCTATTCTAATGGTAAAGTATTCATTTGATTGTACTTTTATCTTATGGTGAGTGTAATAAACTATGTATTTAGTAATGGGCTAATTCTGTAGACACGTTTTTTATATTGTACCATCTTGTAAACTCGGAATTACTGCGAATAAATATTTCATTTCATTTCATTATTAAAATGGCTTCGTATTGATATAATATTTAAGTTGCGTTTTTTGTAAGGTATAGTGGAGCCCAATATCTATTTTTTTTCCATTATTGCTTTTATTAATTGAATTGAATGATTATTCATGGGTTCTTGGTCGAATTGGTGTATCGATACATTTTCAAATAAATTAATTTCCAGACATAAATGCAAAGCATGTTGTTTTGTATGTTTCGTTACTATTTCTACTTTCTTACAAACCGTAATAACATCTTTAGAAGGATATGTTAATCCAGATCAATGATATAGATAATAGTTACAGCAGATCGCTCTCGTAGATACTTTATAATACTTTCCATTTTAGCAATTTTTTTGATAATCTTCTATTGGTTTCTTGGAGTCGCTTTACGTTAAGGCAAACCTTTTAATGGTCTCCTGAGCCCTTATCACAGATAATTTTAATTTACCTCTTCGAGGTGTGTCCAGTATATTTGGTAAATCAGTCGCTTCGGGTCGGGCTTGCGGAGAACTACGAGAAGATTTTTTATTATCTTCAAAAGCTTTATTAGCTTCTTTTACAGGTGAATCTTTTCCATTTATCTGAAAATATTAGACTATGAAGAGATGTGTTAAAGATATCTAAATTCAGTAGATTTTAAGATATTCCTGCGGACAGACAAACAGGTATCTGAGTGTCACCTTATGTGAAGCGGCCAGTCATTAAATGTTTTTTTTTAAAGCCACGTAATAATACACAAGATACTATAGAAATAACAACTTTACAATGGTAATTAAAATATATTGGTACTCTATGGGTACGCTAACTTGCATTATCGACATGATGCCAATCAACGCGTGCGTCCCCTCACTATTGCATTCACTAATGACTCGCGGCTTTCGCACGGCTGAGGTTTTGCGTTTCAACATACATCGACGCACATTTAAAAAAAAGGTAAAAATTAACACTATTTACTTACTTGTGATATGATACGCCAGAATTTTGTTTGTTGATGTATTTACTTTGATTCTTATACCAAATCACAGCGCAATGAGGCATTTATAACGATTTAATATTAATGTTTATTCCGCAACGTACGAAGAGCAACTGGCGGCCGATTGCGCTCATATGTGTGCGCAGCGCATTTCTTTGCCACGATTATTATTATTACTACCGTCTCTAGGAGTAGGCAGCGCGCGGCGATTCCGTGCTCTGTGGTATACCGCTTAATAAACTGTAAAGAGTATTATCGGACCCAAATTTTCATTTTACTTCGCGGTAACCAATAGATCCGTTTTCTTGTTGTCACAAGCAAAGTGACATATGAATTTCCAATCATTTTTTTTTAAAGCAGCCTGTTTTCTTTGCTAGAGTGATAATGACATATTACAAAAATAATAGATTAAAATACTTTTTTCTTTTTTTTTCTCGGAAGCCCATTCAAGAGACAGATTAATAATATATTTACAAAATAAAGATTTTAAAAAACCAAAACGGAATTGAGTAAAGATGAAGGAACGAAGATCAAGAACACATTCTAGAAATATGAAGAACAAATTTCAACAAGTAGAATGCACAGAATAATGTAATTTGTATTTAAAATTGAATTGGATGAAGGACTTGTTCTCATGCCATATTATTTTTTTTTTAAAAACAACTAGGTAGCAGTACAATAGCGACATTGCGGCGTCCCGTTCTCAGCTCCTTTTGACTTAACGCCCTCCTCAATAATAACTATACTGAACGCTTCCCTTTCATATTAAATTATAAATAATTAATTTAATTTAGATGTTTTACTACTGGGCATCCCATGAGAGATCACTTTTTTTTTATTAACCGTAAACTTTTTTCATAACCTCTTTGCCTGTCCTTTTGTGATCTATATAACAATGGATGGGAGACATTATTTTTTAAATAAATTTACTAAAAACAGTTGGTAAATCTCCGCCATTGTTCACTATTTAAAAAATCTACTATGCTGTCAAAAGTATTTTTTTTTTAATAACCTACTTTTTTTTTGCTTTATACAGGATGTCCATTAACAGTGGTAGTTGCAACCGGGGCAGAAGGGGGTGACGCTACCCGGGTCATATGTTCCGGCGCGGGACTGCAGGCCGGGGTCGTGGGCAGAGAGATCCGTTCCTGGATCGACACACGCAGGGCCGGACCCGGAGAACTTACGGCGCACTGCTCCGGCCCAGAGAAGGTAAGTTATTGACATTATTAAGTGTTTAGATACAGTATCTGTTCCTGTAGCAATTTTCTGTTTCCTATGAAGAAATCATACATTAAAATACAAACAAACGTCAATAACGAAAACTAAGAAGTTAGCATTACGTTATTATACGAGTATATAAAGTATTTTGTTACGTTTTCATAATCTAACCTAACCTCAAACGCTAAATTGTAAGCTGGGGCGGAAAACAGAAAATATCCAAAAATATGTTTAGCATCGACAAGTCAAAAAATATACAGGGTGAATTTTTAAGTGTGCCTTCAAGGCCAAATTGTAAACTACTAGTGACAGCTTAAATTTCGCTTAATAATATTTTGGCATTCACTTAAATAATATTATGCATGTGGGTTCGATTCCCACCCATGGCTATATTATTTATACATTGTACATTTTCTAACGACTATTAATCTTAGCCTAAGTGTTTTTAAGTAAAAGGAAAAGTCTAACCAACTCAGCCACCACGTTTAATATGAAATAGAGAAAAGTTAAATCAATTATTACATTTTAATGGCTTTTCTTAGGTAGCGTACTGCGAGCTGTATGAGCACGGGGATGGCACGTTCACCCTAAACGTAAAGCCACAGGAGGCCGGCCGACACGTGCTCAGTGTACAGTTTGCGGGTGACCACGTGCCCGGATCACCATTCGTGCTCAAAGTCGCTGGGGCTCCGGATCCTTCTAAGGTTTGCTGCTTTTTTAAAATATTTTCCTCATGCTCAACCCGATTTTATGATCAGCTGTGTCAGTAGTTTAGGCTTCCGTAGTTTCTCCTCGTTTAGTTTTAAATAATTTTGATCGAAAATAAAATAAAGCCCACGTTACTCGCTGATAATGTAGTTTTTTATTTAAGTTTTTTTTTTATCGTTGTTAATTACTTTTTGAGCTTATCTGGAATAAACAAACATTTCTTTATAATATTAGTATTGACTAATTTATTCCGAATTCGGGTTTGGCTGGTAACATTTGAAGTAAAAAAAAAACATTTTTAAAGGTCTATGTGTACACATACACCAACAAGACTATTGGCTTTTTTTATTTCACCTTTGTTTACTTAATACAGGGGTGGCTTAAAAAGAAAAAAATAATAGGGAAAATCCTAAAGAAAAGCTAAAAAATAATATAAAGTTAATTTGTATGTAAATGACGGTTCAATCTGTCACTTTTTTTTTCTGCCACCCGTGTGGAAAGGCAAGGTCCTTTTGACCATACAACTATCATCTTTGTAAATCATACGAAATTTACCAGGTCAATTAGTATGAAATAAAACTTTTAGGTGAGAGTGAGAATGAAACTAGCTCACCACAAGTTTTTGCAAACAGTTTTTACTATAGTCGCTAGTAACTATAGCTAGGAAACAACCAAAAGAGAGGTTATTTGAAAATATTGATCCCTATCTACAATTACTAGCGACTATAGTAGAAATTGATTCTAAAACCTGGTGGTAGAGCTAAATCTGCATGCCAGTGCATTAACTTGTCCAAAAACTAGCAATATTTGATGTTATTGTTGTAGGTCCGTGTATACGGTCCAGGCGTAGAGCCGGGCGTGCTAGCCACGTTCCAGTCGCGGTTCCTGTGCGACACGCGCGGGGCCGGCGCGGGGCAGCTGACCGTGCGCGTGCGCGGGCCCAAGGGCGCCTTCCGCGTCGAGATGCAGCGCGAGAACCAGAAGGACCGCACCATACTGTGCAAGGTAACACCACTATACTCTACCAGATATATACCATTTTATATAAACCAGAGATAGACAATGTTCTTAGTTATCCATGGATTCTCAGTGTGGGTGCCGGGTCCATCGCGTAGTTGGGAGGCAGGGGAGTGAACTGCATTGGGAGTGAGACTGTGAAGTAGGGTTAAAAGTGTTCACTACCCTCTACCCAACTAAATACTATATGATCCTGTTAGCGCCATCTTGGAAACACGTTCCATAAAAGTTCCGACTGCCGATCTTGGAAGGCAAAGATACTTCAATAAATGATGCAAAAACTTTGCTAGAATTTATCTTACACCGACTCCACTACATAAAGTTTAGTATTAAATCCGTTTCTATTAAGTTCATTCGTGAGATTAAAGTATTTCTGGCGTTGGAGGCGCATATTAATGGACTGCATAACCTTCTTACTCTCATAAGAGTTATACAGTCACATGTGCTAATATAAAAATAAAAATAAACAGGAAAACTAATCTATAAAGGTGTGAAGGGTTAGCGAGTCATCGTCCTAGTTTTTACCAGGCATTCTATATCAAATGCTATGATAGTTTAGATAAACATGTACCACTTGTCACCAGTTTTCCCCCACGGAGCCAGGAGACTACCGCGTGGAGGTTCGCTGGGCGGGTCGCCACGTGCCCGGCTCTCCCTTCCCCGTTATGATATTTGACACACAAGAAGAGTTACGCAGATACCTGCAAGCCGCCGCCGCTTGATTCTAATTATAAAGATATTTAACTTTTAAATAAAAGTAAAGCGTTATCAGTAAATAAATAAATAAATCTTGTCTAGGATAGTACGAGAGATAACACTTAAGGGTTCTGCAGTCGACTCGACGCGCATACAAAAGTACTTCAAATATTACAACTTGGCTGTTAGTCGAAATTAAATTATTATTTTTATGTTGGTACTTGTACGCAAAAATATTTCTGTTGTGGGTAGTTATAATAGACTATCGCATCATTTAGCCGGCATAGCGGGAGCTATCAATGTTCTTAAACAACAATGTGTTGATCCATTCATAGACTTTGTATGCTTACCATCAGGAAGACGCAAAGACACATGCCGTGCTCCTATAAAAATGTGTATTTATAATATTTAATGTGTTTGTTAGATTTAAAATAAAAACCCCAACACATAAATATTAATTAATACAATGACCTACAAAAATATTATTTTAATTCGGCGACAAACAGTAGTCGAGTAATACCGGGAGTGCGAAAGCATATTTTGTATTGAGACGTTGCAATTTCGAATGCAAATCCTTAATGCTAGTGTTTCATCAATATCCGTATTAGTTGCAATAATATCCGCAATATGGTGGCGTTATTTAATTTTGCTGGTCAGCCATTATATAGGCGTATCAGTCACGTTCCTGGTCAGTCATGTCAACGTAGATATATGATTATACTTATACAAAACCACACACACAATTACATAGTATATTCGTTATGGATGTACCTTTTATAAATTCTTCATATAAATTAATGTTATTTGTAATTTTGTTTCTTTCTCATTGTAATTGTCAATTAGTAGATATGTTTAATAGTAGATTGTATATTTTATGTACGAATTTTTCATAACCGTATTATTTAGCCGGCATAGTAGGAGTGATCAATGTTGTTAAACAATAATGTATTGATCGATCCCATTCTTGAACTTTAAAGTACTGCTTACCATCAGGTAGATACAAAGTCATATGCCGTGCTCCAATATAAAAAGACAAAGAATCAGTGTAATTTAATGCTAAATGTAATCTAATTATTTTGACACTATTTTCTTAAAACTAGTATAGAAATATGTATTTTACGTGAACGATCGGCGCCGTGACTGATATGTGTGAGTGTACAGTAGATGGCGAGTCTGGTTTGCGATCATATTTTAATGTAAACTAAACCTTAATACAAAGGTTTTAAATTGGTGATGACCTTACCTTGCTGTTTACTGTACGTTAATAATTATAAAATATTGTATTGTGGCCTAAAGTATTTTTTTATATTTAGTAATACCTAAACACTACCAATAATCAACTAAGTAAAATGCATAATAAATCTATATGTATCATGACATAAGTATAAATAATATTACTGTAACATTCCGTCCTTAACGAATCTTTTTATTGTGATAAAGATATTGAATTTGTAAGTTTAATTGTCATCTTCATATATATTTTATTGTAAATAATAAAGTAATGTCATTTTAATTATTACTTTAATTATTAAGTGCACAGGAAACGGATTCGCGAACCCAAACGTCAAAAAACATATTAATAATATTTTTAGTGGTAATAAAGTTTTTTTTTTAAGAAAAAGGTCATTTAGGTAAAAATTATATTTACTCGATCCTAATTACATAATTTATTTTTAAAAAAATATGTTGACATAACATCTAAAGTAATATTTTAAAAATTATAAATCAAACTTTGGTTGTCTTTTCAAAAGTTAATATATATATATATATATATATATTAAAGAGACTATCTAATTAGGATCGAGTAAGTAATATTTATACTTCCACGTTCTTTTTTTTAAACTTTAATATCAATGAAAACGACATTTACACTTTCGAATTCGCGAATCCATTTCCTGGCTTCTTAATGCACAGACATTATAAATAGATAGAAATGGCATAAAATATTTTAGTACTGAATCATTATTTTTAAAGAAATCTTATTATAGCAAGGTCAGTTTAAATGCCCCTTCTATTTTATTAATTACTCCCATATAAAAATATTTAAGTTCTCTTTTATTTTTCTTAAAAGTTATAAGAATGAAAGTGACACTTAGTTTAAATACTGCTGAAATATTTTTATAAATATGGTTAGGTATTTAATGGAATTATTAAACAAAATTATATACTTGTTAATATTTATTAATCAAAACGTTTAGTTTTAAGACATTTAATGTACTGTTTGTGACTAACGAAGAAATATTAATTATTTTTCGTGTGTTGGCAACACTGCTTATAGTCATATTTAATTATTTTTTATATGTTCATCACTAATTTGTTAATATACCAATCTTTTATTATTTATGTTGTTTTATTTATTTAGAAAAATACCTTTTGGATAAATGTTTTTTTTTCGAATAAGTTAAAAGACAAGTCATAAAAAGGTGTTTTTAACAACTTTACAGTACATTTAAATCTTCCTTTTCGTAAAACTTTAGACGTTTTAGTTAAAATGGTGCTTTATCTCTTTTGTGTCAAAAATGATTTTCATTAATAAAAAAGAGACGAAACACGAACTCTTTTGTGTCAAAGATGATTTTCATTAATAAGATAAACACCAATTTAAGTTAAGCGATAATGAATAAGCGGGTAATTTTATACCATATTTTTAACAGTATTTTATACTTACAATGTGAACAACTTTTACTACCTAAATATTATAAATAAACAAATAAAATATTTTATTTTAAACACGTAATGGCAAAAATATTTTAGTTGACCAACGATTTTTTTTTATTTTTGAATTAATGGCGTAATGCGAAGATTACGCGAAATTTTTGCCAATGTCATCTGGTGGCCAGTTTAAAATTATATCTATCATTTGTGAAAGAGGAATAGGATGGAAAGGAATTGGGAAAAATGTAAGTGGGAATGAGGAATAGCGACATGGCCGTATCCAAATATACGGTACAGTCCTGCCAATATCAAGTGAAGAAGAAAAATGACTAAATAACCAACAATGAAATGGGCATTTTATCGAAGACTAAGAGATTATTTGAGATGAACACCGAGATCACTGCGTTAATACTACACTTAAGATCAGTACGAGTGCTTATTCTACAAAATTAGTTACACTTTTGCATAATAATAAATATTACCTCTATATTAATAATAAAATTAAATATGAAAAATATAACACAAACACGCGTCTACAGTCTTCGGGCTACCCTCAAAAATGTATACAACGATAATTTATCCGTTATTTGGTTGATAGTGGAATGAGACGGATCTTCGGTTCGGGTAGCCCCGGCCACTGACGTCCCCCGCTAGCTGAGCTCGCAAAGTGTCCAGACTCTGCCATAGCTGTTGCATTTGGCCAAATATTATTACTTCCAATCTATGGATGGCATTGTGTAGCTCTTCTGCAAAAAAAAGTTAATAATTGTACATTCAGTTACATAGTAGGTTTCCCTGTTCAAGTTCAAATGAGTTCGCGGTCTTTTGCGGATTTTGTATGTGAATCACTATTAAAAAGGATACACCAAAACATAAGGTTTTCTCTTTTTAAATGAATTGCATTTCTTATTTGCAAAGGTTTTTGTTATTTCGTTGTTTCCTTTTTAATAGTGATACAATACACATTCAAAATCCGCAAAAGCTCTCGGACTTATTTGAAAATGAATAGGGTAGGTATAACTGTCGCCCACGACTATTAAAAATCTGAAATTTATGCTTGGCCAGAGGCGGAAAGGTATGCTTGGACTAGTAGTTTCGGCAGCCCCATTCTAATATCACATCTTTGATTGGTTGATGACTGGTGAGTACTGGTGACACCACACGCAAGTAAACAAACAAGCACAGATTAAATAATCTCCTATAAGTTATACTCTATTCTATTTCATCCACATGATTTATAATCTGTGTATTGTTTTATTTACTTGTGCGTGTGATGTCACCAGTACTCACCAGCCATCAACCAATCAAAGATGTTTTTGTTATAAATAATATTGTAAAAAATATTCAATTTTATTTCGTGTAATCTTCAAAAGATCTCGTACATAATTTAGTTTAAAATAAAGTGAAATATGTTTTTTACGCCATTGTCTGATAGGATGCCCACAATTTATAGTAGGTATATTTTTAATGTAGCCAAATAGCCTGAAATTCGTTGCAAGTTTGATTTACCCAACCCTAAAGACGTCACACTTGACATAGACTGCAAAACAGCGTTTTGTACTAATGTAGTGTGATTATTATGTAAAGGAGCGCCATTGTGGAAATTCAAACTTTAACTTTGATTTTTATTAATAATAGAGTAGTCATCCCGGAAATATCAATGTAGTGTGATTATTATGTAAAGAAGAATAATATAAAACGGGTTTCAAAAAGGAGGCAAATACCCTATTAGCCGGGATAGCCGGGGTTCGACCCCATTCACTATTACTTTGTAGATCTACTTTACATTACCATGCATAATGTGACCATTTTTATTTGTACTCAAAACGGGACATTGTATAAATTATGGAGACAGACACAATAAAGAAACAAATTTTATATTGTTGGAAAAATATATTGCAGAAAAACTATTCATGAAGATAATTTAAAATACCAAAAAAGTCTTTTTTGGCAAATTCTTGGAAAGTTTTATACCTACTTTTGGAAAAGGCCTATATTATCTTACAACAGAGAGATTTATTAGTGTTGACCCTTATGAAACTGAAAACGGGACATTTCGGCGTACCGAAACTTTCCTCGGGGACACCGGGACGGAGAAGCGAAAAAAGGACCGTTTAAAACGGGACGTATGCTTACGTTAACCATGCCTCAATATTTTTTTTAAAAAAAGCAATGCTTACTAGAAGTGACGACACCATGGAGTCTTCTTGTGATGGTAGCGTTGGCAGTAGCGTTGATCTCATGCGTCCGGACAGAACACATCGCGCGGGCTTCCTCTCTCGGTCCGGAGCCATGATAGGTAACGTTACGGACTTCAAGATAAGGCTGTGTTTTGCTTAAAGGGACATCATCTGATATTGTATAGTGCGGTCCTTTTGCTGAAATAATAACATTTAAATCAACTGATAGTGACATCATAAGATTTTAACAGATAATGCCATTACGCATGACTAAACGCTGACCGGTGGTACCACAAAATGTCGCTTTGTTTATTTAAACGTCATTTTTCATTGTAGACAATTAGCAATATCAAACGATATTTATATTTTTGGGCATAACAGAGTACGTTTACTGACGTTACTATCAGTTTTCACTCTAGATGAATTGGACCTGCCGTATGAATTCATTAAAAAATTTGAACATTTTTCAGTAGGTAGTAGTTTTGAGAAACAATTCTCTAAAATCTTGATTGGCTACCGATCCGCCTTCTAGAATCAGAAAATCGGATCAGCTAAGTATGTAGGTAACTACTGTGACAAAAGTAAATCAAAAAGCAAAAAACACGAGTGCATTACGGCGCAGCGGAGGGGTTTTAATTCCACCTCGTCGTAGCCGATGGTATGAGTCCAAACTGAACGAATGGCTAGCTCGTCGCGACGTTTGGATATACTCAATGACCAATTAAACAGTTTCACAAGTAAATATAGTAAAACTGAGACTGTTAAATAAATGAACCTACATAAATTTTCATTGGTCCTGATAACTGCACAGTCGGGAACCTGATAACTGCACTGTTTTTAAGTCTAAGGACTAAGAATAAAGTAGGATATTTATATGATGGTACGGTATAGATTGAAAATACGAATGGCAACCGGAATATACAAAGAAATGGTGGCCCATTTTAAGGATTTTTTCAAATAGATATTTCTTTCTACCTACTTAGCCATAAAATTAAAAATTATATAAGTACCTACAGATACAGCGATGCCTTAGTATTTTACATATAATATTTTATAAACAACCAAAACATGTAAACTGAAAAGAAAAACTAGTAATAAATATCCGGACCAATGTTAATTATCTTAGGTTTTAAAAGACACTTAAGAAATGTATACCTACTTGTGAACGGGCCATGCGGTCATGTCTGACAAAAACACACAAAATGATTTACAACTCGTTAATTATTTCGTTCACATTGAATTGGCGTACGGAATAAATGGGTCAATGATCAAACACGCTCTATACTAATTGACACTTCACAGGCCATCCGAAATACCTATTTTGTTATAAGTTTTAATTAAATAAAGAAATCATGTTTTCACTTTTTCGGTACCTAATTGTATTAAAAAATTTTGGTTGATGTATAAATTATACCATCACGTGCACACGTGATGGTATTTGGCTCCGGAGAACCGCTTATCGAACGGCCTCAGGGTACCCAGCAGAGGGATTAACCCGTCCTCATTTCGCTGATGGCATTCTGAGGTAACACCTAACTAGTGGCGAGATTGTTGCGGTGTTCATGATGTATAAAGCGGTCACCCATCAATGGGCTTTGTATTATATAGGTGTGTTCAGGGAGATACAGAATCAGATGCCGTGCTCCATTAAAATTAATAAACAAAAGTATATTTGGATTAGGATTACCTACAATCCCTAAAGTTTTAGGGTCGGATTAATAGTCGATGTTTAGCCTGGGTCATTGCTTGGAACTGTCAAAATTTAGTTTTTTCAGCAGTTTGACAGTCCGAAGCATTGGCTATGCATTAGCAACGACTATTAATCCGATCCTTATAAAAATCGTTGGGCAAACATCGGAATAGGAAATATGCATGTAACGCCAATTATTCTGTTTTTTTTATATAATGTTCCATTTATGTCTGAACAAATTTACAGTAATACATTAGCATTTTTTTTTATAAATAAGATTATTATTAATTTTTTATTTCGTGGAATCGGAACGCATTTCAAAACGCTCCGACATTCGGTACGTTTGAGTACTGCTTAAAAGGCTTACAAAGCTAGCTTATTTTACTTGACAGGTGTTTTTTTAGTACTTCGCTTCGCTTTGGATTTTTGATGACGTCACAGAAAAAAAGCAAATTACGTCATCGAATTCGCTGCGAACGCTTTGAAAATACGAATAGTGCAATCAAAGTAAATTGTCTGTGGTCACAATTATGTATTAAATACTTTTTTTTGTTTATTTTTATTGTTCCCTCCCTTTCACTTAATCGTTTTTGAACTCTATTTTGTATTCTCTTATGAATTTTATATGATTTTTATTTATGCACATAAAACTGTTCGAGTACTCCTGCAAACGCTGTGATTGCTTTGCTTCGCTTTGTGTACTTTGACGGCTGTTTAGATTGGCTTAAAGCCTAAGCGCTTTAAGTGAAAAACAGTAGTAAATGAACACACTGATTAGCGAAAACTAACTGCGATATCATTCGTGCAGAAACAAATAAATCTTGTTTTCTAGGATATGTAAAAAAAAATGATAAACAAACCTTTTGACTAACTTTTTAGGTGCAGTTACGCATGTATTTCGGCACAAAGGGCACTATACCTACTACTTATATAAATAATAATAATACGTAGGACAATTTACACATATTGCTCTGGTCACAAACAAAGCTCTAGGCTTGTACTACGTGTACCAGAAACAACGATATAATACATATTACATTTTATATACACCCACACCATGAAAAACTGTACAGAAAAACATACTAATATTTTTTTGCCATGGGTGGGAATCAAAACTACGACCTCCAGATACACTAGTTTACGGAGGCTGTCAAATCGCATATTAATTAACAAAAAAAGTACATAACAATAAACTTATATGCGGGACGCGTGCTTTTTGAGCACAAGTGACGTCACCGAATGGCGGCTAATGAGTGATGTATCGTTTTTATTGCAGTTGTAGCAAATAAAGTTTAAACCCTTTTAATTTTGTGTTATTATCACTCTTTTAAAAATACTTTTTTTTTTTAGAGTGTAGTAACTTCATTAATTAAATTAAAACAAATCGTGCAGATTCCCTATTACGGCAAACAAGAATAGCATTTTTCTCAACGTTAAATTTTTAGATCATTTTTTAATTGAACGATTTTATCGTAGTTTTGACTTATGGTGATCCTTTTGGGTAAACAATATCTACAGGGTGAATTTTTCAAATGTGCCTTCAAGGCCAAATTCTAAACTACAAGGAATAGCGAAAAATGCTCAAAGGAAGCCGATTTTGATAAAAACTAAAACTAATCTAAAAACTAAAAAAAAATCTCCTAGCCGGGAATCGAACCAATTGATTTAGAAAAAAAAACTCAATCTGTATTATTGGTTATAAAGGTAAAAATCTGGTAAGTAATATAAAGCCTCAAACTAAAATATGGTGCTCAATTAAAAAAAAAAAAATCATACCTTATCACCGTCTACTTTACCAACTAATCAAATTGTTTAAAATTATCCTCTTAAAAACCCATCCCCATTGAAAACAACAACATCATATGTATTTTAATAAAATTAAGAAAAAACGAATTCAGTATGTCATGTATTGAAAACGATGGCTATCATTTATAATAATTTATTAGTTAAGGATTAAAAACATTGAACATACATAGCATTTACTTTGCCGATTGAAGTAAGATTCCTTATAAGCCACAATATCAGCTGGTACAATAATACAGTATGAGTTCGTTTCCCGGCTAAGAAATTTTTGTCAAAAATCTAATGATGCAGTAGTTTTTATCAAAAACGACCCCGAGACTCCTTTGAGCATTTTACACTATTCCTTGTAGCCTTGATTTAGCCTTGAAGGAACACATAAAATATTCACCTGTATATCTATATTACAAATTTAAAGTAAATCAACCAGTAGACGTTCTCGAAATTTATCATACGGACACCTGAATCACCACTTCCGGTTCCTTTTTTAAATAGTGAATATAACTCCATACTTATTAAAAAAAATGTTTTAGGTGGGAGGTCTCGTTAGCACAAATACAAATGCAAAAACCGTCTAGTGTTTTTAGTCTGTGGGTTTACCGGTTTTCGGTGGACTATTGCATCGAGTAAGCGTGCTATCTCTGTTTTGAATAATAAATATATACACATTATTCAAAATAGTTCTGCACCCTAATTGCCCTTATTCATAAAAACTTATTGGAGCCTTGAAGAACACTTTAGTTATAGAAGGTTTTCTCTCTTTTATTCATAATATTTTTTGTTGCTAATAAAAAGAGACAAAACCTTCCATAACTAAAGTGTTCTTTAAGGACTCAATCAGTTTTTATGAATACCGGTGTAAGCATATTTCACTCTCTTAAAGTTTATTTATACAGCTGGTAGATAAGGCATTAAGCTCGTCTATGTGCATTTTTTTTTAATGTTCAATATAGAATTTAAATAAATAAATATCTATTTATTAGGCATGCAATTTTTTTATTGAACGTAATATATAATTTTGTACTTACAATAATTGTTATGTGTAGTAATACCTCCAGTAAAGAAAATAATAAAGATAAATAACACTGTCATAAATATATTAAAAACTGTCATTTTCACAATAATTAAAAAAATAATCTTAAAAGTTAAGCTATAGTAGAGATACTTTAGCGTGTATCTCTGACAAAGTTTTCGCGTGCACTAAATCTCATAGTTGTAGTTCTTGCACTCAAGTTTATTCAACCGAGAGGTGACGATCTCGTACCATCACGGGTGCCTTACGCCGACCGAGGCCTCATAGACTACCATCTCGTACCATCACCGGTGCCTTAAGCCTACCGAGACCTCCTAGACAACCATTACGGGTGCCTTAAGCCTACCGAGGCCTCATAGACAACCATCTCGTACCACACGGGTGCCTTACACCCACTGAGACCGCCTAGACTACCATCTCGTACCATCACGGGTAGCTTACGCCGACCGAGACCTCCTAGACTACCATCTCGTACCATCACGAGTGCCTTAAGCCTACCGAGACCGCTTATAGACTACCATCTCGTACGTTCACGGGTGCCTTACGCCGCAAAAGACCGCCTAGACTACCATCTCGTACCATCACGGATGCCTTACGTCAACCGAGACCGCCTAGACTACCATCTCCTACTATCACGGGTGTCTTATGCCCCGACCGAGACCGCCTAGACATACCGTATCATCAAGGGTAGCTTACGCCGACCGAGACCGCCTAGACTACCATATCTTGCCATCACGGGTAGCTTACGCCGACCGAGACCGCCTAGACTACAATATCGTACCATCACGGGCAACTTACGCCGACCGAGACCGCCTAGACTACCATCTCGTACCATGACGGGTGCCTTACGCCGACCAAGCCCGCCTAGACTACCATCTGGTACCATCACGGGTGCCTTACGTGGACCGAGACCGCCTAGACTACCATCTCGTACCATCACAGACCGAGACCGCCTAGACAACCATCTCGTACCATCACGGGTGCCTCACGCCGACCGAGACCGCCTAGACTACCACCTCGTACCATCACGGGTAGCTTGCGCCGACCAAGACTTCCTAGAATACTATCGCGGTAATAATCTTCGGTAAAAAACTAGGTAACTAACTAGTAACTAGGTACTTTCATCATAATCTACCTACAAAAATTTGGAAATCCCAGCCTATCTAGATAATTATTAATTGTTGTAGGTAGAATCATAAAAATTAGAATTGTTTTGATTTCGAGTGTCCGATGTGGCCTTATAAAGAAACATAATTTGGGACGAATCAGTCAATTATTAACAAAACAGTATGTAGCAAATATTGCATATAGGGCAAATTAAGAATTTGAGATTCAAATTCTACCTACACACCAAACGGACCTAAATTAAATTTAACTTGACCTTCACATTAACGATTGATCTCATTTCAGTCATTGCGATAGGCATTAATAGAGCATGTCTAAAGGAAACAGAGTGATCTTCCGAAACGACCAATTCCATAAACTTCCGACGACTACGACTCTATATTATAAAGGTTTATACAGACAGGCTAGTAAATGAGTATGTTGCGTCTAATTATGTCACATAAGTAGACGCAACATAAGTTATGTATGTAATTATTAATATTAGTGTCAGTCATTGAACTATATTATTAAAAGGGTGTCCTAAACCCTAAATCGCCTTTTCAAACACGCGACTATATTCGGTTTCTTACAACTGAAATGTTAGCTTGTCAAAATAACGAAATCCTTTAAAAAATATATTAAACTCGGCAATAACGAGCGCCAAAAAGTTCATTCATTCTATTCCCATGTATTACAGATGCTTTAAGCTTGATGGTTTTTGGCATTCCGTGTCGTAGCCATTGTACATAAAGGATTCGTACCTTTAAAAAAGAGAAGATGGCCGCCTGCTATATAAAATACCCACAAAAAAAATTGAGGACAAAAATACTGAAAGGTACAGACAAATAGAGCATGTGCATGTGTATAACCACCTTTATACCTACCATGTCACGGCTCGTTTACTAACTCCCGGAAATTAAACTGTTAGGAAATGATGAAATAGTTTAGTAGTCTTACAAGGCTGGATGAGTTTTATTTTGTTCTGCCTTTACGGCAATACCATACCATGATACAGAACAGTCAAATGTCAATATTATTATGGACCTTTGCATAGACTTTTAATTAGATGCCAGGTTGGACAGATCAGACACGATGAACAAGATTTAACAATTAATGGAGGAGAATCCTATGTTTTACGAAATTTAATAAAATACAAATTTATAGTTGCAAAAGATAAAATGTTTTAAGTTTGTTTGTAGAATAGTAGGTATATTGGCTTACCTTCGAACTGTCAAACCTTCCATTGAATTATGGTTCGTACTATAAACAAGTAGATACTTACTTATATTATACGCATATGTACCTATAAATAGATATCAACTCTCTACGAACAGTTTTGGATCGAACAGATGTGCAGACAAAGTTAGGTTCTGAATATAATCTACCCTCTTGGAACTATCCTAAGGAAAGAACCCCTAAGATAGAGACAGAAAAGGTTACTTTTAGTAAATGTTTTTATTTTATTACCTGGCCACTGCCTCAAGTACTAATACAACCAAATTAGGAAGCATATAAATTGACGAAATCGACGCAAAAGGTCTACATTTGTCTCTACAACAATTATTTGCTACCATTCATGTAAGTCTCATTGTCAACGTCTGCTGTATTATTATCACTCTATATGGAAACTGTGCCTCTATAGGACTACGCTTAAAGTAGGTCAGGTGTCTTGTAATATAAACTCAAAAGCGAAATCCGCGCAATCAGACTTACGCCCCAAGGAGATTTTTTTTTGTGTCTCTAATCTTTTACATACGCTATTAAAAACTACGGTAATGGTAGGTAAAACTTAGGATGGCAAAGATAATGTTGGATTCTATATTTATTAAATGTATGTTTTCTTAAATAACTTGTTACCGTATCTACCTTGGTACCAATTACCACACTTTCCCCTACAAGAAGTTGAAGTTCCATTAGGTAACATCCAAATATGTCTAACTATTATTATTAAAAATGTTTTTTACGTTATAGTTCTTGTTGTCTCATAATCGTTCTTCTACTCGTACTCCATTTTATTTTTTGCAAAAATCAAAAATATGACTTTTGAGTTTGTCTGACAGCACTACCGACTAGCGAGGATGAACCTTATGATCTGTAATTTTACCACAAGTTTTGCAAACAGTTTCTACCATATTCGCTAGTAACTATAGATAGGGATACCAATATGACTTATTGTTTTTTTCCTAACTATAGTTACTTACGACTATAGTAAAAATTCTTTGAAAATCCTGTGGTAGAGCTACTGATGATGAGGCTGATAAGCTCATCCGATAAGCCTATAATATTTAATTCCTTTTTTTATTAAGCAAACAAGCACTGTGAGGTACACGTCAATTCGTATTGACGTGTACCTCAATATAACAAAGCAGGCTCGACTAGGTTGTTTTTCCTTATCCAGAACGTGAACAGCTTTTTTTCCAAACTGAAAGCTTTTTATTAGATCATTATATTTAATATTAAAATTTTAATATTCAACAGGTACAATATCAGCAACTATGAATATCTCCAAAGATTTAGAAGCACATATTTTTTTCTTTGAACGCTATTTGTCATTATTGGAATTCCGAAATGTTAAATGACCCGAAAACTCTACGATTTTAATATACCTAGCCTTGCCATAAATATGCAACAAAGAAAAAAAAATATTATGCCTTTTTACAAAAAAATGGCTCAGTCACTCCTTCATAGCTAACACCCCACCAAACCATCACTGAAGTCGGATAATACCCACGTTGCACTCTGTCGACTAATTGGGAAGCCTCCTTAGAGCTTTGAGCATAAATACGTTCATTTTGTTAGTTAAAATGTTGCACAATTGTAAAAAAAAAAAACATTAGTAAACAATTTTTTTCTGTGATCTCGCTTCAGTAGTTGTTTCGATTTTACCACCCTATTCTTTTTTAAATTATCAGTTAAGAAATGACCAGTATCTTATAGGCTGCAATTCCTAAGCCATCTTTTAAAATACGCGATATGGTTCTAGGTGCATCTTCATCTCCCGAGATAAAATATTTTGCTTACGGACAGGATTTCTTCGAATTCTTTCCCTTACTGCTTTGAACACCTTTTTAGTACGAACACTACGTGGACGGCCAGGGCCCTATTTCATAAAGGCGACAATTGCAACAATTGTCAACAAGTGTCAAGAATAGTCGATTTATCGTGGTGATTCTTGTTTCATGAATTCTGACTATGACTGGTGCGACAATTGTCAAAAAATGACAAGAATTGTCGACTAAATAATAGGATGGATTACCTAAGGCAGCATACTTAGTATTATAACTACGTATAAATGCTATTAGAATTTATACCCTTGAATTAAAAAAAATATTACAGTTGAAATTGCAGTAAGAAAAAAGCTACAATTGGCGAAAATACTCTTGTTTTCTTTTTTTTTTTTTTCAATTTTTCCAATTATTGGAAAGGCAAAGGGATCTAAGCCTATACAGCTTTTTGTTTTCTATTCTTCCACCAGTGTGGAAAGGCAAATCTTTAGGCCATTAAAAAAAGGAAATAAATTAAGATGTTTGATTTTTTGTACTAAAATGTGTTTTCAGATTTAAGTGTTTATTATAAAGATTGATCATAATAAAAATTTAATAAACATTTAAAGAAAGGCTGTCTGATTTTTTTATGGAAAATTATTTATTCATTGTAAAAGAAAAAGAAATATACAAATGGCCTAAAATCTTCGAACGAAATGTTAAACATGTTCGTTTACGTACATAATATATTATTACTTATATAATATTTTTGTTCTGACTTTTTGTTGTGGTTTGTACGACGGACGACCATCTTCTGTTTTCATGTATGGAAAGCATATTTTAGTCCTTAGGACATCTTATTTTTATGCCTCCATAGGAATACCTATAAGTAAATAAATACCTACCTATTTATACATGAAGATAGCATAATATACTAACGTATCATGCCTAACGTGCGGTTTCTAATAATAATAATTACTTATTAGTACATAGTTGAAAATAGCGGATTTCATAAACAGCTCTCAAAAATATTATTAACGTAACGTGTGCATTAAAATAGCCTATTTTAAATTATTTATGCATTTAAGGAATACCTACTAACTTTTTATACCTATTTAAAAAAAAAACCCTAAAACTCTATTAATAATTCTTCAAAAACATTATTATCACTATTACTTTCATTAACAGCCATTTTATAATTTAATTCTATAATTATTAATTATAATATCAAATAGGAACACGGGACGTTGTCATTTAGTGACACAGATCTTAACTCATGTCAATTATACCTGACAATTTTACAAATATGTCGACTTGTAAATAAAATTTATGTTTCATAAAACAAATTTAACCGATTGTATACTGACAATAATAAAAATATACCTGTCGTGAAATTATAACAATTATAATACAATTGGTCGTGCCAAAAATGTTTATGAAACGCAATAATGACAACTTGTCAGATTTTCATAGTAATATACTAGTCAATTAAAAAGTTATATGAAACAAAAATTACATAGGTAATTGTCAAAATGTCACTTGTCACCTATCACCTGTAACTTGTCGCCTTTATGAAATAGGGCCCAGATCTTTTTCTGTCACAAACAGAGGAGGTAACTATTAATAGCCCGGTACACAAACATTTGACTAATACCAAGTGTATGGAGAGTTTTAAAAATTGCATTTGGCTCTATACCTGCTTTGTGTAATGCAATCACAGTGATTCGGTTCTCTTTATCACCTCACTCCATTTTAATATCGCAAAATATTGTACGAAATGAGAAAACACAATAAACAATCGTATAAAAATGACAGATTCCAAATTCAAATGTGATATTTTTTAAATTTTTAATTGTATCAGTATTTATGGCCAGACTATGTACATATGTAAACATTGGTAATACAAAAACATTTAAAGTTTCCATTTTTAATCATTCAGTCACCTCAGCTGTCAGCAGTTGATAACGGTATACATTTTTGACGGCCATACTTACATAGATCACTTTAAATACTTATTATTTTCCTAAGAAAAATGATCAATCCTTTTTCTTCTTTAGCTGGGAGGAAGGGCACTATAACTTCGCTAGGCGTTATATCGCCCATACAGATGAAAAAATCGTACAGGAACCTAGTCATGTTTTGTTTTTAGTTTGTGTGTTCTTCGGTTTCCCAGAGACTACTGCATATTTCGATTTCTTATCGATGTTCTAGTCTTAAACTGGTTGGTTATGTAGTGTGTGTTCGGTTGGGTTGTTTTTTTTTTTTTTTTTTCTTCCCGCAAGGACAATAGTTTAATAGTTTACGATTTGTTTATTTTGTATTATATTCTCAACATTTGTCTGTGGGAGGAATGGCGACCTGGCCAAGTACACACAGGACCTTATATATACTTTTTTTTTTTTTTTGACTTTTCATAAATGCCTGTAAAGGTTTACATGAAATAAATACTTTAATGTCTTGTCATGGTGAGGTTACGAAACGGGCAATTGATTTGATGATAAAGTAGCGAGGATATTAAAATAGACTCATAATGCAAATAAGTCCGTGTCGCTGCCCATTTCGTAAGCTCATCATTTACCCGGCATAGTGGGACTGATCAATATTATTAAAAAACAATGTATCTTTATACTTTTAGCGTTCACCGCATTGAATAGGAACACTACTTCAATAAAACTAGTTAATTGTTCGGGAATAAAATAACGACTGATTTATTATTTTGAATGTTGTGCCTTATTCACTAAAATTACAAACGAAAGTATGACAATGAAAATGTGACAATATTATAATTTAATTTGAAAAATGGAACATGGAGATGACATAAAAAATTAAAAAGTATTAAAATAAATACAAAGGAGAAAACCCAAATATATTTATAATGATATAAAGGAGAACGTCATTATGCATCTGTCCGGCACAGAACCCCCCCTTAAGAAAAACGTACATTTTTCTTGACAGTTCTACCTCGTTTTGTGACATAGGCATAAGTATCTTTAACAGGATAGGGAGAAACGGACGCAGGGGTTGACGGGTTGGTCGTTAAGGTAGCATCTTTAATAATAGAACGAGATACTGACGTAGGGTTTGGTGGAATGGATGTTGGGGCAGCTGTGGTGATAATCCGGTCTGAATAGATATGAGCGGGTTTCAATAGATCCACGGAAATTATCGTTGTTCGGTTGGGCAATTGTATTTTGAAATGCTTTTCGTGACGGTGCAGTACTTTAAAAGGTCCATCGTAAGGTGGTGTAAGCGGAAGACGAACGGTATCATTGCGTACAAAAACATGTGAACAAGAGTGTATAATGTCTTTGTGAATAAATGTTTGCCGATTTGATGAAATTAACCTTGATGTAGGCACTAATGATGACATTGACTGTTGAAGTTGGCCTACAAATTCTGCGTCGTCAATGTCTGACTTGGTCGCTTCAAAGAAATCGGACGGAAGTCGTAAAGTTAATCCGTATGTCATCAAAGCAGGACACAGATTGTCTTCGCGAAGAGCAGTTCGTAGACCAAACAGTATTGTCGGAAGTTCATCACTCCAGTGAACTATGGCATCCCTAGCCATTATGGATGCTTTAAGTGTTCGATGCCACCTCTCTACTTTTCCATTTGCTTGTGGGTGATAAGCGGTGGTTCTTATTCTGGTAATTCCAAATTTTTTTAACAATAAATTAAACAAAGATGATTCGAACTGTCGTCCTTGATCAGTTGTGATGCGAAGAGGACAGCCGAATCTTGTTATCCAGTTCTCGTACAGTACTCTTGCAACGACTTCAGCTGTAATGTCGCTAACTGGGATGGCTTCGGGCCATGAAGTTGCACGGTCAATGATTGTTATACAATATCGATAGTCGTATGAAAGCCGCAAGGGTCCGACAATATCGATATGTATGTGCTCAAAACGTTGTGATGATGGAAATTCGACGGGAGGAGAGATTACGTGCCGATGGATTTTTGCACGCTGATAAGAGATGCAAGATCTAGCCCAAGTATTGATATCTGTGTTCATGGAAGGCCAGAAAAATTTTGAAGTTATTTGCTTTCTTGACGACCGTATACCTGGGTGACAAATTCATGTTAAACGCAGCAAAACGATATGGCGGTGGTAGGTAAGGTCTAAGAAATGGAGTAGAATTTTCACACGTAATGTATTTTGATGATCCGGGAAGTGCAATGTTTGGGAATTTTACATTGGGTCTTGTGCCAAGGATTTTTAAATCGTCGTCAACGAGTTGGTCTTCAGCTAACTTGTTATAATTCAAGGTTGTTAAAGCTTTAAAGTCTTCAATGCTCTCGATACGAGATAAAGCATCAGCGACAGAATTATTCTCACCCTTGATGTAATGAATATTGGAGCAGAATTGACTGATAAAATGAAGTTGTCTTTCGCGTCGAGAAGTGTCGTTATTACTTGGAGGTTTAGTTAATGCGAAAGTGAGTAGTTTGTGATCGGTATAGATAACTACATCTTCACTTCCTTCAATAAGGCGCCGGAAACGTTTTACAGCCATGTACATCGCTAATAGTTCCCGATCATACACGCTGTAACGGCGTAGAGTAAAACTCATAGCTTTGGAGAAAAATGCTAAAGGTTTCCAGACGTCGTAAATTTTTTGTTGAAGAACAGCGCCAACGCTGTGATCTGAAGCGTCGGTCATAAGGCAAGGTGATGAGCCGGGGAGAGGATGAGTGATGCTTCGGTGATGCTTTTGCGGCAATCATCGAAAGCTTTTTCAGCACTGGGTGTCCATATAATAGGAGTTTTATCGTTCTTTTTTGAGTTGTGAAGGAAAAGGTTAAGTTCACTTTGAAGAGTGGCTTGACGAGGTAAGCAGTCACGATAAAAGTTAAGCATGCCTAAAAATCGTCGAAGCTCTTGAACGTTATTGGGTTTAGGAAAATTTGAAATTACATCAATTCGATCTGTAGTTGGCTTGATGCCTTGAAATGAAACTTCGTACCAAAGAAACTTTACTTCTTTTTTACCAAACTCACATTTATCAATGCTTAAAGTAACACCGTATTTGTCAAGATGTTCAAAAATGTTCTCTAGATGTATTTGACAGCCTCCGTAGACTAGTGGTTGCGCCTTTGGCGTTATATCCGGAGATCGTGGGTTCGATTCCCACCCATGGCAAAAAAAAATAGTATGATTTTTCTGTACAGTTTGTCATGGTCTGGGTGTTTATAAAATATAATATGTATTATATCGTTGCTTCTGGTACACATAGTACAAGCCTAGAGCTTAGTTTGTGACCAGAGCAATATGTGTAATTTGTCCGACATATTATTATTATTATTATTATTATTATTATTATTATTATTATTATTATTATTCTATGTTCTTCTTCATTTTTAGAAAAAACTAGAATATCATCGATGTAACTGAAACAATTTTCTTGACCACGTAAAATTTCGTGCATAAAACGTTGGAAGGTTTGACTGGCGTTGCGTAAACCAAAAGTCATGGAGGTGAATTCAAAGAGGCCGAAAGGAGTAGTGATCGCCGTTTTCTCCGAATCTTCATGAACTGGGTATTATTTTGAATGTTGTGCCTTATTCACTAAAATAACAAACGAAAGTATGACAATGAAAATGTGACAATATTATAATTTAATTTGAAAAATGGAACATGGAGATGACATAAAAAATTAAAAAGTATTAAAATAAATACAAAGGAGAAAACCCAAATATATTTATAATGATATAAAGGAGAACGTCATTATGCATCTGTCCGGCACATACTGCTTACCATCAGGCATTCAAAGTCACATGACGTGCATAACAGTTTATTTAGAGAAAACTATGGCAACCCTATGCCATAGTTTTCTAGGTACTTAACGAGACTGCTAATACATTAATTGAAAATATCCAAGTAAGTTAAAGAAAAAAGAAACATTATACTAAAAAGTTAATAATTTGGTAATAAAGTTTAAAAACATCTTTACTTATTATTAACTACTTGTTCCAAAACGTCGACATGTCCCGATGTACCGAGATGGATGGAAACCCTAACATAGATTCACAAAAAAAGTTAAGTATAAATATTTTCCTATCAATGAGCCCTTCAATGACAACATTGAAAACATCTGGTAATTATTAATTGACTGATAAACGATCAGTATTGATAAATAATAGCTAATCATATTAATTTATCCAAAACACAATGATCTATCATCATTAATGTTAGTTGATTAATATAAGATTAATATTATTGTCAACTAATTTCGGAAACCTACAGTTTTACATGTTGTTTTATGAAAGTAACACACTATTAGGTTTTATTAAATCAAGTGAGTGATTAATTATAATCTATTTAAAATTAGGTATTAGTGGTAGTTATAGAACACACCACTATTAGTGTTTCGGAGAATAAGTTAAGCCATCGGTCCCAATTTCACTATAACAAACTGTGATAGTTAGATTGGTTATTGAGAACACCGCGATGAGCTTGCCACTTTGTCAGTGTAGACTCAAACAACTTAATCCATATCGGTCCCAATTTTACTATACCAAACTGTGATAGTCAGATGGGTTATTCAGTCTTAACAAACACCGCGATAAGCTTGCCACTTTGTCGGTGTAGACTCAAACAAGTTAATCCATATCGATCCCAATTTCACTATACCAAACTGTGATAGTTAGATGGGTTATTAAGTCATAACAATCACCGCGATGAGCTTGCCACTTTTTCGGTGTAGACTCAGAACAAGTTAATCCATATCGATCCCAATTTCACTATACCAAACTGTGATAGTTAGATGGATTATTAAGTCTTAACAAACACCGCGATGAGTTTCCCACTTCTTCGGTGTAGACTCAGAATGAATTTGCTACGAGGAGGTGGAAATAAAACCCTATATGCTGGTATTTGCAACGTACGGTTTTTTTTTTCACAAAACATTGGCAAAAGGCGTTCTTTTCGATACTTTGGTAATTTTTCAATGGAAGTTTGTTTTGGAAGCGTAGTAAATTCATCTTTTGCAGTATCAATCCCAATATGTACCTACATGGACGACAGTGCCTGATCTAGGAAAAAATCTACTAATATAAAAGTTTTAATAACAATTCATATTTTTTTATTACTATTAGTTACTATTTAGGACATTATCAGTAATTCAGACAAAAATCTTTATAGCGAATAAATGAAAAACAATCCTGGATCCGCCCTGATTGACGATATAAATTGACTCATTGTAAATACAATGTGACATAAATTGTCTCGTTATATTTAACTAATCATCTAGGTACCATATTACTTATAGTATACCAAGGTCAAAGTCGAATTTTGAAACTTATACTCTTTTCAAGGGTTTATTAACTTTTGACATATCCTTGGAACGTTATCAAAAGGGCTTGTTACGTTTAGCGCTAAAAAGCGAACATAATATGCCTAAAATAGGGCATTATCATAGTTAATATTTTTATTTTATTTAATTCTTCCACCATTGTGGAAAGGCAAAGATCTTTCAACCATACAGCCATTCATAGTTAATAATCGTAAGCTGTAGTTTTTTTTAACTTATAGGTACATCATTTAGTTTTAATAGGTATTTAGTTTAATTATAAAATATGCTGGTAAAAGAAGTGGTACGACGGATTTGCATCGTACGGTTGTTTTTTCACAAAACCTTTGCAAACGCGTTCTTTTCGTTACTTTGGTAATTTAAAAAAAACAAGTCTCCGTTCCCATAAAACATGGAATACGTAAAATTGCCAGCATAGCCACACCTGCCTACATAGCTTCAACCTTTGCTTCGCGAGATCTCATCGGTTAAATTCTATATCCATTACTGAAAAGTAATTTTGAGATCTCGTGGAGCGGTGAAGCTGTAGAAGCTTGGAAAATTAATTGCAACACCACTGATTTGCCATTATTACCAAATATCTAAAAGCAATGGGACGAACCTTTCATTAATAAAATTAAGGATGACTTGCTGCGCAACTCCTGTATAAAAGACAAAGCTAGAATTCTTGCGGCATCTGAGAAGGAATCTGGTGCCTGGTTGGAGGCTTATCCTTCTCCCAACATAGGCAGCACCTTGTTAAACAACAGCACTATAAGGATTGTTGTTTGTTTACGCGTAGGCGCTAAATTATGCGAACCTCATGTTTGTCCTTGTGGCACTAGCGTCGATACGGACGGACTTCATGGACTATCGTGTAAGAAAAGTGCTGGACGATTCCGCAGGCATGGCAGGTCTCTTATTACAGCCAACATCCCTTCAATATTGGAGCCCAAAGGGCTATCTAGAAGTGATGGTAAGAGACCTGACGGGATGACATTGATTCCCTGGAAATCCAGCAAAGCTATGGTGTGGGATGCTACATGTGTGGACACCATGGCTTTGTCTTATTTAACGAGTTCGGCAAGTCGAGCGGGTTCGGCCGCGTCCAATGCGGAAGTCAATAAACATAATAAATACGATGAAATAAAAAATGTTTATTGTCCGGATTAATAGTTGTTGCTAAGCCAGTGCTTAGCACGAGCCATTGCTTAGAACTATCAAAGTGACAGTTGTTTCTATAATAGTCGGTGCTCCGAGCGGTGGCTCAGGCTAAAGCTTGAGCCGTTGCTCGGCTAAGCATTAGTCTCGATATTCCTTTACTTAAGTCATGCTCAGCGTTAGATTATTCATGTCAGACTGTTATTTTTTAAGTTTCTGTTGATTATGTAATTATGAAATTTTTTGTCGTTTTAAAAATATTGTTCCCTATTCTTCTAGTTTTCTTTTATTCTTGTGTGTATTTCATAATTTATTAATACAAAATCTATGATTTCTTCTGTTTTCAGTGCAAATTAAACATTTTATATTATAAACCTTCAACAGTAGAGGGTTACCTATCTCCATGGAAATATAACTTCCCAATACTTTGAGGTTTTTTTGCACCAGGATTCCAAGTAATATACATATTTCAGCGAGCATTCGCTTGAGGCGTTGCTTGGCTTAGCTGCGTATATTTACTCGACTATTATAGTGCGAAGTGGTTGCTCGGCTAAGCATCGTTTGAGTATTACTTTCGTGAGCACGACTTGAGCCAGTGCTTAGCCATGACTATTAATCCGAACATATGAGTTTTTGGCTTTCGCTGTGGAAACTCTTGGTCCTTGGAGTCAGGACGCCAAAGCTTTTTATAAAACTTTGGCGCCCCTCCTTATCGACGCTACCGGCGACCCAAGAGCTGGCGTGTATTTTAGACAAAAAAATTCTATATCAATACAAAAAGTCTTGGTACTATGCCTCAGGACAAACTTGAGGAATATTTTAATTTAATTTAGTTTATTTTTAATGTAGGTTTACTTATTTTCTATTATTAATTTGTACTCAAATATTTTTTGTTTGTTTCTTTGAATAAATTTATACTATTATTATTATAAAATCGAAATATTCATATTGTTGTCTGTACGCGCTTAAGTTTTATTCAATTTGGGGCAAAAAGGCATCTTAGGATTCAGGGCAAAACCTTGTACTATTATTTCCTCTGTGGCAAAACGGAAGATTTAGTACTACCTATACTATATACCTATACCTCCCTAAAAATAAATATTTTGCGCCGGGACTAAACGGAACAAGCCTCCAAAGTCAATACAACAAATGCATTTCCATTAGAAAAAAACAGAAAATAATGGTTAAATATTATCCAGTTTCTGCGTTAAAAATTTCAAGCACTTGTAGGTTACTCCATACTTTAAAGATATTCTTATTAAGTACTTATTATTTATTTATTTTAATCCAATAATACCATAAATAAGTGTAATTTGACCCCATACCTATCAGAGAATTTACCTCAACAATTTAATCAAACAAAAGGACACTGCATTCGCATTCCCAATATTTTTCCACACAATTAAAATAATATTTTTGTCGGTCATTGTCACAGAGTTCTTTATTATACTAATTAGAAAGTGATGTTTATTAATTATTCTGTGTTGGACATTCTTTTTTTTTTCAGAAAAAAAACTTTTTTAATATTATTTAATAATACCACAGAGTTATAGAAGAATAATACAAATATATGTTACAACAGAAAGATCTTTACGAACAATTGTCAGCATAAAAATAATAATTGAAATACTACTAACATCAAAGTTATAATATTGGAAGTAGAAGCTTTTTCATTATTATATTAAATTAACCATTGCACTTGAATATAAAGTGAATTTATATTTTTTCAACTATGCCTTTCAATTTTAATATTTTGTGATAGTAAATATACTTACACAAAACAAAGAAGTAGGTACTTAATAATTCGCTGTTGCAAGAGGAAATCGGGGCGTTTAATTCATAAACTTGAAAATATCGACGCCTTGTGTTTTTACGCATTTAGTTATAGGAGCAATCCCAAATTATCCTACATATTTCCTTTCCTTATGTATGTCACGTATATAATTACGTTTAAGTATCGTATATCGTATAGGTTATAATTTGATTATTCCTACAACACATAAAAAATATACAGTCCACTTACATCAGTAGGGTACGATTGGGGTTTTTTCGCCTACACCTTGTAAAATAAGAGAGATTGTTCTAAAAAATCTAGTCGGTATAAGTTATACCTAAGACCAATGATAATTATACCGTATTATTTAGGATATCACTAAATTACTAGTTATTATCACTATTACTTTAGGTAAGTAGGTACACGAGCGCAAAAATAAAATTTAGTTACAGATTTTCTACTTCGGTAATGCTGAACACAACAATTAAAGCTGAGTTGCACCAAAGTGTCTGTAAAAGTAATTGTAACGATTAAAGTTAAAATGGTGTCGACTTTTAAAATAACACTGAAACAGTACGCCGTTTTTAAATTTAATCGTTAAATTTACAGAGAGTTTATTTTGGTGCAACTCAGCCGAAGGTTCCGCCAGTCATGTTGACGCCTATACCAACCCCAAGTAACACAATCGCGTCTAAAAACGGACTATTAGATATCTAATAGAATTTAATTTTATTGTCTACCTTAAGAGTAAAATATCTCCTGAGTAATGTTCAAGAACGTTTATAGACACAGTTTAGTAAAAGTGGGCACAACCTTATCCCTTCTCATAAGAATGAGTTAAGAAAACATGAATAGATAGAGTTAAGAGTTGTAAATTTCAAATCGCCTGTAGAGATATTTCTAGTGTCTCACTAAACTGTTTATAGACCACAAGTTATACTAGTATATATTTTATAGATAAAGTTGAGACCTTTAGAAAAGTCTTTACTCGTCAAGTTTTAAAACCAAATTAACTCAACACTAACAACTTTAAGTTACATTTGATTTATAATAGATAGCAACACGTAATGGCGCAGAACTTACAATCATGGCGTAACAAATTTATTATTTTTTACATTACTTGTATTTTGCTAGTTAATAATGGGTAAATAAGCAAATCTAGGTGCGAATGAAATTCTATCGTCGAATATTATGTAAAACTCCCCTAAAATAAGAGCGCCCGCTGTAAATGTACGATTTAACTTTTTTTTTTACCAAGTATGAATATTATTTGGTATAAGCAAATTTTTGAAATTGCATTATTATGTTTAAAATACTCATTTTATTTAAAACATATTAAATGTTTAATTAGACATAATTTAATAATAAAAACATAAAAAATAAGCATTAAAATATGTAACGAAAATTATTAGAAGCAAAAATAGGCAATAAAAATGGCGACAAGATAAAATTTACTAGAAAAACTATTTCTATAGAACTAACGCTCTAGACTCTTTTCTGTAGTATGGCTCTAGACAATGGCATGAATAATTTCACTTGCTACATACTAAACTATCTTGTGAAAGAATAAACAGATTTATGACTGGTTTAATATTACCTAATAACTGGCATCTCTGTATTTCTTTTTATCTTCCCACAGTATTTCTAGACGTTCATTAGGTAATTTGATGTGTTGTGAACGGAAGACCATTTTATGCAGTAAGAAGCAATTTAATTAATCAATAAGTATGCAAAAGTTATTTCTGTTTTATTTATAGACGATGTAAAAAATAGTAGTTATATACGCCGCGGCGGTGCCAAAGACGCAAAGTGTTAACTTAAGGCACTTGTCTCACCGCCGATGATGACCTAGAAGCGAGTAGAGCTAAAAACTAGAAACGAGTTGGCGAGCAGCAAGAAGCGAGTTAGTGTGTAGTTCCAATAGTTTTGTAGCTGAGCTATAAGAGAGTGTGCGAGTGCGACAGGCGATTACTCGCGCACTGTAGAGAAATGGTAAGTCGTCTCTACTGACCGCCAAGCGAGCAAGCTCAGCAAGTATTGCTGAGCGAGTATTTTCTTTGATAGCTCTGGTCGCTCAGCGACATACGTACTAGTGGAGCGAGTCCTCGCCGGCAATGTGAATAGTCAGCGATCAAATATATACATCCCTTTTGTTTACATGGAATGTATATCTATTTTAAATTTCTTGAGCGAGAAAATAGCTGATAGTTAGTCGTTTCCTCGCCGGCGGCGTTAGGACAACTGTCTGATATACAAAAGTGGATGGATCCCTCCGTAGCTGCGTATTTGTATTAAATTTGTAATGTGCACATTCACAGATTTGTGTACATAGTCCATAATTTGACCAAGTAGTAATAAAATGAGTAATGTTTTGACTTATTCGGTTTTCGGCAATAGTATCTACTATGATTTTTATTTATGGTTCATCGGGAAAAGCAAAATGATTTTTTTTTCACTGTTTCCATTGCATAAAACCATCCAATTTAAATATTTAATGGGTCAAAATCAAAATTATTGTACAGTAACAAAAAAGAAACAAAAATGAATAACGTTACAAATATGAATAATGTTACAAAAAAGTAACAAAAAGGAATTGTAAGGGCTTCTTCAAACTATGGTAGTTAAATAAAAAACATTTAACATTATTTAATATTTATTACTCAGAAAGTATACAAATAGCAAAACTTTTTAAACTTTTCTAAAACAGCGAAAAAAATCAAAAGAACAATGCAAAGTTACCATATATCATTACAGTTTAATGTATCTTTACTTTTATTACATAATCTTGTAAAAATTAAAACTAGTTTTTTACGTTCATTAAACTAATGTGAAATAGCCTTTATTTCATTTTTGTTACATCATTTTTGTAACGTAACAAAAAAAACGTAACAATTTGCTACAAAAAGGAAAACAAATCACATGTTTAAAATATAACCCTTAGCCATAAAGATACAAATAAACTTCTAAGATTAAAATAATAATCAGTTTCAAATGTATTATAAACAGCATTTTACACAGTATAGTAATAGTTAATCATTTACTTATCGTAAAATATACAGGCTAAACAAGATAAAGGAATATATATTTGTTTAAATAAATGAACGCGTAAAAAAACACACGTGTCGCACAACCATTTCACGCCATCAAACAAAATGGCTGTCTGCGGCCGCAAGACGGATGCCATTGGTCGTCCTTATGTCGAAAATGTTGCAAACCCAAAAATTTAGAAATCTGCTAAAATTAATGTTACAAAAGGGAATAACCAAAATGAAAAAGAATGTGGACACGTGTTAAATTGTAAATAATTAATGTATCTCTGTGTTAATTTTATTGATTTTATAATAATTACGTGGTAAAAATCATAATGCAGTTAGATAAATTTAGAATTATCTAAAATTAATTAAGTAGATTTTTTTTTTTTAATTACTTTTTTGTAACACGTGTGTCTGGAGACATAATTATTTGTATGAACCAAGTACGATGTGTATATAGCAAAACAGATTATTTTATACTTACCGGTATAATTTCTTTGTTTATGAATACTAGAGGTATTAATTTGGAAAACCTATATTTAAAATATATTTATTTATTTATTTCAAGAAAAAATATAGATCTCATTTAAAAAATATTAACCATTTCAACACTATTCACAAGGACGTTTTGAGATGTAAAAATGTACAAAAATTTTGAATACGACCCTAATACAATTACACTTAATTAATCCATTTTTAAGAAAAAAATGACTAAAAAAACGTTTTCATTATCATTTTTTTAGACAAACTGAAAAATATCTATTAAAGTATTTTATCTAGACTTAAGTCGCTTTATAAACAAAAATTAGAGTTACCAATAGCTAAATTAGAATGTTTCTACAAAGTTATATCTTAGAATAACCTAAGTATATAAAAGATGGTGGTAGGCGGTCAGTATATTATAGCCAGATACACAACATACTAGCAAGACATCTGATTTTCTACCTGATGGTAAGCAGAGCAAAAAGTCCATGAATGGGGTTCATCGATACACTGTTGTTTAATAGCATAATTGGTCGCACTCACGATTCAGGCTAAACAAAGCGCTTACGAATTTGGGGACGACAAAAACAAATTTGCATTCAAATAAGTTCATTGCCATTTCGATATCGCACTCTAAAAGAGAATCACCTCGACAAGAAAGCTATGCAGTAGGTTCCTGAACCCACAGACTAAAACATATATACTGCCGTCATAAACAAGAGAGACGTATCTGATAAAATGTAAAAAGAGAGAAAATAAATAAATTATATTTAAAAAAATTCATGGCTCTCTTATCTTCATAATATTTAAAATTTGTATACAATTGTTATTCCATTGCATCTATTAGGCTTTAAACTAATACTTTCCAACTTTGATTTTATAAATATTTTAATTATTTATTTATTAATAAATTAAAAATTTTACTACCTATTTATGTTTGACAACACCACTATAGTGCCTCGGAGAGCACGTTAAGCTGTCGGTCCCGGTTTCACTATACCAACTTGTGAAACTGTTTATAGATGGGTTATTGAGTCTATTCAAAACATCGCGACGAGCTAGCCACTTGTTCGGTGTAGACTCATACCATCGGCTACGACGAGGTGGGATTAAAACCCCTCCGCTGGGTACCCTGGGGCCGCCTAGGCGGTCTCGGGCGCCGTAAGGCACCCGTGATGATATATATATATATATATTTATAAATAAATAAAGAAAATGGATACTATGTTAAAAAGGCGCATATACCTACTAGGCGTCTATTGTGTGTGCTTAGTGATAGACTTAAATTTTAATTGTTATTACTTTTAAAAAGGTGAATGTGTCACTAATGTATATTTTTAATGTAGTATTCAAGCAGATATTGCAAGCAAACTACTACCCTTGAAATTCATCCCAGGAGAAGTTCCTCCTTTTTTGTAATGGACAAAAAATATTTAACATTCCACAATTTTTCAATTGACATTTCTTAAATGATATATTCATCAAGTTTATTCAAATACTCATGTTTAGTAAAATTTTATATATTATACGCGCCTTTTTGTATATTTAATTGACTTCTTTTTCTAGTACTTAGTAGACGGTGCTTTGTTATGTAAATGTTGGATGCGCCCTTCTTGCTTATGACTAGGTCACTTAAAGTTTTTGAATCTACATGGATGGACCCACTACCCAAAGTGATCGTTCGGCCTAGTGAAGTTAATCTATTTTCCATATCAATTTCATTTCAATTTAGCTTGGATAATATTTTGAATAACAAACTTACTGATGTTATTATGATTAGTGGGTAATAATGACTGTTATAGCTATTATATAATAATGATTATACATTAGGATGAGATTGCTGTGGCTTTTATGCGCCTGCTTGGTCGTGGCTTCAGCTTCGCCTGTTGTGAAAATCGTCGATAACAGCCTGAAAGTAGAACTGGATCCTGGTAAGTCATTATTTTAAATACTTAAAGTATAGTATAAAACAAAGCTTTATTTAGGTTAAATAGTTGTTATGATTTATTTGGCTTTCTCTTTAGTATGACACAAAGTAAATTGCACAAAATACTTAAGGGGATATCGGTACTCAGATACTATACTTTTTGTAAGCACATTGTACTCAGGTTTGGCCTTCTTTGGTGACTTTCCAACTAGGTTTTTAATATAATAAGCGGTTAACTCGACTAGCATATTTTCACTAAATAATGCTAAGTACCGTAAGATAGGTAAGGTAAGGTAGGTATAAAGAATTCGAATAAACGTTTTACACTTGCTTATTAATACAAAAATTGTATGGGGAGGCCAACATTTTTTTTCATTGGTTTTATGGGAAAGTTGTTCTATTTGATCAGCAGAACGTCACATTAGCCCAAAGTTCATCCTTTCAATTTCACCCTGTATAAGGTGGGTACGAAGCTCAATGTGGTAATTATTTCAGGAAGTCAGCTTACCCATAATGAGCGATCAGTGCTAATCAACCTGTTGATCAGACAGCTGTTCGAGTTGATTCGTAGATTAATCAACAATGGATCGGGCATATTTAACATTCCGCCTCTGGACCCTCTCATCATTGAACATACCAAGCTCAATGTGCCAGCTGGACTTATCAAGTATGAGCCTCCGTGGAAGTATGAATATTATGGAAATGCCTTTAAAACTAAAATTGCCTTGATAGAAAATAACAAAAGATGGCCGCTAAACAAATATGTGGCAAACATGGACACGTTTGACATTTTAACGATTTTATTATGGCAAATTAAACGAAACAAAAGATATAGCGCTTAATAACTGTTTTATTAAGTAGATTGAAATGAGCGCGAGCAAGACATAAATATTTGCTATTTCTACTTTATAAAGGTTCTTAGGACTCTTCCCTTATTATTCATATTTCCATTACATTTACGTATTTATCATTAAGGCACGACACGGCATGTCACTTTGTATATACAGGCAGACCTACGAAGTCCATGAATGGGGTCGGTCAATAATACATTGTTGTTTAACTGCATTAGTCGCTCCCGCTACGCCTGTTAAATGATGCGGTTGCGAAATAGGCAGTGACAAAGACAAATTTACATTAAGAGTCTACTTTGATACCCTCGCTGCTTTATTACCAAATTGACTGCCCGCTACGCCTGTTAAATGATGCGGTTGCGAAATAGGCAGTGACAAAGACTAATTTTCATTAAGAGTCTACTTTGATACCCTCGCTGCTTTATTAACAAATTGTCTGCGCGGTTTTTTATGTAAAGGAGAAATTAAGAGTCTACTTTGAAAGGAAACATGAAAAGGACACTTAACTGTTTTTGTATCTGTATAGGTAGAGATAATGTAATCTAAAGTGCCGCGGCCCTCCACTGCATCTATGACCATGAAAGACGATAGACGCAATTAATGAATTTCGTCATTATCATTGTTCAGTATTGGTCACTCTGTCACCCATCGAATGAATACGAACGTGGGAGCACGTATCGACACTACCCATGTTACCCACACAGCAACATTCACTTTAGTAGATGGGCGCAGCATTTTAGATTAGGGGCCTTATCCCGACTTTGCAACCGCTAAACACGACATGACGTTGCGTAAACTATAAATATTGAAATATAAGTTTTATCCCAATGGTTATATAGTCTGTATTAGGTTGGCTATAATAATGCCGCCATCTTGAAATACACGAATTCTTCGCAATCTTATGAGCATTGGAATTTCAACTGTATAATTAATAGGGGATAGAACTTATATTTCAATATTTAAAGTTTACGCAACGTCTTGTCGTGTTTAGCAGTTGCAAACTCGAAATAAGGCCCCTGGATTATTTCAATATACAACAAATAATCCTAAAAATTAAATTTATACTGAATAAGTATACGATGTCTTAAAAATTCCCTTCTTTCAGCTTTGAAATCGAAATTACTAAAGGATTAGCTTTAGGTGTTGGCGAATTTGTTGTGCACAGAAGTCACTTGGACCTCCGAGAACTATCATTTGACATTGATATATCTGTACCCAGCCTCCACATTAAATCTGGTAAATATTCTTTACACGGGCAAATGCCAAATATTATACACGCGTCAACTATTCGTACAGAATAGACCCAGGTTTTTGAATTGACAACTTTTTATTTTTAACGAAGCAACCGGATATAAATGAGGTTTCTTATAAGGTATAAATAATTGCTAGCCAACATTTTTTTTTATTAGTATATAATTAATTTTATTATGCCACCTTTCAAGCAACCGTTACACGCGATAGATACTATTGCTACTAAAATAATAAGCGTATACTGAAGTAAGCTATCTATAAGTATATTATAAGTTGCTTATTTTATTATATATACGTGGTGGCCGAGTTTAGACCTTGGACTTAAAAACACTTAGGTCCCTGGTTCGAATCTGGGTGTGTACCAATGAGTTTTTAATTAAAAAATGTATGTACATTTGTTGGACAACACCACTACAGTGCCTCGGAGAGCACGTTAAGCTGTCGGTCCCGGTTTCACTATATACCTACTTGTACTATTATTTCTTCAGTGACTATACCAACTTGTGAAACTGTTTATATCTATAAACAGGGTTATTGAGTCTATTTAAAACATCCCGACGAGCTAGTCACTTGTTCGGTGTAGACTCATACCATCAGCTACGACGAGGTGGGATTAAAACCGTAAGGCATCCGTGATGATATGTATGTATGTTATTTTATCATTATTTTTTACAGAGCAATATCGGCTAATTGGAAATCTTTACAATGCTATTCCATTCTTCGGTGAAGGGGAAGCGGAGTAAGTTCTTTTCTTTCTTATACCTAATCATGGCCTTAGGCATGGGAGTTGCTACCCTAGAGCCAGTAAAATCTTCTAGGCTAAAATTAACTTAGGTATTTATAGTACCTATATAATAAATAATATAATACAACATTGAATAGACCTCCAAGGCTGTCGTATTTAAATTTGACACAAAACGCCTAAAATTTTAAGGAAGACAGGAATTACCGGCTCTAAGGCTGTGCACCAAAATGTCCGTTAAAATAATTGTAGGGATTAAAGTTAAAAATGGCGTAGAATGTACCAGCTGTCATTCGACGACTCAAAATAAAGCTGGTAAATTCGACGCCATTTTTAATTTTAATCGTTACAATTTACTTTAACTGATACTTTGGTGCAACTGGAGCTAAGGATATATTAAACTGATATTTTTTTTATTTTCAGTCTAATCGTGCAGAACTTTAGATTTCGTGCCAAATTATATCTCAAACAATCTGATGATGGAGAATCTATATTGATTGACCGCATAGAAAATCCAGCATTCAGTGTAGACACATTAAAGGTCGGTAGTGTTACTTATATAGATATCATAACTATACCATCACGTATGGCGGAGTTAGAATTTTCAAACTATTTTATTGAAAAGTTATAGTCCGGCCAATTTAGCCGAAAAAAATAGGGATACCCTTACATAAATTCCCAACAAGCTGGAAATTTGCATGATCCTTATAGGGACACCATTATAATTAAATTGTAAAAAGTGCGGATTTATTTTTTAAATGCCAAATATTTCATTTTGTTGCACGACTCATGTTCGTCACATTTAACATGAGGTAATTTTTTTTTTTAATAATTAAATCCCCGCCTCATAGCATAGCCCAAGAGAGACAGTGTTATAATAGATTCGTACTTATATCAAAATGTTGTGATGATCGAAGACTTTACCTCTAAAATAAATTAATTAGTATTGCCCAAAATCAGTCTTGGTCTTGCTCTTGCACTATTGCAAGAACAAGACCAAGACCAATACCACTTTTTGTAGCAAGAACAAGAAGAACTGCGAGACTCTTGCGTCTCGCAGTTACCTACGTTAAATCTTAGCTTTTTAAATATTATTCAATTAAAGCAGCTTCTGTGTTTTTGTATCTATGTTGCATTTAATCGAACCAATGTGATTTAATTTCAATTTGAAAAATCCAAATGATGGAACATTTGAGTTTTTCACCTACGTATAGGAAAAAAAAACTAAAGTTTTCATTAACTAAGTATAAGTACGAGTATATATAAATATATATATTTAAGTGCCTATTATTTACTAATTATTAGCAAAATTTTAATAAGTGTATATCTTTGGTTTTAGTCTGATTTCACCGGAATCATCGGGGGCGGAGACATAGATACGGTTGCCAACCAAATAATCGAAGAAGTTATTCTTTCCTACATAAACAGACTTAACAGGCCCATTGCTTTGGTCTTCAGTGACATTTTGGTGCGGATTCTGAATCCGTTTTTAGACCAACTGGATTCTTGGAGATTTATCGATATGCTTCTATAAAATGATTAATCTTATTGAAATAAATGACAAAATTAAATACCTAGCATCTTTTTGTTTTATATTCATGTTAAAGCAATGGCATAAGTTATAAATCTAAAATATATAAGTAGACATTACACATATGAATTACTTGAAATTAATTAGACACGATCTAATCTAAAACGGCGCGTCTCCCACGTTCGTATTCATTCGATGGGTGACTGAGTGACCAATACCACAGCCAATACTGAGCAATGATGATGACGAAATTGATTAATTTCATCTATATACCATACTATGCATGTAGAGGGCGCGGCGTTTTAGGTTACATCATCTCTAGGTATCTCTACACCTAATAAAATAAATGGCGGACGCCCGTTCTCAATAATCTTCTGCACCTTCAAAATAGGCCAAGCAGTCACGACCTACAGGGGTACGGCTCCGCCAGCGCCTTCCCAACTCCCATCAAGCAAAAAAGGGGTCACAACAACAACACCGAGTCGAACCAGCCTATGAAAAATTTTGTTTTCAGTTTGTAGGTATTGCGGTGTCCCATCTTGTGTTCACACATTTGGAAAGGCGATTTGATTTGAAGCATTAGGGCGGCTCCATATAATATGTATATCGTCGGCGGAAAGGTAAAATTACTTAAGAGAAGTATCTGATGAGGCTCTTTTTCTGTAATAGTTATTTAGGAATATGCATGCTGATTCAACTCTGAAGTATTACCTCTCCTCGCTCCATCATTTACGCATTCAGGGGCCTTACCAAAGAGCTGATCGATAATCGAATCGAAATACCCATCGAAAGTTAAATGTATGGGATTTGACGTTACTCGTCGATCAGGCTCTACCCATAGAGTAAAATTCCTATACATATTTATCGATCGATGCGGCGATTCGATTGGCGATCGTGTTCTTTGGTCAGGCCCATGGTGGGGTATCTTGCCTACTTACAAATTGAACGTGCAGCGCCAGCGCCAACTGGTGGGCGGACCTGGGTAATAAATTTAGAGGTGTGGTTGATATAAAATGTAAATAGCTTCAATAGTCGTTATTTTAAATAGCTAAAAACGTTTTTATAATTCTCATTTATAAAAAAAAAACTGATTTAAGAAAAAAACATTGAATAATATTAATAAGAATTGGGTTAGCTCATCAAACGTCACAAAAAGTGAAAATCGTTCTGATAACTTTGTCGAATTTAAGTTGTCAGTAATACGATAAGATACAATCGTATTAATTAATATATTAAAGCACGATTATAATGAGTTTTCTTTTTGCCGGTTCCAAAATATTCCACTAGATGGCAGCATTAGAGATATCCACAAAAACTGTCAAAAAAGGCTGTTTCTTTATTTGAGTAGTGTATATTTCTATACTCAAATATAGACTCTAAATTCTCTATGAATTAAAACTAAATTTTGGACGTGTTATATTTTTACCATATTTTGTCACTTTTATATGTATCTACTTACTCGTTATTCTAGCTCTCTATAATCTTTAGTAGATACCCTGTCAAGAAAAACTTCGTAAAAAGGACCACCTTAGAAATTCAAATTTAATTACTAATATGATGATATTTAAAAGGAAAAATATTGCTTAAGTAATATTGCTCAGGATATTAGTGTATATGTTAAACAAAGTTAAGTAAATTTTATAAATTATTCTTATAAAGGTATTTGTTTTCCTATTTACCCTAAATTTTGGGTGTATTTTATAAATTACCGCTATCTATTTTGATATTATGAATTAAAACTAAATTTTGGACGTGTTATATTTTTACCATATTTTGTCACTTTTATATGTATCTACTTACTCGTTATTCTAGCTCTCTATAATCTTTAGTAGATACCCTGTCAAGAAAAACTTCGTAAAAAAGACCACCTTAGAAATTCAAATTTAATTACTAATATGGTGATATTTAAAAGGAAAAATATTGCTTAAGTAATATTGCTCAGGATATTAGTGTATATGTTAAACAAAGTTAAGTAAATTTTATAAATTATTCTTATAAAGGTATTTGTTTTCCTATTTACCCTAAATTTTGGGTGTATTTTATAAATTACCGCTATCTATTTTGACAGTTTTTGTAGATAGCGACTAAACGCCATCTGTTGCGTTAAATAATAAGTACTGGAAAACTCCTCATTAAAATATATTTATCGATCACCTTCTATCCACTACATAATTATTTCCACAACTCATTCAATGCCGAAATTCTGCTGTAACGCCCCCGGAAAAGAAAAGAAAGAACTGAATACGATTCGACGTGGCGCGTTTCCATTCCGCCATTAATAGACGAAAGCCTTAAACTACTAGAAACTACTACTTGCCTTGCATATTATTGAATATTAAATACGACAGGCCTAGGATTGGTTGGTTGCGCATTCGTTCTAGTCATTATAATAATATTATGTCGTTTTAAAACAGTTTTCCCTAATTTAAAAATGATATCGCGCAACTGTGTACTCGTTGGCTTCCTGCGGCCGCACAGTCTGATTCAGTATATTCAAGGCCTAACATGTATTGACGAACCAGCCTCGTTCGCACAGTCCGAAGACCCCCGTCGTGTTGGGCGACCCCTTCGCAGCTGAGCTATCGGGGAGGTGGATCCGCCACGGCAGTCTTAATGAAATTTAGCTAAATGTCATCTCAAAATGTGTTTTAATAAAACTCGTTAACGATAGACATCGATGATATCTAATAAGCCGTACCAAAGGACCTTCATTTATTAAGACAATAACGTCGAATATATTTTATCAGTATATCTATGTGTTGTTCGTAGGCCGATCGTATTTGTACTGCAATGATAGGAAATAAGCCATTTTAATATAAAAGTTTCTTTGGAATGGCACCAAGATATAACAACATCTCATACTCTATAAAACAGTACTATAAAGCGAAATGCATAAATAGTTAATAAATAATATAACAATTTTATTAATATATTTAATAATTCTTATCATGTTTTTTTTTTTTTGTATGTACCTACCTATTTTTTTTTGTTTACTTTCTTTAATTATTGCTTTTTACATTTTAAGTTAATAATAATAACATTATAATTTCTTAAACTATAACTGGTGGAATATGCAATCTAAAAGAGAATTGTAACATTATATGTGATGATGAATGCATATATTATTTACCTATTCCAAGAATAATATATGCATTCATTCATAGTTACATAAAAAAACATATTTAGCTATTCAGCGAATAACGACTTTATTGAAAATATTTACATTTCCTAGCACTCACCTATACGGCGACGCCATTTTTTTTATTTTTATTGTATGAAACTACAAAAATGGTAAACATTTTTTTTTAAAACGCATGTTGCCTATCTATTCCCTTTATAGAAGTGTATTATCTATGGTCAGTCCCCAGTCCGCACGCATGCTCCCAAGGCGCCCGCGCGCCGACCGCACCGCGCCCGCCGCGACCTATTTTGGTATAATTTTTAAGAAATGCCGAGCGGAGGAATAGGGAATATCCATATTTTTTTTATTTCATTACTTGATAGAGTAACTACATTAGACCCTAAAAACAAATATAAATTTTTTTTAAAGGGTAATAACACAAAAATAAAAAGGTTTAAACTTTATCTGCCACTACCGCAGTAAAAAACGATACATCACTAGCAGTCATTCTGTGACGTCATTCGTGCTCAAAAAGCATATTAGTTTAATGTTATTGCACCTCAAAAGTTAGTCAAAAGGTTTGTTTATCACAAATTATCGTAATAAAGGACAATAAATACCAGAGAAAACAAGAAATTGTAGACCACATTAGAACACACGTTAAATTAGAACACACGTTGACATTTGTTTTTGCACGAATGACGTCACATGTAGTGTTTGCTAATGTCGGAGCGTTTAGAAATGCGTTCCGTTTCTCCAAAACATGGATTTTAAAATCGTATTTAAAAAAAAAAATGCTAATCAAAATAAAATAGATTACTGTAAATATGTTCAAAGACATAAAAAAAGAACATTATATATTAAAATAATAATAATTGGCGTTACATGCATATTCCCTATTATTGAGTGTAGTGTAGGTACTTTGAGCTCCTTTTTAAAACTTATTTTAATCAAACAACTGCTTCCGACACGTTATTGTTTATTTTGGTATTATTTAGTAATTTAGCAACCTATTTGTAATTTTGATCTATTTTTTTTATATAACAATAAAAACACTAATTACCTACTTATTTATAATCAATATACCTATCTCGTCTAAGTACCTAGTTTGTTTCCACAATTATTACTATTGAATTAAATATACAACCGTTTCCACATCCGTAATTACAGCACTCACTACTAATTCTAATTCTGAAGATGAGGAAGGAATTAAAGGATTTAAATCAGCTTGATCAACCTCAAAAACAGGTATAGGTAACTCATCAATGTTGGGTACATATGACGAAGAAATAATATCCACAAAGTTAATATAGTTTTTCTCTGTCATATCCATATTATTATTTTTTTCAGCAGATTTTCTAAGTTTAATTATATCTAAACAGTCATTATCCTACCAAACAGGGGAAGATTTTTTTTATGGATAAGATTTCTTTAAAGGAAAAGACTCATTTGCAGATGAAATAATTGCCTCTGAAAACTTTTCAGCACATAAATTTATATTTTGTAATGCAGTTAGGTAACTCTTCAATTTTATTAGCTAATGACTTACTATAATTTGTCCAATTTTCACGCTGAATATTTTTGAGATCAAATTTAAAAAGTGGTTCAAAACTTTGTAAATTATTACTGTTAGAAATTAAGGATTTAATATGAATTGGGTAGTGATCACTACCATGTGTACTAGGTAACACCTCCCAAATAAATAATGATACTAAATCGGACGAACACAATGTTATATCTACCGCGCTTTTATTTTCTTGTGGTCTATTTAATCGAGTTTGTTGACCAGAGAGTGTCGATTACGAGTTACTTGAACGGTGAGCGTGCGCCGAACGTCGACAAGATTTGCGTGGACATTTGTATGGGATGACATTAGTGACCGTTCACGACGTATTACGAGTGCAAAGATAACCAAACAATATTTGCGTGAGCGTGCGCTCGACGATTTTCTTGTTTTATCTATGGTTCGCGACAAAGATTTGTATGAAAATGTAATTACGAGTGCCATTTTGACATTGCGGAGCGTACGCCCATCGCGCGATCGCACGATTTTCTTGCTGGCGCGCTGACGTCGAGAAATACTTGCCGTGCTATCAAGTGTGTCTTTTAAATTTAATTATTTTTGTGTTATTATGACTAACTTTTGACTAAAAAGAGTTTTGTTGTTAGTTCTTAAATTTATTCAGTGCTTTTTATTAAATAATATAGTATAATTCTCATTTAAAAGTAATGTTTGAAGCCGTCATGTGTACATCCAATCAACCGGTTAATTCTCTCTTAAATCACCACAATTTACTTATTTGTATTTTAGGATGTAATTTTTAGCTTATAATTTATATTAAACAATAGAACAATACCACAGATGTGATAATAGTTACTACATAAGCCAAGACATAAAATCTAATAAAATGACCGTTCTCTTGTAAGAGAAAGAGCCTTGGATAAAATATATAAAATTATTAACCGCCGAAATCTAATTAATGATAATATAGAACAATGGTATTTTTACAGAAAACATTAAACTCAATAAATGTAAAGATGGTAAGTTATGTACAACTAAAGTAATAATGGTGTGATAAATTCTTTACAGATATGTCACAGTAACTTAAGGCTATTAAAAGTTAATGGCAAATTTAGTGGTGCAAACCATGATGCACATATCTGATGGCTTAGTGCAATAATTAATTAAGTATATGAAAAATTTACATATAATTACTATTTGGTGGAAACATGATTATTTGGTAAGTTTTATTTTTTTTAAAGTTTATACATTCTTATTTAAAACCTATAGGATCTTATCCTACCTTATTAATTATCACACTAATGCCTGCCACTTCTAAGAATTGTGTAAACCAAACCCTTATTACCCCACAGTATTCAATGGTTTAATGTTTATGAACTCAATAAATAACTTTCACTTACATTGAGTTATCACAACAATAATGGTACAAAGATTACCTACAACCAATATGCCTCAGTGCACCCATCACCTTTAGGGTTGTATATGCAGGTTGTGGATTTGATTTCCCCACCCAAGTCAAAAAAATATCAGTATGGTTTTCTGTAGTTTTCATGGTCTGGGTGTTTATTGTACACAAAGTACGGCCTAGAGCTTAGTTTGTGACCAAACCAATATGTGTTATATATTGTCCTAATATAAAAAATATAAAAACAGTCCTCACTACATAAAAATTTTAAACAGAATTACATAGCAATTGACCACCTCATAAACTAGTTTTTACATAGTACTAATGGTGTTATAAATTCTTAACAGATAAGTGGCAGTAACATAAAGATATTAAATGTTAATGGGAAATTTAGTGGTGCAAACCATAAAGCACATATCTGGCGGCTTAGTGCAATAAATAAATATATGAAACATTTACATAGAAATTGGGAAACCGTATGGTTATTATTTGGTGGGTTTGTTTTTAAAGTTTATATATTCTTATTTAAAACCTATAGGATTTTATCCATATACCGTATTAATTATAACACTGATACCTGCCCCCTTCTAAGAATTGTGTAAACCTAACCCTTATTACCCCACTGTGATTTAAGAACATTTATAAAATCAATAAAAAACATTCACTTACATTTAGCTAACATAACAATAAGATTACAAACAATTCTGCCTCCATAGACTAGTGGTTGCACCTTTGGCTTGTATCCAGAGGTTGTGGGTTAGTTTCCCACCCGTGGCAAAAAAATATTAGTCCTTTCTGTTCAGTTTTTAATGGTCTGGGTGTTAATAAAATATAATATGTATGATAGTGTTGTTTCTGGTACACATAGTGGGTACACCTTAGAGCTTAGTTTGTGACCAGCGCAATATGTGCAAATTGTCCTACATATTAAATTATATATTATTTAGGATATATATGTATTAATTTTATTTAATATTATAGGATTATACTATTATTGTATAATATATCATTGTAAAGATAACCCAAGCTACACTTCTCTAGTCACTTGCAAAATTTACAGCTTATAGGTACCTTCAATTCCCCAAACATGATTTTTTTTTTTTTTTTTCAGGGCCGCATACACTCTGAGACCTTGATAGCTTACTCTGATTCTAGATGCATCAGAGGGTTCAAAAATACTATCAAGATGTTTTGGACTACTCGAAAATAGATACTTATTAAAACACATTGATATGGAAAACCAGCGGTCTTGTTAGAGCAAATATAACAAGAAATTATATTTAGTTTAATATTCTAAATATAGAAAACCAGCAGACAACTGATACAATTTCTGGAGACTTAAAGTGCTCATATGTTAGAGCAAATATAATGAATTATTTTTAATATAATATTCTAAATTATAAATATATGGGTACATACATATATATACTTATAGTGTTTTATTTAAGTTGGCCTTGCCTTTCAGCTGACTGCAGGTCAGTAATCATCAATCCACTTAGCCGCTTGCTAATTATTGATAATTAGAACGACTATTTTGGTGTACTTTACACTCAATCACTACATGTACCTATGTTAAAATAGTTGCTGCGGCTACAAATAAGCAAGCAACTAAGTTGCTTGATTGATAGTATACCATCTGGTCTGTATTATAGACTAGGTTTTTTTTTACTAGAGCATGGCATGTGACTCGTTATCCGTATATCTGATGGTAAGCAGTATGTAGAGTCCAAGATATAAACTGTATCTGAAAAATATTGTTATTTATATGATACTTTTATTTAGCCTCAATACCCACCTTGCTATTGTGCATATCAACTTGAGAACCGGTTTATAGGTTAGGTTATTGAGTATATACACCGCAATGAGCTGGCTAATTGATAACTGTTGTTTCAGAAAACCTATGGTTCAGCTAAATTTAGGTCCACGTTTACAACCTATTTACCTACTGTTACAAACCATTTCAGTAAACTATTTGGTAACAAATACCATCCCGAAACTTCTTGAACCAAAGTCTAAAGCTGGATACCTTAGTTGTAACAAACTATTATGTACCTATTGTTAAAGTCGTATGCTCTTAAATACACTCCAGTTGCTATTGCTGTCAAACCATTATTTGGCATAGAATTAAAATTATATTTTTGTGGTCATTGTATTTATCGAACTTTCTGTTGCGGACAATTTAAAATATATAATATACCTAAATGATTCAAAAGTATTAATTAATTTGATTACACCTGTTTTTTTTACATACAAGTTTACCAACATAACGTATCCTAATGATGTTTCGGTATTAGTCTGTGGGTTCACCGGTTTTTCAGAGACTACTGCATTGATTTCTTGTCGAGGGGGTCTCTTCTCATGGTACGATTGCCGGTTACTAAACGGGCGAGATTGATTTGACGATGAAGCAGCGAGGTCATTAAAATAGGTTCGTAATGCAAATACGTCCATGTCGCCCCCATTTCGTAATCCCATCATTTAGCCGGCATAGTGGGTGCGATCAATATGGTTTAACAACAATATATTGATCGACCACACTTATGGACTTTATAGGTCTGCTTAACATCAGGTAGATACAAAGCCACATGTCGTGCTATATTAAAAAAGTAAAAGTAGGTAACCAGCAGCCAAGTTGATAACGTGAAAGTATGTTTGTATGGGCATTAACACTGGAACCTTAAGGCACTGTCTATACTAATATTATAAATGCGTCTGTGTTTTACGCTATCACGTCTAAACTGAACCAATTTAAATAAAATTTGGTACAGAGACAGCCTAGAGCCTGAGAAAGGACATACGTAATTTCATGCAATAATCGTCTAGCCTATGGGTTCACCGGTTTTCTGGGGTAGTCTCCTTTCATGGTACGGTTACGAAACGGGCGATTGTATTGACGATTAAACCGCGGATATTAAAATAGACTTGTAATGCAAATACGTCCATGTCGCGATCATTTCGTAACCGCATCATTTGGCCGGCATAGTGGGACAAAAATGTATTGATCAACCCCATTCGTGGAATTTGTAAGTCTGCTTAACATCAGGTAGATAAAAAAGCACATGCCGTGTTTCATTAAAAACATTGCAACAGACAGACACCTACGCATTCTACCAGTCAAACATTTGGGACAAAGCAGTGAATAGATGCAATAACTAAGAAACTTCTTCATCCAATATATATATATTTATTAAATGTCACAATGAAACAACATAATTTACAATCATATAATAAACTCCAATAGTTAAGTATATAAAACAGCACATTTAATTAATTACAGTATTATAACTGAGTTTATGACATTAACTCTACAATATAACAATCCAATGAGTTTTTAATTAAAAAAATTATGTACATTTGTTTGACAACACCACTATAGTGCCTCGGAGAGCACGTTAAGCTGTCGGTCCCGGTTTCACTATACCAACTTGTGAAACTGTTTATAGATGGGTTATTGAGTCTATTCAAAACATCGCAACGAGCTAGCCATTTGTTCGGTGTAGACTCATACTATCGGCTACGATGAGGTGGGATTAAAACCCCTCCGCTGGGTACCCTGGGGCCGTCTAGGCGGTCTTGGGCGCCGTAAGGCACTCGTGATGATACATACATACATATAACAATCCAAATCTTTATTAGATAACGTAGTCGATGAAACTAGATTATTAAAATTCAGTTAATAAGATTACTTCTCCAGTAATAAAATCCAAATAGTTACAAAGCACAGTCAATCAAACCATTATTTATTACAAAATAAGTTAATGAGACTTCTTCTTTAGTATAAAAACTACAAATACGTATATCTAAATATATAATAATATACATGGTGGCCGAGTTGGTTAGACCGTGGACTTAAAAACACTTTTCAGTTCGAATTCCGGTGTGTACCAATGAGTTTTTTAATTAAAAAAAATATGTACATTTGTTTGACAACACCACTATAGTGCTTCGGAGAGCACGTTAAGCTGTCGGTCCCGGTTTCACTATACCAACTTGTGAAACTGTTTATAGATAGATGGGTATATTGAGTCTATTCAAAAACATCGCGACGAGCTAGCAACTTGTTCGGTGTAGACTCACACCGTCGGCTACGACGGGGTGGGATTAAAAGCCCGCCGTTGGGTACTCTGGGGCCGTCTAGGCGGTCTCGGGCGCCGTAACGCACCCGTGATGATATGTATGTATGTATTAACAAATAACACAGTCAATAATACTGGATTATTACAACTCAGCTAATAAGATCACTTCAATATAAAAATCAGTATATTTATAAAATCAATGAAAATCTTTGTTAATAAAATTGAATTTCCAATATAATAACAAAGAGCACAGTCAATGAAACTATATTATTACAAACCAGTTATTAAGATTTCCAGTGTAAAAATATGAATTCTTAAAAAATAACACAGTCAATTAATTAAGTTACAACTTTTGTTACACATATAATGATATGGAAAAATATATGTTGTTAAACAGTAAGATATTACTTACAGTATTGATGAAGTCAAATGAAGTGCATTTTTTTGCCAAATATTGGATTCATAATATGAGAAGTATATTTGTATGGCAGCACTGTTGACTGGAGAAACCTTAATGGGATTGCTTCTTGAATATAAAATGTAAATATTTGAAAGAAAAGAAAGAAATACTTTATTTATACATCAAACAATGCTTATATAAGTAGGTACAAATTACTCGGTCAATGAAACTACATTATTACTTGGTTATAATATCCTTTGGCGTTGTATCTGGAGGGTGTGGGTTCGATTCCCACCCAAGGCAAAAAAATATTAGTATGTTTTTTTCTGTACAGTTTGTCATGGTCTCGGTGTATATAAAATATAATATGTATTATATCATTGCTTCTGATACACATAGTACAAGCCTAGAGCTTAGTTTGTGACCAGAGCAATATGAGTAATATGTCCAGATATTATTATTATAACAACTCAATTAAGCTTCTCCAGTCCAATTCCATCTTATTACAACTGAGTTTATGAGATTACCTCTCCAATAAAACAATCCCAATATTTATTAAATAACAGTCAATGAAACTAGATTATTCCAATTCATTTAATAACATTACTTCTCCAGTAATAAAATCCAAATGAAACTATTATTTATTACAAAATAAGTTAATAAGATTACTTCTTTAGTATAAAATCTAAATATTTAATAAATAACACAGTCAATAAAACTAGATTATTACAACTCAGGTAATAAGATCACTTCTCCAATATAGAATCTTTACATTTATAAAATAACAGACATCAATGAAAAACTTTGTTAATAACATTGAATTTCAAAAAAATATATATATATATAATATAACAAATAGCACAGTCAATGACAAGTTTCATTGCCAATACTCAGTTACTTAGCAATTACCAATTACTCAGTCAATGAAATTACATTATTACTACTGAAATAATGAGATTACTTCTGCAGTCCAGTCCCATCTTCCTCCTTCTCCTCCCATCCTTCCCTCCCCTAATCGCAAATAGTTTTTTCATGCTTGTAGTTGGTGTCGCATAAGGGTCTCCATGACTAAAATTGAAAGATACATACATATAATTAAAAATATGAATTATGATTAAGTTATAAATACCACTTTGTGGACATAGCATAGCATGATTGCAATGTGAAAGGTATATTGAGTACATGTAATACACTGAGTATAACTGTAGCATCGCTATGTCGAAAAATCATACTATTCTTTAAAAAAATGGCCAAGTGTATTTTACCATAATAATACCTACGCTTCAAGGTTCAGTACAACAAGAAAAAGTTTTTTAGTAAATAACTAAAAAATAAAATCCAAAAATAATATGATAATACCCAAAGACCTAGATATATAAATCTTTAATATTTAAATACAATTGAGTTGATATTCTAAAATAACAAAAAAAAAAGTGGATAAAGTAAAAACACATTCAAACATTTGAAATTTAATTATCTTAAATGATGACAGAGATAATAATTTCTTTTTAAGAACAAAATTTTGCCCTTTAGAAGCATTTATTTTCAAAAATGATACTTCAAGATTAAGAGTCATAAAATCTCAATATAACATAGTAAAATCTTGGCACAATATAATCCACCAAGAGTTTAAATTTCTTCAAAATTTTAAAAAATCTACCACAATTGGTTTTTGAGATATCTGGACTCCCAGAGTTACTATATATATGTATTGTTTTTGTACTTACCATTCCATATATTCCATCAATATTGCATACTGTGCTGCAGATGTCATTGTTTTGTTTGCTAAAAAAAAGAATACTATCAGTAAAACCCACAAAAAATAACTATTTTACTAATTAGGTGTTTATTACATCATTTTGGTCTTTTAACATCCATCCAACCATTACATGAATAGAAAAATTAAGTAGTGAAGTTGGAAAGTTTGAGTAAAAAATAATAGGTACTTTTTTTTTCTCACAGCACCTGCTTGACGATCAAACAACAGATTAAGAGAGGATATCATAAAATCTCAATATAACATAGTAAAATCTTGGTACAATATAATCATTTTATTAAGGTTTAATAAAATGTATCAAACAGCGGCTTTATAAGGAATAAAGGAATGTTGATTTTACAATAATTTAGAGAAATTATTTATGGTTTGTCTGTTATATAATAAAATATAAAATAAACTTTAATTGAAACAAGTACCCCAGTAGCTGTTGTCGCAGAAGGTGTAAAAAGTGAGCATATATGTTTCTCTGGGATAAAGCTGTCTTTATTTTGGGCAATCCTGAAGCTTACTTTTCTAGGTGCAGGAGTTAACTATAGTGATAGTTCAAGATTTATATAGGGTGATGTAGTAAGATTGCTTATGTGGTAATAAATATGCCTTGTCCTTGGTGCAGAATAATATACATTATTGTTATACTTGAGAAATTGCTTATGATCCAACGACCTTAACCATGCAGAGCGACTGCGTGAATTAAAAAATATTTAGCATGCTTCTTCTTTTTACACTGTGCTTAATTGTAAAATTGTATTATTGGAGTGGTGACGCTGAAATTTTCAGTCTACGTATATCACAATTACTACTTATGTTTCGAGGCCACAAGTCGTTACTTACTTAGCAAATATAAGGCATTTTTATTATAACAACAGTTGGAATATATCATTCTTCTTAAATAATAGATTAAAGTCATTAATACCTAGATATTAATTATTTAAGAGTTGATAATAGAAAACGAGTCAATATATTGTATTTTTATAAATTAAATCAATTCTACTTACCATTTATATATTTATCACTAATACAAAATTAACTCCGATTATTTTTACATCAATTATATTACTATTTTAATGTAAATAACTTAAAAAATCACAAACATAACCTAATACAAACAAACAAGATTTGTTTTGTTATTGTTTGTTACCAACATAAAAGTGAAAAAAAACGTCACTTCTATAACGTTTTGTTTATGGCCGACGGTGAGCGGACGGTCAAACGGTAACGATGGATAAATAATCTCGTAATAGCAGTGGACGTTGGACAAGAAAGTCGGAGCGCACGCCGGTCGTGACCGTTTCTTGCTGAACGTTAAAATCTCGTAATCGAGCCTCAGTATTCAATATACAAAGAGATAAATCATGAATAATTTCAAGCAAATGATCACCCAAAATTAGATATTGTTTTTTCAATGTCCTGATAATAATTTTAAAATGTTAATATTAGGATTAGCTATATACCTACACAGACACATACATACATACATGTATATCACATTATTACACTTAATACCTACAATTTGCAATTCCTCATCTTGTATGAATTGCAATCTTTCAATACCAAGACTATTTTGTATCATGATCATAAATCCTCCATATCCATCAGATCTATCATTACGAACACAGTTGTAACCTTGTAAGTTAAAATTTCTGTCGGGTCTAAGCCACGACTCTGATATTGACAATAATATATGATTATATTTATTAATAATATTAATTATATACATATTATATATATATTATATACGTGGTGGCCTAGTTGGTTAGACCTTGGACTTAAAAACGCTTAGGTCCCTGGTTCGAATCCCGGTGTGTACCAATGAGTTTTTAATTTAAAAAATTATGTACATTTGTTTGACAACACCACTATAGTGCCTCGGAGAGCACGTTAAGCTGTCGGTCCCGGTTTCACTATACCAACTTGTGAAACTGTTTATAGATGGGTTATTGAGTCTATCCAAAACATCGCGACGAGCTAGCCACTTGATCGGTGTAGACTCATACCATCGGCTACAACGAGGTGGGATTAAAACCCCTCCGCTGGGTACCCTGGGGCCGTCTAGGCGGTCTCGGGCGCCGTAAGGCACCCGTGATGATATATATATATATATATAATAATATTAATTAATTCGGTTTTGGCTCTATTAACACTCCGGCAATTCCATTGCTAGAGAAAGTTAGAATGTATATTTGCATCGTTGGACGGTATATTATTTACATTATGAGAAAAACGAGAAATAAGAGTAATTAAACTATTTACAAAATCTTGGAAAGACATATCTTCCTTAATCGATGTTTTTGGAAGAGCACAACCATTTTCAGGTTCAGGAATAGTATAGTCATTAATAACATTTTTATGGGCTATTACATCATAACCCTTTTCTAAGGTGGCAATTTTGGTTAAATATGTAGATACAGATTTTTTTGTAACTAATATTATTATTTCTGACATATTAATGCTTGACTCATTTTTATTACTAATTTCTGGCAGAAAATAAATTTAATATTTTTGGTAAGTTCTGCTTACGACTTGCTAACTAATAATTATTAATTGATTAATTAATTTAATTAATTAATTAGTAATTGACAAGCCTCCATATACGAAATATAATTCTGTGCCATAGTCATTTTAATATTTTATTGTCTTATAAATTCAGGACATTTTTTATTTGTAGCAAAGGGGATCATCTTTGCATGATAAGCAACTTACAATTTCTTCAGTGATGTCACATGAATCACTGAAGTGTTCCTGACCACATTTGAAACACTTGGGTTTTAATCGACAAATATTCTTTGTATGTCTGAACCGACAGCAGTTATAACACTGTATAGTTGGGTATTGATATATTTATACCTTAAAGCTAGTATAATACAAAATCTGGGTGTGATTGACCTTCAAAAGTAACAACCACTGTTTGTGAAGGAAGCCAAGTAGTACTCCCACGTAATATAGTTTTGTATTTCAATCTTCTTGCTTTTATAACTTTACAATTGCTATTAGGGATGATCAAATTACTCACTATTTCTGTTTCATCTATATCAGGCGTAATACGCACAACTCCTAATTTAGTTATGCAAAAAGAAGGTATGATCACTTTATATGAGTTATTTATTAGCATTTCATTATCAATAAACGAATTAGCATCATCCATTTTATCAAACACTATTTTAACTCTGTTCCTTCCAATTCTTTTTAAAGAACCTGGAATTATACCATTTACTGATTTGTCTCTTAAATTTTTTCCTAGCATTACCGGTCGTAAAATAACACCATTAGAATCATCTGAAGATACCATTTGAACATGGATAACATATTAAGGTCCAGCATCTTTAGCATTATAATATTTTCTGTATGATACGTCATTGCTATTAAACGTTGATTGAGTATCATTAGGTGTACTAATTATATTTGAATATTGAGATATAGGCAATTGATCAACTATGGGTGGGGTAACTTTAATATGATTTTGACCCAAGGGAATTTGAGTAGAGGACTTGGAAGAAAAATCATTAGGCCTTGTTTTTATTGAATTACCTATTGGAAATAAAACTGCTAACGGATTCTGAACGAGAACGTGAACTAGATGAATTACTAAAGCTAACTTTCTTTCTTCGTTTCTTACATTAATATTTTCTACTCAATTTAGGCGAATCGTTTGATTTTATAAATTCATTTTGTGGAATAGTTATAAATGCAGCTGGAGGTGAGCATTCTAATGTACGATCTAATGAAATATCGATAGAAGATGGCGACGGGCAAATACTATTTGATGAAATGTCAGGTGGTTTTGGTGGATGAAAGCTATCCATTGTGCTTTAAAAACATTAAATAATCTAACCAGAATATCTTGTTATTCTATTCAGATAATAAAATGATACTTATTTGCAATTTAAAATAAAAATTTATTTATTTCCCAATAGGACGTGTATGCAATTCCAAAACGTCAACGGAAGCAATAATACTCCAATTTTTTTAATGAACAATGAAGGGGGGTTTACGCCTCTAATAATTTAGTTGCTACTTTGTTTAATGAGCAAAAAAAAATATACGCACGCCAAAATATTTTGTATCTGCTTGTCCAAGGTTTTGTTAGCCAAAAAAATTATGAAAAACGTCGAAATATCACCTCTTAATAGTTTTTCTTACATTAAAGAACCGTACCGTTTCTTAAAGTAGTCTCTCTTCGGGGGGGGTTTCAACCCCCAACAACTATTATTTGTAATTATATGGTACCATGTACTGATTTAAATTTATTCCTAAAACAAATTATGATTAATAGATGGCAAAAATACTTAACAGAATCTAGATTGGTAAAGGGTAAATGGTTAGAGATTATTAACCCAAAAGCCTCTACTAAAGCCTGGTTTGAATGTTATAGAAATTTTCATAGTAGACATTTTATTACTACTAAGTAGATTACGAATAGGTCACTGCAAATTCCCTGCTCATATATTTAGACTTAACTTGGTTGATACGCCGCACTATAAATACTGTAACGCTGAATTATCTTAATCTAATTATAATCTGTGGTCTAAAGTGTCCTTTACCCATAGAAAAAATATTTACCTCACGGTCCAAATGGCGATAACACCGCTGTCAGCGCCGACGTTCATAATCACTGGTCCGATTCAAAAAGCGCGATGTAATCACTCACGGTACTATTAGCGTGCTAATGTATCGGTCCAGTGTTTAAGCGCGCTCACAAGAACCTCTCTTGTATCTCTATCTTGCAACTAAAACATATGCTCCTCTCACTCTGTTTTAATGTCAAATAAAATGCCATAACAAATTAATGAATTTTAATGTATTTTGTATATTTGTTTACATAAATACCAAAATAAATGAGAACATAACACTTTTAACTATCTACTTAATAATTATTTTAGGAATTTTATTACTTTCCCCAAAAACATGTTTCTAGATAAATGTCATTCTGACAGCGCTCACAGCGATTTCACCCAGAAGCAAAATCACTGTAAGTCCAATATGGCGTCTGTAATGACGTCACTATCTATGTCAAATCATCTATCGTTAGCGCGCTTACGCCCAATCAAACCGGTGATGACAGCGCTGACATCGATTTTGGCGTGAATCGGACCGCAAGGTTATATTCTAAGGCGTAGATAAGATATTCATATAAAACTTTCTGATGATGGTTGGATGGTTTGGCTGATGTTCTGAGGACTGGGGTGATTCTGTTCACTATTAAGTATTAATAGGGCTTTTTGTAAATTCTGCTCGTTATTGTACATATTATTATATATGTGTTGATTACTACCTAATGTCATACATAGAGTTTTGTTTGTAATTTGATTGTTTTTTTAGTAGCTATCGTTATAATTTCATTGCTGCAATGTTTATTGTGGCTTTATTTACTTAGATTTGTTTGTTCCTTAATTTGTTATATTTGTTTCACAGCTTGTACAAGCTGTGATTTTCTTTCGAAATATTGTTATGTGTTATATAATGTAGTTTTAAGGCATTATGTAACCCTGTAGGTATACTATGAATTATGAATATTTATTATATCTGTCTGTATTTTGTACTATAGTCTTTTTTTTTGTTACATGACTTTGCAGCAGGTTAAATGGATTTTTTTAATTTATTTTATTTTGTATTACCTATTTTTTAACGTGTAGTATCTTTCCTTTATCTTTCATACGTGTCATTGGCAAAACAATTGGCTTTACCATTATAGCCATAAATAGGAAAAGAAAAAAACACAAAGTAAAATAAAACTTTTTTTCGTGTTTAGTTTATAGACTTAAAAAAACTAAACCGGTAAAACAAAATGTATCCTATTTTGAAGACCGAAATTTTTAATTATAAGAAACAAGTAACAAATGTTGATGCCCCTGAAGTGATTGGGTTTTTTAGCCTCGATGCCAAAAGACAGTGTAGTATCGATGCCAGTCAATTAAAATATATAAGGGTTGATGTTAAAAAAAATATTAAATTTGATTTGAATTTGGGAGCGGATAAAACCAACAATAAAGAAGATATTATAGATGAAAAACTTTCAAATTTGTTACATTTTCTTATTGTGAAAGAAAAGGATTTAAATTTACCATTTGGATCATCAATAGCAGAATCTAGTTTCTATTGCAATCGTGGACTTCTTACAGCTATAAGTGTTACTCCTTTTGAAAACAAAGAACCTTGGAGAATCGTAGCAACTTTATTCAAAGGTGACATTTATCTCTGTAAAAGACTAACAGATAAATACCTTAGTGATGTAGAGAATATGGATCAAAGACACAGAAGGGCAACCCATTGGGGACATAAATTTGAACATTTTTTAACTTCCTGTAAGTTTTGTTTTTGGCCTAACTTTCAAATCGGCTAACATAATATACTATAGTAACCATTGACGTAAATAGTAAGGATGGGCCTCAAAACCGGTTTCTTAAGTACTAAAACATTGGTGCTAAAAAATCCATTTAGCACCAACGATACTTCAGTCTGTGTCAAGCAGCGACAGCGAAAAGTACTCTAAATAACTTGTCAAGATCCTGTATTGTGTGGTAAAAGGTTGCACAATTTACTCGACAAAGTTCAACAAAAAGAAAGACAATATTTCTTGTCATCAGATAGTCGAAAATTTCATATTTAAATATTAAAAATATATACCTATTTAGGTTATTTTCAATTCGTTCAATTTCAATGTATGGAGAGATTACTAACAACGACTTAACCTTGAAATGACGTTACTTAAATACTGAATAAGAGATGTCTCAAACAAAATTCGAATGTAAAAGTGTGAAACTCTAATATAAGTTATGATTATCTATACTTATATTATTAAGCTGAAGATTTTGTTTGGCTGGATGTTTGAACGCGCTTATCTCAAGAACTACTAGTCCGATTTGAAAATTGGTTTTTATATTATAAATCCTGTTTAAACTGTTAGCTTAGCCCCCTGTATAAAAATAAATACTTCAATAGACTATACATAGCCTTCCTCGCTATGTATAAGCTGTTAAAATATTTATTTTTATACATAGCGCATAACTATACGGGATATTCGGATTTTAAGAAACTCTTAGAAAAGGTTTTGAGATAAAACAGATAGATGAAAATGTACTATAAAGCAATCTTTACTTCATAATAAAACATAAAGCTGCATTAAAATATTTACGATTTTTATTGGGGGTTTAAGGTGCAGTTCTAAAACAATCGATTTTTTTAATATTTAATATAAATAAAAAATTTACAATAGTTTTTTCATCTTTTTTTTTTAATTTCTTCCTTCGTATATCATTACGAAGAGAAGTTTGGACTCGTATTATAGAGACAGATTGATCGGAAACTGTCAGCTTTGTAAATAAAAAAATATAGTCACAAACATTGATTTTAAATATTATTTTTTTGAAAACCAGCTTTAAAAAGTTTTTAAAGATAAATTATAAAATTCGGACAGTGTTTTTAGACCATTTTTTACTCGAGCCTATAAGTAATTATGACTTATACCATTTTGGATGAATGTGGGTTAACAATATTTATAACTATTCCAAGTCAGTCGGAGTTTTAGTTCTCGAGGTATTTGATGCTAATGTAGATGTAGATTGATAGACCGATAGACTAATTGATAAACATACATATCGAAATACAAACACCTGAGTCATATCCTTAAATTGGTACGCCCTTACAACGTTACATCGTACTAAGTATTAGTTCAAATTCTTACCGCTAGTGGCGCGTGTTGACGAAAGTATCGTTGTGATTTTGTATGGAAGGGCCTATCTTGATATTTATATCTATGATAGTAACATATGGACACTTATTAAATTGTAAAATCTGTAATTTTTCGAAATACAAACTTAATTCAATATGAAAAAAAAAATTTAAAGATTATAAATAAAATTTCTAGTTAAGTAGTAAGTTTTCATTATTCCTGATTTCCTATTGGTAAAATAATTAAAGAAGTCACCAAGAAGAAGAAAATAAATTAATTTTCTTGAAAAAACTACCTAGGTATAAACAAGATACAAAAATGTAGCTACTTTTTTGTGTTAATTGGCTATGGATACTTTTTATCTAAAATTATAAATTGATTGATATCAATAAATTATATTATTATGCATACATTGTATTTCCTAAAAATAAAGTAAACCAGTACTGATATTCACTTTGCCAAGCCAGACAGCCTGTAACTAAGGGTGAATACAGGATTCTTTTTTCATTTTAGAGCGGAAGGGGATGAGATTGGGCCTTAAGTTTTAATTTGAATATCAACTCTAATCCCCTTATTTATAAAGCATTATGAATAAGGGGATTAAAGTTTTATTTTTACTGGAGCATGGCATATGACTTTGTATCCACCTGATGGTAAGCAGACCTACAAAGTCAATGAATGGGGTTGATTAATATATTGTTGTTTAACAGCATGTTCACTCCCACTTTGCAGGCTTAATGATGTGGTTGCAAAGTTGCCCCCACTCCTTTCTTGAAGCAATTTGGGGTGCTTCAATCACAGTTTATGAAATGAATGTTATTACAATTAGCATATTCAGCTTTGTTTATTCTGTTCTTGTATTAACACTCTGCTTCATCTTCTGATGCATTTGACCCCATTTTAACTTTAATATTTAAGCCTTAATACTATTTTCCTTTTAGTGTCACCAAAAAATGAACCGAATCCAAATGAGATATTAAATGAAAATGAAGAATTTAATGTGGTATTTAAAACAAAGATTAACAAACATATATTGATATTTGCGGCAGAAATGGATGGTTTAATATGCAATAAAAACACAGAACCTATTGCCGATTTAAATTTTGAAAGTGTAATAAACTATTTAAAATCAAATGAATTTATTGAGCTCAAAACAAATAGTCATCTGGATAATCAATCTCAACAAAATACATTTCGGTAAATTTTACATATGAATAAAAAAAGGTTTTTAAATTTTCATGGGGTACTAATTTACAAAATTGTATTTATTACAGAAGATTCAAGTTAATGAAATGGTGGGCCCAGAATCACATTGTGGGTGTTGATAAGATTTTGTGTGGGTTACGAGATTACGATGGAGTAATCAATAAATTGAAATTGTACACATTATCAGATGTGATGAGTATGGGACAGGTGTGTATCTAAACCAACATGATGTCTTTGAAGGTCAATAAGTACAACCATGGGTGTAGCCTGGATTTCATATGGGGGGGTTGGGCCTCTTACAATTTTAATAATTTAGTTGCTGATTTATTTAATGAGCAAAAAAAAACGCCGCCGTCAATAAATCACTTAATATGCAGGAAGGTATATAAAAACCGCCCGTTTTTTTTTCATTCGCACGCCGATAGATCTTGTATCAGCTTATCCAAGATATTTGTTAGCCAAAAATTATAAAAAAACGACGCAATTACCTCTTCATACTTTCTCTTACATTAAAGTACCATTCATTACTCTTCGGGGGATTTCAACCTACAAACACACAACCAGTGCCTATCCTTAACTGCTCCCCCATACAAATTTATCTATTTCCAAACATTTCGGGGGGGGGGGGGGGGGTTTGAACCCCCAAAGGACCTTAAAAGTTAAAAAATAAATACACCTATATATAACTTATTATTATCCTATAGGTACACTAAAAAAAATATCAATTTGTCCAGTAGCAGGGGTGTTCCACTCCGCGCTTTAGGTATGAAGCTACAAGTACCCGGCCGTACCCACGGATGGGTTTTATTTTTGAGGGCTGCCGCAGTGGGCCGGCGCGCGTGAGGTCTAAAGCTTATTGTGTCATATTTCGGTTGCTTAAATAATAGTAACAAGGATCCGGACCTTACGTTTTTCATACTTCCAAAGCACCTCAAAAGCTAAATAAATCCACGCCTACCTATAGGTTATTACTAGGCAGGTACACTAAAAAAATAACAAAACGCGTGTCTAGTAGTCTGTTTATAAGAATGCGAATTTTCATTTTTCGTCACCTTTTCTATCTACTACCAAATGTTTACATTTGTTATAGTTATTTATGTCTCTCGTGTTTACATACTTTATTAGATATTTAATTACCTACTATAGTATAGCTAGGTATTTATAAGTTCTGTTTACAAGGTCAGGTTTGATTTTGATGGGTGCACCATGCACTAACTATTACTAGAAATATATTTTGCAGTTTTGATAAGTATTTATTTATTAATTTGTCCAATTAATTAATAATATATAAGAATAAGCAAATATACTTAGGCAATGTTTTTGGAAGCTTTTCTTTGAACATAGTAGGTACAATCGGTTTCCTTTAAAAATATTCTACGAAGTTGAGTAGTATATTCATAATATTACACAATAGACCGAAAAGCAATATTTAGTATTTTTAATGTAGTGTGCCGTATGGCTTACGTATCTTCTTAGGTTGAAATGTCTTCCAAAGTACCTATGCAGCAGACGACTTAAAACAAAATTATATAGGTTTCTATAAAAGAAGACAACCCTAACGTCGCGTCGTAAGAAAAGAAAAGAATTACGCGATAGAAAGAGACGCAACTTTTAAATGAATTTTGTACTATTCTTTTTTCTGTTAGTATTACCTATAATAATTATAATTAAACTTATAATAATAAATCTACATGGCTTTATATTTTGTAAACATGATGTAGGTAAGGGCTAAATGATGTGAATTTTCTTGTTTAATTAAATAAACTAATTTTTAGTTTATTTAATTAAACAGGAAAATTCATTTAATATAATCAAAGGCAAGCACTTAATTCCCTTGCGTTACAGGTATAGATGTAAAGCTGGTTGTTATTATAGTCGGCTAACGGGTTACCAGCTCTTATCGCTGACTACGGTGATCACCCATAAACAGCGGCTGTCTACGGTTAAAAACATGTCATTATGTTTTATTGAATCCGTGTTATGTCCTACACGTATAGTTACACGTACGTAACATGTTTTTCCGATCACGTTTAGAGGCTATTAAGACATGTACCCACTTATCGCGGAACTTATCTACACTTATCACTAGCCACTTATCGCGGAATATTGATTTGCAAGTACGCATTTACCATTCTTACGGTCTTATTCATAAAAACTTACGAAGCCTTTATTGATGCTTTATAACTGCTTAATAGCAAAACACCTCAAAACGTTATTCATAAACGCAAAATAAACCTCTTAAAACGTCAAATAACAGCTCCATAACTTCATTGAAGGCAGAAGCCTACTATAAACCTATTTTAACCTCACTTTTTATACATATTTTATTTTTTGGTTTAAAATTTTATTAAATGACTTCTATCATTCCGCTAAATTATATCTATACTAATATTATAAAGCTGAAGAGTTTGTTTGTTTGTTTGTTTGTTTGTTTGTTTGTTTGAACGCACTAATCTCCGAAACTACTGGTTCGAATTGAATAATTCTTTTTGTGTTGGATAGTCCAGTTATCGAGGAAGGCTATAGGCTATATAACATCACGCTACGACCAATAGGAGCAAAGATATAGTGGTAAATGTGTAAAAAACGGGAGAAATTATTTCATCTTTGAAGCCTTCCGTTGCGTGCGCCATGAAAACGGTTCAAGATACACAAAAAATATGTATTAAAGAATAATCTAAATATATATAACTCAAAGGTGACTGACTGACATAGTGATCTATCAACGCACAGCCCAAACCACTAGACGGATCGGGCTGAAATTTGGCATGCAGGTAGATGTTATGACGTAGGCATCCGCTAAGAAAGGATTTTGATAAATTCTACCCCCAAGGGGATAAAATAGGGGATGAAAGTTTATATGATAAAAAAATAACTATTCCACGCGGACGAAGTCGCGAGCACAGCTAGTTACAAATAAAAATAATAATGCCCAGTCGGCTTTCGATTTCTTCTCAAAATTTTACAACTCGAATGGACTTGAACCAAATTAGGTTGGGCGCACACTGACATAAATTTCTAACAAAAAAATACTAACATTTAATCTTGTTTCACCGCAGTAATTTGTCCAAAAAGACAAAGTTGTGCCGCTTCAAACTACGAAAATTGAATGACGGTGCGGCCACATCTCTTTTTTTATTTATTTATTGGAGCACGGCATGTGATTTTGTATCAAAAAGAAAGAAAAAAAAAAAAAGAAGTTTATATTACGAGTCTATTTTAATATCCTCGCTGCTTTATCGTAAATTCAGTCTCCCATTTCGTAAACGCACCATGAAAGGATACTACCACCTCGACAATAAATCTATGCAGTAGTCCCCAGTACCAACCAACCGGTGAACCCACATACTAAAACCGAAACATGACTAGGTCACTTAACGGTTTTTGTTGTATGTGAAACAAGTATCGCGAAATGCCAGTTACATATTATCATACAGAGATGCAATCATAACAAATCACATAGGTACAAATATAGAGAGATGCATCATACGCGATACACACAAAAAATACTGAATCTACATTTTCAGCGAGTAACTCGGGCTGTATTCTATTTTCCATACAAATTATTTTAAATTAAATGACGGCTGAAACCGCGAGGCACAGTTAGTGTGACTGAATTTTCGATCAGTGTGCGCCCAACCTTATTATAATTATATCATTAGAGGTGTCAAAAACGTTTTTTTTTTACTTTTATGATCTTGGTTTTCCGCGATTCTGCCTGCTCTTTTCTATCAACCATCACAAATTTAGCTCTTAAACGTCAAATAGTTATAGGAACTTTATTGGAGGTTTATGAATAACAAAAAAGTTATCGAGCCAATAGCCTTATTGAACGTTTTACGAACTATTGAGCTCTTTAGAGTGTTTTAAGGTTTTTTTATGAATAAGACCGTTAGTATGTAACACCAGTCGCAAACTAACAAAACACACCGTCAGTTACGATGACGGAAAGGCTACTGAACCAATGGCACATAATAAATAATTGCCAATAGCGCTGCGGCAGGCGGCGTACATCAAAGTTTGTTTGTGCGAACAACGCTGCAAACAAACTTTTGACTTACGCCGCGAGGACGGAACGCCAAGCTTTGCGAGCCTTGCCTTACCTACCTATTACGATTGTAATACAAGTAGCGGAATTTCATACCTACAGATTAAATACCAATTATGTACCGTGTAAATAGGTAGGTAGGTAGGTACATGTTTATTATCTGTCGTGTTGAAGGACATTGCAAAATAAGTCATAATATTGAACAATTTATGTTTTAGTAGGTATTTCTTAAACAAAAGATAATATTTATTTAATTTAACAAAACATTAACAAGAAAAAAAAAAACTTAAAATTATTAAAAAAAAATATAATAACTAAATTACCTAAAAAAAAGAAAATACAATAATTACAAAAAATAGCTCCTCCAAATCGCTGTCCTGTGGCATGGACCATGCCACAGGGCAGCATTTCCTCTCTGAATTAAAATACTTAATTTTAGTAAAAGTACCTATTTGTATATAACAGCTCGTATATTATAACAATTTCGAGTCAGGAACTGTAAAAATTGTAAGACCTTTTGGTATTGAGTCGGATAAGCATATGGTTGTCAGCCGCGGTCTATACGTTATTATTGGCGGCTTTGGATAGCTAAGAAGCTATCCAAAGCGGCCCCAGCCTAGTGGTTAAGTAACTGTGCAATTGATAACAAGGTTAAGAAGATGACAACAAAGCCGCCCTGGGATGGGTGACCGCTTTATTCAACGAGGCTAATTCATCATAAACACCGCAACAAGCTCGCCACTTGTTAGGTGTTGCCTCTGAATACCATCGGCCAAATGAGGACGGGTCAATCCCTCCGCTGGGTACCCTGAGGCCGTTTAAATAAAAAAAAACGGTTCTCGGGAGCCAAATAGGCACCGTGATGATATTTTATTTTTCATTTATATTTTTTGTAGAGTTAATAAACGATTTGAAATTTAAAAAATCCAATAGACAAAAGATTGGATTTTTATTTAAAAAAACAAGTGCGGAAACTACAAACCCCTGGTTTACGCAGAAGAAAGAATTAAGTTTCTCGCGTGTTTATAAAATTATATTGGTTATTTCTTTTCAGCGTTGGGAACCGAAAATTTGCAAGAATTTTTTAGATGAATTTCTTAGTTACGTAAAAAGGTGCTTAGCATTGGAAATAAAAATGAAACATGGAGAAACTGATTTTCTGAAATTACCTATAATATCTTTGCATTTTGAATGCTATCCTAGAGCACCGGTTCAAGTTACCAATAACTACAATTATGAAAGCGACCCTATTCTCACTGAACAGTTTGTCAAGGACTATGGTAAAGTACGTATCGTACGTGAAATTGAAAATTAGCATTCATTCAATAAGGGGCGATGTCATATAAAGTTATTAGACTGATAAAGCATCGCCGCGTCGCGTCCGTCGTAGAGACCTATTGGATTTTAAGGTTAGATGAGATTATCTATATAAAAAAAGATTATATGATGTAGGTACGTCAACCCTTTCACCAGGGGTGGAGAGCGTCTACAGGTTTTCGAAATTTAAAAAAAAATGAGGAGTTTTCTTTTTGACGGTTCCAAAATATTCCATTAGATGGCAGCAGGAGAGATATCCATAAATGCTGTTTCTATATTTGAGTAGTATTTCCATATGTCTAGTTACTCTGTGATTCCAACTTCAAACTAAATTTTGGTATTTATATATTTTACCATATTTTCTCACTTGTATGTACCTATTCTATAATCTTTAGTAGGCACCCTGCCAAGAAAAACTACGTCAAAAGACCAAGATACCTTAGAAATTCAAATTTAATTACTGTTATGATGATATTTATAAGAAAAAATATAAAGGCAAAGTGCTCAGGGTATTAGTGTAATATAATAAACAAAGTAAATTTTATATATTACCACTACTTACTCTCTTTTGACCGTTTTTATAGATAGCGACTAAACGCCACCTAATTATTTTTGATACAGGGTATAACACAAACCCTTTATACAAAACTTTACAGGTTCTTTTGCCGTCCTGAGGTATTTAATAGAAGCACATTTGTTATTGCTATACGAGTGTACACAATATACCTAATGAATTTAAAATCTTAGTTAATAGTACTTAGTTAAAAAATACATTAAAAGGATGGATAATCCATTTTATATTATATAAAGGATTTTTTTATTGTAGTAAGTTGGCTTAATGTAAATTGCTTAAATTAATAATTGTGAATAGGTATAACGTTGTGTTGTCTGATTTATAAATGGGTACTTAATTGATTCAATGTTTGTTGTATTCTTGTCTTGTACTTTTTGTAAAATTGCATGCCAGAAACGGTGTTATAATTTATATGTATTTACCTGGATGCTGGGATGCTACACTATGATGGTGCTGGGATGTGAGAATTTTAGGCGCCATTTTAGTACACTTTTTGCATGTTAAGAATATTTTCTTAGCTATCCATGGATTCTCCACGCGGGTGCCGTGTCCATCGCGAGATTGGAAGGCAGGGGAATGAACTGCAGCGTTAACAGACATGAGACCGCGAAGAAGATTTAAAGGCCTTTTAACTCTCACCTGCTTTGAGTTGGGATCTATCAAACAAAACTAAACAGCGGGCTCCCAAGAAAAATAAAAAAAAAGTAATTTATCAAAACATTCTAAAATAGGTCATTTTTACTAACTTGCAAAAAGTGAACATAATATGGACCTCGTGGTTTCAAATATGGACCATGGTCAATTTGGTTCAAAATAATTTGAAAAAATCGTAATAAGTAATATTTTTTGAAAAACGCTATAGTCCATATTATAGAACCGGTTTATATATGGTGCACTTATCTACTCTTATTTTGCCGCATATTATATTAAAATATGGTAATTCGTGAAAAGAAATACATTAGAGTGTGTTGCTATAAAAAAAATGATTGTAATTGTTTAATATTTTTTTACGTTATAAGGATATAAAATAAAAAAATATATTTATGTTTTATTATTATCTATCGCTACGCTTGTTTGAATATTTATTTCGTTCAATCAATATTTTTTTTTTTCAATTGGCATATTGCCGAATATTCGATAAACTTTAGCTAAAGTTGAATAAGATGTGGCATAATTATCTACACTGGCGCCGAGCACGCGCGACATTCGGTTCGATAAATATCGATCGATAAGACATATATCTACAAAGCTAACACGCGCGACCACGACATATAACGAATAGACTAATTTGACGCATTGGAAGATATGTGTTAAGTTTTATCGAAAACGGTAGCACGCAGTTTATTAACATCAAAACTAAACTGTCAGCTTGTAGACAAAAGTCGATATACTCGTACTTATATACAATTTTTATCAAGTTTCTTTTAGGTGCTGATAAGTGTCGAAATTACTTTTGCTTTGATATTTTATTGATTTAATAGTGAAAAACAAAACCAAAATTGTTTTACTGTCGTTAGGAAAACTGTTATAAGTGACTATTGATGTGCGTGTTATAAAAAAAAGGATTATAAAAGTTGCTGAATCAACTTCAATAAAACAATGATTTTGAAAAAGATGCCCAAACCAAGAAATAGATTATGAAAATAAGGATTTATGTTTCTAGAGTTATACTATTTAGAAAAAATAATTTAATTCATATAAAAATTCTTGTTTTAATTTTATTATTATTTTGTATTTTTTTTATATAATTTTATGTAGTACCTATTTATTATTTATGAAGTGGCAGTAGGTTAGTCCTATTATTTTAAAGCGAAAAAATCCAAGAGGGGTTCACTACTAGAGTAAAAACCTCTGAGCTTTGGTAACCCCCGAAGTTCAGAGGTAGGTTTTCAAGTTCAGATAGGTCTTGAATGCAGAATGTATTTTGTAATGTAATGTGTTTATTCAGCAGGCTGATAATTAAAATATTCACACATCGCCATATTGCAAAACATTCAAAGCTTCAATAAAAAAATATATCTTTGAAGTATGTTACTAAGTGCCTTAAGGCCCAAATCGCCTTACAAGTCATAAGAACAAAAGATAGCCGCCAGCAATTCAAATCAAAATAAAAAAGAGAAATGCGATCATAACCAATCAATGCTCAAGAAAATTTGTCCGACAATTCGTTTGAATAGCGTTTTTAGGTCTAAGACCACTGCCGCATCTATACGTACTTTCCGTTTAATTTATTTAATCCTGTCCAATGCCTTAATAAATAAAAAAAAACTCGCCTAAAATCTTTTTTTAGGCCAAGGTAACTAGTTTTCTTCAGCTTTATTTGTTAAATATATGTATTTTTAAAGTCTTTATTAAATTAAAATATATATTTCTGTAACTATTATAAATGATAATATAAAATAAACGCATCGTTGGTAATAATTATTTATTTAAAACAAAAATGTTTTTAAAATTGTCAACGAAAACATACTTGTTTTACCTAGTAGACAAAGCTCGAAAAATTTATCGACGACGACGGTTTGCGTGCTTACTAATTCGATATATTTTTCGACAGCAGACGGTATAATTCGAGACGGTATATATCTTAGGGGCTTGGCACGGACAACGATAGAACAGTTTTCCAGAATACAATAATTTTGGTTCTGTTTTTCGCTATTAAATCAATAAAATATCAAAGCAAAATTAATTTCGACACATATGAGCACCTAAAAGAAACGTGATAAAAATTGTATATACGTGCGCGGCACTGAAAATTTCGGGAATCAAGGAAGTGACACAACATTACTATTTAAAAATGTATTTATTGCTTTTCGAAGTATTCTCCGCGAAATTTGACACATTTTTTCCATACGATGGAACCAATCATTGAAGCAACCATTCCATTCGGAAATTGGGGTCTCCAAAATGGCCGTTTTGTAGGCGTCCACAGCTTCTTCAGGTAATGAAAATCTCTGACCACGCAATTTATTCTTTATTTTAGGGAAAGTATAGAAATCATTAGGGCTTAGGTCGGGGCTGCACGGCGGATGGTATAATAATTCTATGTTTTCTTGCTCCAAAAACTCTTTTGTTCTGTGCGCGGTATGAGAACTCGCATTGTCGTGATGGAGGATGAAGCGGCGATTGCAGTTCTCTTTACGGAGTTCAGAAACGACCTGTGGCATACAAATGCTAACATACCATTCTGCATTAACCGTTCTTTGTCCCTCAAGAGGAATAGTCGCAACATGGCCGGTTTTGGAGACAAACGTGGCCACCATTTTTTTTGCAACACTCCGTGAACGCATAATTTTTGTTGGCTTTAACTCATTTTCGAACACCCAAACTCGTGACTGATTTTTTGTTTCGGGTTCGTACGCATATATCCAGGATTCGTGACCTGATACGATGTTGTATACAGCATTTGAGGATCCTGCGTGGAATCTTTCGAGAGTTCTGACGCACCAAGTAACGCGAGCCGCTTTTTTCTCTTCACAGAGCGAATGCGGTATCCATCGGGAAAACAACTTTTTTACACCTAATTGTTTATGCAAGATTATTTGTATTTGACTCATGCCAATGTCTAAAGTTGCCTGAATTTCGCGGTGTGTCACATATCGATCTTCCACAATCAGCTTACGCACAGCATCAACGTTTTCTTGGGTGACTGCAGTTTTTGGACGACCTTGACGGGGATCATCACTGAGCTTGACACGTCCACGTTGAAATTCAGCAAACCAGCGATAAATTGTGGTTTTGGATGGGGCTTCATCACAAAATGCAGAAAGCATCCGATCAACACACTGTTTTTGTGTTAAACCACCTCGAAAGTCATAATAAATCATCGCTCTTGAATTTTCTCGAGTCAATTCCATTTTCTCAACGACTAAACAAGTTTGACTAGTCCTTGTGACAAGACCAAGAATCTTTTTTTAAATAAATAAATGGTATTCGATTTTTAAAACCAAGGAGTTTTCAATTAAATAGATTTTAATATGACAGGAACAGTGGAAATATTCCATTCCCGATATTTTTAGTGCCGACTACGTATATCGACTTTTGTCTACAATCTAACAGTTTAGTTTTGATGTTAATAAGCTGCGTGCTGCTGTTTTCGATAAAAGTCGACATATATCTTCTAATGCGGACAATGATACCGATCATTGTCCGCCCCAGGGACCCCTTAGGGACTCAAATTATACCGTCTGCTGTCGAAATATATATTGAATTGGTGAGCACGCAAACCGACATCGATAAATTTCTCGAGCCTTGTCTACTTGGTAAAACAAGTATGTTTTAGTTGACAATTTCAAAAACATGTAAATATGATGTATACCATGAGATGGAGTAAGCCCAAATCATATGGTTATACGACTAATTAATATGTTATCTCTGTTCCTATAATTCTGTGCATGAAAGGCACTTTCTGTAGGTATAGGTAACTTGAAAGTTGTACGTTCAGAATAGATTAGCAAGTAGGTTTGGTAGTCATTATCATTGAGAGTTATATTTTTTCGAAACAAATGTTGTTCGATAATAAATATCAGTTATCGTTTGGGGCTTTATTCCGAGTTTTGACACGTTCACCGTCACGCATTTTGCGTAAAGTACGGGTATTGAAGTGTAAGTTCTATCCTGTTAACTATAAAGTTGAATATCCAATGCTCTACACATGTTCAAACTTGCGAAGAATTCGTGTATTTCAAGATGGCGGCATTATTATAGCCAACCTAATACATACTATATAACCATGTGAATAGAGCTTTTATTTCCATATTTATAATTTGCGCAACGTCTTGTCGTGATTAGCGGTTGCAATCTCGGAATAAGGCCACAGGAACTAGTGAGCGCTATCGATCGCGGGGGGCCTGCGTGTTTACCTCGTCTCGCACACTAGATGTGGCAAATACTCGGGAAATAGGACCTTTGCTCCGTCCAAGTCCGAGGTTTTAATAGAGAGTATTGATGCCTTAGGGCAGCTCCCTATCCTCGGCATGGTTGATCGCAACTATCGTACTTTTGTGACTAGTAATCTGTGGAATGAACGTACGAAACGAACGATTGATCGAATGAAGGAAGAACGAATGAATGAGAGAGTGAGAGGAAAGTCAAAGAAAGAGGACATTACTTTGGAAAGGAAAATTGTGATTTGTGATTTTTAATTTGTAAAAAACATATTGCGGACAGTTTTGTTAAGTATTTTTGGTGCACAGTTCCCAAAAAAACGTATTGCTTGGTAGTAATATGAGTAATGATACCAACCAAAATGGAACAGGTCTAGAGCAGCAGGTAGGTACCTCCTCATGCTCTTGTTGTTTTAAGAAATATTGATTTTTTGGAAGTTATAACAAATTTAGTTTCAATCACTTTAATAGTATCTTAATATACTCAGTTAGATTTCACTTTAATTTATAAAATTTTGCCAATCTGAGTCATAGGACTTGCCTCAGCATTTTTTTTACCATGCTTTACGTGTCTGGGTTAACAATATGGCGCCTCAACCCTTTATAAGTTTTATATATTTATGATTATTTACTTTAATTGGTAAATTTTAGAAATACATAAGTTTGATATTGAACCTCTGGCGAGGCCGCTGACATGAATTTGATGCGTGTCACTGCACTAGCCAAATTTCGTAATATAAACCGATACTGGATACTAAGGTTTAACTCTAGCTTGGTTATATATAATTTGATTTGTTATTAGTAATTAAAGTGAAACTGAAAATTTATGTGGTTATTTGGTACTAATTTTTACTCTTGCTTGTTGTAGGAATTTTATCACATTTTTATTTGATTAGATGAATTTGTTATATTGATGATCTGTTAGTATTTTTTTGTGAGAATAATTAGGTTACATTTATTTCTTAAATGGGTTATATCTATCCAGTGCTGAGAAATAAATTCTATAATACAGCTCAGAATGTAGGAATAAACAATTGATTAAGAAGACCCATTCAATGTGGGATTCCCAATTTGTAATGGAATATATATTTTTTGATTGATAGTTTTTAAATTAAAAGTAATTGGTACACACTGGGATTTGAACCGGAGACCTACAAACTGTAGTGTTTAAAGTCTAAGGTGTTACCAACTCCACCGATAGGGTTGCCAACTCTTGAATGGAGAATTTTATCAAATTGAAGTTGGGGGGGAGTTTCAAAAGAAAATCCCAAATCATTGTTAAATTTATATTTACTTACCTACATTGCCTCTAAACAGTATTTTCTCAGTTTTATAGCAAAATTATGCATAGTTTTATATGAAAAATCAAAGTTTGTTCATAAAGTCGTGCGAGTGACAACATGTGAAATCAGGCCCAGGTAGTGAGAAAGTGGCAAATTAACTTAAAATTTTGAAAATTATTGTGTCCTGGGAGTTAATAATTAATGTATAATATAACATACAATGTATATTATTTTTTGAAGTTATTTCATACATATTATCGTGGCCACAATCTAAGCTCTAGGATTGTACTATGTGCACCAGAAACAACAATACATCATATATTTTATAAACACCCAGATCAAGGTAAACTGTACAGAAAATCATATTTATATTCTATTGCATTTTGTGGGAAACCAATGAATTTGGATATAATATCAATGGCCTAACCTAATATCTTTTAAGTTCCATTATGTGTAGTTTGATCCTGCTAGTACAAATACTTTTACTTATTAACTTAAAACTATTTTCTCATCCATTTGTTCCCTTTAATTTTTTGTAAAACACTAACAAGTTATTTTTATACACTATAATGGTAGAGTAGTATGCTAGTTGGTTCTATAGCTCTACTTTGTTTTATTTTATAATTTATAGTAAACTCCCACTTAAGTGATTTTATGCAGCTAAACAATACATTTTAAATTTATAATGTAAACTTTTCCTGATAAATCTGTCTATCCAATAGTGAAAACAAAGTCTGTAATAATACCTGCGATTACTGCTATACTGTAGAGATATACTTAAGTTATAATAAAGAATACTAAAATCTTGTTAAACCACATATTTTATAAAATTATTAAGCATTGCTAATATTAATGATTTCAGATTGCTGGTCTGGACTTGCAGCCTCAGGCTCCTAAGAGCACAGGCAAATATATTCCCCCACATCAGCGTAGGCAGCTACAAGTCGGCGCTCCTCAGGGTTTGTATATTTTCATATGTATACCTATACAGTGTATAACAACATAACATTGGGAGGGAATGTTCTTTTCTAAGGAACCCTTATTGTGAAACTCAGGTGTCTACTTCAGATGCAACACATGACATTTTGTTTAATATGCAAAACGGTATTTATTAAGTATATAAGAAAATCCACAGAATATAAAACCACAAATACAAAATACAGTAACTGAATATACAGCTAGTAAGAGATTTAAAAAAAATAACAGAACAAATATAGCAGTAAATATTCAACTCTCCTCTTCACTGTGTTCACTATCAGAGGATATTATTATATTTGGTTGGGTAGAGACCCAACCAAATGATATATGTTCCTGTCATATCCATCTTGGAAAGATACATATCATCACGATCCCTTACAGCGCCCGAGATGGCCCCAGTGTACCCAGCGGAGGGGTTTAATCCCACCTCATCATAGCTGATGGTATGTGTCTACACCGAACAAGTGGCTAGCTCGTCGTGATGTTTTGAATAGACTCAATAACCCATCTATAAACAGTTTCACAAGTTGGCATTGTAAAACCGGGACCGACCGCTTAACGTGCTCTCCGAGGTACTATAGTGGTGTTGGTAAACAAATGTACATAATTTTTTTAATTAAATACTCATTGGTACACACCGGAATTCGAACCAGGGACCTAAGTGTTTTTAAGTCTAAGGTCTAACCAACTCGGCCACCAAGTATATATGAAAGATATTCTGTAAAAGTTTTGACAGCCAATTGTGAAAGGACGAGATCCTTCGATAGATGATGCAGACTTTTCTGGAATTTCTCTTGCACTAACTTACCAAAACCATTTCTAGTAATTTAATTTAAAGTATATGACTTGATGTTGTCATCCTTAGAAATGTTTGTTTCTCACAGAATGGTGTGTTTTACAAGTATTTCTTTCTTGCAATACTGAGACAGCTTCACAAATAATTTGTAGTACTTTATCATGTTGGTGTGAATAACATGCTATTTCATTCAGTCTTGTTCCCAACCCGTATATGTCTTGCAGTCGCTATTTGTTACTTTCTCCCATCTTATGACATTACTCTGGTAAGTTAGGAATATGTACAACTAGAAAGCTTTTTATAATTCATCGCAAAATGCTGATGTACCCTGAACAGTTGGAGAAGTCAGCACTCTGTGCTAATCCAAGCCAAGACTTAAGTTTCCTTATAGTAGTTGCATCCAGATTTACCAAAATAGTTTTATTGAAGTTACAAGAAAAGACTATGTTAGATGAGATGTTAAGTAGCTGTCATAAATCTAAGCTTTCTTGACATTGCTAATTGGCTGTTGGTTTACCGATAGTAGTTGCATCCAGGTTTACCAAAATAGTTTTATTGAAGTTACAAGAAAAGACTATGTTAGATGAGATGTTAAGTAGCTGTCATAAATCTAAGCTTTCTTGACATTGCTAATTGGCTGTTGGTTTACCGATAGTAGTTGCATCCAGGTTTACCAAAATAGTTTTATTGAAGTTACAAGAAAAGACTATGTTAGATGAGATGTTAAGTAGCTGTCATAAATCTAAGCTTTCTTGACATTGCTAATTTACCGTGTCAATGTCATTAATAGAGTGTACTACAACTACCTACATCTAATTTATTTATTTATATTAAAAAACTTTATTGCACATATTTAGTACAAAGGCGGAATTAATGCCGCTAGGTATTCTCTACCAGTCAAACCTTTGGGGCAACAATGATGGTGTTCTTTCTTTATGTTTGATCCTCCTGTCCAGGAATTAAAAAGCATGGCTTTTTCTAGAGTTATTTTCTGCCCTGTTGCACTTAACAGTTCCGGGTCGTACAATGTAAACTTGGTATTTCTACTGCTTAGACATGTACAGAATGATGCATTTTGATGGTTTTGTTCTCATGCCTTTATACACAGAATTTATTTTACCAAAGTAAAGAAAGAAATCAGATAAAAAGTTGAAATTTGGTACACATTTACATATGGATCTCCACTATTTAACTTTACTTGGGGATAAGAATCAGTAGTTTTTAAGTTATATACTAAAAATAAATGTTGAAAAATATTTGGTATATTAATGATCATTTTAGCCCTAGCAACATCGGTCATCATCACAGAAAGACAGTATTTAAACTCTTGACCTATTTAGATTATAAACAGGAACTAGTTTATCAGGTAATTTTAAAATTTTTTTTTTATTAAAAAAATAAAGGTTCTGTTTCAATCTCAGTCATTAAGATAAACATACCTACTCAGTGTCTTAACATTAAGGTCCAATTTGCTTTAAAATCTATTAACCTAGTAAACCCAACTTAAAATGACTACTACTATGCCTAATAGGAAAGCAAAGAGTAGGAAAAGCTTTACAATACACCAGCGGCCATATTCTGTTTCTTATAACGGAAACGTTATCTTCTCAAAACAACGTAATCCTATAAAAAAATATGTTAAGGGCTCTTTTTTTTCTCTAATTTTTTTCGAACTATATTATAATACAAAAATATTTATTACCCACTACAGAAAGATTTTTGCGTACAATTGTAAATATTAAAAAAAAAACTTCGACAAACAGGCAAGTTTTAATATTGGAAGTACGTTTGTAAGGAGCGCCAAGTCTACTCCAGAGGCTCTAGAGAAAAGCAGGCGAGGCGACATGTCGCGTCGCTTCAGTCAAAAACGTATGCATTTTGACCACGGAATAATTTTGACAGTGACAGTGGGCGTGAGGTGCGCTGTCACCTGCCAAAGTCTATACAGTTTTGATTAAAGGCGACACGACACGTCGCCTCGCCTGATTTTTCTCTAGAGCCTCTGGAGTAGACTTGACGCTCCTTACAAACGTACTTCCAATATTAAAACTTGCCGGTTTGTCGAAGTTTTTTTTTAATATTCACAATTGTACGCAAAAATCTTTCTGTAGTGGGTAATAAATATTTTCGTATTATAATATAGTTCGAAAAAAATTAAAATTATAACCCAACACAGAAAGATTAATAAATACAATGACCGACAAAAATATTATTTTAATTCGGCGACGAACAGTAATTGAGTATTACTGAAAGTGTGAAAGCTCATTTTGTATGGAGAACGCAGAGTTTGCCATTACCAATGCAGAGTCCTTAAGGACACACAACAGAAAGATTTTTGTTTACAATTAAGATAATGAAAAAAAAAAATTAACTTCGACTGACAGGCCAAGTTGTATATTTGGAAGTATGTTTGTATGGGCGTCAAGTCAACTACATTCATCATCAACATGCCCAATCTAAAAACTCAGGGAAGCAGGTGAAACAGCGGCTAATGAAAGGGTAGCTGTGATCTTATTATAAACTTATTTATTTTGGTTATTGAGTCTATTCAAAACATCGCGACGAGCTAGCCACTTGTTCGGTGTAGACTTATACCATCGGCTACGACGAGGGTGGGATTAAAAACCCCTCCGCTTGGTACCCTGAGGCCGTCTAGGCGGTTTCGGGCGCCGTAATAAGGTACCCGTGATGATATATATGTAGTAGGTACCTAAGCAAATAATTAGCAAAATGTACCTAGACTTTAAAAAAATATTTTTGTAAGACCTAGACAACATATACTCCATGTGTGTATGTGCATGCTGTTTGAGAAATTTGTAAAAAATCATACCTAAAATAAATAAACATATTTGTAAATACTTTTGATGTGAATAAATAAATTTGCACTGGACGCAAATCCAAATTGTCAAATAGTATTGTGTAAGTAATGTTTTTTTATTATTGTGAACTAAATGTAAAATATTGATAGTCAATATAATTATACAGGTAATATTATTCAAGTGTGCCTTCAAGGCCAAATCCTAAACTTTCTCCTAGCCGGGAATTGAACCAGTTGATTTTGATTAAAAATAACTCACCTGTATTATTGCACCAGCTGATAGTGTTGCTTATAAAGATCAAGTTCTGGAAAGTAATATCTAGCTATCTAGAAAGTGCTCATTTTTAATAAAACAAAAAGATTAAATAAAAAAAAATATACTATACTAACTAATGAAATTGTTAGAAATAATGATTTTCAAAACCAATCCATAGTGAAAACATACAAATGCAAAAACCTTCAAGTGACCTAGTCATGTTTTGGTTTAGTCTATGAGTTTACGGGTTTTCAGGAGACTACTGCATCAATTTCTTGTTGAGGGGATAGTCTCCTTTAATGGAACGGTTACGAAACGGGCGATCGATTTGACGATATAGCAGCAAGGATATTAAAATGTAATCGTAATGCAATGACGTGCATGTCGCCGCCTATTTCGTAACCGCATCATTTAGCCGACATAGTGGGAGCAATCAATATTGTTAAACAACAATGTATTGATCGACCCCGTTCATGGTTTGGTAGATCTGCTTAACAACAGGTAGATATAAAATCACATGTCCTCCATAAAAAAAGTTCTTTTTATATATTGAAATAATATTCTGAGAATATTTGTTTTCTTCCCCAAAAAAATCCTTTTTATCCATGTACTAAATATCCTCTTCTGTGTTTTATGAACAGGGGAAGAGCCTAAGCCGCCACCAAGCTTAGACGTGCGTCAAAGCGAGTCACGTGACATCCGACAATCATTTGGAGGCGCTAAGGGTTTCGACCGCGGAGGTCGACGGGACGATCGCGACCGTGAGCGCGACAACGACCGCGGGTACGATCGTGGGTACGACTCCAGATTCCCGCGCAGAGAACGTGGTGAGTATGCTACAAGCGCGTCATATTGCTGTGAAAACTCGCATGGGTTTTTTTATTTTATTATATTTGAATACAGATTTATTTATTTTATTTAAAATTCTTTATTGAACAAAATTATACATGCGAGCTTAATGCCTTAGGAATTTTCTACCAGCTAACCTTTGAGAGAGTGAAATATGTTTAGGGTGCAGAACTGTTTCGAAAAAAGAAATATATAAAATGTTATCAATGATGCATAACAATACTCAAATACGATATATAATATAATATAATACATTCCATACATTAACATACATACCATACCAAACAAAAATTGCCATGAGGATCTGGTTTAATTATTCAGACAATGAGTTGTGAGCAAGCGTTTAAACACTTATTAGTGATGGGCGACCAGAGTCAAATAACTTGGTTGACCCGGGCTATTTCTCCAACCTGTTGACTCGAGTTAATTTCCTCTTAACCCGGGTTGACTCGGTAGGTACGCAGAATAGCGGGTTCAGCTAAACTTGCTCGCCGCACGGAATAAATAAAACATACCACTAAAGTGTATTAAAATGTTGATTGTAATTTTTATTTTTATAAGTTTATTACAAAGCTAACAGTGATACAAGTTAACTGTTTTATGTGTCGGCATCATTAGAATTTAGAAATAAAAGTATATTTAAATATAAGACATGGTTTATTGGTTATCTTCATTTGTAGACTGATGACAGTTCTTTTTTATTTTATTTTATTAGACACACAACATCTTTCCTTTTAAAGAACTATGTACAGAACCATGACACTAATTGTTAAATCACCCACTTGAATTAGTACACAAAACCTTTACAAAAACAAAAATAATATAAAAAATTAAAGTAAGAAAAATTAAAAACATTAACTAGACAAGTAGAACTTAATGCAATTAGTACCTACTGAATATTATAGACCTACCATAACCATAATTTTGGCAATTTTTAAAAAGTTTACCTTACCTAAACTTCATACATACCTACTAAGTACCTATCCATACTTTTTTGGTTTTATGATCTCCCTTCCACTTCTTGTCACATAGTTGGATGTGGGAGAGAGAACAGAATTAGAATTAGTTATATTGGTATTTGTAAGTGGTACACCAATATTGGATTCGCTGGAATCATTGTAGGGAGTAATATGAATTTTATTTCTTCTGTATTGCTTTCCCCCTTCATTTAAAACTATATATGATCTAGGGTGTGGTGTTGCCTGACCAATTGTTGCTGGCTCCCAACTAGAATGAGGCATTTTTTTAAATAAAACTTTCTGATTGGGACTGAAATTGGCTATAGCTTTTGCATTGTTATCATAGTATTTTTTATTATTTTGATTTAGTTTGTCCATCATCTCCCTATCCTTCTCATATGTTATTTTGGGTTGTAATAAATTAAATTTGCAGGGTATGTTAGTTCTTAAGTTCCTACTCATAAGTATACTGGCTGGGGAGCTAATTGAACCTTTACAGGTTGCTCTTTGATTTAATAAAGCTAAGTAAGGATCTTGGCCAGAATCTAAACACTTTTTAAATAAATTCTTTATAATTTTCACTGCACTTTCAGCCTGTCCATTAGACTGAGGATAATGGGGACTTGACATAATATGAGTAAACCCCCAATCCTTAGCAAATACTCTAAAATAATCTGAATTATAGTATAATGCCCCATCTGAGTAAAGTTATCACTTCTATGAATTTTGACAATGCATCAACCACTATCTATACTAATATTATAAAGCTGAAGAGTTTGTTTGTTTGTTTGTTTGAACGCGCTAATCTCCGAAACTACTGGTTCGAATTGAATAATTCTTTTTGTGTTGGATAGTCCAGTTATCGAGGAAGGCTATAGGCTATATAACATCACGCTACGACCAATAGGAGCAAAGATATAGTGGTAAATGTGTAAAAAACGGGAGAAATTATTTCATCTTTGAAGCCTTCCGTTGCGTGCGCCGTGAAAACGGTTCAAGATACACAAAAAATATGTATTAAAGAATAATCTAAATATATAAAACTCAAAGGTGACTGACTGACATAGTGATCTATCAACGCACAGCCCAAACCACTAGACGGATCGGGCTGAAATTTGGCATGCAGGTAGATGTTATGACGTAGGCATCCGCTAAGAAAGGATTTTGATAAATTCTACCCCCAACGGGATAAAATAGGGGATGAAAGTTTATATGATAAAAAAATAACTATTCCACGCGGACGAAGTCGCGAGCACAGCTAGTCAAATAATATTTATTGTACAATTCAAACACATCCAAACTTACCTCGACCCATGGCAGCAATGGCAGTTCTTTTAAATTTAACTCCATCTTAGACTTATTACATGTGATACATGATTTAACATGTTTTTTAATATCTTGATTAATACCTATCCAAAACAATGAACTATCCGCTCTATTAATCATTCTATTAATGCCTGGATGCCCAGTATGCAATTTACCAAGCATGATTTTTATTAAATTAGTTGGTACTACTAGTCTATCTCCTCTCAATACTAACTCATTCACAACCATTAATTCATTTTTTAATTCATAAAATGGCTTACATTCCTCGGAAATTAATTTATACCCTGGCCACCCATCAGTAATATATGATTTTAAGGCATTATACACAAAATCCTGTTTTGCCTTTATTAATTCCCATACATCCTGCGAAACCGGCATATTTTCTATCAACATAGATATTTGCATCTCTATATCATCAAAAACTGTATCTGTATCACAACTATTTTCAGAAAAATCCCTTGACAAAGTATCTGCAATATACATATACTTTCCAGGAATATGTACAAATTTTAAAAGGTATGGCTGTAAACGCATCATCATTCTCTGTAGTCTTGCTGGGATTTTACATAACGGTTTCTTAATAATGCCTAACAATGGCTTATGGTCTGTATGAACAACAACATCATCCCTACCAAATAGATACTGTTTAAATTTTTCTACACCAAAACATACACTTAGTAACTCTCTCTCTATCTGGGAATATCTACTTTGAGTATCCGTTAAAGCCTTTGAAGAATATGCTATTGGACGCCCCTCTTGAATCAATGTTGCTCCCAGACCAACTGTACTTGCATCAACACTTAATGTAAGAACTTTATTTGGATTATAAAATCCAAGAACAGGAGACTTTATAATAGCATCACACAACTCCCTAAAAGCTTTATTATGGTGGGGTTCCCAAACAAACTCTATATTGTCCTTTAAAAGTTCCCGCAGTAATGCTGTCTTGTCGGAATAATTTGGTATAAATTTTGACAAAAAATTGAACACACCTAATGCTCTTTGTAATGATTTTTTATCTGTAGGCCTATTACGCTGCGAAACGTTAAGCTAAACTTTAACCAAAATGACGTATTTTTCTATCAATTTCCAATATCACTAGGTTTGAATTACGTCAGAATTGCATCATATCGGTTAAAGTTTAGCTTAGCGTTTGGTCGCGTAATCACCCCGCTGTTGGTTTATTCATTTCGTTAATAGCTTTAATTCGATCTTTATCTACCGAAATTCCCCATGCACTAAAAGAAAAGCCTAAGAATGTCATTTCCGCCTTGTTATATATACATTTATTTGGATTAAATTTTAAACCTCCTTTCTGAGCCACATTTAACACTTTTAAAAATACTTCATACAGTTCATCTTGCGAAAATATATATCATCACCACAAAAATATATCATCCTGAAATGTCTCCACATTCTGAATATCCCTAAACGTTTCATTTATAACCCTATGAAAAATTTCAGGTGCAATATTAAGTCCAAATGGTAGTCTTTTAAACATGTACCTACCCCACTTAGTTTGAAATGTACACAACTTAGCACTTCTATTATTAAGAGGTAACATCCAAAATCCAGACTGGGCATCTAGTTTACAAAAATGTCTAGCATCACACAATTTAGCTGATATGTCCTCAATAGTAGGTAATGGATAATATGACCTTCTAGTAGCTAAATTTAAATTTCTGGGATCAAGACAAATTCCTAAAGAATCATCTTTTTTCTTAACTACTACCATCTGACTTACCCAATCCGTCGGCTCATCCACTGACTCAATAATCCCTAAACTTTGCATTCTATCTAGTTCACTTTTAACCCTGGTTTCCAAAGCAAATGGTAGCCGGCGGACTGGAGACACCACTGGTACAACATCATTATTTAATTCAATATTAATCTCAATTGGCATCATTCCAATATTGCCATCAAATAAGTTTTTGAACTGGTTTGGAACAATTGACAATATATTTTTAGAATTCCCCAAATTTATGTTATCAACACGACTTATCAATTTTAGTAGTTCTGCACTTTTAAGACCCAAAATATTATTACATTGTTGATTAACAATCATAAACTCTAAATTATAATTTTTATTTTTATAATTACACAATAATAACCTTTTACCATATACATCTAAACTATTATTAGTAAATGAAGTAATACATACATTAGCTGGTTGTACACTCTGACAGTTTAAATTTAAATTAAGATACTGCGGTTATCCTAAAACATTACACTGTGCACCCGTATCAACCTTAAGCGACACATCCATGTTATTTATCTTCAGACTCACATTATACCAATCTTTCTTCTCCGTATTGCAAAGAGCATCAATAATAAATTGTTCCTGTTCTTCATCATTAGTCTGTAATTGTTCTTCATCTAAACAATTTATTCTTCTAGGTCTTTGTAAACATTGACTAGCAAAATGATTCCTCTTTCCACATAATACACACTGCTTTCCATAGGCTGGACATTTTCCATACAGATGCTTGTACCCACAATATTTGCACTTATCAATTATTCTTGACCTTGGTTTGGGACTTCTGTTAATCATTTCTACATTCATCTCTTCTTTAACTGCTATATAGGAGGTATCATCTTTTGTAATATTTTGTACCCGGTTGAACACTGCTAACTGTGTTCTACATACTTCTAGTGCAGATACTGTATCCACTTTTGTCATCCGTAGTAGTGTTTGCTGTAGATTAGTGTCTCTTATTCCCAAAATAAACACATCTTTCACTAACCCTTCACGCAAATTATCAAGTTCACAATTGGTGGACAACGTTTTTAATGCTGTCATAAATTGTTCATAGCTTTCACCAACCAACTGCCGTCTTGAAAGAAACAAAAATCTCTCATAGGTCGTATTTATGCTTGGGACAAAATATTCTTCCAATTTAGCGATGACATGTGATAATTTATTTTTGTCTTCCGTGGACAACTGCAATGAATCGTATATTTGTCTGGCCTCATGGCCAGCATGGTGCAATAAAATTGCCACTTTCTTCTTATCGCTGGCACCCTCAATATATGCATCAATGTAAGTTTCAAACTCTCTTCGAAACCTTTTCCAATTACGGCTCATATCGCCTTCCATTATCAAAGTCCCCATCGTTCCTGCCATGATCGTGGACACTGAGTGAGAAACTACTTGTGATGTACAAGAAACACATTTACAAATTACCTCCACATATTAAATTAATACCGCTGTCACCATGTTTTATGTGTCGGCATCATTAGAATTTAGAAATAAAAGTATATTTAAATATAACACATGGTTTATTGGTTATATTCATTTGTAGACTGATGACAGTTCTTTTTTTTTAAATTTTATTAGACACACAACATTAACAAAATATATAACATTATAATAACAAAAAGTATAGCTATATATAGCTTTTCAGATTATGTAAACTGAATAACATTTTTTTTTATTTGTTTTTTAATTTAATTTTGTAATGTTAGTTTTTTCATTAAAATCCTGAACATTATTTGTCACTCTCAGATACAAACATAGAAAACTAATTTTGATATGATAAAGTTAAATTTAATAAGTAGCGCATGTACTTATTAAACTTAAATTATTCAAAACTTTTCTATATTTGTATGCAATGTAATTTAGTAAATTAATTAAAATAGTAATTTAAACAATGTTGGTTATACAAACAACATAAACTACCGACTTTTAACAAAACTTTCAACATTATAAAGATATAATGCGGCTAACTGAATAGGATACCAATAACTGACTATAGGTGTACAACTATACAGAGAGTCTTGTAACGTAATTTTAATGTCCGTCCCTTTATTGACATACATATTTCGGCCCCCAGAGGACAACGGTCGTGAAGGCCACCAGAATGGCGAGTCTGAGAGATGGTCGGAGCCTTCTACAGCGTCGTCTGATAGATGGAGCTCCCGCGCAGCGCCGCGCCGTGAGGACGAGGAGCCGCCGGCGCCGCGCAACGACCGCTGGAAGGAACCGGAGCCCCGCGAGGACCGCGCGCGCTGGCCCTCCGATGACGTGCGGCGTAGCACCGGCCGCAGGGACGAGGTTAGACACGCACACACACCCTACAAACTCACGACACCACACATACACTGCAGCTACATACACATACCCCACACACTCCTTTCGCGATTTTTTCATAATGTTTACAAATATTTTATTTCTATATATTTAATAGTTTTAAAATAAAATAAATACTTAATTTTATATAACGCCCTTTTTTATTATATCACTGGTATATCAAAATACGAATATAGATAGGTATTTGAACCTAATTTTGTTTGTATTCATTTAGAATGATTGGACTATTCCACTACCTCGCGACGAGCGACAGGAGTTGGAACTGTTCGGCACTGGCAACACTGGCATCAACTTCTCCAAATATGAGGATATACCCGTGGAGGCGAGCGGCGATCGCGTGCCGGACTTTATCACTACCGTAAGTTGAGTTCATCCACACACACGCACACGCATATATTTACAACTTGCCACACTATATTTTTAATAACCAAAATCATTGATCTGTATCGAGCTCCTGCCTGTGCTAGATTGGACTTAGTTACAGGAGCAGTGCCGGATTCAGAGAAGAACATATCCACCAGCATCCATCGAAATTTATCTAATATATGTATGTATATTGCTATAGATGAGTTAGACCTATTCCGAATTGACTGAAATTGGAATGTTACAATTTAAGACCTTATCAGTTCTGAGAAAAAACCTTTAAAAATCTTCTAGATCCGCCCCCGTACAAGAACCAGCTAATAATAATAATAAGTAGGACAATTTACACATATTGCTCTTGTCACAAACTAGGCTTGTACTATGTGTACCAGAATCAATGATATAATACATACTATATTTTATAAACACCCAGACCATGACTAACTGTACAGGAAAACGTATTAATATGTTTTTGCAATGGGTGGTAATCGAAACCACAACCCCCGGATACAATGCCAAAGGCGCAACCACTAGTCTACAGAGGCTGTCAAACATAATATTTGTGGGAAATAAAATTAATAAAGTTGCCTAATGTTACTGAATAGAAATTATATAAAATGAAACATTTATACTAAAAATAGATACTCTGTATAGAATTATTTACCAATCAAGAGCCTTGTTAACCTATTTTGTTCCATTGACAATTTTGTTGCCTCCTTGGTCTAGTGGTTGGTGTTGTATCTATAACTAGCTGACCCGCGCAACTTTGTCTGCGCGTTTAAATTTAACCGTTTACGCAGCGTACGCTCTTAAAAGGAATAATTTTTCCCCGTTTTTGCAACATTTTTCTTTGTTACTCCGCTCCTATTAGTCGTAGCGTGATGTTATATAGCCTATAGCCTTTCTCGATAAATGGATTATCCAACACGAAAATATTTTTTCAATTCGAATCAGTAGTTCCTGAGATTAGCGCGTTCAAACAAACAAACAAACAAACAAACTCTTCAGCTTTATAATATTAATAACATAATAACATGTAGGACAATTTACACATATTGCATTGATCACAAACTAAGCTCTAGGCTTGTACTATGCGTACCAGAAGCAACGATATAATACACATTATATTTTATAAACACCCAGACCATGACAGACTGTACAGAAAAAGCGTAGTTACTAATATTTCGTTGCCATGGTTGGGAATCGAACCCACGACCTCCGGATACAACGCAAAAGACAGAAAAAAGAAAAGAAAAAAAAAAGACAGGTTTGATTATCACTCACGGCATAACAGTATTAGTATGTTTTCTTGTACTATTTGTCATGCTTTGGCTGTTTATAAAATAAAATATGTACACATATCAAAAAAGTTAATCAAAAAAGCAACTTGCAACTAATTTGAATTTTAGAAAGGTTTTTCACAATACTAACATAATATTTTATTTTTTTCTCATAATAATTTTAGTGTCTTATGGATCATTTTTTTTATTATTCTTGTGTATTATTACTGTGTACTGTATCATCATACATCATAGTATAAACTAAGATACCAAAGCAACTAGTCCATACAATTTTTTTTTTCCGAGAAAAAAAAAAATGTTTTCGAAAATATAGGCTAAAATAAGAAACTAATTTCGTTTCTATTGGTTGCCGCGAAATGAAAGGAAAATTTGGGTCCGATAATACTCTACAGTTTTTTAAGTGGTATACATACTTCTAGAAACTCTTTTTCTATACAAGAAATCTTGTGAAGCTTTATATACCTATAAGAATAGCACTAAAATTTAAAAATAATGCTTTTTATTATTACCATGCTGTAAGATACATAAAAAAAAAATTATATTACCTATATTATCGCGCTACTTACCTATATTACCCAATAGTTTGTTTTCAACGACTTTTAGGCTATTGTGCTTGTGACGTCATACAGTTTTTTTTTGCTTTCAGATTTCAAATATCAATATTTTAAAAACCAGTTAATTATTAAAAAAACTAAACGTAATATTTTCTTATTTTAGGCTATATTTTCGAAATAAAATTATCTTTTTTTTATTTTCGTCGGAAGCCCATTGATACATAAATTAATAAGCATTATGTATTGTAAAAGAATTGTATAATTTCCTTGACATATTCATATGTGAAATTTAATATTTTTTATTAATTTAGTAACCGGGTATAAATAAATATTATTATTACATCTACAGTTCGAGGATGTTAACTTGACGGAAATAATGCGGTCCAACATAAGCTCGGCCCGGTACGACAAGCCGACGCCCGTGCAGAAGTACGCCATCCCTATAGTGTTGGGACGCCGTGATGTTATGGCGTGCGCGCAAACCGGCTCGGGGAAGACTGCGGCCTTCCTCGTGCCCATACTCAATCAGATCTACGAGGCTGGACCCATCAAGCATGCGGGGTAAATATTCAAATGACCCAAATTTATGATCATTCTTTGAGAGTAGCACAAATAATGATTATCCGCTATTTTGTGTTATATTTTTCTTTAAGTTCATAGGATATTAGTCCAACATGTACTAATTTTATAGAATGATTTAATGACAAAGCAGCGAGGATATTAATTTTATTAACCCCATTCATGGATTTTGTGGGCTGTCTGTTCACCATCATATAGAAACAAAATCACATGACGTGTAGCGCTCGGTGTTTGTGTTAATCTCAAATAAAAAAGGAATATGGAATGGCAGCATGCATGTTCAAACATATGGTATACTTCTGCCAATGTCTAATATAAAAAGAAAATATAATCAACTGTAAAATGGGTTAGGTACCCATTTTTAAGAAAATATAATCAACTGCATAATAGGTGAGGTACCCATTTTACAGTTGATTATATATTTTTTCTACATTAGACATTGGCAGAAGTATACCATATGTTTGATCATGCATGCTGCCATTCCATATTCCTTCTTAGACTTACCAAATACCCTGTCTCATACCATCGCCTACAACGTGGTGGGATTAAAAAACCGTCTAAGCAGTCTCAGGCGCCTTAAGGCACCCTTGATGATATTTATTTGTTCTTATCCATCCTATTTTTACTAATAATATTAACGTTTTTAAAACTGTTCATTGGCAAAATTACGTGTAGTATGTAGTTGCCATTAAGATCTAATTGTAATGCATTTATTGTCTTGCTAATAACCTTAGGCAGGGATTCTTTGAGGGTAGCCCGAACACTTTAGACGCGTGTTTATATTATATTTTTCAAATTTAATTTTATTGAATATTATTGTGCAAAAGTGTACTAATTTTGTAGAATAAGCATTCGCATAGTAATATTAAGTGTGAGAAGTGTAGCATTTACGCAGTGATCTCGGTGTTTGTGTTATCTCAAATAATCCCACAATCTTCAGTAAAGTGGCGGTACCCATTTTACTGTTGATTTCTTTTTCCTCCTTCACTTGATATTGGCAAGACTATACCGTATGCTTTCATACGGTCATGTCGCCATTCCTTTTTCTACCCTAGTCCCATCCCGATTCCTATCTATCCTATTATCCCACTTTTACTTTATACCCGCTTTATAAATCTACCCGCAACCACCCCACTTGATATTGGCAAAATTACGCCTACACGGCGTAGAGGCCACAAATAAAAGAAGAAGAAGAAGAACCTTAGGCAGCAGCATATTTATGCTGCTTGTAAAGCCATTTGTTGTCAATCTCTATATAAAGTCGAGTGTCATGGTAGTACATTGACTCCAATAATAGTAATGTGTGTTTTCGATATTTAGGGGTCAAAAAATAAATAAACTCCTACTTTTTTAATGAACAGAATGTACATCATTACTATGATACATCGCAGACGAACAAATAATATCAAAATCCTTTATAACATAAGAGGTCAAAAAAGTATGAAAATCCATTTTTAATGTGCTGCAGGTTTTTTACACGCACAATGCTAAGCTAAACTTTAATCAATATGATGCAAATCTGTTGTAATGCAAAGCTGGTGTCGTAATGCACATTGAATATTGACAGACAACTACGTCAGTTTGGTTAAAGTTTAGCTTAATATTGTACAGAGTAATAGGCCTACTGATTACAGATTTTGATTAAGTTTTATTTTCTCTCTTGGGTGTGGTATAAAACACTATGGATCCTTTGGAAGAAAGCTAGATTCCCCCTTATCATTAACATTTGTAATCTGTCACTTTCATCTCTCATAATGTACTTTTTTTTTTAGACAATTTAAGAGTCGTAAGCAATACCCGCTTGGGCTGGTATTAGCTCCCACTCGTGAGCTGGCAACACAGATATTTGATGAAGCTCGGAAGTTTGCTTATCGTTCACGGGTCAGACCATGTGTGGTGTAAGTATTACTTATTTAATTAATGACCCATTTGTCCAGCCATTTTCTTGGAGATTTATAGTTAATTTGACTATTTTGAGACATTATTGCAACTTCATGGATTATACAAAATAAATATGTTGTAAAAACAAATGTAGATATATAATGTAACTTTTTTTTCAGTTATGGAGGTTCACCTATTCATGAGCAATTCCGTGAGCTAGATCGTGGTTGCCATCTCCTGGTGGCTACTCCAGGACGTCTGGTAGACATGTTAGCCCGTGGAAGAGTGGCTTTGGACTACTGCAGACATTTGGTTCTAGATGAAGCCGATCGGATGCTGGACATGGGTTTCGAGCCACAGATAAGAAAGATTGTTGAATGCCACACCATGCCCAAGACTGGGGAAAGGCAGACTCTTATGTTCTCAGCGACTTTCCCAAAACAAATCCAAGTTTTGGCCCAAGATTTTTTAAGCAACTATGTGTTTTTGGCTGTGGGACGTGTTGGATCTACCTCTGAGAATATTACTCAAAAGGTAAATGCTTATCTTTGTTTTTATTATCTACAAGCTGGTGCCTGCAACTTTGTGAATGTTTCTAACAAAATAAAAATAAAATGGGCTATCCAACACTAAAATAAATTTTGAATTAGTAGTTCCTGAGATTAGCGCATTCAACCACAAACATATTATTCAGCTTTATAATATTAGTATACATTCATATTAATTTATCAGTCAAACAGTTAATAATGAAGCAGCGAGGATATTAAAGTGTGCACACAATTGAATAGCCCAGCCTTTCTGGTCCAGCCTCAAAAAGTCTTGAGAGATGTTACCTATCTTAACAACTTTGCTTTCGGCCATCTTTGAGGTATCTCAAAGACTGCATGATTATACTCACTAAAATTAGCTCGCACGCCATTCTAATGAATATTCGTCTTGTCGGTCCCAATTTCATAACCGTATCATTTAGCCGGCACAGTGGGAGCGATCAATGTTAACGACGTTAACAACGACTATGGGGCTTAGCACGCGGACAACGATAAGATATATACCGACTCGACTTATACCGTCTGCTGTCGAAAAATATATCGAATTGGTGAGCACGCAAACCGACATCGATAAGTTTCTCGAGCTTTGTCTACTAGTTAAAACAAGTGTGTTTTCGTTGACAATTTCAAAAACATTTATGTAGTAAATAAATATTTATTACCTTATACGATGCATTTATTTTATATTATCATTAATAATCGTTACAGAAATATATATTTTAATTTAAAAAGATTTAAAAATACATATATTTAACAAAATTAAAATAAAGCCGAAGAAAACTCGTTACCTTGGCCTAAAAAAATATTTTGTTTTTTGGTGAGTTTTTTTTATTTATTAAGGCATTGGATACGATTAAAAAAATGTATGTGAAAGTACGCATAGATACGAAAGTGGTCTAAGACCTAAAAACGCTATTCAAACGAATTGTCAGACATATTTTCTTGAGCATTGATTGGTTATGATTGCATTTGTGTCACTTTTTATTTTGGTATGTATTGCGGGCGGCTATCTTTTGTTCTTATGACTGGTAAGGCGATTAAGCCTTAAGGTACTTCCCTATAATAATATACTTCAAGGATATAAATCAAATATTTTATTTTATGGATGTTTTGAATTTTAAGCAATACGGCGACGTGTGAATGATTTAACTCGATAGCCCTGGTTCCAAGCAAGATATTAACAGCCAGGTACAAACCTTCCAGTCTACGGTATACAATTACTTTGTGGAGCACTATCCTCCGGAATCCACATATGCATATACCAAGAAAGAAATGCAGTGGAAGTTGGTGCAAGAGGAATTCCAGCAAAGTCTTTGCACCGTCTATTGAAGGATCTTGGCCTTCCGAGAACAGCCGTCGGAACTTTTATGGAGCGTGTTTCCAGGATGGCGCTAACAGGATCATATAATATTTGGTTGAGTAGAGAGGGTAGTGAACACAGTGCAGGTGAGAGTTCAAAAGGCCTTTAAACCTACTTCGCGGTCTCAAGTCCGGGAACGCTGCAGTTCATTCCCCTGCCTTTCAACCACGCGATGGACCCGGCACCCGCACGGTGAATCCATGGTTTGCTAAGAACATTGTCTCTCTAATTATCAGCCTGAATTAGTCGCCTGCTGAATAATTAAATTACAATACACAATCAATACATTCCGCATTCAAGTCCTATCTGAACTTGAAAACCTCTGAACCTCGGGGGTTACCGAAGTTCAAAGGGTTTCACTCTGGTAGTGATCGTCCCCTCTAGGATTTGTTCGAAAATATTAAGACTAACCTATTGCCACTTCATAATAATAAATACATAAAATTAAATTAAAAAAAATACACGATAATAAAATAAAACAAGAATTTTAATATTAATTAAATTATTTTTTCTAAATAGCATAACTCTAGAAACATAAATACTTATTTTTTAATAGGTAATCTTATTTTCATAATCTATTTCTTGGTTTGGGCATCCAGGTTTTTTTTTTCAAAATCATTGTTTTTTGTGGTTCCAGTTGTTCCAGCAACTTTTCTATAACACGCACATTTATAGTCACTTAAGTATAACAGTTTTTCTAACGTTTTTCGCTATTAAATCAATCAAAATATCAAAGCAAAAGTAATTTCGACACTTATCAGCACCTAAAATAAACGTGATAAAAATTGTATATATATCGACTTTTGTCTACAATCTGACAGTTTAGTTTTGATGTTAATAAGCTGCGTGCTACCGTTTTCGATAAAAGTCGATATATATCTTCCAATGCGTCAAATTTGTCTATTCGGTATATATCGTGGTCGCGCGTGTTAGCTTTGTAGATATATGTCTTATCGATCGATATGTATCGAACCGAATGACGCTCGTGCTCGGCCCCTATATCATATTGATTGATCCCATACATGGACTTTGTAGGTCTGCTTGGTTATTATTTCAGGTTAGCAACATAAGTAGTAACAGTAAAATACTTTTTGTTTTTTGTTTTAGGTGGTGTGGGTAGAGGAGTTTCAGAAGCATTCATTCTTGCTGGACTTACTGAATGCTTCCAACCTGCTGGAGCGTGCTGATGGAGACGATCAGCTGACCCTTGTGTTTGTAGAGACCAAAAAAGGTATGTTGTTTGGTGTAGCAAAACCTCTCTTGTCACACCATGCTCTCCCTCTTGTCACATAATGCTCTCCCTCTTGTCACATCATGCTCTCCCTCTAGTCACACCATGCTCTCCCTCTTGTCACATAATGCTCTCCCTCTTGTCACATCATGCTCTCCTTCTAGTCACACCATGCTCTCCCTCTAGTCACACCATGCTCTCCCTCTAGTCACACCATGCTCTCCCTCTAGTCACACCATGCTCTCTCTTGTTAAATATTTATTTATTTTATTTATAAAGATAAGCACATAAATTAAATGTATTAATCAATGAATACAGGAGCGGATCATCTGGAAGAGTACCTAGATGGCGTGGGGTACCCGGTGACCTCCATCCACGGAGACCGAACCCAGCGCGAGCGGGAGGAAGCTCTGCGCCGGTTCCGCTCCGGCCAAACTCCCATCCTGGTGGCCACCGCCGTCGCCGCTAGAGGTATCCATAATGTCTGATGCTGCATCATATTATTACTGGTGATCGGAATTTCTGATAATTTGCACTTTTCCTGAGTAAAAAATGAAGTTTAAGTATAATTGCACTCGAATTTCCGATCACTAGTTATTACGCGCCAGCATATAATTTGTTCTATGTGAAATAAGTCCTACACACTATCTACACAAGCATTAGATTGCTCTCCTGTCACTTTTTGTTAATTAAAATTCCTGTTACATGTAGATACTATTTATATTGTGCCCAAACATACACATACCATACACTACACACATATATCTTAAGTTTTATTAGGTAACATTTAGTTTCATATTTTATTGTAACATTATAAAAGCCTGATTCCCACACAACAGGGTAACCTGAGTCCTATGACAACTAACTTTTTTTTATGAAATTAATAAATTTATTATTATTTCAGGCTTGGATATACCTCACGTGCGCCACGTGATAAACTTTGATCTCCCGTCGGACGTAGAGGAGTATGTGCACCGTATCGGGCGTACGGGCCGTATGGGTAACCTGGGTGTTGCCACATCCTTCTTCAACGACACCAACCGGTCTCTGGCGCGGGACCTGGTGGAACTGTTGGTGGAGGCCAAGCAGGATGTACCGGCGTAAGTGTTCCTATATTTTACTAGCGCCAGAAGATATTGTCACCAATAAGTAATAATACTATTATAAAAAACGTAATATTTTAATTTTTGTTTCTTTGAAAATATTTTTAATAATAAAAATACATTTTTTTAAAGCAACTACAACAATGAAATAAAAAGTCACCTAACAATCAACTTTTATTATTATTTAAAGATTTTATTATTGGCTTTTTTATTTATTATTATTTTATCTAAGCTAATACTATAAAGAGAAAAGTTTAAATTTGATTCTTTGTTCCTGTCAGAAACTACAAAACAGACCAGCTAGTAAATTATATTTATAAATGTAACCTAATCCCCAGATGGCTGACTAGCGCTGCGTCAGACAGCCGCATCGGTGGCGGCGGTCGTCGCGCCGGCAGCCGGTCCACGGGCGGTGGCGGAGGCGGCGGCGGAGGTCGCTTCGGCAGCGGCGGCGGCGGAGGCGGAGGGGGTAGCGGCTTCGGCGCCAGAGATTTCCGTACACAGCAACGTAACTCTTCGCGCTCGGGATCTGGCGGTATGTTTTTTTTTGTATTGGCAGACTGCAGTTATCATTGCGCGTCTACTAAAGTTTGCTCGTAAGTGTAGTTTAACTCACTTTGTCTACTACGCCCCGTATCTTTAGAGTAGGACGAGGATAACACACCCATCTACTACCCTATCTTTGGAGTAGGATGACGATGAACACACCCATCAACTACTTGTATGTGGTGGTGTAGTAAATGGGTATGTTCATCGAAATTCTACTCGAAAGGTATGAGGCGCAGTAGATGTGTAGGGTGTGTTCATCGTCATCCTACTCTGAAGATACGAGTAGCAGATGTGTGTTTATCGTCATCCTACTCTTAGAGATACGAGGCGTAGTAGATGGGTATGTTCATCGACATCCTACTCTGAAGATACGAGTAGTAGATATGTGTGTTCATCGACATCCTACTCCGACGATGAACACACCCATCAACTCCTTGTCATGTTATGAACACCTGGGATATTAATAGTTAAGGTACAACAAAGAATGAAATATTGGTGTGCTTACGAGTGTGTAGCAAAGAAACATTAAACCCGGGCCCGCTGCTTGATGAGGGGAAATTGGGTTTCCCTGAAGGACCGCCAAACCTCCCCTATAGTCCTTCCCTGACCAACCTGGATTGAGCAATAGATATACCACTAACCAATGCTGTAGCACCAGGTTTGTACCCATTTAGTTCTGCCTCGGTCATGCTTGAGACATCTAGCACCATGAGAGTGTCCTCAATTATGTACCAAAAGATGAGCCAATACACCATGATTCAAGGATCACATCGGCCCTTACTCAAAGAGTCTAGTATATAATATTCCTTGCACACAGCAGTAAGCCACCATTCTATTTCCTTTTGCGACTATGCGATATATGCTGAATAAAAACAATAACTCACCAGATTAATCGCGCAGGCCCTCGCAAAACGAGGGCCACGTGGCATGCTCCTTTCAGAGGGGTGGGATTAGGCCGGTTTTCCCGGTGGCCGTGCGTGGAACGGCGCGATACCATAAAGGATAATCGTGGGGTTTGTTTTCGGCTCGGTTAAACATGCGTCGAGCGAACCATACAACGAAAGCTTCCACAGACTCGCACCTTCAGGTCGCCGCTGATCGTGGAATTGCGCAAGACTTGTTCGACAATAGATGATGCCACGCTGGGTCTGCATAGGTGATCCGGGAACGAACGAAGGTCTTGAATATTTGGTCACCCCCGTTGATACCTGCCTCTCAGAGGTACTCACTTTCGGTGAATAATCTTAGGACCGGCCGGAGCATGGCTTTGGCTTGATTGATCAGATGATTGGCCTTGGCGCCCATCCGTAGGGGCTGGTTGATGATGCACCCCAGGTATTTGACAATGTCAGTCCATTGGACCTCCTGTCCCTGGAGTTTCAGCGGTGGTGGAAATCGGCGGCGTGTCGTGATAAGGAAGTTGACTTGTCGAGCCAGGAAGGGAGGACATCCAGCATCCTTTGCATTTTCGCGGCGGCGAGTATGGGACTTTTGGATGAGTAGAGGTAGACGCTCTCATCCGCAAATAGTGCCAGAATTACATCCGACGGGGACTCGGCCCCGGTTCATTTCACTCGCCATGTGGTGTAACACTCGGCTAAGCTGGAGTGAGTCCTCACGGAAAGCTTTCAGTCTCCGGAGGAACAGTCTTTCAAACAGCTTTGTCGGGGGTGCGGGAGAAGGGTGATCGGGTGGTAGCTGCCCGGCAGACATTTCTCCTTACCGGGCTTCGGGATCATGATGACTTCCGGTTTATTTTTGCTATGCGATTTTTAATGCGCAATTTAAAAATGTTGAAAAACAGTTGGGCGGCTCGAGTTTTTAAATACTCGGCGCGGGCGTGGGTAATGTCGTTGGCGCCCACCTCTACTCTATAGTAGGTTGAAGATGTACACACATCTATTACTTTTCGTATCTCTAGAGTAGGTCGACCATGAATACGCCCGTCTACTTCTAGTATCTTTACGTAGTGAATTGAGTAGGATGATGATAAACATACCCGTCAACAAAATCAGTTTTTTTTAACTATAAACCTGTATCGACCCCTGCAGCTATCTACTACTCCGTATATCTCTTGAGTAGGTTGACGATAAACATCCCTTTCTACTACTCAATTCACTGAGCATTATTTTGATCTATCTCATAAGGTTTAGCCAGCGTTAGCAATGTAAAGGCTCAAAATTATGTTTCTTACAATATCATTAATATTCGAAATTCTCTGCTTTTCTTTACTATAATTTGCATATATTATACAGGTTTGTACATTCTGGATGAAAATGGTAATGAAAACCGTGCAAATCTATTACAATTTTAATGGAGCATGGCTTTTGACTTTGTATCTAACAGATGTTAAGCAGTACAAATTCTATGAATGGGGTCGATAAATACATTGTTGTTAAACAATATTGATCGCTCCCACTATGCCTGCCGAATTATGTGGTTACGAAATAGATGGCGAAATGTATATAACGTAAATGTTATAAAACGTATTTGCATTACGAGTCTATTTTAATATCCTCGCTGTGTCATGATCAAATCAATCGTCTGTTTCGTAACCGCACCATGAAAAGGGACTACCACCTCGACAAGAAATCGAGGCAGTGGTCTCCGGAAAACCGGTGAACCCTCCAGAGTAAAACCGAAACATGTTTAGGTCATTTGCATCTGTATATTTGCATGTATATGGGATTTAAAAGGATTTAACCGCTAGACGTCTTCAGCCACTCATTCTATGTGCGATAGAATATAAGTTTTTTTAACTCAAAAATTGATTATGACTGTCAGGTTATGGGGGCGGCGGTTCGTACGGCGGTAACTATGGAGGCTCGTACGGCGGCGGCGGCGGCTCCAGCGGCGGCGGCGGTGGCGGCACGGACTGGTGGGGAGGCTCCTAAGCCACGCCCACTCCCACGCAAATACTGAGCCATCTGCTTAGGTCACTACCATCTATAGCACTGACACCAAAATAAAACACTGCAGCCAGAGTTTACCTTTAATGCAAACAAATAATACATTAACATTTAATTTTATAATGGAAATCGTCAATAAGGTTTAATTTAAAGTAATCCACACCACACCTTAAAATTCTAAAACTTTTTTATATTAATAATATCGGTTATTTATGTAATATGCTGTTCTTTTTGCCCGAAAACACAAACGTACATTAAATGTTTTCCATTAAGTAATTTTTATTATTTTAAAACAAAACATTCAATGTAAGTATTATGTTTGTCGGATTTTTGGGTAAATATAATATTCTACGCGTTTCCAAAGCTTATTTCTTCGTAAAAACCTCTTTTATATTTCTTTCACAAGTCCGGTACGTTACTGTTTGGCGTTCATTCCCCTGTCACCTGACTACACGATTCACTCAGTACCCGTACCGTGTATTTTTAGATACCTAAGCACATTGTCTTTTCCCTTATAAAAAAAGTAGTTCTTAATATATTTTTTTAAACTTAAATGGCATATTTAGTGTTTTATTTTGTAACAGTGCAACAATACTGAGACTTTTGTGGTTTTGATTTATTACACCTGTTACTTCAGTGGTTTCGTTAAACTATTCCCAATTTTTTGGCCTATGAAATATCAGAGATAAAATAACTAAGTTTGTTAAGACATAGTTATAACAAGTTTATAGTGAAACTAGTAAAAAGTAGCTGAAAAGTGTTTATTGTCACGTTTAATATTTATTTATCAATTCACCTCTAATCTTTTAAAATCTCTCATTTTAACTATTATTTAATAACTTTTATTTCACTTCCATATAGTTTTACGAAAATGACTCGTTGAATGAATATTTTATAAATCATAGAAATTGGTGGAATTTGGGAAGATTTTAAAGAAACCACTTTAGTTTTGTGTATTCGACACTACTCACACAAATAGTTAAAGCGATCTGAGTTAAACCATATACAAATCGTCATAGAATACACAAATGATTAACACTTACATTTTGTTTCAAATGCCTCGCCATATTGCGGATTTTTTCTATACTAATTAACTAATATTTTACTAACAAGGTTTTTGTTGATCGGAACTCCTTGACTACGTTTGACTACGTTTATTTTACTGGTCAGTCTGACCAGTGGGTTAATTACAGAAATGTTTTGGTAATAGGGATAAAGATTATAATTCAACTTTTACATCCTTTAACTGTCTTTATGAATTGTGAAAGAGGCTGTAATGACGATGACGTTCATTTAAAAGACAGTCGTGTTTTTTTACTATTTATTTAAAATTAATAATGATACGATGTAAAGTTAAAAGCTCCACGATCGCTTTTACTAAAATACTTCTGTTATTAGCCGACAGATTCATAGAAAGTTTTAAAATCAAAATATATTGATAGATTTTAAAATAATATTACTAGATTTTGTGTTGGTATTAACTTCATTGTTTTAACTGTAAATTGTAGTATTTTCATAATAACTTTATACTGATGATTTTTTTTTAACTGTTTCAAAAACCAATAAAACCAATTTAGATATTTCTAACTAACATAACCTATTATATATTTTTTCGTTTTTCTTTTGCAATCAATGATACTAAGTTATTTTGAAAATACTATATACATAAATAGTAGAATGGGATCAGCCTAATATGAATCACACCCCCTTTAACACTTGAACCGACAAAAAGAAAAGATTCCTAATTTGTACCATTGATGTTTTTTTTATTTATAAAATCTCTATTTTTAATGTATTATTTATATGTATGTATTCGTCTTCATAATATGTTATTATAACAATCTTATGTATCGTGTTAATGTAAAAAAAAAATGGATTCATCCATAGTTTTTTACAGGGGGGTATTTTGATTACAAATAATACATTGGTATGTGCCACAAACACTTTAGATATAATTAAATCCTGACATATTATTTATTTTAAATAATATTAACTAACTACTCTAGCGGTGGTTATAATTTTAAATATTATTATTGGTTTAAATTTTAACGCAAGTCTAAAGTATTTGTGGTAGGGCTGTGAAATACATTATTGACAATGTAGTATGTAATAGGTCCGTGTGATCAGAATTAGTCATTTGGTATAATCTCAATTTACGAAAGGGCCTAACTTCTCACAAAGATGACTCATTATTTGTAATAATATCTCATGCTCCATTCAAATCTGTACAAGTATATTAACCCTTATATACATTATATTACGTGTCACAATAGATAGCAGATATTTATATCACCTATCATCATAGTTTGAAATTGACAACCGCAACTATTATAAGTTAGTTGACAATGTGTATTGTGATAAAATAATTTTGATATTTCAACTTGTTCATGATGTAGCACAACTTCAAATTTCAAAATGTTTTTTCACATTTGTTTATATTCTACACCTAGTCCTATTATTTTAATATTATCTATAATTAATTCTGTCGAAATTATTTTAGGGATAATATAATTTTAATGTTTACTTGGATGAGGTGTAGCTCTTATATTTTATTTCTGGATCTAAACTACCACGGCGCTATTTAGAAACGTCTTTATAAGCGCTGGACAATGAGAGACTAATCAATGACTGAATGATATTGAACGGTTGTTGCATTGATAAGACAGGAAAAGAGAATAATACATTTAAAATACAGATTAGTTAGTCCAGATTTATGAAAAGTTTCTGAATAGCGCTGTTAGAATATAGCCTAGTATTAATGTTCTGTGAGATTGGTTTATATTCCGTCACCCGTCAGGCACGACACGGTGACGAAACGTATTTCATTTCCAGTGAACTAAATTGTAATGTTACGTATTATTGAAAATTTTATATTATTTTATTGTAATTTGTTCTCGAGATACCATAATTTATTGTTTGAGCGCCTTCTTCACGACTTGTATATACGCAAAGTTTTTGTCACCTAGAGAGCTTTGACCTTGTCGGTATGAAAGTAGAATCGGAGCGAAGGTGTGCGATCAGTCGCAGTGTCCATTACTCGGCTTACCGTCTTATATCGACGTATCGGACTCGTAGAGTTTATAGTCTAAGTAATGTAATGTTAGAATAATAGTATTTATACATTATTTCGTTTCGTACCGATTGTCGGTACAAAATTCCCTCTCGTGGCTATTTAATATTTAACTATAGAAGTGAGCCGTGTGATAGAGGCGAGGACGTTAGTGAGAGAGCGCAGTGTGTGACGCCGCACGAGACCAGCACAGCAGCGCCGGTCCGCCATCTTGCGTCGACTCTGGTAAACTCACGCGGAACTAGATGTAATTATAGATACTCGGTGTTCGTTCATCCATTATCTAATATTTCGAAATACGAATCGGTTATAAAAAATATCTTCCTTCTTTCTGACTTCGACCTCGATTGTCACACACTCAAAATTTTAAAGCATTTATGCACTTATTCGAAAATATAGCGATTAATCATTAAAATAGTAGTATTAGATATTAAAAATTATGGTACCTTGTGGCAATGATTTATGAACATAAATTCTGTCTGTAGGAAACCACTTGATTACATTGTAACTGCCGTCATCGACGTGGTCGTCATTTTGAATGTGAATTTGTCAATAAAAATCATAAAACAGACTTGTTCTTTTATTTTGTGTCTCGAGCACAGTTTAATACTCAATCTTCCTTACTACAACGAAACTGTAAATTATTTTATTTACTTAGGATGACAAAGTAATACACTAATATACAATAAATACCTGACTGTCCACCATGACTATATCTCAGCATTACATAACACACTGAGAAGTAAAATACAAATCGTCGCCATATTGGAACTAAGCTGCGGACTATATTGGAACTAACTTATAGTATATTCAACACGCGTTCATTTGTATACCCGTGGTCCAAATTGCGTTATCATCGAATACAGTCAAATACGTTTACCAACGTATTTCATTTCTTGTCCAAATTTGTTTTAGTCGAATACACGCATATCATATTTAAGCACGCATATACGCGTTTATTTCTATATTCAATTTCGAGGTACAGTTTGGTATAAACTGATAGGCGTATACAGTGCTCTATCTGTTTTCCGTGTGCAGTAATTTTCCGTATTCGAGCTAAAGATAATAATATACGCGACGCGAGTGAGCATCTTGAAACGGTGTTTACAGCGTATACATAATACGTATTTAACGTAAGTGCAAATTGGACCATCCTGATAGTGTATAATGTTGTGGATTTATTCCATGGTAGTATATACTGGGAGCCGGCCTAATTGCCTTAAATAGTTTTGCAGTGTGCCGCGTTGATAACCAGTATTGAATCAGGAAAATAATTCTTGTTTGATAACCCGGTTATCTAAGAATATTTTTTCATTCTTTTTTGATACATAGATAGCCGCCACCGTACAAACTCAAAACAAAAAGTGAACAAAAAATATTATAAGCAATCACCGAGTGTTAATAGTTGAAATGAAAACACAATATGGCGGCAACGAATACCCTTGACATTTAGTTTTATAGACGAATTTAGGCATTAAAGGGTTTCCATATATTATTCTTAGTTTCATGATTTTGCAGTTATTCGAACTGCAAAATGCAAAATAAAACATCTGACGCCATTTTTAACTTTAATCGTTACAAGAGAGTTCATTTTGGTGCAATTTATTTTAAAAAAAGTTAAAAATACGAATACAAATTTTAATGAATCCAATATATCAAGAACGAACCAGGAATCTTTTTTTGAAATTCACAACATTTCAAATTTTAGATTGTGCTGAAATAAATAAACCGTTACTGTATTATTGTCCTCTCATTATATATTATTTTCAGAATTTAATAACCTCGGAGTGCCTCGGAGAGCACGTTAAGCTTTCGGTCCCGGTTTCACTATACCAACTGTTTAGCCACTTGTTCAGTGTAGACTCATACCATCGGCTACGACGAGGTGGGATTAAATAAGAATTTTAAAGACATTGTAGCAAATGAAGATTTTGAAGAAATTGTAGTAAGTGAGGATTTTGAAGACTTTGTACGTAGATGAGGACTTTAAAGGCATTTTAGTAGATGAAGATTTTGAAGACGTTAAAGAATAATAAGGGGAAAAAATCTATATTTAGTATCGCATTTTAAATGAATGACAAAAAAAAATTTGTAGACGAAATATTAAATTAATAAATATTAATAATAATGAAGAACAAATAGGCAGGGAACGAAGATTAGGCCGTATGGTTCATAGAGAACTTTGCCTTCTCTATATTTGAGGAAACCGAACAAAAAAAAATTGTCACAGATTAAAAGAATAAATCTCGTACTCTGAGTAGGGATGGGTCAATGAAAAATTTCATTTCAATGAAATTAAAAATATGTGAAATATATGAAAAATTTCAAAACTCCTTGAAAAATTTCAAATCGAGTGAAAAATATTTTTATTCTATCTAACTCCGAATTTTAATGATTTTACGCATGAATTAAAAGTTCCATTATTTTGTACTAAGTAAATATGTTTTATATTATGAAAATTCATTATTTAAATTATAATTGGATTTTATTGCGTAACATTATATAAAAAAAAAGTTACCGAGTCTTGCCTTTTGGACATACCTTGCTTCCGCTAAAAATGAAACAGATATAAGTAATATTATTAATGATGCATAATAATACTTAAACTTCTCGGAAATATGGTCATATTTGCGCAGGCCAACGACAAAACGTATTAAGTAGATCTTGAGAAACATCAGCAGCCTTAGCACGGCCAACCTAAGACGCGAGACTTTTTGCTAGCACATTATGGCGACGATGGGGAAAAATTGCCACTTAATGAAAAAGAGGGGAAAAATTTGGAACTTTCGAAAAAGTGGGAAAATTTTACTCTATAAAAAAGTGTGAATGAGATATATTTATTACACCCAATATCTCAAGCAAGACAAAACTCAAGACAAGACTCATGTCTTGTCATGTCTTGAAGTGGCCGTGCTGCGACTTTAGAATAAGACTGATGTGAAAAATTGTCAACGGTCACACTCTCATGTCTTGTCTTGGATGTGGCCGTGCTACGGGGGCAGCGGGTAGCAGACATTTATTTATTTATTTTAACACTTTATTGCACAGTAAACAAAAGTTATATACAAAGGCGAACTTAATGCCTTAGGCATTATCTACCAGCTAACCTTTAAGATGGACATGGTAGAGAATAAGACACTGGGAGCGCTCCAGCGAATGCATACTGGCAAAAATGCGTTTGCTGATATCAACGACGTGGTAGTTCCTGGAAAGATCGGAGGACATGTGTAATGCAAGCTTCTTAGCATGTTGGCAAAAGGGAGGTGGTAAATTATTAAATAATACTGGAGAGATGGATCCCAATTTCAATCTGCTCACCATGTGTTTAGAACCAATGATCATGACCTGAGTCTTGCAGCACCCGTAGCACGGCCAAGCCAAGACAAGAGATAAAGTCGCGAGCGGATGTCAAACAAAACATTTTTTTATATCAGCCAATCAGGTGCAACTTTGCAGCGCTCTGATTGGTTGATATTAAAAAATAGTTACTTTTGACATTGGTTCGCGACTTTATATCTTGTCTTGGCCGTGCTAGGGGTGCAGGGGTTGACTAGAATACCGAGACTTTGCTAACGTACCCGAATAGCCTCCAAACGCTATTCACATTGGTATTCGCGGCATTTACGTCGCTCATTTCAAAGCTCTAGTTGCTAGTCATCGGCATACAGATGGTAGGAACTGATGTTTATTACTTGAACCATGGCATTGAAAACCGATAAGAAGATAACACCCTATTCTGCGGGTCTATGCAGATGACCCAAGGAGCACCAATTCGAAAAGACGTTGTCTACCCGTATGCGCTACCTGCGTTCGCGAAGATAGGAATCAAACCACTGTGCTGCAGTAGGAGAAATATTTAGTGAACGAAGAATAGCAATAAGAATATCATGATCTACACAGTTAAAGTCGTAACAGTATATTACAAAAGAACAAGCACTGTTAGTTTTTTCTCATCTAGCATTTGTTTATAACAACATCTATAGCAGTGTTGGTGCTATCAGACAATGGAAAGCCAGACCGCAGAAAATCAGTGAATTGGCTGTGGACAACGTGTTCAACTTTAGATCATGCCACATTTGAACCATTCGGACTTAAGAATAGGAGGAAGAGAGAGCGACTGTGTACGACTGGAGTATAGGTACCGTGCCGTGAGGCGTGCGTAAGCGACTCTATCCAGCAAAGTAGTCTGCATTCGAATTGACGATTCTGATTCAGACTGAAATTAGGCAATGCTATATTTACATACCTACTTCTTGTTCCTAAATCAGAGTCATAGCTAAATAACACATTCCAACCTTATTATGTTTAGAATTTCGCGGTTAGGTTTGAGGACATTTTGATATTTATTTATCAATAAACATAAATAAAGACAATAAATCAGTACCTACCCATTGAGTAATTTTAAGTGTAATAGTAATCAAACGATGACTCGAGTTTAGGATATGAAAGACAAGATAATTAAGTAGGTTGTACAAACAAACACACTTTTTTTTAAAACATTTTCACCACAATAAGTCCTTTTTATGTTATTATGTTCCTCGTTGATTTGTGTTTTTAGTATAATTTTAGAAATATCCAAAATTAACAAATATACAATTTAACTTTTAATTAATCAGACTATTGTATTATTAAGAATAACACATATTTATAAGAAAAATATTTTTCATATCAAACGTGAAATTTTCAACACCAAATGAAATTTTTCCGAAAAATTTCAATGCTTGAAAAATTTCATGAAATTTACCCATCCCTAACTCTGAGGACTAAATTCGTCTAAAAATTAAATTATCCGGTTATGTGATCGATATACCCAAATCATTTAGTTTATAGTTTACTATTAAGATTGTTTAAAGAAAATATTGCTTTGTAAATAATTATACTATAAAGTAATATTATTCTTAAAAAAGTTGAATGCCTTTCTAGGTAAATTCTAATGGAGCAATATAAAATGTAAGATCTTGTAGACCTAGAATTTATGCAATAAAAAAATAATTTAATTTAATTATAGACTTAGCCAAACAACTCATATAACAATGTGTACCCATATTCTGGCAAATAAATTAATTATTAATAACAGCCCGCCTTATAAACCCTAAACAAAAAGTGATCCTACCAAAAAAATATAAAAAATGCGACTTTACAATACGAGGTTCACGTCCATATTATTCTTTCACATTTACAGTTGATATCAACTTTACTAACAGCATTTTTTTTTAATTTACTATCAAGCTAGGTTTATGGTTCATAGAGACCTTTGCCTTCTCTATATTTGAGAAAACCGAACTATCAAGCTAGGACCTCAAGCTATAACAGATTCTAACTAAATGGACATATTATATTATGCTCTTTTAGAAATATCATTTCTTTAAAATTGATTTATAATTCCATTCACAATTAAGGACAAATACTTTATTCGATATTTTATTTATTATTACATATCGCAATGTTAGCACATTCATTACAGAACCTAACGACAAAAATAATTTCGTCATGCGGACTTTTTAAATGATAGATTTCCGGTAGGTACTTTCTAAATATATCTACTATTATTTAAGGTTGCTTGCTAGGATTATCTAATTAGATTATTACATGTACCTAATTTAAGGTACCAGGGGGTGAAAAGACTCACCTTATTTTCAATCGCAATAATCATTATTTTAAAAGAATTGATTTCATAATAAAGCTGGCTAGTAAATGAAAAAAGAGTAAATTGTTACTCTTTGTGACTTTAAATATGAATTTAATAATTTATATATGTTTCATGCGCCATTATTAATACTCGTATAATAATATAAACAAAATAGAGTACTAGTAAGTCTATTAAAGCCCGGATCTATTCGAAAAATCCTGAAACATTTATAAATAATTTATTGTATGCATTTAAATGTAAACACTTATCAAATTATACTTAGTTGTATTAGGTATATAATTTCTGTAGGAATGATATTTTTTAAGCCAAGTTAACTTTTAACACAAACCTTTATTGTGCGCTGTTATATCCGCGCTTTTTATTATTATTTATAAAATAAGAAATATTAAGGATATATTGATTATACTGATCATACTATTGGTCATAGCTGAAGGCTCGCTTTTAATGTCGACGTTATTCCGGGTTTTTTTGTTTTCGTCGGGAATGGGCACTGGAATTTATTTAAATGTACATGTTATATGAACGTCTATTCACGGTACGATATTATTGACGACGGCGTTTTTATTTTTGCTCATCAACGGAAATTTAAGATGTTTTTATTATATTATAGGAGAGACGCGACTTATTAATGAACGATGATTTACGTCAAGATATTATTTATGATGGTGGCGTTTTTTTTCAACGCCCTACCCAAAAGGAAATCTTCGGTCCGCCCCTGTAAGCTTCCATGAATCACGTTTCTTTTAATAATCAATAATATTACACTACTATAATACGACAACTTTTTAAATAGGCCTTATTATACGCTAGGCCTTCTGGTACATTATATTAATTTGTACGTGAAAAGTATAACTACTTACCTAACTAATTGAAATGTAGTAAATATCAGTAACCACGTCATTTAGCCTGCATTGAGAAAACGATCAATATTGTACAAAAAATAATGATCGACCCCATTTATGAACCTTGTACGTCACATGCCGTAGTCCAATAAATAAAAACTGGAGGGCTCTACTAATCCGTTGAAACAATGGCGGATCTAGCGGGGGGGGGGATATGATTAGGTAATTAGATATTCTGCCATAGGGTGTTTTGCGCATGCTGATCGGTGGAGTGCATTTTGAGTATGCTACTATATATATATATATGCTATATAGCATAAGCAAATCAATGGCTGTGCTCCTCTTTTAGTTTGTGTGAAGCACTAGAGTTTTTTACTTGCTGGTTTCTTTTTCTCCGGGGTGTCACTGAGGGGATCGACTTTACAGTTAGTATACCCGCCCTTAAAAATACCGATCCTTATACCTTTACTTATATATATATGTGATTGGTTACTAACATTTTTTTAGAATAAATATTTAAGGCGTGGATATGGTCGGTGAAGTTGGTCGCCTTGGTGGCTCCCTTGTATGGCAGATAATGATTGACAGGTCAATGGAATCAGCTAACCACCTAGTCTTACACTATTTGGTTATGTAGTGTGTGTTCGGTTTGGTAGTAATTTTCATATTAAGATTTCTAAATTTAAGTTCTAAATCTGATATCGAGGTATAATAAATATTTGTCGTTCTTTTAATAATGAATAGCTGCCTAACCAAACGCACTCTAAGACCTCATTGTTAAATTTTTTTTTTTTTGACTATTCATAAATATCTGGAAAGATTTACATGAAATAAATGATTTAATTTGATTTGATTTATAGGATTAGGAAAATACGAAAAACTCACGGTAAAACTATTGATATTTTTATATAGACACAGTAGAAAATCGTGAATAAATTCCTGCTAAAATATTTGGGCTCAACAATGCTGATTCGCACCCGACTTGGTAAAATTAACGACATATGACAAATTGCCGTTAAACGATGAAAGAAGTAGATAATTAATAAGTCCCGCATTAGGTACTTTATTATATCAAACGATCTACGGCCCACTATTACGTACCATTAACGAGCAATTAATAAAAATTTCCTCCAACAAAACGTATTAACTCCCAGCAGAGCAGCCCGATACCGATCGAGCTCGTCTTCCAAAGCGATAATAAATTAATTGTTTTATTATGTCATCATAAGCACGAACTATAAAAAAATGACAAATGGACACAAAATTGAGACATCCCGCTATCTCCTTTATTTGACGCGTAAACAACATTTTGTATGACAATAAGATACTCCAGCTTTAAGATAAGATTTTGGATAAACGTTAAACCCTATCAAGAAATCGAAATGGCCGCCGCTCTTCGTTTTTTACTTCCAAATGTGGGCATTATGCTAATGAGACCGAAGAACAAATATTGTTACAAGTCAAATGTGTAACATGCTATAGAAATAAATTAAATAATAAAGGGAATCGTTAAAATGGAAGAAATGTCTGTAATTTATCCACGAGTCACCTTTTAGGCATTCCGTAGATACCTTCGCGGCGGGGTCTCGCGGTCCGATCTCTAGACGTGCTTTCCAAATAAAAAGGCGCCACAAAAAGACGCATTCAATAATCCGTTGGCCATTACGAGACCTAATCGACGAGATAAATTAATAATAATGAAATTTGAAATGGAACAATGATGGGTTTTTAGTTTTGACATGGCACAATATGAACCTCGGACTGGTCACATGGGTACCTCATTATGACCACGACGCTGAAGTTACATCAGGAGAAGTAGCCGAGTGAGGTAGCAATAAGACTGTTTAGTTGTTACGTGTTGGCTGGATACACCAGTGGGTTCGATTCCTATCCATGGCGAAAACAATATTAGTACGTTTTTTGTACAGTTTTCCATGGCTATAAAATATAATGTTATAGTAGCATTGTATAGTACAAGCTCATGGTCATAAATATACCATCAAAATTTAACTAAAACCTTTTTAATGTTTTTTAAGGCTTTACATGAGTTGGACCTGTAGCTGTTGACGACAAGTGCAGTACTAGGCCAAGTTTCTTAATTTGCTCTTCGAAAGGTAGTCCACCCTTAGCATCCAAAAAAGCCGGCGCTATCACCTTCCTAGGGGACAAATTAGTTTTGGCTTTCTTTGGGGTCGGTTCATCGTCGTTTCTCTTGCTTGGAATTTCATGTTTATTTTGGTATTCACCATTGGGGTCGAACAATTAGTGGACGCACTTATGTTTTCTTTATTTTCTTCTGCTAACAAACAAGCCATCTACTCTTTGTTCTTAAAAACTTTCCATTCCCATAGTCTCACACACACAGTAATCGCTAGTTCACGTCACTTGAAAAATCTGCAGTGGCGTTGGAAATCCATTGCTAATAGTTGCATCGGCAATCCTATTATTGCAGATACATTGGGCGCACTACCACAAACTAATTGTGGACTTATAAGTGTTAAAGCTTTTGGAGGTCTAAGGAAATAAGGATTGCTTGACATTTCTAAGCGATATCCTGACCACCTTGAACTGAGGTAAATAATCGTAATTTAATGCGATTTTAGGTAATTTATTGTGAGGAGTGGAACTTATTGTGAGGAGTGGAACTTATGTTGAGGGAGGATATATTATTATTGTTATATTTTGATTAATGGCGTCTACGCTTTATGCGAAATAGTTTTTAATTCTTTATAATATTTGTGAAAAGAGGGATCATAGGATTGAAAGGAATCAGGAAAGGACTAGGGTAGAAAAAGGAATGGCGTCATGACCGTATGAAAGCATACGGTATAGTTATACGTTATTATAAAATGGGTACCGCCATTTTATCGAAGGTTAAGGGATTGTTTAAGATAACATAAACACCGAGATCACTGCGTTAATGCTATACTTCTCATACTTAATATCACTAAACGAATGATTATTCTACAAAATTAGTACAATTATATAAATGTATTTTTGCACAATAATGTTCACTTATATTAAATTTCAAAAATGTAACAAAAACACGCGTCTTCAGTCTTCGGGCTACCCTCAAAGAATCCGAGGGAAGATAAGAAAACCCAATAATGCCCGTCTCATTGTAATTCAAAAAACGATCTTCTGATTTTACCCAATTTGTCATTAAAAATGGCTACTACATGCATACAGCATACCTTCCCGCAGATGTTATGACAAATATGGTATCTAATACACTGCATTTCTATATAGATACGAGTATTCGTGCTTCCCTATATCTATGTAGGTATATTTACTGTATCGCTACGGGGCGCGCCATGAGTTTCAGTGCAGTTTTTCATCACTTACGGCAAAGGAGAAATATGCAATCCGGAACTACGGTCTATGGCTTTATCGGGTGTTCAAAAATGTCAAAGAGCAGGTGAACGTATGCGTAGTAAAAAGAAACTCTTAGTGCAGAATTCCAGCGTGTTTTTTTCCCTCGTACTAATATGGTGACAGACGTTAAGCTGGATCACTTAAAAAGGGATGTTTGGTTAGATACATTTTATTGAAATCTTATTTTAAGCTTTTAATAACCTGTGTTAAAAGGTTAGGGATCCGCTTCTTCAAAAACATTTAGGTACTTTCTTATTATCAGTAATTTATCACCTAATAGTAATTTAACAATTTGGTTTATATTATAAGATTATTTAAGAATTTAGGGCTATGGTGTTCAGATGCAAAAAAAAACGAAAAATCATAATAAATAAATATCACACGGGTACCTTACGGCGCCCTAGACTGCCTAGACAGCTTCAGGGTCTAATAAAATAAAAATTATTTATTTCATGTAAATCTTTACAGATATTTATGAAAAGCAAAAAAAAAGTGCGTTTAGTTAGGCTATTAATGGTATCCATTACCAAAACAACGAAAACAAGTCTTTTCAATCAAACCTCGTCGTAGCCGTTGGTCTATACTCGTAGTGGCTAGCTCGTCGGGTTTTTGGATAGACTCAACAACCCATTTATATACAGTATCACAAGTTGGTATAGTGAAACTGGGACCAACAGCTTAACGTGCTCTCCGAGGCACTATAGTGGTGTTAAACAAATGTACATACATTTTTTAGATTTAAAATTTATTTGTACATACCGGAGTTCTGAACCTAAGTGTTCTTTTTTAAATCTAAGGTCAAACGATCTCGGCCATTAACCAAGTATATAAAAAAATATATGGAAACTATTAATTGACGCATCTGAAGATCAACGTGGTCTATTTTTACAATGCGGGCCTATTATTGCAATGCATATCGCTGAAAATTGAAACGGATAACAGTATGAGTATTATAGGGAAGGTATTGTTTATACTGAGGTGTTTTAATTACGGCGGCAAAAAAAACGGATTTGTTCTAAATTATGAAAATAATGAAACACGGTTTTTCTTTTAGTACCGCCTATAGAAAAACTGTTATGTTTTTGAATAAAAATATTTCAGACATTAAGATTAGATTACTTTTATTGAGCCATGTTTTGTATTGTTTATGTTGTATATATATATTGTGTGTAGAGATAGGAAGGATTTTGATAACAAGCCAGGGGCATTTTTTTCCCGGTATGCCCATGACTTATAGTTTGTACCTATAGCTGAATTCTAGAAATTAGCAAAAAAAAATGTCCTTAATTTTAAGTGTCATGAACCTATTACAATTTAAGTACTATTATATATGTATCATCACGGGTGCCTTACGGCGCCCGAGACCGCCTAGACGGCCCCAGGGTACCCAGCGGAGGGGTTTTAATCCCACCTCGTCGTAGCCGATGGTATGAGTCTACACCGAACAAGTGGCTAGCTCGTCGCGATGTTTTGAATAGACTCAATAACCCATCTATAAACAGTTTCACAAGTTGGTATAGTGAAACCGGGACCGACAGCTTAACGTGCTTTCCGAGGCACTATAGTGGTGTTGTCAAACAAATGTACATAAATTTTTAAATAAAAACTCATTGGTACACACCGGGATTCGAACCAGGGACCTAAGTCCAAGGTTTAATCAACTAGGCCACCACGTATATAAGTACTATTAATTTTCCTTAATTCATAAGACAATAAAAAAAAATCATACAATTTCACTGTACATCTCTACCATACCTATTACTATTGAAATCTTAATTTTAAAAAAAGTACCCACCTAGAGTATTTGCCTATTGTAATCAGAGACCCTACCATACGTTTTTGCTTAGTATTAACGTTATGTTAATACGTGAGTAAACACCAATAGGACGGCTTTATTTTTGAAATAAAGAGATCCTATTGGTGGTGCCTCACGTATTAACATTACGTTAATACGAAGCAAAAACCTTATGTAGAGTCTCAAGTTTAATTTCATTAACTGATTCTTGATCAGTAAAGTTACCAAATTCTGCTAAAAAAAAAGCAAATTGAGTTGTTAAAATGAAATATGGCATCCTAAAGAAATCACTTCCTCATCTATTCTTCATCAACTCATTGTCCTTGGGGTTGATTTATTATTTTATTTCGACCATTTTGTGTAGTTTGGTGACTGTCACGGTGGGCTCTTGTATTAGAACGGACAATAATTTCACACAAAGTCTGTTTCGTAAACAAGACGTTGGGTGCTTACATTGTACTACAACACAATTGTTGCTTGACGAGTACAATACAATGATGTATTACGGTACATTATGGCGGGCGTGACTAATTTTATTTCTGATTTATAAGAGTTTTTTAATTATTATTAAGCACGCGCACAATAACGTCTGCTCTTCCATTTTGGTTAAAGTTTCTCTCTTATAAGGAATGCATTGTTCTTGTGTCATATATTTGGTTTGTGAATCTCTAATTGTGTTGCGACGCAGCTTTCGTATTAGTATAAAGAAGTTCTAGTAAATATTTTTTGTTGAATTTCTTTGCGTGTGCTATTTGTTTTAAAAAAATGTGTGTGTGTGTAACATAAAAACTGGTTAATAGATAATTCTAATAAGTAGGACATTACAAATTACTAAGCTCTAGGCTTGTACTATATATGTGCTGAAACAACGATATTAATACATACTTATTATGTAAACACCCAGACCATGCCAAACTGTAGGTACAGAAAAACGTACCTAATTAATATTTTTTGCCATGGGTGGGAATTAACCCCACGACCTCCGGATGCAACGCCAATAATAGTAAATGAAATTATTCGTAAATGAGTTTATATGGAGGTCGTAGGTTCGATTTCCACTTTATAGCAAATAATATTAGTACGTTTTTCTGTAGATACAGCTCGCCTTGGTCTAGGTGTAGGTATACAAATTACAGTAGGTATGTATTAGTACTTACCATTGTTTCTGGTACACATGATAGGCCCACAGAGCTTAGTTTGTGACCAGTGCGAGTTTTTTTAACTTTCTCATCATAGTAAGTGAGCACTCTCCGCAAATCAGATTAGCTTATTTTGACAGGCTTAGAAAATTAAATGATTCTAGAGTAGGTTCACGCGTTAAAATAAACTTGAACTGGGCCGTCAAAATAAGAATCAACCAATAAGAGAGGTTTATAAAACAAGCACGTCTTAACATAAATATTTTTATATTTATGTGGAAGGTATTTAAGTATTGAAATTATTAGGTACTATTGTTAATTAATATAAAATGAAATCATAATAAAGTAAAACCGTTTAACAAAATAAATATACTTTCGCACGGGTAATTTTTTTTTACTTTAATTTTTGTGTTTTGGAACATCAATATTTAGCAACTCGCCAACCCTGCAACTAATATAGGCATTAGTTAAGTCTTTAAAAAAAACCATAGAGTTTATGCTATATTAGTTTATTATTTTCGTAGCCCATGTCATGTTTCTTGAAAACAACCTCCATTAATTAATTTTATACCTATTTTCAAAACGATTACTACTTCTTCATATATAAATTTTTATAAAAATATTATTATAAAAGTCTTAATAAAATCCTAACATAATTGGAAATAAAATTAAAACCAGTTATGGGCGGGTTCACAAGTAGGCGGATATTTCTGCTCGCCCTGCCACGCCCACTCATATAGTACACAACCAGTATGTAAATATATAATATACATTGATATGGTATATATTGTTACCTATATCTGTAATACTTCCTGGTAATTCAAGGTGTTTATTTTCAGTGAGAAAAACATAATCAGTTACACTTACAAAACCATTATTTTTGTTAAAAAGTTTTTTTTATGTTAAAAAATACTCCCAAATTTATCCTATCAACATATAAAGGTTAAAATAACTCCAAAAATACAGTTTATTATTTGTAAACATAAAAATTGTATGTGCAAACGAAATTCCTTCAGGCAAGTGTTATTAAAACTTGAATTTAGTACCTATATAAGTTGAAAGAATTTAAATACTTTTTTAGTACTTTAAGTAGCCATATACGAGTATACCCGCCTCCGTATACTAGTGGTTGCGCTTTTGGCGTTGTATCCGGAGGTCGTGGGTTCGATTCCCACCCATGACAAAAAAATATTAGTACGTTTTTTCTGTAGTTTCTCATATTCTGGGTGTTTATAAAAATATAATATGTATTATATTGTTCTTTCCGGTACACATAGTAGGTCAAGCCTAGAGCTTATAGTTTGTGACCAGAGCAATATGTATATATTGTCTTACATATTATTGTTATTTTTTTTAAAGCATTAATCGCATCCAGTATGTCGGCTAAATGATACGATTACGAAATGGCGACAAAGACGATTATCCGCTGCTTTATTGTCAAATCAAAGTTTCGTATTCGTAACCCTGAAAGGAGACTACCACCTCGACAAGAAATGGATGCAATAGTCTCCTGAAAACTGGTGAACTCACAGCCTAAAACCTAAACATGATTATGTCACTTGACAGTTTTAGCATCTTCATCTTCTCACAAGACCGGTCAGTCGGCCTAGTAAAGTTATGGATACCTTCTCCCACCCAAATGAAATAAACGTTACTAAACCTTTCTTAAATCCTTTTTCTTCTTAACATTTTGGTAATTCAATTTTAAATCTAATTAGAGTGGATTTTGTGTGATACAAACAAACAAATCGGCAAACAGCCATAATTTTCTAAAAATATAAGTACTTCGATTAATTACTTATTTTTCGCGTCTACAGTACATTTTTATGCAATAAATGTTAATGTAGAGACACGAAAGAAATACGATCTTATTAGATATACGAGCAGATTATTATTATTTTACTTACCCACTACATATAAAAATTAAAAATGTAATCAAAATATTCTTTATTTACTTTAACAAAAGTATTAGCACTTAAACAAAGTAGGTATAACAGTTACTTCATGAAACAATTTTGTCTTAAGTTTACATATAATAGTTCTGAACATATACGTGTTGGTCGAGTTGGTTAGACCATAGATTTAAAACAATTTTTTAGGTGGGAGGAAGGTCTCTATAACTTCGTTAGGCCGACCGACCGGTCTCGTTACCACCACCCATACAGATGCAAAAACCGTCAAGTGACCTAGTCATGTTTCGGTTTTAGTCTGTGGGTTCACCGGTTTTCTGGAGACTACTGCATCGATTTCTTGTCGAGGTGGTAGTCTCCTTTCAGGGTGCGGTTACGAAATGGGTGGTTGAATTGACGATAAGGCAGCGAGTATATACTCGTAATGCAATTCGTCATTGTCGCCCCCCATTTCGTAATCGCATCATTTAGCCGGCATAGTGGGAGCGATCAATATTGTTTAAGAACAATTATTGATTGACCCCATTCATGGACTTTGTAGGTCTGCTCACCACCAGGTAGATACAAAGTCACATGTCGTGCTCCAATTAAAAAAAAAAAAAAAAATTTGGTCACGGGTTTAAGCCCCGTGGTGCGAATAAGTTAAAAATAATAGTTTGACAATACCACTATAGTTCATCGCTTTAAGCTGAAGTCCCAGATTCACTACACGAACTGTTTATAAGTCTATTATAGCAACACCGCAAGAACCTTGCCACTTGTTCGGTGTAAACTCGGAATACCATCGGCTACAACGAGGGGGAATAAAGCCTCTCTCCTGGGTACCCTGAGGCCGTTTAGGTGGTTCGGGGTGCCGTATGGCATCCGTGATGTAAAAATTTGGAAAGAAATTAGGTAAATTTAATGTAAGGATTTTACATTAAATTTACCTAATTTCTTTCCAAATTTTTCAAAGAAAGTAAAGGAAAGGAAAAATCAAAGTAACAGAAAGTAAAGGATAGTAAGAAAAGAAAACTTTACCCTGTAAAGACTTTGTAAAGGGTATTAATTACATGTAGAGATTCTATGATAGACAATATTAAGATAGATAATGCAAAACAAATTATTGCACAAAATATATTATTGATTTTTTAAATTGAGGCTTTTCCCCGGCGATGACAAAAAGTATTTTTTTGAGTGATTTTCTGTAAAATTCGTGTCAAACGACAAATAAAACCATTTTACATAATAATATTTATTCTAAAAAGTATATAATAAAATAATCTTCTAATACAAACACTCTATGTGAAAATAGGGTACTGACAGCATCGTTAACAAATGGGGTCCGTAGGTAATAAATTGTTGAGGTGCGATATTTATGATTGCAATTATGGTACCCTTTGTGAACAGGTAATGGAAAAAAGAGGAAAGCGTACGATGCTCTCGGTTGTTTATTATTTATTTATAATCTGAGACATGGCTATTATAGGTATATAGGCACTTAGATCCCGAACCCGACCCTATTATGAAGTCTTAGATATTTATGAAGAAAAATTGCTTGTTACAATTAAAATTGCTAATAACTTGACATACGTAATTGAATTTATGATTTTAGATTTTCTTTTATATTTTTTTACAGTTGTATTTTTAATTAATTACCTTTTGCCCGCGACTTAGTCTGCCTGAAAAAATATATTATAATAAATTTAATATAGACAGCCTCCGTGGTTGCGCCTTTGGCGTTGTATCCGGAGATCGTTCGGTTCGATTCCCACCCATGGCAAAAAAATAAAATAGTACGTTTTTCCGTATCTACTGTTTGTCATGGTCTGGGTGTTTATAAAATATAATATGTATACAAGCCTTAGAGCTTAGTTTGTGACCAAAGCAATATGTGGAAATTGTCCTACATATTATTATTATTATTATACATATATACTATGTTGTGGGACATGACAAACATATATATATATTAGTACCTATGTTTTTTCTGTACAGTTTGTCATGGTCTGGGTGTTTATAAAATAAAATATAATATGTATTTTATCGTTGCTTCTTGACACATTGTACAAGCCTAGAGCTTATTTTGTGGACAGAGCAATATGTGGAAATTGTCCTATATTATTAATATATTATAAGACTAGAGTAAAAATTGTTAGCAAAATAGAGCTACTGGTAATTCCTATAGAGATTTTTTTACTGAGATTTAATTGTTTAAAGTGGGCTATGTATCGCACCCGACATTACCTACATATATATTAGTTATTTAACTCTTTTTTTATAAGTAGATTTGATAGCGCGAGCGAGACGGACGAATATTTTTGATTTCTAGTTTACAAGGTACAGTGTTTCCATATATTGTTACTTACATGGAAACAAGTCTTTCAGCCAAACCCACTTTTTTTTTAATGATAGAGTTGCGTATTACTGACCTAAATCTTGAAAAAGCATCCTACTCTGTAATAAAAGATTATATACTTATCTTTTAAAAAAAAAATCCTAAAAGAAAAGTGTCAGCAAATTGGTAAAGCAATAGGTATCCGCATTTTTATGTTTTCAAGATAAACTTAACGATCTTTTCGATCATAAATCTTCGATTAATTGTCCAATTTGTCACGGTCATTATCAAGTAACGACTATGAGGGATGTTCGTTGTTATCGATGTTAAGAGTTATAACATCGATGTTGCTAATGTAATCGTCAACTCGTAATCGAAATTGGCGACATCGACAATAAATAAAATCGTTTAGAAATTTTAGGTCTAATGATTTTTACCTAAAATAAAGTAATAACTACATATTATTATGTAGATATAGGTATATATATATCTTCACTGGTGCCTTACGGCGCATAAAACCGCCTAGACGGCTCAGGGTACCCAGCGGAGGGGTTTTAATCCCACCTCGTCGTAGCCGATGGTATGTATCTACACCGAACAAGTGGCTAGCTCGTCGCGATGTTTTGAATAGACTCAATAACCCATCTATAAACAGTTTTACAAGTTCGTATAGTGAAACCGGGACCGACAGCTTAACGTGCTCTCCGAGGCACTATAGTGTTGTTGTCAAACAAATGTACATACATTTTTAAATTAAAAACTCATTGGTACACACCGGGATTCGAACCAGGGACCTTAGTATTATTATGTAGTTAATATACAAAATTCTAACGTTTCAGTTTTTAGTCTGGATAAAAGCCCATTTAATTTGTTTGTGTTTTTAAAATAGGCAATTTTTAAATGCGTGCATAAATACCTCGTATCTTAATGGGTACTATATAACAAAAGATTTCTATGTTGAGTTATCAATAATATCGATATTTCATCAACATCGATCATGCCTATTTAATCACAGACATTAGCTTTTTATAGGGTTATCTTTTAACTAGGTACTACTCGCACAGCTCTTTTATTGCCAAAAATATAGAGAAATTATTAGGATTAGGTTATTACTACTACAAATAAATTAGGATTATTTATTTATTTTTATTTAAAAAACTTTATTTCACAAATTTAGTACAGAGGCGGACTTAATGCCGCAAGGCGTTCTCTACCATTCAAACCTAATTATTAGGTACCTAACTAGGTTTCTTTGTACGTATTTGCTAAAATAATATAATTTTTATATTTATGAGGTTAGTGGTTTGTAGAATAAATGGCCAGTAGGATTTGATTTATAAAAGTAATGAAAGAAGTTTTATATGACCTATATACAGGCACAGAAGAAATAATAGTATATATAATACAGGGTGAATTTGGAAGGTTGTACTTTGGGCTTATATGAGGCTCTACTGGTCAAATCAAACAACGTTTCCCCTTGGAACCATGTGTCGCAAATGAAAAATTGGCACCCCCATACAACATGGTCATTTTAACATTACTAGTTTGTATGGTGAAAGCATTTTTTTATCAGTAAAAGCTCAACAGCTCTATCACAGGTTTTTGCAAACAGTTTCTATTATAGTCGATAGTAACTATAGATAGGGATCAACCAATAGGATGACTTTATTTTTCATTTAAACTATTTTATTGGTCGATTCCGATGTATAGTTATTAGCGACTATAGTAAAAAATTGTGGTAGAACTATTGTTTGTCGTCACGCATAAGCTATGTTTTAAGATAGAGGGCATTAATTCATCCGCGCCATTACACAAGGTGCTCGCAAGCACACAGGAATGCTACTCAGTTAAAAAAAATATTTAAAAAAGTTATACATAGATATAAAATAATTTGCCGTAACGCAACAAGCTATGTTTATCGTGCGCACTATGGGCATGATCAAATCGAACAACTTTTCCAGCTATATACAGAGTAACTTTGAAAGGAATCAAACAACTTCTCCCATAGAACCATGTTTCACAAATGAAAAACAACTTGGCTTCCCCATTCCATAGGAGAATTTGTTCGGATTGATCAGTAGAACCTCATATTAGCCCAAAGTACATTCTTTCAAAGTCACCCTATATATACCTACCTATAGATTGTTTAAGATTCAGCTGCAAATGAAACACCTAGTAGGTACCTACATTTCCGAACTTAGAAGGTTTACCTTGTCTTTCTATCACATTTGCTAGAAGCAGTTTTTTTCATCAGGTGCAGCTTTCCATTGATTCGGAGAACAAAATCCCATCCCACCACTTTTGTCAGTTATTTTTTTATTAATTTAAACTTATATTGAATATTTAAAACAACATTAAATACATTCCTAAAGGAATTATGAAAATTTAGCGGTACCACCAACTGTCGGTAAATCGGCAAGAACGGCATTCCTGATGAAAGTTACTGTAGGTACAATAAAAACAATCAATATTAAATTTATCGATAAAACCAAATAAATTGTATGTTTTATTTATAATATTAAACCACTACCGTGAAAGACTAACTTTTTCAAAACGGTTGATTCGCTGTTTTTTCGTCGTCATTCAGTCAGCTCAGTTCATGCTGAGTCTTCGGTTATGCCATTTTTTTAAATTAGTTCCTGGGGAGTCATGTCCCTCCTGATTAGTATAACTACAGTACTGTAATGCAATTTTAATCATTAACCAATTTTTTTGTAGTCTCTCATAGTATTATATGGAATGCTTACATTTGAGGAACGCCAGCGGGTGAGGACCATAAATTATGAAGCAGTGAGGTTTTAGCAGATAATAAATTCTACAAAACTTGCTCGTTTATTGATAACAATCTAAAATACTGTCCATCTATGGATCTGGGGCGGGTCCAGGATTGTTTTTCTTGCATTAAGAGGGGAGGGGATTCATGGTCTAGATCCCAAGTATCTCTACTGATATAGTTTTTTATTATTCCTTATATGGAATGCTGGCTCTAACCTTAACAGTATTTGTAATCTTTATATTATTTATGAAATAAAAGTTTTTATTATTATTATTTTTTATCACATATATTCTATACAACAAAGTTTATACTAGTGTAACGAGTAATGACTGAATAATCCCAAAAATTAAAAAAATAAAGGAAATAAAATACTAATATTATAAAGAAAAAATATTTAAGTCTTTGTTTGTTCTGGATAAACTTAAAAACTACTGATTTAAAAAATAAACCTTTATTAACGAGTAACAACCTTAATCATCCGTAACCGTATTGTATTATCGAAACGGTTTATTTTAATTTAAATGGAAGTGAAACCGTGAAGAACAGCTAGTTTCATATATTACAGATACGAGTAGTAATATAGTAATAATAAAAAAAACATAAATCTTGCCAATCCAATTTGTATGGGTAGTTTGTGTCATTGAGGCCCAGAGGCCATAGAATCTTTTATATACTCTTACGTACATAATCGTTTCAACAAATAACTTGTATAAAGAATGAATAAATTTAACAGTTCTTAAAACAAGTTAATTAGTACAAACCGGGTGACCCAGTAGGTATTAGGTTGACGGATATACGTCAACCTAATACCTACTGGGTCACCCATTGACTTCTATGTAAACTAGACACGAACATTCGAGAAATCTATTTGTAATACCAAATAAATCTGTTACTCACCTAAAACTTTATATCGTTAAAACAAAGTGCGCATGCAAATAATGATATAAAGCCATATAGGTATCACATTAAAGAAAAAAAAGGAGAATTTGTCAATAATGTACAAATTTATTAAGGAGTTATGGAGATTTGACCGCAACGAGCAAAATCTTAATTCCGTTCAGCTTGTCTTGTTTACATACATAGAAGCCAGTAAAACTAATATAAAAAAAACTAATATAAAAATAAGAGCTCAATTTTGAGTTCGGTCAATGGGTTCATGAAAGAGTCTATTGGAAGTCATACTTTTTAACGGTACATTTGGTGACTTTAAAATTAACATGACGGGTGTTTAGCGAAGTCCTGCGGTGAAAATGGCGGGGCTCCGAGGTCCCGCGGAGGCATCACAATGCCTGGCATACCACTGCCATTCTGTGACGACGAAATACATATTTGTACTACAGACTTTATTATACCTTATTTATTTAATAATACTACCAAACACAAAACCGTTGCGATGGTTTATTGTTAGGAAAATGTATTATTTGCATTTTTTATTCAATTAATGCTATAAAGGACTATAGTTTTAATAAATATCATGTTTATGTAATGAATTTATTGTTCCTTTAAATGTTAAGGTGTAATAAAATTTTCCCGTATCATGCTTGACCCAATGTAATAGGGTATCTATAGGTCATCATCATCATCCTACCAGCCTTTCACGCGTCCACTGCTGGACATAGGCCTCCCCCAAGGATCGCCACAACGACCGGTTCTGCGCCGCCTGTAGCCATCGGCTTCCCGCTAACTTTTTCAGGTCATCGGTCCATCTTGTGGGGGGCCTGCCTCTGCTGCGTCTGTACCTACTATATTAGGTATATTTCGCAACTGGCATACTGCCTACCCCTTCGGAGATTCAGAATAAATGACTGGTACGCATTTAATAATAATAATTAGGATAATTTGCCCTTACAAACTAAGCTAGGCTTGTACTATGTGTACCAGAAACAACGATACTAATACATCTATTTTATAAACACCCAGTACATGTGACAATTGTATAGAGTTTGTTCTGTATTTTTTAATATATAAATACAATAGCTTGTTTAGCATTAGCTCCATCTAAGAGAAACTAAGAGAGATGATTCCACATGGAGATTCTGTGGTAACGAATCCGGGTAAATGCATTCCTACTGTGTGACTGTGGCAGAGGCGGATCTAGGATTGTTTTTTTTTTTGTTTTGCCTTTTGACAAGCTTATTAGGGGTTTTTTGTAGCATAATAGTAGATCTGAGGTAAATTTCGATGGTTTTAGGCTCTGGCTCTGGCTCCTCCCCTAGATTTGCCACTGACTATGACGCAAGGGCCATCCAGAGAATATACCTAGGACAGGCTTGCCGGAAAACTGCATTATCCTTAGCCTTGGTGATATATGATATAACCTTGGAGGACAGGACTGAGGTGATTAGGACCATACAAAATAATAGGGAAAAGGGGTCGAAGTGTTTTGACTAATGTCAGCCCCAAAACCGAAAAGATAAGATTAAGATAAAGTTCCGAGACTATATTAAATATTTAGTAGAATAATTGTGACAGTGAGTCTACTGTTGTGACAGTAGACTTTATTAATGCAAATTTGTTTTTGTCGCCGCCAATTCAGTACTCGCACCATATAACTGGAATAGTGGTAGCGATCAATGTTGTTAAATCCACGGAGTTCGTAGGTCTGCTTACCACCAGATAGAAACAAAGTCACATGCCAAGCTCCTTAAAAAACGAAATATCAGAAAAATTGTAGTTAAAAAATAGGAAAAAAAAAAGACTACCTATCTAAACTAATTGTGTTTTAACACCTTCATGCCCTAGACGTTGCGACTATTATGGTCGGATTAATGGTCGTTGCTTAGCCTGAGTCATCGCTTGGAACTGTCAAAATTTAGTTTTTTATATAGAATTTGACAGTCCGAAGCATCCGCTAAGCATTGCTTATCAACGACTATTAATCCGACCCTTAGAGATGACGCGACGTCTGTTAGACATGCCATAAAGTGTATTATCCGTTGATTTTACGAGTGCATATTCAGGGTCCATAGAAAGGCACGTGCGACACTTGAAGCTCTACATAAAATAAGCAGCGATTAAAATGATCACTCAATGACACTCCAAAAGCCACTGAACATTAGCAGTTAAAGGTTGGTGGTAGGTGTTCTTAAAACGCAACGAATTGCGCGAACACTCGACGTGGAAACCCGTGGATCCTTTCAGGGCCGCACGTGACGTTAGGGTACAATGGCTGCATGCTGAATAGAAGGGGCAAGGGTTGTAATAGTCCTTTAAAGGGCCCCTTAAGAATTCCAACATATGGAAACGTTTGTTTGAGTTAATTTACTAGTAGAGAGTTGGACAGTAATGCGTTTTTTTTTATTGACGAATTTAATACAATAGTTATTTTTTTCTATATTATGGAAGTCTACGTAGATCGTAGAATAAGATCCTGGAAATATTTCTGAGAAACCTTAACTAAGCCTTATTTTATTAACTGCGTTTTTTTATGTATAAATAATAAACTTTTTTATTTCAAATTTGTCATTGTTTTTTTTTTTAATTAATAAAAAAAAACTTTTTTTATAATTTAATTTATGTTTAGATAAGAGTGAGGATTTGGGATTTAAATATATTTAGTTTTCTAACTTTTTATTAGGAATACTTATATCTAAACAACATATTATAAACTAATGACCAAGCGAACTGAATCGTTTTTTAGAGGTGGTAGTCGCTTCTAGGGTGCTGTTATGAAACGGGCAAAACGGGCAGGTGATTTGACAATAAAGCAGCGAAGATTAAAAAGTAGACTTCTAATGCAAATTCTAAAACCTGATGGTGAGCGAACCTAAATCCATGAATAGGGTCGATCAATACATTATTGTTTAATAGCATTGATCGCTCCCACTATGCCGGCTAAATGATGGAGGTTATGAAACGGGTAACAAACGGTTACTTAATAGACTCGCGGTGCTTTATCTTCAAATTTACTGCTCGTTTCGTAACCGCACCCTGAAAGGTGATTACCACTACGACAAAAAAATTATGTATTTATCGACCCCATTCATGGCCATTGCCGGTCCACTTGCATAAGAGTTACTAAATAGAAAATCACATTCCGTGCTGTAATTAAATAAAACCGTAATAATATTCAAGTCATCTCAAAAGAATAAAAATCTTTAGTTTCGCGATCCCTCCGAAATATTATTATAAAACGCACTTCGCGTGAGAAGAATTAACCGTCCACTATTGAGGAAGTTCAATACGTTTCAAGTCAAAAGTCAGGGGCTTGAACACCGAACATATTCTTTGATTTCTGCGCAACAATAAGCGAAATACTCGAATAATTATACCTTTGAACAATGGGTTTGACTCGTGAATTCCTTTACGCATTAGCCCTCGGCACTTTTGTGCTTTATAATATTATAGTTATAGTAAGTAAGTAGAGGATCTCCGGGGGTCCATGGACTTCCGCTTGGTGTCGTGTTACCGATTGTTTTGTTGGAGATGGTACGTGCGAGCCCTCCGGTTAAATTACGTCAGTTTTGTCCAAAATTTTGTTAAAAACTTTTTTTTCTAGTATGGATTTAAAAATATATTCCTTTTTTGGCTCCCGAGAACCGTTTACACAGCCTCAGGGTACCCAGCGGAGGGATTAACCCGTCCTAATTTCGCCGATGGTATTCGGAGGCAACACCTAAGAAGTGGCGAGTTTGTTGCGGTGTTTATGATGGTATAGCCTCGTTGTATAAAGCGGTTACCCATCCCAGCCACGGCCTTGTGCTCATCTGCTTAACCTTGTTATCAGTTGCTAGACATAATTACGGTAGCAGTAGGTTCCTAATAAAACTTTTTAATAACGGGAAACGTTAATGGCCATCATCGCGATAATTATTGCGTTAATTTTTATGCCATAATGCCGTTGTCATATTATCGCGTTAAGTCGTGGTTACACAAACGTTTAACGTCCAACATCGCGATAATTAACGTAGTTTCCCGTTATAGTATGGCCCCCATGAAAGATAGTTCTCCATATATAAAAAGATGCCGCTATTTTTATATGTTGTAATAAACAATAGATTTATGTAGATGCGTTTAACTTTAGATAAAATCGAATTGTTATAAATAATAATATAAAACGAGTAAAATTATAATGTCCTTTTTAATATGCTTATCTACGGATTATATTATTATTTATAATAATTCGATTTTATTAACAGTCTTAGTTTTAAGATTGCAATTACAATTTATATATATATATATATATATATATATTCCTTAGTTTGTAATATTTACCGTTTAAAAACGAAATTTAAATGCATGACCTAATAAAGGTCTATTTCTATTTACTACTTAGGTACCTACTTATTGTAAAAAAAAAATATTGTATTATTTGTATCTTTTATTTGATTTCTCCGCCGTTTTAAGAGACTTTTGTCACCCTGCCCAATAAACGTAGATCTTAGTAATAACAGTTATTTAGAATATCAACAATTGATTTTCGAGGGGAGCTTTTTGTCTAAACAAACGAACTTTGATATACTATACTTGTGGGAATTCTACAATATTGTTTGTAGTACAATCAATATAATAACATACAAATACTTAGATGATCGTTTTTATTGCACTTAGGTAAAGTGGCCAAATAAATTAATGACAATTTAACCTTATAATAGTAACATTTAAGTCTCCTAAATTATAGCAATTAAATAACATTCAAAGAACAAAATAATTAAAATCTAACTAATAAAACACACCTAATTATAAAATAAACATTTGATCCAAATCGATCCAAATTTTGTCTATGTCTATGTATATGGTGCCAAATACTTTAGCAGAATTTCCTCTTCGACTGAAAATACTCAATTTCTAAGCAAAAAAGCTGCCAGCCCATTGTCACCAGAAATGTCTACGAGCTTTGGCGTCCCCACAAACCTAAAGTTTCGACAGCAGAAGTATGTTTGTTACGACATCAAGAAGTAGATACGTACCTATATATGTTTACATACTTTTAGCACATTGCTTATTTGTGCTTATTTTGCCGCAGAGCCAACTCTGATAGAAGTACCATGGGAGGTATTGTCTTGTACTTACTATTATTTTTTCTGTGGTGTTGTGCCAACTCAATGATTCGGTTACGAAATGGGTGGCGACAAAGATGAATTTACATTAAGAGTCTACATTAATATCCTTGCTGCTTTATCGTCAAGTTCACTGTCCGTTTCGTAACTGCACTCTGAAAAGAGACACCACCTCGGCAAGCATATCTTAGACCTTAAAATTATTTTCTTCATTAGCTTAACTTTTATTAGCTTGAATCCAGACAGGATGACTTTGGTACCTTGGAAGTTAGGTCACTCCCTTGTATGTTACGTGTTGGAAAACTTTTTAGTTATAAACTGTAGTCAATAAACTATAACTAAATTCAAGCTATTTACAGGGGTAGAAAGACTATATCTTGGGTGAGACCAGATCGAGGGAGAGGGGAGAGTATTTCACTTGGTATTCTCCTGATAATGGCGGCATAGCATTTAGTGACTACGAAGTTCAAAGTAGGTATATACTGTGACTGTGTCTAATTATACTTTGAAAGGTTGTACTTTGGGATAATTTGAGGCTCTACTGATTAAATCAAAATACTTTTCACAAGAAACGATGTGTCGCAATTTAAAAAAAAATACCATACTAATAATGTTAAAATATATTTGATCAGAACATCACCTTTAGTCCAAAATACTACCTATTAAAATCACCAAGTACATTGAGCTTTTATTTGCGCTAAAAATAATTGCATTCCTACAGAATTATTTTTATATAATTAAAACTACTAATATAAATAAAATTATCAATATTCATTCTGTTTTTGTGATGGTTTTTTTAAACTAATTAAGGATGTATAGTGGTAAACTGGTCACACACGGAACGCCTTGCGCCGCCCTCGTACCGCCCACACTCATTATCATAGGGCGAGGTGTTTATTCTTTTTCTTTACAATTTAAAAGCAAAAGAATACATGTCATGGTACCACTTGTCCATTTTCTGAGCGATTTTATTTCAAAACTAGGTAAGGTTGCGTATTTTTTTGGATACGTATATATAGGGCCTTACGCAACAGCATCGATAGGCTCGATAAATCGACAAAATCGATACATATCGATTTTATGAATGAATGTTCATTCAAAAACTTCATTTTATCGACTGTCAAACTATATTGATGTGGTTATACTAAGCCCCATAATATACTAAGTTTACCTTTTTTTTATTATTTACATAATAATTATTACTTATTCTTATTATTTTATTTGTAGTCAGGTATTTAAATTTATTATTCTATCTTAATAATTTTATATTAAGATTTATAGGGTTCAAGTATTCTTTTATATTAAGTGTTAGGTTTTCTAATTATTTTGTTTTGTAGGTATTAGCTTTCAGGTTTTAGTTATTATTTTTATTATTTTTTCTTTCATACAATTATTATTTTTTACTTAATAATTATGTCCTTTTTAAAATGTTCGATTTGTAAAAATAATAAATAATATAGAGGTGAACGTGGACTTAACATTCATATTGGTCATGTCCATAAAAATAATATACCGGCAAGCAGCCCAACGCCCAACTCCATTACAACTAATAATAAAACAAATATTAATAATAATAAATCTAAATCTGAAGAACTTACTTCCAAATGTTTCCAATTTAAAAAGAGATTCCCAGTTATAAAACATATTCCAAGAGCAGCTAGAGTGTCGGTTTCCAAAAAATTAACGGAAATAATTACTAAATGTTACAGCAACAATGAATTTCCCGATTGGGAAAATTTAATATTATTTTCTTTTAATTTTTTACATGTCTCCAATAACTTACATTCAGGAAAAAAATTAACAACTAAAATTAAAAATAATATTTCTAACAATAATAACCATTGTATTTCGGAGAATTTTATAGCAAATAACACAATAAAGTCAATCTTTAATAAAGCAGAAAATAAAGTTTATAACGGAGATATCCGAGGAGCGGTAAGATTACTTTCTAGCAATGACACTTTTAGCATTAATAATGAAGAAACTTTAAAAATTCTTAATGAAAAACATCCATGCCCCTCATCTCAGAATTTATGCGCTCCTCCTAATGTAGATAATATCAATGTTTTTAATATTAATGAAAATGACGTTTTAAATGCAATAATGTCTTTCCAACCAGGCTCCAGTAGTGGATTTGACGGTCTTTCACCACAACATCTTAAAGATCTTATAAATCCTGGTAACGGTATTTCAGGCAACGATCTTCTTAAAGCCTTGACTCATCTTGCTACATTTATCTTAAACGGGCAAATAAATAGTGAAATTAAACCATTCTTTTTCGGGGCAAGCCTAATAGCGTTTAACAAAAAAGATGGTGGGATTAGGCCAATAGCCATCGGTTGTACATTACGTAGGCTTATATCAAAAATTGTTTCAATAGCCTTATCAAAATCTCTCAAGGAAAAATTTATTCCAATACAATTTGGCTGTGCTGTTAAATGTGGTGCGGAAACTATTATACATGCTGCTCGAACTTTTTTAGAAAAATCTACAAATTTTGATGCTTTAATTAAGTTAGATATTAAAAACGCTTTTAATTCTTTAGATCGTACAACAATTTTAGACTCTATAAATGAAACCTTTCCTTTTGCATATAATTATATTTATCAAAGTTATGGTGAGCCTTCTTTTCTTTTTTATAATAACAAATTGTTATTATCTTCTACTGGCTGCCAACAAGGTGATCCACTCGGTCCCGCGCTTTTTAGTTTAGCTATCCATAGTAAAATAATTGCACTTTCATCTGCGTTAAATTTATGGTATCTAGATGATGGAACAATAGCAGGAAACATAAATGATATTATTTCTGATTTAAATAAATTAATACCTGATTTGAAATCAATTGGTCTAGATATTAATTCTAATAGGTAAATCTGAAATTTATTTTAATCCCAATAAACAAGCCAATGAAATACATGACATTGCATCAAAAATTGAAAATGTACTCCCAAATTTAAAAATATTGAATTCTGAAAACCTTATTTTATTAGGGGCTCCATTATTAAATAATGGTCTCAGACCTTTGTTATTAGGTAAACAACAACACTTATTACATTTAAAAAATCAACTACTTAATATTTCCCCTCATGTCGCTCTAATTCTTTTAAGAAATTGTTTTAGTATGCCAAGATTAACATACTTTCTAAGATGTTCTCCTTTCTGGCAACATACTGATATCCTTAATGATATAGACATAGTTATTAAAAATAGCTTGGAAGAAATTTTAAACATTTCATTAAATAACACATCATGGTTACAAACCACATTACCGATTCGTTTAGGTGGATTAGGACTACGATGTACCTCAGATGTCGCACTCCCGGCGTTCTTGGCTTCTATACACAAATGCATACCTTTTATTGGTAAAGTTTTAAATCCATCCTTAATGGAGAAAGGCGTATGCTTTTTAGATGAGGCCATCAATGTCTGGAAAGACAAAGCCAATCAAATAGACCTACCATTACAAAAATCTGTGCAAAAAATTTGGGATTTACCATTAATAAACTTAAAAATTGATAATTTAATAAATAATTTCACAAATTCAGATAAATCAAGGTTTTTAGCATCTCAAAATAAAGAGTCAGGTGCATGGCTCGAAGTCATGCCATCACCAAATCTAGGCACCTTGTTAGACCGACAAACAATAAGAATAGCAGTATCCCTCAGGATAGGTGTTCCCATTTGCCGGCCTCACAAGTGCATTTGTGGCACTATGGTCACGTCTTTAGGTCACCATGGTTTATCCTGCAGGCTGAGTGCTGGACGTATACCGAGACATAGTAATTTAAATAATATATTAAAACGTGCGTTAGCATCCGTCAGTATACCCAGCACTCTCGAGCCTGCGGGGTTAGATTGTGATGATGGAAAAAGACCGGATGGCATGACCATAGTCCCATGGCAGAGAGGCCGAGCATTAATATGGGACGCCACTTGTGTAGATACCCTTGCCCCCAGTTACGTCCACGTCACCTCTACGTCTTCCGGTGCTGCAGCATTACTAGCTCAAAATAAAAAAAAACAGAAATACGCTACACACTGTTCCTCCTATGAATTTCTAGCGTTTTGCGGTGGAGACTTTAGGACCATGGTCTCCAGATGCAAAAACATTTGGAAAAATTCTAGTAAAACTTTTAATTGATGCATCTGGAGACCAACGTGCTAGGTCCTATTTTTTCCAACGCATATCGCTGGAGATTCAGAGGGGGAATTGTGTGAGTATTTTGGGCACGTGCGCAGCATCGGAAGACTTAAATGAAATATTTTATCTAATTTAGTTTTAAAATTATTTATAAGTTTTTGTTTATATAATAATAGTTTATTTTTTTGAATAAAAATATTTTGAGTTAACCTTAAAATATATATTTAATAATGCCTTAATGTAAGTATATAAGTTTAAAATGAATTTGAGAATTTGAAATATTTTTTTATTTAGATTTACGAACCCTTTTCATTTTCAAAGCGACTTGAATGGCTTTTTAAAAAAATCCTTGCTATATTTCAGCCGATTTTGTCGGAAAACACATTATATTAGATAAATGTCACTCAAGCCATCCATATATTAGTTGTGATCGAGAAAATCTGACAAAATTGTTTTTTGATTTCCAAACAAGATTATTTTTTCTGTTTGAATACTGGTTAACTAACTAGGGTTATCTGCGCGGCTGAAACACAAATAAAAAGGGTTAGGATGGAACAGGGAAACCACTAGGAGGGTATAAGAAGTGGCTGTACTTCTGCCTATGTCATCTAGAAGTCAGGAATGTAAAACTAAAATGTACCTATACCGCCATTTTACCGAAAATTGTGGAATCCTTTAAGCTAACACAAACGATACTCTTCTTATACTTAAGATCATTACGAATAAAATTATATATTAATCCTACAAAAAAAATATATTTAAAAAAAATAATATCCTTAAACTGGAATATGAAAAATAGGTATAACACGTTTATAGTCTTCGGTCGCATACATACATTCATTGTAATAAATATTCCCAATGAAAAGAAGAAATTTGACGGTTTTAATTATAATACTTTTAATACTTTTCCCAAGGAACCATGTGTCGCAATAAAAAAAAATACCATACTAATAATGTTAAAATATATTTGATCAGTACCACACCCTTATTTTAGATTTCCAAACAAGACATTTTTTCTGTTTGAATACTGGTTAACTAATATAACTAACTAAATCTTTAAAAGCATGAATCTCACCACCATTGATTGGTAATTTGGATATTAATATCTTGTTTGAAAATACGAAATCTGTCAAACCACTCATCGAATTAAAAGTTCAACTACAGAATCACCTACTATTTTTCAAAACATATACAATTTCGACATATTAAATTCAACGATGAATAAAAGTTGAAAATAAAGTCTCTTTATGAAATGAGTGGCATATCGCGGCTGTGCACAAAAACAACACGTCCATCATGGTGTAAAAATATACTGGCTTCAAATATAATAATCAACGTTGATAGAGCATATAAAATACCAAATACTTACTGTAAAAACCAACAGCAGCGTAATCCAAATCCATAACGGTTGTTATTATGCGCAGACTCAATAAAAAAATAAGATCAACTAAATTCTTTCAAGAATTACTAATAAAATTACCGACAAAATCGGGATAGGAAAGGGTCCTAATTTTCTTCTTCTTTTAAATATAAGTAAAAATAGTTTTGAATAGTTGAACAGAGAAATGGGAATAGGTAAGGGGTCTATAACTTCGCTAGGACGACCGAACGGTTTCGTTATCAACGCTCATACAGATGCAATAATCTAGCAGCAAGGAATCTAGTATTGTTTTGGTTTCCGTCTGTGGGTTTACTAGTTTCAGGATCATTCTTCGATTATCTTGTAGAGGTAATAATCTCCTTTCAGCGAGGATATGAATGCAAACTGGAAATGCATTCGTTTTTTTCCTATTTTGTAACCGCAACATTTACACTTTTACACCAGGTTGATTCAAAATCACATGCCGTGTACGAAATATGATAATTTCCCAAGTCCACTGTAGCAGTTTAAGCTAACCCTTCATCGGTTCGCCATACTATAAACCGTTGGTCGACATACTATAGTAAACAATACTGAATTAGTACCTAAACCCCGTTCTGTACAGGGTATAGTTTTAGCGTTTCATCGAGAGAGGCACTTATGAGGGAATGGAGTTTTTCCCGTAGCGTTATAGGCTACCCCGCAGAGCGCCGCGGGGCCCCGGCCGCCCCACTTAACGCAATTTATAGCAAGCCTTAATAAATAAATAAATAACCGAAGAAAATTCGGTGATAAATAATATAAGCTTTCTTGTTGCTATAAGTAACGTAAATTTTCTTATGATTTTCACGAACCTAGGTAATTTAATATTTTTATTAGGTAATAAATTATTTTTTACCAGTAAATTTTCTTATAAGGATTTTGCTGTAGGATATTAACTAATTTCAATAATTAATATCGAGTTGTGATTATGTATAAGAATTAAGTAGTTGTTGTGTACGCAAATGATACGCACTGGCATCTGTGTTCTGCCAACGACAAATAAAGTAGAATGGCCCCCAGCCAGCATTCGTTTTTCCTTCTTATTCGGCGTGATCTTAAATAAGTTTCTCAAGCATACAAAGGGGACTCAATCAATTTATTAGTTGAAATTATTCTTGGACCTGATTTCAATTAGTCGTTATTGATTTTAATATAAGTCGGAGATGTGATTATATATAAGTTTTTGTATTACCAAATTATAGGCATCTATCTGTCTTAAACGACAAAATAAAGTAGAATGGCCAGCCTGCTCTCGTTTTTCCTCCTTATTAGGCGTGATCTTAAATAAGTATCTCAAGCATATAAAGTAAACTTAACCAATTAGAGTAGAGAATATTCTGAACCTGAGAATATTGTTGAAGCCACTTACACTCAGGTCGGAGAACAGAACATGCTCAAGCTAGGCTTAAAACAAATACCCTAGGATTTCAGGGTTAACGGCTGGTTTTCCGGCCTTTAGTCTAAGAAATAAGATAAAATCGTATAGCCGAAGCGGCCTACCTCCGCTGCGACTCAATATTTTACTATTATTTTTATTTTAAAATATTTTTAGACAATATATAAAAATATAATCCCACATTTATTTTTTAGTAAAAGATGTGTTTGATGTGTAATTTGGCATATTAGTAATTTGACGTAGTAGTTTTTTATGTTTATCTAAATCTTAGAATAGTAATTGTTAATAAGATAAACTTAAAAAAAAAATTGAAAAGGCGCTGTCTATTGAAAAGGCGCTGAATATTGAAACAGCGCATTACGTTTTCACACCAATACTAATAAAATGGTCTTACATGACATATTTTGTTCGCTATTTAAAAGATATCATTTGCACGGTTAAATCTTAATTTTAAAATCAATAAAACTGAAAAACCTCCCGTTAATATCTATCGGTACGGATCGAATTAAGATTTTTTTATTATCTACGTGCTACTTATTTTATTTACCTGCGACTAAAATTACACGACTAAACAAATAAAAATTAAGTTAAAAAACCTTTTAAACTTCAAAATAATTTATAACTATTTGTCTCCGAGACTCGATTCTTTAATAATAATGTTATTAGTCCCTCCAACTAAAATCAGTACAAAAAGTATAAACTCATTAGTACGGGAGTACCAGGAGCGCAGGAATTAATGAAGGTGAACAATAATTTAGGGTTTAATTAAAAGTGCAGCCCCCCACGGCGGTGCCTCCGAGCGAGACGACCAAATTATTATTCCTACATAATTTGTGAAAGCAGTAATTTAATAAAAACCAAGAGCATTCTAAATCATGTCCTATTTACTATCTTTGTCGCGTCATCTACCAGGTGTTGGGAGTGTTTAAATAAATGTTTAAAAAAAAATGTAGAGTTCTATAAAATATAGTGGAACTAGGTTTGACAGCTTAATTTTCTCCCGTGGATGTTCTTTTAAGTCAAATTTAGTTCATGATATGTTTATTTAGGAATACAATCAACTCTAGAGCAAAGAGCTTTTTGACTTAAGAAGTTAGGAAATACATTCGCGAATTCGAACGTAAAATAAGTCAACGTTGCTTACTATGGTAATATATCTATTTTTTAACTTAAAGTTGCAAATATCGATCCTAATTACATAATCTTTTATTAAAAATATATTAACATTTGAAGACAAAGTACGATTTTTAATTTTAAAGTCATAGTTTTCATTCATCAAAAAGTTTACAGATTTTTTATTTTATAATATATAACGTGGTGGCCGAGTTGGTTAGACTTTGGACTTAAAAACACTTAGGTCCCTGGTTCAAATCCCGGTGTGTACCAATGAGTTTTTAATTAAAAATTATGTACATTTGTTTGACAACACCACTATAGTGCCTCGGAGAGCACGTTAAGCTGTCGGTCCCAGTTTCACTATACCAACTTGTGAAACTGTTTATAGATGGTTTATTGAGTCTATTTAAAACATCGCGACGAGCTAGCCACTTGTTCGGTGTAGACTCATACCATCGGCTACGACGAGGTGGGATTAAAAACCCCTCCGCTGGGTACCCGGGGGCCGTCTAGACAATCTCGGGCGCCGTAAGGCACCCGTGTTGATATAGATAATTAATATTATATCCACTCCACATTCATTTGTTTCATTAAAAATATATCACTGAAAACAAACAACGGCTAGATCTTATTTAAGGTTGGAGTTCGCGAATTCATATTCTGCATTTCTATAATATAATAGTAATGATCCATTTTTCCCATGTAAAAAAAAGGTTAGCTAATGGTAGATAAGTCCCAAGGAATTAAGCTCGCCTACGAACATTAGTTATAAGCTTTTGTACAATGCAGAATTTTCATTCATTCATCCAAAAATTACAGATTAAGTTACGGGCGTAAACTTTATGTAATATATTATATACCTACTTTATTTCATTCCCATGCCTTCCAATCACGCGATGGGCCCGGCATCCGCACGGAGAATCCATGGATTGCTAAGAACATTGTCTCTTGTCTCATATGGAATAATGAACCGATACTGCATTAATACCGTTACCGAATAAATCCTGCTTTAACATTAGATTTTGCTATCGTAATAACGTAACGTTAATAGATAGGAAACCACTAATAGGATTGTTTGTTTTTGAAAAGAGGACAGGTTACATTAAACATTAATACGTGGGAAACCAACTACCCATTACACGATTTATTTTTGAAAACAGTTTAATAGAATTAAGCCTTATTAAAATGTCAAGATCTGATGATGGAATTGGAAGCTGCAGTAGAAAAAAAATGGCGTCAGTGATTAAAGTTATTTTCCTGTTAAATTCTAATTGATTTTAATGTTATTTTAATAGGTGTCTAAAAGTGTTTTTTTTGAAGTTTTAAATTTTGCAACTATGGATTACTTAAACTCAACATTTTTAGGTATCTACCTTTTTTTATTGAAGCACAGAATCTTATTTTGTATATACCTAATGGTAAGCTAATAATTGTAGGTACCTATTATTAAAAAAAAAAATGTAAAGAAATATCGCCCCTCTTGTGCAGTCAACAAAAATGTATAATATTTATGTTATTATTATTAATTTTCAAATAACATAATTTTCCTTTACCATAATGTTCCCTCCGCATTTCCGTCAATAGCGCTCATTACCCCAGATCTTGATAAGAACCGATGTAACACAATACTGGGATAATTCATTAATCAAGATAAAAACTTATTCATCTAAATCTTTCACTTTGTTAGTCGCATTTTATTTACAGAATTATAGAAATACTTATATTAATTAGAATTATCTTTATTCATTAATATTATATTCTTACTGTAATTATTAATATGTTAAAATATTGTGTATTGCTTAAATTCTCTTTAAAATATTATACTATAATTGGAAAATGTATTCATTTAATTAATTTATGTTATTTTATTTGTTAATTTTAATAATCTACTGGTAGCTAATAATATTTGTACTAATAATGAATGATTGGGTGGCCGCGATGCAGGATGTTTCATAATGCAGGACCTGCTGATTATTGTAATACTGTTATAATTTTCCTGAAATAAATGTATTTCAATAATGTATATCTGTAGTTAAGTTTATTTCACTAAACTTATATAAAAATAAACTTAACTACAGATATACAAATACATTTATTTAATCCCAAAGCGCGAGCGGAGGGATTAAAACATCCTCATGACGCCGATGGTATTCGGAGGCAACACCTAACAAGTGGCGGGCTTGTTGCAGTGCTTATGATGGTATAGCCTCGTTGTATAAAGCGGTCACCCATCCCAGGTCCGGCTTTGTTGTCATCTGCTTAACCTTGTTATCAGTTAAGTAACTTAACCACTAGGCTGGGGCCGATTTTTCAATATTGTTCTAGTGGTCGGATTAATAGTCGTTGCATAGCCTATGACCCATTGCTTTGAACTGTCAAAATTTAGTATTTTTATATGCAGTTTGACAGTCCGAAGCATCGGCTAAGCAATTGCTTAGCAACGATTATTAATCCGACCATAGGAAGTTATCTAAGCGAGTTCTCGATACTCGTGCTTGAGTCAGCAAAGGGTTACGTATTTTTAAACGATTGGTCTATTTGAAAATAGAAGCAATTTGTCGCGTTCGATTCGTGGTGCGTCGGCGCGTTTGATGATGTTTTTGTGGGCGGAATCCCGTACGATTGGCCGCGGTGAGGATAGTTGAATTATCCGCTATTGTAACCGAAACCAAAAGTCACTCGGCTATGACCGAATGTGCCAGTTGTACTCGATATAATTTGCTAGTTAAACATAGGTTTTATGGCAGAACACATAGAGTACATAATTATTTAGATGTGGTTAAATATGGATATAGAAATAAGAGGTTATAAAGGGTTAAGTTTTCCGAACAAGTAAATGTTAGGTAGAGAGTAGATAGATGTTGTGAAACTACTTTGGTATTGAATATATATTACTATCTACAAATAAAACGCTGCTAATACGAGAAATGTTTATTTTCTTTTAACTGCCCAGGGGACCGGGTTTGGGCGGGCGGTATATATTAGTATATAGCTGCTAATAGGTAATTAAAGTTGAAAAAAATGGTAGACAAATTATTTAATAATAAAATATAATAGTCTATTTATCTTCGGTCTACTATTTTTGAAAAATAAATCTATGATTTAAGGGACGTCCAAAGATTATTATTGGTTATTAAAAAAAATCCTTCAATTACATTTTCCTTACCCATATGGTAAATAATATCTCAAAAAACTAATAGGTATCTAAGTATTGTAAAACATATAGTCGTAAGTGGGTATAAAGTATATAAATATCAAGAAATGTAAATTTAATTAACGCCATTTATTTTCGGTTTATTAATTCTGGCCTACAATTTTATAGTACTATATCACGGCGGTGGGATTTTATTCCGGCTATCCCGGTTAGCTTGTCGCGGTATTTGCATAGTCTCAATAACCCATCTATAAACTATTTCATTCACAAGCTTGTGAAACTGGCAACAAGAACTTAACATGCTCCCCAAGGCAGTTGAGGTGTTATAGACAAAACTCTAAGTTTTATATACTAACGGCGCCCGAGACCGCCTACACGGTCTCAGGGTACCCAGCGGAGGGGATTTTAATCCCGCCCCGTCGTATCCGATGGTATAAGTCTGCACCGAACAAGTGGCTAGCTCGTCGCGATGTTTGGATAGACTCAATAACCCATCTATAAACAGATTCACAAGCTGGTATAGTGAAACTGGGACCGACAGCTTAACTTGCTCTCCGATGCACTATAGTGGTTTTGTTAAACAAATGTACATACATTTTTAGATTAAAAACTCATTGGTACACACCGGGGTTTGAACCAGGGACCTAAGTGTTTTTAAGTATTAGGTCTAACCGACTCGGCCACCACGTATATGTTAGTTTTGTTTTGTTTAATAAAAAGCCATTTGTACAATTTAATAGAAGGTATATAATAAACCTTCTCTATAAAATAGCAGAATAATAGTTGTTATATTTCCTCTAAGCATCTTTCTAAGCACAACAATCGTCCTCATTTCCCATCCCAGTCCGTTTCTAATCGTTCTACTTCTATTAAAGAATTGTGTTTTTGTTGCGGCATGTGGCAGAGCGGTCTGTCTGTCGAGGCCTTATTATTAATTATCGAGTTTTATACAGACCAAAGAGTACTTTGTTATACTAGAAATAGAGTGATAACTCAAGGGTTTTTTTGAGTAACGAAACAGCAGCGACATCTTTTATTTTTAGCCCGAACAACAGAAAAAAAATCGAAATGTTTAGACCATGCTTCAATAGATGGCGCTGGTGGTCAACTATTTATATACGTATATATATATACACATATATATATATAGATCTTAAGGCTGAGTGGTACCAGTCTGATAATGTAATGTAGCGATTAAAAATGGTGTCGAAAGTACCAAATTTATTTTGCAAGTCGATGTCAATTAGCATTAACGTAGCATTCGACGTCATTTTTAATCGTTACATTACATTAACAGGCTGGTACAAATCAGCTTAAATGTTTTTTTTATGAAACTTATATTTGTAAGTTTCATAATATATATATAGGTAACTATAAAAAGGCACTAAGTAAGTCTGTTGAAGAGAAAATAAAACAAACAAATACTTTTTTCTCGATTTATTAAAATGATTTTTGGCTAAAGTTTGCACATAATCGTTTTCGTCTTCAATTTGCCTTTTGCCACATATGTTGTTTATATTTTTACAATAGTTTTTTAAAAATAAATTTACCGTGCTGTTAATGATACAATCTACAACAACTTTTGCAATCACCCACGCAACAACATTTTGATTTATTTGGCATGATTTCAACAACAATAACTTCACTTAACTCTAAAAATTTGTTTTTGAAGCAGTGAATACGGAGGAGAAAATCTCGACTCGACTATACACACTATACACTAGTATACGAACACCAAACACAGACGTATTAAAAATACTAAAAGTACGTAATTTAAAATAATATTTCTACAGAGTTACAGACTCAAGCACTCAAGCGCACAACAATCACCGAAGTTGACCGAACTTGACCGAAGTCGTCCGAAGTTCACCGAACGGCCGAACGACGGATTCGGCAGGAGCCGGAAACTGATTTGTTATTTTTTTAATTAGTAATGTCACTGTATTTTGTTTTTTAATCTAGCAAGTTTAAAAAAAGATCAGAGACATCTATTACGAAAAGCCCGAACTACATTATTATCATTGTAGAAATTTGTTTCCATATTTTTTGTTCGAAGATTGCACAGCATGATACAGACGTAGGTAGGTATAGGCCATCGATCGACTTGATTAAAATATCTATATAATGATCTCTTATAATGAATAATACCGCGGCATTATGTCGGCTTCAATTAAAACAACTGTTGTGATACCGTAACGTATTGTTCGGAGCGTAATGGTATTTTAGAGGTGTTATAATAGTATTATAGGATACTTGTTGCAATCGTTTACATAACTGCTGCATAACTTTGAATTTAATATCCATATTTGATCGCCTTTGTAGACTAGCCTTTGGCGTTGTATCTGGGGTCGATTCCCACCCGTGGTAAAAAAATATACCAGAGCATATTTGTGAATTGTCCTACATATTATTGTTATTTCCGCAACATGAAATTTCCTTAAAAAATCTCTTTCTGTCAAAAAGTGCACAGGAAATGGATTCGCGAACTCGAATGTCAAAAACATCTAAATGTTATTTTCAGTGATAAAAAAATATTTGTTTGAAAAATGAACATGGAGGTGTAGATTTTACTTACTCGATCCTAATTACAATTTTTTTTTATAAGACATTTGTTAAGTTTTTAAATAACAACTAGAGTAATATTTTTAGAATCATAAAACTTAAAAAAAAAATTTAAATTCTTTAAAAACAACATTAAGACGTTTTTAGACTTTCGAGTTCGCGAATCCTTTTTCTTGCTTCGGATAGGTTAGGTGCTGTACTTTGACAGTTCGAGGAAAATAGGGTATTTGACCCCTTTTTGAAACCCGTTTTATATGATTCTTCATTACATAATAAGCACACTACATTTATATTTCCGGGATGTCTACTCTATTATTAATATTATATTGAATTTCTCAATGGCGCTGAAAACGCTGTTTTGCAGTCTATGTCAATGTGTGACGTCACACGTAAGTAAACAAACATGCACAGATTAAATAATCTCCTACCTATATATTATACTCTATTCTATTCATCCACATGATCTGTGTATTGTTTTGTTTACTTGCGTGTGACGTCACCAGTCACGATCATCAGGCAAACAAAGATGTTTTTGTTATAAATATAATTGCAAAAAATATTCAATTTTATTTCGTGTAATCAACAAAAGATATACATAATTTAGTTTAAAATATAGTGAAAAAAGTTTTTTTACGCCATTGTCTGATAGGATGACCACAATTTATAGTTTATTTTTAATGTAGTTAAATAGCCTATTGTCATTGACAGATATGGCAATCCTTTAGTAGGACATTTCGAGTGAAGAAAAGTTTTACTTGGATATTTATATTAAATACATATGCAATAAATACTTTAACTTTATCCTTCGATCAACAATATTTAGTATTGTTGATCGAAGACGTATATATCATTGGTGTTGTTTTTGGTTTGTTTAGTCGTGAACACTTTAAGCCCTCAGTCACTTGAATCCATAGAACTGTCCCAACAATTAAGAAATTTACTGAGTCGTAACGTAAAAGCGTAATGTTATGGCCGGATTAATAGTCGCTGCGTTAATAGCAATTGATAATGCTTAGCAAGTGTTTCTGACTGTCAAACTGCATATGAAACAACTACATTTTGACAGTTTCCAGCAACAGCTCAGGCTAAGCAATGACTATTAATCCGACTATTAGAAGACTCTTTACGACGTCTACTTTTGAAGACTTAGGCTGGAGCACTGGAGATTAAACAAAAGGGACAATGCAGAGGGACACATATTTTTTTAATAATATACCTAATTTAATATAAGTATTTTTTTTAACTTTAATTTAAAAAAAACATTAATAGTAAAAAATACTAATAAAAATGTGAAAAAACCGCACCCATAACTTTGGGAATTACGGAAATTGCTAAATTAGGTGACTTTGTTGCCAATGGAGATGTATTGAGATGGTGATTTAATAAACCTACCTATATAATTTATCAGTTTTCTTTATACGAGAAATTTATTTACTTATTTAACTTAATTATAACCTAAGCATATTTTACTTTCTTAAATGTTAGCTGGTAGAAAATGCCTAAGGCATTAAGCTCGCTTATGCATAATTACGGCAATAAAGAATTTTAAATATCTATAATAAAGTTAAATAAGTAAATAATACGGAAGGAACTGATGGAATCAACGAACTGTCAAAATTGCGAAATTATATAAATAAGAATATTTATTATAATGTAAGATATATATTTCAATTTAATAAATAAATTATTGTAAGTAGTTAATTTAATATACCTACTACCTAAAAATTACAAAAATTCCTAAAATATAATTAATATATTAACAAGAAATAATACAAAAATGTCCGCCATATCCAAACCGCGTCCCGGCCTGAAAGTACGTAACACTGGCAGCATTACCTCGCTATACTGCCCTGCTACTATATTGTTTTAAAAAAAATATCCGTCCGAGGATCTCTTTTAGAAGGGCATTAAATTTCTTTCCCAAAGACCACAGCCTCGGAATCTTTTATATAAATAAATATTCGATTTAAATAATAATTATATAGGTATAAAGTTTATAATTATTTGTATAATTACATTATTAAAGTAGAATTTTATAATGACCCTACGGTACCTACAGACTAAAGAAGGAGTAAAATGCAAAAAATATGAACCTTATATTTAATAAAACATGTCCATTACTGAATAATTTTAAATTGGTCGATTCAGTATGCATAAAGTACTTGCTTATACTTATAAAATTAATTACGTATCTGATAGGTACCTCCTTATTGTATAAAACATGTACCAGGCTACCTCAGAACGCTTTTACACAACTCTGTTGGTGGTGCAGGCAGACATGTTTGTAACACATGTAACCTACCTACCTGAAATACAATTAAATATAATCTCTGTAAGTTATAAAATAAGGCTTATAATTAAGGCATTTATTCTCTATTGAAACTGATGTGTGAGTGTGGATTGATAAGTATTTGTTTTATATATACCTATATGGTGGCCGATTTGGTTAGACCTTAGACTTAAAAATACTTAGTTCGCTGGTTCAAACCCCGGTGTGTATCAAATAGTTTTTAATCTAAACATTTATGTAGATACATTTGTTTACCAATACCAAGTGCCACGGAGAGCACGTTAAGCTGCCGGTCCCTGTTTCATTATTACCAATTTGTGAAACTGTTTATAGAAGGGTTGTTGATTCTATCCAAACATCGCAACGAGCCAAACACTTTTTCGGTGTAGACTCATACCATCTGCTACGAACGAGATGGGATTAAAAACCCTCCGTGGGTACTCTGAGGCCGTTTAGTCTGTCTTGGGCGCTATAAGGCATCGTGATATTCTATTCATTCATAAATATCTGTAATGAAATAAATGATTTTGACTTTGACTTTGTGATGAATACCACAAATACAATTTACTTACGACGCTCGTTGCGTGGAATGAACTTCAGTATTTGGAATAAAACTTTACGGTACAAATTTCACCTGTACCTAAAAAAATACAATCATTTCTCCGCAACAGGTAGAGAAACTCACAATACCTAAATCCGAATCAAATTTTGGTCTGACTGATTCGGCAAAAAACCAATTCGTATTCAATTGTATTAACCACAGATATCAATAGTCATCGAGATTCGTTGGTTATTTTTTCTGGTTTCTAAGGGTTGTTTTAATTACTTGCGGAGTCTCGGGGGAGGGGAGGGAGCATGTTTTGTTGCGTGCGCCTGCGCATCGGGAGAGCTCACAGCGGGAGGGACAGCCGTTGCGCACGCTCCTGATCTATATTCGTAAAGTGACAAATAACGTATGATTTAATGCGTTTTATGTTTTTAACTGGATTTAAACCAATAATACTTTTAAATTGCCAATATGGAAACATACTTTTTCTTAGTTGACATATGGACAGGGAAATATGTCCTTTATTATTTTAGTGAGTTATAATGTCAGAACCTTTATTTAATAAATTTGTAAACAAGTTACTTGACCTTACTAATAAACTTTACGACTTGACTAGAAAGAAAAAATAAAAAGGAAATAATAACATTTAGAAAACCACATTTGCACATTTACCTACTTAAGTATATATTGAGATGCACAAAAATAAACTTAAAAAATATATTAAATAAAAAACAACTGCTAACAAGTAGGGTCTCCAATAAGCTTGCTGCGTTACCTGACTTATTATCTGAGCCAAGAAGGAGGTATATCCATCATATAGTTTTATGTATGACATATGTATGATAGACATCCATGTATACTCCGTGTAGGAGCCGGGCCTCGCATGATTGGAAGGCAGGGCAGTGAACTGTAGTATTCCCGGACTTGACACAGCGAAGCAGGGTTAAAGCTTTCCGAATTACTCTCCCCTTTACTGTGCTCACTACCCTCTCTCTACACAACCAAAGACTACGTCCTGTCTACATACATATTATGATGATGATGATGATTATTATATTAATAATTATTATTATTATCATTAGTCTTAAGGCAAAGTTTTCTCCTTAAAAAAGGGATTTTCTCTACACGCGGGCCGGAGCCAAGCGACCTGACTATGCTGCAGGTATTTAAAATAGTGGTTTTTTGTATTAGCATATTATTATTATTATTAAATAAATAAATAAAAAACTGTATGAAATATGAAGCATTAAGAAATTAAATTATTATACCAATGCAATGTAACAATAATAACTATAATAGTTAGTTTCTCAGAAATGATTTAAATAATTACTTTTTTTTTGACAAATTATATGCAGAAATAACGATACATAATATAAAAATAATTAGTAACACAGCTTGCTACCGCAAAGTCTGCGTTCTCCATATAAAATGGGCTTTCGCACTTATTTCTTCACTACTGTACGTCGCAGAATTAAAATAATGTTTTTATCGACAATTTATTTTCTTGAATATAATTTTAAATATTATTAATTATACAAAAGTAGTACAAGAGAAAGATTTTTACGTACAATTACCAACATAAAAATAATAATTGGATTACACAGCCAAGTTGTAATATTGGAAGTATGTTTGTATGGGCGTCAAACGACTGCATAACCATAAAGGGCTCCTAATTATTTTACCAAAAGGCTTAAAAGGTTATGAACAAAACTCATTACTGGTTAATTAAATTATCCTTGTACTTTTACCTATTAAAGGGGAGAGCAAAAAGCGGCCCTAGCCTAGTAATTAGGTAAGTCACTGCGCAACTAATAACAAGGTTAAGCAGATGACAACAAGGCCAGACCTGGGATGGGTGACCGCTTTATACAACGAGGCTATACCATCATAAACACCGAAACAAGCTCGCCACTTGTTAGGTGTTGCCTCCGAATACCATCGGCGAAATGAGGACGGGTTAATCCCTCCGCTGGGTACTCTGAGGCCGTTTAAACGATTTTCGGGATCTCAAAAACACCCGTGATTACTATATTAACCAATTAAATTATTTAATCTAAGCTTTAATTGTATCTTTAATATTAGTTTACTTATCTAACCCAAATTTTTTCAAAATGAATGCAAGTGTGAAAGAAACTAATTTCCCTTTTTTTTGCAAAATAGAGTTTATTTTGAAAAAAAATATATACAGATTGCCTCAAAAATATCGCTATGAAATATAGAGCGTGATGTTTTTGCTTCAGTGGTCACAATTTTTCACACAAAATGACTTTGAAACGGTCCAACGAACTCAACGTTAGAGGCTGCGACAGTATTAGGATAGATCTTATTGAGATTTGGGAGGTCATTGAACTTTATTATACTGGTAATTTTGATACTTACTACCTTTCTAATTTTTTTTTTGCTTAAAAAAATAGAGAAAATTAGTGCCTCAAAATGTAAGGTACAAAAAAATTATTGTTGTAGAAGTTAAAAAGGTTTTTGCAATATACCTATATTATTATTTTATTTATTTCAAATTCTTTATTGCACAAAATTGTACATAGGCGAGCTTAATGCCTTAGGCATTTTCTACCTTTAACCTTTGAGAGAGTGCAATATGCTTAGGGTGCAGAACTTTTCGACAGAAGGATATAGATATAGATAATTTTAACAATATTTAAACTACTTAAATACTGTATATATTATAATAAATGTAATACATAAACATACATACCATGCCAAACAAAAATTGCCACGAGGATCTGGTTTAAGCGTTCAGATAATGAGCAGTGAGCAAGCGCTTAAACACCCCGATGGAAGGGGCTGATCTTATAGTCAGATCGTATAGTTATTAGTAGGTTACTACGAGTATGTATCTCTAACCCCATATTAATTTGGCCCTATAACGATATTTAATTATAATTAAAATAATGACTCTATACGAACTGAATTGTGATTAATTTTGTTTTATTTAGTTCGCTAGTGTTTGTAACGTTTTTATGTGTATTCTATTTGAATCATCAAACTATGTTGTGCATCATTTTCTAAGTTCAAAATGTTATTTTTTATGAGCTTAATAATAACATTAATATAAAGTATATTATTAGGATACATATATTGCCGTCACAAACTAAGATCTTGGCTTCATAATCGATATTATCATAATTGATATCTTTATTTCTGGTACAAGCCAATATATTACATATTATGTTTTATAAACACCCATACTATGACAAACTGTGCAGAAATATGTACTTTTCTGTCATTTCTTGCCATTCGTGGGAAATCGAACCCACTACCTCCGGATCTCCGGATACAACGCCAAAAGCGCAACTTTTCCACGAAGGCAGTCATAGATTTATAGGTTCTGATAACTTGGTAACCCTCTTTTTTATATTATAATTTCATTATTGGTAGCTGTTTGTGATGTCAAATTTGTAAAATAAAATGAATACTAAAAAGGCATGAGAGACTATATTTCTAAATTAGCTGGATTCATCGTTTCATGGAATATAGGGCCGCAGCGATCCGGACTTTTGACCGTAAAGATTCAATAGGTTTTATTACTACCTAACCTATTACTAAAAGTACCTGTCAGTGCCCCATTGAGTACATGTTACATAAAAGTTGTACCCTCAGATTAATAATAATTAATAATTAATTTTATTTTTCATTTATATTTTTTATAGAGTAAATAAATTTAATAATTGTTTTATATATAGATTCTAGTCAAGTATTTTATCTGAGTTTGTACCATAAATATGCTTCCTTCAAAAATTACTTTCAAAATATTCATTCAGAAACGAAGAAATTGAAACGAAAAAAAACTAATGTTACCTCTTTAAAAAAAAAATTAAAAGTTTGTATAGCACAGTGCCCAGAGGTTGTCGAAATTTCCACAAAGCATATACATTTATTAATGAAAAGAAAATGCCTAAAATATCAGATAAAAGGCCTTTGTTTAACTGATCTTGTTATATGAAGTAAAAAAAGTGTTTTACTTATACTTAAGTTTTTTATAACGGTAAACTAATTTAATATCAAAAACCTTTGTTCTATTAGTATAAAAGCATCAACTAGGCCATCTGGCGGACTTCGGCATCAACAACGGTGTCGTGTGGAGACATTGTTTGCAGTAATTTGTAGCTACCATCGCTCAAACAACTAAATAAATAATAAAGTTATTTATTTTTTAATGAAATCCACCAAGTCTTATGAGGGCCAAGCTTTGTTATCACCTGGCTTCAATTGAGTATTGTGGTACCTATAGGTAGTTTTTTTGCTGGGTCGCGGCATGTGACTTTGTATCGGCCTGGTGGTAAGCACACATACAAAATCCAATAATACGTCGATCGAGGTGATCTTAGTTTGTACAGGGTGAATTTTTCAAGTGTGCCTTCAAGGCCAAATCATAAACTACAAGGAATAGCGAAAAATGCTCAAAGGAGTATCGGGGCCGATTTTGATAAAAAAAAACTGCATCATTAGATTATTTTTAAATTTATTCTCCTACGTATATACCGGTTGATTTAAAAAAAAGAAAGTATTATTGCACCAGTTGATAGTGTCGCTTATAAGAATCAAATTCTGGTAAGTAATATCAAGCGGCAAATTAAAGGAAAGTGCTCATTTTTAATAAAATAAAATACAAAGTTTTCTTGCTTTACCACCGTCTACTTTACCAACTACTTAATCAAATTGTTTGAAATAATGCTCTTCAAAACCCATCCTCATTGTAAAGAACAACATCATATATTTAGCTATGTATTGAAAATAAAATGATCATTTCGAACAATTTATTAGTTAGGGCTTAAATATTACATAGGTAAGTATATTTTCTTAAAAGTTAGTTTCTACCATTTGATCCTAAGTTAGTAATTTGATCCTAGTTTTTATCAAAATCGTTCCCGAAACTCCTTTGAGCAATTTTCGCTATTTCTTGTAGTTTAGGATTTGGCCTTGAAGGCACACTTGAAAAATTCATCATGTGACTTGGAAAGGTTGTACCTACTCGTACTGTACTGGGCTAATATGAGGTTCTACTGATCTAATCAAACAACTTTCCCCATGGAATCATGTGTCGTAAATGAAAAACAAAAAAAAAATGCCTTCTCCGTACAAACTAGTAGGTAAAATTAAAATGCCCAATTGGTATGAAAAAGCCAACAATTTTTTATTTGCATGACACATGGTTCCATCGAAAAAGTTGTTTGATTTCATCTCTAGAGGCTCATATTAGCCCAAAGTACAATCTTTAAAATTTACCCTGAAGAATTGTAGAGTTATAGATATTAAAGCAACCACGAGTTGATTTGATAATTTATTAAAATAAAGCGGCAAACAAAATAAACTTCATAAAACGTAACTTGAAAAATTAAATAAGTAAACGCAACCACAAAATCGATCAACGCAATATACCTCACAAACAAATATGACAAAAACATATTCGTGAGAACAGTTTCTTGGTAAAAATTTATTAAATTAATCACGAGATTGTTCGTGCACCGACCGCAAATAAAGCAGAAAACATGCGCTTGCGCCGTCCGCCCGCCGCGACCGCCCGTCCGACCAATCCGCGCGAGGGGCGGCGCGACCGGCGCCACAAAACACCAAGAATGCCACTTCTTGCCTAAATTATTACAGTAAAGAATGGAATGTCAAATTAATTATTACAATTATTTTAGGCAAACTCTACAAAAGGCACGCCAGGAATTTTAATTGGACCGCAACTAGACGTTTTTCCGTGCCTTTAATGGGACTAGAGAAGGAAAAGCTCACGATACCACGGGAAGTATAGGTACAGAGCCAAGCCCACAAGTTTAAATGGCATATTTATTCACATGGAGCTCATTATTTTATAAAATAAAAATTTATGAAGAGAAAAACAATTCTTATAGAGTTGCTTTATTAACTAGACCTTGTATATCTCATTGAATTAATAATCTCTATAAGATAGAGACATAATGTTAAAACAAAGACATTAAATTAAACTTTAAAATATATTAGATAAAAAAGTTTAGATTATAGTAAAGCCATCAAACCAACTTATAGGGCAATGCCCTAATGATAATATCATAATTGCTCTATTAAGAAAAGTTTACCTTAAGCAGGTGCTGGTGGGCGATTCTCGCGCTCGAGATTCATCTCGATTCGAGATTTTTAAACGAAAAATGACTAAATATGCCATTTTTCGTTCAAAAATATCGAACATTAAACGAAATAAATAATAAATATTAATTAATAAATAATAAATATATAAATATTGAACGAAAAATGACATATTTAGTCATTTTTCGTTTAAAAATCTCGAATCGAGATGAATCTCGAAAGCGCGAGAATCGCCCACCTGTACCTAATAAATATAAGACTTTTAGGGCCGGTTCGACCAACTTATTATAATAAGGATAGAAATGTCAAATTTCATATAAATATTTATTCGTAGATGAATACACTGGTACGGCGATCGACCTCGTTTCCACACGGGTATTTCTTTCATCAGAGTATAGAGCCTTTAGAAAAGTAATGATTCCTTTTCAAGAGAAGTTAAGAATAAGGCTGTTTTTCATTACTAATTTGTATTTTCATTAGGTATTGAAATTCAAGCTTCGATTGCCTGGGACGCACGGATTAGTTCGACGGGGTTTTGATTTCAAATTTTCAAACTTAGGTCCTGAGCGAGCACTCTGCACCGAGGAGGAAAAGGCGACAGAGCAATGCAGGATTTTTTTCTGACACCGATACCACCAAGTTTAACAGGCAAAGTTGTCTTTGGGAACCAACCTGATAAGGTTATTCAAATATTTTTTGTAACAATATCTTTTGGTTTTGTATTTATATGATTCTGAAGTACCTACTGAAAACTTTTTAAACAGTATGAAGTAGGTACAAAATTAATATAGGTATAATTTTGGAACGAAAATGCATTATTTTAGAATAGTGAAACCAATCTAAGAATTTGGGATGCGGTTGTATTTCTTAGCATTGTGCCTTTATTTAGCAGCGAAGCCTCTAGGAGGTACAGTGAATCATTGGATTCTTATACTGGGGCTAATTAAAAGTTACTGATTGTGGAGTGAATGAACGTTATCTGGTATATTTTAGATGTTAGATAAATTTCACATTTTGATGTAGATATTTAGATAAAATCCTATTTTTCGAAATGATTCTACTATATAAATAAAAAAATATATCATAATCTCATTAGCTTTACCGTTTAGAACTGCTTAAATATCTTGCAAAATATTTTATCTTGATTTTGAACAATCTAGTTCGTGCTTATGGTAACGAAACAACAAAACAAATACAAAATCTTTTTTTTTATTATCCAGACAAAACATATTTAGATTTTAATTAATTGAACTTTTAGTAGGTACATATTATACCTATACTTAGAGTTAATTAAATCCAATTAGAAACACTGCTCAAAAATAAGTGTAAAAGGGATGATTTGAAAGTGTACAACAATTTTATGTTAAATGTACAGTCAATTTGAAATGGAATAATAAAAATAATAATTATGAGTATCATTTATTATCCTTAATATATGTTTATCTCAAAATACTAATGAAAAAAAAAATGTATATTTTCTTCAATACAATTTAATTATTAATATACAATATAAATATATATAACATTAGGTAACGCTATTTATGTTGGCACGCTGAATTGCTATGGATACTTAATGTTGAATAATAAGATTTGACTTTATTCTCTCGTTACCTCTTTAATCTTTTTTCCAATAGGTAATATTAGTCTTTTGGCGGCCTCAGACCATTGGCCCATGGTCAAAGGCCACTATGGCCTTAATGGCAATACGAAAAAATATTTGAAATTTGGCTATAGTTTATTATTTTTTTGACATCATAAGTCTCTGAAGCAAATCCAACCACCAAAGAAGGCATTTACGGTTTTCCCATGGGATAAGCGACATATCGTCGACGCGTTTTCCGTCATCTCGGCTTAAACCTCTTGGTTCTGAACAACACGGAAGCTGCATGTCATGACACTCTTCCTGCTGATTGTTAACAACTTAATCTATGGAAGCCATTCAATTTTGATTTTGACAATTTCAAATATGGGGATAGCAAATTTTAGTTCTTAGCCGTAGGCCTACAGCAATGCAAAAAGAATTATTGTCAAAAAAGTAATACTTAATTATATCCCAAACTGGTTTTGAAAGATTTTATTATCCATTTATAAGAAATATATTTTAATGGAAAAAGCAAAAATAAAATTAATTCCAAAAAAAATGACAATGCCTAAAGACGCATTTTAACAAGATGAGATAACGTCACCTATTTTAGTTTAAAGTGTATTTTATTACTTTTACAAACTACTTATAAATATTTAATAATAATTAAAATAGCTAAAGAAACTCTAAGACTGAAATCTTTTTGTTCAGGAAAACCCTCAAAGAGTTTGCATGGAAAAAATTCTTACTAAAACAAAAACCTACATTCTTACACTTATTACAAAAAATATATTTTTTGTCAGCTATGTTTATCTTATAAGCTTCTTATTAGTTTCTAAACGGTATATATAAAGTACATAACACTCTTTTTGTATAGGTATTTCAGTAAAGCGATCTCTAGAAAAATAGTCATCTCATAGCGAACAACACGGACTCAGCGTGACGCGCATTAAATTAAAACCGTCGACATGTGTTTTCCTTCCCACAGGAAAATACATTAGCTGGAACATTTCCCGAAGTTTTTCATCTTCTTCTTAACCATCGGAGACGTTACACGTTCGAGCGAGACAACGCACGCCGCGTCCTCGAAAGCTAACGTCGAGCTTTCAACGTAAATCTGATAAAACGAACACATTACGACACCAATACAATGAAATTTCCTTGTTAATGTCGTTGTTGGTTTACGGAGTATCTTACTGTCTCTATCTGATTGTTTAATCCTTCATACGTATGAGCGAGATGTAATAAAGAAGCCAGATCCGCCGGTGTAGCCGGTTTTATTGGATGAAAAAGTTTATGGTGTCCCGCCCTTCAGCCGGCGTAGGGCTGCGTTAGCGCCTTCGGACGTTTACAAAATATTGTTGTAAGGAGTCTTCGAAGCCAGGGGCGTCGTCGAGGCGGGAGCTCGCAGTCATGCTGAGAGCGTCAGCGCCGCCGGTGGACACATGTCGCGAAGCTTTTCAACGCGCCAACAAAAAATCGTGCCGACAAATATTGTCTTATGAACCAAATTTACTATTAATGTTACATAACATACAAAATAAATGCCGAGTTGTCTTATTATAACGATTAGCCAATTACTGTGATTTTCAGATAGTTTTGTCGATATTAATATTTAAGGGTTTTATATTAAATACAATATAGTGGAGTGTTTATTTTCTTTGTCATAGACATTTGTGTCAATTTTGTGTTTTTTTTTATTATTCAATACAGTTTGATGTCCTGGATTACCTTAAGCTGATAATTTGTAAGTAATCAAATTTTTATTATTTACCTAATATTTATAACAAAGAATAGCTTTAGAGGTCCAGAGGGTATATGCAGCAAGTGCACTCTCTACGCGACAACTGGCTCACAGATATTTTATCTATAACAACATGTTTACATAAATTTGAATTTAATAATAGTAGATATATCATATGTTATACATGTAAACATCTAAATACTAATTCATGCTTCTACATATATTTATTTAAAATTCTTTATTGCACTAAGAAGGTTTGTACAAAGGCGAGCTTATAGGCATTATTTACCAGCTAACCTTTAGGAGAGTGAAAATTATAATATAGGATGAACAGTATAGTGTAAATTGAAATCAAAATATATAAACTGCATAGATACAACTACAATTAAATACATAAATAATATAGCAAAAATAAATATATGTTTAAACCTAACCTAAATTATGATAATGAGAAATGAGTAATTTCTTGAAAATAGCGAGAGACGGAGACTGTCTGATGTTCAGTGACATATACCAAAGATTAAAGCAGCTATATATGGAGCTTTATGAATTAAAGTAGGTAAGCATTAAGATAACGTTTTTCCTATAAAACAGTATTGTCAGTAGGTTACAAATAGGTATAAAATACCTCATTAACCTCAAAACAACCTCATACATGCATTATACCAAAAAAGGTTCTATGTATAATGTATGTATCTACGTGTATGAATACAAATAAAATGACTATAAATAGTGTGTTTATCACAGTGGCAAAATTATAATATTGTGTTCTATGATGGAAATAATGAAAAACGTATTTTTTCCTTTTAGTGTCTCCCATACAAAAACAATAAGATAAAATGACTTAAAGTACAAATCACTTCAACTTTTATACTAAGTATACCTACTCACGATTGAGACCCCGCCACTTGTCTGAAGGTATTTTATTTGCTTGATACAAAGACAAAATTGTTGGAGTAATTTTAAGCATACTCACGGTTGAGTCCCCGCCACATATATAGGTGTTCATATAATAATTTATTTTACGCATTTGTTTCAATAAAAAACTGCCTACTTTTTTTATTTTAAAATTGGGTTCTAATAAAAATGCCGCTGTTAAAAAAACACCCAGTTAAAATTTAATTATTATAAAAAAATGATATTATTGATTTTTCAGAGAATGCTTTTTCTGTTTCTTAATTTTAATCTTTATTTAATTTGAATATACTTGTAAATAGAATGCTTGGAGGAAGGAGAGCCTTTTAGCTATCATTTTTATTTTTAGAAAAAACTTTGAATTAAAAATAAAAATGATAGCTAAAAAGCTTTCCTTCACTCAAGCTATCCATACTCAAATTGTAATGGTAAACATACTATATATACTAGTAAACAGTGGTATATTTTATAGAAAAGGCTTTGAATTAAAAATAAAAATGATAGCTAAAAAGCTCTCCTTCACTCAAGCTATCCATACTCAAATTGTAATGGTAAAGATACTATATATACTAGTAAACAGTGGTATATTTTATAGAAAAAGCTTTCAATTCAAAATAAAAATGATAGTTAAAAAGCTCTCCTTCACTCAAGCTATCCATACTCAAATTGTAATGGTAAACATACAATATATACTAGTAAACAGTGATATATTTTATAGAAAAAGCTTTCAATTCAAAATAAAAATGATAGTTAAAAAGCTCTCCTTGACTCAAGCTATCCATACTCAAATTGTAATGGTAAACATACAATATATACTAGTAAACAGTGGTATATTTTATAGAAAAAGCTTTCAATCCAAAATAAAAATGATAGTTAAAAAGCTCTCCTTGACTCAAGCTATCCATACTCAAATTGTAATGGTAAACATACAATATATACTAGTAAACAGTGGTATATTTTATAGAAAAAGCTTTCAATTCAAAATAAAAATGATAGTTAAAAAGCTCTCCTTCACTCAAGCTATCCATACTCAAATTAATAGCAATTTTGGCTTTCCCATATACAAATTGGTAATTTAACATTACTAGTTTGTACGGTGAAGGCATTTTTTTTATTTGCTACACATGGTTTCATAGGAAAAATTGTTCGATTTGACTCAGTAGAGCCTCATTTTTTTCATTCATTAGCCCAAAGTGCAAGCTTTCAAATTCAACCAGTATATAATATAGTATTTTTTTGCCGTTAAAAGATTAATATGATATGATCGATTTGTAAAGGAAATACAGTTCAATGACAAAGGTGGATAAATTATAAAATTTTCATATTTTTTTAATCTGTATTAAATAGATGATTGTATTTTAAGACTACTTTATTAAGAAAACTTCATTATTATATTAAATAACAAAAATGGATAACTAAATATTCTGTGCAAAATCATGAAAACTAGTTACAACAGTACAAATAAAAATTATATAAAATAAAATAGAAATAATTTAAAATATTAAAAAAAAAACACAAAAGGTCGATTCTAATCTTTAACTTTATAGACTTACCTATTTAATTTATTTTAAAACAATAAAAAATGTCTTTGTTTAAAAATATACATAGTATACCTATCTACACCTATATAATAAAATAAAAAATACGTACTTTGTTACTTTTTAAAAACTCATTTATTAAAAAATAAACAATCTTAAATAAACAGTTTATACGTAGAGGTAACCAGAATATATAATATAAAACTTGAGTAAGTAGTAATTTATTTTCTGTGTTTATTTTAACTTAGGTCGTTATAGGGTTTATTTATTTTAAATATTATATATCTACAGAATCTTTATAAAATTATATAAAGATTCTATCTTTCTAATAATCCAGCCTTCTAAACTTAAATGAACTTGAATTCGAAACAAAGTACCTACAGTTAATCAAAATAATATGAAGTAAATTGTACACTCGTAGAGCCCTGGTTAATTAATAAATTTTAGACGTGTAGGTATAATACACAGAAAAAAAAATAGATTATCTATAATAATATTTTAAAAAAAAAGTATTTAATGATTTGTTTATTCCGAATAAACTCAAAAACTTCTAAAACGATTTTAAAAATTAATTCACAAATTTAAAAGTAATTTACAATGAAATCTAGGTACGTATGTAAATAATTATACATCCCTACTACATTAATTGCACTTTATAACTTTTAAAAAACTATTTGATAGAAATGAAAAATCTCATATAACCATATATACTTAGGTAGGTTGGTATAATTAAATAATCTTATTTAATGATATTTTTATATTAAAATAAAACTTTCCTTAATGTAATATATGACGGTAAAAACACCAAATTCAAATCTTATTAAAATTTAAATAATTATTAGAAGGACCTCAATAAATACATTTTGAATTAGAAAAGTGTCTTATGAGATTAAGTATTTGCTCTATAATTTCATTTGCCTATATTTTCATGAGATATTCCTATTGTAATAGTAATTTATATTTATTAATAAATCTCAATTTAAATACTTAACCTTAGAAATTGTTCAGTAAATTCATTATTTAAGGGTACTTAGTTTAAAAAGTTTTAGTTTTGACACCATTTCAATAATTTTTATATTTTGAATACTCTAACAACTAACCGCCGTTTAATCTACACAAATATTATAAAGAGGAAAGATTTGAATTTTTCTTTGCAATGAACAAACTCAAAAATTACTGGACTGATTTAAAAAAATCTTTCAATAACAGAATGCTGCATTATCACTGAGTACATGGTATATAATATTTTTAAGATCCGATTTTTTCTAAATTAAATGGGGATGAAACGGCGTGACAGCTAGTTTAAAATAAATCGGTTCCAAAATAAAATACTGCCCATGTTACTCGCTGGTAAAAGAGCTTTCTATTGGTGAAAGCATTAGAATCGGTTCAGTATTTTTTGAGTTTATGCGGAACAAACAAACAATCATATATTTTTATAATATTAGTATAGATACTGGGAATAATAGACCATTTTATTTAAAAACTATATATATAGCTCTGTCATGAGTATTTATACTGTAATTGACTATTTTTTAATTTATTTATTTAACGGCTCTGGAATCTAGATACAAGTCCTTTAGAGTCCATAATTTTATTACAAAATTATTAAATGGTTTTTAAAGTTTTCGTTAAATTATATAATAGGTTAATTTCTAAAGTAAGGGATACCAATACAATTACTTTATTTTTGTAATTAGAACAATTAAACCTGTCCTATGTGGATCCTTAACTGTAGATGCTAGCGACTATAGTCAGCTATAGTTGCAAAAACTCATGTTAGAGTTACTACATCAACCGATTACTAAACTATCAGTCTAAACTAAAGTAAAAAAAAGGTTTGGACTTTAATAACAAGAAAAATTTCAATTTACAACGTCATCTGTTACAATAAAATTGCTTATAAATAATAATAATAATATTAAGATTAGGACATTTTATACATAAATATGACCCTGGTCATAAACTAATCTCTATAATAGATTTGCTTTGCCATGAATAGGAGTTGAACCCACGACCTCCGGATACAACGACAACGGTGCAACCACTAGGCATCGAAGGTAAATTAATATAAAACATTTTAAACAATCATTGTTATATTTCTCTGTAATAACCATAAATAAAATTCAGCATGATAGAAGATGACGAACCGTGCGAATGATTCGATTTTTTATTTATCATCAAGCCATGACCCTTGTGAGGTAGACAGGGATTGTGTGGCATCTCTCTCTATCTCTATTGAGTCTCTTCTCATAACATTTATTCGAATTTCAGAAGTTTTATTGCAGTCTTAAATTATTTTTTATAAGAAATTAGATAAACAATTTAAAATTATTACCTTTGACCTTATTAAAAGAGACTAGATAGTTTTTGGTCACATGAGGTTTATTTTTGTATATAATATTTTTAGTTAAATTTCCACATTGAATAATAGCTAGCCTAGATTGCATCTACCTAGATTGTTTTTATATCACTATTTTTATTTAATTCACTTTAATCAATTATTAATCTTCATAAACATATGAAGTGATAGAAAGAAATAAAATTTAAATATATAGAAACTTAACTTGTTTCTTTTGTTACCCCTTGAGCAAAAGTTCAAACGTAGAAAAAAAAATCTTAAAAAAAAAGAAAGATTTACAAATCCCGAAAACAAAAACCTTAATCCTGTTACCATAAGCAAGAACTACATTGTTCAAAATCAAGATAAAATATTTTGCAAGATATTTAAACAGTTCAAACCGTTAAACCTAAGAGTTCCAAACGGTAAAGCTAATGAGATTATGTTTAATTCTTTATAAATATGTCGTTTTTTCGTTTGGCAGATGTAAATAGGTAATCCTATTGAGATAGGTATTGTGCTTAAAGTTCTGTCAACCCGTTGCTTTGTGAGGCGCGCCTGCGCCGCAGGGCGTCCGACGAACATAATGCACAAGAGTTGATTGAAATCTGAAATAGACATTGTTTAACAGATTCAGGTAGAATTCGTATCCTTACACTTGTAAATTATCTTGTCATTTACTGTATTATTAAAAAATAATAGGATTTAATTGGCTCTATGTTACATGAGATGAGTGAATGACATAATATAATTATTGATTAATTTGATAGAGACACAATGTCAATATTTTGAAATAACTTTATTTTTATTTGAAAAATCTTATCTACGTAATAAATTAATTAACAATAATAATGAATCTTAATCTCATAGTAGGTAGGTACATATTATATGTATTTGTATGAAACTTAATTATTTAAATATTAAACCGATTTGAAATATTTAAAATAAAGTTTTATAGAGAGAACGTATCTCTATAATGATGTAGGTAGGTAGAGAAAATATAATTATTACATGTTATCTATATTTAGTTTGGATTATTATACAATTATCTCAATTTACTTTTCCACTTGTGTTTTCATATCGCTTTCAGTATACAAATAATAAAGTTTTATATATTACGTTATCTATGTAGGTAGAGAAATATAATAATTACTTCTTGTATTAAATTATTTTAATTAATTTTTCTATTGAAATATCTCAATTTACTTTTCCACTTATGTTCTCTATCTCTTTCAGTACACAAATAATGCAGTTTTATAGATTACGTCTCTACAATGATGTAAATAGAGAAATATATCTAATATTATATGTGAAAAAATAATCGTTGCTTCTGGTACACATAGTACAAGCACAGAGCTTAGTTTGTGACCAGAGCAATATATGTAAATTGTCCTACATATTATTATTATAATACATATTTTGGATAATTAACGGATTCAAATATCTCAATTTACTTTTCCACTTCTAATCTAATCTTATTGCATTATTATTTAAAATGAATTTACACGGACACTGTCTTTTTTATGAATTTACACTGTGTAAATTCATAAGAGTTTTACAAAAATAAATGCTGACTCAGAAATATATTTACAAAAAAGTTTTGCTTTATTGTTATAGGTAATATATTATTACAATACCATAGCTATATGTCTAAAATGTTAGAGTTATGAATTGGGATGAATATTTTTATATTAAAGGATGATAATAATTTATGTGTTGACTGAACTTTATTAGAAAAACAATTTCGTGAAAAAGAAAAGACATTATATTGTATAACCGTTAGACAGATACAACGTTCACTAAAAAGTGATGTATATATAATAGGTAGGTATTAATTATAATTTAAAATGAAATAAGATGTTAAGACCAGTTTGCTCATTTATACAGAATCAGTCAAACCTATTGAGAAGATTTTACGATATGTTTTATCAACCATAAAACAGTTTTAATAAAGTACCGAAGTGAAGCCACGGTTATAAAAGGTTGGGTCAGCGTAACAAATAAACTAAAATTAAATAACACAAGAATACAATCGAAATTTTTGTCTCAAGCATATAAAAATGTCCTATAAATTTACCCACAGTTTAATTTAATGTCCAAAAGTACCTGCTTTGGTTTTTTTATTATAAATGTTCGGCAGCGGTTATGGTTGCACGAATGCATCTTATTATTTTTAGATATCATTTTGATTTTTTCTCGGTCCATATTAAATGGTTACAGGATTTTTTTGTTGTTTGTTCCATTTTTATGTTACTTGAGTTATAGGAGTAGGATTATTTTATTTTTTATGTCTAAAGGTTTGACATTGTCGTTAAAAACAATTTGTTAACTCTTGAAATCTAAAATAAGTTTGGTCATAAGCTACATTCCATTAATCAAAATGTGAATTTTAATATATTTTTATTTTATTTCAGAAAAATAAATCTACAACCATGAAACAGAGATGATAGTTATTTAACCCTGAATACCTCTGCTATTTGACATAAATCCTGACAATTATTGTGAGGGCGCGGGACGGCAGCGGGGCGCCCCCGCCGCGTGGATGGTGGCGGGCGAGTGGGGCTATGCGCCGGCAGCGGCAGCGCCCGCCATGAACGCCTTCCTTGAGACCAACCATGCGCATCTCGCGTCCTACGGGCTCAAGATGTCGCCGCCGCAGCCGTGCGCCGTCGGCTCCGCGCACCGGGCCGCCGCGCCGCCGCCGCCGCCGCACTACCAGCCCTACCCGCTGCACGGCTACCAGCACGGCTACCTCCGGGACTACGGCGGCTGCGGCGAGCTGTTCCCCCAACAGCCGCCCGATCACGGCTGGGAGTGGAGGGGCGACATGCACTACCAGAGCGGAGCGCCGTTGGTTCCGCATACGCACCCGCACGCACCTCATGCCTTCCTGCGGTACGTGCGTGCTCCCCCTCGCAGAGACATGCGCTGCCAATGGCTAGATCCTGACCAACCTCCTCCACGAAAGCTCTGCAACAAACTCTTCTCAAGCATGCACGAAATTGTCACACATTTAACAGTAGAACACGTCGGCGGCCCCGAGTGCACCACCCACGCTTGCTTCTGGCAAAGCTGTTCGAGGAACGGAAGACCTTTCAAGGCGAAATATAAACTGGTCAACCACATCCGGGTGCACACGGGAGAGAAACCTTTTCCTTGCCCTTTCCCCGGCTGCGGAAAGGTGTTTGCGAGATCTGAAAACCTCAAGATTCACAAAAGAACGCATACGGGTGAGTTATATTGTTAATTACTTATATGAAATCAATTAAAATAGAAAAAAAGAATTAAACACAATCCAAACTCGGTAGTAAAAGGAAAACATCAAAACTCCCAAAAAGTGTAAGATAATCTACCGGTAGTAGTTGTGCGGAAACATTGGAGTGTCATTAATGAGCTCCCCCGCGGTTGCTCGCGTGACCCGCCCACGAGAATAGACTCGTCTGTCCCAAATAACTCAGCAGACACAATCACACAAACACAACAAACACTACTGTCAAAGAGGTTCCTTGTAATCGGATCCACAGGCCCCGGGCGTCCCACAAATGTCTGCATCGACTTGTGAAGTCCGCTTCCCGGTAAGGACAAAAACGGTTCGTCGCAGGACACCATATTTCAATTCTTAACAAAAGTCAAAAGATTCATCTGGTAGACACAAATATATTATAAATTAAAACGTATATCTCTCTCTCTCTTTAAGGTTTCTATCTCGCATGTTACGTATTGATACTTAACCTTAAAATATCGATGTTTAAAGAATGTGGAGGAATTCGTATGACTGGTATTGGACAGATGGTTTTATTATTTGGTCGCGTCGTTTAGTGTTCGGAGAACTTTTGTCCATGGGATCCGTTGTCCGCTAAGGAGACCATTATCTTGTGCCCATACAATACTTTTTGTAGTCTTCGAGAATTGTTTTATTGGAGGTTGTAAATTTTCCAAAATGTACTGCCCAAGAAGCTCTATATGTTATAGTTTTATGGCAGACATACTCAATAGGGTTTGAATATAACAAAAATAGATATATTAATATTAAATTCCTTAGTAAAAACACTAAAAGGTCGTATGTCACCTAAAACCATAGCAATATAAACTGGTACACAATGCGTGGTTGTAACTGATACGTTTAACTTCCACAGTAGCTGGTGACCTTCTCTTCTCCGTATTAAAATACTTGAGCAATTAATTTTAACAAAACAAGTTTTTTGAATCGATATTTTTAAAGAACTTTATTATTAACACTGTTCTTTATTTCGACTCACAAAAACTGCATACAATTTCTAACTATAACATATTTTATTTTATTAATATCTATCTCGTAACTGGAAGGTTGTACTTTTGACTAATATGATGCTCTATTGATCAAATAAAAAATTGTTACTATAGAACCATGTGTCACAAAATAAAATAAAACAATCCTCCATACAAACTAGTCAAAAGTCAAAAAAAGTCAAAAAAGTCAAAAGTCAAAATCATTTATTTCATGTAAATCTTTACAGATATTTATGAATAGTCAAAAAAAAAAAAAAAAAAAGTTTAACAATGAGGTCTTAGAGTGCGTTTGGTTAGGCAGCTATTCATTAACAAAATAACGACAAATATTAATTGAACTTAGACACGATGGAATGGAAATCTTAATATTAAAATTACTACCGAACCGAACACACACTACATAACCAACTAGTGTAAGACTAGGTGGTTAGCTGATTCCATTGACCTGTCAATCATTAACTGCCATACAAGAGAGCCACCAAGGCGACCAACTTCACCGACCATATCCATGCCTTAAATATTTGTTGTAAATAAAAGCTAAGTAACCAATCACATATAAGTAAAGGTATAAGGATCGGTATTTTTAAGGGCATAAACACTAACTGTAAAGTCGATCCCCTCAGAGACACCCCGGAGAAAAAGAAACCAGCAAGTAAAAAACTCTAGTGCTTCACACAAACTAAAAGAGGGGTACAGCTATTGATTGACTTATGCTATAAAGCATACATATATATAATATATATATATAGTGACATACTCTCAGCATGCGTAGAACACCCTATGGCAGATTATTTGTTACGGTACCAATGTACATAACTACACAGTATACTATTAGTATAAATTAAGTATAAATAAGTAGGTAATCATCAATGATTACCTTATCCAAAGACAAAATTTACATAATGTAATGAAAATAAATTATGTAATATAAAATTATTACAATATCGGACATTATATACCTACTAAACTAGGGTAGATTCTACATAAGCAATTTGTTTACTAGTTGCGAGACCTCAGTTGCATATCAGGACGGATCCAGACGTCTTTATCGTTAAGATAGTCTTTTACACTATAGTAAGCCTTATTGATTAATATGTGTTTTATACAATTTTTAAACTTTATTTCACTCAGATCTATAATAGTAATCTTAAAATAACGAATTTGTGTGGAAAGCCCAATTTTTTTTTTCTTTTGCGACACAGTTCTATGGGAAAAGTTTTTTGATTTGTTCAGTATAGCCCAAGCCTTTCAAAGTCACCATTTATAATAAACACTTTTTAAATGCATAAATTTCACCTCCATTAATTAGTAATTTAGTAATAAATACCTTTCGAACTTGGCATTCAATTAATTTAGTTAACTTTAATAGTTAATAAAGTTCTTAACAATGGCTATTAACACATACTTGAGAAGGCCAAGTGTTATCAATTGACAGAAATACCCCGAGGGCGGATTTTACTCTCGCATTGGGCGTCAAATCGCCGCCGGGCAACTTGCGTAGGGCGGTTCATTTCGCCAAGTCTTGCCAACCTGTCGGTGTGAAATTGTTTCTTTTTATTCAAGACAAACATTAATTAAGCTTTATTAAATAATTAAGAAACTTATAATTAATTATTAAGAATGTAAAGTGGTTGCTTGTTAAAGAAACAGAATGCTAATTTTAGTTTGTTCTGTCTGTATCAGTAGCCCTAGTGTGAGTTTTTTTAACGTTTACTTTCGCGTTAACTATACTACCGCGTTAACATTTTGACCAATCACATGCTCGCATTTTCAGTTCTCAAAATTTCCGCTTGGAGCGCTCAACCATTTCCCATACTAGTTAATTCAAACGCAAAGTAATAGTTAGAAAACTCACACTAGGGGTACTGGTTCACATGATGAGAAGGTATATGAACCTATTATTCATTATGGGTGGATTAACTTTCTATGCAGCATTAGGAACATTTTTTATTTTTATTATTATTATTGGAGCATGACATGTTACTTTGTATTTACCTGGTGGTGAGCAGACCTACAAAGTCCATGAATGGGGTCAATCAATAATTGTTCTTGAACAACATTGATTGCTCCCACTATGCCGGCTAAATGATGCGATTACGATATGGGCGGCGACTAAGACAAACTGCATTACGAGTATATTTTGTTAATGCAACCTGAAAGGAGACTACCACCTCGACAAGAAATCGATGCAATAGTCTCCTGAAAATCGATAAACCAACAGACTAAAACCGAAACATGACTAGGTCACTTGACGGTTTTTGCACCTGTATGGGTGGTTGTAACGGTCGGTCGGCCTAACGAAGTTATAGAGACCTAGAAAATATTATTTTAGGTTTCATATTTTCTTTAGTATAGTACATTCACTTAATATTAAGAATAACAGTAATATAAATAAACTACTAATTATCAATATAGAAAAATAAAATATAACAAATTTTCTCTATACAACTATCTTATAGGTATATTTATTCCTATAGGCGGTTCTTAAACTTACCTAATTTCAGACTCGATTAAATAAAAAAAACTAAATTTTAGATATAACACAATTATATTTATTTGTATGTATGTATTAATAAATATAATTATACATACATACAAATAAATATAATTGTGTTATATCTAAAATTTTGTTTAATTATATTTAAATTATAATAAAATGTAACTTACATCTAGTAAGTAGGTACTTTGGTTTCTCTTTAGGTAAGTTTTTTTTATAAAATTACATACCTCCTTGGCAGGATTTTTTTAAAATTGCATCCTTTCTTATCATATCCAGACCAAATGACGAACACCATAAATCTAGTAAAAAAAAAGGGTATTTTTTTTTATTTAAACCCAACTATGCATCAAAAGCAAGTTAGTTTGCCACACATCATCTCCAGTGGTACATTTTCAATAAGCACAAGGGTGCATTCAGCAGACGCAACACAAAGCATTAATGATGATATGATTTTGTGAAGACAACCCTCGACTATCAAACGCAGCACTGCGTCAGGCTAATATGCCGTATAAAATGACGCTTTCATAATATTTTGCAAACAATATGTGGAACCCTTCCCGAATCGACTGTAAAGCTCTATATAAAATTAGAAAGACTAAGTGTATATAATGCATGTGATTTTACTACGATATATGCGTCAGGGATTTGCTGACGTAATTAAATTAACTTTTAGCATAAAATTTCTTTGCTAAGAAAGTTTTTTTGATTTGTAAGACATTTTGGTTTCTCCAAAAACTAAGCAGATTTAGATTCATATGTACCCAATATGTTCGTTTTTACCATGGACCGAACCTATAACTAGTTCAACTAGTATTTGGACTTTCTGGATAGATACCTCACGCTTTTCTAGTAGTCTTTCGTAAAAAAATATTGATAGTTTCTATTATTTATCTATAATACCGCCCCAAAGGAAATCTAATCCATATCCTACAACAACAACATCATTGGGTCATACACATGTCTGTTATGTTTTTAGATCGAAAGAATGTCCCGATGAGATTAACGTTGAGAAATCGGTGCCTAAAATATAAGTAATAATCGAAAAGAAAAACGTTCCATCGAGGGAATACAGTTCACAAAAAAATCTTAGCAACTATTTTTGGTAGGAAGTTTAAATTTGGAATATTATTTTTAAAACATATAGATCCCTTAAATTTTTTTTTAGTTAAAGTTTTTGAGTTATTTACTAGATTCTTTTCTAATCTGTCCCCTATTTTTTTCTTTTTAATATTTTATTAATTCTGGTATATCTACAAATGTAAGGAACCCTAACTGCACGAATAATATACGAACTAAACCGCTTTTTATTATTAACGTCAATGCCACATACAATAAAGGCACGCGCTATTTCTCTTTATTGATTCAGTTTGCTCTATCTACTTATTTAGGTCTATATGTTGGTCCTATTTAGAAGGGACGTGTTGCGTTGTGTCGAGTGCAGCACTTCAGATTATTATTACTACGTACTAAATACATGCATGGGTTAGCAATAATGTAGTGTGCACACATGTAATAAAAATAGATAATATTAAGCTTGTATTTACTGTTAAGGGTAGGCTGAAACGTTCGTTGTTTAATATTTGTATGATTGTCTCTATACTCTCTACCAAAATAATGTAATAAGTATTATTTCCGACATTTAAAAATTATAAAAATGTAGTTGATTTTTATATTTTCCGAATAAGCAAAGGTAAAGCTTTCTTTATATACTCTCTCTCTTTTTACTATATACTAGCCATATTTTTTCCTAGATCTTTTTTTACTTGAATCTATATAATATTTTTAATTATACCTATAGGTGTCAGTAAAATAACTATTTCAAAACAAATAAATTTTACCATAAGGTCTTTTTTGGGAACAATTTTTTAAAATAAAATTCTAAAAAAGTCTTACCAAAACTACTGTATTACAATCACGTCAAAGTAATTTACTTACCGTGACAACTGTCAACAGTTGTCAAACTTTAAATTACTTATTAAAAAAAAAAAAACTATCCGAATGATAAGGTTAGTTAGTGGAAAATGCCTAAGGCATCAAGCTAAGTATACAGTGTGAATTTGAAAAGTTGTACTTTGGGCTAATAGATTAGGATTGGATCTAGGGTAGGATTTGATCAATAGACCCTCTCTACTGATCAAATCGAACAACTTTTCCCATGGCATCATGTGTCGCAAATAAAAAAACTAGTCAGTTTTAACATGTTATGGAGAAATTTTTCATTTTCGACACATGGTTCCATAGGAAAAGTTGTTCGATTTGATCAGTAGAACTTCATATTAGCCCAAAGTACAACTTTTCAAAATCATCTTGTAATACTGAATATTTATCTTTAAATTAACACATATTTACTAGGTATCACTAGCTTTTATTATACCTAACAACCTCGTTTATGGCTAGTGCACTATGGCGCCTAAGACGACCAGCAGAGGATACCTAGAGGATATCTTCTGCTGACCGCCTCTGTAGACCAGCGGTTTCGCCTTTGGTGTTGTATCCAATATATATATATATATATATATATAACCATTATAGATTAATTAATAAAAGGTGTCATAAATAAAAGTATTGAAAAAACCAACCAACCGAACGCACGCTACATAACCAACTAGTGTAAGACTAGGTGGTTAGCTGATTCCATTGACCTTCCGATTATCATCTGCCATACAAGGGTGCCACCGAGGCGACCGACCTCACCAACCGTATCCACGCCTTAAATATTAGTTCTTATATTATCATTATATTGGCTGTAGATATTTTTAAATGACCATCAATCGCATTAACATAGTTATATGGATCGGTATCTTTAAGGGCGTAAACACTAGTTGTAAAGTCGATCCCTCCGGAGACACCCCGGAGAAAAAGGTACCAGCAAGTAAAAAACTCTGGTGCTTCACACAAACACACAAATCCGGAGGTCGTGGGTTCGATTCCCAGCCATGGCAAAAAATAAATAATACCTTTTTCTGTACAGTTGTCATGGTCTGAGTATTTATAAATTATAATATGTATTATATCGTTGTTTTAGGTATACATATTTAGTAGGTACAAGCCTAGAGCTTAGTTTGTGACCAAAGCTATAGGTGTAAATTGTCCTACATATGATTGTTATTATTATATAAGAGGTATCCAGCAGACGAGTTTACTCTTAGTTTCCAACTTTTTCGTCGAAGATCGCATTCTGTATACCACCAAGTGGCCAGCTTGTCGTCATTATATTACGGATAAAATAATTCTCACCATGAAATAAAAAACCTTATCCATATTCTAAGACCATTCATTAGGTCCGGACTTAAATAATTAAATCAATGAACAATCTGATTAACATTTATCTGAGTCGATTAAAAATCAAATAAATAGGTAATTTATTAGTTATTAATATAAATATATTTTTTACTACTAAAGGTGTGTTAGTAATTTCAAATACTATCAAACGTAAAGGGAATACGTTTATCTATTACAAATATATTACAATATTCAAACATATATATAGACATCCTCCGTGGACTGGTGGTTGCGCCTTTGGCGTTGTATCCGGAGGTCGTGGGTTCGATTCCCACCCATGGCAAAAAAAAAGTAGTACGTTTTTTCTGTAAAGTTTGTCATGTTGTTTATAAAAATATAATATGTATTATATCGTTGTTTCTGGTACACATAGCACAAGCCTAGAGCTTAGTTTGTGACCAGAGCAATATGTGTAATTTGTCTTACATATTATTATTATATAAGTATCTTTTTTTTTTACTTTATTAAAAATTGAAAATAATTCAAGACCACTAAACAGTAAAAAAATAAGGAATAAATTTCGGTGTTTGTATTATATATTTGTATACCTACTTCGATATACCCGTGAATAGGTACATGCATATTTTTAAAATCAAAATTAGGTTAATAATTAATCGAGTCGTTATGCGTAGTCATACATAAAAATGAAAAAAACAAATATACGGTTCGAATTGTACCAGGTGCAGAGTTAAATATATTTTCAGGGTATAGTCTCAATGTTAAGGGTGCGGTTACGAAGGAGGTCATGATGTAGTGGATTTAATAATATAGTAGCGTGGATATTACCTACTATACTCGGCGCCCGATTCATAACTCCATCATTTAACCGGCACAGTGGGAGCGGCTAATAGGTATAATGCTAAAGTTCATGAATGACGACCAATATAAGTTGTTGTATTGGTCATCATGAACTATATTTAGGTATAGATACAGAGCTAAAGCGGCTCCAGCCTAGTGGTTAAGTCACTGCGCAACTGATAACAAGGTTAAGCAGATGACAACAAGGCCGGCCTGGGATGGGTGACCGCTTTATACAACGAGGCTATTTCATCATAAACACCGCAACAAGCTCGTCACTTGTTACGTGTTGCCTCCGAATATCATCGGCGAAATGAGGACGGGTTAAATCCAGCTGGGTACCCTGAGGCCGTTTAAACGGTTCTTGGGAGCCAAATAGGCACCCGTGATGGTATGTATTTATTATACAGAGCTAGTTACAAGTAGTGGTCTAGTAAAAAAAAAATCATCAATTAATTTTTTTAACAAAAGAAATGCATAAATTAATTAGTTTCTAATAAATCATTCATCATTTTTATCATCATTATAATATGTTACTCTTATAATGGTGGGATATACCGTGAAAGGTGTTTATGTGCTTGGACGACCATCTGCCCGGATTGATAAATTGTATAAAAAATGTTACCAACTCTGTTCAGTTGTGTGAACGAGTGGTTTTAGCGTAAAATAGGGACGTGCCATCCTAGGGTTGTAAACCAGGGATTCCTAAACTTTATACTGTCGAAAATTTGTTTTTTATTGTTTTTAAAATCTTCTTATTTTAATAATTGAAATTATATTGAAACGTGTAGGTATTTATAAATACATGGTCTCATTGTGGACTTAAAAACAATACAGTTATCAGTTTTTAACCAATGAGTTTTCAATGAATGAAAACATCTATCTATATAGTGTCTCAAGGAGCCTGTCGTTCAATAGTAACTTGTAAAACTTCATAAAAGTATATACAAACACATTATAGATCTGTACTTGTGATAGATAGGTGATGACAAATATATTTAAAAACAAAAATCACATATCACTTAGTGACGATATCTAAGATATTTTTCTATGTACCTAACTACATATTTTTTTGGATTGACAAACATGGTAGCCTTGCGGTGCTTTTTCTGCAATGAGGTGTGGCCACTATAGCTATACTAAATATAGCCTTATATTAACAACTATGGTATCTATTTGAAAAACTTGTAAAATTTAAATGATCTGTATCATTTGTCTAATTTATTATTTGTCTGATTTAAAATCAATTAAAATTAAACGTTTATGGGCTAGCTTTAAATATTTCAGACTTGTTCGCTATGACATAATAGGTATATCACTTGGTTTTATCTTATTTATTTTTTTAGATTATGTCAACATGCACTTAAAATGTATGGTAAAACTGAATTCCAATTAAAATTTAATTAATTCCCATTTTGGTGCAACTCCGCATAGCTCAGCTGTAGTAAAATTGTCATTAGTTAGTTTATTTAAGTATGTACTCATATAATAATATATATTTAACAAGTTAGTCAATAAATACTCTTGCTCGTATTGTTGCGAGTACAGCCGACCAAAAACGTGGTCTATCAAATTTGACACAACTTCCCGTGTCATGAAAAAGTCGTTAAGGTTGAGCGAAGTGCAACCTCACTACAATTAATGATAACTGATAGTATTAAGTCAGAATATTCTTCAAGGGAAAACGAACCTTATTGCTTTATAACGTGCAAATGAACTTCAACTCTAGGGTGGTAGACAACATTCTTGGCAGACTGTACATTGGACTGACCATATCATTGTAGTAAATTTTAAAGTCTTTTTAACTGATATTGTAAAAAAGCAGTAAAACCAGAAATAAGTTTAACATAGAAGAAGTGTATTAATATAATAGTACAAGAATTTTTTATATAATATTTCATGGTCACTGCCATAAAAGTAACAATATTATTCTTTTACACTTTATTACGTATGTGTGTATATATCATCTTACGCTTTTTTAAAAGTTTAATTTGTACTTACCTACTTTTTTTTAAACTGTTTGTTTAGTAGTTTGAGGTGCGCTGGTCGTACTTATAAATTTCTTTATAAAAACAAACGATTATCTGTTGGGCGTGGTCGCCCATCACCCGTCGGCACCACGCACCCTTCTATACACATACAAAGATACACATCTCACACACACATCATACACACACTAATCACACTTGCTACCCCAACGCACGATGATGCCGGGATAATACAATGTACACAAAGGCAATAACGTCCTGTGTCAAAGCTTAAGCGTTTTATATGACGTGATAAAAAGTAAAAATATTTTTGAAATATACTGAAAAACTTAATCTTAACTTAATCTTTATATTAATATTATTTTTCACAGAATGATATGTTTAATTCCTGGCACGTTGTTTTTTTTTTAATCATTACATCAATTAAGCGCTGTAATAATAAAACTTGTTTTAGAGTTCTTAGAGTTCCGTACTTGAATATAAAAATCGCTAAGATTTATTTTTAATACGTTTTTTTATGTAGGACACTATACACTAGTGTCTGCCCGCGATTTGGACTACCTAGATAGTGATCCATAGTAGTTATTTTATACTTGGATTCATTATATTTATGACCTGGTAATTTCTGATTTTTTTTTACCGGGGTTTATTGGTTAAGTATTCGTATTTTTGTAAGCATTTGACATACTAACATACTACTTAGCTCATAATTAATTAAACTCGTTGACCTAAAGTGTTAAACATTGTTTACACTCAGTTTATAAGAGCATTATTTAGCCAGCATAGTGGGAGCGATAAAAATTGTTAAACTACAATGATGAGTGTTCGACATTCATGCACTTTATAGGTCTGTGCTCCAATAAAAAAAATAAAACAAAATATATAAATTTTGATGAACTGCATCTTTATTATTACTGTGCTGAAAAGTACAAATAATGTCAAACCTAAATCAATAGGGATACGTAGAAAGTTCAATTACTAAAAATAAATGTAATATTCAATAAAGAATAATTGTGTATTTAATTCTATATCAACTAAAAGGAAAATTAAACAAAAATATACAGATATGCTAATTCACACACTTTGTATTGAGCGTAGTTAGCATTATAATCCAGGCAAAATTAGTAAGTTTTTCTGTACACTTTTCCACGGTTAGGTGTTTATAAATAATAATATGTATTAGTATTAATATTTCCGGTACACATTCAACAAGACAAGAGCTTCATTTCTGACCAGGCTCATAATGTGTGAAATATCCTAGATTAAAAAGAGGCCCAGCCTAGTGGTTAAGTCACTGGGCAACTGATAACAAGGTTAAGCAGATGACAACAAGGTCGGCCGGCCTGGGATGAATGACGCTTTATACAACGAGGCTATTTCATCATAAACACCGCAACAAGCTCGCCACTTAGTTAGTTTGTTAGGTGTTGCCTCCGAATACCATCGGCGAAATGAGGACGGGTGAATCCCTCCGCTGGGAACCCTGAGGCCGTTTAAACGGTTCTCAGGAGCTAAATAGGCACCCGTGATGGTATTATTATTATTGTTATCCTAGATTGTTTTATATTATAGGACAATGCCATCCTTGGATTCTACGACTGTGCGAATGTCCAGGGACCCTTATTCTGGTGCTTTTCACTTACGTTTCGATATATTCGATTATAAAGTAACCGATCTCGATAGAAAATTGTCAGTTTTATTTGAATATATTGAGCCAACATGCATGTCGAAAGAGCGAGAACTACCTTCCTGGCTGGAAGGCCTGGCAGGGAAGTAAAGGCTGTGATATATATATATGAATTCAGCACTTTCACTGTATCTCAGTACTTATCTACCCTCTCTCACTAACCAGAGATAGAGGTGAACCTAATGGTTATGCTTAGAATAAAGCAAAAGGGTACGCACATATAATGTGTGTCACGCAACTAGGTCTAAGTGACATACTCTACTATTTAGCGTACTATTATTGTTCGACCAGCTATTGACCCAACGTAGCGTGAATAGGCATCTTAAACCGGCATAATGATGGCAACCAGCGGTGCACCTGTATGCTTTTGCTGGTTGTTGTTATCATTACTGGACATTGCATACTGCTTAACATCAGGTGCAAGGCAACATGTTGAGCTCTTATATATATATATAAAAAGTGACGGATGTCCACAGAAAACTGTTATTTTCATTCGAATACATCGAGGCGACTTGCTTTCAAGCGTTTTTAATGACATGTCGGTTCGATATATATAAGTAATCGAATGATAAGTGACAGATCTTCATAGATCTGTCAGTTTTATTCGAATACATCAAAGCGACATGCATGTTAAAGCGCGAGAATTTTCCTCTATATTGAATGTAGATGTGAGTGACGCGTCAATAAGTATTATTTTTCAGTTTTAGAAAATTAATTATAGAAAAGTCTTATCTTCTCCTTTTTATTTTAATCTAAAAATGTATTATATTATCCAGAACCCTAATTAACCGAAAACTTATCGAACTTAGCAGCTTATTTTAAATTTATTAAAGACATTTGTAACATGTTTTATTTATGATTTTAAAGTTTAACCAAATATAGAAGACGTGGCGTAATTATTCGTCATACGTTGATACGTATCGAGGTACCGAACCCACAAATATTCCAGTAACATTCCATGTGTTGCAGCACATAACATCTCGTACAGCAAATTAATTAAAAATGTAATATAACTCCCGAGGTGGCGGTCCACATTGGCGCGGTTTTCGGTGCGCTCGAGCTTCGTCGTGCGACGCAGGCATTCCTCCATACTAAGCAAACCTGGAAATTGTTTTTGTACTCGAAGAATTTTGCAAAACGTCAAAGAAAAATGGCGCGAACAGGCCTCCGGAGCGCGCGCAAAAACCGCGTACCTCATGAACCGCACGCAGTCGCGGTTTTGTTCGATCGATTCATTTTACAGACTTCGATTCGCATTTTGTCCAGACTGAATAAATAGAAGCCTCTGTCGCATATCTAAAAAGGTTGGACTCTCCGAGGCAATTAGTTAGTGAATAGCTTTTGCTATACATGGGAGTTAATGATTTATTACTACGAGATACGTCGACCATAATTAACTAACTATATGTATGGCCAATTATATAAACTATAATTGTTACTTGCATCGGTGTTTAAAATAGTATACAAATGTCTTGATATATTATAACTTTAATACCACCCACAATCATAGACTACTATAAGTTCGTTAGCAAAAACATTCATAACATTAATGTTACATTACCTTATCAGTACCTAATAGTTATAAAATGCCCGAGCTCTCCTCCCTGGATCCCTCTTGATCTCGGATCCGCCCCTTGTCATCTGGTCATGGTATGAAAAACAAAATAATCACTCAAAGTACAAAGTGCTCCTTACATTCTACTCCTTACAAAGAAATTTATTTTGACACTTTATTTATTTATTTAAAATACTTTATAGCACAAAATAACAAAATAAAAGTACATAGGCGAACGTAATGACTGCAAATACTCGTACCTCACAGATTAACTTTGATTTTTTTTACTTTTATCTGAGCATATTTACTTTCTGTTATAATCTTATGACTATATGGGGGTCAATAACACCTAACATCATTCCAAATTTCACGTAAATCAGACCAGTAGTTCTCGAGATATTTAACGCTGACAAAGATTACACTAGATCCTTATTTGAAAAGACTTCCTTCTACAGAATATTTTTAGCAGTTTTATTTATCTTTATCAAGTGACATTGACATGATTGTTTACTGCTAAAATAGATTTGCTAAAGCCCGACAACCTGTTGTGGAACGTACAAGACTGCGCGTAACATGTCACGATGCGAAGACAGCATAAATAGTTGGATGGAGCATACGATATAGAGCTTCATAACCGCGATAGATAGATACTCTATTCATTTTGATACTGCATTTTTTTTTATTAGCGACCCGCCCGGCTTAGCAAGGATTACAACTAATTATATATATGACAGTACTATGTACATATAAACCTTCCGGAAGAAATTACCAAAATAATGGTGAAAACCGCTTCAAAATCCATGAGTACTCGTAGTTAAATCTACCACTATATGTGATGCACAGCTGACTGAAGCTGAGCCAAGACCCTTGCCACATCATATTAACTTGATTTAAATTGTTTTTTTTTTTTTTTTTTACCCACTAATTGTATATTCTTTTCTCTAATTGTAATATGAATTGATGTGGCAATAAACGTTTTTATTTTTATTCTTATTCAGTAGCCCTAGTGTGAGTTTTTTTTAACATTTACTTTCGCGTTAGCTTTACTATTGCGTTAACATTTTGACCAATCACACGCTCGCATTTTTAGTTCTCAAAATTTCCGCTTGGAGCGCTGAACTATTTCCCATACAAATTTTAGTTAACTCAAACTCAAAGTAATAGTTAGAAAACTCACACTAGGGGTACAGAAGATCATGTGTAGATACAAACAGACAGACTAACGCGGAAGCGACTTTTTTTTATACTATGTATAGAAAGTATAATACTTCGTCGATTTATTTCCGTGGTGGTCTTTTTTAAGGTGCGATTACGAAACGGGAGTTGATTTGACTAATCTATTAGTCATGCAAAATCGTCTTTATCGCCGCCTATTTCGTTTTTAATAACCGCATTCTTTAGCCACCTATCTTACACTAGTTGATTATGTGGCGTGCGCTCGGTTGTGTTGCATATTTTTTTCATACAAAGACACAAGTTTCAGTTCCACTTAATTCGCGCGCTTAATTCTATATCAAATAAAAAAAAATCCCAAAAACTCCCTTCGGAGCCGATTTTGAATGAAAAACTGACTTTGTTTTTCGCAACCCTAAAATATTGATATATTTTTTTGCGCTTTCGTACAAAAGCTTTTTGATATAGGAATAGAGAGAGACAGGACCGGCCTGCGTACGCGCACAGTCCGACCCGACGCACAGTCCGCGCGCTTCCTACGCCATTGTCGCCCCGCCTATTTTATTACTATTACATCTTTTGACATTTTATTATCTACGCTTATACTTTACAACGACAGGTTCTTTTTGTCTGCTTGAACGTTTACGAAAAATATATTACCTAATAACTTTGTCATAAAGAACACTAGAGGAAGTTGTAGATATCAAATACTGATTGTATATTAAATATATAGGCATAACACATAATATTATATATTTCTATACTTACTTAAGAAAGAAAGAAAGAAAGAGAAAGAAAATTCATTTATTTGCAATTCTGATAACAAGGTGTTGAATGTAATTATTTAGTACAGAATTTGTCCGTTATAGGCTCGCAAATATAGGTACACAACCACAGAGTTATAGGAAGTACACAACAATCCCATAAATATATACAACAGAAATACTAGACAAACTCAAATATTGAACAAATTTAAAATTAAAATAAATCATTAGAAATTATTAAAATATACATATTATACATTATGCATTAATTATATTAAAAACAATAAAATAATTTAGATTATGTTATTTACAGACAAAGACATTTTTATGTTTTCGAAATAATTATTATTATCCGTCGTTCCATTATCATTATGTTATCATTATCATTATTTTAATTATTATAGTTATTTTTATTATTTGCAATTATAATTATTATTTACAATTATTGTTAAGTATGTTTATTTATCAATAATTTTATCACAATATTACTAACTATGGATGTATTTTTTTCTTTACACTTCTATGGACGTGTTAGTTCACGGTTTAGTCTACACGATTTTTTAAGATATGAATGCAATTTACATCTTAATTTTCATCAAATAAAACCAATATATATCAAATACCTAACTTGTTATAAAATTTTAATTATTATAACGAATTAAGGAACTTTTAGGTACATTTTCAGTCTTTGGTGACAAGACAGAACTTATATGAAAATAATATTAGATATAAAAAAGTACAGCAAATAAAAAAACATTTTTTGCCTAAATTATTAATTTTAAAACGTAACCTCTTACGTAGTAAACATTACGCTATTGATTGGAAATCTCTTTCTTAAAGTAAAATAAAAATACTTAAAATAACAAATAATACAAAATATTAGATACTTAATTGAACTTTTTCAACCGTATTTTCATTTAAAGACACTGCATTCAAGAGATTCTGAAGTCTGCGTTCTCCATACAAAATGAGCTTTCGTACTTCCAATATTTCTCTACTGTTTATCGCAGAAAGAAAAAAAAATTGTCGGTCATTTTACATATTTATTCATTTTTCTGTCTTGGACATTTTTTTATTTATTTATTAGTTTATCAGAAAAAAACATAAAAAAATAATATTAATAATAAAAAAGTAATTATTACAACAAAAATATTTTTATACTTATAATGACCAAGATAAAAATAATACTTAATTGAACTTCAACTAACAGCCAGGTAGTACTACTAGAAGCACGTTTGTATGGGCAGAAACACGCTGCAGAGCCCTTAAACTGAATAATCGAGTGCTCATATCACATTGAGCATCGATCGACACTTGAGACAAAAAGTTGATACTACACAAAAGTATTAAACAAGTTAAAATATGTTGTTATAACAACTAATAACTTAACTTAATTAAAATAATTGTTATTAATATTAATAATTTGAAGTTTTTGCGATAAGTATGCGAAGTTATATTACAATAAAATTTAATATCATTATAATTTCAACGAAAATGTTGCTAACTAATAAGGCAAAATGTATTTTGATTTGCTGTACATTCCCTTACCAATCTCTCCTCTGTAGATATCTAAACAGTACCTTACTGCTAAGAAATTAAGTCCGTATTGGTGTTTACTTGTTACGTACATACTACTTTAAATAACCACTATTCTCGTCACATAACAGCAAGATCACGTTTAAATTTTCAATTAATTGAACAAGAAAAAGTAATTTAATATTAAATTCAATTTAAACAAAGATGTTTTAGATGTAAATAATTTGATTTTTGCTTCGTCTCCAGAGTGCTGGAGATGCTTTGTGCAGTCGGCTTCACCAGAAGATGCTGTTCCATCATTCATTGGTTTTTTTCTTCGACACCTTGTACCTATTAATATGTATGGAATCGTTTGATATCGCCGCTTCTCCCATTAGGTACACAGGTTGCTTGGTATATAGGACTTTAAAAGGAGATATCTACTTTATAAAATGTTGCTTCGAGTTTAAGTATTTTAGCAGCTATAGCAATAGGCTGTTCGTATTTTTATAAGTTTGCATTTGTTAAAAAAAACTTAACTTAAATATAGAAATTAATATAAGATCTTAGAGCCGTTATTTTCCGCAAATTCCGTTTATTTTTATTGGAGCCATGCAGGTATATAGTATTTATTAGAGTGTTTTTGATAGTAGAATGATAAAGTCCATAAATAAGGTCGGTTGATACATTTTTGTTTAACACTATTATGCCCATTAAACGAAATGGGCGACTGCTAAGACAAATTTGCCTTTTGCCGTCAAGCAAACCGATGAAACCAAAAACTAAAATCAAGACATGACTAGGTCGAAAGTTGGCAAAAGGCAAAATTTCGGTTTTATTCTTTGGTTTCTCAAGCAGTAGGCTCCTGCCTAGTTTCGATTTATTGTGGAGAGAGACGGTAGTCACCTTTCAAGGTGAGCTTATGAAACGATAAAGCAGCAATTTCAATTTAGGTATTAATAAGTATTAAGTCCTCGATAAAAATAAAATTAGTAATAAAAAAACAGGGAATATACATGCTGTTTTTCAACTGAAACTCTAACACTACTTCTGACATGATTAGTAATGTATTTAACCCTCACAAAAGGAATAATACAAAGCAAAAATATTTGTTATACAAACCATCAAAGAATAGTAGCACAGTATAACAAACCACAGACTTTAGAATCAATAGGTAGAAAGGCGAAGTTTTCACCGGATGTAGTAATTTCGCATGCCTCATTTTTAAAGACACAATCATAGAGCAACGTGGCCACACCGTACCAGTCGCGTTGCTTCAAGTTCATAATCAACAATCGAGACATTCACAATCGCGAAGTCTGCGTTTTCCATACATAATGAGCTTTCGCACTCCCAGCATTACTGGACTACTGTTAGTCGAGAATTAAAATAATATTTTTGTCGGTCACTATATTAATTATTCTTTTTATGTTGCGTCTTTTTTTATCAGAATAAACACCTTTAATATTATATAATACAAAAATATTTATTACTCACTACTACAGAAAGATTTTTGTGTACAATTACCAACACAAAAATAATTGAACCTCGACCAACAGCCAAGTTGTAATATATCAACCAGGTCTAACCATTTTAATATTTAAGTCAATCGGTCCAGTGATTCTTGAGATATTCATACGGACGGACTCGGATTTATTTTTGTTTTATATAATAATAAATACCATTACGGGTGCCTTTTTTAGCTCAGGGTACCCAGCGAAGGAATTAACCCGCTCTTATTTTGGCGATGGTAATCGGAGGCAACACCTATTAAAACCTCGTTGAATAACGCGGTCTGCACTCATCCTAGGTCCGACCTTGTTGTCATCTGCTTAACCTTGTTATCAGTTGCGCAATGACTTAACCACTAGGCTGGGGTCGCTTTTTATTTAATATGTGAACCCTGATTATCTTAGTAAAACCACTCTCGTTCATTCTACCGCTTTCTAACCCTTTTCTTTATTGTAATAAATGCATTGTATTATCCCAAAAATGCTTACGTTAAAAATGCAGTGGCAAGAAAGACACCTTCGGAGACAATCCAGATGCGATCAGATTACAATCGACACGCTTACCGATACGTTTTTAAAGTTTTGAATAAAAAATATGTTTAGAATCAAATTGGATTCTTTGATTCTTCAATATTTTTATTTTGTTTTAGATACGCAGACATTTAAGAAGAAACACTTATACTGACATATTTTAGCTGTTAGCGTTAATTCAGCAATAAGCTTCGTATTACATTGGAGTCATAGTGATAGGTACTTTTAGGTAGGATAGGTCTTCTATAACTTCGCTAGGCTGTCCGACCGCTTTTGTTACCACGGCCAAAAAACCGCCCAGTGACAAACCAAAACCGAAACATGGATTTGGGTTCACCGGCTTTCTAACAGAAAACTACTGCATCAATTTACAATGTTGGTCTCATTATACTGGGTAAATGATGCGGTTACGAAAGGCCAAAAACGATTACTTTTCCCGTCATGTTTGGATTTTAGTCTTTGATTTCGTTGGTTTTTAGGAGGCTAATGTATAGATTAATTAATTGTCTTAAACTCTAGATGGTAGTCTCCCTTCAGGTTGCGGTTACATAACGGACGGTTTATTTGCTAATAACGGAGGCGTAGCTACTTAGGAGCTAGGCCCCGGGGCCCGGGCCCCCCTCGAATCCTTAACAGAAAATCTCGTTCAAACTGAACTTTTGAAAATTTCTACCATTTTCAAAATAAAAATGGCGGGTGGCAACCCGATTTTAAAATCATGGCAACTCAGTTAAGAGAAATTCGAAAGTTATACCTAGGGAATTGCCCTAAATTCTTTCTGTGGGTTGGCAGTGTTATCAATTTGATAAAAACTAACCAGTTTAGATAGTCGTGGGGCCCCATTTTTGATTTGCCCCAGGGCCCTTGGTTACCCAGCTACGCCTCTGAACGGAGCAACGATAGAGTAGTAGACTCTTATTGCAAATTCGTCTTTAACGCTGCCCATTTCGTATGCTGTTAAACAGTAATGATTGATTGACCCATTCATGCACTGTTTTTTTATCTGTAGGGCAATTTACACATATTCCTCATAAATTAAGGGCTCTAGGCTTGTACTATGTGTACCTACCAGAAACAACGATATAATTTATATTACATTTTATAAACAACCAGACCATGGCTGTACATAGAAACGTACCTACTAATATTCTTAGCAATGGGTGGGAATCGAACCTACGACGTCCGAATACAACGCCAAAGGTGCAACCAATAGTCTGCAGACTTTGTAGGTCTATTTAAACAAAAAGTCGCATTCCGTGAAAAAAAAAATCTAACAATATCTTTAAAATACATTTATTAGCCTCGATAAGACAAGGAAACAATTCCAAAAAGTATTCAAAGAATGCTGGGTGAGTCTCACAAGTAAAAAAAAAACAAACAATAAAAAAAACAGCTATTAATATTCGTTAGAAATATATTGGTTTGTCCCAAATATGCGCCGGAGGCTGAAATGTGATCTTGAGTGGGCGTGGAATGGACACCCTCTTTACTTGTTCAAATTAATTTTAATTTATATTTTTTATGTCAATCCGAATCTGGGCACATCTATATTTTAAAATTTTATAATTAGGGTTTCGTAGCTTGAAATATAGAATCACTTTCGTCTGACTTTATTGAGTAAGTAGATATATATTTAAATCTTTGACGAAGAAAGATTTTTTTTCCAATTTTATATATTCTCGTTTTTTTTTATTATTAAAATAAATAGTTAAGTAATTTAAAAGCTATATTTTAAGAGTTATCAAAAAACTTATATACTCATCATACAAAAGGGTCTAAATAAAAAAAATATATATATAAATTCCATAGAATAATCCATAATAGAATTTTATACCTAAATAAATTTTAAGTCTGTTTGTTGAATTTTGCATAATATTTTTTGGTATAAAATAAGTTCAGTAGTTTACTTGTGAAACGACCACAAACAGACTTAACACATTTGTAATTTTAATAAATAAATATGATATAAAATATAATGGAATAAAAAATGTTTTTTTTTATGCCTGTATAACTCTTAATGATAACCAATCAAATACAAAATGTCTTATCCATAAGTTTATATCATTATCGTCTCGTTTAAAATATTCTCGGAATGCCGCGGTCTAATCCCAACAAATCTTAGTGATTTAAAACTAAACAATTAAGGTGGGAAATAATGCCAAATAGCTAATATAATATAGATAATATAATAATAATAAATAACAACAATAATAATAATAATGTTTTTTGAATAATAATATTAGTTAGGCATGTTCTTTTCTTTAATTCGGAAATAGAATCTTACTTTAAATTTCAATGATAAATATAATATACTAGCTGACCCGCGCAACTTTGTCTGCGCGTTTAAATTTAACCGTTTACGCAGCGTACGCTCTTAAAAGGAATAATTTTTCCCCGTTTTTGCAACATTTTTCTTTGTTACTCCGCTCCTATTCGTCGTAGCGTGATGTTATATAGCCTATAGCCTTTCTCGATAAATGGATTATCCAACACGAAAATATTTTTTCAATTCGAATCAGTAGTTCCTGAGATTAGCGCGTTCAAACAAACAAACTCTTCAGCTTTATAATATTAGTATAGATAGTATAGATAATGTTAATGATAATAAATTGTTTGTATAATGTTAAACTGAATTACTTAATATATATAATTAATAAAACACTTTCTTGGAGTTTTATAATATATATTGTAAAAAAAAGTATTAATTTAACGTGTTTTATGTGTGTACTAATTATTATGATATTGTAATCTATGCTTTTCTTTAAATAACATATTTGGACTTATGTAATCACATATAATTATTGTTTAGATAACTGAATTTGTAGATGTGCTGTTGATAAGCCTGTACCTAATAAATAAATAAGGTACTATAGGTACGTATTAAAAAAAATCTACCCCAATAAAAAAAGGTATAAATACAGATGACTTTGAAAAGATGTACTTAAATAGAGATAATATGAGGTTCTGCTGATCAATTCGAACAACTTTAATCATGGAACCATATGTCACAAATGAAAAAAAAAAATTGACTTTCCCATAAAATTTGGTCATTTTAACATTACTAGTTTGTATGGAGAAGGCATTTCTTTTTATTCATCAAGTACTACCTTTTAAACTCACCCTGTAGGTATATACTTTTTTTTCGTGAATACAGAATATCTCTTTAAAATTATTATTTCATACCATTACATTAGGTATGTATTAAAATCACTAGTAATTTGTGTTGTTTACAATATTTCATTTACAATCATTAAAGAAAAACTATAGTATAACAAATATAAAAAAAAAAACTATAATCTAAATTAAATTAAAAATTTCGTAAAGTTCCTCTGAGGCCGCACACGTACCGAGATTTATAATTAAGTTATCTAATTTAAAACGTTATTTTTTAAATGATAACTATACTAATAATAAACATCGGCATGCAGTTGTTAAAGCCTTAATAATATAAAATCATACTTGGGGTTCTCGAAGACATATTCTATTATTTGTTGCTGCGTGTAATAGCGTCATAATGTAATTAATGACTATATTATGCGATAGTAATATTGATTGGATATATAATTAAAGTTATGCGATATGTTAGATATTGCTGATTAATCTCAAACTATGTAAGTTTCGTTCATTACCTTTTAAGTCGATTAGATTATATATTAAATACTACATATAATAACCAAAAACATATCTGTATCCCACTTTGAATAGGATTAAATTCTATCGAAATTATATATAAATCCTTTTTTTTTTGGGACAAACAAGAAATAGCTAGAAAACTCTCGCAAAGTACAATAAAACTACATCTTTTTTTTCTTTTTAGCTTCCGGTAATTAAATTCTTTTTTATTCCATATTCTCAAATATTTTGTCGACAAATCGGTTGGAAAACCTTGAAGAAAAAATTTTTTTTTTTTATTTGGTTGAAATATATAAAAAGCAGCCATTCAATAATCATATTTCACACGACCTAATAACTCAACTTTTTTTTATTTAACTCTTTTTTCGTCTGAATCCATTAGTTTATTTAAAGATTTTCCATTGAAAATTTTCCTAAATCGGACTACGTTCTCCGGGTATACAGACCTAAGTCTCACCAGTGAATTCCTATTCTGAAAAAAAAACGAAACCTTAAAAATATATATAACAATATTTGATCATGTTTTGCCGACCATACCCGAGGGATGACCCTTGAGTTCTCGTACCGTAGACACACTCACTACGTCAGATTGTCTTCTGAAGTGATACAACAGAAGATAAGACAGTCTTATCTTCTATCTACACGGGCCAACAACAACGTCTGAAAGGCGCCTCGGATGTCCGAGACCGTAGCATAAAATATCAAATTGGGTGCTTTATTATACTGAACCTGAGAGAAAATAATTATAATTATTTAATTGCCTGGGCTGACTGATAGACTTGGGTGCAAGTTAAAATGCTATATTAAAATTAATAATAAAAAATACTTTAAAAATTCGAATTGTTTATTCTATGTAAATCTTTACCAAAGATCTAGTATTGCGCCGCCTGAAATCTGTGTCAAAAAAAAAGATGTTTTTAACAATAAAGTCTTTTTGTTTTTATGAGAAATTTTTTACAAGCAATAAAATAAATAGATACTGGTATTAAGGAAACATGACAAAAAGAAGATAAAACCAAAAAAGAGCTGACTTAAAGGTCTTGGATACAAGTCCTTTTAAGCCACATTTTTTTAAAATTTGAATCAATTGATATCCAATTAATTTCTGATTAGTTATTTAGCTCATTTCCCCTTTGCATTAAAATACAAATCAGGTTGTGAAGGACGTACCTGCTCGTATGTATACCTACTATGCTGTCCACCATACCAATATAAAATATGCGATGTTGTTTTTGTATTTAAAATCGATGAGATTCGTGCGTTTTTTTGTTCCATATTGCTGTCAAAAAAGCTTGGCGGGTGACGTATGGCCGACTGGGCTCGCTTATTTCCCACGCGTCAACTAAACCCAGGATAAACTTTGAAACACAAAGCATTTATTAGGTTGTTTAAAAGTATATTTAGGCTGTAAAAAGGCTATTTAAAATAAATTATTTATTTGTATTTTTACCTAGGAGTAAATTTAAATTTAGAATGTTATAAACTGATAATATGATATAAATATACCATACGTATACCTACGAATATCTAATAATACAAATTTATAAGCCCGAATTTGTTTAAAGTTCTAAAGCTTAAACAAATTCGGGTTCGACCTGCTCGAAATAATAGTTTTTATTTTCTTGACACTTAAATATGGTAATAGAATAATTATATATAAAAAAGTATTAAAATACAGTGCAACCTTTCAATTCAAAAATGGGGAATCATTTTTTTTTTAATTTGTGACACATGGTTCCTTGGGAAAAGTTGTTCTATTTGATCAGTAAAACCTCATATTAGCCCAAAGTACCTATAACCTTTCAAAGTCACCATGTATATGATTTCTTGTTAAATTATAGAGTATATGTTTTAATATTATATATTAAACTTCAATTCTTTTTGACCTAATAAAAGGCTTTTTTTCAATTAAAATATAACTAACCTAAAATTGCGTTAAAATATTTATATAAGCCAATTATACATTATTATTATACGGTTGATATTATTTAATATTAGAATATTCGGTTAATAATGAGGAATTGAATTAAAATGTTTTAAATTGAGTCTATATTACTCGTATTTCACTTGCCATAACTCACAAATTTAATTTTAAATCAAACATTCCTACAAATAAATAAATGGGCAGCTAAATATTATAAATTAGTGTGACTTCTCGATCAAGTTTTAAAATTAAAAAAAAAGAAACACTTGTCAAAAATATACCTATAATTTGTAAATCACACTAATAATAATTTAACCAAGCATTTAATCTTAAATCTGTTCACCGGTGCCGGTATCGCTCTGTCAAAACGCTGACGTATGGACTGACGCGTATTCCCGTGTCAGATGTTTTTTGATCTTTTTTCCGAAAAGGCAAACGCGGGCAGGTGCTGCAGTCAGTATTGTTTAGAATACACTATGGCTACATACATATAGTGTAGGTATATACATGGCGACTTCGGAAGGTTCTACTCCGGACTAATTTGAGGCTCTACTGATCAAATTAAAACAATTTCCCCATAAAAGAATATTAAAAAAGCGGCCCCCAACCTAGTGGTGTAGTCACTGCGCAACTGATAACAAGGTTTGGCAGATGACAACAAGGCCGGTTTGGGATGGGTGACCGCTTTATACAACGAGGCTAATTCATCATAAACTTGTTAGGTGTTGCCTCCGAATACCATCGGCGAAATTAGGACGGGTTAATCCCTCCGCTGGGTACCCTGAGGCCGTTTAAAACGGTTCTCGGGAGCCAAATAGGCACCCGTGATGCTATTTAATTAATTAAGCATGTGTCGTAAATGAAAAAAAAATCGGCTTCTTCATACAAATTGGTTATTTTAACATTTCTAGTTTATATATAGAGCAGAGGCGGATCCACGATTGAATTTTGGCGGAGAGGAAAAAAAATGTAAATCTACCAATATTTAATGAACAAAAAAACGTCATCGTCAATAATATCGCTCATCGCATGTTCACGTCTTCAATTGACATGAAGACGTAAACGCTATCGTCCAACGTCCCATAACGTCTAAGTTTACCGACCAAGTATTTCTATCTGCTTCTTTCGAATCCCTCCCTGGATTTGTCAATGTATAAAAGCCAATTTATTTGCGACACTTGGTCAAATGGGAATTTTATTTGTTCAGTAGAGCCTTATGCCCAAAGTACAATCTTCCAAAGTCACCATGTATATGCTGTACCTACTGTATGCATATATAGGTACCGGTTAGCCTTTAGCAACATATAAATATTGATAAAGTCATTGTAAGTATACAATATAAGGTAATACTTAATTAGGTATTTCTTTAATTATTGTTTACAGCATAATAAAAGCCCGTATTATGTATGTATACCCAATTAATACCTGCATTTTTAGTATAAACTAAATGCTCATCTAACAAAGGAAAATAAATAAATAGTTAATTTATTTAGTTAATATCTACAGGTAAGACATCATATTGCCTGATGGTCTTAAACTAAGCTTATATTTTTCGTACCAGAAACAATGATACTAATAAATACTATATTTTACAAACACCCTGCCCAGGGCAAACTGTAAAAACCGTACCCACTAAATTGGATGGTTTTCAGTGGCCCACAACACACACTTTGTATTCAACGCCAACAGGGCGGCGGCGTAACCACTAGGTATATACTCGTAGACCACGGATGCGGTAAAAACAGTTAACAGCTATGTTTCAAAGCGAAGGGCGGATTCGCTTTAAACACTGGATGACAGGGTTATCGATCGATATCCAAGCCAATGATTTTAAAAAGCGACTGTAAAAAGTTTCTAAAATATCCAATTTGTCTAAAATGAGACAAACCATATAGATATATCTAAACATGCCAATCAACAATTATATTAATCAAATTTGCATTACTAACCTACAATGTAATCCCCGAATCACCCAGTAACCTTCAGTTTCATAAAGTTCGGACCCGGAATCATCCGTCAACTTCTGGTTTTATGAATTCTAACCGTGAATCACCAACTAAATATTAATACTTACTAAAAAATCTAGCCATCAACGTCTCATAGCAAGTTGCATAAAACCTAGCCCTAAGTCACGTCTGTAGCTCTGAATTCCCCACTAATACACTCCCAAAAGTCTAGCCCTAAAACACCAACCATCCTGTACTCCCATAAAGTGTAGGCCTAAATCGCATCTACCAACGTCCAGATTCACAAAGTCTATCCAAAAATCACCCACCTGACTCGTACAAAAAACATTGCGTAAAGGTTTTCTAATTCAGAATACTTTCGAGCTTGCATATTTAAATACCAATTTTAATTTGTTTTCGTTCAAGAAACATTTGACCGCTTGTTCCTGCAAGTAGTGTTTTAATTTATATTTATCGGAGAGATATGACTGTGCAGTTTGTGCCGGAGTTGTTGCTACATTTACTATTATATTTTTATTGGGACGCTTTTGTATGAGTTGGCAGATATTTATCGGGTACCGGAGCATTATTGGGCCCGCACATAATCGTCCGCATAAAGCACCTTGTCACACGGTCGTTGGGCCCCAAGTTCGGACCCCGCGTCATCTTTTTGTGCGACCCGGGCCGAGACCTCGTATTCTCCGAGAAGTGGAAAAAATGAAGATATTAATATATCCTTCTAATTCGAAATACGTTTCGAATAAAAGGTACCTACATCATAAATCATTACACGATCCGTACAATGGTTTTAAATAGCCGAGAGAAATTTAACAATTCCGAGAATTTTGTCTGTCGTCAATCAACTGTTGTGACAGTTATCAAGTGACTGACTATCAGTATGTTTTGTTTGGATATTATTTGCAGGAAGTAAAGATATAAAAAAATATGTAACCGATGCGATTGAATATTGGAGGTATAGAGCGAGACGATTACTGCTATTGTAGCAGACAATGAGAGCGCGTTGTCTGTCTGTCCATGGGCATTGGGTCTGTCAGCAAGCGGCCAGTCATCGTCCGCTCATTAGCTGCCTGTCCTCTAACATTGAATTAACCATGACCCGTTCAAATCAACCTAATAGCCGGGTAAAACAATATTTTATCACAATCTATAAACACGTTTTTATAATGAATGATTATAAATAATTTGAGATTATTGTATATTATTTATTATTCATTTATTTATTAAAACATTTCTTCAATGCTTTCACAAATTATGATTAGTTATGCCAGACAGGTGTATCTGTATCAAATGACATGACTAATAAAACTTAAGGCAGATATTTTAGGATTCCGTACCAGTTTGTCTGTCCAAACCCATTTTTCAGTTTTCTTATAATATTGGAGATTATTTTATTATTATTTATGTATATCATATAACTATCTAAGCATTAATTTAATTATATCATATTACTTTTATTATAAATGTCTAAAATGGCCAATGTCTAAATAGATTTTGCACGCGACTTTTTTCTACTTTATCAACTTCAAAAGAAATTAATAATCAACATCAGCTCAGCTTATATAATATTACACGGAACCATAAACAACGCCTTCTTTGTTTTTTTGGAGTGTGTCATCAATTAATAAAACTTGCAATGCTAAATAAAGATGCAAATTAAAGTGTCTTGATATTTGATAGTTTAATTTTCTAGCTACTTATTTTTTTACAGAAACCTGATCGTAGCTGACTCAGTGTTGTTTTTTCAATAAACTCACCTCAACCATTTAAAACAATTTGGGAGGAAAGGCCAGATTTCTCCGGTTTCAGACGATTTCAAAATCACTTATTTTTACAGCAAAGCGATTGAAACTTGATCTTTGTTTAAACTAGATTAAGTACTGAGTGTGCTAAATTTATGTTTATTTTAAAAACAACGAATGTCTCACTTAACACTTACGTTAAAATAGTTTTATGATGTCCAATGTAAAACTATTTTTTACTTTTTTTTGGTGCTATGATCGGCCATAGTTAATAATATAATAATAATAATATGTAGGACAATTTACACATATGGCTCTGGTCAGACTAATTTATAGTGCTAATCTCTAGGCTTGTACTATGTGTTACAGAAACAACGATATTAATACATTATATTTTATAAACACCCAGGCCAATGACAAACCGTAAAGTATTATTCATACTCTAATTAGACTCATGTTTAATTGTTACCTTGTAGAAAGAAATATTGTTTGAATGTTGTTGGTCTGTATTTAAGTTTAATATTTAAGTCTACGGTCTGAATGCCTTGAAATGTATTTTTAGGTTTTTACTAGTAATTCTTCAATAAAATAGATTTCTTAATAAGTATTATTCATTTAAGCGAAATTGTTGGTTATGTAATTCCGATATGTTAATTTTCAGACATATTTTAATTTGTATTGAAATTGGATTTCTTTAAAAAAAAAAAATTACACATTCGTTTAAAAAGAAGAATAAAAAATCCGAGGTTTTCATGAAAGTTCAAAAAGCTTTTGCCAATTCATATATCTATAATATTTACTTTACTTATATATATTTATATATCGAGCTCCGAAATTTTAAAAGAGAAAATTCGATTTAACATTAAACAAAAGGTTGGTGTATCAATTTAAGAATATTAAGGCTAACAAAATGTGTCTCCGTTGTGTGATACAGGCGCTTAAGATAGGGATCTGACCCTAGTGAGTCCCGAACCAAGAATGCCATGAATTCACGAATCACATTCCAAGAAACAGTTTTTTTATACACGTTGTGATGGTGTACCTTTTTGCATGTAGTTTGTGCCTTACGACAATGTAGGCAGGCTGCGTTGTTTTGCTTATTTCACGGAGAAAATATTGATAAGTTTATTGTTTAAGCATTTTATTTATTTAAAACCGTTCTTATAATAATAATCCCTGGTCTCATCCCGATGTGTACTAATGAGTTTTTAATTTAAAAAAATATGTACATTTGTTTGACAACACCACTACAGTCCTCGGAGAGCACGTTAAGCTGTTGGTCCCGGTTTCACTATACCAACTTGTGAAACTGTTTAGAGATGGGTTATTGAGTCTATTCAAAACATCGCGACGAGCTAGCCACTTGTTCGGTGTAGACTCATACCATCGGCTACGACGAGGTGGGATTAAAACCCCTCTGCACCCTGGGGCCGTCTAGGCGGTCTCGGGCGCCGTAAGGCAACCGTGATGATATGTATGTATGTTATAATAATAATATAAACTATATTTGGCTTTACTTATAAAAAGTGTTTAAGGCCTTGAAGAATACTATAGTTAAAATAGGTCCAGTCTCTTTTAGGCATATTCATTTTTCTTATCTTCAACAACTTTCTTTTTTTTTTTGGAGGTTATAATAAATATACATTAAGAACTCCTCTTATGGGTTCAATTTTCTATGTATACGAGTATCCAATCAGATGTTTAACACTCATTTATTTATTTATGCTCCCCGCGTCATCTCGGGGTATCCAGCGAAGGGGTTTTTGTTCACACATTATACTACAAAGTAGCCTCAAACAGAGAAAGACATTGCATGATTATTACCTTGTTTTTTTTTTATATAACCTATCTGAAACCTATTTTCATGAAGAAATTGATGTCCTTAAAATTTGTTGAACCCGTGGTGTACTACTTTAATAATAGCACTTGGCGACTTTTTTTACCGAGAGCTTACTATAAGCCTGGAATGTAAGAATGATCGCGAGGTACTTAGATTTTGGTCAATGTGTCGAATAAAATGAATGAATGAACCAAACATACTCAATGGAATGTTTTTTTACACGTTCAAATTCCTATATATTTTTTTAACCTAACCACCTTTGTGTGTGTAGTGTATTATCGCCTGTATTCTTTTGACATAAGTCATAAGAGTGATAGTGACAGAACACTAATTAGCTTAACCAATGCTCAAACATTTTTATAAGTAAGGCCATAAGTTATTATTAAAAGGTTAACAAGAAGACATTGTGATAGTTGCCACGATTCTACGAAATAAATCGGAAATGAAAGTGAAAATTTGACACATTTTTACAATAACAACAATAAATATATTTATTTGGACCAAAAAAAAATTTTTTCTTTTTCATCTTTAAAAAAATAATATAACACATATCGTCACGGGTGCTTTACGGCGCCCGAGACCGCCTAGACGACTAAATTAATATAAGATTAACCTATAAATGAATTTATAAAAATGCATAAATATAAAATACTGAAAAAAGTTAAAATAACAGACTCCTCTACCATCTAGTATTAGAAACTAGGACTTACTTCATGTTCATGTTATTCTGGATCTCAAGTATTTCTCTTTTATTTCAATAAATTTTACAGCTGATTGTCACAATAATCACATGTCAATAATTTAAAACAGAAGCGTCTAATTTAGGCCACCGTGTTCTAGCTATCAGCCCAAATCGTCGCGTGCGCAGAGCGTTGTATAATAGGATTGTCGCCGGGGTTTTTTGTGTCGACCAGAGATCAGAGGATCGATTAGTAATTGGTTGGACGACACATGTTTGGAAGTCTTTAAGCTGTATTATAGTTGTTAGCGATCATTGTTTGGATCTGACTTTTAATTAAGGAATTTTATCAGCGGATTGGTGTTTAGAAACTTTTACCTGCCTTCTACTGTGTGATATTTCCAAAATTGTGATTTCCTAGATAGAGAATCAACTTCAACATTGTCATTTTTCCCATAATGCATCACCGATGATGCTGAAAACATTATGGTGATCACAGACCTTGTATTTTGTGGCGATTGATAAATAAATTATGTACAACTCTGCTTTTATAGGTATTCAATCACTTTCTTTACATACACAAACACACACGCACCCGCACTCTTACACACGCACTCACAAGGACACTATTCTAGAAACTAGTATAGAAGATATAGTCAGTATCATATTATATATATTTGTACATTTTATTAAAGGTATGTAGACAAATAAACTTTTTCAACACGTAACTTTCAGTCGAGAGACAGGCTTCTCCTCGTTTGGTCGTCAGAGGGTGGCCACCTAAATTCAGTAAGTCCTAGTTTCTAACACTAGATGGTAGAGGAGTCTGTTATTTTAACTTTTTTCAGTATTTTATATTTATGCATTTTTATAAATTCATTTATAGGTTAATCTTATATTAATTTAGTCGTCTAGGCGGTCTCGGGCGCCGTAAAGCACCCGTGACGATATGTGTTATATTATTTTTTTAAAGATGAAAAAGAAAAAAATTTTTTTTGGTCCAAATAAATATATTTATTGTTATTATTGTAAAAATGTGTCAAATTTTCACTTTCATTTCCGATTTATTTCGTAGAATCGTGGCAACTATCACAATGTCTTCTTGTTAACCTTTTAATAATAACTTATGGCCTTACTTATAAAAATGTTTGAGCATTGGTTAAGCTAATAATTAGTGTTCTGTCACTATCACTCTTATGACTTATGTCAAAAGAATACAGGCGATAATACACTACACACACAAAGGTGGTTAGGTTAAAAAAATATATAGGAATTTGAACGTGTAAAAAAACATTCCATTGAGAATGTTTGGTTCATTCATTCATTTTATTCGACACATTGACCAAAATCTAAGTACCTCGCGATCATTCTTACATTCCAGGCTTATAGTAAGCTCTCGGTAAAAAAAGTCGCCAAGTGCTATTATTAAAGTAGTACACCACGGGTTCAACAAATTTTTAGGACATCAATTTCTTCATGAAAATAGGTTTCAGATAGGTTATATTTTCTGAAAAAAAAACAAGGTAATAATCATGCAATATCTGTCTCTGTTAATATTTGAGACTGCTTTGTTAACGGTAGGTAAATATAAAATTTCACCCTCATATCTACTGTTCACATAATTTGAAGGTGGGTACCTTGAAATTATGTGAATTTCAGTTTTATTAGTTACTTTAATTTAATAAAACAGAATTTAAAAACGTACGATGTTTATTTTTAGTATATTTGGATAGTTTAGTATATGTAAGAATTACTATAACTCAATTTCCGAAATCAAGACTTTTAATACAAACTGAGCGCTTCCAAATATTTAATTCATTGATTAGGCTTTCTTTTTATGTTTAATTTAAAAAAAAAGTGTCTAAGATTTTATTCAGTTAATAATAATCTGTGGCCGTAGTGTGTTTTTTTAACTTTTACTATCTCATAACAATAAACTAGTTTTATTTTTATATACCTAATGACAAAATAAGCATATCGGAAATATGTAATTTGTGTATATTTCATCTTTTTCTTTTCCCCGAGTGATCGCACGGGTAATAATATTTGAATTTTGAAACAATGGTGGTAGTTTGTGTTAACGTTCTCACTGCGTTAAGTGACTACTCTCCACCAATAGGATCCCTTATTTTTTTAAGCCTGTCAAAATAATCTAATCTGATTGGCGAAGAGTGATGAGAAAATTAAAAATACTCGCACTGAGGCCACAGCCCCCTAATTGGTGAACAAGTTAACGCTGTAGTAAACGTTAAAAAATTGGTCATACAAAAATTCTATTTTAATTTTTCGTTCCAATGAAGTGCGGAACCCTAATAATGCCTATAATCTTCCTCTATGATATGGTTTATGTATGTCTTTTACAAACAATTCTACACACCTATATTCATATCGACACGTTCACGCGTTTCTATACGTACAGCACACAAACAAACTCTTAACTATATTCAGTAGAAAGCTCTATTATAGCCGCGTTAAGAGACACTTGAGATTAGCATCTGGCTCTTAACAAATATCTTCAAGTTTCAAACACAATACTGGGGATTAAAGCGCGGTGTGTTTACAAAAACATGACAAAGATAGGAGGTCGGGTATTGTCCGCGTGTTTAGGAAACATGCGGTTACAAGTACAGCTACCTAATATCACTTTATTGAATGTTCTGCACGACCCGATGGACATGTGAAGGAATTATCGATTTCTCTACTCTAGTTCACAGTTTGTGTGAAACATTTGGAAAAAAATGTGGGAAGAATATCTAAAGAATTTGTTTTTTTTTGTGTAAATTTATTGTATAAGTACGTGTCTTCAAATTTAATAGAAATTATTAATATAATTCGAATTAATAGCGTATGATTATACATTTGTAACAAACCTATATTCCACTCCCTTATAAATAAACATAAAAATATTACTTATTTCATAATCAACCTTAAAATATAAATAATAAAGATCATTTCACGGGTCCAAATCGAGCAAATATTCAGCTTTGTTACAACAATGTGACAAAGTCGTCTTATAAAGATGATTTATGATCTTGTTAAGTATCCCGCGCAATTGTTGGGAAAATTTATTATTACTCGTAAACTATAAACAACGAGCAAATCTGGTTATTTATGACGTGATTGGACATTTGCGTACACCGCTATGTATATATTACTTTTTATAATCGTCCTTAGGACGGTGTGGCTCCCGAGACCCATACACGGATTATTTATTGAATACTAACCCTCGACGGAGACACGTCGGGCAGACGTCTTCATAACGACCATTACTGATCGTTTGTGTCTATTGTTACAGGCGAGAAACCGTTCAAATGCGAGTACGCCGGCTGCGACAGGAGATTCGCAAACTCCTCGGACAGGAAAAAGCACTCGCACGTGCACACGTCAGACAAGCCGTACAACTGCCGCGTGCACGGTTGCGACAAGTCGTACACGCATCCCTCGTCGCTGCGGAAGCACATGAAGGTGCACGGCGCGGCAGGGGACGCCTCCCCGCGGTACGACAGCGACGGCGACGACTCCTCCTCCGCGGGCTCCGTCAGCGTGACAGCGGGAGCCGCCAGCCCCGCTGCGCTCGCGCCGCCTCCGCATCATGCCCCGCCCGTGCATCCCCCGCCGCACGCGTCCATCGCCGACAAGCTCGAGAGCCTCAACGACAAATACCTCAACCCGCACGAGCAGAAACCTTACGAGAGACCACCTCATCACCCTCAGCCCCATCTCACAAACATCGGGGGCAATATTCACCAGGATAACAAACTAGGTTTCAGCGGTCACTGGCCGCAGTTCCAGCAGCCGGCGCCGGCGGTCCCGCACGGGGTGCCGGACTGGTGGTGTCCCACGCAGGAGTCCTACCACCACCACCACCTGGTGCACCACTCGGGCGCCGCCGCCGCCTACTGACCCCACCACGCTTAGGGAAGTCTTCATTCCACGCGCAGTATGCTGCTGACGATAGCCCCAGCCCAGTCATTGACCCCGCGAGCATCTTGAAAAGTGGAGAGCGCCTCCCGCGCGGAATGAATATTTTCCTAAAGCGCTCACGGAAATTATTCTCCTTTCTTTTGCCTTCAACCATAACAGGACATTTGCGGACAACACTTTTCAACAAAAACTTCGCACGAGTGAAATCTGTCCTAAAATGGGTTCCATTCAGTTCATGTATTTTCTGAATTCTTTAAACCTAAGGAGTTAGCACTTGTTTAATACGTGGGCCAAACAAAACGCAGCCGTCCTTCATAATTTACAAGCCTATCACTATCAGATAATAAACAATGTTTGTTGACAATTGTTCTGTAAACAATACTGCGCCGGAGTCTGCAGTTCATAAAAACAAATAATGTGCGATGCTTTATGACGTATCGTATATTTTATATTCATTTTGAAAGGCCACGTTTCTTTTAGTTAAAAGCGTTTATTAAGTAAGTTGTACACGTTAACAATTGTCAACATTGTCAACTTTTTACAGAATAATAATTTATAACCGTTTATAATATTCGAGTCTTTATTTTAGTTTCAAAAGAGAGCTTTTTCTGAAATTGTATAGAGAAGTAAAACGCCTTAATTCCCTTAACCAGAACGCCAAAGTACCTAAATAATACAGATTAGGTTGTAAATGAATTTGTAAATTACTTATATTGTAATTATAATTAGGTATTTTCGTTAAGCAAATGCCAAGTGATAATAGAGATTAAGGTGGTCTACTAGTGGGTATTTATTGTAAAAAATATCTGAAACATTTTATGTTTTAGAAGCGCTAAGTATATAATATTTTGTAAATTATAAATTTGAATTAATAAAATATTATAAATAAGCAAATATAATGTTCTATTTTTTCACGAGAAGCCAACTTAGTTTACGATGTAAAATAGCATGAAGTATTTTATTGACTGAAAGAACGCGATTGTTTAATTATAAGTTATTTTATAAAAGAAAATTGTTAAATGTACCTATTTTCTACAGCCCTGTAAATAGCCATAAGGAAAATAAATAAAAATGACTTATTTAATAATACTACAATTTATTTATTTTTTCCTCCAATTCGCAATAATTTATTTAAGCAAATAATTATCTGACGCATGATTAAGAAATGGGCAGTTGAAAGCAGCTGATTATTCTGAATGTAGACTAGTAATGCAAATTCGTCTTTGACGCTGCCCATTTCGTAACCGCATCATTCAGTCGGAAGGTATAGGTAAAGACATTGATTGACCCTATTCATAGATACTATCGGGTATAGGTGCTGTACTTCAATAATATAATAATAAAATTGTAGCTACTGACGTTTTTACTGAAGTATTAAATAAAAAAAGAATACGAGTATGAAGGATATTTAAGTAAATATTTACAATCCTTGGCTATAAAGTTGGATGTAGTCACGGCAGGGTTCGATAAAATAACAATGATTCAAAAGAAATGATAAGTTAAAGAAAAGTCCAGGACAAGAAAAAATATATCTCCCAATACTTACCTAAATATGAACAATAGTTTATAAAAACAGCAAAGTAAGCCCCTCCTAATATCTGCAATTAATAAGGATCATAAACATGTGCCGGATCATTTATGGTGCAATATTTAAGCGATGCGATTCATGGTTTATTGAACGATATTTTTTTATAAAGATAAATTCGTAAACAACGTCTCCTGTCGTACCTAAATAAGTAGGGCCACAAGATTGATCACTTTGAGCAACAAATCTAAAATGGAAATCCAATTCTCGCGATCATTTCGATCGGATTCCGATCAAAAAACCGAATGCCGTGACGATGCCCTCGATAAAACACACCACAACAAAACGAGGAACAATCATACTCCAAAGGAGAATTGAATTTATCATTGAGAACAAGCGAGAGAAAAAAATGATAAATGATCTAAAATGCATAAGAAATCACGAGTGCGAAAGAGACGGGCATCGCGTTCGCCTTTACCGTCCACCGAGATGATTTATCGTTTCTCAACAGGGATTGGCCGATGCAGTACTTATAAGATTTATAGATCCTTGCGATGCATGCGCGGTAGGAGCGTTTTCTTATTATAAATCTCACTCCTGCGCATGCACTTGCGATTGCCTCTTTAGCTGTCCGGAGGAGAAATTAAAAATTATGTTAACATATTACTGCAATGTATGAACGAGTCAAACCTGCCCTTTTCGAGACCGTTAATTACTCAGAAACTTATTATTTTCTACCGGTAAATATATTTTAAATGCGGAATTAAATTATTGGGATATTACAAATTCATATGACAAACTCGATTCGTGAATCGCATTAAAATGTTAATGGCGAACGAATAAAACTAAAAAACGTGAAACATTTATAATCTTCCTTTTATAAATAACTAAGCAGGTAGGTATGTATACTCGGTTAAACCGTGAACCTTAGGAGATTAATAACGAGTTAAACAATATGTTACAGCAACATAACTTTATAGCCAGGAAACATTATCACAACTCATAGCCGACAGAGGCGATAACCAATTCATGCCTATAGTCATGTTGTTCAGCGTCTCCCTACATTATATACCAAGAAGTAATATAAGTTATACGGGCTGCAGGGCCTCGTCTTTGGCGACGCGACGTTCGGCGGATCGAAGGGGCCCCGAGATAAGATCTGCATCTGCGAGTGACACCTGGCCCCGCCCTCAGCATCCCCCGGCCCTAGTTGTTTTCCTTTTTGTCCCTGGGGAGAGCTGTAATCGGTTGTATCGTAGGTACTTGTTTATAATCATAGGGAATAGAAAAATTATTGTTGCCAACATAATAACCGAGACAAATATTTGTGCCGAGTCTTGCAAACGTCACAAATATTCACTACATAGTACAGGGTGTCTCAAAAGAAATTTTATATTTAGTGGATTGATTAAAAAAAAAGGAAGCGGTATATAGAAAAAATGTTTATTTATTGTTAAAATACACTTTTTGGGAATTCATTTCTTAAAAATAATATCGTCTAAATGTAAACCCTCACGTTGTTGGCACTCATTTAATCGAACAATAAAATTACTTATGACTGCTCGACAGGTGGAGTGAGGGATGGCTGCCATTTCGTGACGGATATTTTCTTTCAAATGCGCCAGTGAAGTTGGTTTATTGGCGTAAACTTTAGATTTAAGATAACCCCATAGGAAAAAGTCCATAGGGGTTAAATCTGGGCTACGTGGAGGCCAATTTATGTCACCTCTCCGGGAGATCAATTTTCCTGAGAAAATTTCACGAACACGTGGCAGAGATAAATTGGACGTGTGTGAAGTTGCTCCGTCCTGTTGAAACCATGTTCTTTGGTTATAGCCAGGAAAGTTTTGCAGTTCAGGTACCAAGAAGTTGTCTAACATCTCCACATAACGCTCTGAATTGACTGTAACTGTACGCCCCATTTCGTCTTCAAAAAAGTAAGGGCCGATAATTCCTCGCGCCGACATGGCAGCCCATACGGTCACTTTAGGCGAGTGTAGGGGTTGCTGATGTTTGCGTTTCGGATTGGCTGAACTCCAGTAGCGGCAGTTTTGCTTATTTACGTGGCCATTAAGATGAAAATGAGCTTCATCCGAAAACAAAATGTTGGTAAACGTTGAAAATCGCTCAATCATCTGATTTACGAAATTAAGCCTCTGACCGGCATCTTGGGGCTTTAATTCTTGCACCAATTGAATTTTGTAGGGGTGCAGCTTTAGATCTTTGTGCATAATGCGATGTAATGATGATCTATGCACATTTAAAGCACTCGCGCGCTTCCGAATTGAAAGGTTCGGGTCGTCACGTACAGACTGATTAACACTCTCCACGTTTTCTACCGTTCTTGATGACCTAGGTCGCCCGGATTTTGATTTATCCAGCGTTGATCCAGTCTCTTCAAACTTTTTAACCCAATGTCGAATGAGAGGAAGGCTTGGCGCATCATTTAAGTGGCGAAAACCTCGAATACTGCAGAATTTTCTACGCGCGACAGTTGCCGAATCACCGTTCTTGTAAAACTCTCGCACGCACAACGCGCGGTCTGCTCCCGAGAAACGCTCCATAGCGACTGAATTCCCAAGAGCCAAGCTACTAATTGACATAACCCCCGCACCCCTCAAGTACGCAGCGTTCACGCAGTAAGCTAAACAAATATAAAATTTCTTTTGAGACACCCTGTATAAAAAATAAAGTCGCTTTCCGAGTCTGTCTGCCTAAACTGTTAGATCTTTATAAACTATGCAACGGATTTTGATGCGTGTTTCATTAACAATTAGATAATTTCTTCAGAATATAATAATATAATTACGCGGTGGCCTTGTTGAGTTGGTTAGACCTTGGACTTAATAACACTTAGGTCCCTGGTTCGGATCCCAGTACCAATGAGTTTTTAATTAAAAAAAATATGTACATTTGTTTGACAACACCACACAATAGTGCCTCGGAGAGCACGTTAAGCTGGTCGGTCCCGGTTTCACTATACCAACTTGTGAAACAGTTTATAGATGGGTTATTAAGTCTATCCAAACATCGCGACGAGCTAACCACTTGTTCGGTGTAGACTCATAACATCGGCTACGACGAGGTGGGATTAAAAACCCCTCCGCCTGGTACCCTGGGGCCGTCTAGGCGGTCTCGGGCGACGTAAGGCACCCGTGATGATATGTGTGTATGTATGTACGTATGTATATATCTACGCGTACAGGACGTAGGTACAAACGCGGGAAGCGTCTTCAATGTAAATACTATGTAGATAACATACACATACGGCGTGTATAATAATATAATATTAATTTTAAAAATATACAAAAGTCAATAATTCGTAAACACATATTATTTTGGGTTCTTTTATTGTCAACATCCAGGACCCTACATTGCACCCGTCCGAAGAGATTACATGTGTGTACGTTTGCAGCAGAGACTTAGGAGGCCCATGGGGTCCAAGCGTAAAGCTTTAAGCGGATGGTCTCATCGCTCCCTCTGGTGACAAGAGGGCTGGATCATTTCTCGCGCAAAGAATTAAAATTGCTATTCGATTGCCAGATCTTTTCACTTAATTTAATACTTTCTATTAAATTTAAACGAAAACTACTAATTAAGTTCGCGCTCAACAAAACACAAATATACAAAATTTAACATTAAGATTAGATTCGAAATATCGGCAAAATGAATTGCAAATACACCTAAGACGAGATGCAAAAAACAATGTATGGCAAAATACAATAGAGTTGGTAATTCTAATGTCCCGACCCGGGAGGTCTTTTTTCGGCTAGCCCTCGTCCTACCACGGGGTAAAATCTTTATTTATTAGCATCACTAAAAGTTGCAAGATTTATGTCTGAGCTTCTCGGATCTATTACTTTTGTAGTAAAGAAACTTTTGATTCGTTAATTTTTATAAATCTTTGAATTTATTATGTAAAAAATAAGATATTATAATTAATATTTAATTTCGTAAACAATTTATTCAGTTCTAGAAAAAATTTTGAGTTAAGAGATACGACAATTAAAATTATGAGAATAAAATTGGAACACTAGTATGAATATATATTAGAATTTTATTAAAAAATAGAGAAAACAAGGGAATTTATGCGTCGTATCTATATCTATAAGTAGGTAAATAAACTGTGTTTAAGTTTCTACAAATAAATTTGGACTAATAGTCAAATATGGCGTACTTTTTATAGTAACGAAATTTTTGACTATTATCTACCACAGAAAAAAATAATAGTTCATACTTAATTTACGTAGTTGAATATTTAAGGAAACTCATCCTTTGTGTAACCGCAGTAAAGACTGTACTCCAATGGTGGATGGATGGCTAAAGAGCCATCTATCTACCAATCGAGTAAGATAATACAGTTTTATTTTAAATTTCTAACAATTTCTAACTTAATTTATTATTGTGTTAAAACAAACAAATATACTGATAAGATAAGAAAGGTTCAACATCGCCATTAAGTCACATGTGAACCCACTCGTATGGAAGCGCCAAAACAATACCTTTGCCTAATTTGAATTTAAAACGACATCTCAATCGTGTTCTGAATTCAAATGAGCTGCCCGGAAGCTCATATCGCAGGGAAAGCATGTGGCATTGTCTTTTGTATTATTATCGGAACAACAAGTGTATTTGTCGACCACCTATCGCGACCTTAGCGTGTGATGGGACCTCATGGGGGGACTGTCGATAGCTATTGTGACGAAGTTTGCACAAAAATAATAAGGCTGGGTTTAAAATAACTTTTACGATATGTTTTTAAACAAAAAGTTTTAACGCCTTTTCTACTATTTACTAAATCCATCGCTAGTAACCTGGAGTGGCATTTGGTTGGTCATATATTCCATACTTACAACAAATATAATAAATAAATAGATAATAAATACCATCACGACTCCCGACATATTTGACTCCCGAGAACCATTTAAACGGCCTCAGGGTACCCAGCGGAGGAATTAACTCGTCCTCATTCCACCGATGGTATTCGGAGGCAACACCTAACAAGTGGCGAGCTTGTTGGAGTGTTTATAATGAAATAACCTCGTTACATAAAGCGGTCACCCAGACCAGGTCCGGCCTTGTTGTCATCTGCTTAACCTTGTTATCAGATGCGCAGTGATTTAACCACTATGTTGGAGCTTTTATAAAACATATATACAAATATTTAAAATAAAAAAAGCTACCATCTAGGGTGACTTTCCTGTTTTAGCCTATTGTATTCTCAGTCAAAAACGAAGAAGTGTTTAATTATATATTTTTTTAAATAATGGTACAGTGAAACTGCGACCGACAGCATAATTAATGGTGCTGTCAAACAAAATGTAAATAAAATAATTATCTGGTATTTTGTTCCTAGGTAAAGTTACAAATAGGCTGACGGACAAATACAGGGTGAATTTGAAAGAAAAAAAATCATTTTAGCCCAAAGTACATCCTTTCAATATATACAAACAAAGAGGCACTCTTATTTTATGAGCATCATTTTTTATAATAAGAATTGACTAATTCATATGCCCGCAGACAGTGCCGGCCCGAAGCATGTTTTAGAATGGAGCGTAATCCAATTACGGCACCTGGCGCCCCCCCCCCCCTTTCTTCCCCTAATATCAGTAGACTACTAGATAAACTATTTAAATCAACTGGAAAATAAATTTTAAGTAAATCACTGCTTACGCACTTTTGCACTTGTTAATTTTAACGCTAACTATTAACCGAGGATGATCCGTCCGCGCTCTTCTCAACAAATCACACATTGGTAAGCGAGGATTTTTTTCTTGTCCACTCTGGAACGGGGCGCCCTCTGGAACTTAGCGCCTGGAGCGGCCGCTCCGTTCGCCAGATTGAAAAAATTGAGTTTAAGTCTATAAAAAAATCCTCAGGTTTGTAAATTTTAAAATAAAAATATACATGGGATTATAGTTGGCTCCTCCGTGCTGACGTTTTTATTAAAGTGCACTTCAATATCATCATATCTATACTAGTTACAAACTTCGACAATATGTCTAGTTTGTAAAAAAATAATCCTCGAACCACGAAAACCTCATTTCCTCGTTTAGTGTTTAATTATACATAAAAAAAAGGTTCTACTTTGGGCTAATGTGTGGCTCTATTGATCAAATCGAACAACTTTTCCCATGAAACCATTTGTCGCAAATGGAAAAATTTTTTCGCTTCCCTACAAATTAGTAATTTTAATATTACTAGTTTGTATGAAGAAGGCATTTTTTTTCATTAGCGACACATGCTTCTATATTAGCCCAAAGTACAACTTTTCAAAGTCACCCTGTATAACAAAAATATTTGAAAAAGAGAAATGCCATTTTACAATTATTGTCCTTTTTACAAACTTAATCTCGATTTTTTAATAATTATTAGCAAATTTGTATTATCCAAATGTCGTCCCATACAATTCTGATGCCGTTTTTTTTTGGTTGGGAGTTGAAGGTGGGAGGAATACAGAGACTCTACCATGGGTTTGCGCATTGTAGCAACGTAACGTATTTTATTATATTTATTTATTTTTAACTTTATTTTTGGTAACAGGATTGAATAAAGCGATCCTATTGGTTGTTGCTCACGTATTCGTAAATGAATACGTGACGTTTCTATAATGCGCAAACCCATGGTAGAGCCTCTGGTATGTGACCCAGTAAGATTATGTCACATTCTAATTGGTATTCCAATAGGAAATAAAAAAAAAACTTTTTAACAACCCACATCTCGTATAATCAATACCAAGCAAATAAGTTTAGTATTCTTTATTTTTTCTTTGCATGCCAGGGGTAAGCCCTAGGCCTCCTGCGGCGCCCTGATGATGAGTTATGACCTCCAGCGGGACCGGAACCCGGAACTCTACCCTCCGTCACCCTCTAACTTCCGGTACCAATAGGCGAGGGCTCGCAAACCAACACTCGCATCTTATTTATGATTAAGAGGAATAACGCCTGAATGTTCGTTTTTTAGGAAATGTCCCTGAAAAAAGTAGGAAGCAGTTTTGGTTACTGAAATTACCGAAGTGTTGATTAAACAAATATAATAAATATCATCACGGGCCTTGATACCGCCTAGACGGCCTTAGGGTACCCAGCGGAGGGGTTTTAATCCCACCTCGTCGTAGTCAATGGTATGAGTCACACCGAACAAGTGGCTAGCTCGTCGCAATGTTTGGATAGACTCAATAACCCATCTATAAACAGTTTCACAAGTTGATATAGGGAAACTGGTACCGGCGTCGACAGCTTAACGTGCTCTCTGGGGCACTATAGCGGTGTTGTCAAACAAATGAATATAATTGTTTTAATTAAAAATTAATTGGTACACACCGGGGTTCGAACCGGGGCCCGGGGACCTAAAAACTTTAAGTCGGAGGTCTAACCAACTCAGCCACCACGTATATACGTTAATTAAACCACCTGTGTGAAGTTAGCGGCCTAAAATATAGCGGCCCTCATAACCCGACCGATTTAAAAAGTCGTATGAAAATGTGAAGTTAGCGGCCCCTATTTTCTTTAATCTCGTAGCATCTCGTAGCCACTCTACAATTTCTTATGAATTCTTCAGGATTTTTTTTGAAAAATCTGTATCAACGAACTGAAATGCGATTAAAAGGGGACGCTGTGTGATAACTTCTATACTAGACATAATATTCTGATCAAACTCTCTGAGCACATAGGCCTAGATACATATTATATAATGTATATACTCAGCTCTACTATAAAAGCTTGGGAACTTCTGAAAAAATATTTTAAAACTATACTTTTTATGAGAATTTCTAGTAAAGAGAGCACATTGATACGGCTTGCAGCTACTAAACCAGACATAATATTCTGATGATTATTTTTACATATAAAGGGAATAAGAGTAAGCATCGAACAGTTATAGTCTCCATTACTATAAATGTTTATGTAGTCCTCAGGATTTTTTTGAAAAATCAGTATCCACAAACTGAAATGCGATTAAAAGGGGACGCTGTGTGATAACTTCTATACTAGACATAATATTCTGATCAAACTCTCTGAGCACATAGGCCTAGATACATATTATATAATGTATATACTCAGCTCTACTATAAAAGCTTGGGAACTTCTGAAAAAATATTTTAAAACTATACTTTTTATGAGAATTTCTAGTAAAGAGAGCACATTGATACGGCTTGCAGCTACTAAACCAGACATAATATTCTGATGATTATTTTTACATATAAAGGGAATAAGAGTAAGCATCGAACAGTTATAGTCTCCATTACTATAAATGTTTATGTAGTCCTCAGGATTTTTTTGAAAAATCAGTATCCACAAACTGAAATGCGATTAAAAGGGGACGCTGTGTGATAACTTCTATACTAGACATAATATTCTGATCAAACTCTCTGAGCACATAGGCCTAGATACATATTATATAATGTATATACTCAGCTCTACTATAAAAGCTTAGGAACTTCTGAAAAAATATTTTAAAACTATACTTTTTATGAGAATTTCTAGTAAAGAGAGCACATTGTTACGGCTTGCAGCTACTAAACCAGACATAATATTCTGATGATTATTTTTATATATAAAGGGAATAAGAGTAAGCATCGAACAGTTATAGTCTCCATTACTATAAATGTTTATGTAGTCCTCAGGATTTTTTTGAAAAATCAGTATCCACAAACTGAAATGCGATTAAAAGGGGACGCTGTGTGATAACTTCTATACTAGACATAATATTCTGATCAAACTCTCTGAGCACATAGGCCTAGATACATATTATATAATGTATATACTCAGCTCTACTATAAAAGCTTAGGAACTTCTGAAAAAATATTTTAAAACTATACTTTTTATGAGAATTTCTAGTAAAGAGAGCACATTGATACGGCTTGCAGCTACTAAACCAGACATAATATTCTGATGATTATTTTTACATATAAAGGGAATAAGAGTAAGCATCGAACAGTTATAGTCTCCATTACTATAAATGTTTATGTAGTCCTCAGGATTTTTTTGAAAAATCAGTATCCACAAACTGAAATGCGATTAAAAGGGGACGCTGTGTGATAACTTCTATACTAGACATAATATTCTGATTAAACTCTCTGAGCACATAGGCCTAGATACATATTATATAATGTATATACTCAGCTCTACTATAAAAGCTTAGGAACTTCTGAAAAAATATTTTAAAACTATACTTTTTATGAGAATTTCTAGTAAAGAGAGCACATTGTTACGGCTTGCAGCTACTAAACCAGACATAATATTCTGATGATTATTTTTATATATAAAGGGAATAAGAGTAAGCATCGAACAGTTATAGTCTCCATTACTATAAATGTTTATGTAGTCCTCAGGATTTTTTTGAAAAATCAGTATCCACAAACTGAAATGCGATTAAAAGGGGACGCTGTGTGATAGCTTCTATACTAGACATAATATTCTGATAAAACTCTCTGAGCACATAGGCCTAGATACATATTATATAATGTATATACTCAGCTCTACTATAAAAGCTTAGGAACTTCTGAAAAAATATTTTAAAACTATACTTTTTATGAGAATTTCTAGTAAAGAGAGCACATTGTTACGGCTTGCAGCTACTAAACCAGACATAATATTCTGATGATTATTTTTATATATAAAGGGAATAAGAGAAAGCATCGAACAGTTATAGTATCCATTACTATAAATGTTTATGTAGTCCTCAGGATTTTTTTGAAAAATCAGTATCCACAAACTGAAATGCGATTAAAAGGGGACGCTGTGTGATAACTTCTATACTAGATATAATATTCTGATCAAACTCTCTGAGCACATAAGCCTAGATACATATTATATAATGTATATACTCAGCTCTACTATAAAAGCTTAGGAACTTCTGAAAAAATATTTTAAAACTATACTTTTTATGAGAATTTCTAGTAAAGAGAGCACATTGTTACGGCTTGCAGCTACTAAACCAGACATAATATTCTGATGATTATTTTTATATATAAAGGGAATAAGAGTAAGCATCGAACAGTTATAGTCTCCATTACTATAAATGTTTATGTAGTCCTCAGGATTTTTTTGAAAAATCAGTATCCACAAACTGAAATGCGATTAAAAGGGGACGCTGTGTGATAACTTCTATACTAGACATAATATTCTGATCAAACTCTCTGAGCACATAGGCCTAGATACATATTATATAATGTATATACTCAGCTCTACTATAAAAGCTTAGGAACTTCTGAAAAAATATTTTAAAACTATACTTTTTATGAGAATTTCTAGTAAAGAGAGCACATTGTTACGGCTTGCAGCTACTAAACCAGACATAATATTCTGATGATTATTTTTATATATAAAGGGAATAAGAGTAAGCATCGAACAGTTATAGTCTCCATTACTATAAATGTTTATGTAGTCCTCAGGATTTTTTTGAAAAATCAGTATCCACAAACTGAAATGCGATTAAAAGGGGACGCTGTGTGATAGCTTCTATACTAGACATAATATTCTAATAAAACTCTCTGAGCACATAGGCCTAGATACATATTATATAATGTATATACTCAGCTCTACTATAAAAGCTTAGGAACTTCTGAAAAAATATTTTAAAACTATACTTTTTATGAGAATTTCTAGTAAAGAGAGCACATTGTTACGGCTTGCAGCTACTAAACCAGACATAATATTCTGATGATTATTTTTATATATAAAGGGAATAAGAGTAAGCATCGAACAGTTATAGTCTCCATTACTATAAATGTTTATGTAGTCCTCAGGATTTTTTTGAAAAATCAGTATCCACAAACTGAAATGCGATTAAAAGGGGACGCTGTGTGATAACTTCTATACTAGACATAATATTCTGATCAAACTCTCTGAGCACATAGGCCTAGATACATATTATATAATGTATATACTCAGCTCTACTATAAAAGCTTAGGAACTTCTGAAAAAATATTTTAAAACTATACTTTTTATGAGAATTTCTAGTAAAGAGAGCACATTGTTACGGCTTGCAGCTACTAAACCAGACATAATATTCTGATGATTATTTTTATATATAAAGGGAATAAGAGTAAGCATCGAACAGTTATAGTCTTCATTACTATAAATGTTTATGTAGTCCTCAGGATTTTTTTGAAAAATCAGTATCCACAAACTGAAATGCGATTAAAAGGGGACGCTGTGTGATAGCTTCTATACTAGACATAATATTCTGATAAAACTCTCTGAGCACATAGGCCTAGATACATATTATATAATGTATATACTCAGCTCTACTATAAAAGCTTAGGAACTTCTGAAAAAATATTTTAAAACTATACTTTTTATGAGAATTTCTAGTAAAGAGAGCACATTGTTACGGCTTGCAGCTACTAAACCAGACATAATATTCTGATGATTATTTTTATATATAAAGGGAATAAGAGAAAGCATCGAACAGTTATAGTATCCATTACTATAAATGTTTATGTAGTCCTCAGGATTTTTTTGAAAAATCAGTATCCACAAACTGAAATGCGATTAAAAGGGGACGCTCGCTGTGTGATAACTTCTATACTAGACATAATATTCTGATCAAACTCTCTGAGCACATAAGCCTAGATACATATTATATAATGTATATACTCAGCTCTACTATAAAAGCTTAGGAACTTCTGAAAAAATATTTTAAAACTATACTTTTTATGAGAATTTCTAGTAAAGAGAGCACATTGTTACGACTTGCAGCTACTAAACCAGACATAATATTCTGATGATTATTTTTATATATAAAGGGAATAAGAGTAAGCATCGAACAGTTATAGTCTCCATTACTATAAATGTTTATGTAGTCCTCAGGATTTTTAAAAAAAATCAGTATCCACAAACTGAAATGCGATTAAAAGGGGACGCTGTGTGATAGCTTCTATACTAGACATAATATTCTGATAAAACTCTTTGAGCACATAGGCCTAGATACATATTATATAATGTATATACTCAGCTCTACTATAAAAGCTTAGGAACTTCTGAAAAAATATTTTAAAACTATACTTTTTATGAGAATTTCTAGTAAAGAGAGCACATTGTTACGGCTTGCAGCTACTAAACCAGACATAATATTCTGATGATTATTTTTTTATATAAAGGGAATAAGAGTAGGCATCGAACAGTTATAGTCTCCATTACTATAAATGTTTATGTAGTCCTCAGGAATTTTTTGAAAAATCAGTATCAACAAACTGAAATGCGATTTAAAGGGGACGCTGTGTGATAGCTTCTATACTAGACATAATATTCTGATAAAACTCTCTGACCACATAGGCCTAGATACATATTATATAATGTATATACTCAGCTCTACTATAAAAGCTTAGGAACTTCTGAAAAAATATTTTAAAACTATACTTTTTATGAGAATTTCTAGTAAAGAGAGCACATTGTTACGGCTTGCAGCTACTAAACCAGACATAATATTCTGATGATTATTTTTATATATAAAGGGAATAAGAGTAAGCATCGAACAGTTATAGTCTCCATTACTATAAATGTTTATGTAGTCCTCAGGATTTTTTTGAAAAATCAGTATCCACAAACTGAAATGCGATTAAAAGGGGACGCTGTGTGATAACTTCTATACTAGACATAATATTCTGATCAAACTCTCTGAGCACATAGGCCTAGATACATATTATATAATGTATATACTCAGCTCTACTATAAAAGCTTAGGAACTTCTGAAAAAATATTTTAAAACTATACTTTTTATGAGAATTTCTAGTAAAGAGAGCACATTGTTACGGCTTGCAGCTACTAAACCAGACATAATATTCTGATGATTATTTTTATATATAAAGGGAATAAGAGTAAGCATCGAACAGTTATAGTCTCCATTACTATAAATGTTTATGTAGTCCTCAGGATTTTTTTGAAAAATCAGTATCCACAAACTGAAATGCGATTAAAAGGGGACGCTGTGTGATAGCTTCTATACTAGACATAATATTCTGATAAAACTCTCTGAGCACATAGGCCTAGATACATATTATATAATGTATATACTCAGCTCTACTATAAAAGCTTAGGAACTTCTGAAAAAATATTTTAAAACTATACTTTTTATGAGAATTTCTAGTAAAGAGAGCACATTGTTACGGCTTGCAGCTACTAAACCAGACATAATATTCTGATGATTATTTTTATATATAAAGGGAATAAGAGAAAGCATCGAACAGTTATAGTATCCATTACTATAAATGTTTATGTAGTCCTCAGGATTTTTAAAAAAATCAGTATCCACAAACTGAAATGCGATTAAAAGGGGACGCTGTGTGATAGCTTCTATACTAGACATAATATTCTGATAAAACTCTTTGAGCACATAGGCCTAGATACATATTATATAATGTATATACTCAGCTCTACTATAAAAGCTTAGGAACTTCTGAAAAAATATTTTAAAACTATACTTTTTATGAGAATTTCTAGTAAAGAGAGCACATTGTTACGGCTTGCAGCTACTAAACCAGACATAATATTCTGATGATTATTTTTTTATATAAAGGGAATAAGAGTAGGCATCGAACAGTTATAGTCTCCATTACTATAAATGTTTATGTAGTCCTCAGGATTTTTTTGAAAAATCAGTATCAACAAACTGAAATGCGATTTAAAGGGGACGCTGTGTGATAGCTTCTATACTAGACATAATATTCTGATAAAACTCTCTGACCACATAGGCCTAGATACATATTATATAATGTATATACTCAGCTCTACTATAAAAGCTTAGGAACTTCTGAAAAAATATTTTAAAACTATACTTTTTATGAGAATTTCTAGTAAAGAGAGCACATTGTTACGGCTTGCAGCTACTAAACCAGACATAATATTCACAAGTGTTTTTAAAAATTGACATAAAAAATGCTTTTAATACCGTAGATAGGGGTGCTTTTCTTAATGAAATTCAAAATAAATTACCAGAAATTTTTCAATACCTTTGGCAATGTTATAGTACACCATCGAAATTAATGTTTGGTGAAAACATATAATTCCCTCTCTTGTGGGCTGCCAGCAGGGAGACCCTCTCGGACCAATTATTTTTAGTTTAGCTATACATCCAATAATAACCCAATTAAACTCAAATTTTAACCTTTGGTTTCTGGGTGATGGCTCGTTAGGGGGGAATGCATCAACAGTAATTATTGCTTTAAAATTAATAACACAACGTTTTTCTGAAATTGGTATGTTGGTAACGTGGATCAGTTTGGACGTCACGGACTGTCGTGTGCCAGAAGCGCTGGCTGGTTCGATGCTTACTCTTATTCCCTTTATATATAAAAATAATCATCAGAATATTATGTCTGGTTTAGTAGCTGCAAGCCGTAACAATGTGCTCTCTTTACTGGAAATTCTCATAAAAAGTATAGTTTTAAAATATTTTTTCAGAAGTTCCTAAGCTTTTATAGTAGAGCTGAGTATATACATTATATAATATGTATCTAGGCCTATGTGCTCAGAGAGTTTGATCAGAATATTATGTCTAGTATAGAAGTTATCACACAGCGTCCCCTTTTAATCGCATTTCAGTTTGTGGATACTGATTTTTCAAAAAAATCCTGAGGACTACATAAACATTTATAGTAATGGATACTATAACTGTTCGATGCTTACTCCTATTCCCTTTATATATAAAAATAATAATCAGAATATTATGTCTGGTTTAGTAGCTGCAAGCCGTAACAATGTGCTCTCTTTACTAGAAATTCTCATAAAAAGTATAGTTTTAAAATATTTTTTCAGAAGTTCCTAAGCTTTTATAGTAGAGCTGAGTATATACATTATATAATATGTATCTAGGCTTATGTGCTCAGAGAGTTTGATCAGAATATTATGTCTAGTATAGAAGTTATCACACAGCGTCCCCTTTTAATCGCATTTCAGTTTGTGGATACTGATTTTTCAAAAAAATGCTGAGGACTACATAAACATTTATAGTAATGGAGACTATAACTGTTCGATGCTTACTCTTATTCCCTTTATAAGTAAAAATAATCATCAGAATATTATGTCTGGTTTAGTAGCTGCAAGCCGTAACAATGTGCTCTCTTTACTAGAAATTCTCATAAAAAGTATAGTTTTAAAATATTTTTTCAGAAGTTCCTAAGCTTTTATAGTAGAGCTAAGTATATACATTATATAATATGTATCGAGGCTTATGTGCTCAGAGAGTTTGATCAGAATATTATGTCTAGTATAGAAGTTATCACACAGCGTCCCCTTTTAATCGCATTTCAGTTTGTGGATACTGATTTTTCAAAAAAATCCTGAGGACTACATAAACATTTATAGTAATGGAGACTATAACTGTTCTATGCTTACTCTTATTCCCTTTATATATAAAAATAATCATCAGAATATTATGTCTGGTTTAGTAGCTGCAAGCCGTAACAATGTGCTCTCTTTACTAGAAATTCTCATAAAAAGTATAGTTTTAAAATATTTTTTCAGAAGTTCCTAAGCTTTTATAGTAGAGCTGAGTATATACATTATATAATATGTATCTAGGCCTATGTGCTCAGAGAGTTTGATCAGAATATTATGTCTAGTATAGAAGTTATCACACAGCGTCCCCTTTTAATCGCATTTCAGTTTGTGGATACTGATTTTTCAAAAAAATCCTGAGGACTACATAAACATTTATAGTAATAGATACTATAACTGTTCGATGCTTTCTCTTATTCCCTTTATATATAAAAATAATCATCAGAATATTATGTCTGGTTTAGTAGCTGCAAGCCGTAACAATGTGCTCTCTTTACTAGAAATTCTCATAAAAAGTATAGTTTTAAAATATTTTTTCAGAAGTTCCTAAGCTTTTATAGTAGAGCTAAGTATATACATTATATAATATGTATCTAGGCCTATGTGCTCAGAGAGTTTGATTAGAATATTATGTCTAGTATAGAAGTTATCACACAGCGTCCCCTTTTAATCGCATTTCAGTTTGTGGATACTGATTTTTCAAAAAAATCCTGAGGACTACATAAACATTTATAGTAATGGAGACTATAACTGTTCGATGCTTACTCTTATTCCCTTTATATGTAAAAATAATCATCAGAATATTATGTCTGGTTTAGTAGCTGCAAGCCGTAACAATGTGCTCTCTTTACTGGAAATTCTCATAAAAAGTATAGTTTTAAAATATTTTTTCAGAAGTTCCTAAGCTGTTATAGTAGAGCTGAGTATATACATTATATAATACGTATCTAGGCTTATGTGCTTAGAGAGTTTGATCAGAATATTATGTCTAGTATAGAAGTTATCACACAGCGTCCCCTTTTAATCGCATTTCAGTTTGTGGATACTGATTTTTCAAAAAAATCCTGAGGCCTACATAAACATTTATAGTAATGGATACTATAACTGTTCGATGCTTTCTCTTATTCCCTTTATATATAAAAATAATCATCAGAATATTATGTCTGGTTTAGTAGCTGCAAGCCGTAACAATGTGCTCTCTTTACTAGAAATTCTCATAAAAAGTATAGTTTTAAAATATTTTTTCAGAAGTTCCTAAGCTTTTATAGTAGAGCTGAGTATATACATTATATAATATGTATCTAGGCTTATGTGCTCAGTGAGTTTGATCAGAATATTATGTCTAGTATAGAAGTTATCACACAGCGTCCCCTTTTAATCGCATTTCAGTTTGTGGATACTGATTTTTCAAAAAAATCCTGAGGACTACATAAACATTTATAGTAATGGAGACTATAACTGTTCGATGCTTTCTCTTATTCCCTTTATATATAAAAATAATCATCAGAATATTATGTCTGGTTTAGTAGCTGCAAGCCGTAACAATGTGCTCTCTTTACTAGAAATTCTCATAAAAAGTATAGTTTTAAAATATTTTTTCAGAAGTTCCTAAGCTTTTATAGTAGAGCTGAGTATATACATTATATAATATGTATCTAGGCTTATGTGCTCAGAGAGTTTGATCAGAATATTATGTCTAGTATAGAAGTTATCACACAGCGTCCCCTTTTAATCGCATTTCAGTTTGTGGATACTGATTTTTCAAAAAAATCCTGAGGACTACATAAACATTTATAGTAATGGATACTATAACTGTTCGATGCTTTCTCTTATTCCCTTTATATATAAAAATAATTATCAGAATATTATGTCTGGTTTAGTAGCTGCAAGCCGTAACAATGTGCTCTCTTTACTAGAAATTCTCATAAAAAGTATAGTTTTAAAATATTTTTTCAGAAGTTCCTAAGCTTTTATAGTAGAGCTGAGTATATACATTATATAATATGTATCTAGGCCTATGTGCTCAGAGAGTTTGATCAGAATATTATGTCTAGTATAGAAGTTATCACACAGCGTCCCCTTTTAATCGCATTTTAGTTTGTGGATACTGATTTTTCAAAAAAATCCTGAGGACTACATAAACATTTATAGTAATGGAGACTATAACTGTTCGATGCTTACTCTTATTCCCTTTATATATAAAAATTATCATCAGAATATTATGTCTGGTTTAGTAGCTGGAAGCCGTAACAATGTGCTCTCTTTACTAGAAATTCTCATAAAAAGTATAGTTTTAAAATATTTTTTCAGAAGTTCCTAAGCTTTTATAGTAGAGCTGAGTATATACATTATATAATATGTATCTAGGCCTATGTGGTCAGAGAGTTTTATCAGAATATTATGTCTAGTATAGAAGCTATCACACAGCGTCCCCTTTAAATCGCATTTCAGTTTGTTGATACTGATTTTTCAAAAAAATCCTGAGGACTACATAAACATTTATAGTAATGGAGACTATAACTGTTCGATGCCTACTCTTATTCCCTTTATATAAAAAAATAATCATCAGAATATTATGTCTGGTTTAGTAGCTGCAAGCCGTAACAATGTGCTCTCTTTACTAGAAATTCTCATAAAAAGTATAGTTTTAAAATATTTTTTCAGAAGTTCCTAAGCTTTTATAGTAGAGCTGAGTATATACATTATATAATATGTATCTAGGCCTATGTGCTCAGAGAGTTTAATCAGAATATTATGTCTAGTATAGAAGTTATCACACAGCGTCCCCTTTTAATCGCATTTCAGTTTGTGGATACAGATTTTTCAAAAAAATACTGAGGACTACATAAACATTTATAGTAATGGAGACTATAACTGTTCGATGCTTACTCTTATCCCTTTTATATGTAAAAATAATCATAAGAATATTATGTCTGGTTTAGTAGCTGCAAGCCGTAACAATGTGCTCTCTTTACTAGAAATTCTCATAAAAAGTATAGTTTTAAAATATTTTTTCAGAAGTTCCTAAGCTTTTATAGTAGAGCTGAGTATATACATTATATAATATGTATCTAGGCCTATGTGCTCAGAGAGTTTGATCAGAATATTATGTCTAGTATAGAAGTTATCACACATCGTCCCCTTTTAATCGCATTTCAGTTTGTGGATACTGATTTTTCAAAAAAATCCTGAGGACTACATAAACATTTATAGTAATGGAGACTATAACTGTTCGATGCTTACTCTTATTCCCTTTATATATAAAAATAATCATCAGAATATTATGTCTGGTTTAGTAGCTGCAAGCCGTAACAATGTGCTCTCTTTACTAGAAATTCTCATAAAAAGTATAGTTTTAAAATATTTTTTCAGAAGTTCCTAAGCTTTTATAGTAGAGCTGAGTATATACATTATATAATATGTATCTAGGCTTATGTGCTCAGAGAGTTTGATCAGAATATTATGTCTAGTATAGAAGTTATCACACAGCGTCCCCTTTTAATCGCATTTCAGTTTGTGGATACTGATTTTTCAAAAAAATCCTGAGGACTACATAAACATTTATAGTAATGGATACTATAACTGTTCGATGCTTTCTCTTATTCCCTTTATATATAAAAATAATCATCAGAATATTATGTCTGGTTTAGTAGCTGCAAGCCGTAACAATGTGCTCTCTTTACTAGAAATTCTCATAAAAAGTATAGTTTTAAAATATTTTTTCAGAAGTTCCTAAGCTTTTATAGTAGAGCTGAGTATATACATTATATAATATGTATCTAGGCCTATGTGCTCAGAGAGTTTGATCAGAATATTATGTCTAGTATAGAAGTTATCACACAGCGTCCCCTTTTAATCGCATTTCAGTTTGTGGATACTGATTTTTCAAAAAAATCCTGAGGACTACATAAACATTTATAGTAATGGAGACTATAACTGTTCGATGCTTACTCTTATTCCCTTTATATATAAAAATAATCATCAGAATATTATGTCTGGTTTAGTAGCTGGAAGCCGTAACAATGTGCTCTCTTTACTAGAAATTCTCATAAAAAGTATAGTTTTAAAATATTTTTTCAGAAGTTCCTAAGCTTTTATAGTAGAGCTGAGTATATACATTATATAATATGTATCTAGGCCTATGTGGTCAGAGAGTTTTATCAGAATATTATGTCTAGTATAGAAGCTATCACACAGCGTCCCCTTTAAATCGCATTTCAGTTTGTTGATACTGATTTTTCAAAAAAATCCTGAGGACTACATAAACATTTATAGTAATGGAGACTATAACTGTTCGATGCCTACTCTTATTCCCTTTATATAAAAAAATAATCATCAGAATATTATGTCTGGTTTAGTAGCTGCAAGCCGTAACAATGTGCTCTCTTTACTAGAAATTCTCATAAAAAGTATAGTTTTAAAATATTTTTTCAGAAGTTCCTAAGCTTTTATAGTAGAGCTGAGTATATACATTATATAATATGTATCTAGGCCTATGTGCTCAGAGAGTTTAATCAGAATATTATGTCTAGTATAGAAGTTATCACACAGCGTCCCCTTTTAATCGCATTTCAGTTTGTGGATACAGATTTTTCAAAAAAATACTGAGGACTACATAAACATTTATAGTAATGGAGACTATAACTGTTCGATGCTTACTCTTATCCCTTTTATATGTAAAAATAATCATCAGAATATTATGTCTGGTTTAGTAGCTGCAAGCCGTAACAATGTGCTCTCTTTACTAGAAATTCTCATAAAAAGTATAGTTTTAAAATATTTTTTCAGAAGTTCCTAAGCTTTTATAGTAGAGCTGAGTATATACATTATATAATATGTATCTAGGCCTATGTGCTCAGAGAGTTTGATCAGAATATTATGTCTAGTATAGAAGTTATCACACATCGTCCCCTTTTAATCGCATTTCAGTTTGTGGATACTGATTTTTCAAAAAAATCCTGAGGACTACATAAACATTTATAGTAATGGAGACTATAACTGTTCGATGCTTACTCTTATTCCCTTTATATATAAAAATAATCATCAGAATATTATGTCTGGTTTAGTAGCTGCAAGCCGTAACAATGTGCTCTCTTTACTAGAAATTCTCATAAAAAGTATAGTTTTAAAATATTTTTTCAGAAGTTCCTAAGCTTTTATAGTAGAGCTGAGTATATACATTATATAATATGTATCTAGGCTTATGTGCTCAGAGAGTTTGATCAGAATATTATGTCTAGTATAGAAGTTATCACACAGCGTCCCCTTTTAATCGCATTTCAGTTTGTGGATACTGATTTTTCAAAAAAATCCTGAGGACTACATAAACATTTATAGTAATGGATACTATAACTGTTCGATGCTTTCTCTTATTCCCTTTATATATAAAAATAATCATCAGAATATTATGTCTGGTTTAGTAGCTGCAAGCCGTAACAATGTGCTCTCTTTACTAGAAATTCTCATAAAAAGTATAGTTTTAAAATATTTTTTCAGAAGTTCCTAAGCTTTTATAGTAGAGCTGAGTATATACATTATATAATATGTATCTAGGCTTATGTGCTCAGAGAGTTTGATCAGAATATTATGTCTAGTATAGAAGTTATCACACAGCGTCCCCTTTTAATCGCATTTCAGTTTGTGGATACTGATTTTTCAAAAAAAACCTGAGGACTACATAAACATTTATAGTAATGGATACTATAACTGTTCGATGCTTTCTCTTATTCCCTTTATATATAAAAATAATTATCAGAATATTATGTCTGGTTTAGTAGCTGCAAGCCGTAACAATGTGCTCTCTTTACTAGAAATTCTCATAAAAAGTATAGTTTTAAAATATTTTTTCAGAAGTTCCTAAGCTTTTATAGTAGAGCTGAGTATATACATTATATAATATGTATCTAGGCCTATGTGCTCAGAGAGTTTGATCAGAATATTATGTCTAGTATAGAAGTTATCACACAGCGTCCCCTTTTAATCGCATTTCAGTTTGTGGATACTGATTTTTCAAAAAAATCCTGAGGACTACATAAACATTTATAGTAATGGAGACTATAACTGTTCGATGCTTACTCTTATTCCCTTTATATATAAAAATAATCATCAGAATATTATGTCTGGTTTAGTAGCTGCAAGCCGTAACAATGTGCTCTCTTTACTAGAAATTCTCATAAAAAGTATAGTTTTAAAATATTTTTTCAGAAGTTCCTAAGCTTTTATAGTAGAGCTGAGTATATACATTATATAATATGTATCTAGGCCTATGTGCTCAGAGAGTTTAATCAGAATATTATGTCTAGTATAGAAGTTATCACACAGCGTCCCCTTTTAATCGCATTTCAGTTTGTGGATACAGATTTTTCAAAAAAATACTGAGGACTACATAAACATTTATAGTAATGGAGACTATAACTGTTCGATGCTTACTCTTATCCCTTTTATATGTAAAAATAATCATAAGAATATTATGTCTGGTTTAGTAGCTGCAAGCCGTAACAATGTGCTCTCTTTACTAGAAATTCTCATAAAAAGTATAGTTTTAAAATATTTTTTCAGAAGTTCCTAAGCTTTTATAGTAGAGCTGAGTATATACATTATATAATATGTATCTAGGCCTATGTGCTCAGAGAGTTTGATCAGAATATTATGTCTAGTATAGAAGTTATCACACAGCGTCCCCTTTTAATCGCATTTCAGTTCGTTGATACAGATTTTTCAAAAAAAATCCTGAAGAATTCATAAGAAATTGTAGAGTGGCTACGAGATGCTACGAGATTAAAGAAAATAGGGGCCGCTAACTTCACATTTTCATACGACTTTTTAAATCGGTCGGGTTATGAGGGCCGCTATATTTTAGGCCGCTAACTTCACACAGGTAACCACCTGTGTGAAGTTAGCGGCCTAAAATATAGCGGCCCTCATAACCCGACCGATTTAAAAAGTCGTATGAAAATGTGAAGTTAGCGGCCCCTATTTTCTTTAATCTCGTAGCATCTCGTAGCCACTCTACAATTTCTTATGAATTCTTCAGGATTTTTTTTGAAAAATCTGTATCAACGAACTGAAATGCGATTAAAAGGGGACGCTGTGTGATAACTTCTATACTAGACATAATATTCTGATCAAACTCTCTGAGCACATAGGCCTAGATACATATTATATAATGTATATACTCAGCTCTACTATAAAAGCTTGGGAACTTCTGAAAAAATATTTTAAAACTATACTTTTTATGAGAATTTCTAGTAAAGAGAGCACATTGATACGGCTTGCAGCTACTAAACCAGACATAATATTCTGATGATTATTTTTACATATAAAGGGAATAAGAGTAAGCATCGAACAGTTATAGTCTCCATTACTATAAATGTTTATGTAGTCCTCAGGATTTTTTTGAAAAATCAGTATCCACAAACTGAAATGCGATTAAAAGGGGACGCTGTGTGATAACTTCTATACTAGACATAATATTCTGATCAAACTCTCTGAGCACATAGGCCTAGATACATATTATATAATGTATATACTCAGCTCTACTATAAAAGCTTGGGAACTTCTGAAAAAATATTTTAAAACTATACTTTTTATGAGAATTTCTAGTAAAGAGAGCACATTGATACGGCTTGCAGCTACTAAACCAGACATAATATTCTGATGATTATTTTTACATATAAAGGGAATAAGAGTAAGCATCGAACAGTTATAGTCTCCATTACTATAAATGTTTATGTAGTCCTCAGGATTTTTTTGAAAAATCAGTATCCACAAACTGAAATGCGATTAAAAGGGGACGCTGTGTGATAACTTCTATACTAGACATAATATTCTGATCAAACTCTCTGAGCACATAGGCCTAGATACATATTATATAATGTATATACTCAGCTCTACTATAAAAGCTTAGGAACTTCTGAAAAAATATTTTAAAACTATACTTTTTATGAGAATTTCTAGTAAAGAGAGCACATTGTTACGGCTTGCAGCTACTAAACCAGACATAATATTCTGATGATTATTTTTATATATAAAGGGAATAAGAGTAAGCATCGAACAGTTATAGTCTCCATTACTATAAATGTTTATGTAGTCCTCAGGATTTTTTTGAAAAATCAGTATCCACAAACTGAAATGCGATTAAAAGGGGACGCTGTGTGATAACTTCTATACTAGACATAATATTCTGATCAAACTCTCTGAGCACATAGGCCTAGATACATATTATATAATGTATATACTCAGCTCTACTATAAAAGCTTAGGAACTTCTGAAAAAATATTTTAAAACTATACTTTTTATGAGAATTTCTAGTAAAGAGAGCACATTGATACGGCTTGCAGCTACTAAACCAGACATAATATTCTGATGATTATTTTTACATATAAAGGGAATAAGAGTAAGCATCGAACAGTTATAGTCTCCATTACTATAAATGTTTATGTAGTCCTCAGGATTTTTTTGAAAAATCAGTATCCACAAACTGAAATGCGATTAAAAGGGGACGCTGTGTGATAACTTCTATACTAGACATAATATTCTGATTAAACTCTCTGAGCACATAGGCCTAGATACATATTATATAATGTATATACTCAGCTCTACTATAAAAGCTTAGGAACTTCTGAAAAAATATTTTAAAACTATACTTTTTATGAGAATTTCTAGTAAAGAGAGCACATTGTTACGGCTTGCAGCTACTAAACCAGACATAATATTCTGATGATTATTTTTATATATAAAGGGAATAAGAGTAAGCATCGAACAGTTATAGTCTCCATTACTATAAATGTTTATGTAGTCCTCAGGATTTTTTTGAAAAATCAGTATCCACAAACTGAAATGCGATTAAAAGGGGACGCTGTGTGATAGCTTCTATACTAGACATAATATTCTGATAAAACTCTCTGAGCACATAGGCCTAGATACATATTATATAATGTATATACTCAGCTCTACTATAAAAGCTTAGGAACTTCTGAAAAAATATTTTAAAACTATACTTTTTATGAGAATTTCTAGTAAAGAGAGCACATTGTTACGGCTTGCAGCTACTAAACCAGACATAATATTCTGATGATTATTTTTATATATAAAGGGAATAAGAGAAAGCATCGAACAGTTATAGTATCCATTACTATAAATGTTTATGTAGTCCTCAGGATTTTTTTGAAAAATCAGTATCCACAAACTGAAATGCGATTAAAAGGGGACGCTGTGTGATAACTTCTATACTAGATATAATATTCTGATCAAACTCTCTGAGCACATAAGCCTAGATACATATTATATAATGTATATACTCAGCTCTACTATAAAAGCTTAGGAACTTCTGAAAAAATATTTTAAAACTATACTTTTTATGAGAATTTCTAGTAAAGAGAGCACATTGTTACGGCTTGCAGCTACTAAACCAGACATAATATTCTGATGATTATTTTTATATATAAAGGGAATAAGAGTAAGCATCGAACAGTTATAGTCTCCATTACTATAAATGTTTATGTAGTCCTCAGGATTTTTTTGAAAAATCAGTATCCACAAACTGAAATGCGATTAAAAGGGGACGCTGTGTGATAACTTCTATACTAGACATAATATTCTGATCAAACTCTCTGAGCACATAGGCCTAGATACATATTATATAATGTATATACTCAGCTCTACTATAAAAGCTTAGGAACTTCTGAAAAAATATTTTAAAACTATACTTTTTATGAGAATTTCTAGTAAAGAGAGCACATTGTTACGGCTTGCAGCTACTAAACCAGACATAATATTCTGATGATTATTTTTATATATAAAGGGAATAAGAGTAAGCATCGAACAGTTATAGTCTCCATTACTATAAATGTTTATGTAGTCCTCAGGATTTTTTTGAAAAATCAGTATCCACAAACTGAAATGCGATTAAAAGGGGACGCTGTGTGATAGCTTCTATACTAGACATAATATTCTAATAAAACTCTCTGAGCACATAGGCCTAGATACATATTATATAATGTATATACTCAGCTCTACTATAAAAGCTTAGGAACTTCTGAAAAAATATTTTAAAACTATACTTTTTATGAGAATTTCTAGTAAAGAGAGCACATTGTTACGGCTTGCAGCTACTAAACCAGACATAATATTCTGATGATTATTTTTATATATAAAGGGAATAAGAGTAAGCATCGAACAGTTATAGTCTCCATTACTATAAATGTTTATGTAGTCCTCAGGATTTTTTTGAAAAATCAGTATCCACAAACTGAAATGCGATTAAAAGGGGACGCTGTGTGATAACTTCTATACTAGACATAATATTCTGATCAAACTCTCTGAGCACATAGGCCTAGATACATATTATATAATGTATATACTCAGCTCTACTATAAAAGCTTAGGAACTTCTGAAAAAATATTTTAAAACTATACTTTTTATGAGAATTTCTAGTAAAGAGAGCACATTGTTACGGCTTGCAGCTACTAAACCAGACATAATATTCTGATGATTATTTTTATATATAAAGGGAATAAGAGTAAGCATCGAACAGTTATAGTCTTCATTACTATAAATGTTTATGTAGTCCTCAGGATTTTTTTGAAAAATCAGTATCCACAAACTGAAATGCGATTAAAAGGGGACGCTGTGTGATAGCTTCTATACTAGACATAATATTCTGATAAAACTCTCTGAGCACATAGGCCTAGATACATATTATATAATGTATATACTCAGCTCTACTATAAAAGCTTAGGAACTTCTGAAAAAATATTTTAAAACTATACTTTTTATGAGAATTTCTAGTAAAGAGAGCACATTGTTACGGCTTGCAGCTACTAAACCAGACATAATATTCTGATGATTATTTTTATATATAAAGGGAATAAGAGAAAGCATCGAACAGTTATAGTATCCATTACTATAAATGTTTATGTAGTCCTCAGGATTTTTTTGAAAAATCAGTATCCACAAACTGAAATGCGATTAAAAGGGGACGCTCGCTGTGTGATAACTTCTATACTAGACATAATATTCTGATCAAACTCTCTGAGCACATAAGCCTAGATACATATTATATAATGTATATACTCAGCTCTACTATAAAAGCTTAGGAACTTCTGAAAAAATATTTTAAAACTATACTTTTTATGAGAATTTCTAGTAAAGAGAGCACATTGTTACGACTTGCAGCTACTAAACCAGACATAATATTCTGATGATTATTTTTATATATAAAGGGAATAAGAGTAAGCATCGAACAGTTATAGTCTCCATTACTATAAATGTTTATGTAGTCCTCAGGATTTTTAAAAAAAATCAGTATCCACAAACTGAAATGCGATTAAAAGGGGACGCTGTGTGATAGCTTCTATACTAGACATAATATTCTGATAAAACTCTTTGAGCACATAGGCCTAGATACATATTATATAATGTATATACTCAGCTCTACTATAAAAGCTTAGGAACTTCTGAAAAAATATTTTAAAACTATACTTTTTATGAGAATTTCTAGTAAAGAGAGCACATTGTTACGGCTTGCAGCTACTAAACCAGACATAATATTCTGATGATTATTTTTTTATATAAAGGGAATAAGAGTAGGCATCGAACAGTTATAGTCTCCATTACTATAAATGTTTATGTAGTCCTCAGGAATTTTTTGAAAAATCAGTATCAACAAACTGAAATGCGATTTAAAGGGGACGCTGTGTGATAGCTTCTATACTAGACATAATATTCTGATAAAACTCTCTGACCACATAGGCCTAGATACATATTATATAATGTATATACTCAGCTCTACTATAAAAGCTTAGGAACTTCTGAAAAAATATTTTAAAACTATACTTTTTATGAGAATTTCTAGTAAAGAGAGCACATTGTTACGGCTTGCAGCTACTAAACCAGACATAATATTCTGATGATTATTTTTATATATAAAGGGAATAAGAGTAAGCATCGAACAGTTATAGTCTCCATTACTATAAATGTTTATGTAGTCCTCAGGATTTTTTTGAAAAATCAGTATCCACAAACTGAAATGCGATTAAAAGGGGACGCTGTGTGATAACTTCTATACTAGACATAATATTCTGATCAAACTCTCTGAGCACATAGGCCTAGATACATATTATATAATGTATATACTCAGCTCTACTATAAAAGCTTAGGAACTTCTGAAAAAATATTTTAAAACTATACTTTTTATGAGAATTTCTAGTAAAGAGAGCACATTGTTACGGCTTGCAGCTACTAAACCAGACATAATATTCTGATGATTATTTTTATATATAAAGGGAATAAGAGTAAGCATCGAACAGTTATAGTCTCCATTACTATAAATGTTTATGTAGTCCTCAGGATTTTTTTGAAAAATCAGTATCCACAAACTGAAATGCGATTAAAAGGGGACGCTGTGTGATAGCTTCTATACTAGACATAATATTCTGATAAAACTCTCTGAGCACATAGGCCTAGATACATATTATATAATGTATATACTCAGCTCTACTATAAAAGCTTAGGAACTTCTGAAAAAATATTTTAAAACTATACTTTTTATGAGAATTTCTAGTAAAGAGAGCACATTGTTACGGCTTGCAGCTACTAAACCAGACATAATATTCTGATGATTATTTTTATATATAAAGGGAATAAGAGAAAGCATCGAACAGTTATAGTATCCATTACTATAAATGTTTATGTAGTCCTCAGGATTTTTAAAAAAATCAGTATCCACAAACTGAAATGCGATTAAAAGGGGACGCTGTGTGATAGCTTCTATACTAGACATAATATTCTGATAAAACTCTTTGAGCACATAGGCCTAGATACATATTATATAATGTATATACTCAGCTCTACTATAAAAGCTTAGGAACTTCTGAAAAAATATTTTAAAACTATACTTTTTATGAGAATTTCTAGTAAAGAGAGCACATTGTTACGGCTTGCAGCTACTAAACCAGACATAATATTCTGATGATTATTTTTTTATATAAAGGGAATAAGAGTAGGCATCGAACAGTTATAGTCTCCATTACTATAAATGTTTATGTAGTCCTCAGGATTTTTTTGAAAAATCAGTATCAACAAACTGAAATGCGATTTAAAGGGGACGCTGTGTGATAGCTTCTATACTAGACATAATATTCTGATAAAACTCTCTGACCACATAGGCCTAGATACATATTATATAATGTATATACTCAGCTCTACTATAAAAGCTTAGGAACTTCTGAAAAAATATTTTAAAACTATACTTTTTATGAGAATTTCTAGTAAAGAGAGCACATTGTTACGGCTTGCAGCTACTAAACCAGACATAATATTCACAAGTGTTTTTAAAAATTGACATAAAAAATGCTTTTAATACCGTAGATAGGGGTGCTTTTCTTAATGAAATTCAAAATAAATTACCAGAAATTTTTCAATACCTTTGGCAATGTTATAGTACACCATCGAAATTAATGTTTGGTGAAAACATATAATTCCCTCTCTTGTGGGCTGCCAGCAGGGAGACCCTCTCGGACCAATTATTTTTAGTTTAGCTATACATCCAATAATAACCCAATTAAACTCAAATTTTAACCTTTGGTTTCTGGGTGATGGCTCGTTAGGGGGGAATGCATCAACAGTAATTATTGCTTTAAAATTAATAACACAACGTTTTTCTGAAATTGGTATGTTGGTAACGTGGATCAGTTTGGACGTCACGGACTGTCGTGTGCCAGAAGCGCTGGCTGGTTCGATGCTTACTCTTATTCCCTTTATATATAAAAATAATCATCAGAATATTATGTCTGGTTTAGTAGCTGCAAGCCGTAACAATGTGCTCTCTTTACTGGAAATTCTCATAAAAAGTATAGTTTTAAAATATTTTTTCAGAAGTTCCTAAGCTTTTATAGTAGAGCTGAGTATATACATTATATAATATGTATCTAGGCCTATGTGCTCAGAGAGTTTGATCAGAATATTATGTCTAGTATAGAAGTTATCACACAGCGTCCCCTTTTAATCGCATTTCAGTTTGTGGATACTGATTTTTCAAAAAAATCCTGAGGACTACATAAACATTTATAGTAATGGATACTATAACTGTTCGATGCTTACTCCTATTCCCTTTATATATAAAAATAATAATCAGAATATTATGTCTGGTTTAGTAGCTGCAAGCCGTAACAATGTGCTCTCTTTACTAGAAATTCTCATAAAAAGTATAGTTTTAAAATATTTTTTCAGAAGTTCCTAAGCTTTTATAGTAGAGCTGAGTATATACATTATATAATATGTATCTAGGCTTATGTGCTCAGAGAGTTTGATCAGAATATTATGTCTAGTATAGAAGTTATCACACAGCGTCCCCTTTTAATCGCATTTCAGTTTGTGGATACTGATTTTTCAAAAAAATGCTGAGGACTACATAAACATTTATAGTAATGGAGACTATAACTGTTCGATGCTTACTCTTATTCCCTTTATAAGTAAAAATAATCATCAGAATATTATGTCTGGTTTAGTAGCTGCAAGCCGTAACAATGTGCTCTCTTTACTAGAAATTCTCATAAAAAGTATAGTTTTAAAATATTTTTTCAGAAGTTCCTAAGCTTTTATAGTAGAGCTAAGTATATACATTATATAATATGTATCGAGGCTTATGTGCTCAGAGAGTTTGATCAGAATATTATGTCTAGTATAGAAGTTATCACACAGCGTCCCCTTTTAATCGCATTTCAGTTTGTGGATACTGATTTTTCAAAAAAATCCTGAGGACTACATAAACATTTATAGTAATGGAGACTATAACTGTTCTATGCTTACTCTTATTCCCTTTATATATAAAAATAATCATCAGAATATTATGTCTGGTTTAGTAGCTGCAAGCCGTAACAATGTGCTCTCTTTACTAGAAATTCTCATAAAAAGTATAGTTTTAAAATATTTTTTCAGAAGTTCCTAAGCTTTTATAGTAGAGCTGAGTATATACATTATATAATATGTATCTAGGCCTATGTGCTCAGAGAGTTTGATCAGAATATTATGTCTAGTATAGAAGTTATCACACAGCGTCCCCTTTTAATCGCATTTCAGTTTGTGGATACTGATTTTTCAAAAAAATCCTGAGGACTACATAAACATTTATAGTAATAGATACTATAACTGTTCGATGCTTTCTCTTATTCCCTTTATATATAAAAATAATCATCAGAATATTATGTCTGGTTTAGTAGCTGCAAGCCGTAACAATGTGCTCTCTTTACTAGAAATTCTCATAAAAAGTATAGTTTTAAAATATTTTTTCAGAAGTTCCTAAGCTTTTATAGTAGAGCTAAGTATATACATTATATAATATGTATCTAGGCCTATGTGCTCAGAGAGTTTGATTAGAATATTATGTCTAGTATAGAAGTTATCACACAGCGTCCCCTTTTAATCGCATTTCAGTTTGTGGATACTGATTTTTCAAAAAAATCCTGAGGACTACATAAACATTTATAGTAATGGAGACTATAACTGTTCGATGCTTACTCTTATTCCCTTTATATGTAAAAATAATCATCAGAATATTATGTCTGGTTTAGTAGCTGCAAGCCGTAACAATGTGCTCTCTTTACTGGAAATTCTCATAAAAAGTATAGTTTTAAAATATTTTTTCAGAAGTTCCTAAGCTGTTATAGTAGAGCTGAGTATATACATTATATAATACGTATCTAGGCTTATGTGCTTAGAGAGTTTGATCAGAATATTATGTCTAGTATAGAAGTTATCACACAGCGTCCCCTTTTAATCGCATTTCAGTTTGTGGATACTGATTTTTCAAAAAAATCCTGAGGCCTACATAAACATTTATAGTAATGGATACTATAACTGTTCGATGCTTTCTCTTATTCCCTTTATATATAAAAATAATCATCAGAATATTATGTCTGGTTTAGTAGCTGCAAGCCGTAACAATGTGCTCTCTTTACTAGAAATTCTCATAAAAAGTATAGTTTTAAAATATTTTTTCAGAAGTTCCTAAGCTTTTATAGTAGAGCTGAGTATATACATTATATAATATGTATCTAGGCTTATGTGCTCAGTGAGTTTGATCAGAATATTATGTCTAGTATAGAAGTTATCACACAGCGTCCCCTTTTAATCGCATTTCAGTTTGTGGATACTGATTTTTCAAAAAAATCCTGAGGACTACATAAACATTTATAGTAATGGAGACTATAACTGTTCGATGCTTTCTCTTATTCCCTTTATATATAAAAATAATCATCAGAATATTATGTCTGGTTTAGTAGCTGCAAGCCGTAACAATGTGCTCTCTTTACTAGAAATTCTCATAAAAAGTATAGTTTTAAAATATTTTTTCAGAAGTTCCTAAGCTTTTATAGTAGAGCTGAGTATATACATTATATAATATGTATCTAGGCTTATGTGCTCAGAGAGTTTGATCAGAATATTATGTCTAGTATAGAAGTTATCACACAGCGTCCCCTTTTAATCGCATTTCAGTTTGTGGATACTGATTTTTCAAAAAAATCCTGAGGACTACATAAACATTTATAGTAATGGATACTATAACTGTTCGATGCTTTCTCTTATTCCCTTTATATATAAAAATAATTATCAGAATATTATGTCTGGTTTAGTAGCTGCAAGCCGTAACAATGTGCTCTCTTTACTAGAAATTCTCATAAAAAGTATAGTTTTAAAATATTTTTTCAGAAGTTCCTAAGCTTTTATAGTAGAGCTGAGTATATACATTATATAATATGTATCTAGGCCTATGTGCTCAGAGAGTTTGATCAGAATATTATGTCTAGTATAGAAGTTATCACACAGCGTCCCCTTTTAATCGCATTTTAGTTTGTGGATACTGATTTTTCAAAAAAATCCTGAGGACTACATAAACATTTATAGTAATGGAGACTATAACTGTTCGATGCTTACTCTTATTCCCTTTATATATAAAAATTATCATCAGAATATTATGTCTGGTTTAGTAGCTGGAAGCCGTAACAATGTGCTCTCTTTACTAGAAATTCTCATAAAAAGTATAGTTTTAAAATATTTTTTCAGAAGTTCCTAAGCTTTTATAGTAGAGCTGAGTATATACATTATATAATATGTATCTAGGCCTATGTGGTCAGAGAGTTTTATCAGAATATTATGTCTAGTATAGAAGCTATCACACAGCGTCCCCTTTAAATCGCATTTCAGTTTGTTGATACTGATTTTTCAAAAAAATCCTGAGGACTACATAAACATTTATAGTAATGGAGACTATAACTGTTCGATGCCTACTCTTATTCCCTTTATATAAAAAAATAATCATCAGAATATTATGTCTGGTTTAGTAGCTGCAAGCCGTAACAATGTGCTCTCTTTACTAGAAATTCTCATAAAAAGTATAGTTTTAAAATATTTTTTCAGAAGTTCCTAAGCTTTTATAGTAGAGCTGAGTATATACATTATATAATATGTATCTAGGCCTATGTGCTCAGAGAGTTTAATCAGAATATTATGTCTAGTATAGAAGTTATCACACAGCGTCCCCTTTTAATCGCATTTCAGTTTGTGGATACAGATTTTTCAAAAAAATACTGAGGACTACATAAACATTTATAGTAATGGAGACTATAACTGTTCGATGCTTACTCTTATCCCTTTTATATGTAAAAATAATCATAAGAATATTATGTCTGGTTTAGTAGCTGCAAGCCGTAACAATGTGCTCTCTTTACTAGAAATTCTCATAAAAAGTATAGTTTTAAAATATTTTTTCAGAAGTTCCTAAGCTTTTATAGTAGAGCTGAGTATATACATTATATAATATGTATCTAGGCCTATGTGCTCAGAGAGTTTGATCAGAATATTATGTCTAGTATAGAAGTTATCACACATCGTCCCCTTTTAATCGCATTTCAGTTTGTGGATACTGATTTTTCAAAAAAATCCTGAGGACTACATAAACATTTATAGTAATGGAGACTATAACTGTTCGATGCTTACTCTTATTCCCTTTATATATAAAAATAATCATCAGAATATTATGTCTGGTTTAGTAGCTGCAAGCCGTAACAATGTGCTCTCTTTACTAGAAATTCTCATAAAAAGTATAGTTTTAAAATATTTTTTCAGAAGTTCCTAAGCTTTTATAGTAGAGCTGAGTATATACATTATATAATATGTATCTAGGCCTATGTGCTCAGAGAGTTTAATCAGAATATTATGTCTAGTATAGAAGTTATCACACAGCGTCCCCTTTTAATCGCATTTCAGTTTGTGGATACAGATTTTTCAAAAAAATACTGAGGACTACATAAACATTTATAGTAATGGAGACTATAACTGTTCGATGCTTACTCTTATCCCTTTTATATGTAAAAATAATCATAAGAATATTATGTCTGGTTTAGTAGCTGCAAGCCGTAACAATGTGCTCTCTTTACTAGAAATTCTCATAAAAAGTATAGTTTTAAAATATTTTTTCAGAAGTTCCTAAGCTTTTATAGTAGAGCTGAGTATATACATTATATAATATGTATCTAGGCCTATGTGCTCAGAGAGTTTGATCAGAATATTATGTCTAGTATAGAAGTTATCACACATCGTCCCCTTTTAATCGCATTTCAGTTTGTGGATACTGATTTTTCAAAAAAATCCTGAGGACTACATAAACATTTATAGTAATGGAGACTATAACTGTTCGATGCTTACTCTTATTCCCTTTATATATAAAAATAATCATCAGAATATTATGTCTGGTTTAGTAGCTGCAAGCCGTAACAATGTGCTCTCTTTACTAGAAATTCTCATAAAAAGTATAGTTTTAAAATATTTTTTCAGAAGTTCCTAAGCTTTTATAGTAGAGCTGAGTATATACATTATATAATATGTATCTAGGCTTATGTGCTCAGAGAGTTTGATCAGAATATTATGTCTAGTATAGAAGTTATCACACAGCGTCCCCTTTTAATCGCATTTCAGTTTGTGGATACTGATTTTTCAAAAAAATCCTGAGGACTACATAAACATTTATAGTAATGGATACTATAACTGTTCGATGCTTTCTCTTATTCCCTTTATATATAAAAATAATCATCAGAATATTATGTCTGGTTTAGTAGCTGCAAGCCGTAACAATGTGCTCTCTTTACTAGAAATTCTCATAAAAAGTATAGTTTTAAAATATTTTTTCAGAAGTTCCTAAGCTTTTATAGTAGAGCTGAGTATATACATTATATAATATGTATCTAGGCCTATGTGCTCAGAGAGTTTGATCAGAATATTATGTCTAGTATAGAAGTTATCACACAGCGTCCCCTTTTAATCGCATTTCAGTTTGTGGATACTGATTTTTCAAAAAAATCCTGAGGACTACATAAACATTTATAGTAATGGAGACTATAACTGTTCGATGCTTACTCTTATTCCCTTTATATATAAAAATAATCATCAGAATATTATGTCTGGTTTAGTAGCTGGAAGCCGTAACAATGTGCTCTCTTTACTAGAAATTCTCATAAAAAGTATAGTTTTAAAATATTTTTTCAGAAGTTCCTAAGCTTTTATAGTAGAGCTGAGTATATACATTATATAATATGTATCTAGGCCTATGTGGTCAGAGAGTTTTATCAGAATATTATGTCTAGTATAGAAGCTATCACACAGCGTCCCCTTTAAATCGCATTTCAGTTTGTTGATACTGATTTTTCAAAAAAATCCTGAGGACTACATAAACATTTATAGTAATGGAGACTATAACTGTTCGATGCCTACTCTTATTCCCTTTATATAAAAAAATAATCATCAGAATATTATGTCTGGTTTAGTAGCTGCAAGCCGTAACAATGTGCTCTCTTTACTAGAAATTCTCATAAAAAGTATAGTTTTAAAATATTTTTTCAGAAGTTCCTAAGCTTTTATAGTAGAGCTGAGTATATACATTATATAATATGTATCTAGGCCTATGTGCTCAGAGAGTTTAATCAGAATATTATGTCTAGTATAGAAGTTATCACACAGCGTCCCCTTTTAATCGCATTTCAGTTTGTGGATACAGATTTTTCAAAAAAATACTGAGGACTACATAAACATTTATAGTAATGGAGACTATAACTGTTCGATGCTTACTCTTATCCCTTTTATATGTAAAAATAATCATCAGAATATTATGTCTGGTTTAGTAGCTGCAAGCCGTAACAATGTGCTCTCTTTACTAGAAATTCTCATAAAAAGTATAGTTTTAAAATATTTTTTCAGAAGTTCCTAAGCTTTTATAGTAGAGCTGAGTATATACATTATATAATATGTATCTAGGCCTATGTGCTCAGAGAGTTTGATCAGAATATTATGTCTAGTATAGAAGTTATCACACATCGTCCCCTTTTAATCGCATTTCAGTTTGTGGATACTGATTTTTCAAAAAAATCCTGAGGACTACATAAACATTTATAGTAATGGAGACTATAACTGTTCGATGCTTACTCTTATTCCCTTTATATATAAAAATAATCATCAGAATATTATGTCTGGTTTAGTAGCTGCAAGCCGTAACAATGTGCTCTCTTTACTAGAAATTCTCATAAAAAGTATAGTTTTAAAATATTTTTTCAGAAGTTCCTAAGCTTTTATAGTAGAGCTGAGTATATACATTATATAATATGTATCTAGGCTTATGTGCTCAGAGAGTTTGATCAGAATATTATGTCTAGTATAGAAGTTATCACACAGCGTCCCCTTTTAATCGCATTTCAGTTTGTGGATACTGATTTTTCAAAAAAATCCTGAGGACTACATAAACATTTATAGTAATGGATACTATAACTGTTCGATGCTTTCTCTTATTCCCTTTATATATAAAAATAATCATCAGAATATTATGTCTGGTTTAGTAGCTGCAAGCCGTAACAATGTGCTCTCTTTACTAGAAATTCTCATAAAAAGTATAGTTTTAAAATATTTTTTCAGAAGTTCCTAAGCTTTTATAGTAGAGCTGAGTATATACATTATATAATATGTATCTAGGCTTATGTGCTCAGAGAGTTTGATCAGAATATTATGTCTAGTATAGAAGTTATCACACAGCGTCCCCTTTTAATCGCATTTCAGTTTGTGGATACTGATTTTTCAAAAAAAACCTGAGGACTACATAAACATTTATAGTAATGGATACTATAACTGTTCGATGCTTTCTCTTATTCCCTTTATATATAAAAATAATTATCAGAATATTATGTCTGGTTTAGTAGCTGCAAGCCGTAACAATGTGCTCTCTTTACTAGAAATTCTCATAAAAAGTATAGTTTTAAAATATTTTTTCAGAAGTTCCTAAGCTTTTATAGTAGAGCTGAGTATATACATTATATAATATGTATCTAGGCCTATGTGCTCAGAGAGTTTGATCAGAATATTATGTCTAGTATAGAAGTTATCACACAGCGTCCCCTTTTAATCGCATTTCAGTTTGTGGATACTGATTTTTCAAAAAAATCCTGAGGACTACATAAACATTTATAGTAATGGAGACTATAACTGTTCGATGCTTACTCTTATTCCCTTTATATATAAAAATAATCATCAGAATATTATGTCTGGTTTAGTAGCTGCAAGCCGTAACAATGTGCTCTCTTTACTAGAAATTCTCATAAAAAGTATAGTTTTAAAATATTTTTTCAGAAGTTCCTAAGCTTTTATAGTAGAGCTGAGTATATACATTATATAATATGTATCTAGGCCTATGTGCTCAGAGAGTTTAATCAGAATATTATGTCTAGTATAGAAGTTATCACACAGCGTCCCCTTTTAATCGCATTTCAGTTTGTGGATACAGATTTTTCAAAAAAATACTGAGGACTACATAAACATTTATAGTAATGGAGACTATAACTGTTCGATGCTTACTCTTATCCCTTTTATATGTAAAAATAATCATAAGAATATTATGTCTGGTTTAGTAGCTGCAAGCCGTAACAATGTGCTCTCTTTACTAGAAATTCTCATAAAAAGTATAGTTTTAAAATATTTTTTCAGAAGTTCCTAAGCTTTTATAGTAGAGCTGAGTATATACATTATATAATATGTATCTAGGCCTATGTGCTCAGAGAGTTTGATCAGAATATTATGTCTAGTATAGAAGTTATCACACAGCGTCCCCTTTTAATCGCATTTCAGTTCGTTGATACAGATTTTTCAAAAAAAATCCTGAAGAATTCATAAGAAATTGTAGAGTGGCTACGAGATGCTACGAGATTAAAGAAAATAGGGGCCGCTAACTTCACATTTTCATACGACTTTTTAAATCGGTCGGGTTATGAGGGCCGCTATATTTTAGGCCGCTAACTTCACACAGGTAATTAAACCTTATAAAAAATAAATTATTTATTAGCGTATTAGTACTTGTACTATTATTTCTTCTAAGGTAGTAGGCAGAGATGCCCTTGTCTTACTTACTGACGTGACTTATTTTGTATATGAGTAATAAAAAAACACAGAATTTTAGCTCAATTATTTTTAAGTAGGTAGGTAGACGAGAGAAGTCTAGAAGAGTAGTATAGATTCTTATTAGGAATTGCAACTAAAAAAGATAGAGGAAAATTAAAAATAGAGTATCTCTTACGACCAGATTTGTTTTTTTTTTTAATGTTGGATTTTATATTTATACGTAGCTAATTTAAATGTTTTTTTTATTAAGCTATTATAACAAACCCAATGAATTCACTCGAAAACTATAAAGATGTTTTCATATAACTAAAATAATGTTCTTCATCTCCCCCTGATGAAAATTTGGCCTTCGCTCTGATGAAGTATCGGATTCAGGTTTTATTTTTTACTGTTAAAGGCTATGTTTTTTCTTCCATAAACTTGCTCCACATGTAGGCAAATTGCCAATGTTTTCATATCTACTTCCATTACGTATGCAAGCCACGCGTTGTTAATTTTAAATGAAGCAAGCTTCGGAAATTGTTGTGTATATTATTGTTTACCTAAATGCCAGAACGCCTTGTTAGGTTTGTTATTTCTTTATTTTTTAACACCTAAATATATTTTAATAGCAACGGTTAATATTGATAACAGACTTATGAATAATACCTACCTACTTATTTACGACAAAATTTATATAAACTTAAATATTTAGAGCACTTTTTGATAAATTTCGTCTTATGATTGGTATGCGTATACAGAAACACAGACGATGATGTAGAAGTACCTTTACGGGTGCCTTACGGTGCCTTTACGGTCTCAGTGTACCCAGCGGTGGGGCTTTATTCCTACCTTGTCGTAGGCGATGATTTTTTTGAGTCTACACCAAATTAGTGGCTCTCTCGTAGCGGGGTTTGGATAGATTCAATAACCCATTTATAAACAGTTTCATAAGTTTGTATAGTGAAACTGGGAAAAACAGAGTTTACAATAATGTCTTTGGAAAATATGTTACGTACCTACCTATTACAAAAACAGGAGTCTAGCATCTGAATTACTAGGCGTTTCGTCAAATTCTTAGCACTCGAAGACTGACTCTGAGTATTTACAGACAATCATGGCATAGTCATATAAAACAGTTTTATTGGGAGATGGTGGGTTCAATTCCTACTCTTGGCAAATCTAATTCGTACCTATACTTTATAACAAGGGAACAGTGGCGGATCCAGGGGGGCTCAGGGGTCAGAAAGCATAAGAATTAACATTAAATCTTAAATTTCCTTAATAAAATCCTTTAAAAAGCTTTTTATAAGAAAAACTAAAAGAAGAAAGAAATCGTGGGTGTAGTGGATGTTATATTAACGTTTTTTTTGCTCGTCAACGAAAACTTCATCAGTGTAATATTATTATTACAATGTGTGTATGACACTTAAAGTTTTTTAAATTATCTATACAAAATACTTTGCTAAGTCATTCTAAGTAGATATTTTCTTATAGGAAGATACCTATAGCCTCTTTTTTCTGTTTTGACAATATTATTTTAACTGTCTTATACAGGGTTGGAGTCTGCGTAGAGGAGGGAACTCAGTGGAGCGTGTCTGCAATCTCCTCAATGTTGCCATGAAACAATATTCATAAATAATATTCCTAACAATATAGACACAGTAGCGCCACGCGGCCGCCGCGTGCGTTCGGATTACGATGCCACATTTAATTGTTGCCAGACATAAAAATGTGGTCGAAAGCATTACATTATTTAAATGTGGGATAACATCGGATTATTTAGTAATCATACGTCCGATGTATATTTGATTATATTAAATAAAATTTATTTATTAATTTTGGTTTGCTGTGTGAAACATTTTGACCTAATGGTAAATAAATAGTCCAATCATACAATTTTTATTATCCGAGTATACTATCTGTTCGGGTGTACCGCGGCGTACAAACCTTGTCCTGACCAACGTAAAAGGAATTACCCAACTAGGTGCAGCCGTTCGATGTGAATCGATATTCGGCAATTGATTTTAATTTATATAGATAGCAGATTTATATTGAGCAAGTTACTGATTAACAAATCAGCGCTGACTTAAAAATACGGCTAAATAATTGAAACCGAAGCTGAGTTCTTGACTTGATAAAAAAATATGATGGCAGTACCGGTATTTATACTATTGTTTCTTTTGTGATACCGGGTCAAAATTGGGGTGAGTAATTGCAATTGAGTTAGTCAATGAATTAATAAATTAAATCTTAATGATGAAATCTGCCATTATGATTATTTTGAGCCATATAATTAGTACAATTGCAAAAGTTTTAAATATTAAAAAAAATATCGAGTTTTCAATGCACTTTCAAAACATTAAAAAAGTTATAAAGATCTTGTTTCCGTTAAAGCTACTTACATCACTTCCATTCATAGCTGTTCTCGTTGCCTTATAAAATATGAAGGGTAGGTGGGTAGTTGTGAAATGGTTGCGCCCGGAAACAAGGGCCACGTGGCAGTCATTCTGTTGAGCTTCGACATAGCGGACGTGCCTCTTATTATTGTGCGATGAAAATGTCTTTCGCACTTTAGATAATTTATTATGAAGCATGGAATCCACTTATTTGCTTTTTATTATATTTTAAGATATAATAAAATAAAATTTGATAGGTTGTGCTTTGGGCTAATATGAGGTTCCACTGATCAAATCGAACAACGGCTTTTTTTTTAATTCGCGACACGTTCTATGGGAAAAGTTGTTCGATTTGATCGGTAGAACCTGATATTAGCCCAAAGTACAAACTTTTAATGTTACCATGTATACGTACAATAGATAGGTACGTGGTGGCCAAGTTGATTAGACCTTAGACTTAAAAACATTAAAGTTTTTAAGTCCCCGGTTCAAACCCCGATGTGTACCAACGACTTTAAAAAAAAAAAAAACATTTGTTTGACAACATCACTATAGTGCTGCGGAGAGCACGTAATCTGTCGGTCCCAGTTTCACTACACCAACTTGTGAAGCTTTTTATAGATGGGTTATTAAGTCTATTCAAACATCGCGACGAACTAGCCACTTGTTCGCTGCATGCCCTGAGGCCGTCCAGACGGTACCGGGCACCCTTGATCATATAGCTATACTAACTATACTAAGGCTAAAAAAAGTTAAGGAAAAAAAGTATTGATCGATCCCAATTATGAATTTTGTAGGTATGATTTTGTAGATACAAAGTCACATGCCGTCCTCAGCAAAATAATTTGATCGAAGATAAACATAAAATATATTTAATTATTTAGTGCGCAATAAATACCTAATAACATCGAAATATTATAGGAAGTGGCAGGGCACAGGAAGGCGGAATAAATGCTTTTTTTTTAAATAAATACATATTATTATCAACGACAGTAAAATAAAAAAATAAATAATTCTTTAACCTAATAGAAGTAAAGGATACAACACTGTAAAAATAATTTTGGCTTTAGCACGACGACGGTATTGCCTTAATAAATGGGCAAAGTATAAAAGTACTTACATAATGATATCATGATTGAATATCATTAATTAAATTTATCGTCAGTATTTTATTTTTCATTATTTTATACTAGGTAAGCCCGGTATCAAATCAATTTGCGATGACTCTCGAAAATAAAAGAAAAAAAAACTATATATCTATTTCTATAATTTACAAGTAAAATATAACAAAATTCCAAAAACACATATTTATTTCGTACGCTTAGCATAATATCGTGCAAAACAATTCTAAACCAAATATAAATTAATAACTAAACAAATTAGAACTATTATTTAAAAATATACTCTAAACATATTTTAAATAAAAAAAAAAGAAAAAAAAAGTTAAATAAAAAATAACGACGAGGATGGGATTCGAACCCACGCGTGCAGAGCACATTGGATTAGCAGTCCAACGCCTTAACCACTCGGCCACCTCGTCGCGTCAGCTGATCGCGAAATTTCGAATGACGTAATTGGAAGGCATTTTAGGTGACTCGACGTGACGTCTTCTTACGTAATTATTTATAGAACTACGCTATCATACCTATTTCCTCCTACAGATATTTTTTAAATATATACCTACCTATTACTTAGATAATTATAATATGTTATTCTAACTTCAAAATGATTGTGGGTATTTTTTATAAAATATAGGTAATAATGAATTATTCGGTTCGAATCCCAATGAGTTTTTAATTTAATAAAATACGTATGTTCATTTGTTTGACAACACCACTATAGTGCCTCGGAGAGCACGTTAAGCTGTCGGTCCCGGTTTCACTATACCTTCTTATACTTGTGAAACTGTTTATAGATAGGTTATTGAGTCAATATAAAGAAAAAAGATTTGATCGTTTTTTATATAAACACAAAAACTACTGGACCGATTAATAAAATTAATTCACTAATAAAAAGCTCTATTATCAGCATGTAACATGGGATATATTTCATTTTCGATCCGATTTCCTTAAAACTAACGGTGCATAGTTGTTTAGGTTGAAGGAAGGCCCCAATAACTTGCTAGACCGACCGACCGGTATCGTTACCACCAAATACAGATGCAAAAACCGTCAAGCGACTTAGTTATGTTTCGGTTTTAGTCTTTGGGTTCACCGGTTTTCAGGAGACATCGGCATACAGCATCGTTATCTTATTTTTAGTCTCCTTTCAGATGCGGTTATGAAACGGGCGGTTGATTTCACGATAAAGCAGTGAGGATATTATTAAAATAGACTCATAATGCAAAGTTGTACCAAAGTGTCTTTGGCGTCGAATGTACCATTAACAAACACTTTGGTACAACTCAGCCTTACCTAGTGGGAGATCAATTTATTGATCAACCCCATTCATTGACTTTGTAAGTCAGTTTATCATCAAAAACGTGGTCGCCAAGTTGATTAGAAAGGACTACATTTTTTTTGTCAAACCCCGGTCAACTATTTTTTTTTTCTGTGCCCCGATGAGTTTTGTATTAAAAAATGTGCCTACATTTGTTTGACAACACCATTTACTATAGGCATTAAACTTACGAGACTTACTCGTAGTTCAACATAGCAATTATTTACAGATAGGTTATTGACGACCGCGACGAGTTTGTTTGGTAAAGACTAGGAATACCATCGGCTACGACGAGGTAAGAATAAAACCTCTCCACTAGGCAACATAAGACCTTCTAACTAAGCGGTGACATGCGCTGTAAGGCCTGTGATGGTAAAGTTGGTTTCACGAAAGAATTCCTTTGGACGGGGCGCTACAGTCGCGCTAAGGAATGTTGGAGCCACAGTTTTAAGACACCCCAAAAAAAAATTTTGGGTGAATTCGATTTATTTTAGTAAATAAAATTTATATAACTAAGAAAATAATGTTGACATCGTAAGTAGGTATATTTAGCACAGTTTTTTTCTCTCAATTTTATTAGTTCCACTTTTTGCCGCGGAAATTAGTTAGTGATACGGACTGTAATGACGAATCCAAAGGGATCTAGGAGGCTACCTATGTGCCTTATGCTCATAGATGATTTTGGTTTTTACCTATCAAAATACATAAATTGTCAAATTAAAACAGAAAAAAAACTCAAAATGTTAATATAGTTTCGAAGATATTTTAATGCAGTTTTATGTTACATATGTTAAAAAAAACTCACACAAGGGCTACAGATGGAAAGAAGTTTAATTTTCTATGATTATATGAATCAAATATATGTTATATTTGCTTCAAATAATCATTTCGCGGTAACTATACTACTTTGTTAATATTTTAAACAATCACATACTCGCATTTTTAGTTCTTAAAATTTCCGCTTGGAGCGCTGAACTATATCCCACAAAGTAATAGTTAGAAAACTCATAATAGCTATTCATCAAAAAACACCTGCATGCATTCCAGTAGATTTTAAGTTATGCGCGTACAAACTTGTAAACATACACGAATTCTATATAAAAATGATAAGACTCTTGTTCTTCAGACCGCCTCCGTAGTGGTTGCAAATTGGCGTTGTATCCGGTCGTGAGTTCGATTCCCACCAACGCGAACGGCAAGAAAATGCTAGTACAGTTGCTATTATTGAAATGCTAGTTTTTGTGTACAGTTTGTACAGAAAAACACTATCTGGGTGTTTATAAAAATAATGTATTGATAGTGTTGTTTATGGTACACATCAAGCTCAGTGCTTAGTGTGTTTAATGTCCTTCATATAATTTTAAAAAAATAGTCGCATCTCGCCAATTTAATTATAATTATACACGGTGACTTTGAAAGGTTGCGCTTTAAGCTAATAGGTATGAGATTCTCTTATCAAATCAAACAACTTTTAAATGGTCAGGTTAATCGATGGCAAATGAAAAAAAAAATGCCTTCTCCACTTTTAACATTAATAGTTTGTATGGAGAAGGCAATGCTTTTTTTTTTCATTTGCGTTTATATATATTTTATTTATATATTTACTTATTGTGCAAATGGAATTAAAAATAGCTTTATTACTACAAAATACATGTGTTAATAATAAACACACACTATATGATATTGAGATAAAAATAAAAGTCTACTTGTCACTATACATGTCACTAGAGTGTTCTTTTCTTTATCAGGTATAATGGCGACATTATCACGGCTAAAGTACTCGATGAAAAGTGATAAAGTCTAGAATGAATGACACGGACCGACAGGATTAATGAGGCGTATAGATCATTATAATACGTACATCATTATTCATTTCGAACCGTGCGTCTGGGCCGGTCAACAAATTCGATTTTTAATATTTTACTTGTGTGCCTGCCTTCGATGATTAATTTATATCAATCGATTGTTTTTGTTGTCTTATTTTTAATAGGTTACCTATCTACCTAACCTTTATTGATAATGAACAATTTATATTTAATAATATCTATTCTATAGGTAGATATAATTTTAATTATTGATATCTAAGTACCTATCTAGATAATAATTATGCTCATATAGCTACGATCAATATAAAAATTGTCAATGATATTTTTTTTTATAATTTTGGATGGAAAACTACATATCAGAGGCTCTACCATGGGTTTGCGCATTGTAGCAACGCAACGTATTTGTATACGTATACGTGAGCAACAACCAATAGGTTCGCTTTATTCAATCCTGTAACCAAAAATAAAGTGGTCCTATTGGTTTCTGCTTACGTATACGTATACAAATACCTTACGTTGCTACAATGCTCAAACCCATGGTAGAGCCTCAGGCGAACCTTAACCTTTCTACTTTAACTTTAGCTAGTAGGTACCTATCTAATTTCACTCACCTTCTTATCTTTACCTAAAGTAAAAACGGCCAAAAAGTGGTCTATCAAGATTGTCAAAACATCCCGTGTCATCAAAATATCGCTAAGGTTGAGGAAGTATAAACCAATAAACGATAAAAATTAACTGTCAAAATATTACTGTAGGGAATAATCATCATTATTGTTTTATGGGCCACGTTATGGCCGACTGTACCCCTGTACCTACTCTTACCTATTTTTTTTTACCTACCTATATTTATTTACCTTTCCATAGAGCCTACTTACTTACTTTTACCAATCTCTTTTTACTTACCTATATTTATTTACCTTTACCTACCTACTTCCTTCTTCTACCAAAGCTAAACGCTGGCAAGTACCTAATAACCAGTGAAATTTTGTTACCTATGTTGACGATTTCATTACCTATTATTTTGTAGTACACGGACCATAAGACGCCCTACCTACCTTAAAGTATATTATTATATAGGTAGGTATACTTTACCCTATTATTTTTTTACCTACCTATATTTACTTAGCCACTTGTTCGGTGTAGACTTATACCATCGGCTACGACGAGATGGGATTAAAACCCCCTCCGCTGGGTACCCTGAGGCCATCTAGGCGGCCTCGGGCGCCGTAAGGCACCCGTGATGATATGTATGTATGTATATTTACTAGGACATTGGTATACGATTTTATTTTAGCGTATGAAAAGCTAAACGACTCCTTTTGAAAGGTCTCTTTAATGTTATGCGTGGTATACTTATTAACAAAGTTTAACTAACTATGAGAATATATTACCGTTCATAGTACCTACATAGTATTTTTATATTTGAAAAAAAAAGTTAAAATCTAATGGTCAACATTACGAACAACGTGGAGGCGCCAGTTACGAGTTATTTCGTCTCCCGAATATGACAAATAACATTAAAAAGGAAACTACACGAATACCAACATAAAATAAAAATGTCAAAAATTTAAATTAAGGATTAAAATATTTAAATTTAGTGCGGCTGCGTCCCGCTCGCGCCTGGCCGGACCGAATGCCAAGATCTTCGGGAACAACTTAGGTGATACAATAGCATGGAGATGGAATATTTATCGCTAAGTTATTTTATTTATAATTTTCTGGGGAATAGCGATTAACAATTAATCGTTTTTAATTTATAATTTCGATTTCGAATAACGCGACAAGCAACCATCTAAAAGTGCCAACCATTTTAAATTAGATTTTCAATTAGCCTCATATTATACACATATGTAGGTACATCGCTATAACAATTATTCATCATAATTATGTACCAATAATGTTGTATAAAAAGATAAAAATATCGCTAATATTAAATCACAATAATTAACATATTCTTCATAGGCCTCTCGAATATTATCTTAAAATTTTACTAATAAGGTTTATTTTAATATCAGGCGTAAAATCAGTTTGAAATAGACAGCACGTAACATTAAAAAAAATGTAAAGAAACGAAACAAGAAATGTTTTATTTTCTTAAAACTTTCGCGTTTCTTTGCATTAATTTTTAATCAACATCTTTCTCTGTTTTTAAAATTAATCTTCAGCTGAAAACCCTAAAACTGGCTTTAAATTTTTTTTATTAAACACCACTAATATTGAATAGGTTTAAAAACAAGTGGATTCCATATTTATCGTCTGAGATGGAATACTATAAATTAATGGCATATACTGCGCCAGAGTATTTTAAATATTTGAAAGTATTATACAGTTTAGAAAAAAAATCAAAATCTTCTTCACAACGTAATATATTATTTAAAATAAATAATACAATCATAAAAATGGTTATGAATGTAGTGTTTATAAAAGGTAATCATAGTTTTTATGGGTCATATTTCTTAGACGGATGGGTCTTCAGCCGGACGGAGAGCGGCCAAAACAAACATTATTAATTTACATTAATTAGTTAACCTCTAGAAATATTTTTATTAATTTAAGATAAGTGTAATAAAGTTATTACATTATGTAAATTTAATAAACAAACATAGGATACGTTACACATTTATAATTTGTATTTACTGAAATAATAATAATATATGTAGGACAATTTACGCACATTGCTCTGTACCCATAGTATGAGTTTTCTAACTATTACTTTGCGTACAAATTTTAGTTAACTCATAACTAAATTTTATATGGGAAATAGTTCAGCGCTCCAAGCGGAAATTTTAAGAATTAAAAATGCGACCGCGTGATTGGTGAAAATGTTAACGCAGTAGTAAAGTTAACGCAAAAGTAAATGTTAAAAAAAACTTACACTAGGGCTACAAGTCACAAACTAAGCTCTAAGCTTGTACTGTGTGTACCAGAAGCAACTATATTTTTTTTTTTTTTTTTTTTTTAACAAATCCATAACCCTTTTATCGAGGAAGGCCAGGATTTATAACATCACGCTACGACCAATAGGAGCAGAGCATTAATAAAAATTGTTGTAATAACAGGGAAAATATATTCCTTTTTAGAGCTTCCGATGTATCCGGTAGTCGTGGGTACAGTTTGCCATGGTCTGGGTGTTTATAAAATATAATTACCTATGTATTTGTATCGTTGTTTATGGTACACATAGTACAAGCATTGAGATTTTTTTGTGGCATGGGCGTTATGTGCTAAATATAAAAAATAATATATATAAAAATTACATAATATATATGTAGTGTACTTTCCCTCCAACCACGACCTTTTTTTCCAGCCATAGGGACTATAATCTATTTTATTGGCCGTGTAATTAATGCTATCATAGCTTGCTGTTAGTTTAAGGTTTAAGTTAAGGCGTTTTCAAAAAAGCACAGAGCCCTAATTAGTGTAATTTCAGTTAGTCAGTTCGTCTATCCAGACCAATTTGAAGACACATAGGTATATAGTTATAAGAATAGTATGGTGCGCCCTAAAAAGTATATATCCATGCAGAAGCTGAGTGTCCAAGGCATGCCATTTCATAAATGTACAATATGTTCATATTTTTAATCCGTCCTATAATATAAATACATATGTCCTAATGTTATATATATATGAATATATTTTGTATTTTATTGAATAAATAATTTTCTAATCAGAAAAACGTAGAAATAAATACCTACTACGTATATGATTATCTCAGTACCAATCGAAGTACAATTATTTTGCAAATAGGTAACTTAAAAACTGCTAAGCTCTAAACAGTGGCGTCGTTCCTTAAGGCCGAAGGCTCGGGCCTAGGGCTGCCACATATCAGGAGCTTATTATATATATGGCAAATTAAATTTATGGTCCAGAAAATACCAGAATAAATGCATTTTGTGGATTAATACTTTGTTTTAGCTCGAACTCAATTCTGTTTTTCGCACAGAACAATTTCACATTTCTACACTGTAAAATTAACAGGATGGTGCGGCCAGGTATATGGCCTAGGGCGGCCTAAACTACTAGTCTTCCTCTGACCCTAGATTTAAAAAATTAGAGCCATCAAGAGAAGTGTCTGATGAGGCTCTTCGATGCTCATGCTGATTCAACTGCAAAGTATTACCTCTCCCTGCGCACGACGGTGAGTCGCTAACCCTTCTATACATTTATGTAAACCTTCCCCCCGACCCTTAATAAGAGAAAGAGCACATATGAGATACCTACAATTTAGGCAGCAAAACAACTTTTGGGCCATATCAGTTTTCTACCCCTAAACTTGTAATGGATTTGGAAAAAAATGTTCTAATTTTACTAGAGAAAATAAACGATGACTGTACGTTTTCCTTTTTTGAATTTTCTGCCTTGATATTTTATAGGAATTATTTTTCCAGCCCCTATAATCTATTTTATTGACCGTGTTATTAATGCTATCATACCTTGCTGTTAGTTTAAGGTGCGTTTTCAAAAAAGCACAGAGCCCTTATTAGTTTAATTTCGGTTAGTCAGTTCGTCTATCCAGACCAATTTAAGGACACATAGGTATATAGTTATAAGAATATTATGATGCGCCCTAAAAACCATAAAGTATATATCCATGCACAAGCTGAGTGTGTAACCATTTCATAAATGTACAATATGTTCATATTTTTAATCCGTCCTATAATATAAATACATATGTCCTAATGTTATATATATATATATATATGAATATATTTTGTATTTTATTGAATAAATAATTTTCTAATCAGAAAAACAGTTGAAATAAATACTACGATTATGATTATCTCAGTACCAATCGAAGCAATTATTTTGCAAATAGGTAACTTAAAACCTGCTAAGCTCTAAACAGTGGCGTCGTTCCTTAAGGCCGAAGGCTCGGACCTAGGGCTGCCACATATCAGGGGCTTATTATATATATGGCAAATTAAATTTATGGTCCAGAAAATACCAGAATAAATGCATTTTGTGGATTAATACTTTGTTTTAGCTCGAACTCAATTCTGTTTTTCGCACAGAACAATTTCACATTTCTACACTGTAAAATTAACAGGATGGTGCGGCCAGGTATATGGCCTAGGGCGGCCTAAACTACTAGTCTTCTTCTGACCCTAGATTTAAAAAAATAGATCCATTAAGAGGAGTGTCTGATGAGGCTCTTCGATGCTCATGCTGATTCAACTGCAAAGTATTACCTCTCCCTGCGCATGACGGTGAGTCGGTAACCCTTCTATACATTTATGTAAACCTTCCCCCCGACCCTTAATAAGAGAAAGAGCACGTCTTTCCTTAAGGCCGAAGGCTCGGGCTTAGGGCTGCCACATATCAGGGGCTTATAAATGCATATTGTGGATTAATACTTTGTTTAAGCTCGAACTCAATTCTGTTTTTCGCACAGAACAATTTCACATTTCTACACTGTAAAATTATTAGGATGGTGCGGCCAGGTATATGGCCTAGGGCGGCCTAAACTACTAGTCTTCCTCTGACCCTAGATTAAAAAAATTAGATCCATTAAGAGGAGTGTCTGATGAGGCTCTTCGATGCTCATGCTGATTCAACTGCATAGTATTACCTCTCCTTGCGCATGACGGTGAGTCGGTAACCCTTCCATACATTTATGTAAACCTTCCCCCCGACCCTTAATAAGAGAAAGAGCACATATGAGATACCTACAATTTAGGCAGCAAAACAACTTTCGGGCTATAACTGTTTTCTACCCCTAAACTTGTAATGGATTTGGAAAAAAATGTTCTAATTTTACTAGAGAAAATAAACGATGACTGTACGTTTTCCTTTTTTGAATTTTCTGCCTTGATATTTTATAGGAATTATTTTTCCAGCCCCTATAATCTATTTTATTGACCGTGTAATTAATGCTATCATACCTTGCTATTAGTTTAAGGTGCGTTTTCAAAAAAGCACAGAGCCCTTTTTAGTTTAATTTCGGTTAGTCAGTTCGTCTATCCAGACCAATTTAAGGACACATAGGTATATAGTTATAAGAATATTATGATGCGCCCTAAAAACCATAAAGTATATATCCATGCACAAGCTGAGTGTGTAACCATTTCATAAATGTACAATATGTTCATATTTTTAATCCGTCCTATAATATAAATACATATGTCCTAATGTTATATATATATATATATATGAATATATTTTGTATTTTATTGAATAAATAATTTTCTAATCAGAAAAACAGTTGAAATAAATACTACGATTATGATTATCTCAGTACCAATCGAAGCAATTATTTTGCAAATAGGTAAATTAAAACCTGCTAAGCTCTAAACAGTGGCGTCGTTCCTTAAGGCCGAAGGCTCGGGCCTAGGGCTGCCACATATCAGGGGCTTATTATATATATGGCAAATTAAATTTATGGTCCAGAAAATACCAGAATAAATGCATTTTGTGGATTAATACTTTGTTTTAGCTCGAACTCAATTCTGTTTTTCGCACAGAACAATTTCACATTTCTACACTGTAAAATTAACAGGATGGTGCGGCCAGGTATATGGCCTAGGGCGGCCTAAACTACTAGTCTTCCTCTGACCCTAGATTAAAAAAAATAGATCTATTAAGAGGAGTGTCTGATGAGGCTATTCGATGCTCATGCTGATTCAACTGCATAGTATTACCTCTCCTTGCGCATGACGGTAAGTCGGTAACCCTTCCATACATTTATGTAAACCTTCCCCCCGACCCTTAATAAGAGAAAGAGCACATATGAGATACCTACAATTTAGGCAGCAAAACAACTTTCGGCCATAACTGTTTTCTACCCCTAAACTTGTAATGGATTTGGAAAAAAATGTTCTAATTTTACTAGAGAAAATAAACGATGACTGTACGTTTTCCTTTTTTGAATTTTCTGCCTTGATATTTTATAGGAATTATTTTAATGTGAGGGATTTTTTTGCGATCGAATTTGAGGGGTTGATATTTTTTTTTCTATACCACACATTAAAAAAAGGAAAACGTACGAGCCTAGATATATGTCTTATTTATAACGGCTACAAAACTCATTAAAATCTATGAATGTTTAATGGGGGGTAACAGTTAGTACCAAAAGTTCGCGAATGTATGGGAAATGTTTGATCAGACTCCGCTCTTAAACCCTACTAATAAACTTGGCTAATACAAATTTAATTCGTATGGCACCTTAAACCTTGCCTTGAATTTATGAATTTTGTTTTCAATAAGTATTTAAGTTCTGAATTTGAGCAAAAATGAAAGTGGATTTCTGTTCCTGACAGGTAGGTACTAATCAGTCCCCACGGAAGGCACGGGTCGTGTGCCTGACAGCCAAGCTTTATGCGGTAATAGAATATTGTATCGGAAATAACTACCGGTTTAATGCGAGTATGACACGACTACGAGTAATAAAGGGAGTGGATGTGCCCGGAACTGCTGATCACAGTTCCCGAAATCAAAAATAGGTACTGAAAGAAAATTAGGCTACTGAATGACTTTTAAGATTATTTTTAATTATCTATTTAGGATCTTTAAAAAATAATAATTAAAATTGCAACTGAAAATTTCAAAAAATCACTTTTTTATGGTATATTTATAATAGGCACGGCATGTTTCTTGCTGATTGGTAAGAAGGCTTGCAATAAGGTCGATCAATACATTGTTGTTTGACAGCATTGGTCGCTTTCACTATGCGGCTAGGGTGCTTTTCTAAATTTAATCTGAGAGTTTTCTCAATTTTTATTTAGCCCAAATACGAATATAAACTAGATTGTATTTAAAAAAAAAGTGAATTATAACATTACGTCTCCAAAAAATTTTGTTCGCCATGGTTGATCGCCCCGATCAACGTGTAGGTGTGTGTATAAAGAAGGCGTGTCATTGACGAACTTGTAAAAATGAGGGGGAAATATTTCCCCTGTTCATGGTAATGTGTAATACTAATAAATTAAATTGCGAGTTAAAAAAATTAAAAAATATTTTTAATTAACATTAAAGCGACCCTAGCCTAGTGGTTAAGTCACTGCGCAACTGATAACAAGGTTAAGCAGATGACAACAAGGCCGGCCTGGGATGGGTGACCGCTTTATACAACGAGGCTACTTCATCATAAACACCGCAATAAGCTCGCCACTTGTTAGGTGTTGCCTCCGAATACCATCGGCGAAATGAGGACGGGTTAATCCCTCCGCTGAGTGCTCTGAGGCCGTTTAAACGGTTTAGGGTTTTTGCACCCGTGATGGTATTTATTATTTATTAATTATATACACACATCAAAAAAGTCTAGGGATCAAGCATTTTTATGCGGATTTCTTGTGATTGAGATGTGGCTTTGTAATAAATTTATGATTTTATAAATTTATATGGATCCTTTTTGGTGCATTTTATAATTTAAAACAGGAACTGTCAATCAAATTCGAGTAAAAGATGAAAATCAGCTGTCAATATTTTCCCTATAAAAACATAAGACGCATTGAAGACATTATTAGTGCTACTGTTTCCCTACTACTGATTAAAACCAACGTTATTATGGAGCGGCGACGTCATTTAAGCAGGGAAGAAATGATCAGAGCCGTGGGAATGATAGAAGCTGGTTCCCGGCAACGTACTGTGGCTTTAGCTCTGAATACAAGTCAGAGTGTAATCAGTCGACTTTGGACACGTTACCGAACCACTGGTACCGTGGCTGAGCGCCATGGAGGACGGTATCGCTGCACCACACGGAGACAAGACCGATACATTCAAATCACAGCTCGAAGAGCTCCAACAATAACCGCCATGATGTTAGCCGTGAGCCTTCATCGCTCTTCAGGGAACTTAATTAGCGACCAAACAGTCAGAAACCGCTTGCATGAATTAAACCTTCATTCCCGAAGACCGCTACGGGTACCACCTATAGCAATGCACAATCGTAGGACTCGATATCAATGGGCTCTTGAACACAGAAATTGGACAGAAGAACAATGGCGTTTCGTGTGCTTTTCTGATGAGTCTCGTTTTGGTATGAGGCCGGATACAAGACGTATACGACACTGGAGAACCCCTGGACGCCAACAGCGATTAAAATCCTGCCAGGAAGTCCATCCTTATAGTGGTGGAACCATCATGGTATGGGCGGGTATTTCGATCGGCGGAAGAACTGAGTTGATTTGGATCAGAGGCAACCTCAACGCTCAAATTTATGCTGAGACGGTTGTATCAGACGTCATCGTTCCTCTACAAGTGCATATCGGTCCCTTATTTCAGTTAATGCATGATAATGCACGACCGCACACCGCAAGAGTTGTAAGACAGACTCTCGCCGCAGCTAACATCAATGTCCTGCCCTGGCCTGCTCAGTCGCCAGACTTGAACCCGATTGAGCATGCATGGGATATTCTTCAGAGAAGAGCTCTGCCGAATATGGAGGGTATCCAGTCGCAAGAAGACCTTTTTTTGTTGTTGCAACGAACATGGGCGGCCATTCCACAGCGTGATTTGGATGAACTCATTTTGAGTATGCCAAACCGATGTTCTTGTGTTGTTAGTGTTCGCGGTAGAAACACGGATTATTAATTGTTTAAGTTACCCAATAAAATTAAAAAAAAAACTGTTATTTCAGTCTTTTTTTCGAACTTTAATGTTAGTGGTTCAAATGTCAAAAATCCCTTTATTAGGAAAATGGCAATTTTTTTTACTAATGCAAAGGTGACTTGGTTTATCGTTACTGTAGACAAACGAAAACATTTTATTTGATCAATCCTTAAAAAAATTTTTAATGAATATCAATCAGGAGAAAAGTTATTGCAAAAATATATGTTGATCCCTAGACACTTTTGATGTGTGTATGTTGTAAGTATGGAATATATGACCAACCCAATTCCACTCCAGGTTACTAGCGGTGGACTGACCTTAATAGTAATTAGCCAGGAGCACGACATGTGACTTTGTATCTACCTGGTGGTGAGCATTTTATTATTTTAATTTGCGAGTTACGAGACCAACTAATAGGTATATGTGTAATGTATCTAAACATGCAAATTACAAGTGTACCTATAAATAAAACTATATAAATTGACGAATCCTTTTGACAGCCTCCGTAGACTAGTGGTTACGCCTTTGGTGTTAAATCCGGAGGTCGTTGGTTCGATTTCCATTCATGGCAAATAAATATTAGTAAGTTTTTCTGTACAGTTTGTCATGGTCTGGGTGTTTAAAAGATATAATATGTATGTATTATATAATTGCTTCTGGCACACATAGTACAAGCCTAGAGCTTAGTTTGTGACCATAAGCAATTTGTGAAATTGTTCTACATAAAAAAGTACCCTAAGATATTTTTTATATTTCCAGTAGTTAAATCAATACTACTGTAAATATGAAAAATAATAAATATCTTCCAACTAAAATGTCTTCTATTGTATTATATATATATATATATCTTCACGGGTGCCTTACGGCGCCCGAGACCGCCTAGACGGCCCCAGGGTACCCAGCGGAGGGGTTTTAATCCCACCTCGTCGTAGCCGATGGTATGAGTCTACACCGAACAAGTGGCTAGCTCGTCGCGATGTTTTGAATAGACTCAATAACCCATCTATAAACAGTTTCACAAGTTGGTATAGTGAAACCGGGACCGACAGCTTAACGTGCTCTCCGAGGCACTATAGTGGTGTTGTCAATCAAATGTACATAAATTTTTAAATTAAAAACTCATTGGTACACACCGGGATTCTAACCAGGGACCTTAGTGATTTTAAGTCCAAGGTCTAACCAACTCGGCCATCACGTATATATCTATTGTATTAGGTTGGGGAAAAAGTTTCTTCATGTATTATACAACAAATTGAAGTTTATTTTCATTAATTATAATATATACGTGCCATTTTGTTTGGTACCTTTTTGCCACCTTGTTGGTAGTGACATGATCGGGATCTGCTGTATAACTTTGGACAAATGAATGTATAGGAATGTTTGATTAGACGCTTAAGTCTTTTATTTTTTATTTTGTATAATAACTGACTTTTAAGTCTTTTATTTTGTATAATAATCTAAACATAGTATAAAATAAAGTCACTTTCCTGTTTGTCTGTCCCTCTGCATGTGGTTTTTATCATTATTTAGTTATTTCTTTTACTATTGTTTTATTTCGGAAGGTTTATATGCATAATAGTACCTACTGAAATATATACATATAAACAATAGTAATCCGTGCAAAGCCTGAAGTGTTATGTATAAGCATTCTTAGAGGACAGTCCGTTAACTGGTGGTCTTGCGTCTTTGGCGTTGTATCCGGAGGTCGTGGGTTCGATTCCCACCCATAGCAACAAAATATTAGTATCCTTTTCATGGTCTGGATGTTTACAAAATATAATATGTTTTATATCGTTGCTTCTGGTACACATAATACAAGCCTAGAGTTTAGTTTGTGACCAGGGCAATATGTGTAAATTGTCGTGGTATAAGTATATATTTATAATAAATTATTATATCCACAACTAATATTAAATATATAAATATCATCACGGGAGCCTTACGGAGCCAGAGAGCGGCTAGACGGCCTCAGAGTACCCAACGGAAGGGTTTTTATAGGTATGAGTCTACACCGAACAAGCAGCTAGCTCGTCGCGATGTTTGGTTCAATAACCCATCTTTAAACAGTTTCACGAGTTGGTAGAGTGAAACCGGGACAGACAGCTCCGAGGCACTATAGTAGTGTTGTCAAACATTTTTTTTTTTTTTTAATTAAAAACTCATTGGTACACACCGGGATTCGAACCAGGGACCTAAGTGTTTTGAAGTCCAACTCGGCCACCATGTATATACTTAAAAAAACAGTTTCACAAGTTAATATATTACTATGATATATACATATTTTTATAGATTAAAAACTCATTGATACACATGCACCTAAGTGTTTTTAATTCTAAGGTCTAACCAACTCGGCCACCACGTATATTCCACACTAACGATCAAAAGCCGACCATACGAGTTTCCTGAAACTGAAAGTAAATCCAGTGTCACGTCATCTCGTGTAGAGAGTGGATGAGAGGCCTGTGACAGAGGTATCGATTGCCCCGCCCACCCGCTGAGAGTTGCCTAGCAACGGGCACGCTGCTTCCCGCCGCCCAACGTCTTAGGGCGGCCTTCCGTTTCCCATCTATTGCTTAGATCTGGATACTTAATTAATTATTTTATTTGTCATAAAATTATGATTATCTATCTACTTGTTGTAGGTAGATATTTTTTTTTGTTTACTAAAATTATTTAATTTAATTTTAAAAAGTACAAACATGTTACGTTATTTACATATTTTGCTATAAATAATAATAATTTTTTGCCTTTGATTTTTTTTTCATTTAAACCTACCCTAATGTCTACACTAACTATACCACTGCTATAATAAAATTTGACTACACTCAATATTAATTTTAAAATACCGATTTATGGAAATCATTTTGGTAAGTACTTACCTAACATACCCTACCATAGTATATTTGACATAAAATATCAACTTTTCGTTCCTAAAAAGTTTTATATAAACTAGGTGACCCGCGCAACATCGTCTGCTTAACTTTTACGCATAAATAGCATTAAAAAGTTTACGCAGCGCATGCATCGGAAGCTCACAAAATGAAAAAAAAAAATCTCTTTTAAAATTTGCTCATTTCATATTGGTCGTAGCGTGATGTTATATAGCTTATAGCCTTCTTCCAACACTAAATTTTCAAAATCTGTTCAGTAGATCGCAAAGATTAAGCTCACAAACATTACCTCTTTATAATATTAAATAGGTCTGTTACATATAAATACAGCGACGAGCTCACCACAGTAGATTCAATAACATTGGCAACAAGGACATGGGAATAAAATCGGTATATGACAAGGGAGGTATTTTTTCTGTTGTTATAGGTTTCACACGATATTAGGTATCCTTCCCTCAATGATCCTTCAAAGTTTGCAAGTAATTTTGCTGTAAAATTTAAACAACTATCTGTATGGTAAATAAACTTTTACTTTTGATAAAGTTTCGGTATTATTTAACAAGCTAAATTAAACTTTATCGCAACCGAAAATTTTATATAAATATAAAATTAATAATATGTTGGCTTAATAACAACAATGAAGTTAATAGTATAATATAGAGGAGAAAATCATTTCTAGGCTGATTTTATTCAAGACTAGCTGACCCGCGAACTTCGTCTGCCAGGCGTAACTTTAAACGTCTACGCATGCAAAAGAAGCTATCAAAGGAATAAGTTTTCCCCGTTTTTGCAACATTTTTCATTGATATTGCGCTCCTATAAGTTGTAGCGTGATGTTATATAGCCTATAGCGTTCCTCGATAAATGGGCTATCTAACAAAACAAAAAAACAATTCGAACCAGTAGTTCCTGAGATTAGCGCGTTCACCCAAACAGTTAGCTTTATAATATTAGTACCTTGAACTCTTCCCTCAAAATAAAATGAAAGGTAAATTATGTTGTGATGTGATATATAGTTACGACTATTGATGTAGTGTATTTTTTTTGTGTAATGATGGACGAATAGATCTTGTGTGTAAGTATTCTATTTATGTGTTATATTTGGCAAGAAATCGATGCTCTTGAAAACCATTGAAACCACAGATAATTGAAAGCGAAACATGACTGGATCACTTGATTGTTTTTGCATCTACGAGTATATGAGCGGTGTGGTAACGAAAACAGTCGGCATGGCAAAGTGCCGTGCACAGGAGCCCATCGTACCTTAACCACGAAGCAAGCCAAACTTTCGAATTTAATTTAATTATAATTCCTCCCATCTAAAGATAGAAATATAACAGGCTGCAACACTGCTTTTTTTACTGGAGCACGGCATGTAACTTTGTATTTAAGTGATGCTAAGCAGACCATCAAATCAATAAATCGGGTAGATCAAAACATTGTTTAACATCAACCGCCAGTCCTGTAACCACATCCTGAAGAAAAGACTACCCCGACAATGAATCAATGCAATACTCTCCTGAAAACTGATGATCCCACAGACTAAACCGACACATAATTATGTCACATGTCGGTTTTTCCATCTATAATGATGGTAACTCAAGGGCCATAATTTTATTTTGCCTTGGATACCTAGCTATGCCACTTTACAGACCTAAAGGATTACTGTGATTTATTTTTTGATGAAAAGCAGACCTACAAGTCTATAAATTAAGCTTTAATGATAAATAAATAAAAAAGTTATGTGTAAGTATTTCATTATTAGGTATATTCTCTATACATTAATCTCTCTGTATAAAGCGTCCAATAAAGCTCTACAAACAAATGAAGCGTTGGGGAGCCAAAACTTAATTTACACAAGCCGTGCGTAATGAATTATAATGAAGATTTAATAAAACTCCTCCTAGAATACCATTTCGCACCCTTTCTTGTGGGGTGAACTAATATTATTACTGTGGTCGCATCTCTGTGGAGATAGGAAATTTGATTTTCATTTTATATTGATGATATGATTTCTTCAAATTAAGTGTAATACTTAAATTTAATATATATTACTACGTGGTGGCCGAGTTGGTTATACCTTGGACTTAAACACACTTAGGTTCCCGGTATGTACCAATGAGTTTATAATTTAAAAAATATGTACATTTGCGTGACAACACCACTATAGTGCCTCGGAGAGCACGATAAGGTGTCGGTCCCGGTTTCACTAAACCATGTGAAACTGTTTATAGATGGGTTATTGAGTCTATTCAAAACATCGCGACGAGCTAGCCACTTGTTCGGTGTAGACTCATACCATCGGCTGCGACGAGGTGAGATTAAAAACCCTTCCGCTGGGTACCCTGCGGCCGTCTAGGCGGTCTCGGGCGCCGTAAGGCACCCGTGATGATGTACGAGTATGTATGTATATACTTAAATTTAAAAATAGTTTGGAGGTGCGATCAAAGGGACTGTTTGGAGTGATGGAACTACGTAGTCTGGTATGCTCCTCCATAGATCTCTATGGTTTTAAAAGTATAGTGGGTGGCATTAGGAACTCTGAGAAAAATGAGCTAAATAACCTAAGGTAACCTAATTATATGATATTAAATTTTTAAAGATAAAAATGCAATGAAAAAATTCCTGGTGGCGGGACTCGAACCCACGAACCTCGCTATCGCGGCAAGGCGCTCAACCGCTGAGCCAACCAGGTTCCAGTCAGCCCTCACGAATTTTGTCATTGCTTGTTATCTACTTATACAAATTAATTATATGATGGTACTAAGCAAGTATTTTGTTTGATTCTTATTCTTGGAAAATAAACCTACGTTTTTCAAAAATAAATGATAATTCAGGATATAACATAGGACAAAAACATAGATTAAAGTAACTAAAAATTATATAGATAATATAAGAATTCAGAATTGAAACAAGTACCTACTATAGGAGTTTTTTTTTCAGTGACAAATTATTTTTAGGACTACTAATTACTATTAATAGTAATTTGCAAATAACGTGAGTAGCACTTAGTTAGGACATTAAAGTAAGCGATTATAAAAAAATAATTTAGGGCTCTGTACCATCTCGGTTGCCTTAAGGCGCGGCGGCGCCCGGGACCGCCTAGCTAGACAGCCTAAAAGGGGTTTAAATTCCACCTCGTCATAGTCGATGGTATTCTGAGTTTAGACCGAATAAGTGGCAAGTACGTCGCGGTGATTGTATAGACTTATAAGAACACCACTATTAGTACTTTCGAAAGCATTAATAGTGGTGTTGTCAAATAAATATAATTAAAATTTTGCCACCACATATAAAGACACTTTGACACCGTGAAAAACATATCAGTGTAAATAAATGTAAACAGTTAAAATATATTTATAATATGTTTAAAAAACTCTTCACAAAACATTTTCCGCAAAACAGACGAAAAATTAAAACGTTTTAAAAAAAAATCAGGTGTCCACATAAAAAGACCCTATGTGTTATTTATAGTAATTTTATCTCCGAAGACGATCACAAAGGCATAGCTTTGTCGCGGACCGCTACTTTTTTCACTCCCAAAAAACTATGTCGTTAAAATGAGTCGTTTTATATGTAATGGACCGATTTGGATGGGGCGACCTTTGCTGATCTGTGTAAAGATTTTAATCTACATTGTTTTTGTCTCCTTAACGACTGCAGACTGATAAATAACTTTCTTTGTGGAACACCGCTATATTTTTTTTATTTACTTATCTGTGCCTGATCTATATTGATCTAGTCTTTTAGCTAAGCGGGTACAATGAGTCGGTAAGACAGTGGTCTCAGTTTTTGTCTTCAAGTAAGGAGTATTCCTAATGAAGTGGCTGACTTGGTTAGACCTTAAACATACCAACAATATCCCGGTTTAGGACTAGAGTGGTTAGACCTTAAACATACCAACAATATCCCAGTTTAGGACTAGAGTGGATAAGTAAAATCGCCTAAAAGTAAAATCTTTTGACGTCTAGTTCTTCCTTTGGAATAACATTCCAAGCTTTTATAGATACCTACATAAGAAATAATATTTACCTAAAAAATAAAAAAAAAATGTTTATCTAAATATATATAACTCAAAGGACTGACATAGTGATCTATCAACGCACAGCCCAAACCACTGGATGGATCGGGCTGAAATTTGGCATGCAGTTAGATGTTATGACGTAGGCATCCGCTAAGAAAGGATTTTGATAAATTCTACCCCCAAGGGGATAAAATAGGGGATGAAAGTTTGTATGATAAAAAAATAACTATTCCACGCGGACGAAGTCGCGAGCACAGCTAGTAATCTATATACCGTTACAATATATAATGTTTATAATCTATATATATATTGACCGCCTCCGTAGACTAGGTTGCGCCTTTGACGTTGTATCCGGAGGTCGTGGGTTCGATTCCCACCCAGTCAAAAAAAAAAGTTTTTCTGTACAGTTTGTCATGGTCTGGGTGTTTATGAAATATAATATGTATTGTACAATTGTTTCTAGTATACATAGTAAGAGCCTAGAGCTTAGTTTGTGAACAGAGCAATATGTGTTAATTGTCCTACATATTTAATTTAAATATATATATATATATATAAGAGCTTGTCCTGACTGATTGACTGAATGATTTACTCATCATCTCCCAGCTGAAATTACTGTAGCTAGGAACTTTCCATTTTGACAGTAGCTTCCTTTTGATTGTAGGGGCCCATTACGAAGGGATTTATCAAAATTCGAATCCGATAGAAAATAAATTTATAGATAAATTGATTTTTCTAACTGTAGTTTTGGGGGCAGTGCGTCGTACCTCCCAGTGGTGTCCCCGGGAAACGCTAGGTCCATTTGGGACTTAGTAGGCTAATCGACGACCAATTCTAGCGGTGGAAGAGCTTATTGCTCGTCTGGGTTGCTACCACTATCACCATCCACAGGGCGAAAAACCCGTGAAGCGTTACCGAGTTTCAGCGTCTTGAGATGGCTAAAACCGCCATTGTTGCGGAAACTCAGTTTCGGCTGAAAAACATGAAAATAGGTCGAAATAAAGTCGTAAAATAATAATAAAATGCGTGGGTATCTGAGAGCCCATTACAACATGAATAGCTACGCTCATCGCATAAGTGGGCGTGGCACTATTATAATTAAATTCTTTATCAGAATATTGCAAATATTTACGCTTAAATGTATATAAAATGGTATTTAGGGGTAGGCAGATGTTGCTACCCACCCCTAAAATACATATGAGCCCTGCTGGCATCCCCATTATGTATATAATAAGAATTTTATAAAATGTGTAATTTCTTATATGAATATTGTGTTTTTTTGTATAAATCTGGTATGATTCTTATAAGTAATGTGTATCACCACGACCTACTATGTAAAAGGTAGTGGTCTGGGCAGAATCGAATTGGATTCTGAGCCCAACAAGAATAATAAATGGTATTATGTCTTGGTGTCATAATTTTCCCCAAGTAAATCCTAACACATACAAGGGCAATCCCTCGAGGTCCTGTTATTATGGTATAACAGTACCTCGGGTGATTTAAGGGCTCTAGGGAGTTTTCGACAATAATATTGTTGGCCGGCGCCATACCAATCGTCGCTAGATTGGTCGGCAACTCTCTAGGTCCGAACATTGGATGCATGTAGCATCAATGCCCAAACACTTAGGCTGTCTAGACCTACGTGAGCTGGGTCTAGACCTAAGGGCCTCTAGGGAGGTATACACCCGGAGTCCCCCCGACGACCCGATGCGTCTGGAGGGCTCCGAGACCTAACCTATTCGGGTAACTTAGGTAGGTTTGTGGCCGCTATACTGCGCTAGCGGCCAGAGTATTATGTAAATATATACGTGTTATATACCAATATGTAGGTATAATATTAGGCTATTATTGTAAATAAATATTTTAGCAAAAGGGTTGCAACAGGCTGGCTGTCAGGTACATGTAGGGTGCATAGGGCCGCCGAATTGTCGCGGATTCGGCGGCGAAAATCGCACACCGGTCGGGGGTCCCATTTGGGTAATTAATTGCGCATAAGGGTCTTCATTTTCTCGGCTTTGGATTCATTCTTACATCCACTACCACAAGAGAAGCTACTAGGAGCTACTAGTACACGACAAGGTTGTCGTTCGCCGAAGCCGAGGACTTGACGCACTCCAGACCCACGGGACCCGCATTGGAAGAGGACCGAGCCAGCAGAAGCGACGCATCGCTACACGGCAGCCGGACTGTTGGGACCCGAGTAGCATTTTGTTTCGTGCACTCGTTGGTTTCCTTTCTGGCCCCCACCTGCAACCACCATCAACATCCTGCAGCTGCTGACTGAACGGCCTTTGTGAAGGCCCCCAAACGGCCTTTTTCAAGGCTTCCCGTGCGGTTGTGAACCAGCCACGCTCGCCCGATCCGAGGGCACGCGTTGTTTCCGCGTGCCTTTGCTCTGTGGTGTGTTCCCTCCGCAGCCGAGCTATCGGGGAGGTGGATCCGCTACAGAATTGGTCCTTCGAGCCGGATCGTGCAGCTGTGGGGTTCCTTCGGTGCTGCGTCCGAAGAACCTGTCAAGTCCTCGGCCCCCTTGGTGAAGGGGTCCTCCCACGTCGAGAGCAGCCGGGTGGAGCCTGCCTGCTGGTGCCTGCCCCGTGCCCAGGTTGGGACCTGCCTTGGTCGTCGCCCGCAGTGAGGGAGATTCACTGCTGGGGTCTCCGTGGTTGAGAAGAGTCGTCGGTGCCTGAAGCAGCAAGATCTTCAAAAAACCGACACTAGGTGGTGCATGAGAACACACCACCAGGCGGTACATTGGCTTGGTATAAGCAGGTACCGTCTAATCGTTCTCCACGCTATCGCCAGTAAGAGTGCTTCAAGGGGGGGCCACTATCGGATGCGCAGGGGTAGTTGGTCAGGCGAGATATCGGCGTAGACCTGTCCCGGTCTACGTGGTCGCGCCCCTTTGAAGTTTGTCCTCTGCAGGGAGCGTGCAACCCTTCCCTTCATTCCCAACCGGTAGGGCTCCTGTTAGGGACCGTTAGGGACCGATAGGGACGGTTAGGGATAGGGACAGTAGGGATAGGGTCAGGGTTCGTTGGACGGACATGGGTCGGCAGTCAACGAAGGCGAATACTGTGGTAAGTATGAATCGCCACAGGGTCAACGTAGCAACGCGGTCTGCAACGACGGGTACGGAGAGCGCCTCTGGTACGGCCGCTACGAGCTCCGCAGCTACAACGGGTACCAGCTATACAACTGGTACGTACACGACCACTGATACCGAGACCAGCGGGGTCTCGAAGGCCACTGGTGAGACGCCGCCGAAGGCTATCACCACCGGCACGTCGCCTACGCCTACAGTGAGGCCTAGCGACGCGATGCCGCCTCCAGCGCCGCGAGCACGATCACGTGCCAGCACGAGCGCCTCCAGGAAGCAGAGGATGATCCTGGAAGAGAACCTGAAGGTCCGGGTTCTGGAGGAAGAGTTGGCAAAAGCTACACTTCGCAAGAAGCAAGCCGAGCTTGCTATCCTGGAAGCGGAGTCGGACATAGACTCCGAGGAAGGCGAGGAGGTAACCGCTAGGGTCAGCGAGTGGGTCGAAGAGCAAACGGTGCTCGTCGAGCCCAGCCATCACACGGGGTGGAGGGAACCTCCCCCGGGTAGATCGGCACCTCAGAGCGCACCCCCGCCTGATTGTAGTAACACGGCTTTGGCGTCCGCGATCATCGAAGCGTTGGATCGCCGGACGCGGCCGGTTGAGCCGCGCGTTGCGCAATCGCATATCCCACGATTTATGCAAGAGCTGCCTATCTACGCAGGCTCCATAAACGAATGGATAGCTTTCTCGGCCGCTTACGAGTCAACAAAATGTCACTTTAGTGACGTCGACAACGTAGCGCGGCTTAGGCACTCGTTGAAGGGAGTAGCCAGAGAAAGCGCGCGCGCCAAATTGATATCGTGCACCAAACCGGACGAGATAATGCACTCGTTGTCGCTCCGGTTTGGACGCCCCGATAATATAATTGAAATCGAATTGAACAGAATTCGAAAGCTACCGAAAATGTCCGACGAAGCGCGCGACATTTATCATTTTAGTAGCGAGGTAGGTAACGCAGTCACTACAATACAGTGCCTGAACAAACCAGAATACCTACATTACCCCGGACTTATCAACTGCGTAGTTGATAAGATGACCGGCTATCTCCGTAGGGAATGGTGTCAGTTCAAGAGACTGCACGACGGAGATAGCCCGGGCCTCATTTTGCTCGCGCGGTTCTTTGAACAGGTCGCGGAGGACTACAGCGTGCATGCTGAGTCAGAGCCCGCCAAGAGACAACCCTTTCGAGAGCGGCCTCCCAACCCCTCGAGAGCGTACTCGGCGGCGGCCGTTAGCGCCGAAAATGAAATAAAACCTAAATATAGGTCTAAGGGTAACAAAACCGCGACTCAACGTCAACGAGACGATTTACGACCGTCTTCGGAATGTCCTGTTTGCAGAGGCGAGCACGCGGTTTACGCGTGTCCCGACTTTGTAAAAATGGGGCTTGATGCGCGATGGGATTTTGTTAAAAACAAAGCGCTGTGCTTCGTGTGTTTAGCGCCCCTACGGTCGCACGACGGTAGGAAGTGCACTGCAAAAGGTTGCAAAAGCGACTTTTGCAGGAAATTAAACCGAAGGCATCATGGGATGCTGCATCGGGGCCGTCCTCCGCGACCGCGGAACGACAGTCGCCGATCGCACAGCGCAGGTTCGAATAGGTCGGCTAGGTCGAATAGGTCGTCTGGCTCGAATAGGTCGAACCAAATTATTACCTCCGTCAACGCTGTGAATTGCGCTCAAGCGTTGTTAAAAATTGTGCCGGTTGAGTTAACCGGGCCGTCGGCGAGTGAGACAGTGTATGCCTTGCTTGACGAAGGTTCCACCATAACACTTTTGGAAGAAAGTGTTATGCGGCGTTTAGGCGCCGACGGTAAACGTGTGGGCCTTCAGATAGAGGGCATCGCGGGCAAAACGTTGTCCGAGTCTGGCTCGCGACGGTGCACTATAGGCGCACGGGGTGTCTATAATTCAACGCGCCACAATACGGAGGTACATACCGTGAAAAAGCTACGGTTATCGTCTCAAACAGTAGACAAACGGTTGGTCGACAAGTGCGAACACTTGTGCGACATTAGTCAACCGTTAACATACAAAAACGCGACCCCAGTTATGTTGATCGGGCAAGATAACTGGGACCTCATTGTTACCCGTCAATTTAAGTCCGGAAGGAAAGGACTACCAGTGGCGTCTCTCACTTCCTTCGGATGGACGGTGCACGGTTCCACAGCGGGAATCGAGCAACCTGCGACCGCGACTCGCAGGTGTAAACGCGTGGTAGGCAACGATCGCACCACGGTGGTTCGAGATCGTTTTGTTGTGAATTCGGACGGCGTAAAGGCTGAGCAGCCGCGCCAAGGGTCGGATACCCTACCGAAAAAAGGGCGTCGTAAAAGACGACGCAAGCGTCGAAATAAAACATCGCGGGAGTCGAAAGTTTTATCAGCGCCATCTAGCGGAATAGTTCGGAACTATTTGCCGCACAAAGTTAAGTCGAATCAAATTAGAAACGGTAGTAGTTCGATAGTCGCGCCATCTATGCGTAATTCTGGGAACCAGGATTCGCATACAGATGAACGTACGCCCGAGTGCAAGCAGTTTGTACGAGGTACTGCGCCGACCAAACGACCTATAAGGAGATATAGGTCTTGTGAAGGCTTGCTACAAGCTAGAGTGAATGTCGTTGGGGGCAACGACGAACTCGCTTGTGAGCCTACGTCAAATAGGCAATTTAGAAAACCTCCGATTGAGCGTAGGGGCAGTATGCCAATCAGTAGGGATAGTGGGACGAGTCAGGTAGGTATCCTGAAGGCTGTAGTCGGGAGCGCGGTTCAGATCCTGAAAGAGCGGACATCTCTTACCCAACAGTTGCGGGGTCAAGAGACTGAATCGCAAACCCGACGCGTACAGTTCTCGTCAAAGTAGTGCGTAATAGGCGTGTTAGTTTTTGGAGGTTCAGTGCCTGAAACACGGCCAACCCTTGCACAGTTGCAGGGTGAAGGGTCTGAATCTCAACTAAGCACCAAAGCCTAATATAGATCTCCGATCGAGAGCGATCGTAGAGAGTTGATAGTGTGGCGTTAAGTTACGCGAGCGCGTAATACGCCTTATATTTTTGACGCGGCAAGAAGGCGCAAGTCATAGTTGACTGGGCCGGACCTTCTATAGTCGCTTTGTTTATACAATATGTTGTCCTCACATATGGATGGGCACGCAGACTGACCGGAGTCAACCCGATCACAATTTGTTGTGCGGGTGTCTGCACGTATTGTAGAAATCTTCTAGGGCTGAGCTACAGCCAATCCACACACGAACGTTTTCCGCGGGGGGAAACGTTACGCACGCGTTACGGTTAAAAGACCGACACACGGTAAGTAGTCGGTAGTTCACCGAACTAGTATTTCAAACCACCGAGACATCGACAACTAATCGCATTCTTGTAGGTAATGCTACAAATGCTTCCCGTCTGTGAGCTAGAGAACAAGGCGACCGTAAGTCGGCTGGAGGCTGACTACGGATCCTTTTCAATAAGGATGGTTTAAAGGACACCTGCCGTCACTACTTCCCCGAAGGGACGGCCGCAGAGATGACCTCTGACGGCTGATGACAAAGTCATAGTAGTGAAAGTTCTCTACCCGGGAATACATGGCCACGCAGCATCACTGACGGTGCTGGTGGGTTCCAATGGTAGGTTAGGTTGTGTAAGTTGACACGTTGCGTCGACCACTGTCTCGCACTTAAGGTGCTAACGTCCAACGAATCCTGAGTTAGGTGTAGGATCGTTAGGTAGGTTTTTGTATAAATTAAATTCTTCGTGCTAATTTAAATTGTGTGTATTAAACGTGTGTAGGTATAGGTCTTTTTAAATCCAATAACGTGTGTAGGTTTAGGTCTTTTTCAATTGTACTTAATATGTATAGGTTGTCTTTTGTAAATTGTACTGTGTAACGTGTGTAGGATTAGGATTTTGTGTATATACTTAGCGTATTTTTGTGTGTGAATTTTTGCCCCCAAAATTCCATAACTTGTTAAGTATAATTTTGTAAAAATATAAATGTATAATGTTGATCCCTTTAAAATGTATGTGTTAGGTATAATGTTCTTTTTCCAAAAATTAATGTGTAATTTTTGTTGTTAAAATGTGTAATTTTACTGCCAAAATGTACTAGGTATAGTTTTGTGTCATTTTAACGTGAAATTGTTTGTTCCCAAAAATGGGTTTTAATGTTTTAACTTATGTAAAATTGGTTCGTAGTACGCAACAATGTACGTCTGGTTATGTGTCGACCAGACGCACGAGACTTAAGCAGGCAGGTAGGCAGGCTAAGTTTCCTCACCCATGGGGTAATTAACTTCGTTAATTAGGGTGGAGATTGTTGCGGAAACTCAGTTTCGGCTGAAAAACATGAAAATAGGTCGAAATAAAGTCGTAAAATAATAATAAAATGCGTGGGTATCTGAGAGCCCATTACAACATGAATAGCTACGCTCATCGCATAAGTGGGCGTGGCACTATTATAATTAAATTCTTTATCAGAATATTGCAAATATTTACGCTTAAATGTATATAAAATGGTATTTAGGGGTAGGCAGATGTTGCTACCCACCCCTAAAATACATATGAGCCCTGCTGGCATCCCCATTATGTATATAATAAGAATTTTATAAAATGTGTAATTTCTTATATGAATATTGTGTTTTTTGTATAAATCTGGTATGATTCTTATAAGTAATGTGTATCACCACGACCTACTATGTAAAAGGTAGTGGTCTGGGCAGAATCGAATTGGATTCTGAGCCCAACAAGAATAATAAATGGTATTATGTCTTGGTGTCATAATTTTCCCCAAGTAAATCCTAACACATACAAGGGCAATCCCTCGAGGTCCTGTTATTATGGTATAACAGTACCTCGGGTGATTTAAGGGCTCTAGGGAGTTGTCGACAATAATATTGTTGGCCGGCGCCATACCAATCGTCGCTAGATTGGTCGGCAACTCTCTAGGTCCGAACATTGGATGCATGTAGCATCAATGCCCAAACACTTAGGCTGTCTAGACCTACGTGAGCTGGGTCTAGACCTAAGGGCCTCTAGGGAGGTATACACCCGGAGTCCCCCCGACGACCCGATGCGTCTGGAGGGCTCCGAGACCTAACCTATTCGGGTAACTTAGGTAGGTTTGTGGCCGCTATACTGCGCTAGCGGCCAGAGTATTATGTAAATATATACGTGTTATATACCAATATGTAGGTATAATATTAGGCTATTATTGTAAATAAATATTTTAGCAAAAGGGTTGCAACAGGCTGGCTGTCAGGTACATGTAGGGTGCATAGGGCCGCCGAATTGTCGCGGATTCGGCGGCGAAAATCGCACACCGGTCGGGGGTCCCATTTGGGTAATTAATTGCGCATAAGGGTCTTCATTTTCTCGGCTTTGGATTCATTCTTACATCCACTACCACAAGAGAAGCTACTAGGAGCTACTAGTACACGACAAGGTTGTCGTTCGCCGAAGCCGAGGACTTGACGCACTCCAGACCCACGGGACCCGCATTGGAAGAGGACCGAGCCAGCAGAAGCGACGCATCGCTACACGGCAGCCGGACTGTTGGGACCCGAGTAGCATTTTGTTTCGTGCACTCGTTGGTTTCCTTTCTGGCCCCCACCTGCAACCACCATCAACATCCTGCAGCTGCTGACTGAACGGCCTTTGTGAAGGCCCCCAAACGGCCTTTTTCAAGGCTTCCCGTGCGGTTGTGAACCAGCCACGCTCGCCCGATCCGAGGGCACGCGTTGTTTCCGCGTGCCTTTGCTCTGTGGTGTGTTCCCTCCGCAGCCGAGCTATCGGGGAGGTGGATCCGCTACAGCCATGTTATTTCTAACGGAGACCCAGATCCGCTGCCCGGCCGACATATCCTACCTACAATACCCCGGATTTATCCTAGAGGAGAAGTTCCTACCAAAAACTGGGGTGTGCCTATATGCTCGGTCGGATATCTGTTGTCGCCGTATACGCAGTTTAGAGGACTCCAACCTTTTCACCTTGTGGGTGCACGTAGATCTGGGTACTCAGTCTCGAATCTACGTGTGCCTATATTGATCCCACAGAAGTGATCAGGAGACGACTCAATTCTACAACTATCTGAGCAGAGCGAGTTTTCCCTGTGCAGAGTTCGTGGTTTTGGGAGATTTAAATGGTCACCATCTTCAGTTGTTAAGATCTCGAAAGACTGACCACGCTGGGAAATGCGCTCACGACTTTGCACTCTGCCATGGTTTGACTCAACTGGTTGATGAAACCACCAGAATCCCAGACATAGTCATGCGCCCTCCAAATTAGACCTTCTGTTGACGAGTCATTCTGCTGGATATAAGGTGCCAGTCTTGGCCCCCTTGGGTGGTTCGGATCACTGTCTGGTAGTTACATCAGACTGCACGAAAAATCTGGCATTACTCCTCGGCAGACTGGGATGGACTTAGGTGTACTGCCTTTTCTTGTCCTACCATGGGGGCAACGCTGCTTTAAGGTAGATGACCCGAATGCCTGTGCTTCTGCTCTTGCTGATGAAATTCTTCTCGGAATGGAATATTATATTCCGTACTCGTCTATCATCAGCAAAAGGCGGCAGCAAACCTTGGTACGAAGCAAAAAATACTGCTTACCGGGAGTGGGTTAGGTGTCGTTCAATGGCTGACCCTAACTCGGCTACCTTGAAGGCAGCTTACAACACCGCTACCAAATTGTGCAAGAAAGTATTGAAGAGTGCAAAGTCTCTTCATATCTCTCGGATAGGGCAGGAGCTGCTTTAATAACCGGCAGATAGACGGAGGTTTAGGCAGCTTGCCAAATCCGTTGAGGCAAATTTCTGTCGTTCCTCATTGCCGCCGCTGTGATATCCTGAACCATCAGGATATCACAGCGGCTGGTCCATTTGGCAACTAAGAAAGCCGAACTTCTGGCTCTTTTTTTTGCCTCGAACTCCAGACTCTAAGATGAAGGAGGCGCGCAACCGCCTACTATTCCCAATTACGGTATTACAATGCCAGTTATTGATATCCGGCAACGTGATGTGCGCGCGGCGCTCCGTTTACTCGACGTTCGGAAGGCCAGTGGCCCAAATGGTATCCCAAAAAGGGAGACCGGTCAGATCCCAATAATTACAGGCCTATTGGTATCACCTAAGCAAGGTTCTAAAAACCATTATCAACGCACAAATAATGCGGCATCTAGAAGATCACTCTATTATAAATGATCGCCAGTACGGGTTTCGTAGGAAGAGGTCAACGGGTGATCTTCTAGCATATATTACGCATATCTGGGGTGAGGCAATGGACCAGGCGGGCGATTCTCGCGCTTTCCTCATTCATCTCAATTCGAGATTTTTAAACGAAAAATGACTAAATATGTGATTTTTCGTTCAATATTTATATATTTATTATTTATTAACTAATATTAATTATTTATTTCGTTCAATGTTCGATATTTTTGAACGAAAAATCACATATTTAGTCATTTTTCGTTTAAAAATCGCGAATCGAGATGAATGTTGAAAGTGCGAGAATCGCCCACCAGAAGCCTTGGCAGTCGGTCTGGATATCTCCAAGGCTTTTGACCGGGTGTGGCATAAAACTTTATTCTCTAAGTTGCCAGCTTACGGATTTTCGACGCGACTTTGCGGCTGGATCTCTTCTTTCCTTTCAGCTCGAGCTATAAGAGTCATTGTTGATGATATGGCCGAGAACCAATTAACGCGGGAGCACCCCAGGGATCGGTGCTATTCGACGCTATTCTTGCTGCATATCAATGATATGTTGTCATTCACGGGCGGTACTTGGCTCGTCAGCTCCTAGCCGCATCGAAACAGAGTAGTATAGGGAGTTCTTTGGTGAATGAACTGGACCTAACCCTAAACGAAGTTTCTAATTGGGGTTGTCATAATTTTGTCCAATCCAATGCACAAAAAAACCCAGGCCTACGCGAAACTAACTGCAAAAAAGACTTCGTTTTCCCATTTTCCTTCTCTTCAGAGCACTCAATTACCATTATCACCGATACTAAATATTCTGGGACTGGAAATGCGCTCCGACTTAAATCTCTGCAATTAAATCGAGAACATTGCCAAGACTGCAAGTAAAAAGCTCGGCGTTCTTAACAAGGCGCGACGGTTTTTCATTCGGAATTTCATTCCAGGGCTTAGGTATCTAATCTATAAAGCCCAGATCCGGAATATTGTTCGCACCTTTGGGTTGAATCGGCCAAATATTTGCTGCATGCCCGCGATGGTCAGCAGAAGCGTGCATCTCGTATTATTGATGACAAAGAACTCAGTAACACCATAGAGCCACTGCAGCTTCGCAGAGATGTAGCGACGTTGAGCGTATTTTACCGCCTTTACAGAAGCTTGACAGCTTTGAAGAACTTTTTAATCTCATTCCTCCTTCCCCTTTCCGTTACAAAACCTCACAAACAGGTAACAGAATGCATGCGCATTCTGTGGCCGATGTACCAACCCGCACTAAAAGATTTGTTGATTCGCACATCTGTCGCAATATTAAAATGTGGAATGCTCTGCCTGCTTGCGTGTTTCCTCCATCCTATAACCTTGAGTCCTTTAAACGAAGCGGGAATAGACATTTTAAGCCGGCATAATGGATGAAACTAGCTCTTACAACACAGTTCTAAGAGCTGGTTGTTGTGACCTGCATACTGCTTTTGATCAGGTAGATGTGGGGTAACATGCCGAGCTCCTATAAAAAAAAACAACGCAAGGACACAGGACAATTCTAAGGTTACAACAGTAAAACTTTGTATGGTCTCCTTAATAAACTGTTGAGTATATACTTCACTATTTTTCAAAATTTGAATAGGGGAAGATGGGATGAAATAAATAATGATGATATTTTCGTAATATAACAGGAATCATGAAACTTTCTATGTACCTAGTCTTCTTTATAATTAAGCTTCACATGTTTTACCATTGTCTAAAATTAGGTGGGCGAGCGACAAAATTTTTTTGAACGTTTTTTTTATGTAATAAAAATGAGGGAGCATGAAAATTTGTTAAACTTCTTATAAAAGTATAAAAAGAGCATTTTAATCCAACGAACCCCCCCCCCCCCCCCCCCGCATTCTAAATCCTGGCTACGCCCGTGCCGTACTTTACTTTTCTAGGCAATTTGTTATCGTTGTGTATTTTTTTCTATAATAATAAAACCATTAAAATGAGACATTAAGATCCAATGTTACCTGTACCTATAATATGATGTAAAATAACTAGTTGGACCTTTTTTAAAATCTGAACACCTTTCCTTTACATTACGTTTTTTTTTTAATTTAAAATAAATAAAAAATCTACAATACACATTGTGTAAAATTTATTATTTTAATTTACATTTAGGTATCATGAATAATAAAATAATATTAATTTTATTATTCATATAAACAAAAAACATGTTGTGGTGTTTCGTAAGAAAGAATCTAACTTCATAAAAAACTTTAAATAAACAGTTTTCATAGATAAAATCTCCGAAAAAGCAATCGTGGAGAGATATATTAGTCACCTATCATATTAAAATTATAGCCTATAATTTAATTTCGTAAATGTATAGATAAAAAAAACATCTTCACCCCTGCGAGCCAAAAAAAGGCGGTCGCACATCATTCGTTTGTTTTTTATAAAAACCTTAGCATATGACTTTTTAAAAATGATGTTAAATGATTCGAAATATTGTCTTCTGAGAAAAAGATACATAATTTAAAAAGGGGTCGGTGTTTGTAAAATTTAATTAAGAAAGGTTTTATTTACATTTTATAATAATAATTTATAACTAGGTAGTCAGAAATAATAATAAATAATACAAAGTTTTGGGACTATAAATTATTAAAATTAACTCGATTAAATAGGGTCATTTAGTTAGCTAGGTTTTTTTGTATATTTTTCACAGATATACATATAAGTCTATATAATGTTAACATGCTCACTGTTTTGGTAAATTATTTAAAAAAATACATATTTTTAACTGTATGTATGATTTTATATAGGTGGCTGGCAAGTTGATTAAACCGTAAACTTTTAAAAACACCACATTTTTAAGGCAATGAGTCTCAACCTCGGTGGGTACCAATAAGTTTTAAATGTAAAAAAAGTAATAGGAGTACTTTTGTTTGACAACCACGACACACGACAGTGCCTCTGAGAGCACTTTAAGCTACTGGTCCTAGGTCCATTAAACCAACTTATTAAACTGTACAATGATCGCGATGAGCTTGTCTTGTGTCCGGTGTGTACTACGAACACTGTGAATTTATTTATTTTTTCTTTTTTTTTAATACACATATTGCTCTGGTTACAAACTAAGCTTTAGGCTTGTACTATGTGTACCAGAAACAATGATATAATAAATATTATACTTTATAAACACCCAGACCATGACAAACTGTACTATAGAAAAACGTACTAATATTTTTTTGCCATGGGTGGGAATCGAACCCACGACGTCCGAATACAACGCCAAAGGCGCAACCACTAGTCTACGATGGCAGTCTTTATATATATATATATCTGTCAATTATGAAAGATTAGTTACGACGACCGTATACCGTAAAGCTTGTATGAAGAGAGTTATGGATGTGAAGGAAGCGAGAGAGTTGTGCCAGGATCGTTGTAGGTGGCGCTCCCTTATCTCTGCCTATCCTCGTGGGAAAAAGTCGTGACAATTTTAGTTAGTTAAGTTAGTTAGGCTACGACGAGGTGGTAAATAAACCCCACCGCTGAATACCCTGAAGACGTCTAGTTTAAAATTTCCACGAAAAGTATAGTAAGTATTCACAATAATGAACTGGTTATTAAATGCATTTTAATAGAGTTCTTCTTGACTCAGAAGAATAGACACCAACGCTGTGCTCACCTTAGCTATTAATCATTTTAGCTTGGGATTAAAATATTGGTAAAATGAGAGTTTAATATTTTATTTATTTATCTTTATAAACCTCTTAGGTGTTTAAAAAAATACAAGTACCTATGTCTAAAGTTTAAAACAATTTAAAACCAGATTAATAATATTGATATTAAAGGTAGAGTAACTATACATTTATTTTTGGTGTAGCATGGCATGTGACATTGTGTATTATTGTGTACCTGAGGCTCTACCATGGGTCTTTGCTTCGTAGCAAAGCAACGTAACATTAAAACGTGAGAAACCACCAAAAGGATCACCTTTTTAATCATGTTACCAAAAATGAAGCTACCCATTGGTTGTCCCTCGCGTATTAACGTTACGTTACTACAAATCAAAAACCCATAGTAGAGCCTCTGGGGTGAGCAGACCTACTAAGTGCATGAATAGGGTCGATCAATATTTGTTCTTAAACAACATTGATCGCTCCTACTATGCCGGCATTTTTTATATTTTTTTATTATGTAAGATAAATTAAACATATTGCTCTGGTCACAAACTAAGCTCTAGGCTTGTACTGATGTGTACCAGAAGCAACGATATAACACATATTATGTTTTATAAACACCCAGACCATGACAAATTGTACAGAAAAAACGTACTAATATTTTTTGCCATGGGTTGGAATCGAACCCACGACCTCTGTATACAACGCCAAAGGCGTAACCACTAGTCTACGGAGGCTGTCAATGATGCGATTACGAAAGGGGTGGCGACAAAGACGAATTGCATTACTAGTATATTTATTTTAAGATCCTCGTTGCCTTATCGCCAATTCAACCACAACGTAGCCGCACCCTGAAAGGAGACTACCACCTCGATAAGAATTATATGCAGTAGATATGTAGTCACCTTAAAACTGCTGTGAAACACACATATAAAAATACATTGACCGTGTATAAAAGTATTTAAGAGTGTAAAACATCTAATAATTTACCAATAGTACACATACTGTTTGCTCACAATATTAGATATTTACTTTGTTAACAAAATCGACATTATTTAAATGTAGTAACATTTATTAATAAAACCTTTTATCTAAAACCTTTATTCACTTTTCGGAAAGAAACTGTTAGGTAGCCTCTGTGTCTTGTCAACAATGACTAAACACATATTTTAAATTAAATTAAGTTCTGTAGTCTAAATTTCTGTAAATCTGTACTTCATACGCAAGTATAAAATAGACTTCTCCTCCTAAGTAGTGAGTCCCTTCTCCTAGTGTATTGGGAAAAAATTCTAAACCCCTGAAGAAGAGGCGCCGCTAGGATTTCGGTAAATGGAAAGAAGAGGTACCCGAACCAACTTTACGTGAGTCAATCACCCACCCTGGGCTCTACCATGGGTTTGCGCATTGTAGAAACGCAACGTATACGTGAGCAACAACTAATAGGGCCACTTTATTTTTGGTAACAGGATTGAATAAAGCGATCCTATTGGTTGTTACTCGCGTATACGTTACGTTTCTACAATGCGTAAACCCATGGTAGAGCTGTATTCCATCCACCCAGCATACAGGCAACCACAAATTGGCTCTGTATGCAACACATACATACACATTATTATACAATACATTATTAATTATTACTAACTATAGTTTAGTGTTTTTTTTTCTTAATTACAAGAAATAATTAAGCATTGTGAACTTTACAATTTTCGAAAAAAAAAAACAATGATCATTAAAATTGTATAAACCGTTACAAGAGAACAGGTGGCGTCATCGCCAAGTTTTTAAAATAGGTCCTATTGTATTGAATTGGTCCAAAATGGTCACCCTGAACAATAGTACATTGGATCCAAACACCTCGCTATGACAGATGCAACAATACAACAACTTTTGATTAATTGTGCACAAAACTTTTTATAAAAAAATATATATTCCAAATTTAAAAAAAGAAATTTGCCTTTTGTTTAAAGCGCCGACGCCAAAGTGTCTGCAACAGACCGATTCGAATTTAGATCGTACATCATTAATTATATTTTGTCTTACTCACGCATTCCATTTTAAAAGTCGATATGATCTATAGATCGGATCTATGAGACTATCGATCACGGACGGAGGAATCTTAATTTATTCATTTAGTTTAGTCTTTTGCAGATGACGTTTATCTAATGATTAAATGAATTGATTTACTTTTAGTTTTGTATTATTTATTATAGAAACTATTCTTTTTTAAATTATTAATTATTTTTTGTCTGGCTTATCCATTTTTAGAGGATTTTTAATGAAGATTCATTTTCAGGGTGTTTTCAGGAGAATTATTTTTAAACGTGGAGTGTATATCGATTCCAATTTAAATAAAAATATCAACAAGCGTAACCCAAATTCGTCTTTGTTCGACGTGGACTAGTGGTAGCGCCTTTGGCGTTGTATCCGGAGGTCAATGTTCGATTCCCACCCATGGCAAAAAAATATTAGTACATTTTTCTGTACAATTTGACATGGTCTCTGGGTGTTCATAAAAATATAATATATTATCTTTTTGTATTACACATAGTACAAGCCTAGAGCTTAGTTTATGACCAGAGGCTCTACCATGGGTTTGCGCGTTGTAGAAACGTAACGTATTCTTTTACGTATACGTGAGCAACAACCAATAGGATCGCTTTATTCAATCCTGTTACCAAAAATCGCGTAATTTACGTATACGTGAGCAACAACCAATAGGATCGCTTTATTTTTGGTAACAGGATTGAATAAAGCGATCCTATTGGTTGTTGCTCACGTATACGTAAATTAATACGTTACATTTCTACAATGCGCAAACCCATGGTAGAGCCTCTGAGGTTCTACCATAGATGTTTGCTTCGTATTAACGTAATGTTAATACGTGAGGCACCACCGATAGGTTTGCTTTATTTTAAAAATTAAGCAATTTTATTGGCCTCACGTATTAACATTACGTTAAAACTATATACCTCACAGCAACAGATACGAGTAGGTAAATTATCCTACTTAATATATTAAACGAAAAAAAAGTTATAAATCAATTTCAACACTGGGGTTTGAACCAGGTCCTAAAAACCTGTAGTATTTTTAAGTCTAAGGTCTAACAAAACCAAGTTTAAATTTTGTACAAATAGAAAAAGTGTTTATCAACAACAACTAATTAACTGGAGACCATATATTATGCTTTGGGATAGCATGACCGAGCACACAAAAAACAAAAGTGACCGCGCCAAAACCAAAACGGTTCAAATAAAAACAAAACAAACAGAACATCACAAAAAATGAAGGCGGTTAATAAGCTATATGACATTTGGGAATTCGAAAAATCCTTTAAGAGTTCGTGATTAATAACTCCAAGTTCTTTGGAATTATTAAATGATTATATTACATTTAATTAGTTTTGTTTTAATAAGATTTGATCCGCTCCAGAGTTTAATATTCCTGTTTTTTTTATAGGCCTAAATTTCTATGAGATGTCCCTTAATCTAATATTCGGTGACTAAACTGATGGATTTGATTTCTGACTTGGGCATTCCAAATTACGTACTTTATTTCTATCTTAAGCGCTTAGGGATTATTAATATAGTTCCTAAATAAGAAAAAAAAGTTCTATAAAGAATTTAAGCAGTATTTATATTTGTAGAAAATTAGTCATACCGATTTACAGACCTCGGATTTTTTTGATTAAAAGGCGGATTTTGACTTTGTACCAACCTGGTGGTAAGTAAACCTACAAAATCAATGGGTAATGGAATTGATCAATGCATTATACAATTCAATAAAAGTGAGATGTAGAGAAGTAAATGAATATAGTGCACCTGTAGTTTCGGTATAACTAACTTTATGCTGCTTTTCGAGTTCCGTGTGTGGGGTCTATATTTTATCTGTGATGTCAATAAAAATTTAGCTGATTGTTTGTTTGGTACCAATTTAGGTTCAACTATGACTTAGCATTAGTGCTTAGTCCTACTGTTAAAAAAAAGGTTCGACTGCCACGACTAATTTTAAGTTAGAAATTGCCTACCGTTACCTATTGGCAAACCTTGGGTCCATTCGTATTTTATAAATACCCAAACCATAGCAAACTGTATAGAAAAACCTACCTCTACTCTAATATTGTTTTGTCATAAGTGATAATGGAACCCAGACACTTCGCCCGTAGAAGTGGTTGTGGACTACGGAGGTCGTCAGATATTTAAACCGTCTCAATCGCGATTTATACTTGGACCCATACATCACACAAGTCACACACAATACCATACAAATTAATAATTCACGCTTATAATGCTATAAGATTTTAATTTGGTCCTTAGATGTTTTCGATACGCTCTCTCGCTTTTGAACGTAGGTGGGTATTTTCATTTTGAGCAGTTTTTTTTATTATTTAGAGATCTTCTCGTGAATAGTCTATTTTATTGTTTAGATATTGATCCGTACTATTGTTATTTCTTTGTTATTATTATAGAATGATTAATCTTACACGGCCAAGGTTTTTATTCAAGTATGATTGAACTACTCCGTGGTCTACTAGAGCGCAGCCACAGAAGAAATAATAGTCGCAGCTTGAATTAGGAGGTCGTTCCAAAAGAGGTTCGATTCCCACTCAAGGTAAAACAATATCAGGCATTTATAAAGTATAGTAGGTATGTATTAGGATCATTGTTTTTGGTACACATAGAACAAGTCTAGAGCTTATTTATTTATTTATAATTCTTTGTTGCACAAAATTGTACATAGATCTCAGGCATTTCCCAGCTAACTGATGCGGTTACGAAATGGGCGGCGGCAAAGACGTATTTGCATTACGAGTCTATTTTAATATCCTCGCTACTTAATCGTGAAATCAATCCCCCGTAACTGCACCGTGAAAAGCTTGCAATGCGTCAACGTGCAACGGGTAGACGCAGGGTTCATTTCTATTAGATAACACAAACACCGAGATCAATGATTAAATGCTACACTGACGAATTTTTATTTTACAAAATTAGTAAGTATCTTCATTTTGGCACAATAATATCCTATAAACTTAACTATGAAAAATATTAGACAAACATAATGTAGAGCTACACTCAAATAATCGGTCATATAAATAGACTGAGTAGTACCAAAATGAACTACTTACCTATTTGAAGTTTTAACGAATGTGTAGTCGACTCGACGTAATTCCAATATTACAACTTGGCTGTTAGTCGAAGTTCAATTATTATTTTTAGGTTAGTAAATATTTCTGTTGTGGGTATATATTTTTTTAATATTTTTATTTATTTTTTTTAACACAAAACAGAAAGATTATATAATAAATGCAATGACCGACAAAAATATTATTTTAATTCAGCCACAAACGGTAAAGGAATATTACTGGAAGTGCGAAAGCTCGTTTTGTATGGCTGACTTCGCAAAGTCGAATGTAACAATTTAATTTTGCAGTTCGAATGAAAGCTGGTACTATGACGCCATTTTTAACTTTAATCGTTAATTACAAAGAGTTCTTTTTGGGGCATCTTAGCATTAGACTTAGGTTTATTCCAAACCGTCTCTACCTAGACCCCTAATCTGACGCGTATAATGGTCTGGTGTGTATAATGTATAAACCTCCTCAGACAGCCTCCGTAGACTAGTGGTTGCGCCTTTGGCGTTATATCCGGAGGTCGTGGGTTCGATTCCCACCCATGGCAAAAAATATTAGTATGATTTTTCTGTACAGTTTGTCATGGTCTGGGTGTTTATAAAATATAATATGTATTATATCGTTGCTTCTGGTACACATAGTACAAGCCAAGAGCTTAGTTTGTGACCAGAGCAATATGTGTAATTTGTCCGATATATATAAAAAAAAAAAAACCTTCAAGTACCACGAAATTGCTTAAATAGGTGTTAAGTAGCTATAAGCACTTGATCGTATTAAATAATAACGATAGGTATCAATAACCGAGAAAAGGCTATCGTTATTAGGTCACTTGAGGTCAGGGTCATTGCCAATGATCGTAACCTCTAAACATAACACGTTTATGTAATGCTCTGCTAGGTACATAGGTATACATACATACGTTCGCGTTATAGTTTATTTGTTCAGCCTTTCACTCTGCTCTTTGTTTTGAAATGATATGGGCGGTTGATTTGACTATAAAGCATTTAATAAGCATTATAATAGACTATAAACAAAAATTAATAAATACCATCACGGGTGCCTATTTCTCCCGAGAACCGTTTAAACGGCCTCAGGGTACCCAGCGGAGGGATTAACCCGTCATTTCGCCAATGAAATAGCCTCGTTGTATAAAGCGGTCACCCATCTCAGGCCGGCCTTGTTGTCATCTGCTTAACCTTGTTATAATTTGCGCAGTGACTTAACCTGAGCTGAGGCCGCTTTTTTATTAAAATAGACTCGTAATGCAAATTCGTTTTTGTTACTGACGTAACAGCATCGATTAGCCGGCATAGTGGGAGCGATCAATATTGTTAATCAACAATTTATTGACCCCATTCATGGACTATGTAGGTCTGCTTAATACCAAGTAGATACATCCTATTAAAAAAACCTATACCACAAGCTTGTTAGAACATATTTGATTTACTAACTCTACTGTTTCTTAATTTTATTTTGGAGCAAAATAGTATGTTTGTTTTTATTGGAGCTTGGCATGTGACTTACCTGATGGTAAGCAGAACTACAAAGTCCATGAATAGTATCTATCAACACATTGCATTGATCGCCGATTTCGCCGCTGCATAATTTAACAGGCATAGCGCTGCCTGTTAAAGCCTAAAGCTGCTGAATGATGCGGTTATGAAATCGGCGACGACAAGGACGAATTTACAATACGAGTTTAATTTAATATCCTTCCTCCTTAATCTTCAAATACACCGCCTGTAACAATAAATCAATAGCAGTAGTGACCTGAAAACCGGTAAACCCACAGACTAAAATCGACACCACGGTATTTGCATTTGTGGTGGGTAAAGAGGCTGATCGATCGGTATAGCAAAGTTATAGAGACTTCCACGTACAAAAACTTGGAAGATACCTGTTTATAAGCAGATGTATAAATGAAGATGTACAATGTACGTGTACCTTCGTACATTGTTCTGTTATAGTAAAACACAATAAAATTTTAATGATTCCATTAGGAAAAAACCCGTCAAGTGATAAAATTCGCCCGCGGAGGTTTCTGGTCTTGTTTTTTTTCAACGTTTCATATTTTGGGATAAAAAAACGAATTCAATTGAAAAATATAACTTATAAAATATCTAGAGGTAGGTAAAAATAGATTTAAAATAAGCTGAATAGGTACATAGTTTTCTATTAGATATATTATAAAATACTAGGTAGGTTAATATTTATTTATAGTATAATAATGACGTAATTCGAGAACGAGTGGGACTGAAAGAAAGTATGAAATTGAGAAAAGGTATGCTCCGCTGGTTTGGGCATATAGGAAGAATGAGTGATGGAAGACTGACGAACCAGGTATATAAAAGCGAGGTGAGGGGTAAACGTGGCCGAGGGAGACCAAGACACACGTACCATGACCAAATTGGAAAAGTTTTAAAAGACGGTGCAATTAAAAGTCTCCTAGATCGGCGTGCACGTATGAGAAGGGTTATGACTGTGGAAGAGGCGAAAGGAGTATGTAGGGATAGGGACAAGTGGCGCTCGGTTATCTCTGCCTACCCCGTAAGGGACCTGGTGTAAAGATAAATATAATATAAAGTTATAATTTGTTCTTTCTTTCTTTCGATACCCGCTAGTTATATTTTTCTCGCGTTATGTCAAGGCCTATAGGGCCTAGACACTAAATGAGTGATGCAAATAGAAATAAAAATAACCAAAATCATCATCATCAAGTCTTCAGTTTTTTCTTTATACAATAACATTAAACATTTTTCTCCTAAAATAAAACATTCAGACGTGATCGGGGGCGTTCTAGCCACGCCCAGGGTTACAGACTGGGCAATTATCCACTTACCCATATCACTTCTGTACACAAAATTCCAATGAAATATGTATCTTTTTCATTGTCTATGTTTTTTTTTGAGCATATTGCTTATTTGTTCATTGTAAATTTATTAGTTATTATTATTGTATTAGTCATTCTTGAATATGGGTTTAGTTATTTTACCAATCCTGGTATTCCTTTTTTTATATCTTTAAACCTTTAAAAATTAACTACATTATGTGTTGCAACAACAGAGTTATAGAAGGTAGCGACATTATTTGGCATACGGCTTGGATCACCAACAAATTTTCCATTAGCGAAGTTAAAGACAGATAATATGCTGATACCGAATTGGTCGACCAAATCGGTAGTGGTTACCGAGTTGGCCTGTCATGCTGTAAAAACTAAAAGCCAGCGAGGTTCAAGACAACATATTATATCATATCCTACACGGTCTCTTACCACCCGTCCCGGCTGTTTTAAAACCAAGGGGTTTAATAATATGTAGGGCAATTTACGCATATTGCTCAGAGGCTCTACCATGGGTTTGCGCATTGTAGAAACGCGAGCAACAACCAATAGGATCGCTTTATTCAATCCTGTTACCAAAAATAAAGCGATCCTATTGGTTGTTGCTCACGTTTCTACAATGCGCAAACCCATGGTAGAGCCTCTGGTCACAAACTAAGCTCTAGACTTGTACTAACCAGAACAAACAATGTAATACATATTATATTTTATAAACACCCAGACCATGATAGACTGTACAGAAAAACTTACTAATATTTTTTTGCCATGGGTGGAAGACAAACCCACGACCTCCGGATACAACGCCATCCTCCAGTCTACGGAGGCTGTTAAAATTTGTCACGGAATTGAAGGTGGTGACCCTGGAATAGTTGTATGGGACTAGGCACGTCCTAAAATGTTGGTGCAGCCGCTTTAAACTTTTCAACTCTCCCGGAAGATTATAATAATAATAATATGTAGGAATAATAAATTAAACATTGCTCTGGTCACAAACTAAGCTCTAGGCTTGTACTATTTGTACCAGAAGCAACGATATAATACATATTATATTTTATAAACACCCAGACCATGAAGCAGTTGGGTTTTTTAAAATAACATAAATGTGCAAAATAAACTTTTTGAGGATTTTTTTTTTATTAAAAGTTGACATTGTATGTCATCTTTTTGTCTACTTTAATGATTTGGAAGGTACTTACTAAACTTATAAAACTACTTAAGTATCTTTTTTTAAACTTATTAATGCTTAGGAAACCGCGGGCAAAAGCTTGTATTTTTCCTATTTACATTTTCCTACATTTTCTCTAAAAAGTGTGCCGAAAAATATCTACCATAGCTTAAATAAAATAATCTAAACAACTGTTTTTATTAAATTTTAAATCCCATCAGCGCTGCACCGGCCAAATCAGATTTGCCATTCCCCCGGGTAATCAATGTCTAATTTTGTAGTCGAGGATTACAATAATGATTAACGACAGAGTTTATTAATTCTATCTCAGCGGATTAGAGGATCAATATGGTGGCGGGAAGAGGCATAAAACAACCAGATTTCATCAAGACCCGTGCACCAAGGGGAATGCATAATATGGGGCTAGGGTTGTCACTGCGCAATCGCATCAGAATTTGTTAGGTCTGAGTTGCATCAAAATGGATTACTTCTAATTGTAAAGTTAAAAATGGCGTCGAATGTACCAATTTTATTTTTTAGTTCGAATGACAGCTATGTACTAAATGGTTACAATTACAGAGAGTTAATTTTGGTGCAACTGAGTATAAGGCTGTCTCATGTTAGTTTACATGATACAGTACCTAACTATGGGGAAAGCTTTGGTAAAAGCTGCAGGGATCCTAAAACTGATCCCCAGTTTTTTTTTTAATTATGGTGGTAATTTAAAAAAAAACTCACTGGTTAAGATGGTTTTGGAAATATTTTAAACGTCATTCCCATGAAAATTATTGTCTTATTCGTAAGCGCGAAATAATTGAAATTCCTGGGTGGTTAACGATAATCCACTTGCATTTTCTCGTGAACCATTTTATCAAATATTATACTTTTTGCCATTTAACTAAATAATAATATATAAATTATTTTGAAACAACTATAAAGTTTTATATAATATGGACTCTACTTTTTGTAGAACTATTTAGGTAGGTATATAAAGATTATTTTATATTTTTTTTACAAAATATTGTTTTTAATTAGGTATGTATGTGAAACGGTATAGATGCAGTATAACCGAACAAAAACGCTTTCAAGCATTTTTTCCTGCTTGCCAGGAAAGTAATCAGTTTAAAATTACAGACGTCTGTAATTTTAGCTCAACGTAAAGAGATAGAAGTACGACGTAGAGAGTACTTGATTAGGAAAATAAAAGCATTTAAAAAATTCGCAGCCAATATTTTCAAGTAGTACTATCTAAATAATGGATGAAATTAAAAGCTTTTTCCTATTTTGTTTAAGCCAGCTATCGCTTTTACCATCCCTCAATGTCCTTGGTTCAGATATACGTTCCGATCTTAGCCACCGCAATTATATCGAGAGCATTGCAAAATCAGCTTCAAAAAACTTGGCATCATAAATAAGGTGCGTCGGTTTTTCACACCCAGGTTAAGAATAATGCTATATAAGGCTCAAATTCGACCGTGTGTGAAATACTGTTCGCATCTTTGGGACGGATATGCCAAGTATCTGTTATCTGCTCTCGATACCCTGCAGAAGCGAGCGACTGGAATTATTGAAGACGAAAAGCTCAATAAAACCTTGGAGCCGTTGCAGCTTCGCAGGGATGTGGCATCGTTGAGCGTATTTTACCGCCTATACCATGGTCAGTGCTCTGAAGAGCTTTTCAACATTATTCCCCCTTCCCCTTTCCATTACAGGACAACACGCACTGGTTGCAAAATGCATATGTATACCGTGGCGGATGTACCAACTCGTACTAAACGTTTTGGCGATTTATACATCTGCCGTACTATTAAAATATAGAATGCCCTACCAGCTTGCGTATTTCCTTTAAACGAAGCAAGAACCTCTTATAACCTAGAGTCCTTTAAGAAGAAGAAAAAAATAAAATAAAAATAGCCATTTTAGTGACAACCCTAAGTGTAAGTCTTTGTGTCAACAAGGCTGGGGTTACCGAATCCGCCTCCAGGGACGCATTTGTTTTTAATAAACGATTTTTTACTGAATTTAACACGATCATCATCCCTAACATTAAATATTTAAAGAAAGTAATAAATAAAATTAATTCTATTTTATAGCTAGTAAGCATTTATTTTAATAATTATTTTGGTATTTTTAATATATATTTTAATAATTATTTGGTTGTGTTTAAAAATATACTCGTAATAGAAATAAAAAATACTAAGCATAATTATGACACTCACCTTTTCAGAGTTCTATTACAACCACAATATTTAAAATTTAAAAAAAAAATTAAAAGTTAGATAACCCGGGTAGGATTTCGATATAATTTCTTGGTCTTTTATTACAATACAATAATTTATAAATTTTATTTATTCGTGGTGGCGGAGTTGGTTTTGACCTCAGACTTAAAAACACAACAGTTTTTATGTCACCGGTTCAAACCCCGGTGTGTACCAATGAATTTTTAGTAAAAAAAAAATGTACATTTGCATGACAACACCACTATAGCGTCATTCACTATACCAACTTATGAAACTGATTATAGTGTATTATCTACAATTACAATTTTATTTTTTAAAGAAAATATAATGTTATTTGTGTTATTTATACAATAAATTATTCGTGGTGGCGGAGTTAGTTTTGACCTCAGACTTAAAAACACAACAGTTTTTAGGTCCCCGGTTCAAACCCCGGTGTGTACCAATGAATTTTTAGTAAAAAAAAAGTACATTTGCATGACAACACCGCTATAGCGTCATTTCACTATACCAACTTGTAAAACTGATTATAGTGTATTATCTACAATTACAATTTTATTTTTTAAAGAAAATATAATGTTATTTGTGTTATTTATTCAATAAATAAAAGGAATAAACACACAAAGGTACCTAAGGGACAGCAAAACAAAACTAAAGCTAATAACAATGATATGAGTACTTAACTACAGATAACTACTCGTAAATAGTAATAGATAGTCTCTCACGTGTATGCTAAGCAATGATAGACAACGATCACGCTATGATCATCTACACGATAAAAACATTGTGGATATCACGCTGCTCGAGTCACACCCGTGATGCAAATTCGTCTTTGTGTCTGTAATGAGCGGTGTCATTTCATTACTGCATCTAAATGGTGCCATTATGAAATTAGTCGGCATAGTGAGAGTCATAAATGTGTATTGTTCGACATCATTTATGGACCATGAAGATACAAAGTCACCATCGGTGTATATAAGGGGGAGCCGCGTAGGCCTTTCCCACCCCAGAATGATCTGGGGCCTGACCAAAGAACACAAGAACACGATCGGCAATCGAATCGCCGCATCGATCGATAAAAATGTATAGGAATTTTACTCTATGGGTAGAGCCTGATCGACGAGAAACGTCAAATCCCATACATTTGGTTTTCGATGGGTATTTCGATTCGATTATCGATTGGCTCTTTGGTAAGGCCCCTGTACCCCTAGTGTGAGTTTTCTAACTATTACCTACTTTGCGTTTGAGTTAACTAAAATTTGTATGGGAAATTGTTCAGCGCCCCAAGCGGAAAACTAAAAATGATTGGTCAAAATGTTAACGTCGTAGGATAGTTAACGCGAAATTAAATGTTAAAAAAACTCACACTAGGGCTACTAGTGACTACCCCAGGATTCGAAATTATACGTCACACAAAAATAAATTCAATGAGGTAAGCATGATAACCGAGAAATTCTATGTTCCACTACTTGTAGTATTATTTCTTCTGTGGTTCTACATATAACCTACTGTTTGAGATCGCGCCTTTTTTAATAATACCCACATGTTTTGACTTTTTCTTTATTCACTTGCTTATTAATCGCTCGGTTAAAAAGGACAGACGAATTAATTAATTAATATATATTTAAAACCGTGGTTTTCTTATTTTACTGACAAAAAGAATGCATACCGAACACCTTCATAATTAGAAAAGAAAGAGACGGATATATGTAAATTGTCTACCTATATTGTATGATGTTCATTTAATAAATAATAGTGGTCATTGTAATTGTTCGTCGATTTGGGGGTAGATAATATTATAGAGTCCCACACAAATACAGTGACTAACCTATGGTGCAACCTGTGTACGACAAAAATTGTATCTGTCTTTAATTTTTTATAAGAGCTCAGCATGTGACCTTGCATCCACCTGATGTTAAGCAGAATGCAATGTCCAGGAATGATAGCAACAAGCGGATGCATACAGGTGCACCGCTGGTTGCCATCATTATGCCGGCTTAAGATGCCTATTCACGCTTCGTTTAAAGGACTCTAGGTTATAAGAGGAAGGAACACGCAAGCTGGTAGGGCATTCCACATTTTAATAGTACGGCAGATGTAATAATGGCCTGTTTTATTACTAATGCTTAGCCAATGAGCCAATGCTTCGGACTATCAAACTGCATACGAAAAAACTAAATTTTGACAGTTCCAAGCAATGGTTCAGAGGCTCTACCATGGGTTTGCGCATTGTAGAAACGTAACGTATTCATTTACGTATACGTGAGCAACAATGCGCAAACCCATGGTAGAGCCTCAGGCTAAGTAACGACTAAATCATTTTATAAAACAAAGAGCGTGTGATTGACGACGCTTTTTTGTTGTCGTTATTATTATTATTAAATCCTTTTTTTTAGAATCTGAGGAAAAAAATGCTGTTATTCCGGTATCTTTGATAGGCGATGATGATGATATTTGAGGACGATGTGACACCAAAGGGGGCGGGGAGGGCGTAAAAACATATTTTTGAAACGCGAGTGGCCTATCTGCTCCTTTTATAAAATAGTTTATTATCTATATGGACCCACCTATCAGACGGTCGTAGAGCAAAGGTCGACGTCCGCGGTTTGTTGTAATAACTCAATGTGCGTCCACTGAACTTTTAGTTCATCCCACAGATTAAATAGAGTACCTACTACATAAACCATCCTAACATCTACGCCAACACAAACGGATGTGTGAATTACATTGTATGATTATATTACTCGAATTTATCCACGTTATCTCATTGACGTGTACAATCAAAACAAGCAAAAGATAGATATATAAGTAGAACTATATTCCGTGATATAATAAGTATAAAATAAAACGCCTTAAAAAAAGTTAGCTGACCGAAATCGGTTTGTAATGTAAGTTTTGATGTAACGTAACAAACGTAAAATAAAACAACCGAATTAATGAACTCCTCTTTCTTTAACTCCGTTAAAAAAATGGTAATTATTATTCTTTTAGTTATATACTAAAAAAAAGATTTAGTTAATAATTTAACAACTATAGGTAAATACTATCATATAAGAATCCCATGTCCTAATAATAATAGTTGATAAAGGCACCTACAATTAGTAACTTTTATATATGTAGCAAAATTTATTAACTTAAGTAATTGATTGAAAATAAGTATATAATAAAACTAAACACGCTTACAAAATAATTACACATACCTAGCTACTTAGGTATAGCTATAATTATCATGAATTATTTATAGCAGTGTGTGTTAAGGTTTTACGTCAGCTACCGAATGTGTTTTTAAAACAAAGAAACAAATATAAATAGAAATATAAGTGAAAAAATAATAATAATAAGTGTGATAATAAACATTTTGATATTAGATTATTATTAAACCGAGTGTACTCTCATCTTTTCAAGTGATAACTCAAGTGATTATGCCAATTTGTCTGTGATAGTACGTACATTTGAGACGCACTGGATACTCAGAGCGTACTCTGCATTTTGCTATAACGGTAAGTTTATTTTATTATAATTTAATGTTCAATAATATTCATAAAATATTATATGTAAATACTCATATTTAATATACTATTTCATACTTACTTTATTTATGTATAACTACTTACAACCGTTGTAGATATCCTTATCTATATCTATTGTTTTGTTGAGTCATTATTTTTTATTGTTCTAGGATAAGAAGAAATAAACACGTGAATATGGTCGCTATTAAAATACAATACATTTTATATGCAAGTTTATTGATCGTCACAAGTGTAGTGTTTGCAGTAGCATTTGCCATTCCTATTGAAGATGACATTTCATCACCAAACTTAAACAAGTCACATAAATACAATATCTTAATGACAACTGCTGATTCTTGTAAACCTCTAGTGATTGGTCATCGAGGAGCTAGTGGATATGCACCTGAACATACGCTGGGCTCATACGCCTTGGCTATCACCATGGGGGCAGATTACATAGAACCAGACCTGGTAATGACAAAGGACGGTCACATGGTAGCTAGACATGACAATGAGCTCTCAACTACAACTGACGTATCAACTAAAGCAGAATTCGCAGATCGCCATAGAACACAAACCGTCGACGGTATTGAATTAACTGGTTGGTTTACTGAAGATTTTACTCTCGAAGAATTAAAAACATTAAGAGCAATCGAGAGGATACCAAAGAACAGACCTGGAAACGTTCGAATGAATTTTGCTTATGAAATTCTAACTTTCCAAGAAATAATCGATTTAGTGAAGGGTATGGAAATAAGCCATCGACGAGCTATTGGATTGTACCCTGAAATTAAACATAGTACTCACTTTAAAAATAAGGGTCTTCCCATGGAACAAGTTCTAGTCGATACATTTAAACTTAACGGTTATGACAGTCATAGAGATCCGGTTTTTATTCAGTCTTTTGAAGTTAATAATTTAAAAGAATTAAAGAATTTAACAAGTCTTCGTCTACTTCAATTGTACGAAAGTAATCGGTCGTTGAAGCCTTATGATCAACTAGTAGAGGGTAGTTCGCTGACTTACGGAGAAATGGCTACTGCTGATGGATTACGTGAAGTTGCAAAGTATGCTGAAGCAGTCGGACCCGATAAATCATTTATTATTCCTCGCGATGACAATAACCGACTTGGAAATACAACTGACTTTGTTCAATTAGCACATGCCGTGGGGTTAGAGGTACATCCTTACACTTTTAGAGCAGAGAACTCTTTTTTACCGGAAGAATTCCGTATTGGGGAGGATTTAGATGCTGGAATAGGAAATCTTTCAGGAGAATTGCAGGCTTTTATAGATGCAGAAATCGACGGCTTATTTTCAGATCAACCCGATATTCCCATAAGAGTCCGAGGAAAATGTAGAGATAATTAAATTATCAATGCATGAAACTGGTTATTATTAATTTAGATTTTTATAATAAACTTGAATATAATTTTTAAATTCACATTTACTTACTAATCGTAACCGGAATTAATTATAGATAATAACATGCATGTAAGGTATTATGATCATATTACCCTTCTTAATTTAGATAAACCTAAAAGATTTAGATTATAAAACATTATTTATTACCAATTTCGATTCCATTTAACCTAGTAATCAATAAGTATCATTAATATAAAGTGCCGTGGAAGTAATACAATTATAGTAACAATAAAGCAAGATGTTGCGATGTATAGTTACAATGGTTTTAATGTATTCGCATATAACACAGAGCTGTTCGCCTCTAATCATAGCTCATCGTGGTGCTAGTGGTTATGTTCCAGAACATACGTTGGGTGCTTATGCTTTAGCCATTACAATGGGTGCAGACTACATCGAACCTGATCTAGTAATGACTAGAGATGGACACCTTATTGCTAGACATGAAAATGACCTCAGCCACACAACAGATGTTAAAGATAGACCTGAATTTGCTGATCGTTACAAAATCAAAACAATAGATGGAAGACGAATTTCAGGATGGTTCTCTGAAGATTTTTTTCTAACCGAGATCAAAATGCTAAGAGCTATTGAATCGATTCCTCAAGTTCGTCCTGGAAATGACCGAATGGATGGTGCATTTGAAATTCCTACATTCGAAGAAATCGTTGTTTTGGTCCAAAGTATGGAGGTCAACGAACGGCGAACTATTGGTATATACCCTGAAATTAAACATGGATCCTACTTTCAAACTATTGGTTTAGCGATGGAAAGACCTTTAGTTGAAGTTTTACATCGTAATCGTTACCATGGACGTCAGGCCCCGGTGTATATTCAGTCCTTTGAAGTGACCAATCTGAAACAACTCAGAAATATTACAGACGTCCCGTTAGTACAATTAATCTCGGGCAATCCTTTAGGTCGACCTGCTGACCAGGTGTTACTCGGTTCTTCGTTAACTTATGGCCAGATGGCAACCGCTGAAGGACTTCGAGATATATCTCAATATGCTAATGGTGTTGGACCTGATAAGCGTTTAATAATTCCTCGGACTGTAAGTAATCAGCTGGGAACACAAACTTCTTTTGTGGCAAACGCTCATGCATCAGGGCTGCTAGTTCATCCATATACATTCCGATCGGAAAATACATTTTTACCAGTAGAATTTCGAAGTAATGACTCCAGTGTATCTGCTATTGGCGATTCAAGAGGAGAAATTGAAGCATTTATGAATGCTGGGGTAGATGGTTTATTTGTTGATCAACCGGATATATTATTTCGCTTAAGAGGCAAATGTTGAAATTAAATTGTTGAAATAAAAGTTTATTTATAAAGTACTTATTAATTTATTACCTAAGTAATAATAATAATTAGAGATGTGCCGAATAGTCGGCGACTAGTCGGTAAAGCCGACTATCCGGCGGCTATCATAGTCGGCGACTAGTCGGCGAATAGTCGGCAAAGAGCGCCGACTATCCGGCTTCTTACTTTGTATATATGTCTCAGTATATGTATGTAGGACATTATATTATATAAAAACCTTGATTATATATTAATATTTTTATTTTATAATCAGTCACATTTTGAAATGAAAAGCAAAGCAACCTCCTTTGGAAATAAATAAGTTCTTAAAATTTATTAAAAGTAAATTATGATGTAAAAAGACTAAAGCTTCTGCCCTTTCTGGCAGCAATTGATTTCAGCGGCGCGGCGTTTGCGACTTTCCCGCGAATCAAACTGTAAACGAAACGTTACGGAAATCCCCGAAACCGTGATCGGCTTGGCCGATTATTCGGCCTCTTTACAACGACTAATCGGCTAGTCGGCCAAAGTCATAATCGGCACAACTCTAATAATAATAATATGTAGGACAAATTAGACATATTCTGGTCACAAATTATGGTCTAGGCTTGTACTATGTGTACCAGAAGCAACGATATAATACATATTATATTTTTATAAACACCCAGACCATGGCAAACAGTACAGAAAAAATGAATTTTTTTTTTAGTACAACATATTTTATCTAGATAAGTCTAAATTTGTCAATAACATTCTGAATTCTTCTATAAGTAAAGTGTTCTTCAAGGACTCAAAGTCTTTATGAATACCAGTGATTATCTTTAAAAATAATAAAATTACAAGTCATACGGGCGTAGCCAGGTTTTACTATCGGGTGGGGGTTCAAGAAAATAAAACAACAAAAAGTGCATGAAATTGAGCGATGATATTTTAATATCATCGTGGCTTTATCGTTTAATCAAACGCCCGTTTCCTAACCGCACTATGTGAGGAGACTAGCCCTCGACAAAAAAAATATTCAGTAATCACCGAAAAACCGGTAAACCCACAGACTAAAACCGAAACTGTTTCATTGAACCTCTCTCGCATATCCTTCTCGGACACACATGAGCTGGCCTTTGTCACACTTTCACTATTACGTATCCTTAAATTTAGATGCCTTTTTAAAAATGGCTCCCACCACCCTTAACCAGCAAAATAAGGTTAACAGTTGTGAAGTCAACGGCATACATATCAAAGTTTATTTTACAGTATTACCATACATGTGTAAAATTGTGCCTTTGACGTAAAAAATTGCTATTCAGTTCATTTTATCATATATAAATGTACCTACTTAATAAACCTAGTCCTTGCCAATGGCAATTATTGAAAATTGGTATGGCAATCATTAAAATATTTTTAGTTCCCAAAATAAGAAAACTTATGTTTATATTTAAGAGACTATGTTATATTGCCGACGATTTCTTACTTAAATCAGTCTACTACTTATTGTGCCAATCTATTTTGTCTTACTCAATTACAGCGTGGGGTGGAACTCATAAAACATGCTTGATAGCTCTAGAGAGGAGCCAACGAGCAGTTCTCAAAGTGGCTTTCTCCAAACCCTTTCGCTACCCCTCTCACCAACTTTACCTAGACACGAAATTACTGACAGTGGGACAAACCTATATCCTGAACACAATACTTTGATTCCATTCTTCCCTCACTTTCCTGACTACAAATCCCAACACAACTAGACCTAAAAGACTTTATATATAGATATCTCCACAGACCAGAATGTGCATCTAGATTGAGAGATCTAATCAAAACCAAGCAAAATGGCTATGTTGGCATTTCGTAGCATAATGTAGAAACTTATATATGAAATATTTTAATTTGTAAAGGCGAGGAAAAAAAGTTAGCGCCCAAAAATAGGAGCTCTCAATCCTGACGTTTTTGAAAAAATATAAAAAAATATTTTTAGAAGTATTTACTCTATGTTATATTTTTTTGTACTAACATTCAGTACACACATCGTAAGAAATAATCAGAAGAATTCAAAATATTTGGAGGTAAAATGAAGAAGATATAAGGCAAAACATGGATCTCTCAATCCAGATGTTTTAGATTGAGTGATCCATTGAAACACCATGTTAGGCTGAGTAGAAGCAAAAGTTGACTATGCGAGCATTTAATAGTACTTCTCGACATATTCGCAAAAAATAAATAAATATCCAAATGATAACCGTTAAAAGGTTATAGCAACTTCGTCATTTTTAAAACATCAGGACTGAGTGATCTATATTTTTACATATATCTACTTTTACTTTTATCGCACAGAAAATCTAAAATTCTACGAATAATTAAAAAATCATCTTCTAAATCCTGGCATTTAAACTATTTGTGTAAAGATTGCACTTTATTATATTTTTAGATTTTAATTTTACCCATACAGCAAGTCGTGTAGGGTGACCATGTTTTTTTTTGTTGGCACTCGGTATGAACACATGCCATATACCAAACCATAAAAATTCAGATTAATTCCGAAACAAATTTTAGTGTTTACTAATAGCAGTAAATCCAAAGACTAATGATGAAAAACGGTAAACCCACAGATTGATGCCTTAAAAATAAATCTGGATACCGTTATAATAATTACGACTGATCTCAAATTTTCGAGCTACCTGAAAAGCGGTACCTACACTCAGACTAATCCCGTAACATAACCGTCGAATATCCTGAAAACCCGTAAACACTAATAATGTGTTTAAAAAAATTTTTTTTAAACCACATACATTTAAAACCTAGTTATTTTTAATTTCTTTAAAACGGTAATGTTTTAAAAAATAAGATATTATAAAACCCTAAGCGCCAAAAAAGCCTGTCTAAAAATGAGAACACAATATAGCCACCCGCGACACAAAGTCAATACAAAAAAATGACAAGTGCGAAAACTCGCTCGCGGAGTGTTCCGAAGGTAGCGGAGGGGTTTTATTTCCACCTCGTAGCAAATTGTGAGTCTACACTACACTGAACAAGTGGTAAACTCATAGCGGTATTTGTTTAGACTTAATCACCCATCGGTAAACAGCTTCACAAGTTTATATAGTGAAACTAGGACCGACAGCCTAACGTGCGCTTATCTTTGACTTGGACCCTTCTACACCTACACCTATTAGGAGATATTTTACAATATATATATATATAACCACACACCACAAATTTCAAGTATATCCGACCAGCGGTTCTCGAGATATTCATGCCGACAAACAAACAGACACCTAAGAAGAGTTCTTTTTTTGAAAAAATAAATAAATTCGGAACCCTAATGAAAACACAAGTGATTATAACCATTCAGTACTCAAAAAGTGATAATCCAAAATGGATTACTGGACACAGAGAAACGTTTAACAAGTAATTTGTACTTTGTGAAAATTATTACAGCATTTCCTTGATATTTATACTTCCATAGTACCTTCACACAACATAGTATTCCAGTATTCTGTGAAACTTAAATAAACGTCAAAACGAAATATATTAATATCTAAGTTACTTCGCCTCTCAGGGGAGCGGCGTCATCAGTGACAGTAATTTGTAGTGATGAAATCCATACACTTAAATCAATAGGCAAATCAAATGGTTTATTATGTATTTTTTTAACATTGATTTACACACAACTTGTAATTTTACTGCATTAAAATGAAAGTTAAACTATACATATTTACAGAATAATATGCCATGCTTCATTAATATTAAAAACAAAACATGGTCACCCTACACGACTGCTGTATGGGTAAATTTGGAATCTATAAATCTAATAAAGTGCAACCTTTACACAAATTGTTTAAATGCCAGGATTTAAAAGATGTTTTTTTAATAATTCGTAGAATTTTAGATTTTCCGTGCGATGAAAGTAAAAGTAGATATATGTGAAAATATAGATCACTCAGTCCTGATGTTTTAAAAATGACGAAGTTGCTATAACTTTTTAACGGTTATCATTTGGATATTTATTTATTTTTTGCGATAATGTCGAGAAGTACTATTAAATGCTCGCATAGTCAACTTTTGCTTCTACTCAGCCTAACATGGTGTTTCAAAGGATCACTCAATCTAAAACGTCTGGATTGAGAGATCCATGTTTTGCCTTATATCTTCTTCATTTTACCTCCAAATATTTTGAATTCTTCTGATTATTTCTTACGATGTGTGTACTGAATGTTAGTACAAAAAAATATAACATAGAGTAAATACTTAAAAATATTTTTTTATATTTTTTCAAAAACGTCAGGATTGAGAGCTCCTATTTTTGGACGCTAACTTTTTTTCCTCGCCTTTACAAATTAAAATATTTCATATATAAGTTTCTACATTATGCTACGAAATGCCAACATAGTTATTTTGTTTGGTTTTGATAAGATCTCTCAATCCAGATGCACATCAGACCAGAGGCTCTACCATGGGTTTGCGCATTGTAGGAACGTAACGTATTTGTATACGTATACGTGAGCAACAACCAATAGGGCCGCATTATTTTGGTTAACAGGATTGAATAAAACGATCCTATTGGTTGCTCACGTATACGTATACAAATATGTTACGTTTCTTCAATACGCAAACCCATGGTAGAGCCTCAGGGGCTCTAGAGAAAAAGCAGGCGAGGCGACATGTCGCGTCGCCTCAGTCAAAAACGTATGCATTTTGACAGTGACAGTAGGCGTGAGGTACGCTGTTACCTGCCAAAGTCTATACAGTTTTGATTAAAGGCGACGCGACATGTCGCCTCGCTTGATTTTTCTCTAGAGCCCGTGACTAACTTTGTCCAACGTTTCACCTGGTTTCTAGCCCCCTATATTATACAAAGACAAATTTTGGGCAAAAAAAAAAATAGGGAGCAATGAAATAAAGTACTTCCATAAATATAAGTTGTTTCAAATCGTTTTATTTATTTACTTTACTATAGATGTCTTTTTGTAAACTTATAAAGGAAATAAACGATTTATTATTATTATTTAAATATATGGTTCAGTTATTGCCGACCTTTGTAAATCACTCTAGTAGACCCACAGATTATATAGTAATATGTACTACGTACAGATAGGGAAGCTTTTACTTTTCCCATACTCGTTATAAATTCGCCATCTGGTGGACAAGTTTGACCCGGCCAACTGCCAACTGCACTGCAACTTCTAAGCACCAATCCGAGATTTCAGCACCCACCAACTATATATATTATATCCACCTACTATATATTCTTGCTCTCTATAATCTACAGAAGATACCAGATCCTGTCAAGAAAAACTTCATAAAAAAGACCAAGAAACCTTAGAAATTCATTTTTTTTATTGGAGCACGACATGTGACTATGTATCTACCTGGTAGTGAGCAGAACTACAAAGTCCATGAATGGGGTCAATCCATATTTGTTCTTAAATAATATGCCGGCTAAATGATACGATTACGAAATGGGGGGCGACAATGATGATTTGCATTACGAGTATATTTTAATATACCTACTCGCTGCCTTATCGTCAATCCAACTACCCATTTCGTAACCGCACCCTGAAAAGAGACTACCATCTCGACAAGAAATTGATGCAGTAGTCTCCTGAATACCGGTGAACCCACAGACTAAAACTGAAACATGACTAGGTCACTTGACGGTTTTTGCATCTGTATGTGCGTTGGTAACTAACTCTTATGGTGATATAACAGAAAAATGATTACTTAAGGTGGTGCCGTAAGGCAAAATGATCAGGATATTAGGTATTTATTTTCCTATTTACCCTAAATTTTGAGTATATTGTATATATTACCACTATCTGTTTTAAACTGTTTTAACTAGCGGAAGAATTTGCAATAAAGTAAATATTACATCTATATTATTATATAAAATAATGGAATTCCACAAAATAACGCCTGAATCAGTCAATTATACTATCTGTTTTGACAGTTTTTCTAGATTGCGACTAAACGCCACCTTTTTCGTTAAGTAATAACTAAATACTGGAAAACTCCTCATTGGACCTAGGATTAGACATAAAACTAATAATAAAATATGGAACCGCCATGTGCCTTAATTGTCAAACGAGTTCGTTGCCGCCACATTCTATTCCCATTTTAACCAATCAACGCTCACGGATTGTGTTTTTTTTTTTTGACTGACTAATACAGGGAGAGGGGCATTATCTGTTTCCAACGGTGGCGTGGCTGCGAGATTCGCTAGCCGAAGGATTGTGTTCTCCCTTTTTTTTATTTGTATGGCGGGGCGGCGCGGCGGCCATCTTCTGTTCTTAAAACTGGAAAGACGATTTAAGGGCCATGGGCACCTCCCTATTATATCTCCAATTATAATCCTTTATTCCAGGATTATACTAATTTAAGGGATTATACCATATTTATTAAATTATTTTCTTAAATTAATGGCCTCTTCGCATTACGCGAATTTATGCCAATATCAAGTTGAGTGTAGTTTTAAAAACATAATATATTTGTTAGTGCATCAAATAAATAATACAATAGAGGATTTAACCTGTATATTAAGCTTCTACAATATATATTTAAATCTTTGTATTAAATATATTTTTACTAATACATTAAATAATTGATTTATTTGACAATGACATAACATTGACTTATATTTTTATTAAATATTTTTATATGACAAAACATTGGCAACAAATAAAATATTAAAGAAAAAGAACATAATATAGTTTGATGTGGCAAGCGCTACATTATTCCCCCTCTTAAAATAAAAATATACCTATATATTTTTTATATAAGAAAACTAAATAATTAAATATAATGAAAATGTTGTATATACATAATTATTTTACATATTTACAAGTTAAACCGAACGCGAGGACGAACAGGGGCTTTATTCCGAGTTTTGACACATTCACCGTCGCGTATTTTGCTTTTTTAAAGTCCGGGTATTGAAATGTAAGATCTATCCTGTTAATTATAAAGTTGAAATTCCAATGATCCATACATGTTCAAACTTGCGAAGAACTCGTGTATTTCAAGGTGGCGGCATTATAATAGCCAACCTAATACATACTATATAACCATTATAATAAAGCTTATATTTCCATATTTATAGTTTGCGCAATGTCTTGTCGTGATTAGCGGTTGCAAACTCGGAATAAGGCCCCAGTTCGTCCTGGGGCCTGACTAAAGAACACGATCGCCAATCGAATCGCCGCATCGATCGGTAAAAATGTATAGGAATTTTACTCTATGGGTAGAGCCTGATCGCCGAGAAACGTCAAATTCCATACATTTGGCTTTCGATGGGTATTTCGATTCGATTATCGATTGGCTCTTTGGTAAGGCCCCTGAACGACTTACAAAGTTTTGAATGGGGTTATCATTTACAGTTTCATCACTATTATTAATATTATTATCACTAGATGTAAGAAAATCCTTATTTGCTTTGGTAGTTAGGTTATTTTTGATAACATCTGTAATAATTAAATTCGGGTCTTCATAATAAAATGCAGATTTAATTCTGTCTAAAGAAACTACACTGGTTCGGTTTGGCAATTGTAAGGTGAAAAAATTTGTATCTCTTTTTAAAACTTTAAATGGACCATCATATGGAGGTACTAATGGTTTTTTGACTGTATCATTTCTAACAAATACATGACTGCACGATTGCAAGTCTTTGTGAACGTATGGAGCAACGATATTATGATAAGAAGTTTTAGTAAAATTTGGACTAAGATTTTGAATAGTAATGTTTAAATTTTTTATATATGAATCCAGAGATATGTTTTCCTTTGTAGGGTTAACAAACTCTCCTGGAAGTCGTATATTAGTCCCGTATGTGAAAATGCTGCATTATAGTTATCATCAGATCGAAGAGCTGCACGTAAACCAAAAAGCACTGTTGGTAATTCAGAAGACCAATGAAGTGAATTGCCTCTAGCCATTATTGCAGCTTTTATACTTCGGTGCCAACGTTCAATTTTACCATTTGATTCTGGATGATATGCAGTAGTTCGTATTTTATTTATACCAAGTAGTTTAGATAGTTGAATAAATAACTGTGACTCAAATTGTCTGCCTTGATCTGTTGTAATTTTGATAGGACACCCAAAACGAACCACCCAAGAATTATAAAATACTTTAGCAACGCTTTCAGCGTCTATATCACTAACCGGCACCGCTTCAGGCCACCTAGTAAAACGATCAATCATTGTTACTACATATCTATGACTGTCAGAAATTATTAATGGACCTACAATGTCAATATGTACATGTTGAAATCTATCTACAGATGAATATGAACCTATAGAGGTAATTGTATGACGCTGAACTTTTGATTTCTGATAATCTATGCATTGTCGGGCCCATGCGATACATCAGTATTCATTTTAGGCTAAAAAAAATGTTTGCTGTATCAATTATTTACGCGCTGGTGGGCGATTCTCGCGCTTTCGAGATTCATCTCACAGGGGCTTTATTCCGAGTTTTGACACATTCACCGTCGCGCATTTTGCTTTTTTAAAGTCCGGGTATTGAAATGTAAGATCTATCCTGTTAATTATAAAGTTGAAATTCCAATGATCCATACATGTTCAAACTTGCGAAGAACTCGTGTATTTCAAGGTGGCGGCATTATAATAGCCAACCTAATACATACTATATAACCATTATAATAAAGCTTATATTTCCATATTTATAGTTTGCGCAACGTCTTGTCGTGATTAGCGGTTGCAAACTCGGAATAAGGCCCCAGTTCGTCCTGGGGCCTGACTAAAGAACACGATCGCCAATCGAATCGCCGCTTTCAGCGTCTATATCACTAACCGGCACCGCTTCAGGCCACCTAGTAAAACGATCAATCATTGTTACTACATATCTATGACTGTCAGAAATTATTAATGGACCTACAATGTCAATATGTACATGTTGAAATCTATCTACAGATGAATATGAACCTATAGAGGTAATTGTATGACGCTGAACTTTTGATTTCTGATAATCTATGCATTGTCGGGCCCATGCGATACATCAGTATTCATTTTAGGCTAAAAAAATTTTTGCTGTATCAATTATTTACGCGCTGGTGGGCGATTCTCGCGCTTTCGAGATTCATCTCGATTCGAGATTTTTAAACGAAAAATGACTAAATATGCCATTTTTCGTTCAATATTTATATATTTATTATTTACTAATTAATATTTATTATTTATTTCGTTTAATGTTCGATATTTTTGAACGAAAAATGGCATATTTAGTCATTTTTCGTTTAAAAACCTCGAATCGAGATGAATCTCGAAAGCGCGAGAATCGCCCACTTGATCTGATACCCCGATGACTTAAACCGTGTATTGTATTAAAAATCTCTTTTCTTAATGGTAATGGAATGTATGGTCTATAACAATCTGTTGAATTTTCGTAATAAACATTATTAGTAGGAGATATTGAAACTAATTTCCAATGAAAATTTAGGATTTTGTAATAAATTGGTTAAAGTATCATCATTCTTTTGCAAAACTTCTAATTTATCCAAGTCAATAGGAGTAGGAAAATTTATTTCTGCAATACGTGATAGTGCATCAGCAACAGTATTTTGTGATGCACTTATATGTTTTATGTCAGTAGTAAACTGACTAATAAAATCTAGATAACGGATACGTCTAGGAGTAGTGTTATCTTTAATGCTATTTTGACACATTGCCAACTGTAAAGGCTTATGATCCGTGTATATAACTAATTCTCTTCCTTCTATCATAAATCTAAAATGCTTCACAGACATATATATTCCTAACAGTTCTCGATCATAAGTACAATACTGCTGCTGAGCACTACTCAGCATTTTACTGAAGAAACTTAATGGTTTCCAGACACCATCTATAAATTGCTGAAGAACAGAGCCAATACAAGTATTGGATGCATAAGTCATTAAAGCAAACGGTGCAGAATCAGAGGGATGAGAAAGTGTAAGAACGTGTTGAATACTAAGCTTACACTTATCAAATTCCTCTACTAATGTATCAGACCAAATATTTTTTGTTTTATCCTTTTTAGTGGCACAATGTAGTAGATTATTAAGTTGAGACTGTTTATGTGCTGCATTAGGTAAAGTGTTCCTATAAAAATTTTAAATTCCTAAAAATCGTCTAAGTTCTGCTATTGTGACAGGACGTGGATAATTATGAATAACTCTAATTTTATCATCTAAAGGTCTAATACCATTTAATAAAACATGATAACCAAGGAATTCTATATCTGCTTGGCCAAATTGCCATTTTTCAATATTTAAAGTGATTCCAAATTTATCCAAACGTTCAAAAATGTTGTTCAGGATTATTTGAAGCTATAAGCATATCATCAATATAAGGAAAAACAAAATCTAAACCTTTAAGTATTTCATTTATAAACCTTTGAAAGGATTGCGCCGCATTACGAAGACCGAACGTCATTTTAGGAAATTCAAATAATCCAAATGTAGTTATTATTGCGGTCTTTTCAATAACTGAAGGAGCTATTGGAATTTGATGATATGCCCGACGTAAATCTAATCTAGAAAATATGGACTTACTAAATCAAATGAGTGAAAAATCTATTAGTCTTGGTATGGGTATCGATCAGGATTAGTTACCGAATTAAGTCGTCGATAGTCACCGCATGGACGAATTTCTCCATTTTTCTTCGGAACAACATGAAGAGGTGTCGGCCATGGGCTCTTAGACGGTCTACAAATTTCCAGATCTAACATATGTTCAAATTCCATTTTTACTTTCTGGTATTTATCTGGTGGTAAAGGATGAGCTCGAGCATATAAAGGTAGACCAAATGTTTCGATGTGATGTTCGACATTGTGTTTTACCGGTTTGCTAAACGAGTCTGGTTTTGTAATATCAAGATATAATTCCAATAAATCACTATAAGGATTTTTAATATTAACGGTTTTAATACTGTCCGATAAGCTTGACACACTTCCAGATACGACGAGACCAGTAAAATTATCAATAATGATGACTTAATAAATCTGCTCCTAGAGTAGGTTGATTGACATCAGCTACTACAAATGTCCATCTATATGATCGGCGGAGATACAGATCCAAAACTAAAGTTTTCTCTCCATAAGTCCTTATTTCGCTTCCATTAGCTGCATATAATATATAATTTGTGACGTTCTTACGTAAATGTCTTTTTTTGGCAACACGGAAAGATTTGCACCAGTGTCTATTAAAAATCTTAACTTTCAACTGCGATCTTTTACAGTTAATCTTTGTGCTGGATTAAGGGCACAGATATCCGCCTTTGACTGTGCATCTTCTAGTTTTTGGGGTTTTATTCTAGTTACATGGAGATTCGCATTTAGTTACATCGCTTCTAAATTTGGCATGATATTTACAAAGCCAATCCGGATCAGAAGGAGAACGTCTGCGACGAGATGGTGATCGTCTAAAATATCCTCGTCGACTGTTATAAAATCTTGACTCAAAGTTAAATTTTCAATTTATTCAGTTAAAGATTTATTAGCGCAATGGCAACTTTGAGGAACGCTTACAGCAAGAGATAATCCCGAAGATGTAGAAGGTTTATCATGAATCATTGAAACAGATGGCTGAGCAATTTCTATAATTTTATCTGCTATAGCAGCCAAATCATCTAAACTTGTAATATTACTAGCAGCTAAAACTGCTCTTACTGTTGAAGGCAGATGATTTGTCCACAAAATTTTTAAAGTTTCATCGGGTACCTTAGATCTGGCCAAATCTTGCATTCGACGTAATAATTGGGACGGTCTTTGGTCACCTAACTCAATTTCGCTTAATAATTTCTGAAACTGTATAGTTTCGCTTTCTTCATAAACTTCTAATAAACGATCATTTACATTTTTATAATTAACTTCATCAATTTTAAATAATATGTCGGAAATTTGATCTAACTCCTCCTTATCAAGTGATGCGACCAACAAATTAAGTTTAGCTTCTTCGTTAAGTTTTTGTGGTCAAATAATAGCTTCAAATCGTATAAACCATAAACGAGGCTTATCCTTCCAAAATATTGGTATTTTGTTAGCTATAGATATGCCAGCAACATTATATGTATTAGTTTCTAAGAAATCAACTGACCTTCTACCTCATTATGTTCTTCATTCTTTTCAAAGTTCATGTTTAAATAAAACATATCGGGGTCACCAGTTGTTAGTGCATCAAATAAATATCACAATAGAGGATTTAACCAGTATATTAAGCTTCTACAATATATATTTAAATCTATCTTTGTATTACATATATTTTTACTAAGACATCGAATAATTAATTTATTTAACAATGACATGACATTGACTTATATTTTTATTAAATATTTTTATATGACAAAACATTGGCAAACATTGGCAACAAATAAAATATTAAAGAAAAAGAACATAATATAGTTTGATGTGGCAAAGCGCTACATATTATTAGTGAAAGAGGAATAATCTGAGGATAATAGGGTGGAAAGGACTAGGGTAGAAATGGAAATGGCAACATGACCGTATGTAAGCATACGATATAGTCTTACCAAAATCAAGTGAAGGGGGAAAATAGGTAAACCAACGATAAAATGGGTACCGCCAAATTATTGAAGGCTAAAGGATTATTTGAGATAACACAAACATCGAGATCACTGCGTCAATGCTCCACTTCTCACACTGAATATCCCTGCGAATGTTTATTCTACAAAATTAGTCTAGTACTCTTTTAAAATACTATTCAATAAAATTAAATATGGCAAATATAACAGAAACACGCGTCTACAATCTTCGGGCTACCCTGAAAGAAACGCATATTTTGTTATATAATTTATATAATACACAAATTTGATTTTAACAAATAAAGTCTTCTATTCCTTAATTTAAGTAAGAAAACTTAAAACATTTTTTATGTGGTAATGGTATGGCTTATACCTATATAAATATACCTAAATGAAGATATTATATATAGGGAGCCGTCCCAATGCCTAAAATCGCTGTATTTTGTCCTCGCGTGAGGACGAAATACGTAAGGTCGCCGAAACTCAAAAGAAAAAGTGAAAACAAAAAATATTATAAACAATCAGTATCATCTTTTCGATTTATGTTAATGAATTGTGTAATCTGCCCTAAGTACGGCAATTGGCTGGCTCAATTCAAGCTTACTGACTTTAAATACTGACAAGACAAAGTTTATAACCTTTTCTGCAAAAAGTAATACCCAACCACCAGCTGATTCCTTCCGTGTTATGGCTCATGACTATGACAGATCAGTGGATGATTCTTGTAACTGTATTGTAATTGATCGCGTTACATCTATAAAATACCTTGGTGTCCACATTGACAGTACAGTTACCTGGAGTATCCACATTTCAGAGCTCAGATCAAGGCTTAGGAAATTAATATTTATTTTTTTAAAAATACGAGGCTCTCTTGATTCCCATTCACTCAAGTATGTATATAATGATTTTTTTAAAGTTTGTTAAGTTTAATAAAAGCGCTTCCACAAGGGTTAATGTTAACAAAATCAAAAATACTATATATGTCTTTAGCTCAATCGCAGCTACTGTACTGTATTAATTCCTGGGGCAGTGCTGTTAAGACATCATTAATGAGTTTGGAGAGGGCCCCAGAGAAGCGTTATGAAAGTCAGGTACCCCACGTCACTTTTATATAGAGAAAGTGTAGTTCTATTCGTAAGGCAGCTATTTGTCCAGTGTGCTATTTTGCGAAAACATAGTCAGAGGGTGTTTACACGGGAATCTGAATCTTACTCGAATAGACGTAGGGACAACAGAGTATGTAGATCAGAGATCGATAGGACTGCCTTTGCGGCTAGACACTTCTATGTGTTTGGTTCACGGCTATACAATAGCATTAATAAAACAATTAAATTGACAATTTAACAGTATTTCAGTGTAAGTTGGTGAATTCCTAAAAACACTAACTTATCATGATACTGAAATTTTACTACAAGTACAAAATAACAATAAATAAACATACACACAAATAATCACACACATACACGCATTCCCACATACAACACATATATACACTCACATATATATGCATATCGTATACACTGTATTTTTGATTGATTACTCTTCTTTTCTCTTTTTGTACTTCTCTTTTATTATATTTTTTGTTTCTTTACTTTTTTTTTTACATAGATATAGTTACTTATAATAATATGTAATGCAATCACTCGAAATTGTCTTAATTGTTAACTACTTCTGTTATTATTGTTTATGTGGAAGGAAGTGTCCCCTAGAATACAGGGATAACCTAGCCTAGGAAACAGTATTATTGTATACCTACAACATGTATTTTTCAATAAAGCTTATTATTATTATTATTTGGCTTTCGATGGGTATTTCGATTCGATTATCGATTGGTAAGGTTCCAGTCACTCATCCTCTATTAGCTTTCTTCTAATAACTTCTTACGAGTGAGTGAAGTTAGAAGTTCTAGTTTCTAATAATAGATGGCAGAGGAGTCGTGTTTTTTATTTTTACTTTATTCAGTATTTTTATATTTTATGCATTTATATTTATATCTGAAATTAATAATAAAATATGAAACCGCCCTAATGACTAAAATCTCATGAAAAACGAAACATGTCAAACATGTTCGTCGCCACCATATTGTATTCTCAACCAACCAATGCCCACTGGTAAATGAATTGGACCAAACCCTGGAGACAATTTCAAACTTTCTCTTAGTCTTGTCCAATTTAATGCCAAATAAACCCAGACTTGCGATTTGACGGCTAAAAAGACCCCTTTTGTCGCTTACTCTCCCTTCAGAGCACATAATTACCATTGTCTCCAACGTTCGATATCCTGGGATTAGAAATAAAGTAGGTATTTAAAAAAGAAAGAATGAAGTAAAGTTCTCATAACATTATATTAAATATTTTTCACGTTCCAATTTTTGTCGCTGCGTCAATCTACTTTATTACCGCACTACGCGATGTGTCAAGTTGTATCACGTATTACTACTTTTTATTTCTATCGTTTACGTACATATAAAAGTGAAATTCAGATTTGAATACAATTATATTTAATGAAAATTATACTCACAAGTGATAGGAGACACCATGGTTCCGCAATTTTGAAGTGAGAGATTGACTTAGAAATAGTGTAAATGCACAATTAAGCATCTTTTTAAGTGAGTAGAGAACATTTTTACGACATCATACGATACCAAATGACGCCGATTGAACGTGAACTTTTTTATATATTGTATATGGCCATTATAACCATGTATTTTGGCAGAGGGGTAAGCTTGCTTATGCTCCATCCATTGGTTATATGATCGAAGACGAGACACGGCAATTAGCTATGAGCGCAGAGTTATAACTCTGTGGCCATAGAGTATCTGTGGCTATGAGTTAGGCTACGTTCGCATGAGCGTTTAATAAAGCGATCGGAGTTCGGCATTGGGAGTTTTTTTTGCCGTCTTGATTCGACGGTGTTCAAACGAGCGTTAAAATAACCACTTTGTAGCAGCTTGCGCTTGAGACGGACGCACCATGAATTATTTTTATATATTGTATATGGCCATTATAACCATGTATTTTGGCCAGAGGGGTAAGCTTGCTTATGCTCCATCCATTGGTTATATGATCGAAGACGAGACACGGCAATTAGCTATGAGCGCAGAGTTATAACTCTGTGGCCATAGAGTATCTGTGGCTATGAGTTAGGCTACGTTCGCATGAGCGTTTAATAAAGCGATCGGAGTTCGGCATTGGGAGTTTTTTTTGCCGTCTTGATTCGACGGTGTTCAAACGAGCGTTAAAATAACCACTTTGTAGCAGCTTGCGCTTGAGACGGACGCACCATGAATTCAGATGAAATGCAGCAATCGGGATTTACGTTGTAAGAAGGCTAAAAACAAAATTGGGGGTTCATCCAATTATTAATGAATGGTTAATAAAAGGGCAATTTGTGACGCTATATGAAGAAAATATATCATTTTCTTCTTTTATAATTAGTAGTAGGTAACGTTTCACTCAATATTTTATTGTAGTATTATAAGAGCCTGATTTACATTTGCTAATGAATTTAAAAAAAACTTAGAAAGTATAGGTAACAAATGTAACATACCAATTCTTAACGAAAAAACATACATAAATAACTGTAATATTTCTATGAGGCTGGAGAAAGCCCATAGTGACACTGTTTTATCAATAATCAGACGTATGAACCATAGAAAGAGTCCGGGAGCTGACGAGATCAGGATGTCAGACATACAACACGTACTAACAGAAATAGCACCCGTTATCGCACATCTTATAAACATATGTATAGACACATCTAAGTACCCGGATCAACTTAAAATAGGAATAATTAGACCAATACATAAAAAAGGTTGTCATACAGATATTAATAATTACCGGCCAATTACTATCTTACCATGTATTGATAAAGTCATTGAAAGATACCTTAGTAGTCAGATAAATAAGTTTATAACAGATAAAAATATTCTAAATCTAACTCAATATGGTTTCCAAAAAAATAAGAATACCACTCAGCTTTTATCGAAGTTTACTGACGAAGTTAACCAATACCTTAATGATAAGCAGCATGTTCTGACTATTATGGTAGATTTCAGCAAAGCATTCGACACACTAAATCACAACACGTTACTCAATAAACTTGAGCAGAATGGTATACGGGGTCCTCTCGCAGATTGGTTTCGCGACTACCATAATAACAGATTTACCACAGTCAAAATAGAAGGCGAGTACAGCAATCTAGTACCAACAGAGCGAGGTACCGCACAAGGCTCCTAGCTCCTAGCTTCCACAGAATACCTAATATATGTCAATGATATGTCGAACATATTCGAAGGAGGATCCGTATACCAATTTGCGGACGACACATGTTTAATAGCAGCACACAGGAATGTTAGAACAGCCGAAACAATCTTGCAGAACAATTTCAATCATCTATGTGCATGGGCTCACGATGTTGGATTAATAATTAATTCACAAAAAACAAAAATGCTGTATATACACTCACCATACTTAAAAACCAATGACACTCCAACTATAGTGGCCCACACGCATGACTGTCTGTAAATCCAAATAATAAGGAAAAATGTAATTGTGAAAAAATTGAAAGTGTTACAGAACATGTATACTTAGGACTTACTATAGACTTTAAATTTCATTGGGCACCTCATATTAACAAAGTGTGTGATAAGCTTAGAGCAATAATGTCAAAACTAGCAATTTTAAAATACAAACTCCCATATCAAATATTACGTTTACTATATGTGTCGCTGGCAGAATCAATAATTGACTACGGTTTAAGTAGTTATGGCAGAAGCTATACAACTTATGTCGAGGACATTTACAGAATACAGTATAGAATATTAAAAACCATAGTAAAACTTAAATATAAAAACAATGAATTAGGACTTTTCAAATACTGTAAAGTTGTAAACGACAAAATACACTCATTAATAATATAGTGCCTACTTATAATAATGTATATGGGAAGCGATTATGGGAGTACATGTTGCCCACAATACTTAACAAGATACCAAGTGATACATTAAACAATATAACTCAAAATAAACAAAAAAATATCAAACAAATTTTAAATAAATATTACTTGAATATGTATCCAGATTAAAAAAAAAAAAAATTTTTTTTTAAAAATACAAAACAAAAGATTAAAGTAGGTACCTACCAACCTAAGCAAATAATTATCAAAATATACCTAGACCTTAGAAATGTATTTTTTCTAAGACCTGGACAACATGTACTCCAATAGTTGCTGTGCATGTTGTTTGAGAAATTGTTAAAAATCAAATGTAAAATAATCTTAAAATGTACCTAATTTACCATATGCGACTCAGATGCGCTCACATAAACCGCTCAGGTTTTTGAGCGCAACTTAAAGAACAAATCTGTTAATACTTTTGATGTGAATAAATAAATAAAATAAAAAAAACACAACACAGCCATTTCTATTTTTGAGAAAACCGTACTGAAAAAAAAACAGGGTAACCTAAGCTGAAAACATCCTACAATATTTATTATTGGTATTTTTTAAATGAAATATATTAATAATATTATCCTGAGAAGTACTTTAACTACAGCGACAACGAATAGGTCGACGAATTACTCACGGCCGTGACGCAGTACATATTACTATATAAGATGTGGAATCACTAGCCATTGTGGGTCCTAGAATAACGCTGCATGATACATATATGAGATTGCATACACAAACACGCGCTTTCTCGTCGATATCGCCGGCGCAACTGACGCCCTATTGGCGTTTAAAAAAGAGCTCGTGTGAACATATCGGTGGAAACGATTTTGATTTGAGATTCACACGAGCGCTTTGTTGCATTTGTGTCGGCTCTTTCCGCTCGGCGTTTTAAATGGAGCGCGACGGTTAAAAAAACTTCCGCTCGCGTGTGAACACATAGCCGAGAAGTCATATGGTTTATTCGAAACATTTAAATTAACGCGCGTAAAAACGTCCAAGAAGCGCTCGTGCGAACGTAGCCATGCATCTCTTGTTCTCTAAGCATTTTTCAATATTTTTATCGCACTCTGTTACACTACTCAGTGTTAAAGTCTGATGGATGAGCTAGCTGTGCCTTGCCACAGACTATATAGCTCAGTAATAAATAGCTGCTTGCTGACTGATGCTGACTGACTGACACAACTCACAGCTGACGGTAGAACATTTGTAGGTTATGAAATTGTTGGTTTTGTCTCATTGTGTAAATTGATAAATTCCGAAGTTGCTTTCAAAGTTTCAATTTAAAATTATAATGTAAGATTTACAATAGAAAATGCAACGACTAAAATATAGATTTCTTAAATACTGTCCTTTTTAAATAAGTTATTTCTTAAAATAATTACAAGATGGTTAGACAAAAATGTAAAACCTTAATTGCAATATTTTGTATTATTGCTTTACGTAAGTACTAAATATCAATATCTAACAATACCTACTAGTTGGCTAACTACAACTTATAATTATTGTTTTTTATAATGGAAAATTCCATAACCCATACCAACAAAAATTAGTATACAAAATGACTTTATGCAAACAAAGATAAGAATGGTTAAAATATTATCCTACATAGGTGTCTAATTATTAAATTTTTCTTCAGTTCTCCTAGTTTTTGCAATTATGATAAAGAATAGAGTCAAGAATTCTGAAACAGTTCATGAGTTCCAAAGTAATACACAAAACATAGACAGCATAAACACTGAACATAATTTATTAATAATAAAAGAACTTCGAGATGCCAAAGCAAAAATTGAGGACCTAGAGAAAAAAATTGCAATACTAGAGGGACGGGTACCTGAAAAATATCCTGATGTTAAATACTTGGGCTATAAAGACAGAAAACGAATATTGGTATGTACTTATCCACTCAACCGTCCGTGGATACTATGGTATCCAAAAAAAAAATAGGGTCTTACGTCCGCAGATACCATAGTATACACTTGAACAATGCGTCATTGTTCTAAGCACCATCTAGTGAATTACATTGTCTCTTTTTAGTTTGTTTGTTGTTTTAATATCACAGACCATGATATTACTTCACTAAATAATTGGTAGATGGCTAAATAATGTCTAAAAAATGAATAATAGTTCACTATTTCCATATTCATATACTTTTATTATAGAAATGTATTAAGATTAATAATATTTCAATGAAATTTCGGCATGTTATGAAATTTGATACCGCGGCCGAAATTTGAGAAGTAGGTGTTTTGTTTCAATTTATTTTACAATTGAAGACCAAATTTAATATCAATATTTTTACATTGTTGGAAAGGAAAAATAATGTAGAACTTTATACTTATTTTGGAATTAGTCTAATTTCCAATATTATTATGTTAAAATGGAGAATTATGAAATATAACACTGTTTTTTTTATATTTTTCGCATGTTTTGTTTGGGTTTTAGTAACTTATATTAACATTATCAATATTTTTTTATATTACCCTGTTAAGTATATTTTCACCTATTCCTACATATTTTTTTAATTATTATAGGTATTTTAATGTAGCAGATATAATGGTTTATATTAATAAAGTATCGCGAAAAAACAGGTAAATTACAGGTAGCACTTGACTGCGCGAACAGCGGACGTTAGAGGCTAGCTTGGTTGGTCCGCACTGGACGGTTAAGTGGTTATGAAGTATTTTTTTAGCATAATTTAAAAACCAGAAATATTCTATTTGGTATTTTATAGCCCAATAGTTGGTAGCAGGGTCGCCTTTAGAACACCTCATGGGTGCTCATGCTCATGAAACAGATCATTTGATGACTCAAAAAAGTGGTTTGAGGAAGGATAAAGAGTGTTGAGCTTTCGTTTTGTTCTCATCGGCATCGCGCAATAACGAACATTTTGATCTGTTTCTTGATGTCTATTATCAGGGGTGTTTGGCACCCACTGTTTATTTATCATGGGTGCTCGAGCCCCGAGCACCCACAGAGTCGGCGCCCCTGGTTAGTAGAGATATGATCTAATGCAAAAATTATTACCCTCCAAAAAAATGTGATAGTGATACAGATGTGTGGGTGTTGTTGAGGTATGCTTCCATATACATATTCCATGGTGAGGATAATTTACCTATGGTTAAATATTTGAATAAAATATATTATTATTATTGCTACTACTCCATATTTGAACATTAATGAAAATTTAATGTAACTATAGAGTTGAACATTTAAAGAAACTTATCCTTAGTCACCCACCATTGAATATGTATATGGTAGCATGCATCAACTTTGTGACACACTTCAACATCTTGTTGACAACCACTTATCTGAATTTTTCCTAAAAGTGTATGTATAAAAAAAACTGCCATTAAAAGCACATTTGCAACTACACATGTATTTAGACAGATAAATGCTATATTTTGAGACTAGCTGTGCTCGCGACTTCGTCCGCATGGAATAGTTATTTTTTTATCATATAAACTTTCATCCCCTATTTTATCCCCTTGGGGGTAGAATTAATCAAAATCCTTTCTTAGCGGATGCCTACGTCATAACATCTACCGGCATGCCAAATTTCAGCCCGATCCGTCTAGTGGTTTGGGCTGTGATAGATCACTATGTCAGTCAGTCACCTTTGAGTTATATATATTTAGATTATTCTTTAATACATATTTTTTGTGTATCTTGAACCGTTTTCACGGCGCACGCAACGGAAGGCTTCAAAGATGAAATAATTTCTCCCGTTTTTTACACATTTACCACTATATCTTTGCTCCTATTGGTCGTAGCGTGATGTTATATAGCCTATAGCCTTCCTCGATAACTGGACTATCCAACACAAAAAGAATTATTCAATTCGAACCAGTAGTTTCGGAGATTAGCGCGTTCAAACAAACAAACAAACAAACTCTTCAGCTTTATAATATTAGTATAGATATATATAAAGCTACAACCAATAAGTGTTCTTTCTTATCTTATTCCATGAAATATAAGATTACACTGTACAATGACCATCTTTGTAGTCAGGTTAAGGTTAAGGCTTACTAACATATGTACAGGGAATATGCATTGCATAACAATAATCATTCTATGTCATTTTCATGCAATAAAATGCTATAAACATATTGTTAATACAGGGTGTTTAGGCATTTAACATACCAACTCACTTTTGCATTTATTATATTGAGTATGGATGGTTTTCAGGTGACTGGGGGTGCAGGATTTGTTGGTTCACATCTAGTTGATATTCTAATGATACAGGGCCATGAAGTAATTGTAGCAGATAACTTCTTTACTGGCCGAAAACGGAATGTAGAGCATTGGTTTGGTCATCGCAACTTTGAATTGTTACATCATGATATTGTTAATCCACTTTATATTGAGGTTTGTCTATACAATATACTTTTTATTAAATTCTTTTATATTTGGCTATATTTATATGATTCAATAAAGTTGTTTTGTAGAAAAAATAATCAGTATATGTAACCTGACGTATGGTTAATTAGTTTCTGAGACCCATTCCTTATCACATAAACATCAAAAGAAGTCAATTCAATTTCTTGTTTGTATGGCCTCACCATAAGAAGTCTGACCTGCAATTATGTACATCTAACCATGCCTATGATAGGAGATTTCATTGTTTATTTTTTTCAGGTAGATGAAATATACCATTTAGCCAGTCCTGCCAGTCCACCTCATTACATGCTCAACCCTGTGAAAACTATTAAAACAAATAGCTTAGGAACCATTAATATGTTAGGTAAACACTTTTTAATGTTTTTATGTAATTTAGAAAATCAAGTGTTATAGTAATGGGTCTTTTAGAACTATCTTTCTGTAGATAGCCTACACTGGCTGGCCATGTTGTTTTAATGAAGTTGTTTACTGTCAAAATAATGTTTATTCCGAGAAAACTCAAGAAATTTCAAGTCAATTTTCATTATCCTTTGACTGTGTGCTTTGACCATTATGAATGATATTCATTTATTTTCTATAACTAAACATTTTTCTGTAAAGTCTGTTGTCCCTGTGCAGTAAATGCATGACAAATATTGACTAATGATGTGACCAAATTGCAAATAATTACATACTTTTACCTATTTTGTACATTTTCAGGTCTCGCCAGAAGGGTAAATGCCAAAATCTTAATAGCCAGCACTTCTGAAGTTTATGGAGATCCAACTGTACATCCACAACCAGAAACCTACTGGGGGAATGTCAATCCTATTGGTGAGAGATTTTGTTTTTAGCTATCCATGGATTATACATGCACACTTGGGTGTAGGGTCTATCATGTGGTCAGGAAGCAGGGCAGTGAACTGTAGTGTTCCTGGATTAGAGAATGTGAAGCAGGGTTGAATATCTTCATTGTGTTCTGTACCCTCTACCAAATACTATATGACCTGTCTTGTGCTATCTTGGAAATCTTAATACTTTTATGAATTTTAATCGGGCAATCTTGGAATTCTTGGAAGGAATTTATCTGCCATCAACTTCCACTGCATAAAGTTCAGTATTAAACCCATTTCCAGTAATTTCATCCTGGGATCAAAATTAGTTTTCCAATAATTAAATTTTAACAGACTTCAGGAGATAGTTGTATAGTACTATAATATACCTATTACATTGTCTTTCTAATAACATAAATCAATAATGTTGTAGGACCTCGTGCCTGCTATGACGAGGGTAAACGGGTTGCAGAAACCTTGGCTTATTCATATGCCAAACAAGAGAAGGTATCTGTGAGGGTGGCTCGAATCTTTAACACTTATGGACCGAGAATGCTTATCTCTGATGGAAGAGTAGTATCTAATTTTGTTATGCAAGCATTGCAGAACTTTACCATTACTGTAAGTCTTGTTTTTTATTCAAAAGCCCGTTCTATAACCGTCTTCTTAATGAGATTATACAAGTCAATGCATATTATATTTAATGGGTGTTAAGGGGTTATAAATTTTATTTAATTGGACCACAGCATGAAATGAATGACCACCATTAATGAGGTTGATCAATACATTGTCCGCTAAATGATGTGGTTACAGAATAAACAACGTAATAATCTCGCTGCTTTCTACAAAAATTTTTTTTTTGTTCACTTTCATCTGCCATCGGCCAATCAGATATGTTAAAAGAAATATATTTCTTGAGGGTGGCTTTCCATTAAAAGTCATTCCCTTTAATTATTTTCTTCTATTTTAAGGCTAGTATAGGCTTCCTATTCAGCCTATGTACAAATTGGTTTGGTTCTAGGAGGTCTCTTGCCAGCCTGTTAGAGTGGATTTGGAGTCTCTTTTGATATTTTGTGGAGTATCTCTCTGCTTCGCACCTCATGTTGGTACCTGTAGATACTCATGCAGTTCTTCTGTTTTAGTGAACCATGGCGATTATTCTTAGGCTTTTGTTTTGAAATCTTTGTAGAATTTCGAGATTTGAGTTGGACGCCGCACCCCACAGTTTTATTCCATAACTCCATATTGGTTTTATAACACATTGTATACAAGGAGTTTATTGTTCATAGAGAGTGATGATTGGTGTCCGATTAGCCAAATTAGGTTGTTAAGTTGTATATTTGCCTCTGTTTTCTTTGCCTTTATATGGTTGGACCAGGTCATTCTCCTATCGAAGTGCATGCAGAGATACTTAACACAATTTTGTTTCGGAAGTATTTCCTCTCCTAGTTTAATTTGGGGACAGTCACCTTTTCTTAGTGTGAAAGTTATGTGGTTGGACTTCGAAGCACTAGATCTTATTATCCATTTGGAAAGCCAGTCACTGATTTTATTTAGTTGAATTGCAATTTTTCAGAAGCTTTCACAGGGTCTTTGTCACTTGCAAGACAAGCAGTAACATCAGCAAATGTTGCTGTTTCTACATCCTCTGTGGTTGATAGGTCCGAAGTATAGATGGAGTATAAGATGGGTCCTAAGACTAAACCTTGTGGCACTGATGCTATCACTTCATAAAATCGAGAGCATTCTTGATCAAACTTTACTTGAAACAGTGTCTCTTCAAGATATGATTTAAAAATCATAAACATTGAGTTGGGAAGCATTGATTTGAGTTTGTATAATAAACCTTTATGCCAAACTTTATCAAAGGCCTGTTGTATGTCTAGAAATACAGCAGAGCAATATTCTCTTTCCTCGAGTGATTTTCTAATTTTATGTACAACACTATGCACCTGCACCATTTCCACTGTTGAATGTTTTTCACGGAAACTGAATTGGTGGTCAGAAATTATGTTCAGTTCTTCTTGAAAAGGTTTAAGTCTCTGTAGCAAGATTTTTTCAAACATTTTAGAGATAAGAGATAGTAGGCTAATTGGTCTGTAAGATGTTACATCCGTTTCGGGTTTTCCAGGTTTTGCAGTCATACACACTTGGGAAATTTTCCAGCATGTTGGAAAATGATGTACTCTTAATATTGCATTAAACAGTATGGTTAGGAACACAATACCTTTCCTAGGGAGTTGCACTAAGACTTCGGAAGTAATAAGATCAAAGCCTGGTGCTTTTTTACTCTTTAGGTTTCTCAGAGTTTTTCTTACCTCGCCAGGTGTCACACTTTTTATTGGGAGTGTTGCTTTCTGTTGGTCACTATTTATTGCAGTATCTATTTCATTTTCAAACTACATTGAAGAGTCATTGGGTTTAAAAACGTTGTTGAGATGTTTTGCAAATAACTCTTCGCTTTCTGACAGGACATATTAGCCCAACCACCATTTGGAGTCCTAAGGGGCCCACCCCTTAGGACTCCAATATGCTGTTTGGGACGCTTAAGTTCCTTAGTCATTTTTCACAATGAGTAATTATTTTTTTTAGTAGCCGAGAGTGAGGCCAATTTGTCTTTTAACGTTTTGTTTTTGTTATCTCTAATTAAGTTTAGAATTTTAGAAATGTTGTTTAACCTTCTTTTGTCAGATGGATGGCGACCTAATTGCCACTGACGTCTAGTTTTCCTTTTTTCTCCAATTTTTAGACGAATGGAATATTTGTTGTGGATTCTTTGGCATTAAGATATGGTGTCGATCTCCATGCTGCTCCTTGTATTTTATGCGTTATATATATTGCTGCATCATCAATATCCTCTTTGGATTTTAGTTGAGATCAATTTCAGCCTCAAGATGGTCTGAGAAGGCTGCCCAATCAGTTCTACTGTTATAGAGTTTCATTTTCTGTTCTCTTCGTATAATAGTATTACTTAAAGTAGCTATGACTGGTGGTTGGTCTGATGTAGTATCATGACAAGAGTCGACTTTGCAATATAAGTGATCTATACCTTTCGCCACGAAAAAGTCCAGAAGATCAGGTGTTTTACTTTGATCTGTTGGCCAATAAGTCGGTTCTCCAGTAGACAAAATTGTAAGTGATCATTTGTCTATACATTTCTTTAGTTCCCTTCCTCTAGTGGTAATCAGCCTGGAACCCCAATATGTATGTTTGCTATTCCAGTCCCCACTACTTATGAATCGGTTTCCGAGACTTCTAAAATATTCTGCAAACATATTATCAGATATTTTAAATCATGGGGGGCAATAGACAGCGCTTACATTTAAAGGTTCTAAGTGTCTATCCCAGACTGTAATTGTTGTTGATTGAAGGAAATCTTCATTCATCTTGCAGTGTAGATTATGTTTGATGTTATTTCGAATTATTATGGCTGTTCCACCATGCGAGGTACCGTCAGGGTGATTGGTAATATAAACTTCATATCCCTGAAGTTTAAATAACTTTTTGTCATTAAGATGTGTCTCCGAAATTAGCAGGATATCAAACTTATTAATTTTAATGAAAATTTCAACTTCGTCTTTACATGTTGACAATCCATTGATATTCCATGTAGCTATTCTTAGTGAAGTTGAGGCAACTTGCTGATGAGCGTTGTCATTAGATTTAATAGGGTTCCCATGTGTTGTAGTAGTTGATCTATTTTCTCGGCCTGCCTTTCTAATATCAGTTCGAGATTATGTGTTGATTGGATTGGCTGCTGTGGTTTTGATTTTGGTTTGTTATCTGTGTTTTTTGTATAGGGTAGCTCTGTTAACATCTGATGACTGAACACAGGATTATGTGATAATTGTTGATTAGATCGGTTTTTATCCGCCCTGTCATTACAATTTTGAAGAGAATTACAATTATTTTCTTGAATAATTTCCTTAGTAATCAGTTTTTTATTTGAGGAGTTGTGTTGTGTTTTTACCATCTCACTGTATGAGTTGACTTTATTGGTATTATTTTGTGCATTTTTTTTTCGATGTTTTTTCATTAGGTATTGTATTGTCAATTACTGGAATAGTTACAGCTTTTGGAACATTGTTAGAAGAAAAACTAGATGTCTTATGCTGTGTTTTATAGTTTTTCTTGTTTTCTAGCAGCTATTTCTCTATAGACTTGGCAGCCTTTATAATTAGCTGGGTGTTTACCTTGGCAGAGGCAGCATGTAGCAGGTATATTTTTGTCCTTAGTGCAATCTATTGTCTTGTGGTCACCAGCACATTTCACACATCTGTAGGGCCTCATGCAATAGTTTTTGGTATGGCCATACTGTTGACATCTCATACATTGGACGACGATAAAAAAAAATAACATACTTTTTTGAGCATTTAAGCATTTATCCAAAAAAATCTGGTCGGCATAGAAAAGAAACCTCTCACCTGATAAAAGGTTATATGATAAGTCATATTTTGCTTATTTTTCAGGTATATGGCAATGGACAACAAACAAGATCCTTTTGCTATGTGTCGGATCTGGTGAATGGTCTTCTTGCCCTGATGGCGTCTAACTATTCACTGCCAGTTAATTTAGGAAACCCAGTAGAACATACTATAGAAGGTAAAATATTATATTACGAATGTACTACAACATGATGATCTAATTTAATGGCAGATTTATTTCTTAAAGAGAAATAAAAACTATAGTAGGATGTCTAAAGGACAGGACAGGAAACAGAGCAGGTGTTTAAGCTTATAACACCTATCATACTGTTGTTCCTCAAATAAAGAATATAAATTTAAAAAAAAGTATGTTTGACAACCTCATGGTTTTCCAGACACCTACCATCTGGATTTCTGAAACAGATTGCATGGCACTAACATTATCTCTTATATCTAATCAATGCTTTTATCGGGCAAGATTGCGTTGTCAACCTGCCAAAAGTACTTATTATAATAATTAGTTGGGTAGGTAATTTTAACACGTTACAAAGGGGTTTAGAATGGAATACCTATAATGTAACAAATATATCTAACAACAGTGTACCAAATTTCGCATTTTAGTAAGATTCAAGGGAATTGATGAAATTATTCTCTATATTGTGTTATCTAATAAAAGAACAGATTTTTTTTATTAAAAAGAAAATTAAACTATCATCAAATAATAGTCAAGGCACAATCAAAGAATATATAAGTACAGTTTTTTACCCCTTTGTTGATTTTAATAATAAACATTTATTTTGCAGTAAACCATTGTTATAACAGGATTCTACAGTAATTACTCATTGATTTTTCACAGAATTTGCAATTATAATTAGAAATCTAGTCCCAGGATGCAGAAGTACTTTGTCTACGAGAGCTGCTGTGGAGGACGATCCACAAAGACGAAGACCTGACATCACATTAGCTAAGACACAACTAAACTGGTCACCTAAGGTAATTTATTACCTATTATAGTAAATCATCAGTAGTACTTTGACTGCATAAAATTATATTTGTGTCAAAAAATGAAATACACAAACTGGGCATCCACACATGGAATCAAACAGCAAATAACTTGAATATTTGCCTTATTTGCCAATTGAATTAAAAACCATAAATATCAAAACAGTTTCGATTTTATTGTCCGTTGTGATTTATGTTTATGAAACACAGAGTCAAAAGTATTAATTATATACGAAAACACGATTAGTGCCGGCGCATTAAACATACTTTAGCGAACCAAGTGTGGACGCCAACGCGAATTTTTGGCGTATTTGAGTCCTTTGATGTGTGATCGACAAGCGAACAAAAACACGTATTTGCTTATTTGCACAAATATGCCTAATAGACACATGTATATACCCTCTACACATGGACGTTTTCGGAGCCGTGTTCGGAAACGTAACACTTTAACACTGGGTAGTGTTACTGAGTGTGATAAAAATATTGAAAAATGCTTAGAGAAGAAGAGATGCATATAGTGTAGTGACATTATCCAGTGTTAAAGTGTTAGTTTACGAATAAGGCAAATACGCTACACCAAGAGCAGTGCCACCATTATAAAAAAAGAATGGCCGCTGATGCTATTCATATTTATTTGCTACCTATATATAATAAGGGATGTTTCAAAACAATGTTATAATACCTACCTGTAAAATCAGTCAGGGTAAAGAAAGAGATAGAAATGTGTTTAATTTTGTTGTGAAAAAAGTGGTAATATATAAAATATACCCAAAATTTAGGGTAAATATGAAAATAAATACTTTCATATGATTAATTTATAAAATTTACTTAACTTTGTTTAATATATACACTAATATCCTGAGCACTTTGCTTTACGGCACCAACTTAATATTTTTTCTTATTGTTATCATCATAACAATAATCAAATTTGAATTTCTAAGGTATTTCTTTACGTAGTTTTTCTTGACAGGCTATCTACTAATGATTATAGAGAGCAAGAATATAGAGTAGGTGTATACTCGTACATACAAAAATGACAAAATATAACACGTCTTGCAATACCAAAATTTAGTTTGAACTTGGAGTCATATGGTCGGATTAATAGTCGTTGCTAAGCAATAGGCTATTTAACTACATTACAAATATACTATAAATTGTGGTCATCCTATCAGACAATGGCGTCAAAAATATATTTCACTTCATTTTAAGCTAAATTATGTATATCTTTTGTAGATTACACGAAATAAAATTAAATATTTTTTGCAATTTTATTTATAACAAAAACGTCTTTGTTTGGTTGATGACTGATGACGTCACTTGACATAGACTGCAAAACAGCGTTTTTAGCACCATTGTGGAAATTCAAACTAACTTTGATTTTTATTAATAATAGAGTAGACATCCCGGAAATACACTCACCGGCAGAATTAGCGGAACCAAGATGGGTTAGGTCTGCCTGTACTGAGCGAGCACTGTGAGCCCGAGCATTATCCTGCATTCAAATGAAGTCGTTAACAAGAAATGGGACAAATGGCACAACATGTTCCTCTAAAATCTCCCTGATATACCGATCAGCATTCAGATTCCCGCCGTCGCCGCGTCCTCCAATGCATTTCGGGCCTGAACCGCCGTAAGTCTCGTGTTCCAACGAACTTGAAGTTGTAGAAAACGGTCATCTCTCCTTGAAGTACACCTTTTCCTGCCTTGTCCTCTTCTCCTCACTAGAGAATTCGTCCATCTGTACCGTTTAATGCTACGATCAATCGTTGATAACGATCGAAGAAGTCTTGTTTCAATCGATCTGTAGGATTGACTATTTCTTCTCATTTCATCTGCCCTGATGATTTCTGATAGCGTTAAATCAGGCATACTTAGATGATCGTAACTTATCAATAAGCAAGAACACACAAAAGTCTCAATACTGCAATATAATGTTTTTCAATTGGAAATTATGAACTTTACGAAAACAGAAAATCTACTTTAAAGCAGTCGATAGAGATGTATGAATGAAAAAATGACTGTTGACATTTTCAAATTAGACGTTTTAAAAAAATATATGTAAAAAAATATAAAAAAAGTAATGTAACCGGCCAGTGCTATAAAAAAGATATATTATAATTCTTCCTTTGTTTGTGTTCCGCTAATTCTGCCGGTGTGTGTATCAATGTAGTGTGATTATTATGTAATTGAGAATGATATAAAACGGGTTTCAAAAAGAAGTCAAATACCCTATTGCTAGTGCTTAACCGATGCTTCGGACTGTCAAATGGCATATGAAAAAGCTAAATTTTGTCAGTTCCAGGCTCAGGCTAAGCCACGACTATTAATCTGAACAATAGAGTAACTAAACATATGGAAATATAGACTACTCAAATTTCTCTTCTGCTGTCATCTAATGGAATATTTTGGAACTGTCAAAAATAAGTCCTCTTTTGTAATAAAAAAAAATCATTTTATGAAATACTGTAATATGTGAATTAATTTATAATCTATCTTGGGCGTAGACAGGGGGAGGAGTTTTGGGGGTATGTTTGTGATGTTGTAGGGGGTAATCTCTGGATTTTATGGACCGATTTTGAAAATTATTTTAGTGTTGGATAGCCCATTTATCGAGGAAGGCTATAGGCAATATATAACATTATGCTATGACCAATAGGAGCGGAGTATCAATGAAAAATGATGGGAAAACTTTTGAGCTTCCGTTGCGTGCGCAGCGTAAACGGTTAAAAGTTACGCAGACGAAGTTGCGCGTGTCAGCTAGTGTATCATTAAATTGTAAACATATAAACCTAGCTGGGCATTAACTCGTTAATTAACGACGTTAATATTTCGAGTAACGGATTAACTTTTAAGTTAACTTAAAAATGTGTTAACAGACTCGTTAAATTTCCCAAAGTCCGTTAATCGTTAATCCAGCACCAAATTGTAAACATATAAACCTAGCCGGGCATTAACTCGTTAATTAACGACGTTAATATTTCGAGTAACGGATTAACTTTTAAGTTAAGTTAAAAATATGTTAACAGACTCATTAAATTTCCCAAAGTCCGTTAATCGTTAATCCAGCACCTCTGTTTATTAAATATAATACTGCTATACCTTAAGTGCTGCAGTTGAACGACTTTTCTCCACGGGCTAGGATATACTACAGCCGAAGCGAGCCTCGCTTTCAGACGGGAACTTCAACATATTAATGTTCATGAAGGGGAATATTCATATTATGCCAGATGACAGATAAATTGGATCGTTCCGTCTAAGATGTAAGTGATCTATGTAGCAATTGGTCATTACATTTCTATCAAATCGTCTTAAAATTTGTTCGTCTAATTAGTGTTTCGTCCAGAACGCAGATAGTCTATCTTAATAAAATAATGTAATAAATCCAAATGAATGAAAAAATCATTGTTTATAAACATACCTATATTATACACTCTAATAATTATACCAGTCTTTTTTGTTTCTAACCTGTTAACTTCCAGAACCAAAATTTTTTATAAGAAAATGCAATTTTTATCACGGTTTAACGTTAACTTGCGTTAAATTTTCTGAAATAACGCTTTAACTTTTAACGAAATTGATTTATTCAGTAACGGATTAGCGATTAACGAAGTTATCTATTTGATTAACGGTGCCCAAATAAGATCACATTTGTAAGGCAAGGCGAATTTTCCCACCCATTTTTAATTACTAGCCAGTGTAATCTTTACACAATGGGGTTGTTTTGTGCCTAATTTTTCAACAAGATAGCGCAACTGTCTTGTTATGTTTGAACTGTCAATTTTAATAAGGTTATTGTAAAAAGTTTTCATATCTTTGTAATAATTTATTATAATGGATATTTGTGTAACATTTGGTTTTCAAGAAACTGGTGCACCCAAATTCCCTTTAGATGTGAAATAGAGGGAAAAGTGGAAATATGTTTAAATCATTACCAAGTCAAAAAACTGTTTCTAGGTCTGCTTTCTTTCGTTGCAGAGTAAAAAGCTTCTCTTTACACGCAAAGTGGTTTACATTATGAATGAATTGCCAACCCATTGAAGTCAGGGGCGGATCCTGGATTATTTTTTTTGGGGTTCCTAAGGCCTTTTGACAAGTTTTTTAATGGATTTTTTCTAATAACTATTACAAAATAGTAGGTTTTAAGTAAATCTTGATGGTTTTGGGGGCCTTTGGAGCCCCTTGAGCTACCCCTCCCCCTGGATCCGCCACTGATTGATGTCACAATGTTACTTGGTCCCTCTTCTAATTTCGAAATATTTTTATATTAATACTATTATAATTTGCTTTATTTTCTACAGGTTACCTTAAAAGAGGGATTGCAACGTACAATAGACTATTTCAGAGAAGAGTTATCGAGAAAAACATTTTACAACAACCAAACCTATATAGATGCGAAGAAAAATAAACTATAATGTAAAATAAGTAAATTCTCCTCAAATGTGATATTAAGCTACAAAATCTAGTTCATATTATTATTTTTATATGTTGTGTTCAATTTTGTTTGTAAATAAAATATAATTATATTTTAAGAGACAATTTATTTTCCGTATCGTAATATAAATAGATAATATTATGTTTTATAAATGACTAGATAAGATTTAATTTTAAATACAAAATTTAATAACAATTTTGAGTTTTTAAAGAAAATGTATGTGTGGTGCAAATTTATGTTTAGCAATCATATGTAGTGGAATTAAGTTTTGTATTTATAAATGATATTCACACTCTTATAACATATTTTCTTAAAAATTATTTAGTATAAAGAATAAAATAATATGTACTGAAAATATATGAGCATATTGTTAATATTTATTAACAATATAATAAATATTAACAATATGCTCATCAATCCTTGCAAGATTTTTTTTGCTCTGAACAGATAAGTTTATCTCAATACCCCGAGTTTACAGAATGTCAATTAAATTATTCTATGATCAAAAATAATTGTATATGACAAAAACACATGATTGGTAGAATGTAACATCACATAAATTTTTCACCAATCATATGTCTAGTTTTAGAATGATTTGATCAATGTTTTAGAAACTGGGAGTAGGTATCCCAAAGTTGAAATGATGATTAAATTATTATATTAGTTAGGTAACCAGGTACCAGTGACATCTAAATAATTATCTAAACTATGACATTGGTTTTTATCAAAAATAAATTTCTTCTGAGCAGTGACTGCATTGATAAAGTTGGATTTCAGATGACTTAGAATACAACAAGGAACCTATTAAAAACTTACACTTCTTAAGATTCACAAAATAAATTAATATAATAATCTATAATCTTGCATATTAAAATAATATATAGACAGTATTTTTAACAAGATACAAAACCAATAAACAATATTTCCTGGACAAAGTAAATATTACTAGTAATGGCAAGAGTCAAAACTCACACCCGAACTCACACATTTTTGATCACCTACATATATGTGATTATAACTAGATAACTGTAAAGTTGTTGCGTTTTTCTGTACTATTTTAATAATCTCACAATGTCCACTAAATAAAATAATACAAGAGAATGAGCAATTTAAAGATCATTTTCAATAAAAAAACTAAAAGTGATCAAAATTATAAATATAAAGAATCTTCTTACTATTTACAACATTTACTTGGCAACACATCCCATTTATAAGAGTATGATTTCCTAATAACTTCTTCAATCTTACATAACTTTTCTCCTTGGGAATATACTAGAGTTCTGTACATTTCAAACATCTCACTTGGAGTTTGTTTGTGACGCACCAATGATAGGTCACTGCAGCCACGAGACTTCCATTCTGTATCAAATCTAGTATCATGTACTCGATTTATGCCATCCAGTGCTGCAGTCCATACTCCCATTGATACATCTTCAGAGTTATAATGGCTGTAAAAATTTATTATTTTATATTAATTTTTAAAAGAGGTGGAAGGTATTTTTTTTTTACAGATACTAATAATAGTAATTAATGGGACAAAGGATACTGTAGGGTTATCAATAGAACTTACAGCTAATGGTTAGAATTATGCCCTAGTTTTTATTATATACTTGTATATTAATAAAAAAAGTATTTATTGCTGAAATTTTAATTCATTTTACATGAAAAAAAGCAATAGAAAAAGCCAGAAAATAAAAACAGTAATTATATATTTAGGTTCATGCTTATGTTGTACATGGGAAAATATGAATAAACAATCTGGTGACTCCACAAATAGCTAATAACATTATATTGGTTTTTGTAAATAACAGGTAGAGGAGGTATAAAATCACATGCCATAAACATTAAAAACAAAATGCCTGTTAGCTATAGATGTGTTATACCTTAGTAATTCTGCATTGTTAGCTACATATTGAACAATGTTTTTGGAAATTACATATCCACCGCCAAGAGCGTATGGTAAATAATTATCACAGAGGAACCAGTCCTGTTCTTTCCATTTTCCACTTAAATAAACATGAGCTCTTCCATCAAAATAACCCCAATATAATCCTCTATAATTGGAATTTGACTAAAAAGTTATTCAAAAATTAGTATTAGAACACAGTATTTATTTAACATAATGTATGGTTTAAAAGCACATACTTTATATGAGACAAATTCTTGTATTATAGGTGCACTCATCTCTGGAGCAAAAGCATCCAAATCTCTTATAATTAAATCTATTCTTACAAATGAGTCATCGTCACATTTTATTACATATTTTAACTTTGCCAAATGCTCCTCAAACCACTTTAAGGAACTAAGTAATTTCTTGGCTAAATTCTTGTAACTATCCTTAAAATTGTCTAATAAAAGAATGTCTCCACTTTTACTGTTTTCTGCTTGCAGTTTCAACATTTTCATTTTACTTAACTGGTGGGTACCAATCACAAAGAAGCACTTCGCGAATTCTCTTGAAGTTTTAGGTTTAACCCATGTATGATTCCATTTATATATCTTCTCGCCGTTTTCTAGAATAATATTGCTAAGAAAATTACACCAAGTTGTCCTTATGGAGTCGCGTTTAGCCTCATTATCTGGCCCTGACATAATTAAAACTGCATATTCTATATTACTCCACTCACTGTGAGAATTTAATGTTTGACCTGCATCAACACAATCCATTTGCAATAAACTTATTGTTATACCACACCCTAAATAAAAGAATAAAATACTTGCTAATATCATAGTTTTATGTCGTCTTATAAATGCCATGGCCAAACAACACATTTCAAGGGAATATAATATTTTTTTAGAGAAGTAACAGTAGGTTTTTTTTTCTTGCCGGTTAGAGTATGTTAAAACGATGTATAACTTTTAATTGTACAAAACCTTTCGCATAGGTATTTGTATACATTTTAAAAGAAAAATTACTAAAGCATTGATTGAAAATATTATAATCGCATCAAAACAAAAACAACTAGCTAGGTATTCCTTTTTTTAATTTGGTTGTGGCTTTATCATTCACTACCGATTATTTAGCCAATGTCATGTGCACATGTTAAATATTTAGTGAAATTAAGTTTCAAAATTTCTTGAATAAAATTTAAAAAATCTTCATTAAAATAAAACTTCAATGGGTTTTCATGTTGAAATTATTTTGGCCGATTTCACCCACTGAACAAATTTCACCTTCGATCACCAATTGTGATTTCACAGATGCTGTCACAGATTAAATAGAGTACTACGTAGTTGTCAATCAATTTGACATTTTAGACCAAGCATGTTATATGAAGTCTTGGCCTTAACTATCAATTAAAAAATATAATACGTCCTGTGGGTTTCCCAACTCTCCTTACTCCCGGCGTTAAAATTTATATAAATTGTAAAATAACTAAATATCATACCTTAACGACACGACCAAAACGCGTGACGACAGGAGATACTGATGCCTTCGCCGAAAGCATATCATCTGTTTCCGAAACTAACAGGCTCTCCATCACTTGATGTTGAAATCTTTAAAGGATATAATCTTTGAAGAGGCCCGCCCCCCTAGCCAAGAGCATGAGCGCTAAAAGCGCGCACGAAAGTTTTGTATGAAGATGACATTTGGTGATGACGTCACGTTAACTCACGTTCGTTAAATGCGTTGACAGAACAAATTGCCAGCCAAGTACACGGACGGTGAGCGTTGGGCATTCGTTTTCGTTAAAGCGCTCGCGAGAGGCCAATTTCCCCATACATTTTGACAGAAACCGCTACATACTCGGAGGGAATTGCCAGCCAAGAACACATTTTTGTTCGTTTTTTGCGAATGCTAGACGCTAAATTCGACGGTATACGGGCGGGTGGTCGGGATCTCCCTTTCGAGCTATATTCTATCAAAACGACGCCATTGTTTTGATTTAAATTAACTTAAAGTATTGTTTTTTGTTGTTTTAGAAGTTTTTTATTGCGTTGTGTAAATAAAAATGCATAAATAAAATTTATTAGTAACTGCAAATAACGAGTGGCGTCTTCATCGACGCCAAATATAGATTAGAGCAACGAAAAGTTCTCTCTATTTCATACTTACAAAACATCTCAAAACACAGAGTGTGATCAAACTAAATCAAGGAACTAAATATTCAAGAATCATAAGGACTAATGAGTAATATAACAATTTTAAAACTATACCTACAGCAAAAGTACGACTAGGAAAAATTGGAGAAGAATTACGAATAAAAGGAGTCCGACAAGGAAACCTATTATCCCTCAAACTCTGCTCAATACAGCCGAGCAGAGTTTGAGGGATAATAGGTTTCCTGGAGGAAATTTTTCGTCAATTACATTGATTGGAATTATTTGGAATAGCTATGAGCTTAACATAAATGGAAGTAAAATATCTCAACTGAGATTTGCTGATGACCTAGTTCCAGTTATTATGCAAACAACTAGCAAGAGAAATGGAAAAGTGGGGCTTAAAAGAACCATGTGTGAAAACCAAAGCTATGACAAACAGACATAAACAAACCCTGAAAGTAAATTATCAAGAAATTGAATAGGTACTTTTATTTAGGTTAAACAATTGCTCCAAAACTTTAAATGGAGAAAGAAATACATAGAATAGTATGTATGTTCTCAGGTCTCTGAAAGAAGTATAAAAAAATCAAGACATCCCAATGACGAGTAGTTGGAGACCGCAGCCAATGGTATTTGCTGGAGGAGGCCTATGTCCGAGGACAACCTGAACAAATATCTGATCTTGATTGATAATATTGGATAGAAGTGTTACAACATTAAATCAAACAAACCAATATTAGGCAATAAGTTAAGAAAACATGTATAAATTCTTGTAATATATCAACAAATAAAGTTTATTTTTATTTATTTCTTTATTTATAATGAAAAGTTCACATTTTCAAAGAAATTGGGGATACCAGGGAGAGTTTAGGTAACATTTTAGGCTTAACAAAGGATTTTTCAGAGCCTTTGTGAAGACCTAGAATGTTTCACAAGCCGCACAAACTTATGGTTTAATATATATTGCTATATTCTTCTTTAATAATATAATTGTATATAGTGCCCTAAAAGAATATGATTTTCCTTGACCATTACTAATAAAGTTACAACTTTTGGTATTTCAGGGACTGATGATGGTCTTTGTACAGAATGACTTTTCACCTTGAGTTTCAAATTTAAAAGAATCCTTTTATACTGGTATATTATTATAAAAAAAAAAAATCCTAGCCTTAGTAATAATAATATATACAATTTATACTCATTACTCAGCCACATTAGATATTTACAATATTAGGTATTTTATTATATACACTATATGACCCATACATGCACACACATAAAAATATTCACTTAACCCTGTAATATACATGGTGAATTTGAATGGGTGTACTTTGGGCTAATATGATGTTCTACTGATCAATACGAACAACTTTTCCCATGGATCCATGTGTCGCAAATGAAAAAAAAAATGCCTTCTCCATACAAACTAGTAAAGTTATAATGACCAATTTGTATGGGGAAGCCATTTTTTTTTTTCATTTGCGACACATGGTTCCATGGGAAAATTTGTTCGATTTGATTAGCAGAACATCATATTAGCTCAAAGTACACCCATTTAAATTCACCCTGTATATGTATAATATTGTTAAGTAAAAACTACTTAGTATTATTATATAAATGGTACTAAGTAGGGTATATGTAGTATGTACTATATTGTTTATACAAGCTCTTTTAATTCTCGAGGAATTTAAATTCCATCCATCCATGCAAGCACTATAAATAGTTAGGATGTTTCATTATTTTATATGAATACTATTAGGGAATTACATGTATCTAATGTAGGCATTTGTAGATATACTTATCATAATGGTAAGCATATCTACAAATCTTAATATTAAACACACTGGTATTCATAAAAAAAACTTTTTGAGTCCTTGAAGAACTAAATATATAAGTATATAGTAGGTTATGTCTCTTTTTTTACCAAACAAAAATAAATAAGTAAAAAAGAAACAAAACTTATTTTAACTAAAGTGTTCTTCAAGGACTTTATTATATTTTTATCATTAAGACTGGTATTAATTAAAATTCATAATAAAAAATATTAATCTTCATAAATCTGACCCATTTAAATGATACAAGTATCAATAAGAAATGTTAATAATGATACCGGCATTTCTTATTCAATACGCTATGTTTAAATGGGTCCATCCGACAGACCTAGACACCTTTAAACTTGTCCACCTATATGTCTGTGCCACCTATATTGATTCTGTTAATGTATATTTAATTAAATATTTCCCAGAATATTGATTTCTTAAAATTGGATAATATTCACAATAAAACATAAACAAATTAAAAGTAAATATTTATTTAATAATTTTGTTTGGCTTGGGCCACTCTAAAACTTTGAGCACCATAGTTTGTGACCTCTCTTGATGGGGAAGGGGGTCCTTGAAACTCTGCAAAGTACTGAAATAAAAAAAATACAAAAATAAAAAGACCAATTTTTTTTTTAAAACAAAAATCACAATTGCAACATAACTGGGTTGGAGTCAGGTTTTACTATCTGTGTCAGTTGACTCCACGCTTCTAAATATAGTAGGAGTGTGAATTTGAGACAATGTTCTTAGCAAACCATGGATTCACCGTGCGGGTGCCAGGTCCATCGCGTGGTTGAAAGGCAGGGGAATGAACTGCAGCATTCCCGGACTTAAGACCGCGAAGTAGGTTTAAAGGCCTTTTAAACTCTCACCTGCACTGTGTTCACTACCCTCTACTCAACCAAATACTATTAATTTAATTTAAAAAAAAGTAAGCGGACAATTTGTAATTTATTTTTCTTAACTCGCCTATAGTGTAACATCATATTGGTTATTACGCTGCACAAGCCATTACAATTTGGGAAGACTCTTCAGATTCATAGTGCAGAACTCTGTCTATTCCAAGGTATTTTAATGACCCCCTAAGATAACCATTTGCCTGCTTCACACATATCCTGACTTGGCAGTGTATTGGTCCGCTGAGCTATAAATTAGGTACGGCAGGGGTAATCAATCATGGTTCCAAGGCATATCCGAAATCACCTGAAATAACATTTATTTGTATGAGAAATAAAGGTAAATAAATGGGTGTTGTAAACACATAGGATAGTATAGGTCCGTTTTGTTTCGCCTATTCGGCATACAAATGTTTTAACAATGTGTCTAATCAATTATTAAATATATAACCTTAGAAGCACTTATTTATTTTGATTCTTACCTATTCAAAAAGTGAGTTTCCAATCCGAGAACGATATAACTGCAATATTTCTTCCTTGATCAGAGAATTGTTAAAAATAAATTGGTCGTGGGCCGCCCCGGATGCCTCGAATTTATTTTTAGAATTCTTCAGTTTATATTTACAACTTAAAAGTGCCATATTAATAATGCCGAAAAGTTTTTCTGCAATGTTTCTATTTTCTATTAGGTTTGTTCGTAGAGAGTATTAAGTTCCTTGGTTTTGTTTGTAATCAAATATCAAACAAGCATTGGCCCGTAAAATAAAACGAGATATCACATAGTTACACCAATAGGATTTATTTATTATCATCTCTCTCTCTTTATCACTAAAATAACGAATATCGTTCCGATTAGGCATGTAAGTTAATTATAACATTAATATACAAATATGTAAAAACTGTACAATAATTTTTACACCATTAATATGATAAAAAATGTATATTGCTTTAATTTATATTCTCAATTCATTCGTAATATAATTATTATGTGTTATAAAACATCATACTCAAAATTACTCGCGGGTTTTGAATATATTATCGGAATGTCAATAATCGAGCCGAGCGGTCGCCCTCCCTCGTTCGACAGAATGAAAGTTAACGTCAAAAATTGTTCATGGCTACCGATTTCTGTCGATTACTGTCCGTTCTGCGACGCTTGGTCGCAAAAAGCGCCGATGCTCTTGGCTAGGGGGGCTGGTACGTTCTCAAAAGCAGGGGCCTTACCAAAGAGCCAATCGATAATCGAATCGAAACACCGATCGAAAGCCAAATGTATGGCATTTGACGTTTCCAATCGATCAGGCTCTACCCAGAGACTAAAATTCCTATACATTTTTAACGATCGATGCGGCGATTCGATTGCGATCGTGTTCTTTGGTCAGGTGGGCGATTCTCGCGCTTTCGAGATTCATCTCGATTCGAGATTTTTAAACGAAAAATGACTAAATATGTCATTTTTCGTTCAATATTTATATATTTATTATTTATTAATTAATATTTATTATTTATTTCGTTTAATGTTCGATATTTTTGAACAAAAAATGGCATATTTAGTCATTTTTCGTTTAAAAATCTCGAATCGAGATGAATCTCGAAAGCGCGAGAATCGCCCACCAGGCCCCAGTTTTAATTTTTGCTACCCTACATTTTTCATCTATTCCGGGAAAGATATCAATAATAATCCCGAGAGGCCTACATCTCCTATCTTTAGTTGTCGCGTTATCTTTTTATTAACCTTTACCGCCAATAACGAAAGGTACTCGTTTTTTAATCGGCTTTTTAAATCTAAAGTAAGCTTTTGGATGTACCTCAAACGTAATGTTAAAATGTTATTATCTACACGGTCTAAATGAGTAGTACAATCATCACTACTACCTTTGTTTTGCAAAAACATTGACGGAATTAAAGGCACTAATTGTTACGTATTATCAGCTATATAAGTCAACGGGCGTGCATTAAGCATTGCCTCTACTTCGCACATAACTGCTGACATTTCTATTAAATTTAGTGATGCATTACCTAACATTCTACGCATAATATCTTTCATAGACCTTATCATTCGCTCCCAAATTCCACCCCACCATGGCGATCGAGGAGGAATAAAGCGCCATTCAATTTTCTACAAAGCGTTCTTTTTTAAATTCTGCTGCCACTCGACAGTATTTAAAATATTACTTGCACCTCGGAAATTCGTTCCATTCGCTATATATTACTCTGACTTTCCCTCTTCTTGCCAAAAATCTACGGAAAGCCAATAAAAAATCATCAGTAAACAATGACGTCGTCAACTCCAAATGAATTGCCCGATACATGGAACAAGTAAATACAACAACCCAGCATTTTTCACTAGATTTTAATAACAGTGGTCCCGCCAAGTCAACACCGGTAACTTCAAAAGCATCTCCACAATGCACACGATTCAATGGAAGTGGAGCGGTTGGTACATTACATGACTTTGTACTGTAACGTTTACATGTAACACATTGGCCTACTATTTTCTTAGCAAGCCTTCTAATGTTAAAATCCAATAACCTTGACGAATATTGCTGATTAAAGTTTGCGAACCAGCATGTAGATGTTGTACATGTTTTTGTGCTACAAGCCTTTCGACAATAATATTTTGCCGGGTAATAGAATAGGTGTAATGAAATTTCTTGTTTCTTCACTTATGGTAAGCCTAGTTTTAACACGTAATAAGCAATCACTATATACAATTAATTCTAAATTTAATTTATGTTTAGATTGTTCTATACATGGAAAATTCTCTTTCTGAATTAATAACAATAATATTTTTTCAGCGTTTATATATTATTTCATCGTTAACTCTCCCCTTACTCTTTCTCTATTTCTACAATTATTTACAAACCTTATACACCATACTATCATTCTTACAATGTTTGTATATTTACTTAAATAAGTCAATTGTTTTGAAAACTTCTCTGTCTCTTGTATTATACAAATATTCTTCTTTATTAACTTCATCTTCGTCTATTTTAGGTTTAGAAATTGGCCATTCTTCTTTAGCACATCGAAGCCAAGCTGGTCCTTTCGACCACTTTCTAATAAAAATTGTGAATTACACCCACGAGATGGAAGGTCAGCCGGGTTCATGTCCCCTTGTATGTGACGCCAATCTTCAATGTTCGTCCTTTCGTCTATTTCTTTTACTCTATTATGTACATATACATGTAGCCCGACTTTCTTTTTGATCCACGCCAAAACTAGCTAACTTTGGTAACCGAAGTCGATGCTTATCTTTATTGCTCCCCATATGCTCGCAAGCAAAATTAGTTTTGACTATCGAAAATCTCGATCCGCCCTGAGACACTACATGGACCTGTTCATATCATTAATTTTACATTGAAGGGAATACCACTGCATGTCATATGTTTCAGCGGTTTCGATGTCCTCGTTTAAAAACTCTTCGTTTTTTACATCATCACCGACTAGCCAATAATTATAAATCTTACTTTGTATAGCAGACAGATCTTCATGTAATTTACTGATTCTTAGGAACTCCACGCGTACGCCGTTCTTGTCTTCTTGCGATATAAGTTCTTCCAACTTTTTACTGCTTAATGTAAATCGTTGTCGCGCTATGGTTCGGTTGAGCAAATCTTTATCCATTATGAATACTGACGGTCGCCAAATGTGGTGGTAGGTTCGATGGTAGGATAAAGATCGGAGATAATCAATAACTTTTACACCGGTTTTTAAATAAATAAAAATATATTAATTACCAAAATATTCTCAACACAAAAACAGTTCCTAAATTATTTTCAGTTGACAATCAATTTGACATTTTACTTCTACCAAGCACGTTATATGAAGTCTTGGCCTTAACTAATAATAAAAAAATATAATACGTCTTGTGGGTTTCCCAACAAATATAAATAACATAGAGATCGCGTCAAAAATAAGAAACCGGAGGTCTATAGTTTATCGTGTCATGCAAACTAAAATGTTGCATAAGTGAGAAAGAGATAACGAGTGGTGTTTTTTTAATCTAATGTCAACTTTGTAAAGAACTGTGGCCTATCGCGTAACTGCAGTGGTAATGGTAATGGGGTTCATTTTGACATTTGAAGTCCATTAATGAACATCAAAACATCAATTCGTATCGCAGAACGCAATGGGAATGGAAACCATGCTGTGCAATCTTCGAACAAAAAATATGGAAACAAATTTCTACAAGGAGAATAATGTACTTCGGGCTTTTCGTAATAGATGTCTCTGCCCCCCTAGCCAAGAGCATTGTCGCTTTTTACGCTCGAACGTCGCAGAAGCGTGAAAGAGAGGGAGATAACAAATTTATTATCCTATTGGTGTATCTATATTGTTGTCTCGTTTTGGTTATTTCTGTAACGATAAAAACGAAAGTGACGTCATCACCAAATGTCATCTTCATACAAAACTTTCGTGCGCGCTTTTAGCGCTTATGCTCTTGGCTAGGGGGCCTGATCTTTTTTTAAACTTGCCAGATAAAAAAAAAAATACAGTGACATTACTAATTAAAAAAATAACAAATTAGTTTCCGGCCCCCCTAGCCAAGAGCATGAGCGCTAAAAGCGCGCACGAAAGTTTTGTATGAAGATGACATTTGGTGATGACGTCACGTTCGTTAAATGCGTTGACAGAACAAATTGCCAGCCAAGAACACGGACGGTGAGCGTTGGGCATTCGTTTTCGTTAAAGCGCTCGCGAGAGGCCAATTTCCCCATACATTTTGACAGAAACCGCTACATACTCAGAGGGAATTGCCAGCCAAGAACACATTTTTGTTCGTTTTTTGCGAATGCTAGACGCTAAATTCGACGGTATACGGGCGGGTGGTCGGGGTCTCCCTTTCGAGCTATATTCTATCAAAACGACGCCATTGTTTTGATTTAAATTAACGTAAAAAAAGTATTGTTTTTTTTTGTTTTAGAAGTTTTTTATTGCGTTGTGTAAATTAAAATGCATAAATAAAATTTATTAGTAAGTGCAAATAACGAGTGGCGTCTTCATCGACGCCAAATATAGATTAGAGCAACGAAAAGTTCTCTCTATTTCATACTTACAAAGCATCTCAAAACACAGAGTGTGATCAAACTAAATATTCAAGAATCATAAGGACTAAGGAGTAATATAACAATTGTAAAACTATACCTACAGCAAAAGTACGACTAGGAAAAATTGGAGAATACTTACGACTAAAAGGAGTCCGACAAGGAAACCCTTAAACTCTGCTCGGCTGTATTGGAGGAAATTTTTCGTCAATTACATTGATTGGAATTATTTGGAATAGCTATGAGCTTAACATAAATGGAAGTAAAATATCTCAACTGAGATTTGCTGATGACCTAGAAACAACTAGCAAGAGAAGTAGAAAAGCGGGGCTTAAAAGAACCATGTGTGAAAACCAAAGCTATGACAAACAGACATAAACAAACCCTGAAAGTAAATTATCAAGAAATTGATTAGGTACTTTTATTTAGGTCAAACAATTGCTCTAAAACTTTAAATGGAGAAAGAAATACATAGAATAGTATGTATGTTCTCAGGTCTCTGAAAGAAGTATAAAAAAATCAAAACATCCCAATCCCAGTTGGAGACCGCTGCCAATGGTATTTACTGGAGGAGGCCTATGTCCGAGGACAACCTGAACAAATATCTGATCTTGATTGATAATAGTGGATAGAAGAGTTACAACATTAAATCAAACAAACCAATATTAGGCAAAAAGTTAAGAAAACATGTATAAATTCTTGTAAAATATCAACAAATAAAGTTTATTTTTATTTATTTCTTTATTTTTAATGAAAATTTTACATTTTCAAAGAAATTGGGGATACCAGGGAGAGTTTAGGTAATATTTTAGGCTTAACAAAGGATTTTTCAGAGCCTTTGTGAAGACCTAGAATGTTTCACAAGCCGCACAAACTTATGGTTTAATATATATTGCTATATTCTTCTTTAATCTTATAATTGTATATAGTGCCCTAAAAGAATATGATTTTCCTTGACCATTACTAATAAAGTTACAACTCAAAAGTTGAAACTTTATTGTCCCTGAAATACCAAAGTATTTCAGGGACTGATGATGGTCTTTGTGGTTGTACAGAATGACTTTTCACCTTGAGTTTCAAATTTAAAAGAATCCTTTTATACTGGTATATTATTATTTAAAAAAAAACCTAGCCTTAGTAATAATAATACAATTTATACTCAGCCACATTAGATATTTACAATATTAGGTATTTTATTATATACACTATATGACCCATACATGCACACACATCCACACAAATATTCACTTAACTCTGTAATATATAATATTGTTAAGTAAAAACTACTTAGTACTATTATATAAATGGTACTAAGTAGGGTATGTGTAGTATGTACTATTAGACCTATATTGTTTATACAAGCTCTTTTATTTATAGGAATTTAAATTCCCATGCCAGCACTATAAATAGTTAGGATGGTACCTAGAGTAACGTTTCATTATTTTATATGAATACTATTAGGGAATTACATGTATCTAATGTGGGCATTTGTAGATTTACTTACCATAATGGTAAGCTTATCATTTGTAGATATACTTACCATAATGGTAAGCATATCTACAATTCTTCACACTGGTATTCATAAAAAAAAACTTTTTGAGTCCTTGAAGAACACTTGTATAATAATAATAAATAATAAATTCTTTATTTGCCAGAATATGGTTTACAAAAGTTGTTACATTGGATTAATTAGTTCTACATATTCTACCAACATGTGGTGTGCAAAATATAATTTCAATGCTATATAGTAGGTTAAGTCTCTTTTTTTACCAAACAAAAATAAATAAGTAAAAAAGAAACAAAACTTATTTTAACTAAAGTGTTCTTTAAGGACTTTATTATATTTCTATCATTAAGACTGTTATTATAATTAAAATTCATAATAAAAAATATTAATCTTCATTAATCTGACACATTTAAATGATACAAGTATCAATAAGAAATGTTAATAATAATACCATCATTTCTTATTCAATATTCTATGTTTAAATGGGTCCATCCGACAGACCTAGACACCTTTAAACTTGTCCACCTATATGTCTGTGCCACCTATATTGATTCTGTTAATGTATATTTAATTAAATATTTCCCAGAATATTGATTTCTTAAAATTGGATAATATTCACAATAAAACATAAACAAATTAAAAGTAAATATTTATTTAATAATTTTGTTTGACTTGGGCCACTCTAAAACTTTGAGCACCATAGTTTGTGAACTCTCTTGATGGGGAAGGGGGTCCTTGAAACTCTGCAAAGTATAAATACCTGAAATAAAAAATATACAAAATTGTACTTAGTTTAATAAAAAAATAAAAAGACCATTTTTTTTTTAATAACAAAAATCACAATTGCAACATGACTGGGTTGGAGTCAGGTTTTACTATCTGTGTCAGTTGACTCCACGCTTCTAAATATAGTAGGAGAGTGAATTTGAGACAATGTTAGCAAACCATGGATTCACCGTGCGGGTGCCAGGTCCATCGCGTGGTTGAAAGGCAGGGGAATGAACTGCAGCGTTCCCGGACTTGAGACCGAAAAGTAGGTTTAAAGGCCTATTAAACTCTCACCTGCACTGTGTTAACTACCCTCTCTACTCAACCAAATACTATTAATTTAATTTAAAAAAAAGTAAGCAGACAATTTGTAATTTATTTTTCTTAACTCACCTATAGTGTAACATCATATTGGTTATTACGCTGCACAAGCCATTACAATTTGGGAAGACTCTTCAGATTCATAGTGCAGAGCTCTGTCTATTCCAAGGTATTTAAATGACCCCCTGAGATAACCATTTGCCTGCTTCACACATATCCTGACTTGGCAGTGTATTGGTCCGCTGAGGTATTAATTAGGTACGGAATCCATGACAGGGGTAATCAATCATGGTTCCAAGGCATATCCGAAATCACATGAAATAACATTTATTTGTATGAGAAACAAAGGTAAATAGATGGGTGTTGTAAACACAAAGGTCCGTTTTGTTTCGCCTATTCGGCATACAAATGTTTTAACAACGTGTCTAATCAATTATTAAATATATAACCTTAGAAGCACTTATTTATTTTGATTCTTACCTATTCAAAAAGTAAGTTTCCAATCCGAGAACGATATAACTGCAATATTTCTTCCTTGATCAGAGAATTGTTAAAAATAAATTGGTCGTGCGCCACCCCGGATGCCTCGAATTTATATTTAGAATTCTTCAGTTTATATTTACAACTTAAAAGTGCCATATTAATAATTCCGAAGAGTTTTTCTGCAATGTTTCTATTTTCTATTAGGTTTGTTCGTAGAGAGTATTAAGTTCCTTGGGTTTGTTTGTAATCAAATGTAAAGAGCATTGGCCCGTAAAATAAAACGAGATATCACATAGTTACACCTATAGGATTTATTTATTATTATCTCTCTCTCTTTATCACTAAAATAACGAATATCGTTCCGATTAGGCATGTAAGTTAATTATAACATTAATATACAAATCTGTAAAAACTGTACAATATTTTTTACACCATTAATATGATAAAAAATGTATATTGCTTTTAATTTATATTCTCAATTCATTCGTAATATAATTATTATGTGTTATAAAACATCATACTCAAAATTACTCGCGGGTTTTGAATATAATATCGGAACGTCAATAATCGAGCCGAGCGGTCGCCCTCCCTCGTTCGACAGAATGAAAGTTAACGTCAAAAATTGTTCATGGCTACCGATTCCTGTCGATCATGTCCGTTCTGCGACGCTTGGGCGCAAAAAGCGCCGATGCTCTTGGCTAGGGGGGCGGATCCTGCCGAATCCGTCGTTCGGCCGTTCGGTGAACTTCGATCGACTTCGGTCAACTTCGGTGATTGTTGTGCGCTTGAGTGCTTGAGTCTGTAACTCTGTAGATATATTATTTTTAATTACGTACTTTTAGTATTCTTAATTCGTCTGTGTTTGGTGTTCGTATACTAGTATAGTCGAGTCGAGATTTTCTCCTCCGTATTCACTGCTTCAAAAACAATTTTTTAGAGTTCAGTTAAGTTATTGTTGTTGAAATCATGCCAAATAAATCAAAATGTTGTTGCGTGGGTGGTTGCAAAAGTTGTTGTAGACAGTATCATTAACAGCACGGTAAATTTATTTTTAAAAAACTATTGTAAAAATATAAAGAACATTATATGTGGCAAAAGGCAAATTGAAGACGAAAACGATTATGTGCAAACTTTAGCCAAAAATAATTTTAATAAATCTAGAAAAAAAAAATTTGTTTGATTTATTTTCTCTTCAACAGACTTACGTAGTGCCATTTTATAGTTACCTATATATATATATATATTATGAAACTTACAAATATAAATTTCATAAAAAAAAACATTTAAGCTGATTTGTACCAGCCTGATAATGTAATGTAACGATTAAAATTAAAAATGACGTCGAATGCTACTTGACGTCGACTCGTCATTCGAACTGCAAAATAAATTTGGTACTTTCGACGCCATTTTCAATCGCTACATTACATTATTAGACTCATGCTGTGCAATCTTCAAACAAAAAATATGGAAACAAATTTCTACAAGGAGAATAATGTAGTTCGGGCTTTTCGTAATAGATGTCTCTGATATTTTTTAAACTTGCCAGATTAAAAAACAAAATACAGTGACATTACTAATTAAAAAAATAACAAATCAGTTTCCGGATCCTGCCGAATCCGTCGTTCGGCCGTTCGGTGAACTTCGGACGACTTCGGTCAACTTCGGTGATTGTTGTGCGCTTGAGTGCTTAAGTCTGTAACTCTGTAGATATTATTTTAAATTACGTACTTTTAGTATTCTTAATTCGTCTGTGTTTGGTGTTCGTATACTAGTGTATAGTCGAGTCGAGATTTTCTCCTCCGTATTCATTGCTTCAAAAACAATTTTTTAGAGTTAATAGAAGTTATTGTTGTTGAAATCATGCCAAATAAATCAAAATGTTGTTGCGTGGGTGGTTGCAAAAGTTGCTGTAGACTGTATCATTAACAGCACGGTAAATTTATTTTTAAAAAACTATTGTAAAAATATAAACAACATTATATGTGGCAAAAGGCAAATTGAAGACGAAAACGATTATGTGCAAACTTTAGCCAAAAATAATTTTAATAAATCGAGAAAAAAGTATTTGTTTGTTTTATTTTCTCTTCAACAGACTTACTTAGTGCCTTTTTATAGTTACCAATATATATATATTTTATGAAACTTACAAATATAAGTTTCATAAAAAAATCATTTAAGCTGATTTGTACCAGCCTGTTAATGTAATGTAACGATTAAAATTAAAAATGACGTCGAATGCTACTTGACATCGACTTGCAAAATAAATTTGGTACTTTCGACGCCATTTTTAATCGCTACATTACATTATCAGACTGGGCCGTGTTCGGAAACTAACACTTTAACACTGGGTAATGTCACTACACTATATGCATCTCTTCTTCTCTAAGCATTTTTCAGTATTTTTATCGCACTCTGTTACACTACCCAGTGTTAAAGTGTTACGTTTCCGAACACGCCCCTGGTACCACTCAGCCTTAAGATCTATATATATATATGCATATATATATATATACGTATATAAATAGTTGACCACCAGCGCCATCTATTGAAGCATGGTCTAAACATTTCGATTTTTTAAATAAAAGATGTCGCTGCTGTTTCGTTACCCAAAAAAACCCTTGAGTTATCACTCTATTTCTAGTATAACAAAGTACTCTTTGATGGAAACCCATTATCATTGTAAATGAATCCCATTGAACGAACGAAATATGATAGCTGGTTGGGTTAACCGCCCGAAATGCGAATTTAAGTTGATGCCGTTCGTGTAATTACTTCATTTTCCTTCCATTTCTATGCTTCATTTAGTATTATTTTTGGTAAAAATAAAAATCAAGGCACTAAACTTAATCCGTCAGAGGCTCTACCATGGGTTTGCGCATTGTAGAAACGTAACGTATTTATTTACGTATACGTGAGCAACAACCAATAGGAACGCTTTATTTTTGGTAACATAATTGGATAAAGCGATCCTATTGGTTGTTGCTCACGTATACGTAAATTAATACGTTACGTTTCTACAATGCGCAAACCCATGGTAGAGCCTCAGGGGCCTTATTCCGAGTTTGTAAACGTTCAACACGACAAGTTCGCGCGTTACAATTTTTTCGTGAGTTGCGATGACGTCGATTCGTATTACGAGTTACTAAACTTCGTGCGTCCGCGTTGTCGCAAGCACCATAGACAAAACAGTTTTTGCGTAAAGTTTTTTTTAATATATTTATATTTCATTGCACAGACTATTCAAACCTTGAAAATTAAATGCAAAGCATTAGTACTTAGTATAATGTCATATGAAGTATTTTATAATTTAATGTGTTTTTAAAGAGAGAATAATATTAAGTTAAAGTTTCATAATGTAGGATTTTAATTAAGTATATTAGATTAAGTTTATTGTTAATAAGTAATAATTAGTTTGTATTTTTGGTGATTTATATCACTTAATAGTAAAGTATATTTATTTTTTGTTGTTGTTTCAACTTAGTTAGTTCTAAGAAGTAGTTAAAAAAGTTAGTTTTGGTAAAACAAGTTATAAAATACTGTACAAAATACTGTCTTCTAAAACAATAAGCTCTTGGCTCGTACAACTTCTTGGTTTATTGGTATACGACAAAGAACTACTTGTGGGTCTCTGATGAAACATGCATAAAAGTATTTCATATTATTATGTCGTTTTCTTCGTACGTAATTTACAATTTAACGACATGCTTACTAGAAATATAACATGAAATGAAAAACGCCAAAAAAATATTCGTTATCTTAGAAAAAATTTCGAAGAAACGAAATCAGAGTGCCCAAATCGAGCTCATAGATTCAGATTTGTATTTGTCCTAAAACAATGGACAGAAAAACTTTTTTTATGTTTTTTTTTAATATTCTATTGTACAAAGCATTAGTACTTAGTATAATGTCATATGAAGTACTTTATAATTTAATGTGTTTTTAAAGAGAAAATAATATTAAGTTAAAGTTTAATAATGGAGGAATTTAATTTAGTATATTAGATTAAGTTTATTGGTAATAAGTAATAATTAGTTTGTAAATTTGGTGATTTATATCACTTAATAGTAAAGTTTATATATTTTATGTTGTTGTTTCATCTTAGTTAGTTCTGAGAAGTAGTTAAAAAAGTTAGTTTTGGTAACACAAGAAACCTTTTCGATGTATCGCGGTAAAGTGATTTTGAGTTTTAACCTTCCGCGTACATGTGGGGTTTAATACCCCAGGCGTAATATTTTATGGATATCTCTTTTAATTTTAGTGCTATTAATTTGTACCTCCAGATAATCTCGAGTGCGACATTGCTATTTTAACATTACCATCTATGTATGTATTAAATAATATTATATATGCAAATAAAAATATTCATAATACTCCATTGAACTCTGATAAGCACTCGTTCTCAACAAGAAACAAAAATGAAATGTCTAATATTAAATGTAGATTAAATACAAAGTATAAAAGTTATGTTATAAATAGTGTTTATAATAAAATAAGTAATTTTATAATAAAATAGACGATGATTGGAAGAAACTAAATTCAAAAGTATTTAAAAGAAAATGTCAGAATTGGCTCCGGGACCTTAAACTACATGATATAAAAGACTTCACATAGCATTTGAATTTGGTCTATTATTTGTATTACTTGTTTTGTATTGATATTTAATTACTCCTAAGTTGGGATGTGACATTACGTTTTATTATACTGACCCATTATTAATTATATCTTTATAAAATATTTCTGACAGAGGCCATTAACGGTCGCTTAGTTATTTATTACATACTTGATGTATTTAGGACAAAGCCCTTATAATGCTAACATATTTGTACTATTTTTTATTTGATTTATATCACCGACAAAGCCCATTTACAGCTGCAATTTTACTATAAATTTTATATTGAAATACATAAATAGCATCTAAATTTTTATTTTATTTCTTGTTGTTTGTACATTTGATTTTCTGTTATATAGCTTTTGTATTTTATATGTACTTTTTGGTTACTAGCTGTATCATTGTTATTATTTTTCATATTTGTTTGTATTTCATTTGATTAGTTATTTTGTTATGTATGACGATAACCAAGTGTTCTGTATTGTACCTATGGTGGAAATAAAGATATGAATGAATGAATATGCCAAATAGACTGATTATATTTATTTTGTCTAAATCGTGCCTCAGTGAACGCCTCTGGGGTCTGTGAGACCCCACGTTGTATTGCACGCAGCTAAAACGTAAGTGCTTTTTTTTTTGTATTTACAGGGCTTTTCATTGTTTTTTGTGTTATATTTTAAATTATTGTATCTTGAGCCTGTAGCAGTCCGCTGCTGGACACGGCCATTACCCAAAGCGTTTTTTTATTAGAAAATAAATTACAAAAACAAATACAGTTTTGCTTCAATGAAACCAGGACAGGCCCTACTAGTATAGAAATTATAATAACAGAACTCGAAGAACTTCTTGGTTTATTTGTATACGACAAAGACTACTTGTGGGCCTCTGATGGAACAGGCATAGAAGCATTTTATTATGTCGTTTTCTTAGTAAGTCATTTACAATTTGACGACATGCTTACTAGAAATATACCATGAATTTGTAAATTTGAAAAAAAAAACCCTGTGGATAATGTCTAAGCTCTTGGCTCTAAAAACTTCTTGGTTTATTGGAATACGACAAAGAACTACTTGTGGCCTCTGATAGAACAGGCATAGAAGCATTTCATATTATCATGTCGTTTTATTAGTAAGTTATTTGTAAATTGACGAGATGCTTACTAGAAATATAACATGAATTTGGAAGTTAGAAAAAAAAAAGTCTGTAGATACTGTCTTCTAAAACAATAAGCTCTTGGCTCGTAGAACTTCTTGGTTTATTAGTATACGACAAAGAACTACCTACTTGTGGGCCTCTGATAGAACAGGCATAGAAGCATTTCATTTTTTTCTTAGTACGTAATTTACAATTTAACGACATGCTTCCTAGAAATATAACATGAATTTGGAAGTTTGAAAAAAAAACATCCGTAGATAATGTCTAAAGCAATAAACTCTTGGCTCGAAGAACTTCTTGGTTTATTGCTATACGACAAAGAACTACTTGTGGATCTCTAATGGAACAGGCATAGAAGCATTTCATATTATCATGTTGTTTTCTTAGTAAGTAATTTACAATTTGACGACATGCTTACTAGAAATATAAAATGAATTTGGAAGTTTGAAAAAAAAATGTCTATAGATAATGTATAATGTATATGGCAATAAGCTTTAAGAAACTTAGGATTAAGACTCAAAGAGAATTATTTGAAGAATATAAAACAGAAATGAAAAACGCCAAAAAAATATTCGTTATCTTAGAAAAATTGTCGAAGAAACGAAATCAGAGTGCCCAATTCGTGCTCACAGATTCAAATTTGTATTTGTCCTAGAACAATGGACAGAAAAACCTTTTTTATGTTTTTTTTAAATATTCTATTGTATATTATAATGTAAGGGATAATACAATGTTAGTAATGATATAATATATATATTTGGCTATTAAGTTAAAATATTCCATTATTTTTGTAGGTAAAAAGGTGATATTTTGATTTTGAGATTTTGTAATAAATGATTGAAATAAAATTGTTTATTATTTTTAATTTTCATCCTATTAAACATTAGAATATGAGTATATAATAAATTTAATTTAAATAAATCTGTTAGTTATCTGAAGGTTAAATTATACACTGACGTGACACTGGCAGAAATGTACAAGTTGCACGAGTTGCCATAAAAATAAAGTAGCAGTTTTTTAAACTGTTAAAGAAAACAAGAAATGAAAAAAAATATGGCTGACCGCACGGCGACGCTTTCGTTCTCATGCTTTTAAATGTGATTAATTTCTCAAATTAATTGTTTAGTGAACTGTTTCCTGCTTTCTTTAATTATCTGAACATAATCAAGAAGAAATAATATTACCGCATTCTTCAAAAACTTTACTAAAGAAAGACTAACCAAAATCCTCTCCGCACTCTTTTCTTGTGGTGTCTCTAAATTTTTTCTTCAGTTTCCTTTGAGTTTTTTTTTACTATTATTATTTTTTGTTTTTTTTATATATAACTAACTTGGGAGCTTTATGGGTAAGTAAATAGTTTTAAGAAATTTAGTTATAATGGGGGTTGAAAAACCCCCCGACCCTCCTGATGGGGGGCCTTCCGAAATGGATGTTCCAGGAAGAAAACGTCCTTTGCCAAATGAACAGGACTGTGAAGGCAGTGCCCAAAAAAGACAATTTAATGAGCCTATCTCATCTAATAATATTTATAATCATCCTCTATCCCTAGGTCCAAAGTTGTACTCATCCACCGATCTCGCTCCATTTATAGTTCATGTGTCCCGCTGCTCCCCTGATCCCTCATCCTCTATACACCCCATAAAATTTGGTCATCTTCTTTTTAAAAATAAAATCTCAAATATTAAAAAAGACGGTGTAAAGCGTATTGGCCGTAACAAAATATCTGTAGAATTTGATAATGGAAATGATGCAAATAAATTCTTGGAAAATAACATCCTCGCAGATAACGGCTACCAGGGAGTCATCCCTAGTTTCAATGTCTCCCGTATGGGAATAGTTCGTCAAGTCCCTACAGAATGGACAATGCAAGAATTCATAGATATGGCAGAAGTTTCAGGCTATGGTATTATTCTACGAGCACGTAGGTTAAGCAGAAAAGTTCATACAGAAGACAAACCTAATTGGATCCCAACTCAATCAGTGGTTTTAACTTTTAGTGGTCAATCCCTGCCAGCTCATAGGGAATGGCCATTCTTCATTCCCTATTGAATTATACACCTATCCCACTATTCAATGTAATAATTGTTGCCGATTTGGTCATACCCAATCCATCTGCAGGTCTCGACCTAGATGTTACAGGTGCGCTGGTCCCCATCCCGGTAGTCAGTGCTCAGTTAGCATTGAGCTTGCCTCTTGTTTGCTGTGTTCTGGTGCCCATGAAGCTATAAACAAATGCTGCCCTGAATTTTCTCGACAAAAACTTATAAAGTTGACCATGGCTGAAGAAAATATTTGATATTCAGAGGCTGCTTCTAAACATCGCCCTGCTCACCGCTCTTTTACGGACATTACCCAATCCTCAACAAACCCTACCCTACCTATCTCTCCTACTTTCTCTCCTTCTAACACCCCTACTTTCTCTGCCTCTCCTTCCCTTTCACTTCATAAAAACTATAAAAAAACAATTGACATTACTCCTCGTCCTAAAGCTCCTCCTCAAAAAGGGTATGACAAAGTTGGTCATTCTGCTCTAATAAAAGACTATTCACCCCCTCAACCTTCTAATGGCTGCGGCTACCCCCCAGTCGACGAATCCCCTCAGGATAACTTACTTGAACTACTTCTATTAACTATTGTCAATATGGTTTCAAAATTTAGTGACACAGATTTACCAAACATCGTAGCTAACAAACTCTCTTTTCTTCTTAATCAACAACATGGACAGGTCTCAAATGAAAAAAATCTTCAATGGAATTGCAGAGGTCTCTGCAATAAAAAACATGAGGTGTTATACCTCATAAATAAGTTCTCCCCGTCGGTTCTGGCCATCTCGGAGACATGGTTAAAACCAGAGACTCGTTTTAGAGTCTCTGGGTACTCTTGCCTCCGAGATGACAGACCCGACGGCTATGGAGGTTGTGCTCTCTTAATAAGGAATAATCTTCCCATCATTTCTATTCCACTCCCTTCTCATTCCTCAGGCTTTAATGCCATTGCTGCGCGGGTCTCAAATATAAGTATTCTTTCTCTTTATATTCCTCACCCCCATGTCTCCCTCATCTCAGAAATTAAATCACTTTTGGAATCAATTGCAGCCCCCTTTATTGTTGTTGGTGACTTTAACAGCCATCATTACATGTGGGGTTCACCCCACTGTGATGCTTCTGGGTCGGCTCTCATAGGTATCTTCGATAGTCTCAATATTTGTCTCCTTAATGATGGTACACCCGCCAGAAGGACTCCCCCTAATCAAAATTCCAGTGTTGTTGACCTTACACTTTGCTCTCCCTCCCTGTCTTCTGTGGAATGGAAAGTGCTGCCATTCTCACATGACAGTGACCATCTTTCCATCCTTATCACATTCCCATTTAGAACTTCCCCAATCACCCAACCCCCTCCACTATTAAAGTACAAATTAGAAAATGCTGATTGGGACAAATTTAGACTTTCAGTTACTAATAAATTAGTTGATTTTCCTCCAGTCCAACAAAATAATGTCCTTTCCTTATATTCTTCATTTACCGAAGCCCTTAATGTAGCTGCCAGTGAGTCTTTCCCCCTCAAAAATTCCTCTTTAAAGAGATATTCATCACCCCCTTGGTGGGATGCTGAATGCTCTTTGAAAGTTAAGGAGCGTAAACAAGCAGAAAAATCATTTTCCCGCTCTATGTCCTTGGAAAACTACATACATTTTAAAAAAGTCAAAGCCCAATGTCAAAAATTATTCCGTAAAAAAAGAAATCGTCATGGATTAGTTTTTATGAGAAACTCTCCCCTCGGTCCCCCTCTTCTCTTGTTTGGAGAAATATTCGAAAATTTCGATCATCCTTTATAGATAAACCTCCTCAATCAGATCCATCTAATTGGCTAGAATGTTTTGGTGACAGACTAGCTCCTCCATATGTCCCTGAGGATCCTGTATTCCCTTATGTTTCCCAACCTTATTTCCGATTCAACCAGCCCTTTACCATAGCCGAGCTAGAGTCTGTGTTAAGTCACGTCAAAGACTCAGCTCCCGGCCCTGATGGAATACCTTATTCGTTTGTAACTAACTCTGGTACAAACGCTATAACTATTTTCCTAAATATTATAAATAATATCTTTCTATCTGATCAAATCCCTGATGATTGGAGGCACCAACTTATTATCCCTATTACTAAGCCAGGTAAAGATCCCGATAGTCCCTTAAGTTATCGACCAATAGCTCTGTCATCAACGTTACTTAAATGTATGGAACATCTAGTTAAAAATCGTTTAGAATGGTTTCTTGAAAGTAATAATATTATTTCCCACACTCAATTTGGTTTCAGAAAGGGCTTTAGTGTAATGGACAATATCTCCACCCTTGTCACCGATATTCATGTTGCTTTTAGTACAAAAAAATCTGTTGCTGCTGTTTTCCTTGATGTCTCTTCAGCTTATGATAATGTCTTAATTCCAGTTCTCAGAAGCAAAATGCGACAGCTGAGAATCCCTGTGATGTTAAGTAAATTCATTTGCAATCTCCTAAGAGTTCGTTCCATTACTGTCCGATCTCAAAACATTTCACTATCTCCTCGCATCCTTCGGAGGGGTCTCCCTCAAGGTTCAGTACTAAGCCCTTTACTTTACAATCTGTACACCTATGATTTAGAACATTCTGTTACTCCCATCAGTAAAAACCTGCAATATGCTGACGACATTGCCTTATATATTCCTTTTTCTGACCTCACAGAAGCTATTTCCTCTCTTAATTCAGCTTTATCTTACTTATACTCCTGGTTAAATGACCATGGCCTTTCCCTATCTGCCTCAAAAAGTGTCACCATTACATTTACAATAAAAAAACAGATAACCCCTATATCTCTATCTATTGAGAATGAAGTTATTCCCTTTTCCATATATATATATATATAACATCACGGGTGCCTTACGGCGCCCGAGACCGCCTAGACGGCCCCAGGGTACCCAGCGGAGGGGTTTTTAATCCCACCTCGTCGTAGCCGATGGTATGAGTCTACACCGAACAAGTGGCTAGCTCGTCGCGATGTTTTGAATAGACTCAATAACCCATCTATAAACAGTTTCACAAGTTGGTATAGTGAAACCGGGACCGACAGCTTAACGTGCTCTCCGAGGCACTATAGTGGTGTTGTCAAACAAATGTACATAAATTTTTAGATTAAAAACTCATTGGTACACACCGGGATTCGAACCAGGGACCTAAGTGTTTTTAAGTCCAAGGTCTAACCAACTCGGCCACCACGTATATATGAATTCCCTTTTCCAACAATGTAAAATTTCTAGGTGTTACTTTAGACTCCAGAATGTCTGGGGCAATTCACCTCAAAAACATAGCTAACAAATGTGAAGCGAATATTAATGTATTACGAAGTCTATCAGGTGTATGGTGGGGCTCCCACCCCTTTTCACAAAAATTACTTTATAATGCCATTATAAGAAGCCATTTGGATTATGGCACCTTTCTTCTAGAGCCATGTAATAAAAAATCTATGCGATTGTTGGACAAAATACAAGCTAAGAGCCTTCGTGTGGTATGTGGTGTAATGAAATCCTCCCCAATTAACTGCCTTCAAGCCGAGTGTGCAGATGCCCCTCTCTCTATTCGTCGCCAATACCTTGCAGACCGGTTTCTCATCAAAGCCTTTCAACACTCCTCTCATCCTTTATTTGATTCTTTAGAACAACTCTCCCAATTAATGTCCAATCAATTTTGGAAGCACAAGACCCCTCCTTGTATTTATAAAACATATTTACAATTAAAAAATATTTCTTCTTTTTTCCGATCCCCCAGAAACCCCCTTTTTTTAATAGAGTTTGACGTCATTATGTTCCAGCCTAAATTTTTTTCTAATATAGGAATCGACCCAGAGGGCTCTAATAATGAAAACTCTTTTCAAATTATAGCTAATAAACGCTGGCCGAATAGATTACACATCTTCACAGATGCATCAAAATTATCCAATTCTGATAATGTTGGCGCAGCTGTTTGGATCCCTTACTATAATGTGTTTTGACCTATAAATGTCCTCCCCATACTTCCGTTTTTACTGGTGAATCTATAGCAATTTTGGAGGCCCTATTATATTGTGAATCTCATTCTCTCAACAATATTATTATTTTCTCCGACTCCCTAAGTGCTCTCCAAACTATTAAATCAGATTTAGTATATTCTAAGATTAAGCACAAAGTTATTTTAGACATTAAGAAAATTCTTTTTAGACTTTTTACAGCAGGTATAAAAGTAGAATTGGCTTGGGTACCTAGCCACTGCGGAATTGTTGGGAACGAAACAGTAGATGCGTTTGCCAAAATGGCTGCCTCTACAAGTAATTCCCAACACAACATAGTTTATTTTAATGACTATCTAGCACTAACAAAGCAAGACTTCAGAACCTACTGGCAAAATTTATATAATGAATCTACAAACAAAAAAGGCCAATTTTATGCATCCATCCAACCTATTCTACCATCCCGCCCCTGGTTTTTCCATTTTCGCTCTTCCAGCAGACAAGTTACATCTACAATATGTAGATTAAGGTTAGGACACTGCTGCTCTCCTGTACATCTGGCAAAACTAAGAATTAGAGACCATTCCATATGTGAATGTGGAATGGATATTGGTACTCCTGATCACATTTTTTTTTTGTTGCCCATTAAATTCATACTCATTATATGACATACTTCCTTCAAAAATTGCTCGACCAACTAATCTTAAAATTTTACTGGGTTTGGTTTTTACTCCATTCATTAAAACTTTATCATATTACATTTCTCATTTTAATATTAAACTATATTTTTTTTATTTTTGTTTATTATATGACAATTATTATTATTTTGTTTGTGTTTTTCATGCTTTATCATAGTCATTATGTTAAATTATGTACATAGTATTAATCCCATCTTGTGTGTTTACTAATTTATATATTATTGTGTGGTTTTTAGAGCTTTTATTGTAGATAGTTTACTCAAGGATACAGTTTCGGCCTAAAGATATCACAGAAATATTATGGAGAAAGAAATGGCGTTATCATAGCCAACCAAGAGAAAAATTACATATGGAGTACTAAATCAATAACAAACAAGCCACAATAAAACGTCTAAAAGAAATCAAGAAGATAGTTTTAGTACTCTGAATCTGTGAGATACATTAATATAAATACACCTGTTATTGGCTGAATTATCGCATCAAGATAAGCGATAGAAAACGCCAGAAGAAAAAGAAAAAAAAAAAAAAAAAAAAAATTATAAACATAGCTGCACGGCCATTTCAAGACAAGACTCATGTCTTGTATATATAGGGTATAATAAATCTCTCGGGCCGCCCGTGACAATGTTTAACTTTTTTAAATCTTTTAAATTCTAGTAAAAAAAAGTGGGAATTACGGGAAAATTATCATAAAGAGGGAATTTTGGGAACGTGTGAATGAGGATCAACAAGGATTTTAGTTTTGAATGTAATATTAAAGTATATAAAAAATCCAAAAGATTGGTGTAATTATTTTTGTCATACGACTAAAAATTAGCTAGTAGCAATCAAATGAATGTGCCGATTTTTAAGTTGTCGCGGCTCTGAGTGTGTGACGTCACTGTGATGGTCGCCGCCAGTTAGCCGTAGGCAGTTGTGAGGCGCGCTGTGTTTCGGCTTGGCTGATTGTGTTTAAAACTAATTAAATGTCGGTTGTGTGTCTGGTAGAACTTATTTACTATGTATACATATTGTATGGTGCCGAAATGTATTAATACGTCTGTCAAAACTCCAGATAAACTGTTTTCGTGCCAAAAGAAAGACCAAAAAAAATTTTGGTTTGACTTGGCTGCGCCCGGTAGCCATAGCTAGCCACTGCGCGGTATCGAGCGGAAGGAGGAGGGGGTGGGGGAGTTTAACACTGTGAGCGCTATTGTGCCAAAACTAATGGTGTAATGGAAAGTTTGTTGTCATTTTCAGATAACTTAAGGATTAATAGTTGATTTCCATAACAAAAACTACACCTAAAGAAGCCGCTACCGCTGTTGCTATCTTGTAATGTGTTCTCGCTGCGCTAAATACAGCTAGCGCACGAAATTGTCAGCCACAGTGACGTCACGCGAGCTTGGCACACTGGCTTTTAGCGGCAGGAACGGTCTATGTTTATTATTTAATATCTCCGTAACTAATGGTCCGATTTGGATAATTCAAAAAGATATTCCTATTTCATAAAGAACAACGTGGATACTAGTTTAAAATAAAACTAGTAAAAAAAACTACCAACGCCGAACTCCTAACGCTTTATTAAACACTCGTGCGAACGTAGCTTTAATGTTACAATAATGACCTACAGAAATTATGTGTCATCGGTCACGTAATCACTAACGCTTCACCCATTACATGAAAGTTTGTAACCAATTCTTCATCCCTTTCATAAATTTCGTTGCTTTCGCCCCCACCCCCCTGGATCCGCCACTGAGGCACATTACGTATATTATTACGGCAAAAAAAAATAATTAAAAATCTTGTCAAAAGGCCCGAGCCCCCCCTCAAATCATCGAGTTCCTGGATCTGTTCCTTGGTTCATTGCGGAATATTTGTTTTAAAGCATAATCGTCATTACAAGTGACGAACTTAGTTTTATTATTCGCAGCAACATTATTGTATAGAAATGAAACTATTGCATAAAAAAACTGATAGTGCTAGTGCCAATTATTAATTATTTTATTATTCGCAGTAGTTCCATTATTACCATTACTCTTAAAAAATGTGTGCGAAAAAAAATTCGCACTAGTTCCATCATGGAACAACGCAATGGAACTACTGCGAACAATCCTGAAAAAGTCCGACTTGACGGAAAAATGTTTTTATAGTGGGATTTTTTTTAAAAGTCCCACTTTTTTAAAAAATAGGTAAAAAGTTCTAGTTGACGAAAAACATTTTTTTTTTAAGTAGGAAAAAGTCCCACTTGACGAAAAAAATATTTTTGGAGGGATTTTTTTTTAAAGTCCCACTTTTTTTAAAAGTAGGAAAAAGAACCCACTTGACGAAAAAATGATTTTTTAGTGGGAAAAAAATCTAATTTTAAGAAAAGTAGGAAAAATTCCCACCTAATGAAAAATCGGGAAAAAGTCCCAATTTTTAATACATAAGAATTTTCCCCATTAAAATAAGAATAAGCAGCAGGAATTTGGGCTTTGATTTTATAATCGAGATTAAAACGGTTAGCAAATCAGAGTAGTGACTTGGAATACTTTGGGCATTTATATAAAAAAGGTGAAAAATTTTATAAAACGTTGAAAAAGTGTTATGTAATGCTTTACCAAGAAGAATATCGCTTCTACTGACTTCAAACTCATCAGAAGTGGATGAGTTACACAAATAAAATTCTATAGATTCATCTTCTGTACCCCTAGTGTGAGTTTTCTAACTATTACTTTGCGTTTGAGTTAACTAAAAGTTGTATGGGAAATAGTTCAGCGCTTCAAGCGGAAATTTTAAGAACTAAAAATGCGAGCGTGTGATTGGTCAAAATGTTAACGCAGTAGTAAAGTTAACGCGAAAGTAAATGTTAAAAAAACTCACACTAGGACTACTGAAGATGAGTTAGGCATAATATATAGGTAATATGGTATAATATATAAAAATAAGTATAATTAATAATAAATATATAAACAATATATATAGGTATGTATAAAGTCATTAAAACAGCAATAATTTGCCAATATTTTGAAGTGGGCAGCAGAAGGGAGGCAATGTTTTTGAACATTTGGCAATTTTAAGTAGTCTTTGCCATCTTGGGACCAACAGTTATTAAGACCATATAATTGTTGGCCTTTAATGAAAATCTGCCTCCGAGTTGGTGTCATGAAGTCAGCTAGTGATAAACCAGAGCCCTTAAGACTCTTTTTGGCCTGCTAAATACTGACTCAGATATCCTCACCTTGAAATTTTACCAGAATTGGACGGGGTTTGTCCGGCTCAATTTGTTTTCCTAGCCGATAGCTAAAACTTATGTTACTTGTTGTTCAATGCTGATGTAACCTGGGGCCTGACCAAAGAACACGATCGCCAATCGAATCGCCTCATCGATCGATAAAAATGTATAGGAATTTTACTCTATGGGTAGAGTCCGATCGGCGAGAAACGTCAAATCTCATACATTTAGCTTTCGATGGGTATTTCGATTCGATTATCGATCGGCTCTTTGGTAAGGCCCCTGTTGGACACCACATTACAAATAGTATTGGGAGTGCTTTCACCAACTTCTTCTTTTATACCCTGGAATATAATAAACTTACGCCGGCTTCTGTTCCCAATATCTTTAGCCATAATAGCGATACTATTGATTTGGGCAGTGACCGTGTTTCCCGTACAAAGTCCTTAAAAGTATTGAAATTCTTAGCCAATTGCGCCCTTGAAATTGAGGAGAGAGATGCAGATGAAAAGTGGGCTTCAAAGGTCTTCATGGTCCTCTCAAATTTGTCCTCCAGGCCCAAAAGTTTTGACATTGGCTCAAATTCCATAATGTTGATTGTTTTGGAGTAAATAATGTTGAAAAACAAAAAGGCAGGGATGTGCTTAAAGTAATTTACACTTTCATTTATCTTTCAATGCTTTAATATTAATATAATAATTAATTAAAAATATAACAATTCAAAAGAGTGTTTTTTTCTGCCTACCCTACAATCCATTATTAATTTTATTCACAAAGGGTTCCAGTATTTAATTATATGTTATTATAAATTATTTGTTGTTTTATCTTCCTCAAGGAGAATAGTTTATTAGATAAATGTTAAAAATATGATATAAAATAAACAGGTTTTTATATCATATTATTAAAACACAACACAGTCACACAAATAAAAATATTTACAAAAGGAACAAAATTATTTATAATAATAATAGGCTAAAAAACACAATAAATATAAAAAACAAAAAATAACACAACGAAAATCACAACAATTCCACAATAATCTATAATAATAATAGTCAGATTTAACTAATAAATAAATTACAAAAAAATCCACTCTTTTTAACAAAAATAAAGAATATCGAAAATGACGACCACAAATCTACGTATACGAACAAGCTGCCGCTTTCTTTAGATATTAATTATACTCTATGGCAGTCGCAGAAAACATTTTTTTCGTTTGTTTGAATGCATGCAACTCGTAATACAAAATTACAAGAAATCCATACTAAAATTCATAGACAAAACAATAAATGCGCGACCGTGCGTGACGGAAATTTCGCCAATTACTCGTAATACCATTTTAAAAATGACAGCTGTCATCCTGTCGGTGATCGTCGAAAACGGAAAAAACGTACGCAAAATTCGGACGGTGAACGTGTCAAAACTCGGAATAAGGCCCCAGGGGCCTTATTCCGAGTTTTGACACGTTCACCGTCACGAATTCAATTCACGTCGTCATTCTGACTATTATAGATTATTGTGGAATTGTTGTGATTTTCGTTGCGTTAAAAAACATAAAAGGAACAAAAAATAACGAAAAAAAAATTAAAAAAAAAACAGAAATATATTTTTTTATAAAAATATTTTTAAAGGTAATTGGTACTGGTAATTTTAATTTTTATGGTAAGAGCCTTTTTAGTTTCAAGCATGGTTACAATTACAACATTTGTAGGAAAGAAATATTGGATATTCACTTAACATATAGAGAAATACACTTACAAACAGGAAATATGAATTTAACTTGTAATAACCATTTCTGGGAATAAAACTACCTAATAAGATATTGATGTTAAGATACAGAAAATTATAGACTTGGGTAAATATACATAATTAACAATATTTCTTGAATTATTTTGTTTTAGAAGTTTTTGCAGCACGGATTTTCCTATTGATTTGTGTTTCAGGCTGAACCGGTAGATGTTTGGCAGCCAATTCACTTAGGTGGGCAGCAGAAGGGAGGCAATGTTTTTGAACATTTGGCAATTTTAAGTAGTCTTTGCCATCTTGGGACCAACAGTTATTAAGACCATATAATTGTCGGCCTTTAATGAAAATCTGCCTCCGAGTTGGTGTCATGAAGTCAGCTAGTGATAAACCAGAGCCCTTAAGACTCTTTTTGGCCTGCTAAATACTGACTCAGATATCCTCACCTTGAAATTTTACCAGAATTGGACGGGGTTTGTCCGGCTCAATTTGTTTTCCTAGCCGATAGCTAAAACTTATGTTACTTGGTGTTCAATGCTGATGTAACCTGGGGCCTGACCAAAGAACACGATCGCCAATCGAATCGCCTCATCGATCGATAAAAATGTATAGGAATTTTACTCTATGGGTAGAGTCCGATCGGCGAGAAACGTCAAATCTCATACATTTAGCTTTCGATGGGTATTTCGATTCGATTATCGATCGGCTCTTTGGTAAGGCCCCTGTTGGACACCACATTACAAATAGTATTGGGAGTGCTTTCACCAACTTCTTCTTTTATACCCTGGAATATAATAAACTTACGCCGGCTTCTGTTCCCAATATCTTTAGCCATAATAGCGACACTATTGATTTGGGCAGTGACCGTGTTTCCCGTACAAAGTCCTTAAAAGTATTGAAATTCTTAGCCAATTGCGGCCTTGAAATTGAAGAGAGAGATACAGATGAAAAGCGGGCTTCAAAGGTCTTCATGGCCCTCTCAAATTTGTCCTCCAGGCCCAAAAGTTTTGACATTGGCTCAACTTCCATAATGTTGATTGTTTTGTAGTAAATATTGTTCAAAAACAAAAAGGCAGGGATGTGCTTAAAGTAATTTACACTTTCATTTATCTTTCAATGCTTTAATATTAATATAATAATTAATTAAAAATATAACAATTCAAAAGAGTGTTTTTTTCTGCCTACCCTACAATCCATTATTAATTTTATTCACAAAGGGTTCCAGTATTTAATTATATGTTATTATAAATTATTTGCTGTTTTTTCTTCCGCAAGGAGAATAGTTTATTAGATAAATGTTAAAAATATGATATACAATAAACAGGTTTTTATATCATATTATTAAAACACAATACAGTCACACATATTATAATATTTACAAAAGGAACAAAATTATTTATAATAATAATAGTCAGGCTAAAAACACAATAAATATAAAAAACATAAAAGGAACAAAAAATAACGCAACGAAAATCACAACAATTCCATAATAATCTATAATAGTCAGAATGACGACGTGAATTGAATTCGTGACGGTGAACGTGTCAAAACTCGGAATAAGGCCCCTGGGGCATTTTCGTTGCGTTATTTTTTGTTCCTTTTATGTTTTTTATATTTATTGTGTTTTTAGCCTGACTATTATTATTATAAATAATTTTGTTCCTTATGTAAATATTATAATATGTGTGACTGTATTGTGTTTTAATAATATGATATAAAAACCTGTTTATTGTATATCATATTTTTAACATTTATCTAATAAACTATTCTCCTTGCGGAAGAAAAAACAGCAAATAATTTATAATAACATATAATTAAATACTGGAACCCTTTGTGAATAAAATTAATAATGGATTGTAGGGTAGGCAGAAAAAAACACTCTTTTGAATTGTTATATTTTTAATTAATTATTATATTAATATTAAAGCGTTGAAAGATAAATGAAAGTGTAAATTACTTTAAGCACATCCCTGCCTTTTTGTTTTTGAACAATATTTACTACAAAACAATCAACATTATGGAAGTTGAGCCAATGTCAAAACTTTTGGGCCTGGAGGACAAATTTGAGAGGGCCATGAAGACCTTTGAAGCCCGCTTTTCATCTGTATCTCTCTCTTCAATTTCAAGGCCGCAATTGGCTAAGAATTTCAATACTTTTAAGGACTTTGTACGGGAAACACGGTCACTGCCCAAATCAATAGTGTCGCTATTATGGCTAAAGATATTGGGAACAGAAGCCGGCGTAAGTTTATTATATTCCAGGGTATAAAAGAAGAAGTTGGTGAAAGCACTCCCAATACTATTTGTAATGTGGTGTCCAACAGGGGCCTTACCAAAGAGCCGATCGATAATCGAATCGAAATACCCATCGAAAGCTAAATGTATGAGATTTGACGTTTCTCGCCGATCGGACTCTACCCATAGAGTAAAATTCCTATACATTTTTATCGATCGATGAGGCGATTCGATTGGCGATCGTGTTCTTTGGTCAGGCCCCAGGTTACATCAGCATTGTACACCAAGTAACATAAGTTTTAGCTATCGGCTAGGAAAACAAATTGAGCCGGACAAACCCCGTCCAATTCTGGTAAAATTTCAAGGTGAGGATATCTGAGTCAGTATTTAGCAGGCCAAAAAGAGTCTTAAGGGCTCTGGTTTATCACTAGCTGACTTCATGACACCAACTCGGAGGCAGATTTTCATTAAAGGCCGACAATTATATGGTCTTAATAACTGTTGGTCCCAAGATGGCAAAGACTACTTAAAATTGCCAAATGTTCAAAAACATTGCCTCCCTTCTGCTGCCCACCTAAGTGAATTGGCTGCCAAACATCTACCGGTTCAGCCTGAAACACAAATCAATAGGAAAATCCGTGCTGCAAAAACTTACAAAATAATTCAAGAAATATTGTTAATTATGTATATTTACCCAAGTCTATAATTTTCTGTATCTTAACATCAATATCTTATTAGGTAGTTTTATTCCCAGAAATGGTTATTACAAGTTAAATTCATATTTCCTGTTTGTAAGTGTATTTCTCTATATGTTAAGTGAATATCCAATATTTCTTTCCTACAAATGTTGTAATTGTAACCATGCTTGAAACTAAAAAGGCTCTTACCATAAAAATTAAAATTACCAGTACCAATTACCTTTAAAAATATTTTTATAAAAAAATATATTTCTGTTTTTTTTTTAATTTTTTTTTCTCTTAAAATTTTTATGAGCTTTGGCAAAGGTACTGGATAAGGCTAAGGTCAATGTACAATGGAGTTCTGAGTTATCCATAAATTCCATAATACTTATTAACATTACTATTGCCTATCTAAATATATAATGTTTAATTATATATAGTATTTAATTTAATTACTGCCTTACTTTATTGATGTTGAGTTACGTATTGTTTTCTTTTGGTGATTTCTCTTCAATTGTGAACCAGCTAACTGGCGGTTGATGTGGCACTTCAAAATTTTGGCAAATTATTGCTGTTTTAATGACTTTATACATATATATATATATATTGTTTATATATTTATTATTAATTATACTCATTTTTATATTTTATACTATATTACCTATATATTATGCCTAACTCATCTTCAGAAGATGAATTAATAGAATTTTATTCGTGTAACTCATCCACTTCTGATTAGTTTGATGTCAGCAGAAGCGATATTCTTCTTGGTAAAGTTTAAATTTTTAAAACGTTGAAAAAGTGTTATGTAATCAATTTTTCAACGTTTTATAAAAATTTAATCCTTTTTCATGTAAATGTCCAAAGTATTCCAAGTCACTATTCTGATTTGCTAACCGTTTTAATCTCGATTATAAAATCATAGCCCAAATTCCTGCTGCCTATTCTTATTTTAATGGGAAAAATTCTTATGTATTGAAAGATTGGGACTTTTTCCCGATTTTTCATTAGGTGGGAATTTTTCCTACTTTTCTTAAAATTAGATTTTTTTCCCACTAAAAAATCATTTCGTCGTCAAGTGGGTTTTTTTCCCTACTTTTAAAAAAAGTGGGACTTTAAAAAAAATCCCTCCAAAAATATTTTTTACGTCAAGTGGGACTTTTTCCTACTATAAAAAAAAAATTTTTTTCGTCAACTAGGACTTTTTTTTTACTTTTTAAAAAAGTGGGACTTTTTAAAAAAATCCCACTAAAAAAACATTTTTCCGTCAATTCAGACTTTTTCTGGATGTTCGCAGTAGTTCCATTGCGTTGTTCCATGATGGAACTAGTGCGAATTTTTTTTCGCACACATTTTTTAAGAGTAATGGTAATAATGGAACTACTGCGAATAATAAAATAATTAATAATTCGCACTAGATCCATTATGGCACTATTAGTTTTTTTATGCAATAGTTTCATTTCTATACAATAATGTTTCTGCGAATAATAAAACTAAGTTCGTCACTTGTAATGACGATTATGCTCTAAAACAAATATTCCGCAATGCACCAAGGAACAGATCCAGGAACTCTTGATTTGAGGCGCTCGGGCCTTTTGACAAGATTTTTAAATTATTTTTTTTGCCGTAATAATATACGTAATGAGCCTCCAGGGGGGTGGGGGTGAAAGCTTCGAAATGTATAGAAATTTATGAAAGTGATGAAGAATTGGTTACGAACGTTCATGTAATGGGTGAAGCGTTAGTGATTACGTGACCGATAACACATAATTTCTGTAGGTCATTATTGTAACATTAAAGCTACGTTCGCACGAGTCTTTAATAAAGCGTTAGGAGTTTGGCGTTGGTAGTTTTTTTTTACTAGTTTTATTTTAAACTAGTATCCACGTTGTTCTTTATGAAATAGGAATGGTATATCTTTTTGAATTATCCAAATCGGACCATTAGTTACGGAGATATTAAATAATAAACATAGACCGTTCCTGCCGCTAAAATCCAGTGTGCCAAGCACGCGTGACGTCACTGTGGCTGACAATTTCGTGCGCTAGCTGTATTTAGCGCAGCGAGAACACATTACACTACGAATCGACAGACCGGCGACTGGTGTTTGACAAATTTATGTAAATAAAGAATTATTATATTACCTACTTTAAGAGTGTGATTTAGAGATAATTTTAAGAAAAAAATGGTATTAATTATAAGTGTAGAGATGAAAGTAGAAACTGGTTTTGTGCAAGCTCAATCAGATAAACTTCCAAAAGTGGATTCATTCATGGTATTTGATTATCTAGGCCAGTGGTTCCCAAAGTCTGGGCTACGACCGATCTAATACAAGTTTACAAAATCCGGACCTATCTCTAGGAAATTTAACTGTTACGAATATGAATAAAGGACCTTTTAAATAACAAACAAAATTAAAATACACTTTTTTTTCGCCCGTTCGTGTGACGTTCTACAGACGTTTAACACTGTGAGCGCTATTGTGCCAAAACTAATGGTGTAATGGAAAGTTTGTTGTCGTTTTCAGATAACTTAAGGATTCATAATTGATGACAAAAACTACACCTAAAGAAGCCGCTACCGCTGTTGCTATCTTGTAACAAGAGCCAGTCAGTAAGCAGTCGTTGCCCAGCTTCACTGCTGGAGCCAGGCTGCTGTATACCGAGTATAGAGATGATTTCAAGAGACTTGTCCCTTCAATCCGAGCGCCCACTATGGTCTATTTCGAGAAAAACCCGGTCATAAATACTCGCATGTAGTGTTTTTGTAAAATAAGAGTGAAAATGTGTTTTATTAGGGTCCTGTAAAAACATGTTTTTAAAAGTACCCTTACGATGAGGTGTCTGTCTTTCTGCAATATAATATCTCGAGAACTACTGGTTCATTTACTAAAAAATTGGAATAGTTGTATTATTTTTAAAATATTTTCATTAGAATACGACATGTGACTTTGTATTTACTTATTGATAAGCAAAACTACAAAATCCAAGAATGGTGTAATAATATTAAAACATTGTATTTTTATCAAACATCATCAAAAAATAATAAGATCAAATAAGAATCAACTGCTGATACTAAGTTTTTTTTAAAAATGTTTTTCAACAGTTTAACTTATAAAATAACTATCTACAACACACATTCCCATGTTTCCTTTCACATTAAGTTCAGACATTATTAATTAATAACATATTATTGAATGAATATTGATAATAATTATATATGGGGATATATAGGTCCTTACTATAACTGTGAAAATTGGCTTGCTTCCATTAGAAAATGCAGCTTTAAAAAAAAAAAATCTGTTACTATGATCAATAAAACGTTTTAGGTAGGTACTTTTACTCCAGTTACCACTTTCGTTTGCAACTCAACTGTTACTGACCATGCATGTGTCATAGCTACAGTCTCTAAAGGCCCTACAAGAACTAGAGTTAACAAGCCTTCTTTCTTTAATAAAATCGATTATAAAGGTGCTATCAATGATCTTAAACAAACTGACTGGGACCCATTTTATCTAAGTCTTAACGCTAACTCTGTCGCAGCCTCTTTAATTTCAACTATCTCTGACATTATTGATAAAAACTCAACTAAACGACCATGCCGCCGTAAATTGACTAACATTAAGCCTTGGGTCACTCCTGGACTAGTTCGTTGCATAAAAAATCGCGATAACTTACACAAAAAACTGAAACGAGACCCTAACAACCCAATTTTGACCTTAATTTATAAAAGATACCGTAATACTTGCAATCACATTTTACACAAATTAAAACATCTTTATGAAAAACAGGAACTACTAAAACATAAAAATGACCCTAAAATGACTTGGGCTACAATTAAAAATATATGCAACTACGGAAATAAATCGAATCTCTCCATAGACCTCTTGCAAACAGATAATTCACCTCTTGAATCAGTAAACAAAGCCAATAATTATTTTGCTAATATAGGATCAGGGATGGCGATGACTATACTTAAACATAATAATACAACTGAATGTGACTTGGCAGCGACAACTGTTAATGACTGCGTACAATTAAACTCTTTCGTGTTTTTACCTACTGACTCTTCGGAAATCCTAACCCTAATTAAATCTCTTAAACCTAACTCATCTCCCGGTTGTGACAACATTTCGACCAATTTTGTTAAACATGCTGCTTTTGTGTTGCTACTGCCTCTTACTTATTTATTTAATCTATGCTTATCTTCTGGCGTCTTTCCCCTGTGTTTAAAAAAATCTATTGTTATTCCTATTCACAAGGCTGGTGACCGAGACTGTATCGCTAACTACCGTCCAATTTCCTTACTTCCCGTAATTTCCAAATTATTAGAAAAAATTATGAACAATAGACTAATAAACTATCTAACGCGATTTAATTTGATATCACCTAACCAATTCGGATTTAGAAAGAAAATTTCAACTACACATGCCATAGAAATGCTAATTACACAAATCATAAATACTTTAGAATCAAAAAAGAAATGTCTTGGAGTATTTCTTGACCTTGCTAAAGCATTTGATACAGTCTCTGTCCCCATCTTATTGCGAAAAATGGAACATCTTGGAATTCGTGGGGTCGAATTATCATTATTTAAAGACTATCTTACAAATAGAAGTCAAATGGTAAGAATTTCAAACATAAGCAGCTCTGAGGCATCGGTAACATTTGGTATTCCACAAGGAAGCATTCTTGGACCAACACTTTTTTTAATTTATATAAATTCTTTGTGCGATTTCAAAATTCAAAATGCCAAAATTATCACATTTGCAGACGACACTGTTGTCTTGTTTAATGGAGACACTTGGATCGACACAAAACAGTATGCTGAAAGTGGATTAACTCAAATAGCGAATTGGCTTGACAATAACTTACTTACCCTTAATCTGATTAAAACTAATTACATAACTTTTAGCATCAATGCAAAAACGCAACCACCGATTGGTTTTTCAATAGTGACACATTCCTGCAACAGCAAAGACACTAATTGCAACTGTATGAAACTCACTCCCACTGACTCTGTCAAATATCTGGGTATATATATTGATAAACACTTGTCTTGGAAAAATCAAATTTCAAATCTCACCTCCAGAGCTCGTAAACTCATATTTATATTCAAAAACTTAAACCACATAAGTGATCAAACCGTTCTTAAAAACGTGTACACTGCGTTATGTCAATCTATTTTAACATATGGGATTACTGTTTGGGGCGGTGCAAATAAATCAACTTTATTGCAATTAGAAAGAGCACAGCGTGCTATCCTCAAAGTGATGAATTGCAAACCAATTAGATACCCTACAACTTTATTATACAAAGAAAATAATGTACTTTCTGTTCGGCAGCTTTTCATAAAATACTCAGTAATACGACAACACACTAAAACTCAATTAAAATATACAGATAAAAAAAGAAGAAAAGATTTCGTTTATTTAGTTCCACCACTTACAACAAAATTCTCACAAACTTCCTTTATATTTCTGTGTCCTTACCTCTACAATAAAATAAGTAAAACAACATCTATAAGAGGCCTCTCCAAACTCCTACTTAAAAAAGCTATAGATACATTTTTACTAAAACTGGATTATTACGGTACCGAAGAACTTCTAGTAATTATTAAATAAAAGTGATTATATTTGCTTTATTCAACCTCTACGGGTTTTCCCACACTCTTCTTTCTTATCCTATTTATTATTTTCTCCTACATATTGTTATAACATCACTATATAACTATTATATTATTTAATACTATTTTATATCAAATATATATATTTACACAATGAGCAATCTTAATGCTCAAACAGCCCATTTTGGCAAATTATATGTGTACGTATCTAAATAATATTGGGTGTGGAGTATGTGCAATGTGTGATACGGGTACGTACATATATATGCTCTGTTCAAGTGAGTCGCCTTAATATTTTATATATTATTTATAACATCATTAATGTAATGTTAAAATCACTTTAGCGGCCATCATTATTATTGTAGATATATTTTTTTATTTTTTTATATTTTCATTCTTTTTATTTATAGATAGTATAACTTTGTAGGTATGATTGTGAATGTAAAATTCCCTAAAGGATTTTTCTTTAGATTAGCTTCATTAAAATTAAAATTATATACTTTTTTTTTTATTATCTTAAGATTTTTGTCTGATTCTATAACATATACTGTATAACTTATCTAGTTCTAATTAGTTACGAACGGTGCGCAGGCGGCGAAAACTACCTATCCGTGATACAGTCTCGACTAGTACGGAGGGTAGTATGAACTACGTGTTGCATCGGCCGATATTTTGTTATTGTAAACAGATGAATCTATGTATTATTGTTGTATTGGCTTTTTATTGAGATAATAAACGTTTTTATTATTATTATTATTATTATTACTTAGGTAGGTAGTTTCTATACCCCAAATAAAATAATGTATACGAATATAAATATATATTTTTTTTTATTTGGACATTAAAAATATCAGTATGTCGCTGGTTTTACTAAGTAACCAATGGTTACTTAAATCAGTGCTCGACTTATGCCCGGCCCCTATAAGTTTAACGATCAGCAATGGTAAGCGTAACCTTGTCTTTGTAACGAAAGTTTACAACACCCAAACTGACGTCCCATTAGTTTTTTTTGCCTTAACCAATTGTATATGATCGTCGGTTGGAGGCCCTCTCTCGTGTTTAGTTATTCCTTACTTTAATATGAAATAATGCAAATAAAATAAATAATATTTACAATAACTATTTTATATAAAATATTTTATGTTATATTGGTTAAAAGTAATAAATTTTCTACTATAACTATAATTAATTTAAAAACAATATATAAAATGTTTTATGGGAAAACAAAACGCTGTCACTAGCTTATTTGTTCTGTGTATTGTGTTTACGAAATTTTTGTAATTTAGATTTCTAAATAAAGAATCATGGATTACACCAACAAAATAGGTTTGAATGGGTAATGGAGATAATATATGCATGACAATCCGCGATAACTTTGATATTTGAGAGGTTATAAATACACAAAGTAATCTTGACTTGGTTACTCGTAAATAGGGGTGAATTTCCACCAAAAGTTCTTCAACTCCTACCTTACTGAGGCGGAACCTGAGGCTCTACCATGGGTTTTTGCTTCGTAGCAACGAAACGTTAATACGTGAGGAACAACCAAAAGGGTTGCTTTATTTTTGGAACAGGGTTTAATAAAGCGATCCTTTTGGTAGTTCCTAATGTTTTAACGTAACTTTGCTACAAAGCAAAATCCCATGGTAGAGCATATATGGTAGGTAGTGAACTCGACTTCATATAATATTGATTTATAATCTACTCGGGACTTGTGGCGTGTTTGTGGTCTCTCATCTGATAAATCCAATAAATCTAACGCTACAATGGTCTCCAGACCACTATCACTGTCCAAATATTCTATTTTGTTTAACAAAACCTATAAAATAATATTTAATGAAACCGTAAGTATCGCGTAAACCCCGGATCTTCAGAGGTTACATCTTTTATTACGGAACGTAGGTTTGACAGTTAATTGACATTAAAAAATATTAGACGCCAGTAACAACAACTCTCATACATAAGTGTAACGAAACGTCACCGCAGGCCCTCCCAACCGTTAGTTACCAAATCTAGTTGCCAATGGTAGACGTGTGAAGTTATAGGGACACTTTTCTGTAACGAATGGTAGAAATCGTTACCACCCGCAAGCCAAACGGTTCGTTTGAACTTTATAGGGACTGGGCATTAAAGGTAAATATTTGGTACTTTGTCCCGTGATGAATTTTTTTTTTTTCTTTTTCAGTTGTACCATTCTAATAAACGTTATATGTAATCGTAGTAAATGTGGGTTTTAGAATATATTTTTTTCATAACAATATCTCTTCGGTTTAAAAATAAACGTTGATTTTAAAAATATAGTCCATGATTTTAGTATTTTGTTCAATCATTTTGATTTTTTCTATGGACGAGTATAGTTTTGTTATGGAAATAAATTATTAATCCTTAAGTTAAACGATACCAAACTTTCCATTATACCAATAGTTTTAGCACAATAGCGCTCACAGTGTTAAACTCCCCCCCCCCCCCCTCTTCCGCTCGACACCGCGCAGTGGCTAGCTATAACTACCGGCAAAGTCAAACCAAAATTTTTTTTGGTCTTTCTTTTGGCACGAAAATAGTGTATCTGGAGTTTTGACATACGTATTAATACATTTCGGCACCATACAATATGTATACATAGTAAATAAGTTCTACCAGACACACAACCGACACTTAATTAGTTTTAAACACAATCAGCCAAGCCGAAACACAGCGCGCCTCACAACTGCCTACGGCTAACTGGCGATGACCGTCACATTGACGTCACACACTCAGAGCCGCGACAACTTGAAGATCGGCACATTCATTTTATTGTTACTAGCTAATTTTTAGTCGTATGACAAAAATAATTACGCCAATCTTTTGGATTTTCTATATACTTTAATATTACATTCAAAACTAAAATCCTCGTTCCCAAAACACACAGCTGATTATTTTTTTCTTTATCATAATTTTCCCGTAATTCCCACTTTTTTTTTTACTAGAATTTAAAAGATTAAAAAAAGTTAAACATTGTCACGGGCGGCCCGGGAGATTTATTATACCCTATATACCTATACAAGACATGAGTCTTGTCTTGAAGTGGCCGTGCAGCTATGTTTATAAATTTCTTGTTTTCTCTAGGTACAGTTTAAAAAACTGCTACTTTATTTTTCTTCTTATTATGGCAGATGAAACATACACATCTGACCAAAGTTTCCACAATTATGTTAGGAATTATTCAAAATTATTTAAAAAAGTTTGTATCATAGCTAAATCTATTTATATTGGATCTAAAATCAAACAGTCACACACATCTGACCAAAGTTTCCACAATTATGTTAGGAATTATTCAAAATTATTTAAAAAAGTTTGTATCATAGCTAAATCTATTTATATTGGATCTAAAATCAAACAGTCAGATAATAAATCCAAGTGTGTATGGAAAATGATAAACACTGAAACTGGAAAAAATCAAATTAGGCAAAATAATATTTCGAATAGACAGAATGGAGTTATGATATCGGACAATAAACAAGTTGCTGAATTATTCGAAGATTTTTTTACTAATATTCCATTACAAATCACGAACAGTATTAAATCATCAGCTAGTACAGCTAAGGAATTTTTAAAACAATATATTAAAATACCAAAAATACCTAATTTTACTTTTAAATATGTCACAGATGAGGATATTCTTAAACACTTTAAAATGTTAAATAAGAAGCAAACTGAAGATTTATAGGGGTTGTCGGTCAAAGCTATAGAACCAATCATTAATACTATAGGACCGGTACTTGCTGATATTTATAATGGGTGTGTTAATGAAGGAATTTTTCCCGACCTTATGAAACACAGTAAAATAGTTCCGATATTCAAGTCCGGTTGTAAGACAGACCCAAATAATTATCGTCCTGTTTCTGTCCTACCATCCTTAAGTAAAATTTTCGAAAAAATAATTCTCGGTCAACTGTTAAGTCATTTTAATACAAATAAATTGTTGCATGATCAACAATACGGGTTTACAAAAGGAAGAAACACAACTAATGCCGGTACAAGTTTGATTGCGGAAATAATCGATGCTTGGGAAAATTCTCAGGACCTCGTTGGTGTTTTCTGTGATCTATCTAAGGCGTTTGATTGTGTTGATCATCAAATTTTGTTAGATAAGTTAGAATTTTATGGTATTCGCGACTTAGCTTTAAATCTATTAAAATCTTACCTTTCCAATAGAACTCAAGGTGTTAATATTGATGGCTGTCTATCCGAAGGGGCCCTTGTAAAGATGAGTGTTCCGCAAGGCTCAATTTTAGGACCATTCCTCTTCCTAGTATACATCAATGACCTTCCTTATATGGTTCAGGAGATGGCGCAGATAGTGCTATTTGCTGATGATACATCTCTACTGTTTAAAGTTAGTAGAAAAGATAATATACTATCATCAGCAAATGACACTCTGGAAATGGTTTCGAAATGGTTCACGGCGAATAATTTAGTTTTAAATGCTAAGAAGACTAAGTGTCTAAAATTTACGCTCCCCAACGTAACTAGTATTAATTCCACAGTGAAGTTAGGTGGTACTGATCTGGAATTTGTTGACTCCACTGTGTTTTTAGGGATCACAGTCGATTCCAAACTACAGTGGAAAGCTCACATAAATACTCTATCCAATAGATTGAGCTCTGCTGCATATGCAGTCAGAAAAATCAGACAATTAACTGATGTTGCAACAACCAGACTAGTGTACTTCGCCTATTTTCACAGTATAATGACGTATGGTCTTATAATGTGGGGATCCGCGGCAGATTTTGATACTATATTTATTTTACAAAAGAGGGCTATTCGGGCAATATATGGCATGAAAGCTCGTGATTCTCTCCGGGAAATATTTCCTATGATTGATGTATTGACACTACCATCTCAGTATATTTATGAGAATTTATTGTACGTCAAGAAAAACTTAAGTATGTTTAGTAAAAATGGCGACAGGCATAATTTAAACTTAAGAAATATAGATAAAATTGATATTCCAAAGTTTAGACTGCAAAAAACTAATAAATGTTTTGTCATTAACAGTATAAGGTTATTTAATAAATTACCTAAAAGTATTATAGATTTAAGTGAAATAAAGTTTAAAAATTGTATAAAACAAACATTAATTCACAGGGCTTACTATAGAGTTAATGACTATATTAATGATAAAGATGTCTGGACCCGTTCTGATCTGCAATTGAGGTCTCACAACTAGTATTGCCTTTTCAATTGTAGTTTAAAATTGTACTAGTACCCTAGTAAGGTATGTTAAAGCTGATATTGTAATACTTAATTTATTTTTTATTATATTTAACTTTTTATCTTTGGATAAGGTATATCTTATGATTACTTATTTATATTTACGTTATACAGGTACTCTGTTATTATATATTATTATTTAGTAAATTGCCTGTACTATTTAGTATTTTCAGGTCTGTACATTGGTACAGTAACCAATTGCTATACTGTTAAATAATCTGCCATAGGGTGTTTTGTGCACTCTTTTAGTAGGATTAGAGCATTTTAAGTATGCTACCATATGCTGTTTGCATATCGGTAACTCAATGGCTGTGTTCCTCTGTTAGTGTGTGTGAAGCACCAGAGTTTTTTACTTGCTGGTACCTTTTTCTCCGGGGTGTCTCCGGGGGGATCGCCTTTACAACTAGTGTTTACGCCCTTGAAGATACCGATCCATATAACTATGTTAATGCGATTGATGGTAATTCAAAAATATATACAGCCAATATAATGACAATAATATAATATAAGAACTAATATTTAAGGCGTGGATACGGTTGGTGAGGTTGATCGCCTCGGTGGCACTCTTGTATGGCGGATGATAATCGGATGGTCAATGGAATCAGCTAACCACCTAGTCTTACACTAGTTGGTTATGTAGCGTGCGTTCGGTTGGTTGTTTTTATCTTTTTTAATATTTTTATTTTATGACACCTTTTATTAATTAATATATATATATAGCAGCCTAACCAAGCGCACTCTAGACCTTATTGTTAAAACTCTTTCTTTTTTTTTTTTTGTCTATTCATAAATATCTGTAAAGATTTACATGAAATAAATAATATTTGATTTGATTTGATTTGGCAACTCGTGCAACTTGCACATTTCTGCCAGTGTCACGTCAGTGTATAATTTAACCTTCAGTAGATTTATTTAAATTAAATTTATTTATTATATATTCATATTCTAATGTTCAATAGGATGAAAATTAAAAATAATAAACAATTTTATTTCAATCATTTATTACAAAATCTCAAAAAGAAAATATCACCTTTTTACCTACAAAAATAATGGAATATTTTAACTTAATAGCCAAATATATATATATTATATCATTATATCTTTACTAACATTGTATTATCCCTTACATTATAATATACAATAGAATATTTTTAAAAAATCAAAAAAGGTTTTTCTGTCCATTGTTCTAGGACAAATACAAATTTGAATATGTGAGCACGAGTTGGGCACTCTGATTTCGTTTCTTCGACAATTTTTCTAAGATAACAAATATTTTTTTGGCGTTTTTCATTTCTGTTTTATATTCTTCAAATAATTCTCTTTGAGTCTTAATCCTAAGTTTCTTAGAGCTTATTTCCATATTATATATTATCGATAGACTATTTTTTTTCAAACTTCCAAATTCATTTTATATTTCTAGTAAGCATGTCGTCAAAAGCGGCCCCAGCCTAGTGGTTAAGTCACTGCGCAACTGATAACAAGGTTAAGCAGATGATAACAAGGCCGGCCTGGGATGGGTGACCGCTTTATACAACGAGGCTATTTCATCATAAACACCGCAACAAGCTCGCCACTTGTTAGGTGTTGCCTCCGAATACCATCGGCGAAATGAGGATGGGTTAATCCCTCCGCTGGGACCCTGAGGTATATACGTATAAACGGTTCTCGGGAGCCAAATAGGCACCCGTGATGGTATTTATTTATTTATTTTATTTTATGTCGTCAAATTGTAAATTACTTACTAAGAAAACAACATGATAAAATGAAATGCTTCTATGCCTGTTCCATTAGAGACCCACAAGTAGTTCTTTGTCGTATAGCAATAAACCAAGAAGTTCTTCGAGCCAAGAGTTTATTGCTTTGGACATTATCTACAGATGTTTTTTTTTCAAACTTATAATATATATTATAATTTAACCAAATTCATGTTATATTTCTAGTAAGCATGTCGCTAAATTGTAAATTACGTACTAAGAAAACGACATAATAAATGAAATACTTCTATGCATGTTTCATAAGAGACCCACAAGTAGGTAGTTCTTTGTCGTATACCAATAAACCAAGAAGTTCTACGAGCTAAGAGCTTATTGTTTTAGAAGACAGTAGCTACAGAGTTTTTTTTTTCTAACTTCCAAATTCATGTTATATTTCTAGTAAGCATCTCGTCAATTTACAAATAACTTACTAATAAAACGACATGATAATATGAAATGCTTATTGTTTTAGGCCCACAAGTAGTTCTTTATCGTATACCAATAGACCAAGAAGTTTTTAGAGCCAAGAGCTTAGACATTATCCACAGGGTTTTTTTTTTCAAACTTACAAATTCATGGTATATTTCTAGTAAGCTTGTCGTGAAATTGTAAATTACTTACTAAGAAAACGACATAATAAAATGCTTCTATGCTTCTGTTCCATCAGAGGCCCACAAGTAGTCTTTGTCGTATACAAATAAACCAAGAAGTTCTTCGAGCTCTGTTATTATAATTTCTATACTAGTAGGGCCTGTCCTGCTTTCAATGAAGCAAAACTGTAATTTTTTTGTAATTGCTTTCAATAAAAAAACGCTTTGGGTAATGGCCGTGTCCAGCAGCGGACTGCTACAGGCTCAAGATACAATAATTTAAAATATAACACTAAAAACAATGAAAAGCCCTGTAAATACAAAAAAATAGTACTTACGTTTTAGCTGCGTGCAATACAACGTGGGGTCTCACAGACCCCAGAGGCGTTCACTGAGGTTAGGGCACGATTTAGACAAAATAAATCTAATCAGTCTATTTGGCAATGTCGCACTCGAGATTATCTGGAGGTACAAATTAATAGCACTAAAATTAAAAGAGATATCCATAAAATATTACGCCTGGGGTATTAAACCCCACATGTACGCGGAAGGTTAAAACTCAAAATCGTTTTACCGCGATACTTCGAAAAGGTTTCTTGTTTTACCAAAACTAACTTTTTTAACTACTTCTCAGAACTAACTAAGATGAAACAACAACAAAAAATATATAAACTTTACTATTAAGTGATAAAAATCACCAAAAATACAAACTAATTATTACTTATTAAACTTAATCTAATATACTAAATTAAATTCCTCCATTATCAAACTTTAACTTAATATTATTCTCTCTTTAAAAACTCATTAAATTATAAAGTACTTCATATGACATTATACTAAGTACTAATGCTTTGGATTTAATTTTCAAGGTTTGAATAGTCTGTGCAATTAAATAAAAATATATTAAAAAAACTTTACGCAAAAACTGTTTTGTCTATGTGCTTGCGACAACGCGAACGCACGAAGTTTAGTGACTCGTAATACGAATCGACGTCATCGCAACTCACGAAAAAATTGTAACGCGCGAACTTGTCGTGTTTAACGTTTGCAAACTCGGAATAAGGCCCCAGAGGCCTTATTCCGAGTTTGCAACCGTTAATCACGACAAGACGTTGCGCAATCTATAAATATGGAAATATAAGCTCTATTCCAATGGTTATATAGTATGTATTAGGTT